>CM074856.1:87360000-88610000 GCA_037501455.1 Lantana camara
TCCGGGTGATGGTGGGATTGCAAGGCCCCACCATCCAATCAATCTGGGCAGAGGGTACATGAATCCCTAAGCCCGAAACTCCTTCCTCCCCTAATCTCGTAGAGGGTTCAGGGTTCATCCCAGTTTGGTGAGGATAGCTCTCGAGTTACCCGTCATCCCGTGCTTTCCCGGTTGGCTCAAGTCACTACCCTCGGGCCCACAGTGCAATACAATACTCGCCAAAACAATCAATCAATAAATCAATCCTTCAATAGTTCGGTAAAACATTTGAAAACCAATCTCATTTGAAAACTATAAGTATAAAGATAGGTTTTGGCTTAAAACTTCACATAGGGTTGTACGGGTCCTATGTATCTAAAATTAAACCTCACCTGAACGACCCAAAATAATCCAAGGAAACAGCTCACGGGGCCTGCTCCTCGTCACCAGGAAGCTGGTCTGTGCAAGAAAGACAATTGTCCGTGAAACACGACTCAAAATGTACCAAATATGACGAACGGCGGAAATGCAATGAGACGACGAGAAAAATACAATGTACCATAAAAATATTGCGTTTCAACATGTAATCAGTCATATAATAGCAATTAGGGGTCAAAGAAGCCGTCGGAATGGGGTGCGAAAAATGCAATTTTATGCAGTGAATTTTGGGTACTTTCTGGATTACGAGAACGGCCGTTCCGGCTTCCCTTTGAAAATGGGAAGGGCCGTTCCCATGGCTACAGAAAACTCACCAGCGTTTTCTTAAAAGGAGAAACGTTTTAGCTGGGAACGGCCCTTCCGACTCAAAGGCCAAAATGGGAACGGCCGTTCCCAGTCTCGCTGGCCAACTTTCTCAGCATCATGGGAACGACCGTTCCAGTTTTGAACTGGGGTTGGGAAGGGCCGTTCCCAGAATACGAGAGCAGCTGTATGCGGAGCAGAAACAGGGCAGCAATGCCAACACCACAAACAATCACCAAAAATGGCTTCAAGCCAAGTTCAAAAGCATATATTTGATGCAATAAACATGCTAGCATACATATAGATCAATAACAACTCATTTAAACACTCATTTCAATGTTAGATCATCAATAATCCACCAATCCAAACCCATATCAACACTCATGCCCCAAGTCCATAATTCACAAGTTATATGCATCAAACTTGAGCTCAAAGCTCACATACATATTTCCAACAACCAACACACAATTTAATTAACACATAACAAAGCCCTAACTATACCACATATACAAGAAAATCATCCATTCTCCATAATTACCTCAAAAGAAAGAAATGAGAGACAAGATGAAGATATGATGTTGATGATGCTCCAAATATCACAAATCCCACAAAAATTGATGCTTGCAAGAAGAAATCTCCCTCCTATCTTAGTAGGGTTGGATCGGTTGAAGAAGGAGAAGAAATGGAGCAAGATGATATGTTTGTATGAAATGGGAAATGTGTTGGTACGTGAATGCTACTATGAAGAAGGAAGAAATGACCAATTTGCTATTAAATCCCTCCATTTATTAAGTTAAGCAATCAAGTCCAATTCCATTATTAAATGATCAATGTGGTCCAATGCAATTAGATCCCAAATTCATGAAAATGATCACTTAAGGACGTACAAGAAATAAATCACATTCGGGAAAATAATTCACATTGCAATCACGTTCAATATATCCGAAAAATATGATATGATATGAATTTTCAATAAAATATCAAGAATATAATTTTATAAAATTATGTTATGCTAAGGAAAATTAAAGAAATGAACAATTAATAATTAAAATCTAACTCTCAAACGCACACGTGTCGATCATACCTGAAATGCCGAAAGCTGGGGCGTTACACGCCGAGCCCTTATCTTTATGTATGAATTATGAACGTAATGAATTAATATGATTAGTCGTAAAATCCGAGTATTGCTTGGTTATTCTCTTGCCCTTTAGTAACTAATTTCAAATAAAACCTTGCTCGGTATTTATGACTTGCTTGTGCATGTTTTATATATATGTATTTCGCTCCTGCTCACTCAATCTTCTAGAGACTGACCCTCTCCCTCCCCAACACTTTAGTGTGCACGTTTGGCGTTGATGTTCGAGCTAGGCTGGGTTGTGTTGAGTTCGAGTCGGTCAAGTTAAGTTAGTAACGTCTCTGCATTCACTTATGTATTTAAATGGTGTATGATTCGACCCTGTATCATTATGAACTTGAATCTTATGTAATTGTTATTGTATTGCCTTGTCGGGCTCGTTAGGAATTAAAAGAGGCCTGAATAGCCCAATTCTGCTTATGGTTTGTGTGTTGGAACTTTAGTTTTCCGATGCATTATATTTTGTTGATTGGTTATCATTGCAGGGTCTAAGTTCCGCCTGGCTTAGGAAGGTTATTTTGTTTGTCTCCCGTTCGCTATGGTTGGATAGGGTGCGGACTTTCCATTTCGTTACTCGTGTTGAGCCATAGTGCGGGGGATATGGTGCCTCACGTGCGGGGTGCTACATTCCCCGCACTACAGCCTGATCCACATACGAAATGGACAATCCGTACATAAACCAAACATATAGCGAACGGGTGACAATCAAGAAATAAACGAGCTACACGGGACACTCCCCAACATCACAAAACAAGACATGAATTAAAAGCGGAAGCATTTCATTTAATACGTATAGGTACGGCATTTACCAAAGTATATACATAGTAGGTACCGACATTAACTATCAATACATTATCATCTCTTATAGGTTATACATGTCCAAGTATCCAGAATGTAATAATAATGGCCAAAACATGATACTCCAAGAGTTCTATACATGAAAGATACAATGCTAGACTTAGGAAAATGCAAAACCTGACTCGACTCCCGCCTAGCACGACCGAGTAACTGAAAAGTGCAGTTTCAGTCTACTGAAGACTGAGTGAGGGGCAATATATATATAACACACGTCACATGCAAGTCATAGCCTCGGGTGAAGACTTGGAAATGAAATAAATATAAAGTTCAAGAATCGATAGTTCTTTGCCCGAGATTACGACTATCAGGTTTAACTTGCTAACTTGTCAATTTCATGAAACATGTGGCCCCGGCGAGTGAGGGCAAGTCTCCAACCTTTACACCAACGTGAGCAATACGTGCTTACTTGAATAATTCAATACGCGATCATGCATTTCATTTAGTGCTCAATTAGACATAACCATGCTTGAAACATGCAATAACCCGAGGACAATCCGTGGTGCCGGACCCGTCCCGAGTCTCCTTCTTCCTCCGGGTGATAGTGGGTTTGCAAGGCCCAACTATCCATGACATGGTGTACATCGGGAACATGACTCCCACGCACGGAACTCCTTCAACCACCAATCTCCTAGTGGCTTCAAGGCTGATCCCAATGAGGTGAGGATAGTTCAAGAGTTACTCGTCATCCCTTGCTTTCCCGGTTGGCTCAAGAAACTACCCTCGGGCCCAAGTGCAATCATTAACTCGCCAAAACATGCTTGAAATCATGAACAATCATGGCTTGCTTACTTGAAAATGTTTATAGTTTGAAAACGTTTATAGATATAATAAGTTTTGGCCGAAAATGTCACATAAGGGTTGTAAGGTGCTAAGTACCTAGAACAAAACCTCACCTGTACAACAAAATAAAATAAGGATATGCTCTAGGGAGCCTGCTCCTCGTCCACGGCCTCGTGATCTGTGCAAACATGATGTGTATACGTGAGACATGACTCAAAATGGACCAAATAGGATGAACGGCGAAAATGCAACGAGATGACGAGCAATGAACAATGTAGCATGAAATTATCTTTGTTTTAGCATGTATTCAATCATATAATAGGAATTTGGGATCAAATAATTGATTGGATCAACATCTCAAAATTTAAATTTTATGCAGTAGCTTTGCTTCTGCCAACCGAAGGGGGAACGGTCGTTCCGGCTTCCCTTTGAAAATGGGAAGGGCCGTTCCCATGTCCCATTAAAACGTGCCAGCGTTTTTAAAATAAAAAGCGCACCTTAAATGGGAACGGCCCTTCCGGCCCGTAGGCCAAAATGGGAACGGTCGTTCTCAAGTTCGGCCGCCTAATTTAAAACAGCAGCGTGGGAACGACCGTTCCCAAAATGCCTTGAGGCGGGAAGGGCCATTCCCAGCTTCTGCAAGTTTTAAAAACAGAGCAGAAGCAGGGGAAGCTCACGACATAAACAACAAAACCACAAAACTCAAGTTTGATCAATAAAAAGGCAAGGAATTCTGGTAGGTTATATGCATATATGTTCAACAAGGCAATAACACTTCATTTAAACACATAACCATGAAAAATCATCAAGAAATCAAAGTTTCAAGTTCATGCACCACTTGATAATTCAAGCTCAATTTCTCAAGAATTCAAGGAACAAATCATGCTATAATCACATATTCATGGTTCAATCAACAAATAACTCATTTATGTCATAATTCTCAAACCCTAGCAATCCCATTCTTGATCAAAAATCCTCAAACCATGCAAATACCCACCTTGAAATGAAAGAAATGAAGAATAAAGATGGAGATGATGATCAAGCTTCAAATCTTGCAATATTTCTTGAAATTCTTGATGAAATGATGAAATCTCCTCTTTCCCTTTTTCTTTAGATGAACCGAGAGCAAGAAGCAATGTGTTGGGATGAAATTTTGGATAAAAGTGATCAAGGAAGCTTGGAGATGCATATACCGATTCATCCCATTTTGAAATGTGTGAAATGCCACAATTTGTTATTTAATCCCTCAACTTATGGAGTCATCAAATCAAGGATATATAGTTTTGAAATATAATCAATTAAATCCTTGAAAGTGTATGGAATTAAGTCCCTAAAGTTAGAAAATGATCAAGTAGGGACAAATTCGGTAATTAAAGCACTCTCGGTAATTATTTCACGTAATAAATATTTTTCCATGACATGAAATAATTTTCCAATGATATGATTTTATATAATTCACATAAATAATGTATCATGAATTTTATAAAAATATGGGATGTCACGTAGGAATATTATAAAATTAAAGAATTAAAATAAATCTTACGCTCAAAATCTCACACGTGGCGTGCTTACCTGTTTATCCGGAACCGGGGCGTTACAGCTAAGGTAAGCGCGGGGGTTGAGAGTGGCGGCTCTCTTCCCCAAAACGGTGTTAAGGTGGGATTGATTTATGTTTTCCTTCGTTTTGCTTCGCTTTGCTATGGAGTAAGTGGGTTGGGACTCGTTCTCGCCGAGTCATCTTGTTTAAGTCTTTGTTTCCATATATGGTTTGTGAAACGGGATTGGATTTCTAATTTCTAAAACATGGTGGATTTTGGCCTTTGGCCCTAAACCTTTCTTGCTATATGTAGTATCATGGGTTTAAATGATTTGGAATGCAAAAACCAACCTCGGTTCATGAACATTCTTCGATTTGATTATGCTATACTCTTACTTATATGTACGTATGCGCGTGTTAGCCCCCTCACCAGTCTTTAGGACTGACCCCTCTTCGTTGTTTGTTCCCCCCCCCCCCCCCCCTTCCCCTTCTGTCTTAAGTTTTCAGGTGCCCGGTTGGGGAGTTTGAGCTAGGTGGAGGTCCTTTTCTTTTGGAGTCGTTCGAGTTGTAGAAGAGTCTTTGCATATGCATCTTTAATTTCCCGCTCTGGTACTATGTATATTTGGTACTATGTATAAATATGTATAAGTTAAGCTTTGTATTCCGAATTTGAACTTAGATATAGGTTATTTGGCCAGGGGTGGGCGAGGCATGTAATAATTTGATTTATCTTGCTTTTATTTTGATCTATGTATTATGTTTTGCGATCCTGTTGCTTCCACGTTTGCCTTTTAGATTTTCTTGCGCACTCTATTCAGGGTCTAGACCGTCTAGCCTAGAGCTGAGTTTTGTGTGTCACTCGTTCGCCATGGTTCGATGCGTGAGCGGAGTCCCCATTTCGTTTCACGTGTTGGGCGATGGTGCGGGGGATGTGGCGCCTTTCGCTACGGGGTGTTACATAGCTAACCCATGATATTCCTTCCCCGTTATCCACCGAGGGCTCAAGATACCACGTCTTCCCAACCTCTAAGAGTCGCACGTGTATATCTGAAAAGGAACTATGCGCAGGACAAACCTGATGGCCCTTGCCCTCCCGGGGATTCCTTACCCATAATTCTGGGGCCCAACATACCATAACAAACCAAATTCCCATCTTTCAGGGCTTATCTCGCTCATACATATCATATACGAATAACGAATAAATGAATTCAAATAATAGCTTACATATGCTCATACTTATACTGATTTCACAAACGTAAAGCTTATTCACAAGATCATAACATAGCTTAAGCATTCGTATTTAATATATAAGATATATATTAACATACGGGGTCAGTAAACAACACATATATATATTCAGCCATAGGTAACTTAACTAGTACAAAAGATCCTAACCTTACCTGATAACAAAAGTAGAGAAGTCGGAAGGCAAAACGGGCGAACAACCACCTAACCCTCGGGCTCTCGAACGTCCGGAAGAGTCTCTGAAACAAAAGAAGACAAGACCCGGGACTTAGACTCAAATATGTACCAATTAGACGCCTGACAATGTTCATGAATGCAATAAATGCAAATGGGATGCAAATGAGATGCATTCATGTACCACTTAGGTCATATAAATCATAATTCAGAAAATATCTCATAAGAACGTACCAAATGTGTAACAGCCCGACTCAGGGCCAAGTTGAGAAAGGTAAGTAAAGGGTAACTCAGGAAGCGTTTATAATCTCGATCCTTAATAATTCACTTCATGCATTGCATTTTATGTGACTTATATGTTTTTATATGTTATAATTAAATGATCGTCAATTTAATTCTTTTCTCTATTTAATTTGTACTTTGAAACTCTTTTCATAAAATCCTAGAATTCTAGTATTCATTCCTTTCTAGCACCTAAAACCCCTTCAAATACTTCAAAACCCATTCCTACAGTTTTAGGTTGGAAATTACGAAAATACCCCTACAGCCCAAAAATATTCCTACATTTCCCAAAACACTTTCACTACCCAACATTTTAACCAAAAGAATCCTCACATTATTTCGAGGATCGTGATACTCTCCGTGAACCACAATTCCCATCCTAACTCCCGTAGTATCAAAAACCGGCAAAAACCCTAGCTTATGATTCGATCATCAATAAAACCTTATTCACCTACCTTTTGATATTCAAAATTATAATCAAAACGACCCTCAAATTATTTCATGAATTTTCATGCATTTACCAAAAACTCGATTTCACCCATAGCATATTTATAAATATTTTCCTATTTAAAAATCATCATTTTATTTTAAAACAATTAGCTTTTGATCAATAGTCGAAATTATACTTAAAACGATCCTTGAATTTTCCTCTACATTATAGTGATTTTTCCAAACTCTAAACTTTATCATAGCTTCGTTTATATAATTTTCTTATGATTTTCATCATCTTTAGTATTCATAAATTATAAACAAAAACTCCAAATATTTCATATTTATAATCAAAACGAAGCTCACTTTTCACTCATTCTATTATTAATTCACTACATCAAAAATTTATCTCTCGACTCTTGAATAAATTTTATATTATTTTTACATTTATTTTTAATCAAAATGACATCATCCATGACCTCATGGTCTTCTAGAAGAATTAAACAAATGAGCATAATTTCTCCACATTTCCTAGTTAATTACCAAGCATTTGTTCATGAAATAATTTAACCACATCTCCAACTTAATTACCAAGCAATTGTTGAAATCTTAGGCAACCACATCTCCCATAAACTTTCATTTATTGCTTAGAAGCCCCTCATGACTACCTATAAATACCCCCCTTAAGCCTCATTTATACCTCACAATTCAACACACAAAATCACTCTCTCCCTCTCCATTCTCACGCCACTACCCTCTCTCTCTCTACAAGGTATGTTTTCTTCTATTATTTCATGTTTTATATAATGTTCTTAGTATAATAATATTAGTAGCATGTCTAGAATTAATTAAATTATGCTTTAGGAATTTATTTTATGAAATATGTGCATAATTGTTAGTGTAAATAACAATGTGTGTACATTATGGAATTTTATTTAATTAAATGCATGAATTATGATATGATATAATGTGCTTATGTATTTAAATGCTTATGATCTTGTTTGATTAAATTCATGCCTATAGTAATTTATTTAGAATTATTTTCCATAGAAAGTACATATATTTTGCTATATTATGCTCTAATCTTATGTTATGAATATGAATGTGATAGAACATGTTACACACCCTCTTTGAATATTCAAATGAGCTTAAGAACATGATCATAATGTTCTTGGATGAGTGTGTGTGCATGTGTGTGCCGTGAGTTATATATATGTGTGTATGAGTTTGATTTTGTGTTATAAAGTGTTTAATTCATATGAAATTGAATAGTAAATGTTTTTAATAGTAATTTTGACTTTTTGGTCAACTAAAATACCCTTTATTTCGAAATTATTTCAAAAATAATTATAAAATAAGTTTTGGAATTTTTAAAGAAATAATTCTCCCAAATTTTCCAAAAATCAATAAACTATGTAATATTTTTCAAAAGGTAACCTACATTGTCAAATTAAACCTTGAATTTCATTTCAAACCTTACAATTAGCATTATAGTATGGTTAATAAATATTTTATTAGCTAAGGATCCCATAAACCCTGAATTTATTAATTAAACGGGTAAATTTAGGGTTTACCGGGAAATCCTTAACATATTACATAATGTGTACTTTCTATAATTATTTCATTGTGATATTGTGTGCAACTAGATTAGTTAAGAACCAAGAACCCAGTTCTAAGTCAGTAGTAGTTATTACTTTCAGGCGAACATAGGATCGAAGAGTGGAATCCTCACAGTTCCACTTAAGTCTCGATACCGGTGAGGGTTTTAAATCTTTTCAACTGAAATCATGATAAAATACTTTACTTTATTTTCTTGAATTTCCTTTCAAGTTATCCTTCCCTTTATGGGAAAATAATTCTTGTTAAATATTGAAAACATATACTTACCCGAAAAGTACTTAGTACTTTCTTACGGGTAAATATTCTCGTCTTGCAAGTAAAAATTATTGTTTTTCCTATGGGCCCGGTGGTCTTGGTAGAAGTAGTAGTCCGGGAGGCACGGGCCGAGGTCTACTATTATACCAGCCGCCAACTAGATCTTGGTGATGGTCTAACTGGAGGTTAGTTATTCCACACCAAGTGACGGGAAAAGGTACGCCCCTCCCACAATCTTGTTCATCGTCACTAGGGCTTGCAACCCTACGTGACACCGGAGGAAGAAGGATGGTACTCTCGTATTTGTTTTATTAAGTACCGACACCTTGATCAGTGTCGTTACTATTTTTCTCGGATTTTACGGAGTTAAGGTTGGAGACGCCTAGCTTGCGGGCATAAAATCATTTTCAAAACGGTTCATAGAGTTTCTAAAGTATAGCCTATATTCCCCCTACTCCTATTTCAAACAAATATGAACCGGATATTATTGTCATATACCTATTTGTTATTATATAGTATATACATTTCAAACCAAGATTTTCTTGGTCAAAACATTTTCAAAATCTTACCTATAATCCTAAACCTCAAACCCCCCGTCACTTAGTCATTTTGACTAACCCTCCTACTCTTTTAATTCATGATTTCAGGAATCGTTACAGCGACGCCTTAGAGGTATCTTGAAGCTTTAAGGTGTCACTTTCCAGTCAATTAGAGTAATCACGAGTGCATGTACATCTTACAATAAGCACTTTTCTCTAAAGTCAGAACTTTTGCTGTAAATATTTATCCAACTTAATAATATGTGCTTTGCTATGTATTGTCCCCTTTTAATTGTTTAAGTTTATTTCCGTTGTAATTAAATTTCATACTCTGGTATTGTATAGTCTTGTCCGTTCGCCGGAGTATTTCTCGAGTGCTAGGTCTCACATCCACTCGGGAAGTACAACGGTGCGGGTTGTAGTGTTAAGGGGCGCTACAAAATGATCCAACAAATTCAGTTTATGATTCATAATTAATCAATCATACTATAACCATATCACAAAGCATCAATTAGCACCTAAGAAACAAGTACGAATCAAGAGAAAAACATGCAAACGAAAAAGCAAACAAACAAAATGGTCCAAGCCCCTTAACCAATCCCCCCTCCCTGAGGGGAGATTTTACACACAAAATGTCCCCGGTCGGGGAACTTTCATGGGCAAAATCTTCCCCCCCCCCCCCGGGGAGACTAGTCCAATCAAGGAAAAAGGCCCTCACACCCCTGTTCAGCCTTGCATCTAACACCATTCCTCAACCAATTCAAATAGGCAAGTAAAGTCATGAAATAGGATAGCAATTAAGCTAAAAAAACTCCAACAAATCAGGTCAAATTCGAACAACAAGTGTAGGAGAAGAAAATGGAACCAAACTCATGCATATACTCATCAAAACTCCAAGAACATTATTGGTATCTCCCAAACACTTCAACTATCATCAGATTCAGGTTTATACAATGAAAATTAAGCTCAAGTGTTCAAAATTCTAGCATCAATTCAAGAAAAACACCAAAGGAAGTTATAGAGTTCAAATAAGAGCATAAACCTAACTATTCAAGTCATGGATCAAATCTCAATCAGACATGGCTTAAAATCTGAATTTCTTGGATGCAAAATGATCACATAAGAATGGCAATCAGATATATGAACTTACCCCTTGAAGATGATGGAGGAAAAATGAGATTAGAGCTCAAAATTTCAACTTGGTGAATAGTGCTGAGATTGTTCTTGTTTCTCCAAAGTTTGCAGCTATTTCTCTTCTTTTTCCTTAATGAACCCAGATCGAGGAAGAAATGGTTGATATTGTATTGAGTTAGTGGTTGGTGGGACCAAGTCTCATGCAAAAAGGGTAAAATTGAGGGACTTAGGTGCAATTTAGTGAAAGGTGGTCATATTAGCCCGAGTCAGTTTTTCGGTTACTTTCGGAGTATCAAATGGATTTAGAAAAATATAAGGCTTTGTCCATTGATTCCGAATCATCGAAACAAGGTCAACGGAAGTGACAGAATTTTAATCTGAATTCTTGAGCTCTAGTTACACAACCTGAAACCCAAGGCGCGCTAAAAGCGTTTTAGCCTCCTTTAGGTTCCAAATGAAACAAACACCTTAAAAGCTCATCAAACATACTTGGAAACATAATATAAGCATATAATCAAGTTCATAAAATATAAACTCATGAATATCAAATTGGTACAAAAATCAAAATTCAAATACGAGCACAAAAGAAGCAAACATCAATGAAAAGGTAAACACGTATAAATAAAAGAGTTCATATAATAAAGAATATTAAAGATTATCAATTAAAAAATTAAGATAAATCAGGTAAATGTATAATTTATGAATTTAAATGCACACATACGTCATACCTGTACGGTCGTAGAGTTGGGGTGTCACATTTGGTGGAGAAATGAGTAAATGGTGCCCAAAATGGTCAAAGGTGGCAGTTTTGGTACATGGGGCTCAGTTTGGTGGAACTTCGGAGGTTCAAACTGGCTTAGAAAATTACAAGGGTTATTTCATTAGAAATAATTCCTGAGCTCAAGTTATGCCACTTGGAATCCAAGGTGCGCTAAAAACGTTTTAGGCCCTCTTCACAAAAATGGTCCAAGACCTCAACAAACGAGTTTGAAAATGTGCAACGAGCATATAAACACATTCATAATTCACATATTTCATGCATATCATGTATTAACAAGAATCAAAATCGAATTCAGAATCAAACGGATCATGCTCGGAGACAAAAGAGCAAAAATTTTCAAAGATTCGAACGTATATCCTTAATGAATAAATCATATAAATTCAAGACAACATAATTTAATAATTTTAAAACGCAAATAGCACACTAGTGACATCATACCTATACGGACGAATGCACGGGGCGTTACAATCTTTCCCCCTCCCCCTCCCCCTCCCCCCCCTAAAAAGAACCTGCTCTGAAGTCCTACTGCGGGGCTTCAAACAACACCGAAAACTCAGGTCTTCGGTTTTCAAGTGGCTCCTCGGATTTTCAAATCCACCGAATTAAATCAAGTCCATTCAATTTCCCGAATGCCTATGTAATGTGGTCCTCGTCCTTAAGGCATCTACTAAATGGCGTATGTGCAACGAATTTACAGAATTGAACATGGCAACGTAATTTCAGACATCATAAATGCCCTTCTAAGCTTTCGTTGCGAACTGCCATCTAAGTTTTGTAATTTACCATCCCAACAAACTTTCGTTGCGAACTGCCATCTAAGCTTTGCAATTGCAACATACCGCCATCTAAACTTTTCTTTGGATGTGGTTTTGCTGAAAATACAATCGACGTATATATTTTATAAGCATACCGCAAGTCATATTTTTTAGCCAAAACCACAAAAAAGAAGTGCAGATGGCCATATGTTAGAAATGTGAATATTGAATGCCAATTTGTAAAGAAAGTTTGTTGGAGATAATTTGAGCCCAAGGGACGCCCAAGACTTTTTTGAGGGATATAACCCTCAAGTTTTTTTTCTTTTTTTTATTCTCTATTATCTGATGTGGCTTTTAATTTCCTTTTTATTTCTTCAATATTATATCGCCATATCTTTCAAATTTCAGATCTCCCACCTAAATCAAATCCTATTTTCTTCTACCCTCCTTCTCGTTCTCTTTTTCAACCATGATTTTCTTTCCTTCTCTCCTTCAACGATTAAAAACAGAAATCATCGTCTTCTCACCTGTAGCACCCACACGTAGGGCCACATCCCCCGCACCATAATCCAAACCCGAATACGAATTGGAATGTTCGTACCCGAATCGGAATCATAGCGAACGGGAGACCAAACACACACTCTAGGCTAGGCGGAGCTAAAGCAAACCGAATCAGAGTGCGCGGAAGCAATGAAATAAACAACAAGTAGAATACCATCACGTAAATACGTATAGGTACCAACACATAACTATCCATATAATATTTACATATAGGTACCAACATGTAATCCTGTACAAAAGCCATCACGGCTCGAGCAAAATATAAATAAGTATTTACAAGCCATAGCTATACAGGTACAAAATAATAAAGTGCAAGTAGGTAAATGCACCTAACGAGACCTAGACCGACAAGTGCATAAAAAGAAGACACACTTCTCTGCGTAGCTCACGCTCCAAAACCTGCAACTAAAAGAGTAAAATAGGAGTCAGTCAACTGACTGAGTGAGGGGGCTAACGCACACCCACACCCTATATATATAAAGCAAAGCACATAGCAAAGGTGGAATTATGAACCGGAATAGGTTTTACAAACTAAAGCTTTCAAAACAAATACATATACTTTAAAAGATCTCTTCACAAACACTATCCCAATTCATACTTCCCAAACATAACACAACAGCATAATGCTCGGCGAGAACGAGCTTCCAACCGTTACTCCTCAGAACAAACAAAACAGAAATCATACACATCAACCTCTACTCCGATGATGGAAGAGCCACCGGCGGCTCTAACCATCCATACATCTACAGACTCGCGAGGGGTAGCGAGCCCACATCGTGCCCTCCCCGGTTTTTACGCCGAAGGCATCGAAATACCACACCTTCCCTAACTCCCGGGGGTCGCGTGTGATAGATCGGATGGAGACTACGCACAGGCTTAGCCTCGACGGCCCAAACCGTCCCGAGGGCTCCTTACCCGTAGCTCCTTGGATCCACAAACACAAATCATATCATATGCCAAATCTTTCATGGCAATCTCGCGAACTTGAAACATAAAGACTTTTCCAAAACTTAGCGTACATATGATTATATAGTACCTTTCCAAAGCAAGAGTATTCACAAGGTCATAAACATATTCTGATCCACACATACCTATCTATATATATACCATATATATCCACATGCGAGGATTCGAAAACATCACATAAGGTTTTAGGTCACTTAACTAACAAAATTCCTAAACCTCCCCTTGTGCGTGACAAAATACGAGCAGACATGAACAACCTACGCCTCGAGCTCGTCAACTGGAACCTCCTCTGAAAAGAAAACATGAAAGCCCAATACTTAGACTCTATATGAACCAAAAGAAAATGCCCGGCAAAATGCATGATTCATGATCACATATAAAATAATACAATTAGGTCATATAATTCACAAATTATAGCACAACATATTTATTTACAATTTATTAAGCAACAAAAATCAAGTTATAACAATTAACATGCAAAAGAATAGCAATAAAAGTCACAAAATGGCATAATTTAAACAAAAAGAAGCAGTGGCAGCTCCCAGGTTTCGGGAAAGGGTGGGAACGACCCTTTCACTGTAGGGAACGACCGTTCCCACACTCGCTCAAAGTTTCTGGAAGATGGGAACGGCCGTTCCCAGTTTGTACTGGGGACGGGAAGGGCCGTTCCCTAAAAATCCCGAACTCTCCCCGCGCGCCTGTAATGTTGAACTAAAAATTGGTTTTGGCCATGGGAACGGCCCTTCCCATTCCCAGTGCAAACTGGGAACGGCCGTTCCCACTCTCGGCACTGAATAGTAAATGGCCCGGAAGGGCCGTTCCCAGTTTATAATTGGGACGGGAACGGCCGTTCCGGCCTGGTTCGAAAAGCTGGAGCAAAATCAGCCATTACAGAAGCAGGGGAAGCTTCAAAGTTTGCCAAAATGGCCAAAATCTCAAACCTCAAAGTTGCCACAACTTCTCAAATTGCCCAAATAATTCACATAAATCATGCTTAACATATTGGCACTTAAATAACTCAAGAAAAACGGGAATTAAAGTCATGATCCAAAGATGCAAGAATCAAGCTAAAATCATGGTCATCCATAAATGCTCAACTACCAAGGGAAAATATGCAATAAATGTAACATATACAACATATACCACTCATTTATGATGCTAGGATTCAATAATAACAAGCATAAAACAAGTATTTAACAAAAACACCAAACCCTTACTATTCACGTGGGGAAGCTAAGGCATACAAAACTCACTCCAAACTCAGAAATTAAAATATAGAAACGACAAGCGTGACGAGAGGATTCCGAAACATACTTAAGTTTGAGAAAAGATGAAGAAACGAGGGAGATCTTGGCTTGAGAAGGTTGGAGATCAACTTGGGGTTTTCTTGGCTTCCTTGGAAAAGCTACTGCTGTTGTTACGTGAAATGAGGGAGGAGAGAAATGGTTCAGCCTTTAAGGCTGGACCGGTCGGTTCACGGGTTCGGTTCAAGATTTTCGGTTCAAGTTGGTTCGGTTCAACAAATAGAGGTTCAAGTAAGGCCAACTCCATTAAACAAGTAATTCACATAAGTTCAATTAATTCATATAAGTCATATACAATTAATCTAAAACGCAAATAATATTAAATCACATAATTTACCTGTACCAACCGTGAGTCGGGGTGTCACAACCTCCCCCCATTCGGAGAACCTGGTCCCCAGGTTCACTGTCTGACCTGAGAACAACTCCAGGTACACCTGTCTCATCTTCTCCTCGGTCTCCCAAGTAGACTCTTCGGATTTCTGTTCTCTCCATAGAACTCGGACCAAGGGAATCTGTTTATTCCTTAACACTTGCATCTTCCGGTCTTGAATCTCAACCGGGTGCCTTACAATCGTAAAATCCGACTCAAGTTGTACCTCTTCAACAGGGAGAATAGTTGATTCTTCGGGATAAAATTTCCTGAGCTGCGAATCATGAAACACATTATGTATCCCGGTCAATCTAGGCGGTAGGTCCAACTTGTACGCCACTTCTCCAACTCTTTCAAGGATTTCAAAGGGTCCATGGTATCTTGGGTTAAGCTTCCCACCTCGACCTATTCGAGAAAATCCCTTTCTCGGGGATGCTTTCAAGAAAACCTTATCTCCAACTTCAAACTCGAGGGGCCTTCTCCTCTTGTCTGCATAGCTCTTCTGATGGTCCTGAGCTCCCTTCATTCTCTGCTGAATCAACTTAACCTTGGCGGTGGTCTTATCCAGTCTCTCTCGAGGTGTTGCTCTTTCGAGCTTATTCTCCTCTGTCTACCGCCAAACCTCCATGTCCCAAAAGAGAGGCGATCTACACTTCCTTCCATAGAGTGCCTCGTAGGGAGCCATACCAATAGATGCCTGATAACTGTTGTTACAGGCGAACTTAACCAGAGCTAAATGTTTGTCCCACTTTTCCTTGAAATCCAAAGCACACGCTCGTAACAAATCCTCCAAATACTTAATCAATCTCTCTGACTGTCCATCCGTCTGAGGATGAAAAGCGGTGCTGAAATTAAGCCTGGTGCCCAATCTACTCTGAAGATCCTGCCAGAACTTAGCTGTGAACCTCGGATCACAGTCAGAAATAATACTAGCATGCGCTCCATGAAGTCTCACAATCTCATCACAATACAACTCTACCAACTTCGGGCTCTTGTAAGACATATTCACCTTGAGAAAATGAGCAGACTTGGTCAAACGATCGACTATCACCCAAATTCCATCATAACCTCCTCTCGATCTCGGGAAGCCGGACACGAAGTCTATAGTCACTTGCTCCCACTTCCATTCAGGAATCGGAAGTGGTTGGAGGGTTCCTCCCGGTTTCTGGTGTTCCGCCTTCACCACTTGGCACGTGAGACATCGCTTCACAAAGTTCGCGACATCTCTCTTCATGCCATTCCACCAGAAGAATTCCTTCAAATCTCGGTACATCTTAGTACCACCGGGGTGAATAGAATATCCCGATCGGTTCCCTTCCTCAAGTATTAACCTCTTGAGATCTTCTGGGACACAAACTCTGGTCCTGAACCTGAACAAACCGGAATCATCAAACCCAAACTTCATCTCGGGGTCTATCCTAGACCAAACCACTAATCTCTGAATCTCTACATCCGAAGCCTAAGAATCCAACAACCTCTGTTTCAAATCCGGCTGAACTGTGATGTTAGCTAACCGAGCCACTGAAACCATAACTGTCGAACCCCGTCCTGAAGACTCTGCACTCAAACCTGAAACACTTGCTTTCCTGCTCAAAGCATCTGCCACGACATTAGCCTTGCCCGGATGGTACTGAATCGTGCAGTCATAATCCTCTAAGAATTCCATCCAACGCCTCTGTCTATTATTAAGCTCCTTCTGAGTAAAAAGATACTTGAGGCTCTTATGATCTGTGAATATCTCAAAAGTGTCCCATAGAGGTAATGATGCCATTTCCTCAAAGCAAACACAACCGCTGCAAGCTCAAGATCATGAGTGGGGTAGGTCTTCTCGTGTTCCTTCAACTTCCTAGAAGCATAGGCCACCACTCGGCCATTTTGCATCAACACACATCCGAGTCCTTCCTTAGAAGCATCTGCAAAAACTGAGTAACCCTCGGATCCCTCGGGTAGGGTAAGAACTGGTGCCGAAGTTAGTCTTTCCTTCAAGACTTGGAAACTTCTCTCACACCCATCATCCCACTCATATTTTTCCTCCTTCTTGGTTAACCGAGTCAACGGGCAGGCAATCTTGGAGAAGTCCTTCACAAATCTCCTATAGTAACCCGCTAACCCGAGAAAACTTCTTATCTCGGAGGCATTCTTCGGTCGTTCCCACTGTGCCACAGTCTCAATCTTTGAAGGATCAACTTCAATTCCCCCACTTGAAATTATATGACCCGGAAATGCCACTCTATCGTGCCAGAACTGGCACTTGCTAAACTTGGCATAAAGCTTGTGCTCTCTAAGTGTCTCCAAGACAATCCTGAGGTGAGATGCGTGCTCTTCTGTAGACTTAGAATACACCAAAATGTCGTCTATAAAAATGACCACAAACTTGTCAAGAAACTGTTTAAACACTCGGTGCATCATATCCATGAACACGGCTGGGGCGTTAGTCAACCCAAACGGCATCACCACAAACTCGAAGTGTCCATAGTGGGTGTTGAATGCAGTCTTGGAGATATCTTCCTCCCGTATACGAAGTTGGTAATATCTCTGCCTCAAATCTAACTTGGAGTACACCTACGACCCTTGCAAGATATCAAACAACTCTTCGATGTGAGGTAGAGGATACTTATTCTTCACTGTCATCCGGTTCAACTCGCGGTAGTCCATACACATCCTCAAATTCCCGTCCTTCTTCTTCACAAATAACACGGGAGCACCCCACGGGGATGTACTCGGACGGATGTAACCACAAGTCAAGAGCTCATCCAGCTGAGTTTTCAACTCCTTCAACTCAGCAGGAGCCATCCGCCACGGTGTCTTAGAGAAAGGCTCAGCTCCAGGATAAAGGTCGACCACAAACTCGATGTCCCTATCAGGTGGTAAAGAACCCAAATTCTCAGGGAATACATCGGAAAACTCACTCACGACCTCCGTCTCCTGAAGTTTGGCCTGATCCTTCGGTTTATTCAGAAGGTAAGCCACAAAACCTGTCGCGCCGTCCCGGAGGAGCTTACTTGCTTCCATAAAAGACACAAACGGGCTGGACTTCAACCTCTCACCCGTAAAGACCATGGACCCCAAAGAAACATTCTTCTCATGACAATCCATCTGAGCTCGGTATTTGAAAAGAAAATCCATGCCAAGGATAACCTCATACTTCTTCAACGGTAGAACTATCAAATCTGCAAGAAAAACTCGGCCCTCGAACAACACCGGACACTCCCGAAACACCCTGTCAGCTTCCAGAGATCCTCCCAACGGAGTATTCAGCACATACACATGCGCAGATAATTCATCAAGTAAAGGCAAAGAAGCAACAATATCCCAGGAAATAAATAAATGCGTAGCCCCGGGATCAAACAATGCATGTAGTGATATGCCATGAATGATTATTGTACCTTCTATCACGGCAGTCGGGTCGACATCAGCTGCTTCTTCCTCTCCCTCCAAAGCATATACACGAGCCTGCACAACCGGCCTTCTGTTCGGGCAAGCATCAATCAAGTGATCCAAAGACCCACATGCATAGCATTTACCCAGAAGCTTCCAACACCTCTCCACTCGATGTCTTCCCCGGCAATGAGCACAAACAGGTGGTCCTTGAGCCAGAGCCGATCAAACTGGAATAACAGGGGGTGCCACAGGTCCGGTAATACGGGGTTTTTTGTTCCCTAAGCCATGGGGACGAAAAGTCGGTGGAATAGGAGCTCGTGGAGCATAAGAAACAGGCCTCTTACCCGATCCAGATGCGGATCCCGATCCTTGAGTCGAAGAGAAAGGTGGAGGCTTCAACCGAGCCATTTGGGCCTCAACTTGAATTGCCCTTTTTGTAACTTTGGCCCAAGTACTCACATTGGCGGCTTGTAAAGCTTCTTGAATATCCCGGCAAAGTCCATGAAGAAACTTTTGGGCCTTATGATCATCATGGTCGGTAATGTGAGTAGCATAAGGTGCTAGTCTCTCGAACTCCAATAAATAATCCTCCACCGTCCGATTGCCTTGCCTCAAGTTAGCAAACTCATGGAGGAGTCGTTCTTGTGCACTTTGAGGAATATATTTCTCATGGAATTCCTGCACAAAAGTCTCCCAATTGAACTCCATACCCGTTCTCTCAAGCCTGGATCTCACACTTCTAAGCCAAATAGCCGCTGGCCCTTGAATAATATGCAAACGGCCTTGTCTTGGGAACTCCCCGGACAGATCTCCCATATTCCTCGAATCTCAGACAACCACTCTTCCGCCTTAATATCATCACCTCCATACCACATTGGAGGGTTGTTGTTCCGGAAGTCCTCATACACGGCGGATATATCTTGTCCTTCACCCGGATTTGCATTGCCCCTTTGATTTTGTTGGAGCTGATTGAGTAGGGCTTGGACAATATTCTCCGCATTCATAGGCGGTGGCGGAGGTACATTCGGTACAGCCGGCTCATTCAAATCAGGGGTTCGTTCACGGTTATTATGTCTCCTTGGAGGCATCCTGAAATTCACAAATTCAAGCAATATGGATGCATGTAAATTAGTGTATGAATATGTATATAATTAAGAAAATAATCAAGTAATCAAGTAATAAATTAGTCAAGTAATCACATATTCAAATCATGTAGGCACACTTACACATAATCAAAAAATCACATTGTCCTAAGCCGTACGACCTAGATAGACCCACAAGACACTAGAGCCCGGTTTTGCAACCGCGCTCTGATAACACTTAAGGATGTAGCACCCACACATAGGGCCACATCCCCCGCACCATAATCCAAACCCGAATACAAATTGGAATGTTCGTACCCGAATCTAAATCATAGCGAACGGGAGACCAAACACACACCCTAGGCTAGGCGGAGCTAAAGCAAACCGAATCAGAGTGCGCGGAAGCAATAAAATAAACAACAAGTAGAATACCACCACGTAAATACGTATAGGTACCAACACATAACTATCCATATAATATTTACATATAGGTGCCAACATGTAATCCTGTACAAAAGCCATCACGGCTCGAGCAAAATATAAATAACTATTTACAAGCCATAGCTATACAGGTACAAAATAATAAAGTGCAAGTATGTAAATGCACCTAACGAGACCTAGACCGACAAGTGCATAAAAAGAAGACACAGTTCTTGTAACACCCCCAGAGCGAAGGGTGCCACATCCCCCGCACTAAGGTCCAACACGAGTAGCGAAATGGAAGTCCGCACCCGTATCAGACCATAGCGAATGGGAGACACACAAAACTCACACCCACGCTAGGCGGCCTAGACCCTCAAGAACTGCAAGAGTTAAAATCAGAGTAGCGGAAGCAATTAAAGCAATTCTCAAGCTAAATATATCTCCCAAGATCACATATACATTTCAAAAGTGGGGAAAGGGCAAGCTTTCATGGTAGTTTCTATACAGAATATACAATGCCATCAAGGCCCAAAAGCGAAAGTGTAATCATAAATACATAATCCAAAATACAACAATAAGAGTAGAAGTAATCCACTACGATGCATGAAGACCCAAGCTAAACCACAAGTAAACCCAAAAGACACTTGCCGCCTTGCTTGACTCGGAAGAACCTGCAAACTCAAAAGAAAGGAAAAAAAAAAAGGGAAAAACAACAACGAGGGTTAGTCCTAGCGACTAGTGAGGGGGCTAACCCACGCACCCGATATATATATAGAGCAAAGCACTTAATCAAATGGAAAGATCCTTGAACCGAGAGTGGTTTTTGCAAGCCAAATTAATTCCCGTGATATAGATATATATAAGTTAAAGGAAAGGGAAAAGGGCAAAACAAGACTCCAAGTTTTAGGTGAATTAAGAATCCGCTCTCGTTCCGTAGATCATACAAAGCTTAAACCAACTCGGCGAGTACGAGTCACACATATCCCCAACTTCCAAATACGAAGAACAAAGCCAAGCAAAACAAATCAGAATCCATCCCCAACACCGGTTGATAGAAGGGTTGATCGGCCCTAACTATCCACATATACAGACGAGACAAGGTTTAATTACTTCCTTGAAACCTTCGGCGGTTGCCTCCGCCGGCTCAAGAGAAACACCCTTCCTCAACCTCCCAAGGTTGGGTGAAACTCTCAAATGGAGGTGTTGATGGGAGAGCTCGGCGACCCCTCGGTCGTCCCGAGATTACCATACCACACTCCGGGGCCCAAACAGGTCACGAAATTCACACAAACATCTCTCAAAGCTTATCTTTCAAAGCCACATCTCGCTTACACACACACACTTGCACCAAACTAAACTTTTCAAACGAAAGCAAAATAACTTATATACTTATACAAAACGTTTTCAAACTCTTATAACAGACGGGGCAAATCCCACAACATAAGTATCATACACTTATTTACCATACACTATACGTATTCACATGCGAGGTTTCAAATCAAATAGGGTCGTAGGTCGAGTAACTAAAAGAACAAAACCTCACCTAGGCAACGAACGTAGCGGAGTCAAAAGAGGAAACCGGCACCTACGGAGCAAGATCGTCCTCAACCGGAAGAACCTCTGAACAAGGCAAACAACAAAGAATACTCTTAGACCCAATATGAACCACATTGAGGCTCGGTACGTGCGTATGTATGGTTATGATGCAAATGATATGAAATGAATCCACATTTAGATCATTTATGAGCATTCAAAGCATAATCAAACATATATCATAAACGAGGCAAGAATAAACAACAAGAAACAACGAAAAAGAAACAAAACGAACGAAACTAGAGTTCCTAGGAGACACGCCCGTGTCCCCCGGGAAGGGCAAGCTGAGACACCCCCGGGTCTCAGTACAGAACTAAATAACGGAAACTAGGAGGTGACACGCCCGTGCACCAAGAAAAGGCAAGCCGAGACACCCCCGTGTCTCGGTACAGAAAAGCGAAAACGAACTCGAAAGGTGACACTCCCGTGTCACCAATAAAGGGCAAACCGTGACACCCCCGTGTCACGGTACAGAAAAACGCAGACGGTTCAAACAGCAAACTCAGCAACCCAAATCAAAACCCAACCCCCAAACTCCAACTACCAAGCAAGGAAAAGTAATAAATGCTAGGAATCAAGTCTTAGGAGCATAAAAACATCATCAAATCTCAAGGAAACATGAATGGAGCAAGAATCAATCAAATTCTTCCAACACTTACTATTCACATGCTTGCCAAATCTCAACAACCAACCAAAGATTTGAACTCAAAAACACAAAAAAGAGAGAAGAGTAAGTGTAGATGACAACCATGGACTTACCTTTAAATTTGGAGAAGCCTTGATGAAGTTTTGAGCTCAAAATCACAAGGTTGGACAAAAGGCTTCTTCTTCTTCCTTGCTTCCTTGTACCGATCAGTTTTGGGAGAGAGAGAGGAGGATTGCCTCGGTTTAGCAGCAAAAAGGGCAAGAGAGAGAGCTTAACTCAAGTGTAACCCAAGGTTTAGGCTTAGATAAGGTTCAAGTGGGGTCCACAAGGTCTCATTAGGTCAAAGGATAGCTTCCAAACAAAAGGGGCTCGTTACGGGTGAAATTCGGAGGTCTTAATGAGCTTAGAAAAATGTAAGGTTTGTTCCATTGAACCCGAATTGTCGAAACGAGTTCAATGGAGGTGACGGAATTCGAATCCGAATTCCCGAGCTCAAGATACGCGTCTCGGAACCCAAGGTACGCTAAGTGCTCTTTAGCCTCCGTTAGGTCCCGTCTCCAAAACGAACCCAAAAAGGCAACCAAAACAAATACCAAAACATATAACGAGCATATAAACGAGTTCATAAGGCATATTATCAACACATAATGCGAATTCACAAAAATCAGAATTAATTACGAATCTAAAACGAGCAAGATACAAGGTGAAGGAAAGTTAAACGCTCAAGTTAAACAAGTCCATACCAAAGCAATTAAGTTCAAATAACTTCAAATGATCCACGTTGACAATTAATATCACATAATCACTTAAAGAACTAGCTAAATAGCGCACATAAGAGGTTACCTGAAAAGTCTGATCAGTCGGGATGTTACAAACCTCCCTCCTTCAAAAGGACCTGTCCTCAGGTCCGAGGCGAGGTCTTGAAAAGATCCGGATACAACTGTTTCATCTTATCCTCGGTCTCCCAAGTAGCTTCTTCGGATTCTTGATCACGCCACAAGACTTTCACAAGAGGGATCTGTCTATTCCTCAACTCTTGCATCTTTCGATCCAACACCTGAACTGGATACTTCTTAAAAGTCAAATCCGGATCTAGCTGAACTTTCTCAACTGGAAGAAAAGAAGACTCATCGGGGTAATGTTTCCGAAGCTGCGAGACATGGAACACATTGTGAATCCCGGTCAAACTCGGCGGTAAATCAAGTTTGTAGGCTACTTCCCCAACTCGATCAAGGATCTCAAAGGGGCCTAAATAGCGAGGGTTAAGCTTCCCGCCTTTACCAACCCGAGCATACCCTTTTCTAGGAGATGCTTTTAAAAAGACCTTATCTCCTTTCTCGAACTCTAAGGGTCGTCTTCTCCTATCTGCATAACTCTTTTGCCGGTCTTGAGCCACTTTCAACCTCTGTTTAATCACTTTCACCCTCTCGATGGTATCCTGAATTTCCTTAGGCTTCTTAGCTCTCTCGAGCTTTCCATATTTGGTCCACCTCCATTCATCAATATCCCAAAAGAGAGGGGATCGGCACTTTCTTCCATACAAAGCCTCATACGGTGCCATCCCAATAGAAGACTGAAAGCTGTTGTTGTAGGCATATTCACTCAAATCCAACTGTTCATCCCACGAATCCTGATAATCTAAGGCACAAGCACGAAGCATGTCCTCGAGATACCTTATTAGCCTTTCTGACTGGCCATCCGTCTGTGGGTGAAATGCAGTACTGAAGTGGAGCTTCGTCCCCAAACACTTCTGTAATTCCTGCCAAAAACTGGATGTGAACCGAGGATCTCTATCTGAAACAATGCTGACCGGGGTACCATGCAATCTAACAATCTCCTTCCGATATAACCGGG
Organism: Lantana camara; assembly: GCA_037501455.1. NCBI lineage: Eukaryota > Viridiplantae > Streptophyta > Magnoliopsida > Lamiales > Verbenaceae > Lantana > Lantana camara. The sequence continues at coordinate 87,384,425 of CM074856.1, forward strand.
CTAACTTAGGAACCTTATCGGATGTCTTTACCTTAAGAAAATGCGCCGACTTCGTCAACCGATCAATAATGACCCAAATTCCATCGGAACCTCCTTTGGTCCTTGGCAAGCCGAACACGAAGTCCATTGTCACTTGCTCCCACTTCCACTCGGGTATTGGAAGTGGTTGGAGAGTTCCTCCCGGTTTCTGGTGTTCTGCTTTCACCACTTGGCATGTTTGACATCTCCTAACATAGTTAGCAACGTCTCTCTTCATGCCGTTCCACCAGTATAAAGTCCTTAGATCCTTGTACATTTTGGTGGTACCGGGATGTACTGCATACGCTGACTTGTGGGCTTCATCAAGTACCAACTGCTTAAAATCTTCCGGAACACAAACCCGAGCCTTCAACCTGAACAATCCTGAATCATCAAATCCAAACTCGGTTTCAGGATCAATCCTTGACTTCGCTATCAATTTCTGAATCTCTGGATCCACTGATTGAGCTTCTATCAGTCTCTGCTTCAAAACCGGCTGAACCGAAATATTAGCCAATCGAGCCTCTGAAACCAGAACCACTGAACCCTGTCTACTAGAACCTGCTTCCAAACCTGAAACATTCACTTTCCTACTCAAAGCATCCGCCACCACATTGGCTTTACCCGGATGGTACTGAATCTTACAATCATAATCCTCGAGTGTCTCCATCCATCTCCTCTGTCTTACGTTCAAATCCTTCTGGGTAAACAGATACTTAAGACTCTGGTGGTCGGTGAACACTTCAAAAGTGATTCCATAAAGGTAATGCCGCCATTTCATCAAAGCAAACACCACTGCGGCGAGTTTCAAGTCATGAGTGGGATAGTTCTTCTCATGATCCTTTAACTTCCTTGAGGCGTAGGCTACAACCTTACCATTCTGCATTAACACACAACCGAGACCTTCCTTCGAAGCATCGGTGTAAACTGAGTAGCCTTCCGAACCTTCGGGTAGGGTTAAAACCGGTGCAGTAGTCAACCTCTCCTTAAGGGTTTGGAAACTCTTCTCACACGCCTCATCCCACTCAAACTTCACCTCTTTCTTAGTTAACCGGGTCAACGGGGAAGCAATCTTCGAGAAATCTTTCACAAAGCGCCTATAATATCCTGCCAACCCGAGAAAACTTCTCACTTCCGAGGCATTCTTCGGTGGTTTCCAAAGCATCACCGTTTCGATCTTCGCTGGATCCACTTCTATACCATTCCCTGAAATGAAGTGACCCAAAAAGGAAACTCGATCCAACCAGAACTCGCACTTACTGAACTTGGCGAACAATCTGTGCTCCCGAAGTGTAGACAAGACAATGCTCAAATGCCGCGCGTGCTCTTCTTCGGACCTCGAATACACCAAAATATCTTCTATAAAGATGACCACGAATTTATCGAGGTAAGGCCGGAATATTCGGTGCATCATATCCATAAACGCGGCTGGGGCATTGGTCAGACCAAAAGGCATGACCACAAACTCAAAATACCCATATCTCGTGTTGAAACCCGTCTTCGGTATATCTCCCTCCCGGATACGCAACTGGTAATACCCTTGCCTTAAGTCCAACTTGGAATAAACCCTCGAACCTTGCAGGAGGTCGAACAACTCTTCAATGTGAGGGAGCGGGTATTTGTTCTTAACCGTTAACCGGTTCAGCTCACGGTAGTCAATACACATTCGCAAAGTCCCGTCTTTCTTCTTTACAAACAGGACCGGAGCACCCCACGGAGAAGTGCTCGGGCGAATGTAACCACACTCTAAGAGCTCGTCCAATTGCATCTTCAACTCCTTCAACTCGGCTGGAGCCATCCTATAGGGAGATTTCGCATACGGTTCTGCTCCGGGATAGAGATCTATCACAAACTCGACGTCCCGATCCGGAGGTAAAGATCCCAAGTTCTCCGGAAACACATCGGGGAATTCCTTCACGATCTCCGTCTCTTCGAGCTTGGCCTGATCCTTTGGCTTATTCAAAAGGTAGGCCACATAGCCCGTCGCACAGTCCCGAAACAGTCTACTTACTTCCATGAAGGAAATAAACGGGCAGGTCTTCAACCTCTGACCCGCGAAGACCGTAGAACCCAAAGTCACCCTCTTTGCAAAACAATCCATCATGGCTCGGTAACGGTACAACCAGTCCATCCCCAGAATTACCCCATACTTCTTGATAGGCATCTTGATCAGATCTGCCGGATACTCATGATCTTCCACAACCACCGGATAACCTCGGTAAACACAATTCGTAGACAAAGTAGCACCAAGGGGAGAAGAAACAATAAAGGAATCATCTAGGCAAACAACAGGCAAGGGAAGAGTAGAAGCAAGCCGGGAAGCAATAAATGAATGCGTTGCTCCCGGATCAAACAATGCATGCAATGGAATTCCATGAATGTAGATAGTACCTTCAACAACGGCATTGGCATCCACCTCGACATTCTCTTCCTCGCCCTCCAAAGCTTAGGCTCTCGCTTGGATCGGTGCTCTCGGAGGCATCACATTCAACGGCGGAGGAACTCGAGGCTGAGGTGCTCTCACTTGAGGACAAGTACTGATCATATGGCCGGGCTCTCCACATTTATAACATCTTCTCAATTTCTTCCGGCAATTCTCCTCGGTGTGGTTGGGACCCTTGCAATAACTACACTGAATCGGGGCCGATAAAGCTAGTGCCGTCGGTACCAGAGGTCGAGCTTTCTTGACTGAAGTAGTAGGACCTTGGGGTTTGAAGACCTGAGGCCCACTATAGGATACAGGCCTCTTCCCCAAATTAGAGCTCGAACCTTGGCCCGAAGAGTAAGTCGGCCTCAATCTCTTGTTGTTGGCTTCCACCTTAATTGCCTTCCTCGTAGCCTTCTCCCATGTATCCACTGTAGCCGCCTTAAGAGCATCCTGGACTTCATATCTTAAACCATGAATAAAGTTCCGGGCCTTCTGGGTATCATCATTGGTGATGTGCGGGGCGTACGGTGCAAGGCTCTCAAATTCCAAAATATACTCTTCAACCGATCAATTCCCTTGTCTCAGTTCTGTAAATTGTTGCATTCTTCTCTCACGAGCACTTGATGGAACATACTTATGATGAAACTCTCTCATAAAGCTTTCCCAATCGAATTCCTCTCCATTCCTCTCCAATCGAGCTCTCATAGCTTTTAGCCAATTGGATGCGGGACCTTGAACAAACCGGGCCGTACAAACAGCTTTCTCATGCGAAGGAGCGGGGCAAATTTCCCAAATTCCCGCAACTTCCGACAACCACTCCTCGGCTTGGATGTCATCTCCTCCATACCACTTCGGCGGATTGTTGTTTCTGAACTCCTTAAAGGCCGGAGTTACTTGCCCACCTTGTCCTTCCCATGGTGGATTATTCCTTTGGTTCTGCTGAAGCTGGTTCAGAAGGGCCTGCACAATATTCTCAGCATTCATCGGAGGAGGTGGAGGTGCTTGTGGAGGGGGTTGATTAAGATCAGGAGTCTGTTCCCTATCTGCTCTCCTTCTTGGAGGCATCCTGAAAATACATAAATCAAGAAGATATCGATGCATGGAGTTCAGTTCATGATCATGAAGTCAATTATCACAAATTTAAGCAAATAAGTCACACAGAGATGTGAATGAATGTAAATAGTCACATACTCCTATACCGAACGACCTAGACAGACTCAACACGACTCCAGAGCTCTGGTTTTGCAACCGAGAGCTCTGATTCCACGCCAGGATGTAACACCCCCAGAGCGAAGGGTGCCACATCCCCCGCACTAAGGTCCAACACGAGTAGCGAAATGGAAGTCCGCACCCGTATCAGACCATAGCGAACGGGAGACACACAAAACTCACACCCACGCTAGGCGGCCTAGACCCTCAAGAACTGCAAGAGTTAAAATCAGAGTAGCGGAAGCAATTAAAGCAATTCTCAAGCTAAACATATCTCCCAAGATCACATATACATTTCAAAAGTGGGGAAAGGGCAAGCTTACATGGTAGTTTCTATACAGAATATACAATGCCATCAAGGCCCAAAAGCGAAAGTGTAATCATAAATACATAATCCAAAATACAACAATAAGAGTAGAAGTAATCCACTACTATGCATGAAGAGCCAAGCTAAACCACAAGTAAACCCAAAAGACACTTGCCGCCTAGCTTGACTCGGAAGAACCTGCAAACTCAAAAGAATGGAAAAAAAAGGGAAAAACAGCAACGAGGGTTAGTCCTAGCGACTAGTGAGGGGGCTAACCCACGCACCCATATATATATAGAGCAAAGCACTTAATCAAATGGAAAGATCCTTGAACCGAGAGTGGTTTTTGCAAGCCAAATTAATTCCCGTGATATAGATATATATAAGTTAAAGGAAAGGGAAAAGGGCAAAACAAGACTCCAAGTTTTAGGTGAATTAAGAATCCGCTCTCGTTCCGTAGATCATACAAAGCTTAAACCAACTCGGCGAGTACGAGTCACACACATCCCCAACTTCCAAATACGAAGAACAAAGCCAAGCAAAACAAATCAGAATCCATCCCCAACACCGGTTGATAGAAGGGTTGATCGGCCCTAACTATCCACATATACAGACGAGACAAGGTGTAATTACTTCCTTGAAACCTTCGGCGGTTGCCTCCGCCGGCTCAAGAGAAACACCCTTCCTCAACCTCCCAAGGTTGGGTGAAACTCTCAAATGGAGGTGTTGATGGGAGAGCTCGGCGACCCCTCGGTCGTCCCGAGATTACCATACCACACTCCGGGGCCCAAACAGGTCACGAAATTCACACAAACATCTCTCAAAGCTTATCTTTCAAAGCCACATCTCGCTTACACACACACACTTGCACCAAACTAAACTTTTCAAACGAAAGCAAAATAACTTATATACTTATACAAAACGTTTTCAAACTCTTATAACAGACGGGGCAAATCCCGCAACATAAGTATCATACACTTATTTACCATATACTATACGTATTCACATGCGAGGTTTCAAATCAAATAGGGTCGTAGGTCGAGTAACTAAAAGAACAAAACCTCACCTAGGCAACGAACGTAGCGGAGTCAAAAGAGGAAACCGGCACCTACGGAGCAAGCTCGTCCTCAACCGGAAGAACCTCTGAACAAGGCAAACAACAAGGAATACTCTTAGACCCAATATGAACCACATTGACGCTCGGTACGTGCGTATGTATGGTTATGATGCAAATGATATGAAATGAATCCACATTTAGATCATTTATGAGCATTCAAAGCATAATCAAACATATATCATAAACGAGGCAAGAATAAACAACAAGAAACAACGGAAAAGAAACAAAACGAACGAAACTAGAGTTTCTAGGAGACACGCCCGTGTCCCCCGGGAAAGGCAAGCTGAGACACCCCCATGTCTCAGTACAGAACTAAACAACGGAAACTAGGAGGTGACACGCCCGTGTCACCAAGAAAAGGCAAGCCGAGATACCCCCGTGTCTCGGTACAGAAAAGCGAAAACGAACTCGAAAGGTGACACGCCCGTGTCACCAATAAAGGGCAAACCGTGAGACCCCCTTGTCACGGTATAGAAAAACGCAGACGGTTCAAACAGCAAACTCAGCAACCCAAATCAAAACCCAACCCCCAAACTCCAACTACCAAGCAAGGAAAAGTAATAAATGCTAGGAATCAAGTCTTAGGAGCACAAAAACATCATCAAATCTCAAGGAAACATGAATGGAGCAAGAATCAATCAAATTCTTCCAACACTTACTATTCACATGCTTGCCAAATCTCAACAACCAACCAAAGATTTGAACTCAAAAACACATAAAAGAGAGAAGAGTAAGTGTAGATGACAACCATGGACTTACCTTTAAATTTGGAGAAGCCTTGATGAAGTTTTGAGCTCAAAATCACAAGGTTGGACAAAAGGCTTCTTCTTCTTCCTTGCTTCCTTGTACCGATCAGTTTTGGGAGAGAGAGGAGGATTGGCTCGGTTTAGCAGCAAAAAGGGCAAGACAGAGAGCTTAACTCAAGTGTAACCCAAGGTTTAGGCTTAGATAAGGTTCAAGTGGGGTCCACAAGGTCTCATTAGGTCAAAGGATAGCTTCCAAACAAAAGGGCCTCGTTACGGGTGAAATTCGGAGGTCTTAATGAGCTTAGAAAAATGTGAGGTTTGTTCCATTGAACCCGAATCGTCGAAACGAGTTCAATGGAGGTGATGGAATTTGAATCCGAATTCCCGAGCTCAAGATACGCGTCTCGGAACCCAAGGTGCGCTAAGTGCTATTTAGCCTCCGTTAGGTCCCGTCTCCAAAACGAACCCAAAAAGGCAACCAAAACAAATACCAAAACTTATAACGAGCATATAAACGAGTTCATAAGGCATATTATCAACACATAACGCGAATTCACAAAAATCAGAATTAATTACGAATCTAAAACGAGCAAAATACAAGGTGAAGGAAAGTTAAACGCTCAAGTTAAACAAGTCCATACCAAAGCAATTAAGTTCAAATAACTTCAAATGATCCACGTTGACAATTAATATCACATAATCACTTAAAGAACTAGCTAAATAGCGCACATAAGAGGTTACCTGAAAAGTCTGATCAGTCGGGATGTTACAGTTCTCCCCTAGCTCACGCTCCAAAACCTGCAACTAAAAGTGTAAACGAGGAGTCAGTCAACTGACTGAGTGAGGGGGCTAACGCACACCCACACCCTATATATATAAAACAAAGCACATAGCAAAGGTGGAATTATGAACCAGAATAGGTTTTACAAACTAAAGCTTTCAAAACAAATACATATACTTTAAAAGATCTTTTCACAAACACTATCCGAATTCATACTTCCCAAACATAACACAACAGCATAATGCTCGGCGAGAACGAGCTTCCAACCTTTACTCCTCAGAAGAAACAAAACAGAAATCATACACATCAACCTCTACTCCGATGATGGAAGAGCCACCGACGGCTCTAACCATCCATACATATACAGACTCACGAGGGGTAGCGAGCCCACATCGTGCCCTCCCCGGTTTTTACGCCGAAGGCATCGAAATACCACACCTTCCCTAACGCCCGGGGGTCGCATGTGATATATCGGATGGAGACTACGCACAGGCTTAACCTCGACGGCCCAAACCATCCCGAGGGCTCCTTACCCGTAGCTCCTTGGATCCACAAACACAAATCATATCATATGCCAAATCTTTCATGGCAATCTCGCTAACTTGAAACATAAAGACTTTTCCAAAACTTAGCTTACATATGCTTATATAATACCTTTCCAAAGCAAGAGTATTCACAAGGTCATAAACATATTCTAATCCACACATACCTATCTATATATATACCATATATATCCACATGCGAGGATTCGAAAACATCACATAAGGTTTTAGGTCACTTAACTAACAAAAGTCCTAAACCTCACCTTGTGCGTGACAAATACGAGCAGACGTGAACAACCTACGCCTCGGACTCGTCAACTGGAACCTCCTCTGAAAAGAAAACATGAAAGCCCAAGACTTAGACTCTATATGAACCAAAGAAGACGCCCGGCAAAATCCATGATTCATGATCACATAAAAAATAATACAATTAGGTCATATAATTCACAAATTATAGCACAACATATTTATTTACAATTTATTAAGCAACAAAAATCAAGTTATAACAATTAACATGCCAAAGAATAGCAATGAAAGTCACAAAATGGCATAATTTAAACAAAAAGAAGCAGTGGCAGCTCCCAGGTTTCGGGAAAGGGTAGGAACGACCCTTTCACTGTAGGGAACGGCCGTTCCCACACTCACTCAAAGTTTCTGGAAGATGGGAATGGCCGTTCCCCAAAAATCCCGAACTCTCCCCGCGCGTCTGTAATGTTGAATTACAAATTGGTTTTGGCCATGGGAACGGCCCTTCCCATTCCTAGTGCAAACTGGGAACGGCCGTTCCCACTCTCGGCACTGAACAATAAATGGCCCGGAAGGGCCGTTCCCAGTTTATAACTGGGACGGGAACGGCCGTTCCGGCCTGGTTCTTAAACCTGGAGCAGAATCAGCCATTACAGAAGCAAGGGCAGCTTCAAAGTTTTCCAAAATGGCCAAACTCTCAAACCTCAAAGTTGCCACAACTTCTCAAATTGCCCAAATAATTCACATAAATCATGCTTAACATATTGGCACCTAAATAACTCAAGAAAAACGGGAATTAAAGGCATGATCCAAAGATGCAAGAATCAAGCTAAAATCATGGTCATCCATAAATGCTCAACTACCAAGGGAAAATATGCAATAAATGTAACATATACAACATATACCACTGATTTATGAAGCTAGGATTCAATAATAACAAGCATAAAACAAGTATTTAACAAAAACAACAAACCCTTACTATTCACGTAGGGAAGCTAAGGCATACAAAACTCACTCCAAACTCAGGAATTAAAACATAGAAATGACAAGCGCGACGAGAAGATTCCGAAACATACTTAAGTTCGAGAAAAGATGAAGAAACGAGGGAGATCTTGGCTTGAGAAGGTTGGAGATCAACTTGGGGTTTTCTTGGCTTCCTTGGAAAAACTACTGCTGTTATTACGTGAAATGAGGGAGGAGAGAAATGGTTCAGCCTTTAAGGCTGGACCGGTCGGTTCACGGGTTCGGTTCAAGATTTCCGGTTCAAGTTTGTTCGGTTCAACAAATACAGGTTCAAGTAAGGCCAACTCCATTAAACAAGTAATTCGAATAAGTTCAATTAATTCATATAAGTCATATACAATTAGTCTAAAACGTAAATAATATTAAATCACATAATTTACCAGTATGGAGTCGGGGTGTCACATCACCGCCGATTCTTCTTCTGGAATCGCCTCCATAGTTATTTTCTCGTCGTCGGTTCGTCTTCTGCAATCGACTTCATCGAATTCGTCTTTTGCAACTAGTTCTGACTGCATCTTTGTCATCTACAACCGGTACTGCAATCGCATTTGAATATCAAGAAATCTTATCGTCTTCTTCAATTCTTCTGCATTTTTTTTTCTTTTTCTATTTTGTTTCGACATGTTCGATTCAGTGCTCATCACTTGGATCGAGTTCTCGATTGCTGCAATCGGGTTCTAGATATACTAGATATCGTGAACTCGAACGATGCAATCGAGTTCTCGGTATACTAGATATTGAGAACTCGAACACAACGATCGAGTTCTCGATCACTTGAAAGAAATCTTGATCTTTGAAAAATGAAAGAAAATAAATAAAAAAGAAAAAGAATAAAGAAAAAATTTTAAGATCGATATGTCGATCCTATTGATTTTCACGAATAAAAAAAAAATTAAAGAATAAAAGAATACAAAGAAAAAAATAAAAAAAAAATAAAGAAAAAAAATTAACTACATCGAGAAAAAAAATCACTCGACATGAACTCGTGAAAAATAATTATATTTAATATTTATTTTATTAGATATAATTAAAGAAAGGGTTATACAATGAAAACTTAAAAACTTGAGGTTATTTAACTAAAAAAAGACTTAGGCGTCCCTTTTAACAAAATGTCCCAAGTTTGTTGTGTAGCACCCCAAGCGAAAGGCACCAAATCCCCCGCACTAAGACCCTACACGTGTACGAAATGGAAAGTCCCCACACGCACCAAGTCAAAGTGAATGGGTGACAAGCAAAAATCCAACCTAAGTTAGGCGGTACACAAACCCCGTATAAATGGAAAATATGCAAAACCTGAATACGGAACGATACAAACAGGAACTTAAAAAAAAAAAACTTCAATCAATTAAAAAAACTTCAGTCAACAAACATAATTCATATATTCCAGAAAGTAAATCAACATCAACTAACGAGTTCAACTAATCAATGAAACTTGTCCTAACCTGTCCCGAATAACATATAATAAAAACGGGTTGGACTTGTAGCACCCGGAACGCTAGGCACCACATCCCCCGCAGTATAGCCCCAATCCACATATGAAATGGTCAATCCATACATGAACCAAAGCTATAGCGAACGGAAGACACTAAAAAAAACGAATAAGAGTAAAAAAAAAAGCGGAAGCAATAATTCATTCAATACTTATAGGTACCATATTTACATATCTACTAATAGGTACCAACAATACATATCAACTCCAAGAATAAGTCCAAGGCATGCTACAAAAATATCAAGTATCTACACATGAACAAAAGATGAAGGTGAAGTGTGCTAGACCCAAATTAAAGATAAGCTAGACTCTAATTCCCGCCTAGCACGCACCTGCAAAAACTGACAAGTTGAGGTATCAGTCCAACACGGACTGAGCGAGGGGTATAAATAAATATATACGCACATACATGCAAGTTATAATCTCGGGTAATAATTAATTTTTTTTTTTAAATAACAACACAATTTAGTAAAATAAGAGATACTATCGCCCGAGGTTACAACTAATTCAATTTATCAATTTAATCACTTTAATACAATCAATTCGTGGCCCGGCGAGTGTGGGCAATTCTCCACCCTTACTCCGACTGTGTACAATCAATCAATCAATTATTTAATGGTTAGGTGATCAAGCAATTCATTACGGTGCACAATTAGAAGTTTCAATAACGCCTTCTTCCTCTGGGTGATGGTGGGATTGCAAGGCCCCACCATCCAGTCAGTCTGGGCAGAGGGTACATGAATCCCTAAGCCCGGAACTCCTTCCTCCCCTAATCTCCTAGGGGGTTCAGGGGTCATCCTAATTTGGTGAGGATAACTCTCGAGTTACCCGTCAGCCGATGCTTTCCCGGTTGGCTCGAGTCACTACCCTCAGGCCCAAAGTGCAATACAATACTCGCCAAATCAATCAATCAATCAATAGTTCATTAAATCCTTTGAAAACCAATCTCACTTGAAAACTATAGATATATAGATACATTTTGGCTTAAGACTTCACATAGGGTTATACGGGTTCTATGTATCTAGAATTAAACCTCAACTGAACGACCAAAATAAACAAGGAAACAGCTTACGGGGCCTGCTCCTCGTCACCAGGAAGCTGGTCTGTGCAAGAAAGACAATTGTCCGTGAGACACCATTCAAAATGTACCAATTAGGACGAACGGCGTGATAATGATCATTAAAACGTGCAATGACAATTTATCGAATGATATGATCAATTTCATGCATAAAACAATCATATAATAACACGTATCGGTCAATTAAGGCATCAAAAATGGATATGAAAAAATGAAATTTATGCAGAAAATTTTACACACCCACTGTATCCTGGGAATGGCCGTTCCAGTTTTGAAGTGGGGCTGGGAAGGGCCGTTCCCAGCTCCCCGAACCAATCCCGCGCGTCTGTAAAGATTTGGGAAATTTTGGGGCTGGGAAGGGCTGTTCCGGCCACAGCCCAAATCTGGGAAGGGCCGTTCCTAGTCTCGCGGGACAGCTGGCAAGGGGTGGGAACGGCCGTTCCCAAAATGAACTGGGAAGGGAAGGGCCGTTCCCAGAATATGAAAGCAGCAGAAACAGAGCACAGCAGCAGAGCAACAACGTACCAACAACAACAACCAACAAAAATGAAATTAAACCAAGATCAAATGCATATATTTGATGCAATACACATACTAGCATATATATAGATCAATATTAACTCAAATAAACACTCATTTCCAAGTTAGATCATCAAGAATTAATCATTTGAAACCCATATACTCATTCATGCTTCAAGTCCATAAATCTCAAGATAAATGCACCAATCTTAAGCTGCAAGTTCATAAACATATTTCCAATAACCAATACTGTAACGCCCCGACAAGGGCATCCCACGCCTATCCCGCGCTACGGTCCTAGCTTGTATATAGAATTGCTATCCATATACCCGCCAAAAACGAAGCAAGCGGTGATAAACGGACATCCTAGCTAGGCGGTACTAGACTCACAAAGTGAGAATAAAAACAAACACAAGTATGCGGAAGCTCGAATTAAAATACATTCAACAAGGTCTAAGAGAAATATATATTCAACAAGTAGATGACCTTCACGGTCTAGCACATAATGCTCAAAATACGGAAAGTAAAATCATCCTAGTGACCAACACGGTCCAAAGCATAATAACATCAAACATTCTAAATCCATAAATCCAAAACATAAGCGACATAAATATGAAGTATGTAAAGACACAACGAGTACAAGCTAGACTTGACACAACTCTCAAAGCAAGACGCCGCCTAGCAAGACTCCAAAACGCGACCTGCGGACACGAAAGGTAAAGGAGGTCAGTTCAAACGGAACCGGTGAGGAGAAGTATACATAATATAATTAACATAAAAAGGTTTAATGCATGCTCAAATCAAAGGTGTTCATGATCCGTTAACGTTTTTAGAAAACAATGCAGATTTTATAAAAATCGAATCATGAACCGAAGCACCGGCTTGGCGAGTACGAGCACTCCATCCTTACTTCCCAAACCAAGTGAAATCAAACCAATCCATCCTTAACACCGTTGATGTCGAGGGCGTGCACCCCCCGATCATCGCAAAAGAACCATGGAGAAGTGGGTCCATGAAACCGACCTTCCCCCAAGCCTACCTTAACCCCGAATCCTCCTCGGAGTCTTAGCAAACTTGTCCAAAAGTGGGTACTTCATAAGGGATCAACCGTCCGCCCTTGCGTTCCCGGCATCACCGCTTACTCCGCCCCGAGCGCTATCAAAAGAACCGACCAAGCAAGCGTCCTTGCAAGGTATAACAAAGGCTCGCTACACAACTCACACGTACATAATACTCAAATGAAAGTTCCGAAACCATTTTGGGTATCTATCCCATATACCAAAACTCAAGTTTTACTTGTAAACCGTTTTCCATAAGCAAATATCCATAATACGAGCAAAGCTCACAAAACTTGGCTTATAATGCATACATATACATTTCGAAAACGGGATTTTAAAACCAATAAATATGAGAGGCCATATGTGTCCACAGTTTTGAAAATATTTTGATATTATAACTCCTCACCTTTACCAAGAACCTCGAAGATCAAGCACGAACAAGGAAGGTTATACGTCCGGAGACTCACCACCTAACAAGACAATGTACCAAGAAAGGTAAGACTCGACTCGAAACACTACAAGACGACGTACGGCTTTGAGATGAATGCAAATGTGCTAATGACGTGCAAGGAATGTTCGACGATGCTATAGATTGGCAATTAAGATCACATTGCATCATATAAGTCATATATCAAGTTCTCAAGTCATATGTAATAAGCGACCTATGAATCACACTTAACACAATTTAATTAAATGCATAACTTAGTCAATTAAGATAACTTAAGCATGATTGAGGTATAAAGATCATAATATAAGGTATGTATGAGATGTCACAACATATAACGAGGTCACAATACATTAGAGACATAATATAAATAAGTAAGGAACAAATGAGAAGCAAAACAAGTGAAACGAATCAAGAAAACAAGGCTGGGGAAAATCCACCCCCATGGATTTTCCTTCACAAAAAATCCACCCTCGCGGATTTGGTCCAGAGCTACTGCCTTAAATCCACCCCCATGGATTTTTACACTGCGAAAATCCACCCTAGCGGATTCTGCCTAGAATTAAAAAAAAACGTGACAGCCACTCCGAATTCGACGGGAATGAGTTCTAAACACCCCAAAACATGAAATTAAGATTCCAAAACCTCAATTAAGCATCATAAAACATTCATATATCATATAAGAATATAATATAAGCATAAAATCCAAGAATGGAATCATTTAAGCAAGAATTACATATATGCATAAAAGCTTCATAGTTCAAGCATGCTCTTCAATGGTGAATCTCTAATCCTAGCATGAATTCAACTAAAATTGATTCCAAACCTCATAAAAACTCAAGCATAATCATTCTACAACACCAAGATTGCAAGAAATCAAATAAATCCTAGACATGCAAGAATTTCTTCAAATCTTCAAAAACTCAAAAATGGTGAAATCAAGAGAATAGATGGAATCCAACCTAAACATCTTTCTAGGGTCCAAATAGCATACTTAGAACACGAATTCATCAAGAAAACATGGATTAAACTGATAAAATTCAACCCTAGTTCATGCTTCTACTAAGAACTTCAAGCTCAAAGCATAACCCAAGCATTTACACAAAACCTTACCTTAGGAGCTGAGAATCGAAGAGAATAGCTTGGTCTTGAGTCTTGAATCTCTAGCTTCAATCTCCAATCTTGTCTCTTGAAAATGGTTGAAGGTGATCTTGAGAGAAGATGAATGGGTTGGAGAGAAAAGTGAGGGAGAGAGGGTTGAATCTTGTGTTTTAACGTAAAATGAGGTTTTGGGTGTTAAATTCTGATTTAGTAATTTGGGTCAGCTATTTGGGTCATGGAGCGGGTCATACGGGTCGGATTATAAGAGAAATTGGGTCTCAAATTGGGTAATTTCGAAATTGGGTCATAAGTCTCATAAAAAGGTTGACTTTTCGTAGAATGGCCATAACTTCTTCGTCCGAACTCCAAATCGAGCGATTCAAAAACCCACGAACTCGTAATCGAATTATCTACTCAATTTCATTAAGTTCTATCCAGTTTCAGGCTTGGAAAATAAATTTACCTTATAGTCCCTAAATTATGCTTTAATGTCCATATAAGCACATTGTTTCGTCAAACTATAAAACACGCTATCAAAACACAATAAGAATAATATGAGCACATAATTAACACGTCAATTAGTCACGTATTTCATACAAATCATATGTTCCACATAAGTTCAAGCATAACGGTCAATTAAAGCATATTATTCACATAATTCATGCAAATAAAGGTAAATCGTGCACTCTCGTACCAACTTTACCTTGACCGAGAAGCGGGGCGTCACAAATACACAAATTAACCAATTCATTGCAAATCCCTATCTATACCATATATTCAAGAAAATCATTAAGTTTCCAAAATTACCTCAAATGAAAGAAATGAAAGACAAGATGAAGAGAATATGTTGAGGATGCTTCAATGATCACAATTCCCACAAATTATAGCTTGAATGATGGAAATCTCCCACACTTCCAAGTAGGGTTTGATTCGGTTGACCAAGGAAGAAAATGAAGCAAGTATGAAATGTGTATGTATGTAATGAAACAAGGTACGTGATTACTGCTTTGTAAGGGGAAGAAAATGGCCAAATTGCTATTAAGTCCTTCCATTTAATAAGTCATGCAATGAAGTTGAATTCCATAACAAATGAGCAATTAAGTCCAATGCAATTAAGTCCTAAAATTCATGAAAATGAGCTAGTAAGGCCTTAAAAGAATAAAATCACGTTCGGGAAATCAATTCACGCTGCAATCAAGTTCAATTTATGCAATAATTATAATATGATATGAATTTCAATAAAACACTTAGAATATAATTTATAAAATTATGTCATGCCATGGAAAATTAAAAAAATGATCAATTAATAATTAAAATCTAACTCTCAAACTCACACGTGGCTTTCGTACCTGAAATGCCTAAAGCTGGGGCGTTACAATCCTCCCTCCTTAAAAGAATCTGGTCCCCAGATTCACTAATCGGAAGGGAACAACTCGGGATGGAACCGTCTCATCTTGTCTTCGGTTTCCCACGTGGCTTCTTCGGTCTTGTCACTTCTCCAAAGAACCTTAACCATAGGAATCTTCCGGTTTCTTAATTCATGAAAATTCTTATCCAATATCTTAACCGGTTTCCGAACGAATGTTAGATTCGGTTCCAATTCCATTTCTTCAACAGGAATGATCTCGGTTTCATCGGGGTAGTATTTCCTCAGCTGAGATACGTGAAATACATTATGAATCCCCGTGAGGCTCGGTGGTAGGTCTAATCTGTAAGCAATTTCTCCAATTCTTCCCAAAATCTGATAAGGACCTAAGTAACGAGGCTTAAGCTTACCTCCTTTCCCAATCCGAGCAAATCCTTCACGTGGAGACGCCTTCAAGAATACCCGGTCTCCAACTTCAAACTTGAGATCCCTTCTACGACGATCGGGGTAGCTCTTCTATCTGTCCTGAACTGATTTCTTCCGTTGTTGAATTAATTGGACTTTCCCAACCATAGCTTCAACGCCTTAGAAGGTTTTTCCAATTTCTCACCTTTCTTAATACCTTCCTGCTTAGTCCATTTCCACTCTTCCAGGTCAAAGAACAACGGAGAACGAAACTTCCGACCATAAAGTAGCTCATACGGTGCCATTCCAATCGAAGCCTGAAAACTGTTATTGTACGCAAACTCAATCAAAGGTAGCTGATCGTACCAGGAAGACTGAAAATCCAAAGAACAAGCTCGAAGCAAATCCTCGAGATATCTTATTAATCTCTCGGACTGACCATCCGTCTGAGGATGAAATGCTGTACTAAACTGAAGCTTCGTACCCAAAACCTCTTGTAACTTACGCCACAACTTCGAAGTAAACCGAGGATCTCTATCTGAAACAATACTAACCGGAATCCCGTGAAGTCTAACAATCTCCCTGTTATAAAGCTCGGCTAGCTTACGAATCTTATACCAAATCCGAACTGGCATAAAATGTGCAGACTTCGTCAAACGGTCCACAATCACCCAAATTCCATCGAATCCACCTTTCATTTTAGGTAATCCGGACACGAAATCCATCGTCACCTGTTCCCACTTCCACTCGGGGATAGGTAACGGCTGAAGAAGACCTCCCGATTTCTGATGCTCGACTTTCACTTTCTGACAAGTGAGACAATGCTTCATATACTCGGCCACATCCTTCTTCAATCCTTGCCACCAATAATATTGCCTTAAGTCCTTATACATCTTGTTTCCTCCAGGGTGGATAGAATAAGCCGATCTGTGAGCTTCCTCGAGCAATACCCATTTCAACTCTTCGGGTACAACCACTCGGTTCTTGAAACGAAGAAGACCGGTTTCATCGAACCCGAATGGACACTCCGGATCAGCTCTTGCCTTAGCTACCAATTTCTGAACTTCCAAATCCTTAGTCTGAGCCTCAAACAACCTGTGCTTCAAATTCGGCTGAACCGAAATATTAGAAACTCGAGCCCTTATGACGATTGGCTCGATTCCACTACGTCCACCCACTTCCAAGCTCGACACACTAGTCTTCCTACTAAGTGCATCGACGATCACATTGGCTTTACCGGGATAGTATTTAATCGTGCAATCATAGTCTTCTAACCGTTCTATCCAACTCCGTTACCTCATATTCAAATCCTTCTGAGTGAATAAATACTGGAGGCTTTTGTGGTCGGTGAAAATCTCGAAAGACACCCCGTACAGATAATGTCTCCACTTTCCAAGTGCAAAGACTACGGAAGCGAGCTCAAGATCATGTGTCGGGTAATTCTTCTCATGCTCTTTCAACTTCCGGGATGCATAAGCAATTACCTTTCTCTTCTGGGTTAACACACATCCCAAGCCTTCCTTAGAAGCATCCGTATAAACAGAATATTCTTCAGAACCTTCCGGAAGGGCTAACACTGGAGCAGAAACTAACTTCTCTTTCAAGAAAGTGAAACTCTTCTCACAACCTTCATCCCAATCGAATTTCACATTCTTCTTCATCAACCGGGTTAAAGGAGCTACTAACTTGGAGAAATCCTTAACTAACCTCCGGTAATAACCTTCCAATCCCAAGAAACTCCTGATCTTCGAGGCATTCTTAGGTTTCTCCCATTTCAGCACTGACTCAATCTTCGAAGGATCAACCTCCAAACCATTACCTGAAATCACGTGACCCAAGAAAGACACCCTGTCGATCCAAAACTCACACTTACTGAATTTTGCAAATAACTGATGCTCCTTCAAAGTCCTCAATACCAACTACAGGTGCCTTGCATGCTCCTCGGCAGACTTAGAGAAAACCAGAATATCATCAATAAAGATGACCACGAACTTATCCAGAAAAGGCCTGAAGATCCTGTGCATCATATCCATAAAAGCTGTTGGGGCATTAGTCAAACCAAACGGCATCACCACGAACTCATAATACCAGTACCGAGTATTAAATCCTGTCTTAGAAATATCCTCTGCTCGGATTCACAGCTGGTAGTATCCTTGTCTCAAATCCAATTTCGAGTAGACTTTAGATCCTTGAAGTATGTCAAACAACTCATCGATATGTGGAAGAGGATACATGTTCTTGATCGTCATCCGGTTCAACTCCCTATAGTCTATACACATTCTCAAAGTCCCGTCCTTCTTTACGAACAAAACCGGTGCACCCCAGGAAGAAGAACTCGGTCTAATGTACCCAATCTCCAACAACGCATCAAGTTGAGTCTTCAACTCTTTCAACTCGTCCGGAGCCATACGATACGGAGTCTTAGAGTACGCCTCTGCGTTAGGGTACAAATCGATCACAAACTCAATTTCCCGTTCCGGAGATAAAGAATCCAATTCCTAAGGAAAGACCTCGGGAAACTCCTTCACTACTTCTGTTTCTTCCAATTTACTTTGATCCTTAGGTTTGTTGAGAATATAAGCAATGAAACCCGTAGCTCCCTCTCGAACCAACTTATGAGCTTCTGAGAAGGAAAGTAGAGGCACGGTCTTAGAACTCCAACCCACTACCAAATCTGATCCCAACTGAACCTTCTTCGCCCTGCAATCAACCGTGGCAGAATGTCTGTACAACCAATCCATGCCCAAAATGGATCCGTAGCAAGTCATCGGCAGCTCAATGAAGTCTGACAAGAAAATTCAGCCCTCGATGCTCAACGGAACCTCTCTAAACACCCGATCAGATTCTAAACTACCACCAGATGGAGTACTAACCACATAACATGCAGAAGAGCGAGTAACGGGCAAAGGCAAAGAAACAGATATAGCACTCGAGAGAAAGGAGTGTGTAGCTCCCGGATCAAATAAGGTATGAATGTTCGTGCCATGTATGCAAATGGTACCTTCAACTACCGTGGCTGGATCGATATCAGCATCCTGCTGCTCTCCGTCCAAAGCATAAGCACGCGCCCTGATCAGTGGTCTCTGTACTCCCGGTGGCGGCATCCTGCTGTCTGGACATCCATCTACCATATGCTCGGTGCTCCCACAGATCAAGCATAAACCCAGACGCCTCTTGCAGTAATCATAGATGTGCGTAGTCTGACCACAGAAGGTACAAGCAGGCCTCTCGGGTGGTGGTGGCAAAGCTGGAACAACTAGAGCTTGAAATACTGGTCCTGCTGGTCGGGGCTTCTTCCCTGGGCCCTTCGGAGCTGGTGGTGGAGAAGAATAAACCATCGGACTCTTGCCCGAACCGGAACCCAAACCTAAACCTCTATAACCCGATCCAGAACCTGAGCCCGAACCTGAACCCGAGCAATAAGTATACCGCCTCGCATTCGGTGAATCCTCGACCAATAATGCCTTCTTGGTAGCCTTCACCCATGTGCTCGTGTTGACCGCCTCAATCTCTGTCTGAATGTCCGGTCTGAGGCCCTGAACAAACTGCATCGCCTTATGGAAATCGTCACTCGCTATATTAGGAGCATAGCGGGACAATCTCTCAAACTCAGCGATATACTCTGAGACCGACCTACTTCCTTGCTTAAGCTCTGTAAATTCCTTCAATCTTCGGGTGCGAGAAGATGGAGGAATAAACTTATTTCTGAACTCTTGGACAAAGACTTTCCAATTCACTTTCTCGCCTGCAGCGTCTAACACAATCCGGGTACTCTCCCACCAAGAATAGGCATCACCCTGAATCAAAGAAATGGTACAACGGGCCTTCTCTTGGGACTCACAAGGAATGAGCTCCCAAACTCTCTCAATCTCTCTTAGCCACTGTGTAGCACCCCTTACACGTGGAGGTGCCACACCCCCGCACTATAGGTCAATCCACATACGAAACGGCCAATCCGTACATGAACTAACCTATAGCGAACGGGTGACAATGCAATAAAATGATAAGCTATGCGGGATAACTCATACATGCCACATAATAAAGCGGAAGCATAATTCATACAATATCAATTACCAACTCCATTAACTATATTCTAACTTTGCATATCAATACATTGTCATCTCTAATTATCAAACAATAACATTAATCAAGACTTTGTATGTAACAACAATTAACAAAACACACGGACCGTGTTTAACTCGACTACATGAACAGGACTCGACCCGACTCCCGCCTAGTGTACACCTGCAATACCTAAAATATGGAGGCGTCAGTCTGTAAAGACCGAGTGAGGGGTTTAAATACATATTAGCACAGATAACATGCAAGTTATATTCTCGGGTAAAGATTTATAAAAGATAAATATATATAAGTTCAAGAATAGAGTATTCTTCGCCCGAGAATGCAACTGTCAATATTAAATACTTGTTCATTTTCATGAAATTAATACATGGCCCTGGCGAGTGAGGGCGGTCTCCAACCTAACTCCAAGTGTACATGAAACATGCTTTCTTCTTTATTAATCAATAGGTGATCATGCAATTCAATTATCGTGCAATCGTGTGATAGTGTAATCATATAACACGTTCATGGAATGGAAATCATGCAATAACCCGAGGACAATCCGTGGTGCCGGACCCATCCCTAGTCTCCTTCTTCCTCCGGTTGATGATGGGATTGCAAGGCCCCATCATCCATGCTCGTTGAGCAGAGGGTACATGAATCCCTAAGCTCGGAACTCCTTCCTCCACTAACCTCCTAGCAGATTCAGGGGTCATCCCAAATGTTGTGAGGATAGTGCCAGAGTTACCCGTCAGCCCTTGCTTTCCCGGTTGGCTCTAGTCCCTACCCTCGGGCCCAACGTGAACGGTCATGCTTCTCGCCTAAAACATGCACGAAACATGGCTTGCTTGCTTGCTTGCTTTCATGAACATCACTTGAAATGATAATTGGTTCATGAAATTTATAGCTATAAATACCTTTTTGGCCGAAATATCACATAAGGGATATACTGGATCTATATAGCTAGTAATTAAACCTCACCTGACAGGCGACACAACAACTCGTGGATGCGTGAACGTGATCATGCTCGATAATCTCCACCCTGGAGAATAACTGGACAAGAACGGGACAATGTACGTGCATGAGACCGTAATTCAAGAAGATTACTTCATATAAGACGCACCGCGTGATCAAGTACGAGACATGACACAATAAATAATGTAGCATGTATCATGTTTTGGCATGTAATCATTCATATAGTAACAATTTAGGGTCAAATATACCTTTGGAATTAAGATCCAAAATTACAATTTTATGCAGAAACTTTCTGCACTTCCAGAGGGCTGGGAACGGCCGTTCCAGGGTTTAGTACAAAATGGGAAGGGCCGTTCCCCCAGTCCCGAAACTGCTCCCCGAAGATGGGAACGGCCGTTCCGGCTTACAAGCCAAAATGGGAACGGTCGTTCCCATCCTCATTGCCATGCACACTGTTCACATTATGGGAACGGCCGTTCCCCATTTACAAAGGGAACGGGAAGGGCCGTTCCCGTTATGCAGAAGATGCAAAAGAACAGAGCAGAAGAGTAGGGGAGCTGCGAACCACTCCCAATTATCACCTTAATCATCATAATTCAATCTCTTATGCCATAATTCATGAAAAGGAACATATATGCATGCTTGTGGTACACTAAGAATCAATATCAACACACAATTCATGTCTAATCATCAAGAATCATCATATCAAGCTCATATATTAACTTAACCTATAACTCCAATTTCTTCAAGAATTCAAGAATAAATTCAAGCTAAAAGCATGAAATCATACTTCTAGCATCAAATAATCAAGTTGGCAAGCTTAAACATCAACCCTAGCTTCAAGAGTTATTATCAAGAATTCATAAAATATCAATGATATATACCTTGGAATGAAAATAATGGAAGAAGATGATGAATATCGATGCTTGAGCTTGAATCATGGAATTCTTTAGCAATTTCTAGCTTGAAGATGATGATTTCTCAATTTTCTTTTCTTCTTGAGTGAATACCGAGAGAGAGGATGATGATTGTATATGTTGGAATTAAAATGAAGATGGAAGAAGAGTGAAGAAGCATATACCGTGATATATATTTTGGAAAAATATGATATTTGTGATTAAATCCTCCAAGTCCTATAAGTTATTCAATCAAGGACCAAGAGTTTGGAAATGATCAATTAGGCCCACAAGTTTTCATGCAATCTTGTTCTTAAAGAAAAGAAAATGAGCAACTAAGGACAATTAGGCAATTAAATCATGTTCGGTAATTAATTCACGTAATAATTGAATTCCAATTATACAATAATTCACAATTTGACACGTTTCCACATATTTTCACGTAATCATGTTGAAATGAAATTTATAAAATTAATCTAACACGTATAATTTAATAAACAAAAATAATAAAATAAAATCCTAACGTTCGAAACTCACACATGTCGAGCGTACCTGACTCTCTGAAATTCGGGGCGTTACACACTGCTCGACCTGAATATCATTCCCTTTGTAGAACTTGGGAGGATGCTGGTTCGGGAACTCCCTGAAAGCCAATGAAATCTGACCCCCCGGCTGTGGTGGTGGAACTAGCGGTGCTGGAGGAACGTAATCCCGGACCCTCTGATCAATAAAGCCCACCACTGTATTCATAGAGTCCTATGGCTGAGCCTGAGGAGGTGGAGGAGGTGGTGGTTGTAACGCCCCCACCCGTACTGGAACAAGAGGAGAGCGGCGTCTCAACCCCCGCACTGAAGCACCTCTAAAGTAATGGTGTGAACCATCACTCAAGAAATACTCCAGCGAACGGCTGTCTATCTCAGAACTATAAATGTACAACAATGTGGCTATGCAGCGGAAAATCAGAGTATTTTAAAACTTTTCAAAATATATGCGTGATGGCATGTAACAAGCAAGAACATATTGATCGTGTAAGACAGACTCGGCATATCAGAACGTGTAACAGATTCACATATAAGTACCGATATAGCAGAGTTCAATGTATCGGTAACAGAGTAGCAGAAAGAGTATAACAAAGATACTCAAGTATTCCGAAACATATATTGATGCAGCCATAAAACATATGCAGGACAAAAAAGGAAGTAACACTAAGTCCTGACTGAAACAAAAATGACAATCTAGAGCTTTAAGATACCTCTAGACTGCGGCTGCAAGACCTGAAATCACGAGGCAAGAAAACGGGAGAGGTATTAGTCAAAAGGACTAAGTGAGGGAATACTTTAAAGAAAGTACTGAGTGATAAAGAACTTGAAGTAAAGTTCAGAACTGTTAACTGCAATGCTTTAAAGATGAACTTGAAACAAGTTCGGTTGATAAAACTCTTTCGAATGCAATGCTGTAAAAGTATGCACGTTTTAAAACACTTTCATGAATGCTATCACACGCACACACATATGCTGTTGATGGTTCATAGTTCTTTCATAAAACGGGATAAGGGTAAAGTGAACTTTTCCGGATATGAACCATCCTTTATGAAGCAGAATTTTACCCGCAAGCTAGGCTCCTCCATCCTTACTCCAGAAAACATGATTTGGTAGAGCATCGGACTAGGATCAACAATAATTCCATGTCTAGTAGAGTATCGGACCAAGATCAACAATAACCCCACATATGGTACAGCATCGGACCAAGGTCAACAACAACTCCGCACATAGTGGACCATCGGACCAAGGTCAACAACAACTCTCACCAACACATACAAACATGCACCATCCTCCACCGGTTGTCACTTCGGGTAGCTAGCCCTAGGCGACCTGTAAACATGTAATGGGAACAGATTTGTTGTCCGTTCCCAGACAGATTGTCCTGACTTAACAAACCTCCTATTAAAAGTCGGTGTCAATTGTCTAACTGTGGCGGCCGGTATTGGTGATGTCTTTGGCGCTCACCTCCCGAGCATCACCTCCACACATAACCGCCGGGCCCAAACTGTAAACTATATGCTTGCATTTAAGATTAGCAGTGACCAGAGTACCACTCCAGTATGCTAACGTTAACATGTGAAACTGTAACTTGTAACATATGATGCTGTCTGTAAAACATATGATTCTGTCTGAAAACATGTGATTCTGTCTGTAAAAGATATGATTCTGTCTGAAAACATGTGATTCTGTCTGTAAAACATATGATTCTGTCTGAAAAACTGTTCTTTGAAACATATGCAGATCATGTAACTGTCTTTCAACAAGAATGCAGAACTTCGGAAAACATGTGCTGTAGATCAAGGTATACTATTAAAGTATGAATGATCCTTTCAAGAGAATGTCCCGATAAAAGGGATAGTTCAAAACGAGGTTTAGCTTTGAATTTCAAAACATATGATACGATAGTATAATCGTGGTTCCAGTTGGAAAACATTTATAACTTCACCTCACCTAATAGTAAGAAAAGGCAGGTAGACAGATTATGCGGTACCCTGGGGATCCCAGTGCTCAACTTTAACTCCTGTAGGTGGTGTACTAGAGTGAGCTTAAGAACTACGACCCACTACTAACCATGATGCATATGAAATGCATGAAACAATGAACAAAGAACATGTAAAGAACATGTAACACAAGAGAGTAATACCATTTAAGGTTTTCAAGAAAGGTAACACACAAAGGAATACGTCAAAGTGAGTTACTCTTAAACCATAGGTTAAGAAACAAGTCCACGAAAGAAAACACATTTTGAAAACACATTTTAGACCCTGGATACAGAAACCCTAGGTGCAAATATCTATTAAGAAAGCACAAGTTTTATTTCATTTTTACTATTCAAAAGTACTATTCCAGATTACTATTCACGATTACTATTCACATGTCGGGTCAAAGGGTCGGGTCAAACCCTTACTATACACACACACGGTACACACACACGCACACCCTAATTAAATTATGATCTTGATTATAACCTATAGTTTCAAGTTCATGTTATAATAATCAAATGTGATCTAGGTTAAAGGTATAACTTATAGTTAAGAGATCCAATTAAGGCATAAGATCAAGTTATGAAACACATTCTATCTTAGGTTATAACATGTGACACTATTAAAGTGTATAACATATGATCAAGGCTTTAATCCATCAATCCATATCACATCATAAGCTCAATTCATAATTCAAGAATCATATAACCATGTGACAACATGTCACAACATATATCATATCATATCATATATCATGAACCTTTAGGTATGTAACATGTAACAATTTAATTCAATATCAACATGTAACAAGTTGTGACATAATTAATTGTAAATCACTATTCCATTAGCTAACATGCATGAACATAATTCAAATTCCATAATCATGCATCAATTCTCATAATATAACAACCATATCACATGATCATAGCATATACTAGAGCAATTCATAACATATTCAAGCATATACTAAACAATTAAAACATATAAACAACTATTCAAACATATCATGAAAACTATATAATAAATGCATAAAATAAAATCCTATATGGCTTAGGGAAGACCCTAAGACCCAACCTAAATATAATATAAACATACCATAACATAAAAACATAAACTAACTAAACATAACATAAAACAAAATAAACTAACCTAGCTAATGGAGGGGGGTTGGCCGACGGTAAGACGGGGGAGAGGGAGAGAAGAAGGGGTGTTGTTAACACAACATTGAGCAAGGATTCAAATTCCATGAGAGGGGTATTTATAGTTGTTAAGAAGCCCCTCACCTTGCAAAGAAAGATGGCCTAAGGGTAGGAGAGCAAAATAAGAGTTCATCCACTTGTATCTTCGAGAAGCTTTAGGCATATGAAGGTAAAAATGGGACTTCTGGGGGTATTTCTATAATTTTTTTGCACAAGACTCGAGGATAAGTGGCCGGGAGTATAACCATTCCGTCCGGGCAAAAATTAGCTTCGAAACACATATTCATTCGCCGAAATCGGATTTACCTTTTGAAAGATACATTAGTTTTAGTGAATAAAAGTTTTGAGATCGAAACTCAACACGAGTGAAAAACGACTTTCTAGAAAGATTTTGAAGTCTGGATTGTTTCCAAAATTCAAGAAATAAATCAAGAAGCGTTTTGAGTCGAAAATCGACTATAAAACATTTTACCGTTAAAAAGTTGAAAACGTAGAATGAATAGTGAATTCTCACGTACGAACGTACGCTTCAAAATTTCAAGCTAGGGTTTGAATCAAGAGTTGTAAAACATCTCAAAAATCTTGAAATAGCTCAAGTAGCGCAAATCCGAAGAGAATACATTTTTCGAATGAAAACCGTTCGTAAAAGGAATAGTGAACTAGGGTTTTCGAAAACGTTTTCAATAAAACAAACTTTTTCCAAGCCAAGAATGATTTCAAAAGAATCGTCTCGGCTCAAGGATCGATGCGACTGTAAAGCTGGGTAGGTAAGGTATCAGAATCAAAAGCTCATTTTCTGATGAATAGTAACTTTGGTCGGTAAGTTCCAAAAATACCCTTATGGTTCAAGGAAGACTTTCTGAGCTCGGGAAACAAGTTCAAACGATTGGGAAACATGTGTGATGAACTTCTAGGGTTCGAGTAGCAATATGAACAAGGTAGGCTCGGGTTATGAATAGTAAACTGTATCAAAGGTCATGAATTCCCCCTTAAAACATGTCAGATCATATACAAGCACAAAGTTCTTGTAAGAATGCGATGCATGATGATTCAAAAAGTTGGATCACGGTCTATAAACGCTTTACCATTGCCCTTAACTTACTGTTTTCATCCAGGCCCTGTTTTGGGCTGTTACAATCACCCCTCCTTAAAGAGAATCTGTCCTCAGATTCTTCCGCTGTAACCGCAAATAACTCGGGGTGATGCTTCTGCATTTTCTCTTGTAATGCCCCAATTTTTAGACAGTCAAGTACGCTCGACACGTGTGGGTTTTGAGCGTTAGGGTTTTCTTTTATTAATTTCGTTTAATTAATTTATACGTGTTATATTAATTTTTATAAATTATTTTCAACATGGTTAAGTGGAAATTATATGATATTCATTTCAATTTGACAATTCTTGAATAAATGAAATTTAATTGTTACATGAGCTAATTGTCCAATTTGATTTAATTTCCAAATCGTCCTTAAATGCTCATTCAATTCAATTGAGGGACTAAATTGCATGCAAACCTTTTGGACCTAATTGACCATTTCCAAACCTTAGATACTCAATTGCATAACTTATAGAACTTTAGGGATTTGATCATAAATATTATATTTTGGCCAAATATATCGTGATATACATTTCTTCCACAATCATCATCTTCATTTCATGCCAATCATCCCAAATTTGGTTCTTGCTCTCACCAAACCACAAGCCCAAAGAAGGAAGAAGATATTTCATCCAATCATCCAAGTTTATTCAAGAAATTCCAAGCTTTCAAGCTCAAGCATCCATATTCATCATCTTTTTCCATTATTTAATTCCAAGGTATATTTGATCATTTATATGATTTCTTGATAATTATGCATGAAGCTAGGGTTAGTGTTTAAGCTTGCCAACTTGATTATTTGATGTTATGAGTATGATTTCATGCTTTTAGCTATTATGTTTGAATTCTTGAAGAATTTGAAGTTATATGCTAAACTCAATTATGAGCTTGAAGTGGATGATTTGTGATGATCAAGCAAGATTTAAGAGTTTATGTTGGATTTTATTATAACTTAGGTATGCTAGCGTGTTTCCTTCATGATTTATTGCAACTAAGATGGAATTATATGAGTGTTGATGAGTTTGGCAATCATTTCGTGACTCCCCTGTTTCATCCCCTGTTCTTCTGCAGCTTTTGTAAAACGGGAACAGCCTTTCCCGTTCCCTTTGTAATTGGGGAACGGCCGTTCCCATTGATTTGAATAAAATACGGGCGGCGAGGAGGGGAGCGACCGTTCCCACTTTGTCTCACAGATGGGAACGGCCGTTCCCATCTTCGGGGAGTATTTCGGGACTAGGGAACGGCCCTTCCCACTTTGAACTGAAACCTGGAATGGCCGTTCCCAGCTCTCTGAAAGTCCAGAAACATTCTGCATAAAATTACAATTTTAGCCCCTCGATCTGATGACTTCTTTGACCCCGAATTGCTATTATATGATCCAATATGCACTGAAACTGTGACGCCCCGTTTCTCGATCAAGGTATGCTTCGGTACGAGAGTGAACGATTTACTTTTCTTGCATGAATTATGTGAATAATATGCCTTAATTGACCGTTATGCTTGAACTTATGTGGAATATATGACACGTATGAAATACGTGACTATTTGATATGGTAATTATGTGCTCATATTGCTTCCATTTGGCTTCGATGGCATGCTTCGTGCTTAATCAAAACAATGTGCTTATTTGGACATTAAAGCATAATTTAGGGACCAAAAGGTAAATTTATTTTCTAAGCCTGAAACTGGATAGAACTTGTTGTAATTGAGTAGATAATTCAATTACGAGTTCGTGGGTTTTTGAATGGCTCGATTTGGAGTTCGGACGAAGAAGTTATGGCCATTCTACGAAAAGTCAACCTTTTTATAAGACTTATAACCCAATTCCGAATTCAGCCCAATTTGAGACCCAATTTCACTCCTAACCCGCTCCAATTGACCCGGTTCGCGACCCAAATAACTAAATCAGATTTGAACACCCAAAACCTCATTTTACGTTAAAACACAAGATTCAAACCCTCTCTCCCTCGCTTTTCTCTCCAACCCATTCATCTTCTCTCAAGAACACCTTCAACCATTTTCAAGAGACAAGATTGGAGATTGAAGCTAGAGATCCAAGACACAAGACCAAGCTATTCTCTTCGATTCTCAGCTCCTAAGGTAAGGTTTTGTGTAAATACTTGGGTTATGCTCTGAGCTTGAAGTTCTTGGTAGAAGCATGAACTAGGGTTGAATTTTATGAGTTTAATCCATGTTTTCTTAATGAATTCGTGTTCTAAGTATGCTATTTGGACCCTAGAAACATGTTTAGGTTGGATTCCATCTATTCTCTTGATTTCACAATTTTTGAGTTTTTGAAGATTTGAAGAAATTCTTGCATGTCTAGGATTTATTTGATTTCTTGCAATCTTGGTGTTGTAGAATGATTATGCTTGAGTTGTTATGAGGTTTGGAATCAATTTTAGTTGAATTCATGCTAGGATTAGAGATTCACCATTGAAGAGCATGCTTGAACTATGAAGCTTTTATGCATATATGTAGTTCTTGCTTAAATGATTCCATTCTTGGATTTTATGCTTATATTATGTTCTTATATAATGTATAAATGTTTTATGATGCTTAATTGAGGTTTTTGGAATCTTAATTTCATGTTTTGGGGTGTTTAGAACTCATTCCCATCGAATTCGTAGTGGCTGTCACGTTTTTTGTTTAAGTTCTGGGCAGAATCCACTAGGGTGGATTTTTGCTGTGTAAAAAATCCATGGGGGTGGATTTGAGGCAGTAGCTTCTGGACAATCCACAAGGGTGGATTTTTTGTGAAGGAAAATCCATGGGGGTGGATTTTCCCCAGCCTTGTTTTCTTGACTCGTTTCGCTTGTTTTGACTCTTGTATGTCCTTTTCTTGTTTCTATAATACCTTTAATGAGTTGTGGCCTTATTATATGTGGTAGAACTTCTTGCATATCACTTGTTATGATCTTGTTGCCTTGATCAAGTTTAAGTTGTCACATTTTGCTAAGTTATACATTTACTTGAACTTGTATGACTTCCTACGTTATGTGTGACCTTGACATGCTATACATGCTCATGATTAATCCTCACATTTCATTAAGTGCATGATATGACTCCATAAGCATACATAACTCTCATAAGTGACTTGTTACTTAAGCCTTGCCTCGTTTACTTGGTTTGGGTCGAGTCTCACCTTTGTTAGTACGTTTGTCTTGATAGGTGGTGCATCTCCGGCCGAGTAGTTCGTTGCTCGCGGTCGACCTTGGAGTTCTTGGTAAAGGTGAGGAGTTATATATATGTAAAATGTTTTTAAAACTGTGGACACCTATAGCCTTTCATATTTGTTGGTTTTGAACTCCCATTTTGAAAACGTATATTTAGGCTTTACAAGCCAAGTTTTGTGAGCTTTGCTCGTATTATGAATATTTGCTTGTGGAAAACGGTTTACAAGTAAAACTTGAAGTTTTGGTATATGGGATAGATACCTAAAATGGTTTTGAGACTTCCGTTCGAATATTACGTATGTGTGAGTTGTGTAGCGAGGTTATGTATACCTTGCAAGGATGCTTGCTCGGTTGGATCTTTTGATAGCACTCAGGGCGGAGTAAGTGGTAAGACCGGGAACGCAAGGGCGGACGGTTAAACCCTTACGAAGTACCCACTTTTGGACAAGTTTGCTAAGACTCCGAGGAGGTTTCGGGGTTAAGGTAAGCTTGGGGGAAGGTCGGTTTCATGGACCCACTTCTCCATGGTTCTTTTGCGGTGTTCGGGGGCTGTACACTCTCGACATCAACGGTGTAAGGATGGATTGGTTTGATGTCTTTTGGTTTGGGAAGTAAGGATGGAGTGCTCGTACTCGCCGAGCCGGTGCTTCGGTTCATGATTCGATTTTTCTAAAACTTGCATTGTTTTCCAAAAGAATTCGGATCATGAACACCTTTGATTTGAGCATGCATTGACCTCTTATATTTAAACTATGTAACCTTCTTCTCACCGGTTCCGTTTGAACTGACCTCCTTTACCTTTCATGTCCGCAGGTCGCGTTTTGGAGTCTTGCTAGGCGGTGTCTTGCTTTGAGAGTTGTGTCGAGTTTAGCTTGTACTCGTTGTGTCTTTACATACATCTTATTTATGTCGCTTATGTTTTTGGATTTATGGATTTAGAATGTATGATGTTATTATGCTAGTTTGGACCGTGTTGGTCACTAGGATGATTTTACATTCCGTGTTTTGAGCATTACGTGCTGGACCGTGACGGTCATCTACTTGTTGAATATATATTTCTCTTAGACCTTGTTGAATGAATTTATGCACTTGATATGTTATGATTTAAGCTTCCGCGTACTTGTGATTGTTTACCCGTTTTGTGAGTCTAGTACCGCCTAGCTAGGATGTCCGTTTGTCACCGCTTGCTTCGTTCTTGGCAGGTATATGGATAGCAATTCTATATACAAGCTAGGACCGTAGCGCGGGATAGGCGTGGATGCCCTTTGTAGGGGCGTTACACCCCTATTTGGTTGGTATCAGAGCCGAAGGTTTGAAACCGGGCTCTTGAGTCGTCTCGAGTCGTCTAGAGTGTACGGCATAGGGACAATGTGCTATCATGTTTATTTATTTCGCTTTATATGTGACTACATGTTACTTATATCTCGTTAATTCTTGCTTTTACTTTTTGTAATTACATTTCTTACTTGATATTACGTGACATGAGCATATAACTAACCAACATGCATACATGATTGAATTGTTTAGGATGCCTCCACGTCGTCGTGACCGTTCTCCGGCTCGTGGAAATGAGCAAGATCCTCCGGGGAATAATCCGAATCCACCACCGCCGCCGCCTTTACCTAACGCAGCGGATCTTATGGCTCTTATGACTCAGTTTGTGCAAGCCATAAATGCACAACAAGCCGCTCAACAAGCCGCGCAAGTACCTCCTCCGGCACCTCCTCCACCACCGGTTCCGGTAGAGATTGTTTATGACCGATTTAGTAGGCGTCGTCCACCTATATTTCCGGGTACTACGGATGATTTGAAAGTAGAGTATTGGATCACTACCATTGAGAGGATTTTTCGGGTTGTCACTTGCCCCGAGACGGAGAAGGCTTTGTGTGCTATTGATCTTCTTCGTGATGAGGCTTATAATTGGTGGCGTAGCACTATATCCCGCCTTGTGGTTGGTGAAGATAATGTTACATGGTAGATGTTCGCTAGAGAGTTTCGGGCACATTACATCCCGAAGCAAGCAAGGAAGTGCCGTGAGAGGGAATTCATGAATTTGGAGCAAGGGAATATGTCCGTGACCGAGTACAATGCCGAGTTCAATCGATTGCCTCCATATGCACCTCATATCACCGATGAGGAAGACCGCAAGTGCGAGAAATTTGTGGAAGGACTTCGTGGGGAGATTTCAAGATCTTTGCCTCCGGTGCACATTGATAATTGGGCCGATGCTACCGGGTTAGCTTTGAAAGTTGAAGCGGAAGAACAAAGGCTTGGAACTAAGAAGGGTGTTATGGGTTCCGGTTCGGGATTTAAGAGAACAACTCCACAATCGTTCTCTAAGTCACCACAACCATCTTCTAGGGGCCGTTTTATGGGAAATAAGGGGAAAGGAAAGCAAACTCCGCAAGTGGTGAAGAGGCATGATCCATGTGAGCATTGTGGGAGTACTACACATGTTTGGGAGAATTGTTGAAGAAGCATGGTAAATGCTTCAATTGTGGCAGCACTAAGCACTTGGTGAGGAATTGTGATCAACCTAGATCTTATGGTTCGGGTAATGAGGCAAGGCCCGTGGCACATGCACGCGCTTATGCTTTGGATGGAGAGCAAGAGAATGCCGAGATCGACCCTACCGCCGTGGTGGAAGGTACACTCCACATACATGACATTCCCATACATGCATTATATGATCCGGGTGCATCTCATTCGTTTATTACTCCTTCTATGGCTACTATGTTAAATTTGCCTCTTGCGAGTGATTCTATGCTTTATATTGTGCGTTCTCCTTTGGGTGGTATGATTAGAACTGATTGCTTGTACCGTAATTCTCCGGTGAGTATTGAGGGACACGTTTACCCGGCGAATTTGATTGCTATTCTGAT
Source organism: Lantana camara (assembly GCA_037501455.1). Classification (NCBI taxonomy): domain Eukaryota; kingdom Viridiplantae; phylum Streptophyta; class Magnoliopsida; order Lamiales; family Verbenaceae; genus Lantana; species Lantana camara. The sequence goes on from CM074856.1 coordinate 87,417,110, forward strand.
GAAGAAGTACGACGTGATACTCGGTATGGATTGGTTGTATGCGCATCGGGCGAAGATGGACTGTTTTGGGAAGAAAGTTGAGTTAGGTACCGGTGTGATTACGGGTTCGAGTGTTGGTGGGAGTCCGTTTATTTGTTTGATGGAAGCCAAGAAGCTCATTCGTGATGGAGCTACCGGGTATGTGGCGTATGTGTTGAACCGGCCTAAAGATCAAGTTAAGCTTGAAGAAACTAATGTGGCGAATGAGTTCCCCGATGTCTTTCCGGAATGTTTGGGGACTTTGCCACCGGAAAGAGAGGTCGAATTTGTTATTGATCTATTCCAAGAGGCCGAGCCGTTCTCGAAGACGCCATATAGGATGGCTCCCGCCGAACTCAAGGAACTTAAAACTCAACTAGACGAGTTATTGGCGTGTGGGTTTATACGGCCTAGTACTTCGCCTTGGGGTGCTCCGGTGTTGTTCGTGAAGAAGAAAAATGGGACACTCCGTATGTGTATAGACTATCGGGAGATGAATAGGATGACGGTGAAGAATAAGTATCCCCTCCCGTGTATCGAAGAGTTGTTCGATTTGTTGCAAGGTTCGAAGGTATATTCGAAGCTCGATCTCCGACAAGGTTACTATCAGTTAAAGATTAAGGAGTCGGATATACCAAAGACGGGCTTTAACACGAGATACGGACACTATGAGTTCGTTGTGATGCCCTTTGGACTAATCAATGCACCCGCAGCTTTTATGGATTTGATGCACCGTGTTTTCAAGGAGTTCTTAGACAAGTTCGTTGTTATTTTCATTGATGACATCTTAGTTTTCTCTAAGTCGGTTGAGGAACACGCTCTACATCTTCGTTTGGTACTTGAGAAGCTACGTGAACACAAGTTGTATGCTAAGTTTAGCAAATGTGATTTTTGGATTGATCGGGTGTCATTCTTAGGACACATTATTTCCGGTGATGGGATTTCAGTGGATCCTTCTAAGATAGAAACAGTTTCTCTTTGGGAACAACCGAAGAATGTGTCGGAAGTAAGGAGTTTTCTTGGCTTAGCAAGTTATTACCGCCGATTCGTCAAGGATTTTTCTAAGATTGCCGCACCTCTCACACGATTAACTAAGAAGGAAACAAAGTTTGTGTGGGATGAAGCTTGTGAAGAGAGCTTCCGTGTGCTTAAGGAGAAATTGACAACGGCTCCGGTGTTAACTCTACCGGAAGGTTCGGATGGGTTTTCAGTTTACACCGACGCATCCAAGGAAGGATTGGGGTGTGTGCTTATGCAAAAGGGCCGGGTGATTGCTTATGCTTCGAGGAAATTAAAGGAGCACGAGCAGAATTACCCAACACATGATCTTGAGTTGGCCACGGTGATATTTGCCTTACCGAAATGGCGACACTACCTCTATGGAATTAAGTTTGAGGTGTTTACCGATCACAAGAGTCTCCGTTACTTGTTCACACAGAAGGAATTGAACATGAGACAACGACGGTGGATGGAATTCTTGGAAGACTACGATTATGTCATACAATATCATCCGGGGAAGGCGAATGTAGTTGCGGATGCATTGAGTCGGAAAGCGAAGATTGCTAATCTTGAGGTTGATTCTGGTAAGGGTGAAACCGAGATCCTTGTTTCGCAATCAAGGTTGGCTAACATCAGTATAAGGCCGGATTTGAGGCAAAGGATCCTAGATGCTCAATCAAGGGATGAGTGGATTCAAAAACAAGTGATTCGAGCAAAGGCTAATCCGAGGTCTAAGTTTGGATTTAATGATTTGGGGATCTTTAGGTACAAAGGCCAAGTATGTATACCGGATAGATTGCAAAGGTTAGTGCTTGAAGAAGCACATAGGACCGTCTATACGATGCATAAGGGTGGCAACAAGATGTACCGGGATCTTAAGAAGTACTTTTGGTGGCATGGAATGAAACGAGATGTGGCTAATTTCGTTAAGAGATGTCGAGTTTGTTAACAAGTTAAGGCCGAACATCAATTACCGGCGGGAAAGTTGCAACCGATACCGATTCCCAAGTGGAAATGGGAACAAGTCACCATGGATTTCGTGACCGGGCTTCCAAGGGTTCGAAAGGGGTTTGATGGAATTTGGGTTATCGTAGATCGCCTCACCAAATCTGCACACTTTCTACCGATTCGATCAACCGATAAAGTGGAGAATTTAGCGGAGTTGTATCACCAAGAAATTGTGAGATTGCATGGGATACCCGCTAGTATCATTTCGGATAGAGATCCTCGTTTCACTTCTAAGTTGTGGAAGGTTCTTAACAGATTATGGGGTACGAAGTTGAGTTTTAGTACCGCATTTCATCCGCAAACCGATGGACAATCCGAACGGGTGATTAAGTTTCTTGAGGATTTATTAAGGGCTTGTATACTGGACTTTTCGAATGAGTGGGATAAGGAATTGACTTTGATCGAATTCGCCTACAATAATAGTTACCAATCTTCGATCAAGATGGCACCGTACGAAGCTTTGTATGGCCGTAAGTGTAGGTCTCCTCTTTATTGGGATCTTGAGGAATGGAGATGGACAGAGGAAAACGGTTTGGAAAGAGGAACCGAGCCCGATTTGATGAAGGGAGCAATTGAGAAAGTGGAAAAGATTATGCAACACATGAAAGCGGCACAAGACCGGCAAAAGAGCTATGCCGATCGGAGAAGGAAAGACGTCGAATTCGAAGTGGGTGATCGGGTTTTCTTGAAGGCAACACCGAGAAAGGGTTTCTCACAAATTGGAAAGGGTGGTAAGTTGAATCCGAGGTTCATTGGTCCGTTTGAGATTGTGGAACGTATTGGGAAAGTTGCCTATCGCTTGGATTTACCTCCGAATCTCACGGGAATTCATAACGTGTTTCATGTGTCACAATTGAGGAAGTATTTTAGGGATGAGATGGAAACTATGCCGATTGAAGAGGTACAGTTGGATCCGGACTTGACATTTAAACAACAACCGGTAAAGATCTTGGATAGGAAGGTTCAAGAGTTGAGAAATCGACAAATTCCATTAGTTAAGGTACTTTGGAAAGATCTTAAGTCCGAAGAAGCAACTTGGGAGACGGAAGAGAAGATGCGTAGATATCATCCTGAGTTGTTTTTCGATGGTAAATCTGGGGACCAGATTTCTTTAAGGAGGGGAGGGTGTGACGCCCCGTTTCTCGATCAAGGTATGCTTTGGTACGAGAGTGAACGATTTACTTTTCTTGCATGAATTATATGAATAATATGCCTTAATTGACCGTTATGCTTGAACTTATGTGGAATATATGACATGTATGAAATATGTGACTATTTGATATGGTAATTATGTGCTCGTATTGCTTCCATTTGGCTTCGATGGCATGCTTCGTGCTTAATCAAAATAATGTGCTTATTTGGACATTAAAGCATAATTTAGGGACCAAAAGGTAAATTTATTTTCTAAGCCTGAACCTGGATAGAACTTGTTGTAATTGAGTAGATAATTCGATTACGAGTTCGTGGGTTTTTGAATGGCTCGATTTGGAGTTCGGACGAAGAAGTTATGGCCATTCTACGAAAAGTCAACCTTTTTATAAGACTTATAACCCAATTCCGAATTTAGCCCAATTTGAGACCCAATTTCACTCCTAATCCGCTCCAATTGACCCGGTTCACGACCCAAATAGCTGACCCATATAACGAAATCAGATTTTAACACCCAAAACCTCATTTTACGTTAAAACACAAGATTCAAACCCTCTCTCCCTCACTTTTCTCTCCAACCCATTCATCTTCTCTCAAGAACACCTTCAACCATTTTCAAGAGACAAGATTGGAGATTGAAGCTAGAGATCCAAGACACAAGACCAAGCTATTCTCTTCGATTCTCAGCTCCTAAGGTAAGGTTTTGTGTAAATACTTGGGTTATGCTTTGAGCTTGAAGTTCTTGGTAGAAGCATGAACTAGGGTTGAATTTTATGAGTTTAATCCATGTTTTCTTAATGAATTCGTGTTCTAAGTATGCTATTTGGACACTAGAAACATGTTTAGGTTGGATTCCATCTATTCTCTTAATTTCGCAATTTTTGAGTTTTTGAAGATTTGAAGAAATTCTTGCATGTCTAGGATTTATTTGATTTCTTGCAATCTTGGTGTTGTAGAATGATTATGCTTGAGTTGTTATGAGGTTTGGAATCAATTTTAGTTGAATTCATGCTAGGATTAGAGATTCACCATTGAAGAGCATGCTTGAACTATGAAGCTTTTATGCATATATGTAGTTCTTGCTTAAATGATTCCATTCTTGGATTTTATGCTTATATTATGTTCTTATATAATGTATAAATGTTTTATGATGCTTAATTGAGGTATTTGGAATCTTAATTTCATGTTTTGGGGTGTTTAGAACTCATTCCCATCGAATTCGTAGTGGCTGTCACGTTTTTTTTTAAGTTCTGGGCAGAATCTACTAGGGTGGATTTTTGCTGTGTAAAAAATCCATGGGGGTAGATTTGAGGCAGTAGCTTCTGGACAATCCGCGAGGGTGGATTTTTTGTGAAGGAAAATCCATGGGGGTGATTTTCCCCAGCCTTGTTTTCTTGACTCGTTTCGTTTGTTTTGACTCTTGATGTCCTTTTCTTGTTTTTATAATACCTTTAATGAGTTGTGGCCTTATTATATGTGGTAGAACTTCTTGCGTATCACTTGTTATGATCTTGTTGCCTTGACCAAGTTTAAGTTGTCACATTTTGCTAAGTTATACATTTACTTGAACTTGTATGACTTCCTACGTTATGTGTGACCATGACATGCTATACATGCTCATGATTAATCCTCACATTTCATTAAGTGCATGATATGACTCCATAAGCATACATAACTCTCATAAGTGACTTGTTACTTAAGCCGTGCGTCGTTTACTTGGTTTGGGTCGAGTCTCACCTTTGTTAGTACGTTTGTCTTGATAGGTGGTGCATCTCCGGCCGAGTAGTTCGTTGCTCGCGGTCGACCTTCGAGTTCTTGGTAAAGGTGAGGAGTTATATATATGTAAAATGTTTTTAAAACTGTGGACACCTATAGCCTTTCATATTTCTTGGTTTTGAACTCCCATTTTGAAAACGTATATTTAGGCTTTACAAGCCAAGTTTTGTGAGCTTTGCTCGTATTATGAATATTTGCTTGTGGAAAACGGTTTACAAGTAAAACTTGAAGTTTTGGTATATGGGATAGATACCCAAAATGGTTTTGAGACTTCCGTTCGAATATTACGTATGTGTGAGTTGTGTAGCGAGGTTATGTATACCTTGCAAGGACGCTTGCTCGGTTGGATCTTTTGATAGCGCTCGGGGAGGAGTAAGTGGTAAGACCGGGAATGCAAGGGTGGACGGTTAAACCCTTATGAAGTACCCACTTTTGGACAAGTTTGCTAAGACTCCGAGGAGGTTTCGGGGTTAAGGCAAGCTTGGGGGAAGGTCGGTTTCATGGACCCACTTCTCCATGGTTCTTTTGCGGTGTTCGGGGGCTGTACACTCTCGACATCAACGGTGTAAGGATGGATTGGTTTGATTTCTTTTGGTTTGGGAAGTAAGGATGGAGTGCTCGTCCTCGCCGAGTCGGTGCTTCGGTTCATGATTCGATTTTTCTAAAACTTGCATTGTTTTCCAAAAGAATTCGGATCATGAACACCTTTGATTTGAGCATGCATTGACCTCTTATATTTAAACTATGTAACCTTCTTCTCACCGGTTCCGTTTGAACTGACCTCCTTTACCTTTCGTGTCCGCAGGTCGCATTTTGGAGTCTTGCTAGGCGGTGTCTTGCTTTGAGAGTTGTGTCGAGTTTAGCTTGTACTCGTTGTGTCCTTACATACTTCTTATTTATGTCGCTTATGTTTTTGGATTTATGGATTTAGAATGTATGATGTTATTATGCTAGTTTGGACCGTGTTGGTCACTAGGATGATTTTACATTCCGTATTTTGAGCATTACGTGCTGGACCGTAACGGTCATCTACTTGTTGAATATATATTTCTCTTAGACCTTGTTGAATGAATTTATGCACTTGATATGTTATGATTTAAGCTTCCGCATACTTGTGATTGTTTACCCGCTTTGTGAGTCTAGTACCGCCTAGCTACGATGTCCGTTTGTCACCGCTTGCTTCGTTCTTGGCGGGTATATGGATAGCAATTCGATATACAAGCTAGGACCGTAGCGCGGGATAGGCGTGGATGCCCTTTGTAGGGGCGTTACAGAAACAAGATGTTATCATGCTACATTGTGTATTGCTCGATGTCTCGTGTATGATCATGCCGTGCGTCATTATTTGAGATAATATCCTTGAATTATAGTCTCATGCACGCACATTATCCCGTTTCTTGTCCAGTTATTCTCCAGGGCGGAGATTATCCAGCATGAGCACGTTCACGCATTCACGAGTCGTGTGTCGCCTGTCAGGTGAGGTTTAATTTCTAGTTATATAGAACCCGTATAACCTTTATGTGATATTTCGGCCAAAAGGTATTTATATTTATAATTTCATGAAACCACTTATGATTTCAAGTTATGTTATTGTTCATGAATTAAGCAAGTAGGTTATGTTAGTGTTCACGAATCAAGCATGTCATGTTCATGAAAGCAAGTACGTGCGTTCTCCTAGCCAGGCTCTCCTTAGTGAGGGTGCTGGGCTGGTCCTAGAGATGGCGGTTGTCCGTCCAACCACAGGAAGAACAATACCCTATCGTGTACGTGTACGTGTGTTCTCTTGGCCAGGTCCTTCTTAGTGAGGGCGCTGGGCCGGTCTCCAGGCTGGTGGTTGTCCGTCCAACCACAAGAAGAACGAAGCCTTATCGTGTACCTGTGTTCTCCTGGCCAGGTTCTCCTTAGCGAGGACGCTGGGCTAGTCTTAAAGCTGTGGTTGTCCGTCCAACCACAGGAGGAACAAACCCTATCGTGTTACAAGCAAGCCATGTATTGATTGCATGATTTCCATTTCATGAATGTGCTAATTGAATACACATGCATGATTGCACGGTAATTGAATTGCGTGATCGCCTATTAATTTATAATCTGGCAAGCATGTTTATCGATTGCATGAAAGAACAAGTATTTAATATTGATAGTTGTATTCTCGGGCGAAGAGTACTTTATTCTTGAACTTATATATTTATCTTCTATAAATCTTTACCCGAGAATATGACTTGCATGCTATCTGCGCTAATATGTATATAAACCCCTCACTCGGTCTTCACAGACTGACGCCACCACCTTTCAGGTTATTGCAGGTGCGTGCTAGGCGGGAAGTGAGTCGAGTCCAGTTGTTAGAGTTGAGTCAAACATGGTGCATTTACTTGATTGTTTATTTATTGTCCGAGAAATCATGTTTACAGTTATATGTTATGTATTTTAGGAGATGATAATGTATTGATATGTAAGCTAGAATATATTTTATTTAGATAAACGGAAATAATTGATGATGTTCTGTTTATGCTTCCGCTTTACTATGTCGCGTGTTCGAGTATCCCGCCTAGCTTGTCGTGTATTGCATCGTCACCCGTTCGCTATAGGTTGGTTCATGTACGGATTGGCCGTTTCGTATGTGGATTGACCTATAGTGCGGGGGTGTGGTACCTCCACGTGTTAAGTGGTGCTACATCTCTTCTGTCTCCCAGGTTGCCTCTTCTGTCCCATGTCCCTTCCAAAGGACTTTAACCAAAGGAATCTTCCTATTCCTTAACTCTTGAAACTTCCTATCGAGAATCATAGCGGCCTTCAAAACATAAGTCAGATCCGGTTCCAACGGTATCTCCTCTACCGGCACAATCTCTGTCTCATCCGAGAAACACTTGCGAAGCTGATATACATGAAATACGTTGTGGATTCCTGTTAGACCTACAGGAAAATCCAACCTATAAGCAGTTGGTCCGACTCTCTCTAGTATCTCATACGGCCCAACATATTTCGGGTTTAACTTTCCACCTTTCCCAATTCGGGAAAACCCTTTCCTTGGTGATGCCTTCAGAAATACCTTTTCGCCCACTATGAATTCCAAATCCCTTCTCCGTCGATCAACATAACTCTTCTGCCGGTCCTGGGCAGCTTTCATTCTCTGGCGAATGATCTGAATCTTTTCCGTCGCTTCTCTTATCCATTTAGCTGAATTCACTCTGATCTGTCCTTCCTCAGTACATCTTGCTTCATCCAAATCCCAGTACAACGGGGATCTACATTTCCGTCCATACAAGGCTTCATATGGAGCAGCTTTAATAGAAGCTTGATAACTATTGTTGTATGCAAACTCCACAAGACGTAAACACTCTTTCCAACTTTCCTGGAAGTCCAAAGCGCAAGCTCTTAGCATATCTTCCAAGTATTTAATCATCCTTTCTGATTGTCCATCTGTCTGAGGATGCGCTGCAGTACTGAAGTTCAACTTTGTTCCCATCAGACTCTGAATCTCTTTCCGCAATTGCGACGTGAATTTCGGATCTCTGTCCGACACTATACTGTTTGGAACTCCATGTAGTCTAACGATCTCTTGTTGATACAGCTTTGCCAAAATGCTAACCTTATTCGTCGTCTTTACTGGCAAAAAGTGCGCTGACTTTGTCAATCGATCAATGATCACCCAGACACTATCTTGTCCTCCTCTAACATTGGGTAATCCGGTGATAAAATCCATCGTGATTTGCTCCCACATCCAAGTCGGAATCGGTAATGGTTGTAACTTCCCACTCGGCTTCTGGTGCTCAGCTTTAACTTTCTGACAAGTTAAGCACTTCTTGACATAGTTGGCTATTTCTCTCTTCATTCCGTTCCACCAGAAATGTGTCTTAACATCTTGATACATCTTAGTACCTCCGGGATGTATCGTGTACTTAGTCTTGTGCGCTTCGTCGAGAATCTCTTTCCTCAAAACAGTTGGCACGCATACTCGACCTTTGTACCTCAAAATTCCATGTTCATCAACCCTGAACTTAGTCTCATCATCTTTCTCCTTAGATTCGAGACATTTCTTGATCCACTCATCGTTCTTCTGAGCTTCCAACACTTGCTCTTTCAATGGTGATATCATCACAACGTTCGCGATTCGAGCTTTATTTATCACCTCCATTCTTTCTCTTTGATCAACCTCGGGGTTGGCAGAAATCTGTGCCAAATGAACTTTCCTGCTTAGAGCATCGGCTGCAACATTCGCCTTTCCTGGATGGTATTGAATAAGGTAATCGTAATCCTCCAGAAATTCCATCCATCTCCTCTGTCGCATATTCAACTCCTTCTGAGTGAATAGATATCGCTGGCTCTTATGATCAGTAAAGATCTCGAACGTAACTCCATACAGGTAATGTCTCCACTTGCTAAGAGCAAAAATTATCGCGGCTAACTCCAAATCATGTGTCAGGTAGTTAACTTCATGCGTTTTGAGTTTCCTTGATGCATACGCAATCACTTTTCCATTCTGCATGAAAACTCCTCCTACTCCTTCTTTCGAAGCATCGGTGTAAACAGTATAACCTTCTTTTCCTTCTGGTAACGTTAACACGGGTGCAGTTGTTAGCATCTCCTTCAATCTTTGAAAACTTTGCTGACACTTCTCAGTCCATTTGAATTTCCCTTCTTTCTTTGTCAACTTAGTGAGAGGTGTAGCTATCTTCGAGAAATCTTTTACAAACCTTCGATCGTAGCCAGCGAATCCTAGAAAACTCCTTACTTCTGAAGGATTCTTCAGTGACTTCCAATCCATAATCGTTTCGATCTTCGAGGGATCTACTTCGATTCCAGATCCTGATATGATGTGTCCGAGAAACGTAACTCTCTCAAGCCAGAACTCAGATTTGCTGAACTTTGCATATAGCTTGTGATCCAGCAAAGTGCGTAACACGATTCGAAGATGCTCAGCATGTTCCTCCGGTGTCTTTGAAAACACTAAGATATCGTCGATGAAGATTACTACAAACTTGTCGAGAAACGGCTTGAATATGCGGTGCATCATATCCATGAATGCAGCTGGTGCGTTCGTCAAACCAAACGGCATTACCACAAACTCATAATGTCCATATCGGCTGTTGAAAGCAGTCTTCAGAATATCTGCTTCCCTGATCTTCAATTGATAATACCCTTGTCTTAGATCTAATTTAGAGTAGACCTTCGATCCTTGAAGTATATCGAACAGCTCTTCGATATGAGGAAGAGGATACTTATTCTTGATTGTTATCCTGTTCAACTCCCGATAGTCAATGCATAATCGCAATGATCCATCCTTCTTCTTAACGAAAAGCACAGGCGCTCCCCACGGCGATGTTCTCGGTCGAACATATCCAAACTCTATCAGTTCGTCCAATTGCTTCCTTAGTTCTTCCAATTCAGCTGGAGCCATTCTATACGGTGTCTTTGAGTATGGCTCAGCTCCCGCTATCGTCTCGATCGTAAACTCCAACTCTCGGTCAGGAGGTAACGAATCCAAATGTTCAAGAAACACATCTAAGAATTCGTTTACCACTCCCACTTCTTCGATCTTAAGTTGATCTTTCGGTCTATTCAGAAGATAAGCAACAAATCCAATAGCTCCTTTCTGAATCAACTTCTTAGCTTCCATCGAACAAATCACTGATAACTTCTCAACTTTCCCTTCTGATGTCCGACTTTCATCTTCTTCCAAGATGATCTCTTTCTTGTAACAATGCAACTTAGCTCGGTACTTAGACAACCAATCCATACCAAGTATAAAGTCGTATCTTGTCATCGGCAACTTAATAAGATCCGTCGGGTAACAACGGGTACCAATACATATAGGGCAGCGTTTATATACTTGATCCGTAACAAGGCAAGTTCCCAAAGGAGAACTCACTTCAAATTTATATGGCAAGTATTTAAGTGGAAACTGTAAATGAGCACATAATTTAGATGCAACAAAGGAATGCGTAGCACCAGGGTCATACAAGACCTTAACTGGCGTGTTAAGAATGTGCACAATACCTTCCACAATAGACGAAGGATCAACCTCCTCCTTACCATCCAAAGCATAAGCTCTGCCTTTGACCACCGGTTTGTTCGTCTTACCCACCACTGCTTTTCCTTTATCCTGAACCCCAAATCTCCTGATCTTGTGCGGGCAACTATCCATCTGGTGCTCAGGGGAACCACACGCGAAACACTGTCCTGCTTTCTTGCGACAGTTCTCCTCAGTGTGTCCCGTTCGGCGACAATATCGACAAACAATTTCCTCTGGACCTAGCTGAGGTGCTCTCTGCTGTTGTGTCGCCTTCTGATACTGCTGTGGCGCTTTCTGCTTCTGTGCTTACTGTTTCGGTGGAGCGTTCTGCTGCTGACCCTGTTGTGTTACCATTGGCCTCTTTCCAGTTCCTTGGGGAAAAGATCCGGAAGGTCGCTTATTCCCTTGATAATGCTTAGGGTTAGAAGGTCCTTGTGTGTAGCTTCAACCCTAAGCGCTCTATCAACAGCCCGGTAGTAGGTCTCAATGTCAAAAGAAGCAAGTGCCAATCGAAGTTCAGGCTTCAGTCCATCGATAAACCCTTTTGTCTTGCGGCGCTTATCAATCAGAATATGAGGCACATACTTGATCAGCCTCACAAACCTAGCCTCATACTCCATCACATTCATTGTTCCCTGAACCAAACTCATAAACTCAGCCTCTGGTGCATCACGAGTCACTTGAGGCGTGTACTTCTGCTGAAACTCTCTGATAAACTCATCCCAACTTCCTTCAACGTTATTCTCATTCCACATATGCTGAACGTGCTTCCACCAATTGTATGCAGCTCCTTCCATAAGAAAAGTAGCATACCGAACTCGTTCACGATCCTCTGGGTAGATCTCCATAGCCTCAAAAATCTTCTCAAGACTAGTAATCCAATTCTCGGCCTTTATGTCTTTTGGATCTCCATAGAACATAGGTGGATTCATCCTCATAAATTTTTCCAGTGACTTTTCATTAGGAGGATTATCTCTCAGTGCACAAGCCCTCATAAATTGTCGTAGCACATACCTTAATTCCGGAGTTCCTTCCCGTTCAGGGGGTGGCGTGACATCTCTTTGGGGCGGCGTGACATCTCTTTGGGGTGGCAATGGTGGTACACGATTTCGGGGTGCTCTTCTCGGTGGCATGTTGTTACTGAATTCATAAGCATTTAGATACATATACTCGATGCATGACATATAATGATTCACAGAATCCATAACCACGTATTCACATTCCCACGTAGTCACATATAAGTATGAGAACAATGCATTCTCATAACAACATATCAGTAAAGATTCAAGATCTCCAAACATATCATATAACCAGAAACAACTGTCAGACAACATGTAAATAGGAACAGAAGCTCGGGTAACATATCAACATATCAGAAACATGTATAACATATCCCAAAACATGATCAACATGTAAAACGGGAACAGAACGTGTACTGTCATATCAACAAGAACTGTAACATGATCAGAAGTATGATCAACATATCCAGAAGCGTATTCAACATCTCAAGAATAATAGCATGCTATCAATAAATGAAATGGCATGATCCTATCAACGGTCCTAATTGTAACGCCCCCACCCGTACCAGAACAAGAGGAGAGCGGCGTCTCAACCCCCGCACTGAAGCACCTCTCAAGTAATGGTGTGAGCCATCACTCAAGAAATACTCCAGGGAATGGCTGTCTATCAGAACTATACATGTACAACGATGTGGCTATGCAGCGGAAAATCAGAGTATTTTAAAACTTTTCAAAACATGTGCGTGATGGCATGTAACAAGCAAGAACATATTGATCGTGTAAGAGAGACTCGGCATATCAGAACATGTAACATATTCACATATAAGTACCGATATAGCAGAGTTCAATGTATCAATAACAGAGTAGCAGAAAGAGTATAACAGAGATACTCAAGTATTCAGAAACATATACAGAAGTTATAAAGTGATGCAACCATAAAACATATGCAGGACATAAAAAGGAAGTAATACTAAGTCCTGACTGAAACAAAAATGACAATCTAGAGCTTCAAGATACCTCTAGACTGCGGCTGCAAGAACTGAAACCACGAGGCAAGAAAACGGGAGAGGTTTTAGTCAAAAGGACTAAGTGAGGGAATACTTTAAAGAAAGTACTGAGTGATAAAGAACTTGAAGTAAAGTTTAGAACTGTTAAATACAATGCTTTAAAGAATAACTTGAAACAAGTTCGATTAATAAAACTCTTTTGAATGTGATGCTGTAAAAGAATGCACGTTATAAAACATTTTCATGAATGCTATCACACGCGCACACATATGCTGTTGATGGTTCATAGTTCTTTCGTAAAACGGGATAAGGGTAAAGTGAACTTTTCCAGATATGAATCATCCTTTATGAAACAGAATTTTGCCCGCAAGCTAGGCTCCTCCATCCTTACTCCAGAAAACATGATTTGGTAGAGCATCGGACCAGGGTCAACAATAATTCCACGTATAGTAGAGTATCGGACCAAGATCAACAATAACCCCACATAAAGTAGAGCATTGGACCAAGATCAACAACAACTCCACACACAGTAGACTATTGGACCAAGGTCAACAACAACTCTTACCAACACATACAAACATGCACCATCCTCCACCGGTTGTCACTTCGGGTAGCTAGCCCTAGGCGACCTGCAAACATGTAATGGGAACAGATTTGCTGTCCGTTCCCAGATAGATTGTCCTGACTTAACAAACCTCCTATTAAAAGTCGGTGTCAATTGTCTAAGTGTGGCGGCCGGCATTGGTGATGTCGTTGGCGCTCACCTCCAGAGCATCACCTCCACGCATAACCGCCGGGCCCAAACTGTAAACTGTATGCTTGCATTTAAGATTAGCAGTGACCAGAGTATCACTCCAGTATGCTAACTATAACATGTGAAACTGTAACTGTAACATATGATGCTGTCTGTAAAACATATGATTCTGTCTGAAAACATGTGATTCTGTCTGTAAAACATGTGATTCTGTCTGTAAACTTTACTTTGAAAACATATGCAGATCATGTAACTGTCTTTGAACAAGAATGCAGAACTTTGGAAAACATGTGCTGTAGATCAAGGTATACTATTAAAGTATGAATGATCCTTTCAAGAGAATGTCCCGATAAAAGCGATAGTTCAAAACGAGGTTTAGCTTTGAATTTCAAAACACAAGATACGATAGTATAATCGTGGTTCCAGTTGGAAAACATTTATAACTTCACCTCACCTATCAGTAACAAAGGTAGGTAGACAGATTATGCGGTGCCCTGGGGATCCCAGTGATCAACTTTAACTCCTGTAGGTGGTGTACTAGAGTGAACTTAAGAACTAAGACCCACTACTAACCAAGATGCATATGAAATGCATGAAACAATAAACAAGGAACATGTAAAGAACATGTAACACAAGAGAGTAATACCATTTAAGGTATTCAAGAAAGGTAACACACAAGGAATACGTCAAAGTGAGTTACTCTTAACGTGAGACTATGATCTTACTATAACCGAGTAAGCTTTAGTCAAATTATGAATCCTATCGCAACCTTAAGTTATAAAACAAGTCCACGAAAGAAAACATATTTTGAAAACACATTTTAGACCCTGGATATGGAAACCCTAGGTGCAAATGTCTATAGAGAAAGCACAAGTTTTATTTCATTTTTAATATTCAAAAGCACTATTCAAAAGTACTATTCCAGATTACTATTCACAGTTACTATTCACATGTTACTATTCACATCTCGGGTCAAAGGGTCGGGTCAAACCCTTACTATACGCACACACCCACACCATGCACGAACACACACACACACACGGCATGCACACACACACACACCCTAATTAAATTATGATCTTGATTATAACCTATAGTTTCAAGTTCATGTTATAATAATCAAGAGTGATCTAGGTTAAAGGTATAACCTATGGTTAAGAGATCCAATTAAGGCATAAGATCAAGTTATGAAACTCTAATCTATCTTAGGTTACAACATGTGACATTATTAAAGTGTATAACATATGATCAAGGCAATATTCCATTAATCCATATCATATCATAAGCTCCATTCATAATTCAAGAATCATATAACAATGTGACAACATGTCACAACATATATCATATCATATCATATCATATATCATGAACCTTTAGGCATGTAACATGTAACAATTTAATTCAATACCAACATGTAACAAGTTGTGACATAATAAATTGTAAATCACTATTCCATTAGCTAGCATGCATGAACATAATTTAAATTCCATAATCATGCATCAATTCTCATAATATAACAACCATACCACATGATCATAGCATATACTAGAGCAATTCATAACATATTCAAGCATATACTAAACAATTAAAACGTATAAACAACTATTAAAACATATCATAAAATAAAATCCTATATGGCTTAGGGAAGACCCTAAGACCCAACCTAAACATAATATAAACAAACTATAACATAAAAACATAAACTAAACTAAACATAACATAAAAACAAAACAAACTAACCTAGCTACAAGGGGGGGTGGCCGACGGCAAAGAGGGGGAGAGGGAGAGAAGAAAGGGTGTTGTCAACACAACTTTGAGCAAGGATTCTAATGGCATGAGAGGGGTATTTATAGTTGTGAAGAAGCCCCTCACGTTGTAAATAGAGATGGCTTAAGGGTAGGAGAGCAAAACAAGAGTTCATCCACTTGTATCTTCTAGAAGCTTTAGGGATTATGAAGGTAAAATGGGACTGCTGGGGGTATTTCTGTAATTTCGTTGCCCAAGACTCAAGGTTAATTGGCTCAAAGTATAACCATTCTGACGGCAAGAAAATTAGCTTCGAAACTCATATTCATTCATCGAAATCGGATTTACCGTTTGAAAGGTACATTAGTTTTAGTGAATAAAAGTTTTGAGCTCGAAACTCAACACGAGTGAAAAACGACTTTCTAGAATGATTTTCAAGTCCGGATTGCTTCCGAAATTCAAGAAATAAATTGAGATGCGTTTTGAGTCCAAAATCGACTATAAAACATTTTACCGTTAAAAAATTGAAAACGTAGGATGAATAGTGAATTCTCACGTACGAACGTATGCTTCAAAATTTCAAGCTAGGGTTTGAATCAAGAGTTGTAAAACATCTCAAAAATCTTGAAATAGCTCAAGTAGTGCAAATCCGAAGAGAAAATATTTTTCGAATGAAAACCGTTCGTAAAAGGAATAGCAAACTAGGGTTTTCAAAAACGTTTTCAATAAAACAAAGTTCCGGAATGGATTTCCAAGCTAAGAATGATTTCAAAAGACTCGTCTCGACTCAAGGATCGATTCGACTGTAACTTGGGTAGGAAAAGGTATCAGAATCAAAAGCTTATTTTTTGATGAGTAGTAACTTTGGTCGGTAAGTTCCAAAAATACCTTTATGGCTCAAGAAAGACTTTCTGAGTTCGGGAAACAAGTTCAAACGATTGGGAAACATGTGTGATGAACCTCTAGGGTTCGAGTAGCATTATGAACAAGGTAGGCTCGGGTTATGAATAGTAAACTGTATCAAAGGTCAAGAATTCCCCCTTAAAACATATCAGATCATATACGAGCACAAAGTTCATGTAAGAATGCAATGCATGATAATTAAAAAAGTTGGATCACGGTCTATAAACGCTTTACCAATGCCCTTAACTTACTGTTTTCATCCAGGCCCTGTTTTGGGCTGTTACAATCACCCCTCCTTAAAGAGAATCTGTCCTCAGATTCTTCCGCTGTAACCGTGAATAACTCGGGGTGATGCTTCTGCATTTTCTCTTCTGTCTCCCAGGTTGCCTCTTCTATCCCATGTCCCTTCCAAAGGACTTTAACCAAAGGAATCTTCCTATTCCTCAGCTCTTGAAACTTCTTATTAAGAATCTTAGCGGGCTTCAAAACATAAGTTAAATCCGGTTCCAACTGTATCTCCTCTACCGGCACAACCTCTGTCTCATCCGAGAAACACTTGCGAAGCTGAGATACATGAAATATGTTGTGGATTCCTGTTAAACCTACAGGCAAATCCAATCTATAAGCAGTCGGTCCGACTCTCTCCAGTATCTCATACGGTCCAACATATCTTGGGTTTAGCTTTCCTCCTTTTCCAATTCGGAAAAACCCTTTCCGTGGCGATGCCTTCAGAAATACCTTCTCGCCCACTGCAAATTCCAAATCCCTTCTTCGTCGATCAGCATAACTCTTCTGCCTGTCCTGGGCAGCTTTCATTCTCTGGCGAATGATCTGAATCTTTTCCGTCACTTCTCTTATCCACTTAGCAGAATTCACTCTGATTGGTCCTTCCTCAGTACATTTCACTTCATCCAAATCCCAGTATAACGGGCATCTACATTTCCTTCCATACAAGGCTTCATATGGAGCAGCTTTAATAGAAGCTTGATAACTATTGTTGTATGCAAACTCCACAAGGGGTAAACACTCTTTCCAACTTTCCTGGAAGTCCAAAGCACAAGCTCTTAGCATATCTTCCAAGTATTTAATCATCCTTTCTGATTGTCCATCCGTCTGAGGATGCGCTCCAGTACTGAAGTTCAACTTCGTCCCTATCAAAGTCTGAATTTCTTTCCACAATTGCGATGTGAATTTCGGATCTCTGTCCGACACTATACTGTTTGGAACTCCATGTAGTCTAACAATCTCTTGCTGATACAACGTGCTAACCTTATCCGTCGTCTTTACCGGTAAAAAGTGCGCTGACTTGGTCAATCGATCAATGATCACCCAGATACTATCTTGTCCTCGTCTGACTTTGGGTAATCCAGTGACAAAATCCATCGTGATTTGCTCCCACTTCCAAGTCGGAATCGGTAATGGTTGCAACTTCCCACTCGGCTTTTGGTGCTCAGCTTTAACTTTCTGACAAGTTAAGCACTTCTTGACATAGTTGGCTATGTGTTTCTTCATACCATTCCACCAGAATTGCGTCTTAACATCTTGATACATCTTAGTACCTCTGGGATGTATCGTGTTCTTAGTCTTGTACGCTTCGTCGAGAATCTCTTTCCTCAAAACAGTTGGCACGCATACTCGACCTTTGTACCTCAATATTCCATGTTCATCAACCCTGAACTTAGTCTCATCATCCTTCTCCTTAGATTCGAGACATTTCTTGATCCACTCATCGTTCTTCTGAGCTTCCAACACTTGTTCTTTCAATGGTGATATCGTCACAACGTTCGCAATTCGAGCTTTAGTTATCACCTCCATTCTTTCTCTTTGATCAACCTCGGGGTTGGCAGAAATCTGTGCCAAATGAACTTTCATGCTTAGTGCATCGGCTACAACATTCGCCTTTCCTGGATGGTATTGAATAAGGCAATCGTAGTCCTCCAGAAATTCCATCCATCTCCTCTGTCGCATATTCAACTCCTTCTGAGTGAATAGATATCGCAGGCTCTTATGATCAGTAAAGATCTCAAACGTAACTCCATACAGGTAATGTCTCCACTTTCCCAGAGCAAAGATTATCTCTGCTAACTCCAAATCATGTGTCGGGTAGTTAACTTTATGCGTTTTGAGTTTCCTTGATGCATACGCAATCACTTTTCCATTCTGCATCAAAACTCCTCCTAGTCCTTCTTTCGAAGCATCGGTGTAAACAGTGTATCCTTCTTTTCCTTCTGGTAATGCTAACACGGGTGCAGTTGTTAGCATCTCTTTCAATCTTTGAAAACTTTTCTCACACTTCTCAGTCCACTCGAATTTCCCTTCTTTCTTTGTCAACTTAGTGAGAGGTGTAGCTATCTTCGAGAAATCTTTGACAAACCTCCGGTAGTAACCAGCTAATCCTAGAAAACTCCTCACTTCTGAAGGATTCTTCGGTGACTTCCAATCCATAATCGTTTCGATCTTCGAGGGATCTACTTCGATTCCAGATCCTGATATGATGTGTCCGAGAAACGTAACTCTCTCAAGCCAGAACTCACATTTGCTGAACTTTGCATATAGCTTGTGATCCAGCAAAGTGCGTAACACGATTCGAAGATGCTCAGCATGTTCCTCCGGTGTCTTTGAAAATACCAAGATATCGTCTATGAAGATCACTACAAACTTGTCAAGAAACGGCTTGAATATACGGTGCATCATATCCATGAATGCAGCTGGTGCGTTCGTCAAACCAAATGGCATTACCACAAACTCATAATGTCCGTATCGGCTGTTGAAAGCAGTCTTCGGAATATCTGCTTCCATGATCTTCAATTGATAATACCCTTGTCTTAGATCTAACTTAGAGTAAACCTTCGATCCTTGAAGTATATCGAACAGCTCTTCGATATGAGGGAGAGGATACTTATTCTTGATAGTCATCCTGTTCAGCTCCCGATAGTCAATGCATAAACGCAATGATCCATCCTTCTGCTTAACAAAAAGCACAGGCGCTCCCCACGGCGATGTGCTCGGTCGAACATATCCAGACTCTATCAGTTCGTCCAATTGCTTCCTTAGTTCTTCTAATTCAGCTGGAGCCATTCTGTAAGGTGTCTTTGAGTACGGCTCAGCTCCTGATATCGTCTCTATCGTAAACTCCAACTCTCGGTCAGGGGGTAACGAATCCAAATGCTCAGGAAACACATCTAGGAACTCGTTCACCACTTCCACTTCTTCGATCTTAAGTTGATCTTTCGGTCTATTCAAAAGATAAGCAACAAATCCGCTAGCTCCTTTCTGAATCAACTTCTTAGCTTCCATCGAAGAAATCACTGATAACTTCTCAACTTTCCTTTCTGATGTCCCACTTTCATCTTCTTCCAAGATGATCTCTTTCTTGTAACAATCCAACTTAGCTCGGTACTTAGACAACCAATCCATACCAAGTATAACGTCGTATCTCATCATCAGTAACTCAATCAGATCCGTCGAATAACAACGGGTACCAATACATATAGGGCAGCGTTTATATACTTGATCCGTAACAAGGCAAGTTCCCAAAGGAGAACTCACTTCAAATTTATATGGCAAGTATTCAAGTGAAAACTGTAAATGCGCACATAATTCAGAAGCAACAAATGAATGCGTAGCACCAGGGTCATACAAGACCTTAACTGGCGTGTTAAGAATGTGCACAATACCTTCCACAATAGATGAAGGATCAACCTCCTCCTTACCATCCAAAGCATAAGCTCTGCCTTTGACCACCGGTTTGTTCGTCGTACCCACCACTGCTTTTCCTTTATCCTGGACCCCAAATCTCCTGATCCTGTGAGGGCAACTATCCATCTGGTGCTCATGGGAACCACACGCGAAACACTGTCCAGCTTTCTTGCGACAGTTTTCCTCAGTGTGTCCCGTTCGGCGACAATATCTGTAAACAATTTCCTCTGGACCTGGCTGAGGTGCTCTCTGCTGTTGTGGCGCCCTCTGATACTGCTGTGGCGCTTTCTGCTTCTGTGCTTGCTGTTTCGGTGGAGCGTTCTGCTGTTGACGCTGTGGTGTTACCATTGGCCTCTTTCCAGTTCCTTGGGGAAAAGATCCGGAAGGTCGCTTATTCCCTTGATAAGGCTTAGGGTGAGAAGGTCCTTGACGTGCAGTAGTTATCTTGATCTCCTTGTGTGCAGCTTAAACCCTTAGCGCTCTATCAACAGCACGATTGTAGGTTTCTATGTCCAAAGAAGCAAGTGCCAATCGAAGTTCAGGCTTCAGTCCATCGATAAACCTTTTCATCTTGCGACGCTCATCAGTCAGAATATGAGGCGCATACTTGATCAGCCTCACAAACCTAGCCTCATACTCCATCACATTCATAGTTCCCTGAACCAAGCTCATAAACTCAGCCTCTCGTGCATCACGAGTCACTTGAGGCGTGTACTTCTACTGAAACTCTCTGATAAACTCATCCCAACTTCCTTCAACGTTATTCTCATTCCACATATGCTGAACGTGCTTCCACCAATTATATGCAGCTCCTTCCATAAGAAAAGTAGCATACCGAACTCGTTCACGATCCTCTGGGTAGATCTCTCTAGCCTCGAAAATCTTCTCAAGACTGGTAATCCAATTCTCAGCCTTTATGTCGTTCGGTTCTCCATAGAACTTAGGTGGATTCATCCTCAGAAATTTCTCCAGTGACCTTTCTTTAGGAGGATTATCTCTCGGTGCACAAGCCCTCATAAATTCTCGTAACACATCCCTTAATTCCGGAGTTATTTTCCGTGCAGGGGGTGGTTTGACGTCTCTTTGGGGTGGCAGTGGTGGTACACGATTCCGGGGTGCTCTTCTCGGTGGCATGTTGTTAATGAATTCACAAGCATTCAGATACATATATTCGATGCATGACATATAATGATTCATAGAATCCGTAACCACGTATTCACATTCCCACGTAGTCACATATAAGTATGAGAACAACACATTCCCATATCAACATATCAGTAAAGATTCAAGATTTCCAAACATATCATATAATCAGAAACAACTGTCAGACAACATATAAACGGGAACAGAAGCTCGGGTAACATATCAACATATCAAAAACATGTACAACATATCCCAAAACATGATCAACATATAAACGGGAACAGGACGTGTACTGTCATATCAACAAGAACTGTAACATGATCAGAAGTATGATCAACATATCCAATAACAAGAATATCAGCATGCTATCAATAAATGAAATGGCATGATCCTATCAACGGTCCTATTGGTATCTTGAAGTAACTCTAAGACTCATGCAATGACAGTTATGGAAAGCAGTAAACAGATATCCAACATAAAGCCGAAAGTGTTATAACTGTGCAAGGTTTGGTAAAATTTACTACAGGCCACATGTTAACAGTATTAATTCAAAATGGGGAGGACGCGATACTATCGAGTTGACTCCCTTACAGGCCTTACCAATCCGTCCAACCTTGCTAAAAATAACCTAGTAGGTACCAAGTCATCTGAACCGTCATCCGTGGTGCCAAAAGTCGGGGATCATCTACCAAAGCTATACATCCCCTCATCCAAAAGTCAGTCCTGAACTGTCCCGGCTATACGTCCGCCATCCATAGATAGTATATATGTGTCAGTACTATATACGGAAAACCTCCTATCAGTAATCAACCCTGATAACTGTGGTCCAAAGAACCCCTGGTGGTGTCATCAGAAACAGCAACGACCTCACCCTGTCCGTGACCTGCTGGCTCATCTCCGCCATCATCATCATCATCAGATCCTCCATCGCCTCCATCAGACCGCTCCTGCATAGGCTCGGGCTCCTGAGAAGCCTGACTGACATCCTGACCCTCGACCTCCTCAACTGCCTGCTCATCGGATAAGTGATAGGTATCATACAGGCGAGCTCTCACGCGGGCACGGTGGTGCTGGTGACGCTCCATAGAGGTGTCGCGATCAATAGTCATCTGCACAAGATCTGTCTCCAGCTCAGTAATACGAGCAGCCCTCTGATCAGCAATATGAGTCATCTCTGCAGCATGCTCACGAGCGATGTCCCTATCAATCTGGTACTGCAGTGACTGATCCTGATGGCATATAGACTCCAACCTGACCTCACGGGTCCTCTGATACTCCTGAAAGTAACCATCTCTCTCAGACTCGAGATAGTGCACAACTCTGCCAGGATAGGAATACCCAGGCCTGCCACTGTTCCTAGACCTGCGCCAGGTGTAGAAACGAGTGCCTCCACGGTGAGAAACTGCCACAGTACGCGGGGCCTCAAACTACTTAAAGAAAGCCTCATCCATCTGCTGATTAGGATCCTGGTGTGGTTGAACTGCCATAGCTCTACAGAAGATACCACAGATGTGAAATCCAGATAATAGAACCATGCAATCTCCAAATATCCTGTCTCGATGCAATATGAGAATGATCCTGGATGCAATGCATGAACAA
The DNA here is from genome assembly GCA_037501455.1 of Lantana camara. NCBI lineage: Eukaryota > Viridiplantae > Streptophyta > Magnoliopsida > Lamiales > Verbenaceae > Lantana > Lantana camara. Next base: position 87,439,940 of record CM074856.1, read on the forward strand.
TCCATGATGCAACATGAGAGCAATCTATGTTAAGTCTCTTCTTACTTAACCCGATGCTCTGATACCACCTCAGGCTGTAACGCCCCCACCCGTACCAGAACAAGAGGAGAGCGGCGTCTCAACCCCCGCACTGAAGCACCTCTCAAGTAATGGTGTGAGCCATCACTCAAGAAATACTCCAGCGAATGGCTGTCTATCAGAACTATACATGTACAACGATGTGGCTATGCATCGAAAAATCAGAGTATTTTAAAACTTTTCAAAACATGTGCGTGATGGCATATAACAAGCAAGAACATATTGATCGTGTAAGAGAGACTCGGCATATCAATACATGTAACATATTCACATATAAGTACCGATATAGCAGAGTTCAATGTATCGGTAACAGAGTAGCAGAAAGAGTATAACAGAGATACTCAAGTATTCAGAAACATATACAGAAGTATAAAGTGATGCAGCCATAAAAAATACGCAGGACACAAAAAGGAAGTAATACTAAGTCCTGACTGAAACAAAAATGACAATCTAGAGCTTCAAGATACCTCTAGACTGTGGCTGCAAGACCTAAAACCACAAGGCAAGAAAACGGGAGAGGTATTAGTCAAAAGGACTAAGTGAGGGAATACTTTAAAGAAAGTACTGAGTGATAAAGAACTTGAAGTAAAGTTTAGAACTGTTAAATACAATGCTTTAAAGAATAACTTGAAACAAGTTCGATTAATAAAATTCTTTTGAATGTGATGTTGTAAAAGAATGCACGTTATAAAACATTTTCATGAATGCTATCACACGCGCACACATATGCTGTTGATGGTTCATAGTTCTTTCGTAAAACGGGATAAGGGTAAAGTGAACTTTTCCAGATATGAACCATCCTTTATGAAACAGAATTTTCCCCGCAAGCTAGGCTCCTCCATCCTTACTCCAGAAAACATGATTTGGTAGAGCATCGGACCAGGATCAACAATAATTCCACGTATAGTAGAGTATCGGACCAAGATCAACAATAACCCCACATAAAGTAGAGCATTGGACCGAGATCAACAACAACTCCGCACACAGTAGACTATTGGACCAAGGTCAACAACAACTCTTACCAACACATACAAACATGCACCATCCTCCACCGGTTGTCACTTCGGGTAGCTAGCCCTAGGCGACCTGTAAACATGTAATGGGAACAGATTTGCTGTCCGTTCCCAGTCAGATTGTCCTGACTTAACAAACCTCCTATTAAAAGTCGGTGTCAATTGTCTAAGTGTGGCGGCCGGTATTGGTGATGTCGTTGGCGCTCACCTCCACGCATAACCGCCGGGCCCAAACTGTAAACTGTATGCTTGCATTTAAGATTAGCAGTGACCAGAGTATCACTCCAGTATGCTAACTATAACATGTGAAACTGTAACTGTAACATATGATGCTGTCTGTAAAACATATGATTTTGTCTGAAAACATGTGATTCTGTCTGTAAAACATGTGATTCTGTCTGTAAACTGTACTTTGAAAACATATGCAGATCATGTAACTGTCTTTGAACAAGAATGCAGAACTTTGGAAAACATGTGCTGTAGATCAAGGTATACTATTAAAGTATGAATGATCTTTTCAAGAGAATGTCCCGACAAAAGGGATAGTTCAAAAACGAGGTTTAGCTTTGAATTTCAAAACATAAGATACGGTAGTATAATCGTGGTTCCAGTTGGAAAACATTTATAACTTCACCTCACCTATCAGTAACAAAGGTAGGTAGACCGATTATGCGGTGCCCTGGGGATCCCAGTGCTCAACTTTAACTCCTGTAGGTGGTGTACTAGAGTGAGCTTAAGAACTAAGACCCACTACTAACCAAGATGCATATGAAATGCATGAAACAATAAACAAGGAACATGTAAAGAACATGTAACACAAGAGAGTAATACCATTTAAGGTATTCAAGAAAGGTAACACACAAGGAATACGTCAAAGTGAGTTACTCTTAACGTGAGACTATGATCTTACTATAACCGAGTAAGCTTTAGTCAAATTATGAATCCTATCGCAACCTTAAGTTATAAAACAAGTCCACGAAAGAAAACACATTTTGAAAACACATTTTAGACCCTGGATATGGAAACCCTAGGTGCAAATGTCTATAGAGAAAGCACAAGTTTTATTTCATTTTTACTATTCAAAAGCACTATTCAAAAGTACTATTCCAGATTACTATTCACGAATACTATTCATAGTTACTATTCACATCTCGGGTCAAAGGGTCGGGTCAAACCCTTACTATACACACACACCCACACCATACACGAACACACACACACACACGGCATGCACACACACACACACCCTAATTAAATTATGATCTTGATTATAACCTATAGTTTCAAGTTCATGTTATAATAATCAAGAGTGATCTAGGTTAAAGGTATAACCTGTGGTTAAGAGATCCAATTAAGGCATAAGATCAAGTTATGAAACTCTAATCTATCTTAGCTTACAACATGTGACATTATTAAAGTGTATAACATATGATCAAGGCACTATTCCATTAATCCATATCATATCATAAGCTCCATTGATAATTCAAGAATCATATAACAATGTGACAACATGTCACAACATATATCATATCATATCATATCATATATCATGAACCTTTAGGCATGTAACATATAACAATTTAATTCAATACCAACATGTAACAAGTTGTGACATAATAAATTGTAAATCACTATTCCATTAGCTAGCATGCATGAACATAATTTAAATTCCATAATCATGCATCAATTCTCATAATATAACAACCATACCACATGATCATAGCATATACTAGAGCAATTCATAACATATTCAAGCATATACTAAACAATTAAAACGTATAAACAACTATTAAAACATATCATGAAAACTATATAATAAATGCATAAAATAAAATCCTATATGGCTTAGGGAAGACCCTAAGACCCAACCTAAACATAATATAAACAAACTATAACATAAAAACATAAACTAAACTAAACATAACATAAAAACAAAACAAACTAACCTAGCTACAAGGGGGGGTGGCCGACGGCAAAGAGGGGGAGAGGGAGAGAAGAAAGGGTGTTGTCAACACAACTTTGAGCAAGGATTCTAATGGCATGAGAGGGGTATTTGTAGTTGTGAAGAAGCCCCTCACCTTGCAAATAGAGATGGCTTAAGGGTAGGAGAGCAAAACAAGAGTTCATCCACTTGTATCTTCTAGAAGCTTTAGGGATTATGAAGGTAAAATGGGACTGCTGGGGGTATTTATGTAATTTCGTTGCCCAAGACTCGAGGATAAGTGGCTGAAAGTATAACCATTCCGGCGGCAAGAAAATTAGCTTCGAAACGCATATTCATTCATCGAAATCGGATTTACCGTTTGAAAGATACATTAGTTTTAGTGAATAAAAGTTTTGACCTCGAAACTCAACACGAGTGAAAAACGACTTTCTAGAATGATTTTCAAGTCCGGATTGCTTCCAAAATTCAAGAAATAAATCGAGAAGCGTTTTGAGTCCAAAATCGACTATAAAACATTTTACCGTTAAAAAGTTGAAAACGTAGGATGAATAGTGAATTCTCACGTACGAACGTACGCTTCAAAATTTCAAGCTAGGGTTTGAATCAAGAGTTGTAAAACATCTCAAAAATCTTGAAAGAGCTCAAGTAGTGCAAATCCGAAGAGAAAACATTTTCCGAATGAAAACCATTCGTAAAAGGAATAGTAAACTAGGGTTTTCAAAATCGTTTTCAATAAAACAAAGTTCCGGAATGGATTTCCAAGCCAAGAATGATTTCAAAAGACTCGTCTCGACTGAAGGATCGATTCGACTGTAACTTGGGTAGGAAAAGGTATCATAATCAAAAGCTTATTTTTTGATGAATAGTAACTTTGGTCGGTAAGTTCCAAAAATACCCTTATGGCTCAAGAAAGACTTTCTGAGTTCGGGAAACAAGTTCAAACAATTGGGAAACATGTATGATGAACCTCTAGGGTTCGAGTAGCATTATGAACAAGGTAGGCTCGGGTTATGAATAGTAAACTGTATCAAAGGTCAAGAATTACCCCTTAAAACATGTCAGATCATATACGAGCACAAAGTTCATGTAAGAATGCAATGCATGATGATTCAAAAAGTTGGATCACGGTCTATAAACGCTTTACCAATGCCCTTAACTTACTGTTTTCATCCAGGCCCTGTTTTGGGCTGTTACACTAATGGTATCTTGAAGCAACTCTAAGACTTATGCAATGACAGTTATGGAAAGCAGTAAACGGATATCCAACATAAAACCGAAAGTGTTATAACTGTGCAAGGTTTGGTAAAATTTACTACAGGCCACATGTTAACAGTATTAATTCAAAATGGGGAGGACCCAATACTATCGAGTTGACTCCCATACAGGCCTTACCAATCCGTCCAACCCTGCTAAAAATAACCTAGTAGGTACCAAGTCATCTGAACCGTCATCCGTGGTGCCAAAAGTCGGGGATTATCTACCATAGCTATACATCCCCTCATCCAATAGTCAGTCCTGAACTGTCTCGGCTATACGTCCGCCATCCATAGATAGGTATATATGCATCAGTAATATATAGAAAACCTCCCATCAGCGATCAACCCTGATAACTGTGGTCCAAAGAACCCCTGGTGGTGTCATCAGAAACAACAACGACCTCACCCTATCCGTGTCCTGCTGGCTCATCTCCGCCATCATCATCATCATCAGATCCTCCATCGCTTCCATTAGACTGGTCCTGTATAGGCTCGGGCTCCTGAGAAGCCTGACTGACATCCTGACCCTCGACCTCCTCAACTGCCTGCTCATCGGATAAGTGATAGGTATCATACAGGGGAGCTCTCACGCGGGCACGGTAGTGCTGGTGACGCTCCATAGAAGTGTCGCGATCAATAGTCATCTGCATAAGATCTGCCTCCAGCTTAGCAATACGAGCAGCCCTCTGATCAGCAATATGAGTTATCTCTACAACATGCTCACGAGCGATGTCCCTATCAATCTGGCACTGCAGTGAGTGATCCTGATGGTGCATAGACTCCAACCTGACCTCACGGGTCCTCTGATACTCCTGAAAGTAACCATCTCTCTCAGACTCGAGATAGTGCACAACTCTGTTAGGATAGGAACACCCAGGCCTGCCACTGTTCCTAGACCTGCGCCAGGTGTAGAAACGAGTGCCTCCACGGTGAGAAACTGCCACAGTACGCGGGGCCTCATACTGCTCAAAGAAAGCCTCATCCATCTGCTGATTAGGATCCTGGTGTGGCTGAACTGCAATCCCTAAATATCCTGTCTCGATGCAATATGAGAATGATCCTGGATGCAATGCGTGAACAATCCATGATGCAACATGAGAGCAATCTAGGTTAAGTCTCTTCTTACTTAACCCGACGCTCTGGTACCACCTCAGGCTATAACGCCCCCACCCGTACTGGAACAAGAGGAGAGCGGTGTCTCAACCCCCGCACTGAAGCACCTCTCAAGTAATGGTGTGAACCATCACTCAAGAAATACTCCAGCGAACGACTGTCTATCTCAGAACTATACATGTACAACGATGTGGCTATGCAGCGGAAAATCAGAGTATTTTAAAACTTTTCAAAACATGTGTGTGATGGCATGTAACAAGCAAGAAAAAATTGATCGTGTAAGAGAGACTCGGCATATCAGAACATGTAACAGATTCACATATAAGTACCGATATAGCAGAGTTCAATGTATCGGTAACAGAGTAGCAGAAAGAGTATAACAAAGATACTCAAGTATTCAGAAACATATAGTGATGCAGCCATAAAACATATGCAGGACACAAAAGGAAGTAATACTAAGTCCTGATTGAAACAAAAATGACAATCTAGAGCTTCAAGTTACCTCTAGACTGCGGCTGCAAGACCTGAAACCACGAGGCAAGAAAACGGGATAGGTATTAGTCAAAAGGACTAAGTGAGGGAATACTTTAAAGAAAGTACTGAGTGATAAAGAACTTGAAGTAAAGTTTAGAACTGTTAAATACAATGCTTTAAAGAATAACTTGAAACAAGTTCGATTAATAAAATTCTTTTGAATGTGATGTTGTAAAAGAATGCACGTTATAAAACATTTTCATGAATGCTATCACACGCGCACACATATGCTGTTGATGGTTCATAGTTCTTTCGTAAAACGGGATAAGGGTAAAGTGAACTTTTCCAGATATGAACCATCCTTTATGAAACAGAATTTTCCCCGCAAGCTAGGCTCCTCCATCCTTACTCCAGAAAACATGATTTGGTAGAGCATCGGACCGGGATCAACAATAATTCCACGTATAGTAGAGTATCGGACCAAGATCAACAATAACCCCACATAAAGTAGAGCATTGGACCGAGATCAACAACAACTCCGCACACAGTAGACTATTGGACCAAGGTCAACAACAACTCTTACCAACACATACAAACATGCACCATCCTCCACCGGTTGTCACTTCGGGTAGCTAGCCCTAGGCGACCTGTAAACATGTAATGGGAATAGATTTGCTGTCCGTTCCCAGTCAGATTGTCCTGACTTAACAAACCTCCTATTAAAAGTCGGTGTCAATTGTCTAAGTGTGGCGGCCGGTATTGGTGATGTCGTTGGCGCTCACCTCCACGCATAACCGCCGGGCCCAAACTGTAAACTGTATGCTTGCATTTAAGATTAGCAGTGACCAGAGTATCACTCCAGTATGCTAACTATAACATGTGAAACTGTAACTGTAACATATGATGCTGTCTGTAAAACATATGATTTTGTCTGAAAACATGTGATTCTGTCTGTAAAACATGTGATTCTGTCTGTAAACTGTACTTTGAAAACATATGCAGATCATGTAACTGTCTTTGAACAAGAATGCAGAACTTTGGAAAACATGTGCTGTAGATCAAGGTATACTATTAAAGTATGAATGATCTTTTCAAGAGAATGTCCCGACAAAAGGGATAGTTCAAAAACGAGGTTTAGCTTTGAATTTCAAAACATAAGATACGGTAGTATAATCGTGGTTCCAGTTGGAAAACATTTATAACTTCACCTCACCTATCAGTAACAAAGGTAGGTAGACCGATTATGCGGTGCCCTGGGGATCCCAGTGCTCAACTTTAACTCCTGTAGGTGGTGTACTAGAGTGAGCTTAAGAACTAAGACCCACTACTAACCAAGATGCATATGAAATGCATGAAACAATAAACAAGGAACATGTAAAGAACATGTAACACAAGAGAGTAATACCATTTAAGGTATTCAAGAAAGGTAACACACAAGGAATACGTCAAAGTGAGTTACTCTTAACGTGAGACTATGATCTTACTATAACCGAGTAAGCTTTAGTCAAATTATGAATCCTATCGCAACCTTAAGTTATAAAACAAGTCCACGAAAGAAAACACATTTTGAAAACACATTTTAGACCCTGGATATGGAAACCCTAGGTGCAAATGTCTATAGAGAAAGCACAAGTTTTATTTCATTTTTACTATTCAAAAGCACTATTCAAAAGTACTATTCCAGATTACTATTCACGAATACTATTCATAGTTACTATTCACATCTCGGGTCAAAGGGTCGGGTCAAACCCTTACTATACACACACACCCACACCATACACGAACACACACACACACACGGCATGCACACACACACACACCCTAATTAAATTATGATCTTGATTATAACCTATAGTTTCAAGTTCATGTTATAATAATCAAGAGTGATCTAGGTTAAAGGTATAACCTGTGGTTAAGAGATCCAATTAAGGCATAAGATCAAGTTATGAAACTCTAATCTATCTTAGCTTACAACATGTGACATTATTAAAGTGTATAACATATGATCAAGGCACTATTCCATTAATCCATATCATATCATAAGCTCCATTGATAATTCAAGAATCATATAACAATGTGACAACATGTCACAACATATATCATATCATATCATATCATATATCATGAACCTTTAGGCATGTAACATATAACAATTTAATTCAATACCAACATGTAACAAGTTGTGACATAATAAATTGTAAATCACTATTCCATTAGCTAGCATGCATGAACATAATTTAAATTCCATAATCATGCATCAATTCTCATAATATAACAACCATACCACATGATCATAGCATATACTAGAGCAATTCATAACATATTCAAGCATATACTAAACAATTAAAACGTATAAACAACTATTAAAACATATCATGAAAACTATATAATAAATGCATAAAATAAAATCCTATATGGCTTAGGGAAGACCCTAAGACCCAACCTAAACATAATATAAACAAACTATAACATAAAAACATAAACTAAACTAAACATAACATAAAAACAAAACAAACTAACCTAGCTACAAGGGGGGGTGGCCGACGGCAAAGAGGGGGAGAGGGAGAGAAGAAAGGGTGTTGTCAACACAACTTTGAGCAAGGATTCTAATGGCATGAGAGGGGTATTTGTAGTTGTGAAGAAGCCCCTCACCTTGCAAATAGAGATGGCTTAAGGGTAGGAGAGCAAAACAAGAGTTCATCCACTTGTATCTTCTAGAAGCTTTAGGGATTATGAAGGTAAAATGGGACTGCTGGGGGTATTTATGTAATTTCGTTGCCCAAGACTCGAGGATAAGTGGCTGAAAGTATAACCATTCCGGCGGCAAGAAAATTAGCTTCGAAACGCATATTCATTCATCGAAATCGGATTTACCGTTTGAAAGATACATTAGTTTTAGTGAATAAAAGTTTTGACCTCGAAACTCAACACGAGTGAAAAATGACTTTCTAGAATGATTTTCAAGTCCGGATTGCTTCCAAAATTCAAGAAATAAATCGAGAAGCGTTTTGAGTCCAAAATCGACTATAAAACATTTTACCGTTAAAAAGTTGAAAACGTAGGATGAATAGTGAATTCTCACGTACGAACGTACGCTTCAAAATTTCAAGCTAGGGTTTGAATCAAGAGTTGTAAAACATCTCAAAAATCTTGAAAGAGCTCAAGTAGTGCAAATCTGAAGAGAAAACATTTTCCGAATGAAAACCATTCGTAAAAGGAATAGTAAACTAGGGTTTTCAAAATCGTTTTCAATAAAACAAAGTTCCGGAATGGATTTCCAAGCCAAGAATGATTTCAAAAGACTCGTCTCGACTGAAGGATCGATTCGACTGTAACTTGGGTAGGAAAAGGTATCATAATCAAAAGCTTATTTTTTGATGAATAGTAACTTTGGTCGGTAAGTTCCAAAAATACCCTTATGGCTCAAGAAAGACTTTCTGAGTTCGGGAAACAAGTTCAAACAATTGGGAAACATGTATGATGAACCTCTAGGGTTCGAGTAGCATTATGAACAAGGTAGGCTCGGGTTATGAATAGTAAACTGTATCAAAGGTCAAGAATTACCCCTTAAAACATGTCAGATCATATACGAGCACAAAGTTCATGTAAGAATGCAATGCATGATGATTCAAAAAGTTGGATCACGGTCTATAAACGCTTTACCAATGCCCTTAACTTACTGTTTTCATCCAGGCCCTGTTTTGGGCTGTTACACTAATGGTATCTTGAAGCAACTCTAAGACTTATGCAATGACAGTTATGGAAAGCAGTAAACGGATATCCAACATAAAACCGAAAGTGTTATAACTGTGCAAGGTTTGGTAAAATTTACTACAGGCCACATGTTAACAGTATTAATTCAAAATGGGGAGGACCCAATACTATCGAGTTGACTCCCATACAGGCCTTACCAATCCGTCCAACCCTGCTAAAAATAACCTAGTAGGTACCAAGTCATCTGAACCGTCATCCGTGGTGCCAAAAGTCGGGGATTATCTACCATAGCTATACATCCCCTCATCCAATAGTCAGTCCTGAACTGTCTCGGCTATACGTCCGCCATCCATAGATAGGTATATATGCATCAGTAATATATAGAAAACCTCCCATCAGCGATCAACCCTGATAACTGTGGTCCAAAGAACCCCTGGTGGTGTCATCAGAAACAACAACGACCTCACCCTATCCGTGTCCTGCTGGCTCATCTCCGCCATCATCATCATCATCAGATCCTCCATCGCTTCCATTAGACTGGTCCTGTATAGGCTCGGGCTCCTGAGAAGCCTGACTGACATCCTGACCCTCGACCTCCTCAACTGCCTGCTCATCGGATAAGTGATAGGTATCATACAGGGGAGCTCTCACGCGGGCACGGTAGTGCTGGTGACGCTCCATAGAAGTGTCGCGATCAATAGTCATCTGCATAAGATCTGCCTCCAGCTTAGCAATACGAGCAGCCCTCTGATCAGCAATATGAGTTATCTCTACAACATGCTCACGAGCGATGTCCCTATCAATCTGGCACTGCAGTGAGTGATCCTGATGGTGCATAGACTCCAACCTGACCTCACGGGTCCTCTGATACTCCTGAAAGTAACCATCTCTCTCAGACTCGAGATAGTGCACAACTCTGTTAGGATAGGAACACCCAGGCCTGCCACTGTTCCTAGACCTGCGCCAGGTGTAGAAACGAGTGCCTCCACGGTGAGAAACTGCCACAGTACGCGGGGCCTCATACTGCTCAAAGAAAGCCTCATCCATCTGCTGATTAGGATCCTGGTGTGGCTGAACTGCAATCCCTAAATATCCTGTCTCGATGCAATATGAGAATGATCCTGGATGCAATGCGTGAACAATCCATGATGCAACATGAGAGCAATCTAGGTTAAGTCTCTTCTTACTTAACCCGACGCTCTGGTACCACCTCAGGCTATAACGCCCCCACCCGTACTGGAACAAGAGGAGAGCGGTGTCTCAACCCCCGCACTGAAGCACCTCTCAAGTAATGGTGTGAACCATCACTCAAGAAATACTCCAGCGAACGACTGTCTATCTCAGAACTATACATGTACAACGATGTGGCTATGCAGCGGAAAATCAGAGTATTTTAAAACTTTTCAAAACATGTGTGTGATGGCATGTAACAAGCAAGAAAAAATTGATCGTGTAAGAGAGACTCGGCATATCAGAACATGTAACAGATTCACATATAAGTACCGATATAGCAGAGTTCAATGTATCGGTAACAGAGTAGCAGAAAGAGTATAACAAAGATACTCAAGTATTCAGAAACATATAGTGATGCAGCCATAAAACATATGCAGGACACAAAAGGAAGTAATACTAAGTCCTGATTGAAACAAAAATGACAATCTAGAGCTTCAAGTTACCTCTAGACTGCGGCTGCAAGACCTGAAACCACGAGGCAAGAAAACGGGATAGGTATTAGTCAAAAGGACTAAGTGAGGGAATACTTTAAAGAAAGTACTGAGTGATAAAGAACTTGAAGTAAAGTTCAGAACTGTTAACTGCAATGCTTTAAAGATGAACTTGAAACAAGTTCGGTTGATAAAACTCTTTTGAATGCAATGCTGTAAAAGTATGCACGTTTTAAAACACTTTCATGAATGCTATCACACGCGCACACATATGCTGTTCATGGTTCATAGTTATTTCATAAAACGGGATAAGGGTTAAGTGAACTTTTCCGGATATGAACCATCCTTTATGAAACAGAATTTTGCCCGGAAGATAGGCTCCTCCATCCTTACTCCAGAAAACATGATTTGGTAGAGCTTCGGACCAGGATCAACAATAATTCCATGTCTAGTAGAGTATCGGACCAAGATCAACAATAACCCCACATATAGTAGAGCATCGGACCAAGGTCAACAACAACTCCGCACATAGTGGACCATCGGACCAAGGTCAACAACAACTCTCACCAACACATACAAACATGCACCATCCTCCACCGATTGTCACTTCGGGTAGCTAGCCCTAGGCGACCTGTAAACATATAATGGGAACAGATTTGTTGTTCGTTCCCAAACAGATTAATCTGACATAACAAACCTCCTGTTAAAAGTCGGTGTCAATTGTCTAATTGTGGCGGCCGGTATTGGTGATGTCGTTGGCGCTCACCTCCCGAGCATCACCTCCACACATAACCGCCGGGCCCAAACTGTAAACTGTATGCTTGCATTTAAGATTAGCAATGACCAGAGTACCACTCCAGTATGCTAACTATAACATGTGAAACTGTAACTTGTAACATATGATGATGTCTGTAAAACTTATGATCCTGTCTGAAAACATGTGATTCTGTCTGTAAAACATATGATTCTGTCTGAAAAACTGTACTTTGAAACATATGCAGATCATGTAACTGTATTTGAACAAGAATGCAGAACTTTGGAAAATGTCTGCTGTAGATCAAGGTATACTGTTAAAGTATGAATGATCCTTTCAAGAGAATGTCCCGATAAAAGGGATAGTTCAAAACGAGGTTTAGCTTTGAATTTCAAAACATATGATACGATAGTATAATTGTGTTTCCAGTTGGAAAACATTTATAACTTCACCTCACCTAATAGTAACAAAAGGCAGGTAGACAGATTATGCGGTGCCCTGGGGATCCCAGTGCTCAACTTTAACTCATGTAGGTGGTGTACTAGAGTGAGCTTAAGAACTAAGACCCACTACTAACCGTGATGCATATGAAATGCATGAAACAATGAACAAGGAACATGTAAAGAACATGTAACGTAGAGAGTAATACCATTTAAGGTTTTCAAGAAAGGTAACACACAAAGCAATACGTCAAAGTGAGTTACTCTTAACGTGAGACTATGATCTTACTATAACCGAGTAAGCTTTAGTCAAATTATGAATCCTATCGTAAACCTTAGGTTAAGAAACAAGTCCACGGAAGAAAACACATTTTGGAAACACATTTTAGACCCTGGATAAGGAAACCCTAGGTGCAAATGTCTAATAAGAAAGCACAAGTTTTATTTCATTTTTACTATTCAAAAGCACTATTCAAAAGTACTATTCATGATTACTATTCACCGGTTACTATTCACATGTCGGGTCAAACCCTTACTATACACATGCACGTACACACACACACGCACGACATGCACACACACGCACACCCTAATTAAATTGTGATCTTGATTATAACCTATAGTTTCAAGTTCATGTTATAATAATCAAGTGTGATCTAGGTTAAAGGTATAATCTATAGTTAAGAGATCCAATTAAGGCATAAGATCAAGTTATGAAACACTATTTTATCTTAGATTATAACATGTGACACTATTAAAGTGTATAACATATGATCAAGGCTTTAATCCATCAATCCATATCATATCATAAGCTCAATTCATAATTCAAGAATCATATAACCATGTGACAACATGTCACAACATATATCATATCATATCATATCATATATCATGAACCTTTAGGTATGTAACATGTAACAATTTAATTCAATATCAACATGTAACAAGTTGTGACATAATTAATTGTAAATCACTATTCCATTAGCTAACATGCATGAACATAATTCAAATTCCATAATCATGCATCAATTCTCATAATATAACAACCATATCACATGATCATAGAGTATATTAGATCAATTCATAACATATTCAAGCATATACTAAACAATTAAAACATATAAACAACTATTCAAACATATCATGAAAACTATATAATAAATGCATAAATTAAAATCCTATATGGCTTAGGGAAGACCCTTAGACCCAACCTAAATATAATATAAACATACCATAACATAAAAACATAAACTAACTAAACATAACATAAAACAAAACAAACTAACCTAGGTAATGGAGGGGGGGTGGCCGACGGCAAGAGTGGGGAGAGGGAGAGAAGAAAGGGTGTTGTTAACACAACATTGAGAAACGATTCAAATTCCATGAGAGGGGTATTTATAGTTGTGAAGAAGCCCCTCACCTTTCAAAGAAAGATGGCTTAAGGGTAGGACAGCAAAATAAGAGTTCATCCACTTGTATCTTCTAGAAGCTTTAGGCATATGAAGGTAAAAATGGGACTTCTGGGGGTATTTCTATAATTTCATTGCCCAAGACTCGAGGATAACTGGTGGGAGTATAACCATTCCGTCCGGGCAAAAATTAGCTTCGAAACGCATATTCATTCGTCGAAATCGGATTTACCGTTTGAAAGATACATTAGTTTTAGTGAATAAAAGTTTTGAGCTCGAAACTCAAGAGTGAAAAACGACTTTCTAGAATGATTTTCAAGTCCGGATTGTTTCCAAAATTCAAGAAATAAATCTAGAAGCGTTTTGAGTCCAAAATCGACTATAAAACATTTTACCGTTAAAAAGTTGAAAACGTAGAATGAATAGTGAATTCTCACGTACGAACGTACGCTTCAAAATTTCAAGCCAGGGTTTGAATCAAGAGTTGTAAAACATCTCAAAAATCATGAAATAGCTCAAGTAGTGCAAATCCAAAGAGAAAACATTTTTCGAATGAAAACCGTTCGTAAAAGGAATAGTAAACTAGGGTTTTCGAAAACGTTTTCAATAAAACAGAGTTCCAGAATAGATTTCCAAGCCAAGAATGATTTCAAAAGAATCGTCTTGACTCAAGGATCGATGTGACTGTAAACTTGGGTAGGTAAGGTATCAGAATCAAAAGCTCATTTTCTGATGAATAGTAACTTTGGTCGGTAAGTTCCAAAAATACCCTTATGGTTCAAGAAAGACTTTCTGAGCTCGGGAAACAAGTTCAAACGATTGGGAAACTTGTGTGATGAACTTATAGGGTTCGAGTAGCAATATGAACAAGGTAGGCTCGGGTTATGAATACTAAACTGTATCAAAGGTCAAGAATTCCCCCTTAAAACATGTCAGATCATATACGAGCACAAAGTTCATGTAAGAATGCGATGCATGATGATTCAAAAAGTTGGATCACGGTCTATAATCGCTTCACCAATGCCCTTAACTTACTTTTTTCATCCAGGCCCTGGTTTGGGCCGTTACAGTGGTGATCTCTCCCGGCGATGAAGACGACGACGTCGATATCTCGGAGAACGATCACGATGATGTCTATCGCGAGCCATCCTGAAATCAAGTCACTATTATGCATGTTCGATTAGTAAGTACAAATGTGTGCAAATAATTCACAAATTGCACATAAGTTATAAAATTCGAACAATTCGCCAAATTCAAGTAAGTTCAACATCTCAAGTAGGTTCAAATATGTCAAATAACGATGCAAGACTCTCAAGTTGACAAGTATTTCCTATATCGTGCGACCTAGAGTCACAAGACTCGACACTAGAGACCCGGTTTTACAACCGGGCTCTGATACCACCTTAGGATGTAGCACCCAGAACGGTAAGCACCACATCCAATAATAATAGGTACCATATTTACATGTCTACTAATAGGTACCAACAATACATATCATCTCCAAGAATAAATCCAAGACATGCTACAAAAATATCAAGTATCTACACATGAACAAAAGATGAAGGTGAAGTCTGCTAGACCTAAATTAAAGACAAGCTAGACTCTAATCCCGCCTAGCACGCACCTGCAAAAACTGAAAAGTTGAGGTGTTAGTCCAACACGGACTGAGCGAGGGATATAAATAAATATATATGCACATACATGCAAGTTATAATCTCGGGTAATAATTAATTTTTTTTTAAAATAACAATACGATTTAGTAAAATAAGAGATACTATCGCCCGAGGTTACAACTAATTCAATTTGACAATTTAATCACTTCAATACAATCAATTCATGGCCCGGCAAGTGTGGGCAATTCTCCAACCTTACTCCGACTGTGTACAATCAATCAATCAATTATTTAATGGTTAGGTGATTAAGAAATTCATTACGGTACACAATTAACAGTTTCAATAACTTCTTCTTCCTCCGGGTGATGGTGGGATTGCAAGGCCCCACCATCCAGTCTGTCTGGGCAGAGAGTACATGAATCCCTAAGCCCGGAACTCCTTCCTCCCCTAATCTCCTAGGGGTTCAGGGGTCATCCCAATTTGGTGAGGATAGCTCTCGAGTTACCCGTCAGCCCATGCTTTCCCGGTTGGCTCGAGTCACTACCCTCGGGCCCACAGTGCAATACAATACTCGCCAAATCAATCAATCAATCAATCAATAGTTCGGTAAATCCTTTGAAAACCAATCTCATTTGAAAACTATAGATATATAGATATATTTTGGCTTAAAACTTCACGTAGGGTTATATGGGTTCTATGTATCTAGAATTAAACCTCACCTGAATGACCAAAATAAACAAGGAAACAGCTCACGGGGCCTGCTCTTCATCACCATGAAGCTGGTCTGTGCGAGAAAGATAATTGTCCGTGAGACACGACTCAAAATGTACCAATTAGGATGAATGTCGTGATAATGATCATTAAAACGTGCAATGACAATTTATGGAATGATATGATCAATTTCATACTTAAAACAATCATATAATAACACGTATCGATCAATTAAGGTATTAAAAACGGATATGGAAAAATGAAATTTACGTAGAAAATTTTACACACACACTGGAGCCTGGGAACGGTCGTTCCAGTTTTAAACTGGGGTTGGGAAGGGCCGTTCCCAGCTCCCCGAACCAATCCCGCGCGTTTGTAAAGATTTGGGAAATATTGGGGCTGGGAACGGCCGTTCCGGCGGCAGGCCAAAACTGGGAAGGGCCATTCCCAGTCTCACGGGACAGCTGGCAAGGGCTGGGAACGGCCGTTCCTAGAATGAACTAGGACGAGAAGGGCCGTTCCCAAAATACGAAAACAGCAGAAACAGAGCACAGCAGCAGAGAAACAACGTACCAACAACAACAACCAACAAAAATGAAATTAAACCAAGATCAAATGCATATATTTGATGCAATACACATACTAGCATACATATAGATCAATATCAACTCAAATAAACACTCATTTCCAAGTTAGATCATCAAGAATTCATCATTTGAAACCCATATACTCATTCATGCTTCAAGTCCACAAATCTCAAGATAAATGCATCAATCTTAAGCTCCAAGTTCATAAACATATTTCCAATAACCAATACACAAATTAACCAATTCATTGCAAAGCCCTATCTATACCATATATTCAAGAAAATCATTAAGTTTCCAAAATTACCTCAAATGAAAGAAATGAAAGACAAGATGAAGAGAAGATGTTGAGGATGCTTCAATGATCACAAATCCCACAAATTATAGCTTGAATGATGGAAATCTCCCACTCTTCAAAGTAGGGTTTGGTTCAGTTGAGCAAGGAAGAAAATGGAGCAAGTATGAAATGTGTATGTATGTAATGAAACAAGGTACGTGATTGCTGCTAGGTAAGGGGAAGAAAATGGCCAAATTGCTATTAAGTCCTTCCATTTAATAAGTCATGCAATGCAGTTGAATTCCATAACAAATGAGCAATTAAGTCCAATGCAATTAAGTCCCAAAATTCATGAAAATGAGCTAGTAAGGCCATAAAAGAATTAAATCACGTTCAGGAAATCAATTCACGATGCAATCAAGTTCAATATATGCAATAATTATAATATGTTATGAATTTCAATAAAACACTTAGAATATAATTTATAAAATTATGTCATGCCATGGAAAATTAAAGAAATGATCAATTAATAATTAAAATCTAACTCTCAAACTCACAGGTGGCTTTCGTACCTGAAATCCCGAAAGCGGGGGCGTTACAGGACTATTCCATGAACCTGTCCTAACTTGTCCCGAATTCCATACAATCAAATCATTATCATAAACCTGTGAAGAACATATCATATACATAACTTCATACATAATTCGAAACAAAGTACTTAACAAAACCCAACGGACTGGCACAGACTCCAAAGACACGACACACAGCCGCCTAGCTCGGTCTCCAAGAACCTGAACCTGCAGCTAAAAACATGGGGAGGGGCGAGGGTCAGTCACACTGACTGAGTGAGGGGTTAACACATGCACACTATACTTATATACAAGGACAACACATAATGTATTAAAGTTCATGAATCGGGCCGTGGTTTTTGCAACCTAAAACATTTTCACGTGATAATAGATGTATAGGGAGATTTGAAGCCTAACGGTAAAATAACTATTTTTGATTAATTATAAATCCACTCCCGTTTCACGAACCCTTTCAAATCTAATAAAATTCAGTGGGCGCGAGTGCAAACCAACCAAACTCCTCATATTCATATTTCAAACCAAATCTAAGTCAAACAAACATACCTCTTCTCCGGGTGATGGAAGGGTTGTACATACCCTAACCATCCGAACAAATATGTCATGGTCGTGAGTTTCATGACACTCACGCCCAAGGATTCCATCCCCCACTTACCTCTTACTGGGTTTTAGAATGATCCTAAGTGTGGAGACCGCACTAGGGAGTAACTCGACAACCCAACATCGTCCTAGGGCTCCTTTGCACCAATCTTCGGGGCCCAAGGCAAACAACAAAGTTTTAGATCCCGTTACAGAAAAACATAACCCATGCATAGCGTACTTATCATATTGTACGTAGATCACACACATATCGATTTTAAAATCATATCAAACCGAAACGAAGCATATATAGGCTCATACATAGCCTTCATGCTTTCAAACCTATAGCAAAACCTGTAGTGCCTGAGCGCGTGAAGCCACATCCCCCGCACTAAGACCCGGCCCGTATATGAAATTGGTAATCCATACACGTACCAGATCAGAGCAAACGGTGTATCACCCCAGACGGAGGATACCAAATCCCACGCACTAAAATCCAAACCCGGTCACAGAATGGAAAGTCTGTACCTAAGTCTGAATCATAGCTAACGGGAGACCAATCACACAGTAGGCTAGGCGGAGCTAACTCAACAAACTCAGAGCGCGGAAGCAAATAACCAACAACAACAAATAGCGGAAGTAATTAATTCAACATGCAAAACAGGTGATGGGTTCAACTAGTATAGATACCTAGTCCCGAATATCAATTCATAATCTAACATAATAAACCAACATAATATCAACAAAGTCTCCATCATCATCCAAATACTAGCATACTAAACCCATGGGGGTTCAAGTCTAAGTAAAGCATAAAACATAATCTCCAAGTGTGAAACATAAATACATAACATAAGTAGAGTATGCAACAAATGCATCCTAACACCACTGGACTGACAAGTGTGACTCAGAACACTCAAAAGAACCTGCAACTAAAAGATAAAACGAGGGGTCAGTTATGTAGCACCCCGCACGTGAGGCGCCACATCCCCCGCACTAAGGCTCAACACGAGTAACGAAATAGTAAATCTGCACCCGTATCAAACCCTAGCGAACGGGAGACAAACATAAAAACCTTCCTAAGCCAGGCGGAGCTAGACCCTGCCGTGAAAACCAATCCACGAAGTATAACGCATTGCAAAGCCAAAGTTCAATCATACAAACCATAAACGGAATTTGGGCTCTTCAGGCCTCTTTTTAACTCAAAAGCAAAACTCAGTAACCGCAATTCAATAACAATTACAAATTTTTCGAGTTCATGGTATAATAGAACGAATCATACATAATTCCAATACAGATATGAATGCAGAGACTCTCCTAACCTAACTTGACCAACACAAAGACTCCAACCACCTCCGCCTAGCTCGAACTCTGAAGCCAAACCTGCACACTAAAGTGTTGGGGAGGGAGAGGGTCAGTCTCTAGAAGACTGAGTGAGCAGGAGCGATATACATATATAGAAACATGCACATGCAAATCATAAATTCCGAACAAGGTTTTGTTTGAAATTAGTTCCCTAAAAGGGTAAGAGAATGATTAATCAATGCTCGGATTTTATGACTAATCATATTAATTCATTACATTCATAAATCATACATCAATATAAGGCTCGGCGAGTGAGCGTGCACAATCTCCAACCAAACTCCGACCGTGTACGACAAATATCAATAATATATTGATTAGGCGACCATGCAATATATCATAATACACACAGACCATAAATCATATCATTAACATATTCGTTTGGGCGATCCGAATCCCGGCATTCCCGCACGGTGCATAATCATATCATAACCAACCTTCTTCCTCCGGGTGGTGGACGGGCTTGCAAGACCCGGCCACCGGATCATACATAATGGCTAGTGAGGTACATGAATCCTCAAAAGCCCGACCTGCGTTTCCTCGTCAAAACTCCTAACGAGGTCTGTATCGTCGTAAATTTGGTTGGAACTAGTATATGGGATCCCCGTCAGCCCTTGCTTCCTCGGTTAGCCACATATACTAAGTCCCTGGGCCCGTGAACATAACATATGTGCAATCTCGCCAAAACATATCAATACATACTATAAGAAATCATACCTTACCGTGTAACTCTGCATATGCTATATACGTACCTCTCCGTGTCATCCGAATCCGTAGTTAGCTTGAAGACACACGGTTTGGAGCATAGCCTCATTACAAAACCATTTTTAAGCTTATATACGCTCATACGTATAATTCAGAAGAATTTACTCGATAACTTCGTTTGAAAACCATATATATATATAATCATAGGGTTTTGGCCAAAGCTTTTCACATAAGGGTTGTAGGGTTTGTTACATAGCTAAAACGAAAACCACCCTCACCTGAACCGTGACGATACAAGGACACGAATATCAAGTGCCTGAACGATCAAGACCTCTCTACCCTGGAGATAAACTGTACAAAAGGCAACATGACGTGATCGTGAGACTCAAGACTCGAAATGAACCATATAAGATGCACGGCAATGAAGTAAATATGATATGAATGCATAAATGATCATATTATATCAATAAAATGTCCATGTGCACGATTAAGAAATTTAAAACATATAATCAACTCATTCATTCATACGTTTCATTCAATTTCATAAGTTCATAAATTCATATAAATTTCATAATTTCATATATTCATAACATTCATAATATTCATAATGCTTATCAATTAATTCATGAATTCATTTAATAATCATAACACATAATATTCATATTCACATTCAGGAATAAAATAAATAAAACGTTCAATCAAAAGTCGATAATTAAATACGCGAAATGGAAATCAATTAATTCAAATAATTGAATTAAATCAAATAATATTTAAAATATATATATATATATAACATATATAACTAGTATACAAATAACATATGTATATACATTATATATATATATATATACGTACACATACAAACATACACATGCATGTACGTATGTATATATTACATGCAATATATACATATATACTATATATTGCACACATGCAACACTCCATGCTCACACAACTCACAACCATCCATGCACAAGCACACACACTGCACCAAAATACAGCAGCAACACACATTCATGCAGGGAAGAAGAAGACGCAGGCAACAGCAACCTGAACACACGGCAGCAACCCAGAAACGCAGGCAAAAGATTCAGGAAAAACGGGGTGACACGCCCGTGTCACCCTCCAAACCTAGACCGAGACACCCCCGTGTCTCGGTACAGAAATTCCAAACCACAATTGCACCCCCGTTCCCGCTGGAAAGGAAGAAAAAGACACGCCCGTTCCTCGCCTGCGACAGTCCCTGCTTTTTACAGCAGAAACGCAGCAGCAACTACAGCCATGTACAAGCAAGAAAGGCAACAAAAACCATGCATGAAATGCTGCAAGAACTCAGCTAAAACACATCCCAACACGCCATGAAAATTTACAGCAAAAGCACGCAACGCAGCAGCCCAAACCAGTCCCAAAACAGGACAAGAAAGTCACGGAAAAACAGAGCATAGCTAATCCTCTTCAATCCCACATATTCATATCAGTTAAGGCCATCAAATGTGCAGCAAAACAACACAAATTCAACCCATAACTCAGTTCCAAACAAGCTCAACCAAGAGAAGAAAGGATACGTGACTTTCGTGAAAATTTCCTCAAAGTCTCATAAATGATAACTCATGAATACTCTTACTACTAAGAAATCAATGATCATAAACGATATGAGGATGTTAAAACAATCAATATCAAGCTTGGAATCAATCAAAACCATTGAGAATCGAGGGAGATCAAGAAATTGCCCAAATTCTTTTATTTTCGGAAAAATGCCCAAAAATAATGAAACCATGCTCAAATTCATGAATGAAAGGATGAAAATGACTCATATAGTATGTAAATAACATATCCAAGCTTACCTTGTGGATTAATTGAGGTTTGGAAGGAGATTTGAGCTTGAATCTCATGGCAAAGCTTGAGTTATGGGAAAGACTGGGGAGCAGAAAGTGTTTGAGATATTTTCAGTAGGTGGGGAGGGTTATCTCGGTTTGGGGAGTTAAGGAATGAATAGAGGGTTGAGTTAGGGTTTCAAAGAATCAAACCATGGTTAATTTGGTTATGGTTAGGACAAGATATGGCTGATTTTGTATAACAAGGTCAAAATGGTTGCCGATTCTTTTTTCGGTTGGATTTCGGAGGTTCAAACGACTTAGGAAAAATGTAAGGCTAAGTTTACTAAACTTGCATTTTCGTTACGAGTTCAGCGGATTTGACGGAACTCGAATCCGAGTTCCCGAGCTCAAGGTATTAAATTCGGAACCAAGGGTACGCTAAGTGTTCGTTAGCCCCCTATTTGGTTCCTTAACATAATTTAAATCCGTTGGCATATCGAATGAATTCGAAATTATAAACCGAGCATAAAATCATGTCCGTAATACATATATTTACAACATGCTACAGATTCGTGGCGATCCGAAATCATTTCATATAAGAACGAAGCTTAAAATTAACAATCAAACTCAATCATGAAATAAACATAAACCCCATGCACAATTATAATTTCCCATGCATAATTATTTTAATTTGCATGCATAATATATGATTTCCATGCATAAAACTTAAATGGATAAATTAAATCCAATATTAAATAATTTACATTAAGTCACGTAATTAACTAACTATAACATGATTAATTAACATAACACTTAATTAGCATAATCATTAAATTAATAATAATTAAAGAAATACATATATATATATATTATATTATGATATATAATTAAAATAATAATAGATTAATATAAGATATAATATAATAAATCAATATAATAACAATTATAATAAAATTAAATATAAAACACGTAAAAACAATTAATCACATAATTAAATAATTAAATTGCGCAATTTAGAAGCAAATAAGGTATATTAATAAAATTGAAAAACCGGGGTATTACAATCTCTCCCCCTTAAAAGAATCCGTCCTCGGATTCACTGCACGCTTAAAACCACTAATGAGAGATTCCCCGTCTCTCACAAGCAACAAGGAGAGAGCCCCGTCTCTCGAGCAACAATGAGAGAACCCCGTCTCTCGCAAACAAGGAGAGTACCCCGTCTCTCAAACAAAAATAAGAGAAGCCCCGTCTCTTAGAAACAACGAGAGCACCCCGTCTCTCAAACAAAATAAATAAAGCAAGGAAGTCTCCAATACTCCCAAGCAACACACGCAAAACCCAATTCAAAATCACACAAACCACCTCAAGGCAAGTAACAAATATCTCCCATATTGATTTCCAATTATTCCAAGTAATTTAACACAGTGCAGAACAAAGCACTTAACATAAAATTTATAAAAGTTAATTTTGCATGGATGCATGTATCATGAATGCTATAAGTACCATTCACCGTAGTTGCAAAAATTTAAGTTGTGAATTGTCGTTGTCCAAGGTATGCTCTGTCCTGAATGTAGCTCAGTGTATCATCTGTCCAGAAGATAGATTCAGTGCTCAGTTTGTCTTTAACCTCTTCAGGATACCCTGATGAACAATTAATGAATCCTTCAGGGATTATACTTCTTAGATCCCTTCTGCCTGGTACTGCTCCCAGTCTCCACCATTCCTCTTAATCCTCATTCAGCCAACTCTTTTTACTTATCCAAGCTTGACCTCCCGAATACCCTTAGATCATCCGTCTCGAGGTTAGGTCCCTAGCTACTATCTTACCCATATCGGAGTTTAAAATACCCTCGAGAATAACTACCCCTGACAACCTTGACGATTCAATCCCTACCTAGAGGTATTCGCCATTAGGATCTACCTTAACACGAATCCTTTTCCATCTTCCGTTCATGGTATCCATTCATTCCCTTTGACCCCTTAAGGTTATATTTGGCATCTAGCTCCACATTTCTTGAATCGAAGATAAAATGTTCTTGATGCGTTTTGAAGTTTGATGTAAATCCTCCAATGATCATCTTTTCCGGTTTGGTTTCTTCTTAGATTTCCTTCCGAAGTATCGTGGGAATAACCGAAGACTTGATAATATTGTCATTGTTGAACCCCCCTTTTGTACCCTATTGGATTACTCGTGATCGCCATCATTCCATCATATGCCAACTTGATTCGACACTCTCTCTTGTCAATTCTGACTTAGGAGTTTCCAGAAGCTTCCTTATAATTCTGTTATCCCCAGATCCATGTTCTATACATAGGGATATTCTCCAAGCCATTTCCGTTATACCTAATGAGGGACTCCAACCCGAATTGAGTAACTTAACTCTCTTCTTAACCACTTAACCATTCAAGCCGTCTTGTTTATTTCTGATCATCACTAATAAGACTCCCAGGTCTTCCTTAATTTGCAATTTCGTTATTCTTACTGAAATATTTCTTCGGGCACCCTTTCAATCGTCCAATTTGTTCCTCGGTCGTGCTCTCCCCCTTAAATTTCTGTTGTCCCGGGTTGAACTCCATCGATTCTTCTTTTGTCGAAAGTCTTGATGAATAATTCCCATTAAGTGGAGTTTAACTGATATAGAAATCAAAGATTTGTCCTTTCACTCCTTCCCTAGTTCTCTTGATGTCCGAAACTCCTTTCTTAATCTTGTCCGGAACTCTAGTCTCATCTCTCCTTCTGAATTCTTATTTCCGTTAACCTATCCCTTAATAGAAGTTCTTATTTTCCCCAAATTCACCTTCCTTCAAACGTCATCCTATTATTTCTCTTCTCCATAACTCAGATGCGGCTCGGTTGAACTGATACTTGATAGTTGAGGCGAAAGGACTTCCTATCAAGTAAACACTAAAATGTATGTTGGGTTAAAATGACAATGCATGGGTCACGTTTACATCACGCAGTTATACAACACATTAGCGCAACGAAACCAATTAGAAATGCACGGATAAACATAAAGTCACGAGAATAAATAACTAATGCAAGATATGATGCACGTGCTATGAATGTTTTAGAACCTGTCACCAAGGTGGTAAGCTATTATCTCGGTAGCTTTTCCTCGTTCCTCCAATCCCGAGGTTACTTTGACTGGGTGATTATCCCTTGCCTTTCCCACGGTCTTCAAGTTTTCCA
Organism: Lantana camara; assembly: GCA_037501455.1. NCBI lineage: Eukaryota > Viridiplantae > Streptophyta > Magnoliopsida > Lamiales > Verbenaceae > Lantana > Lantana camara. The sequence goes on from CM074856.1 coordinate 87,465,222, forward strand.
TGAGTCTTTTTGCATCACTTGTATCTTCCACTATCCGAGATTGCAATTCCGTAATCCTTAATTCTTCCACGTCCACAGAGTTCGTATCCAAACTTCTTCTCGAATTTCGACCTTTACTTCCAATCATCACCTCAATCAAGAATTCCGCGCTTATCCTTTGTGGATTTAATTCACCTCCAATTGCTTATGTTTGAGCGCATGATTTCCTTTCTTTACCGTTTCCATTTGTTGCTCCATATCTTCCAATTCACTTCACAACATGACAATTCAGCTTGGATTTGGGAAAGCGAACTCAAATCCTGTTCTCAATATCACCATCTTCCCTCAACTTGTTGTTACCCAAATGCTTGCCTTCTAAAACCCGACTTCTAATCACTGGGCTTAGCTCGAAGCCTTTCTTTGTAGACCCTTGATGCATAACCTCTACCGGACCCCTGTTATCTCTACTCCTCTTAATTACTAGTACCTCGTCCATGATCCAAATCCGGGACCAATATATCTTCAAGGTTTTGTTCCCTTCATTCCTTAGGTTGCAAGATCCTGTTGAATCCAATTAATGCACTTCAGGTAGTGGATTCACATAAGTTGTTCTTTTGAGTCACAACCATCCCTTGATTAACCCATATTCCTATACCACCAAATGTTCCTCTGCCATCGCATCGCCAAGGTCGAACCTCCCACTCTAAATCCTAACCGTTAATCGCAACTCAGTCTGTAAAGCCACGCGGCTAACATTCTCCACATTCCTCCTCGGGCATCCTTCCTATCTTCCATGCCTCCGAAGGAATTTGCAATAGATTGTTGTGATCATAAAATTTGGCCGTGGTTTGATATCATCTTTATAACCTGGAAACCATAACTCATTTCAAGAATGGATGCATGCGATTAGTGCATGCTCATGGCACATATTCAATACGAAAGACAAGAATCCATATAAAATGCAACAAGTAATTCAACAAAATTCTTAAGGAAACCAAATTCCATATTCAAGATCGATGCAATGCACAGAATATCACATAGTCCTATGCCGTTCGACTTAGACTGACTTCGACACGACTCACGAACACCGGTTTTGCAACCGGGCTCTGATACCACTTAAGGATATAGCACCCCGCACGTGAGGCGCCACATCCCCCGCACTAAGGCTCAACACGAGTAACGAAATAGTAAATCCGCACCCGTATCAAACCCTAGCGAACGGGAGACAAACATAAAAACCTTCCTAAGCCAGGCGGAGCTAGACCCTGCCGTGAAAACCAATCCACAAAGTATAACGCATTGCAAAGCCAAAGTTCAATCATACAAACCATAAACGGAATTTGGGCTCTTCAGGCCTCTTTTTAACTCAAAAGCAAAACTCAGTAACCGCAATTCAATAACAATTACAAATTTTTCGAGTTCATGGTATAATAGAACGAATCATACATAATTCCAATACAGATATGAATGCAGAGACTCTCCTAACCTAACTTGACCAACACAAAGACTCCAACCACCTCCGCCTAGCTCGAACTCTGAAGCCAAACCTGCACACTAAAGTGTTGGGGAGGGAGAGGGTCAGTCTCTAGAAGACTGAGTGAGCAGGAGCGATATACATATATAGAAACATGCACATGCAAATCATAAATTCCGAACAAGGTTTTGTTTGAAATTAGTTCCCTAAAAGGGCAAGAGAATGATTAATCAATGCTCGGATTTTATGACTAATCATATTAATTCATTACATTCATAAATCATACATCAATATAAGGCTCGGCGAGTGAGCGTGCACAATCTCCAACCAAACTCCGACCGTGTACGACAAATATCAATAATATATTGATTAGGCGACCATGCAATATATCATAATACACACAGACCATAAATCATATCATTAACATATTCGTTTGGGCGATCCGAATCCCGGCATTCCCGCACGGTGCATAATCATATCATAACCAACCTTCTTCCTCCGGGTGGTGGACGGGCTTGCAAGACCCGACCACCGGATCATACATAATGGCTAGTGAGGTACATGAATCCTCAAAAGCCCGACCTGCGTTTCCTCGTCAAAACTCCTAACGAGGTCCGTATCATCGTAAATTTGGTTGGAACTAGTATATGGGATCCCCGTCAGCCCTTGCTTCCTCGGTTAGCCACATATACTAAGTCCCTGGGCCCGTGAACATAACATATGTGCAATCTCGCCAAAACATATCAATACATACTATAAGAAATCATACCTTACCGTGTAACTCGGCATATGCTATATACGTACCTCTCCGTGTCATCCGAATCCGTAGTTAGCTTGAAGACACACGGTTTGGAGCATAGCCTCATTACAAAACCATTTTTAAGCTTATATACGCTCATACGTATAATTCAGAAGAATTTACTCGATAACTTCGTTTGAAAACCATATATATATATAATCATAGGGTTTTGGCCAAAGCTTTTCACATAAGGGTTGTAGGGTTTGTTACATAGCTAAAACGAAAACCACCCTCACCTGAACCGTGACGATACAAGGATACGAAAATCAAGTGCCTGAACGATCAAGACCTCTCTACCCTGGAGATAAACTGTACAAAAGGCAACATGACGTGATCGTGAGACTCAAGACTCGAAATGAACCATATAAGACGCACGGCAATGAAGTAAATATGATATGAATGCATAAATGATCATATTATATCAATAAAATGTTCATGTGCACGATTAAGAAATTTAAAACATATAATCAACTCATTCATTCATACGTTTCATTCAATTTCATAAGTTCATAAATTCATATAAATTTCATAATTTCATATATTCATAACATTCATAACATTCATAATGCTTATCAATTAATTCATGAATTCATTTAATAATCATAACACATAATATTCATATTCACATTTAGGAATAAAATAAATAAAACGTTCAATCAAAAGTCGATAATTAAATACGCGAAATGGAAATCAATTAATTCCAATAATTGAATTAAATCAAATAATATTTAAAATATATATAAATAACATATATAACTAGTATACAAATTACATATGTATATACATTATATATATATATATATATACGTACACATACAAACATACACATGCATGTACGTATGTATATATTACATGCAATATATACATATATACTATATATTGCACACATGCAACACTCCATGCTCACACAACTCACAACCATGCATGCACAAGCACACACACTGCACCAAAATACAGCAGCAACACACATTCATGCAGGGAAGAAGAAGACGCAGGCAACAACAAACTGAACACACGGCAGCAACCCAGAAACGCAGGCAAAAGATTCAGGAAAAACGGGGTGACACGCCCGTGTCATCCTCTAAACCTAGACTGAGACACCCCCCTGTCTCGGTACAGAAATTCCAAACCACAATTGCACCCCCGTTCCCGCTGGAAAGGAAGAAAAAGACACGCCCGTTCCTCGCCTGCGACAGTCCCTGCTTTTTACAGCAGAAACGCAGCAGCAACTACAGCCATGTACAAGCAAGAAAGGCAACAAAAACTATGCATGAAATGCTGCAAGAACTCAGCTAAAACACATCCCAACACGCCAGAAAATTTACAGCAAAAGCACGCAACGCAGCAGCCCAAACCAGTCCCAAAACAGGACAAGAAAGTCAAGGAAAAACAGAGCATAGCTAATCCTCTTCAATCCCACATATTCATATCAGTTAAGGCCATCAAATGTGCAGCAAAACAACACAAATTCAACCCATAACTCAGTTCCAAACAAGCTCAACCAAGAGAAGAAAGGATACGTGACTTTCATGAAAATTTCCTCAAAGTCTCATAAATGATAACTCATGAATACTCTTACTACTAAGAAATCAATGATCATAAATGATATGAGGATGTTAAAACAATCAATATCAAGCTTGGAATCAATCAAAACCATTGAGAATCGAGGGAGATCAAGAAATTGCCCAAATTCTTTTATTTTCGGAAAAATGCCCAAAAATAATGAAACCATGCTCAAATTCATGAATGAAAGGATGAAAATGACTCATATAGTATGTAAATAACATATCCAAGCTTACCTTGTGGATTAATGGAGGTTTGGAAGGAGATTTGAGCTTGAATCTCATGGCAAAGCTTGAGTTACGGGAAAGACTGGGGAGCAGAAAGTGTTTGAGATGTTTTCAGTAGGTGGGGAGAGTTATCTCGGTTGGGGGGTTAAGGAATGAATAGAGGGTTGAGTTAGGGTTTCAAAGAATCAAACCATGGTTAATTTGGTTATGGTTAGGACAAGATATGGCTGATTTTGTATAACAAGGTCAAAATGGTTGCCGATTCGTTTTTCGGTTGGATTTCGGAGGTTCAAACGACTTAGGAAAAATGTAAGGCTAAGTTTACTAAACTCGCATTTTCGTTACGAGTTCAGCGGATTTGACGGAACTCGAATCCGAGTTCCCGAGCTCAAGGTATTAAATTCGGAACCAAGGGTACGCTAAGTGTTCGTTAGCCCCCGATTTGGTTCCTTAACATAATTTAAATCCGTTGGCATATCGAATGAATTCGAAATTATAAACCGAGCATAAAATCATGTCCGTAATACATATATTTACAACATGCTACAGATTCGTGGCGATCCGAAATTATTTCATATAAGAACGAAGCTTAAAATTAACAATCAAACTCAATCATGAAATAAACATAAACCCCATGCACAATTATAATTTCCCATGCATAATTATTTTAATTTGCATGCATAATATATGATTTCCATGCATAAAACTTAAATGGATAAATTAAATCCAATATTAAATAATTTACATTAAGTCACGTAATTAACTAACTATAACATGATTAATTAACATAACACTTAATTAGCATAATCATTAAATTAATAATAATTAAAGAAATATATATATATATATATTATATTACGATATATAATTAAAATAATAATAGATTAATATAAGATATAATATATTAAATCAATATAATAACAATTATAATAAAACTAAATATAAAACACGTAAAAACAATTAATCACATAATTAAATAATTAAATTGCGCAATTTAGAAGCAAATAAGGTATATTAATAAAATTGAAAAACCGGGGTGTTACAAGTTAACTGACTGAGCGAGGGGGGGCTAAAGCACACCCGCACAGTAAATAAATATAGAGCATAGCACATAACATAAGGGTGGACTCATGAACTGGATATAAGGGTTTACATACCAAAAATTTTGAAAACAAAGTTATAATTACTTAGAAAGTATTTTGAGAAACCTTATTCCGATTCATGATTCCCATAATAGATCATAACATATGATCGGCGAGTAAGAGCTTCCAACCTTTACTCCTCATAACAGAACTAAACAGAAATACAGAATCATATCCCTCCTCTACTCTGGTGATCGAAGAGCCTCACGTTGGCCCTAACCATCCATAACAAACATACTCACAAGGAGTAGCGAACCCACAAGTGCCCTCCCCGGATATACACCGAAGGCTCAAGATATCACGCCTCCCCTATCTCCATGAGTCACGTAATGGTAGCTCAAATGGAACTACGCACAGGTATAACCCCGACGGCCCTAACCATCCCGGGGTCTTCTGACCCATAGCTCCTCGGATCCACAAACAAACATACATATACAGATGCTAATATGTAACAGTACAGGACCGACCCAGTATGGAGATATTGTCCGCTTTGCACGCCCTGAATCGAAACGGCCTCACGGATTTGTTTTTCCCACTGGGTTGGGCCACCAAGGAAAACCCGTCTATAAGGAAAGGTTTCCATCTCCCCTTATAAGGAGGACTTCGTTCTCCTTCCCAACCGATGTGGGATGGGCGTACATCCACCCCCCCCCCCCCCCCCCCCCCCCCCCCCCCCCCGCGCCCAAGAGGCGCTCAGCGTCCTCGCTAAGGACCTCACACATCAGCTTCCTGGAACCGGCTCTGATGCCATTTTGTAACAGTACAGGACCGACCCAGTATGCAGATACTGTCCGCTTTGCACGCCCTGAATCGAAACAGCCTCACGGATTTGTTTTTCCCAGGGGGTTGGGCCACCAAGTAAAACGCATCTACAAGGAAAGGTTTCCATCCCCCCTTATAAGGAGGACTTCGTTCTCCTTCCCAACCGATGTAGGATGGGCGCACATCCACCCCCTAAGAGGAGCTCAGCGTCCTCGCTAAGGACCTGACACATCAGCTTCCTTGCACCGCCCCTGATACCATTTGAAACAGTACCCAAATCGGTTGACAAGGAGAATGAAGTCTTCCTTATAAGGGGGGATGGAAAACTTTCCTTACGGACGCGTTTTCCCTGGTAGCCCAACCCACTGGGAAAAATAAATCCGTGAGGATGGTTTGATTCAGGGCGTGCAAAGCGGACAATATCTGCATACTGGGTCGGTCCTCTACTGTTACAAAATGGTATCAGAGTTGGTTCCAGGAAGCTGATGTGTCAGGTCCTCAGCGAGGACGCTGAGCGCCTCTTAGGGGGGGGGGGGTGGATGTACGCCCATCCCACATCGGTTGGGAAGGAGAACGAAGTCCTCCTTATAAGGGGAGATGGAAACCTTTCCTTACAGACGCGTTTTCCTTGGTGGCCCAACCCACTAGGAAAAACAAATCCGTGAGGCCGTTTCGATTCAGGGCGTGCAAAGCGGACAATATCTCCATACTGGGTCGGTCCTGTACTGTTTCAAATGGTATCAGAGCCGGTGCCAGGAAGCTGATGTCTCAGGCCCTCAGCGAGGACGCTGAGCTCGTTTAGGGGGGTGGATGTGCGCCCATCCCACATCGGTTGGGAAGGAGAACGAAGTCCTCCTTATAAGGGGAGATGGAAACCTTTCCTTGCAGACGCGTTTTCCTGGTGGCCCAACCCATCAGGAAGAACAAATCCGTGCAGTATAGGACTGATCCGGTATGTAGATATTGTCCGCTTACCATGCCCTTAACTGCACTGATCCGGTATGTAGATATTGTCCGCTTACCATGCCCTTAATCGAAACGGCCTCACGGATTTGTTCTTCCTGATGGGTTGGGCCACCAGGAAAACGTATCTGCGAGGAAAGGTTTCCATCCCCCCTTATATGGAGGACTTTGTTCTCCTTCCCAACCGATGTGGGATGGGCACACATCCACCCCCCTAAAGGAGCTCAGCGTCCTCGTTGAGGACCTAACACATCAGCTTCCTGGCTCCGGCTCTGATACCATTTGAAATTGTACAGGACCGACCGAGTATCCAGATATTGTCCACTTTGCACGCCCTGAATCGAAACGGCCTCACGGATTTGTTTTTCCCAGTGGGTTGGGCCACCATGGAAAACGCGTCTACAAGGAAAGGTTTCCATCCCCCCTTATAAGGAGGACTTCGTTCTCCTTCCCAACCGATGTGGGATAGGTGCGCATCCACCCCCCAAGAGGAGCTCAGCGTCCTCGCTAAGGACCTGACACATCAGCTTCCTTGCACCGGCTCTGATACCATTTGAAACAGTACCCAAATCGGTTGGCAAGGAGAACGAAGCCCTCCTTATAAGGGGGGATGGAAAACTTTCCTTGCAGACGCATTTTCCTTGGTGGCCCAACCCACTGGGAAAAACAAATCCGTGAGGACGGTTCGATTCAGGGCGTGCAAAGCGGACAATATCTGCATACTGGGTCGGTCATGTACTGTTTCAAATGGTATCAGAGCCGGTGCCAGGAAGCTGATGTGTCAGGCCCTCAGCGAGGATGCTGAGCTCCTTTAGGGGGTTGGATGTGCGCCCAGCCAACATCGGTTGGGAAGGAGAACGAAGTCCTCCTTATAAAGGGGGATGGAAACCTTCCTTGCAGACGCGTTTTCCTGGTGGCCCAACGCGTTTTCCTCGCTAAGGACCTGACACATTAGCTTCCTTGCACCGGCCCTGACACATTACCTGAATCGAAACGGCCTTACAGATTTGTTTTTCCCAGTGGGTTTGTCCACCAAGGAAAACGCGTCTACAAGGAAAGGTTTCCATCCCCCTTTATAAGGAGGACTTCGTTCTCCTTCTCAACCGATGTGGGATGGGCGCACATCCACTCCCCAAGAGGAGCTTAGCATCCTCGCTAAGGACCTGACACATTAGCTTCCTTACAAGTGATCAAACAACTCCTCGATATGAGGCAACGGATACTTGTTCTTCACTGTCATCCTATTCAGCTCACTGTAGTCTACGCACATCCGTAACGTTCCGTCTTTCTTCTTCACAAACAGAACGGGAGCACCCCACGGAGAAGTGCTCGGACAGATATAACTACACGCTAAAAGCTCATCAAGCTGTGACTTCAATTCCTTCAACTCAACAGGAGCCATTCTATAGGGCGTCTTCGAAAATGGCTCGGCTCCGGGATAGAGGTCTCCTACAAACTCGTGGTCCCTATCAGGTGGTAAGGATTCTAAACTCTCAAGGAATACCTCCAGAAACTCTCGTACGACCTCAGTCTCCTCAAGTTTGGCCTGATCCTTCAGTTTATTAAGAAGGTAAGCTACGAAACCTGTCGTACAGTCAGGGATAAGCTTACTAGCCTCAACAAAGGATACAAACGGACTAGACTTCAATCTCTCGGACGTAAGCTTACTAGCCTCATGGCAATCCATTACTGCTTGGTGTCTGTAGAGCCAATCCATCCTAAGGATCACTCCATACCTCTTCATTGGCATCTCTGTCAAATCTGCTGGAAAGACTCAGTCCTCAAAACTCACAGGGCACTCATGAACCACTCGGTCCGTCTCCAAGCTCCTCCCCAAAAGAGAACTCACCACATACACATGCGCAAATAGCTCAGCAATCAAAGGTGAAGAAACAACAACATCCCGGGAAATAAAAGAATGTGTAGCCCCGAGATCGAACAATGCATGTAATGATATGCCATGTATATATATTGTACCTTCCACCACGGCATTCTGATCAACCTCTTCTACTTCCTCCTCTCCATCAAGAGCATATGCACGAGCCTGAATAGCTGGCCTCTTTTGCGGACAGATCTCCAGCTTATGATAAGCAGACCCATACACCAAGCATCTACCCAAATACCACCAACACTTCTCTAATGGGTACAAGCCCTGACAGTCAGAGCAACGGGCTTGAGCTGGGGCCGGTAAAGCTGGAGGTGCTACGGGTGCAGTAACTCAGGGCTTCTTGTTGATAAAGCCCCATGGTCAGGAAGCAGGAGTGGGGGTAACAAAACAAACGGGCCTCTTTCTTGACCCTGCTCCCGAACCAGAAGAGAAAGATGGAGGCTTCAACCTGAACCGCCTTCTTGGTAACCTTGGCCCAAGTACTCACATTAGCAGCCCGAAGTGACAGCTGAAGACTCTATCTAAGCCCATGAAGAAAATAACGGGCCTTTTGCTGATCAACATCAGTGATATGGGTAGCATATGGTGCAAGCCTCTCGAACTCCAGAATATACTCCTCCATTGTCCTAGATCCCGGCTTCAACTCTGTAAACTCCTGAAGTCGGCACTCCTGTGCACTAACAGGAATGTACTTCTCATGGAACTCGTGCACAAAAGTCTCCTAAGTAAACTCCTCTCCAGTCCTCTCCAATTTTGAACGAACACCCTTCAGCCACTTAGCTGTCTGTCCCTAAATGAAACGGGCATTACAAACAGCCTTATCCTGAGAACTCCCTGGGCAAACCTCCCAAATACCACTGATCTCGGCTAACCACTCCTCAGCCTTGATATCATCTACCCAAAACCACTTAGGAGGGTTGTTGTTCCGAAATTCGTTATACACTGCTGAGATAACACCATCCTGACCATAAATGGGTGGTGCCTGTTGTCTCTGATTCAGTTGCAACTGATTGAGAAGTGCCTGGACAATGTTCTCCGCATTCAGTGGTGGTGGCGGAGGTGGATTCTGCTGATCCGATGAACCCCTCTCATTCACGGCGTCTAGGAGGCATCCCGAAATTCAAAGATTTAAGTAATATTTATGCATGTGGATTAGTACATGTTTATGTATACAAGTATTAGAAATAAACATGTATTCAAGCAAATGAATCACATAATCACATTGATCTATGTCGTACAATGTAGACAGACTCGACATGACACTAGAGCTCGGTTTTGCAACCTGGAGCTTTGATACCACTTAAGGATGTAGAACCCCAGACGGAGGATATCACATCCCCCGCACTAAGATCCAAAACCGGTCACGGAATGGAAAGTCCTTACCCAAGTCCGAATCATAGCGAATGGGAGACCAACTCACACACTAGGCTAGGCAGAGCTAACTCAACAAACTCATAGCGCGGAAGCAAATAACCAACAAGAACAAATAGCGGAAGCAATTAATTCAACATGCAAAAAACAAGTGACGGGTTCGACTAGCAAAGATACCTAGTCCCGAATATCAATTCATAATTCAACATAATAAATCAGCATAATATCAACAAAGTGTCCAACATCATCCAAATACTAGCGAAATAACCCCACACGGGTTCAAGTCTAAGTACAGCATAAAACATAATCTCCAAGTGTTAAACATGAATACATAACATAAGTAGAGTATGCGGCAAATGCATCCTAACACCATTAGACTGACAAGTGTGACTCAGAAGATTCATTTTCGCCTAGCTCAAGCCAAAAGAACCTGCAACTAAAAGATAAAACGAGGGGTCAGTCAACTGACTGAGCGAGGGGGGTTAACGCACACCCACACACTAAATACATATAGAGGATAGCACATAACATAAGAGTGGACTCATGAATCGGGTATAAGGGTTTACATAGCAAAATATTTGAAAACAAACTTATATTTACTTAGAAAGTTTTTTCAGAAACCTTATTCCAATTCATGATTCCCATAACAGATCATAACATATGCTCGGCGAGTACGAGCTTCCAACCTTTACTCCTAATAACAGAACAAAACAGAAATAGAGAATCATATCCATCCTCTACTCCGGTGATGGAAGAGCCTCGTGTTGGCCCTAACCATCCATAAAAAACATACTCACAAGGGGTAGCCAACCCATAAGTGCCCTCCCCGTCTGTATACCGAAGGCTCAAGATATCACGTCTCCCCTATCTTCCAGAGTCGTACAATGATATCTCAAATGGAACTACGGACAGATATAACGCCGACGGCCCTAACCGTCCTGGGGGCTCCTTGTAGCGCCCGGAACGGTGGGCCACCACATCCCTCGTACCGAAACCCGCACCCACATATGAAATGGATTTCCATACATGAGCCCAAGTCTAAGAGAACGGGAACCTACACTCACATGCTAGGCTAAGCGGGCTAGAACTTAAACAGAGCGCGCAAAACAAACAAATAAGAATGCGGAAACAATAACATAAGGATCGAAAAGAGCTCTATACTAACATTTACATGATATACAATGGCCTGACAGCCCAAAAATAGGTCAAGTATTTACATAATTCTCTATCTACATATACAGAATTGAAAAAAAACAAGTCATAAAACGTAACAAATGCAACAGGTAAATATGCCGACTCGACCTAAACCCGAAAGTACGACACAACCGATGTACTTCCCCGCCTAAGTCGAGCAACCTGCGACTAAAGTGTTAAAAAGGAAGGTGTCAATCAAAACTTGATCGAGTGAGCTGGCTAACGCACACCCACACCATAAATACATATACAGCATAACATATAATCAAAAGGGGTCAATCATGAACCGAGCTAGGGTTTTACATACCAAATCATTGTGAAAACTTACATATAGTACAAAGGAAATCATAACTCGTTGCACAACCACCAAAGCATAAAAGAAAATATAAACGTCTGACGAGTACGGACCTCCTCAACTCCTCGTACAAATCATAAATACATAAGAATTCATAAATTCAAACCCTCGTCAACTTCTTGGTGTTCGGGAATCAAACCCTCTTCACCTAAGTGGATTCTATATATATACGGGGTAGCTAACCCACGATATGCCTTCCCCAACTATCTACCGAGGGCTCAAGGTAGTAGCGCCTTCTCAACCTCCAAGAGTCGCACGCCAACCCCTCAAATGGGAAGTGCACAGGCTTAACCCCATGACCCTTGCCATCCCGGGCGTCCTTACCCACAATCCCTGGGCCCGGATTCATAAGAAATATACCAACAAACCCATCTTTCAGGGCACAACTCGTTGAAGCATAAAGGAAACTAATCGAGGATTCAAAATCATAGACTCATATACGGCCGTACATATACCATTTTTCATGAACTCAAAGGGATTTTATAAGGTCATAAACATATCATAAGGACTCATGTTTATTCGTATAATAATATATAGTCACAAGACGGGTATGAAATCAATTCACATAGAGGCCATAGGTCGCTTATCTGCAAGAGAAGATCCTAACCCTCACCTTTGCAAATGAAGTGTAATAGGAAAGCAAACGGGCAAACAAACACCTAAACCTCTGGCTCACGAACTTCCGGAAGAGGGCTTGAAAAAAAAGAAGACAAGACTTGAGACTTAGACTTAATTATGAACCAATTAGATGCTCGACAATGCTCATGAATGCAATGTATGCATGTGAAGTGCATAAACATAATACTTAACACATATCGAATCATAACTGGTTCAAATCATATCAAATAAATTCGAAAATCTAATATAATCAAGTTAATGCATAATAATATGTAGCACCAGGGACGATCGGCACCATATCCCTCGCACTATGAGTCTAATCCACATATGAAATAGGCAGTCCATACATGAATCGGACTCACAGCGAACGGGTGACAAATAAAAGAACAGTCCTGCCTAGGCGAAAGCTAACCCCGGAACAATCAACAAAAACCAAAATGCGGAAGCAAGGAAATCATTCATATAATATCAAAGAAATAAATGAAATCCGACAAGAATATAAATACGGGTTCCACTAATCAATACACCTGTCCTAACCTGTCCCGAATCAATATCAATTCAATAAATGGCACACCGGCCAACAATAATAGGTTAATACAATACTTAGAAACAATGTAGTATGTAGTGAGTGTAAGAAAATAAGACTAGAACAATGACTCGACAATTCTAACTCCGCCTAGTAACCAACACCTGCAAAAGAAACTGGAAAAGTGGGAAAGAGGGGTCAGTCTCTAGAAGACTGAGTGAGCAGGAGCGATACATAACTATAGAAACATGCGCATGCAAGTCATAAACCCCGAGTAAAGTTTTATTTAAAGTTAGTTCTCAAGAGGACAAGAAAATAACGAAGCAATGCTCGGACTTTACGACTAATCATATTAAATTCATTAAGTTCATAAATCATACATAACCATTAAGGCTCGGCGAGTGAGCGTGCATTATCTCCAACCAAACTCCGACCGTGTACGACAAATATCATTAATACATTGAATATGTGATCATGCCGTATATAATAATACACACAAATCATATAACATATTCGTTTGGGTAATCCGTGTCCCGGCCTTCCCGCACGGTGCATAACAATCATACCATAATCATAATCATAAAATAAGTTCGAACCCTCTTCCTCCGGGTGGTGGACGGGTTTGCAAGGCCCGACCACCTAAACATATCAATGTGGCAATTGAGGTTCATGAGTCCTCAATGCCCGGTTAGCGTTTCCTCATCAAAAACCCCTTAACGAGGTCCGTTTCGCCTTAATCAATGTGGGACTAATGTACGGGATCACCGTCGGCCCGATGCCTCCCCGGATAACCACATACACTAAGTCCCTGGGCCCGTGTTCAATATATGTTCTGTCCAACATATTCAATTCATGAGAAACACAATACCTTTGAAACATAAATAATACATTTCATAACCCTTGAGAAAACATTTACTCGACGACACCATTTGAAAATAATATATAGGTATATTTTAGGTTTTTGGCCAAAACATGTCATATAAGGTTGTAGAGTTCAATACGTAACTAAAACGAAAACACCCTCACGTTGAATACCACGAGACGTAAGGCATGAGCAATACGGGTGCCTATTCAATTCGGAAGTCTCCGCCCTGGAAACGAACTGTACAAGAGAATGAACAATGTGTACCAGTGAGAGGAGACTCAATATGAACCAAATAGGACACTCGGTAATGCAATGATCATGATATGAATGTTAAAAGATAAGATTATGTCATGAAAATGTTCATGTACACTATTAAAGAATTTAAATCATATAATCAAGTCATTCAATCAATCGTTCACGTTCATTCGAATTCATAATTTCACATTTCCAATCAATTCAATTTAAGAATTTCAAATAGAATCAAAGCACAAGTTAAATCACATTTCTAATTAGAAAATAGATAATTATATTCATTCAATTTAAAAATCAGAAATTAAATAAAACATGAAATAGGTAACAATTAAATTCTATATTCAATTAAATCAAATAACAATTAATATTTATTAAACATATATAAATATATAATTAAATATGCATACCTATATTATATTATATTATATATATACATATATAATATAAAGATGCATGCATATATTCATAACAATTCAAATTAATATAATCATGCATGTTAACATATATAAGGGTACGTACTGTAACGCCCGAGCGAGAGACGTCACATCCCCCGCACCATGACCCGACCCGTATATGAAATGGATTTCCATACACGTGCCAAATCTTAGCGAACGGAGACATACACACTCGCTAAGCCAAGCGGGACTAGCCTATAACTTGAACCCCAACAACAACAACCACAGAGTAACAGAAAAGCGGAAGCAATAATTCAAATTCCATATATTGAGCTCTGTGCTCTAGGTACCAACATTTAAGTTCAAGTAAGATCAGATCAATCCAATCCCATATACAAGACATGTAGGCTCGCAATTAATATACAATAGCCAAAAGTATCAACAGATATAACATATGCGTGTAACAAAAGAAAGGCTAGACACTATGCAAGACTCTCCCAGACTTATATCCCGCCTAGCATCCCTTCCTGTAAAATAACTGAAACAACTGAGGGTTCAGTCTTAGACAGACTGGTGGGTATAAAAATAGCCATAATATTATAATATGGCGGAATTTAACCACATACATGCAAGCTATAATCCCTATTTGAGGTTTAGAAGCATTTTTTCCCAAGTGGGAAATGAAATACAACGAATAGGATTATAACAATTCATTTCATTCATTAGGTCATTGTGGCCCAGCGAGAGGGCGTGCATCATCTCCAACCAACACCTCGTGTAATTCATTAATCATTCGTTCATTCATTCGTTCATACATTTCATTCTTTCGTGAACATTCATTAGATCATTCATTCGATCATTCATATACTCCTTCTTCCTCCAGGTAGGGACGGGTTTGCAAGGCCCGAACCCTCATTCATTGGTGCTAGAGGGGTACATGAATCCCCAAAACCGCGGTTCCCCTTCTTTCACTAATCTCCTAGTGAAGTTTAGGTTACCGTAATTGGTGGAACTAGTATACAAGGATTCTCGTCAGCCCTAGCTTCCCCGGTTCACCAAATACACTAAGTCCCGGGCCCCCATTCATTGTGAACATTCATTACTCGCCAAAACTTTTGGTAGGATAATCATAATAAAGGCTTTTCGTTAAAACATTTGCTCGCTAGAACTTGATATAAATGTATATATAGTTTTAGCCAAAATCTTGCACGTTAGGTGTTTTGGGGTCATATCTTTAACTAATAGAAGACAAACCCACCTGGTAGACAAAAGAACCCGACCAAGATCTCACTGCCCGACCTCGTCTCCCACTGGATCAAGATCTGTGTGACAAAGGTTGTGTGAGACTCAAATATGACCACATTTGACGCTCGGCAATGAAATAACATGTTAGGGAATGCTTGAAACATAAGAATATGTCCAATTATGCTCATGAATATCATGGAATTCAATTAAACACATAATTCACCATGTTTCGTTTAATATACGGTAAAACCGTATTCATTTACGTTCATAACTTTCGTAACTTTCATTCTTGCATTCATATGGTTATCAAGATCATAAATCATAGCTTTAGTAGATCCACATTGCATATACTTCACAAATACGAGCCATAAACGCAAAACAAGCAATAAAAGAGTTCCCCCAAAGCTGCCATTTCAAATGACACGGCCGTGTTGGATTTTCAAAGGAATTGGACATGGCCGTGTCCGAGGTTAAAAAAATAAAATTCCCAAGTCGAGGGCTTGACACGGCCGTGTTGAGTTTTCAAAGCATTTGGACACGGCCGTGTTCAGTTTCCAAAGCATTTGGACACGGCCTTGTCCAATTTTCTGAAAATAATTTTCCAAAGTCGAGAGCCCAACACGGCCGTGTCCATTTTCAGTTCAAAGCTGACACGACGTTTTGAAAGAGAAAACAGAGCAGAAACTCTGCTTCTGCGAGGGAAAAGCTTTGAAGAACAGGGCAGCGACAAGGAAGCTCTTTTACACCATTTAAACATGAATTCAAGCCACAAAACTCATATAAATCATGCAATCCATTCATATTTACAAGAATTCATATCCAAAATTGGCAAAAGATCATCCAAGCTCAAGCTTTCAAACGTGGAAGCTTCAAGCTTCTACAATGGCAACTCATGCTATAATCAACCAACATCAAATTCAAGGATATAGAAATGATAAGGAATCTATAAGCAATACTTTCCATGCATTAAATCTCACTTTAAACCATTAAAATCCCAATTTGAAGATCAAACCCCAATTCATGCTTTCATTCAAACCATATCAATTCCCCAACTTCTATCATACTCCACTTAGATGAAAATATAGAGGAGAAGATGGAGGTTACAAATCATCAATTACCTTGAAAAGAGGTGGAGGATTGGTTGATCTTGAGCTCAAGGTTTGGATGATCAACAATGAAGGGTTTCTTGGAGCTTATCCCTTGTCTCTTGAGATGATGAATTGATCGATCAAAAATTGGAAGCACAACGAAGCAAAATGCTGATATTTAGTAAAGAAATGGGTAGGATACGGGTCGATCCAAGTCCGGTTTGTTAAGAAAATGGTTTAAACAAGTTATAAAGTCGAGGCTATGGAAAGGTTCGTTGTCGAAGGTCCAAATGATATCTAAAAGGTATAAGGCCAAGTTCAAAGGATAGGTATCGTCGAAACAAGTTCAACGCAAAAGATGGATCTCGATTTTGAGGTCCGGAGCTCAAGATATCGCGAAAACCGTTCAGGGTTGCCTATTATTCAAATAGGTCCCTAAACTTTCAAAAAGTGGCAATTAAGCCCAAACTCAATTTCCAGTTAAGTCCAAAACATTCAAATAAGTTACAATCAAGTCCTCGGCATGCACACATAACCCGAAAGATTTCAATTAACACCAAATTCAAGAAATTCACATTCTCACAATTCCGTTCATATATTCTAATTTCACATTGGAATTCATATGAAATTTAAACAAATAATTCAATTTATAAACGAGTTTAACCAATTAATCAAAGTATAAAATCATATAATTAAATGTAAATGCGCACGTAACAATTACCTGCACGTGTGAAAACACGGGGCGTTACACGTACAGCCATGCATGCAACAACAACACAATATGCATGCAAACTCATGCATGAAACATATGTGTAAATATATGTATATATATCACGTATGCTTTGGATTCAGAAGGTGACACGCCCGTGTCACCAATATAGAACAAACCGAGACACCTTCGTGTCTCGGTACAGAGATATCAGACCATCTTGCACCCCCATTTCATGCTGAAAAGGAAAAGGTTGACACCCCCGTGTCAAATGTATGCAGCAGCTTAACATATAACCCCTGTTCCTAAGCTTAAAACGCAACAGCAGCTAATGCAATAACCAGGCAGGATATGCAGCAATACAAGGCATGAAATGCAGCAAGAATTCAGCCCTAACAACTCACAAAACTAACAGCAACAACATGAATCAGCGCAGTAGTTTGACAGCAGGAATTTCAGTCCAAAACATAGCAAGTATTCCACGAAAAACTGGGCATGACTGATCTCAATTAATCCCAATAAGTTCAGGTTAATTAGGCTATCAAATACACAGCCAAACAACACAAATTCAACATATAAATCAGTCCCAAGAAAGCTCAAACGTGAAAGGAATGCATACGTGACCCCTTCATGAAATTTTCTCAAAGAACCATAAATGATATCTCATAAATACTTCCTCTACCATGTAATCAATGATCATAAATGAGAAGAGGATGTCAAAATAATCATATTCAAGCTTGGAATCACGTAAATCCATCAAGAATCGAAAGAGATCATCAAAATTGCTCAAACCTAACTATTCATAGAAGCAGCCGTAAATCCATGAAAACATGCTCAAATTCAGGGATGAAAGGATGAAAATGACCAGCAATGAACATATATTACAACCCTAAGCTTACCTTCTTGATTAATGAAGGTTTGGAGGAGATTTGAGCTTTGAATCTCCAAGATGCTCAAGGGTTACAAGAGAAACTGGAATTTCAGTGATTTTTGGCTGAGATTTATGGTTTGTGTGAGGATAAGTTCGGTTAGGGCATGGCATAGCAGGTTAGGTGGTTGAGTTAGGATTCCATATCATCAAACCATGGTTAATTTGGTCAATGTTTGAACAAGATATGGTCATTTTGGTGCAGCAAGGTCAGTTTGGTCGCCGTTTCACTTTTCGGTTGGATTTCGGAGGTTCAAATGACTTTGGAAAAATATAAGGCTAAGTTTATTAAACCCGAATCTTCAATACGAGTTCAACGAAGTTGACGGAACTCGATTCCGAGTTCCCGAGCTCAAGATATCAATTACGGATGCGCTAATTGCTCGTTAGCCCCCGACTTGGATTCCAAAATTAAAATAAATCCGAAACACATGCAATTGAATCCGAAAATACGAAACGAACATATATTCATATACAAGACACGTATAAGTCCGGCATATTAAATTTGCACGAAATTTCGGTATCAATTCACATAAAAACGAAGCACGTAAATGTGGCTCATAAACGATGTAACAATAAAATTCATAACATTACAAATAATATAAAAATTGAATGCGTATATAATTTATAAATACATGCATGCATCAATTATGAATTAATAACAAATTCAGTAATTAAGTTCAATTAGCGCATTAACATATTAATATTATATAAATTAATTATTAATAAAACTTAAAATATCACAATTAACATAATTAACAATAAATATGATTAAAATAAAATTAAATATATAAACACGTATAAATAATTATTTCGTGTAAGTTGGTAAACACATACGTCATGCTGTACTAATAAAAAAAACTGGGGCGTTATATAATATATGTTAGCAAAGCTTAGGGATCATAATAGAGGTGGGAGAGAAGCAAACAAGCGAAGAAAAACAAGAAAACAAAGTACGGAGAAAAAAGAAGCCACTGCCCTAAATCCACCCCGATTTTTTCCAAAGGGGGGAATCCACCCCCGTGGATTCAAGGCAGTCAGGTTCCGAGAAGGCTTGCATGGTGGATTATTTTCAAAGCAAAAATCCACCTTGTTGGATTTGGGTCAGAGACCAAAAATTAGAAGAAAAACTTGCAAACTCCATGAAAACTCATCCTAAATCAAAGTAAAAACATCAAGGCATGCAAAGGAGCAAGAAAACTACAGAGTTAAGCAAGGAATTCATCCCAAATCATCTCCACTCATGCATACTACAAACCGGAATGAAAAGAAACAAAGAAGCTAGAGTTCAATCAAGTTTCTCCCATGTTCCTAAAAGAGCATTAATGGAAATTCTTAATACCATCACCTACCAGGAATAAGGAGCATACATAAGTAATAAATATGACATATTGATCAACATATACAGCCTCAAACTTCAACAAATCAAGAGATGTGTAAGTCCTTCAAGTTGCACAAAACCCAACTATTCATCTAACTTAGAAAATCTCAAGATCTCTACCATTAAAACAAGATTCAAGGAGTACAAAATGATCACCACAACAAGGAGAGCAAGAATCATGGATTACCTTAAGAGACTGGAGCAAGAAAAGCACAAAACTTGATCTTAAGGGTGCAAAAATGGAGGTTTGAGCTTGGAGGCTTCTTCTTACCCTTTTCCTTTTCTCTTGGTTCGAAAATCAGCTTGTGGGAGAGAGAGATGGCTGAATTTGGTTGAGGAAAAGTCAAGGAGAGGGCTAGGTATTGATAAGCTAGTCTCCAAGTGGCTCATAGGGGCGTTTTAAGGTATGTACGGCGAAATCTGTTGTTAGGGGTCGAAACGGTATTGAAAAAGATCAAGGCTTGTTCCATTGTCTCTGAATTGTTGATTCAAGTCCAACGGCGAAGACGGAATGGGATTCCGAGTTCCCTAGCTCAAGATACGAATTAAGGACTCAAGAATGGCCAAATTACAAGTTAAAACAAAGAGCAATTGAGTCCACTAACAAACAATCAAGTCCAAATAAATTTAAAGTTTGCAATTAAGTCCAAGAATCATATACGACATATAAATCAGAAATTCAATCTCAAATCGAACATAAACGAAGCAAATTACCTCAAGGTAGGCAAAATATTCGTATAAGAGATTGCAAATAATTCAAATAATTAAATTAAAGAATTCCAATAATGAAAATAAACAATTAAAATAATTATAAATGTGGATATAATAATTTTAAATACGCACATACGTTATACCTGTACGGCTGAGAAGTCGGGGTGTCACAATCTCTCCCCCTTAAAAAGGACTTGCCCTCAAGTCCGAATTGGGCCCTTAAACAATTCCGGATATAATCTCCTTATCTTTTCCTCAGTCTCCCAAGATGATTCCTCGGATTTCTGATCTTTCTAGAGTTCCCTGACTAAAGAAATCTATCAATTTCTCAACTCTTGCATCTTCCGGCCCTGAATTGCAACCGGATGCCTTTCTATAGTCAAGTCTATATATATATATATATATATATGAGCTAGACTGAACCTCTTCAACTAGGAGAATTGTTGCTTCATCGGGATAGTACTTACGGAGAGGAGAAACATGAAAAACGTTGTGTATCCCGGTCAAATTCGGCGGTAGATCCAACCTATACATCGTTTCTCCAATTCTTTCTAAAATCTCAAACGGCCCTAGGTATCATGGACTGAGCTTTCCACCTTTACCTATTCGAGTGAAGCCTTTCCTAGGAGATGCTTTCAGTAAAACTGTATCTCTGACCTCAAACTCTAAGGGCCTTCTTCTCTTATCGGCGTAGCTTTTCTGACGAGCCTAAGCTGCTCTCATTCTTTGTCGTATCTTATGAACCTTTTCAATAGGTTCGGTAATCTTTTCCTTAGGCTCTGCTCTCTTGAGCTGATTCTCTTCAGTCCACCTCCAATCCTCGATATCCCAAAACAATGGTGATCCGCACTTTCTCCCATACAGTGCATCATAAGGAGCCATTCCAATCGAACCCTGATAGCTGTTGTTATAAGCAAAATCAACCAGAGCCAGATGCTTATCCCACTTATCCTAAAAATCCAAAGCACATGACCTAAGCATCTCCTCCAAATACTGTATTAGTCTTTCAGATTGTCCGTCTGTTTGAGGATGAGAAGCGGTGCTAAACTTGAGCCGGGTGCCTAAACATTTCTAAAGATTCTGCCAGAAGATCGAAGTAAATTGTGGATCCCGATCTGACACGATACTAACCAGAACTCCATGTAATCTCACAATCTCACGAACATACAACTCAGCTAGTTTTGACACGTTCTCGGACATTCGAACCTTGAGAAAATGGGCTGATTTAGTAAACCTATCCACAATTAACCATATTCCATGAAACCCTCCTTTAACTCTAGGCAAGCCGGACACGAAGTCCATTGTCACTTGCTCTCACTTTCACTCGGGAATAGGAAGCGGTTGGAGAGTTCCTCCAGGCTTCTGGTGTCCTGCCTTCACCTTTCGACACGTTTGACATCGCTTCACGAAGTTCGTGACATCCCTTTTCATGCCATTCCACCAGAATTTCCCTTTTAGGTCCGGATACATCTTAGTACCTCCAGGATGAATCGAGTACCTCGAGTGATGTGCCTCCTCAAGTATAATCCCCTTGAGCTCTTCTAGGACATTGGAACCTTAACAAACCGGAATCATCGAATCCAAACTTAGAATTCGGGTTATCCCTAGAACGAGCTACCAACTTCTGAATTTCTTCAACTGAGGCTTCAGCTTCTGACAACTGTTGTTTCAAATTTGGTATTACCGTAAGATTAGCCAACCAAGTTCCCAAAACCAAAATCTCTGAACCCGAACTCGAAAAACTTATTTCGAAACTAGCCATACTCGCATTTCTACTCAAGGCATCGGGTACTATATTCGCTTTACCTGGATGGTATTGAATGGTGCAATCATAATCCTCTAATAACTCCATCCAACGCCTCTGTGTTACGCTGAAATCCTTCTGAGAAAAGAGATACTTGAGGCTTTGGTGATCCGTAAACACCTCGAATGTTGCACCGTATAGATAGTGTAGCACCCGGAACGCCGAGATGCCACACCCCCACACTATAGCTCAGTCCACGTACAAAATGGATAATCCGTACATGAATCAAGACTATAACGAATGGGTGACAAAGCAAGAAACAATCTAGCTAGGCGGGACTAAGGCCAACACAATCAAACCAAAACATGATAAATTAAAAACGGAAGCATCATATCAATACATATAGGTACCATATTTACATCAAAAGTATATATATAGTAGTAGGTACCAACACTTATCAATACATTATCATCTCCTATACATCACACATGTATAAATATCCAAAAACCACTAACATAATACTCCAAAATCCATACATGAAATGAAATGCTAGACTCAAAGGTAAAGACCTGACTCGACCCCGCCTAGCACTCAACTTGCAAAACTGAAAATGTGAGGTGTCAGTCTATGAAAGACTGAGTGAGGGGTTTAAATAAATATAAGTGCAATTACCATGCAAGCTATAATCTCGGGTAAGTTTTCATAAAAGAAGCAATATAAGTTCAAATATTAAAGTAATTCTCGCCCAAGATTACAACTAATCAATTTAATAATTCAATCATTATCAATTCAATCCGTGGCCCGACGAGTGAGGGTAATTCTCCAACCTTTCTCCATAAGTGTACAATCATGAGTGTTTCAATTTATTAGGTTACCATGCAAGTAATTACAGTGCACAATTAACAGTTTCATGAACTCCTTCTTCCTCCGGGTGATGGTGGGCTTGCAAGACCCAACCATCCATGCATGGTTTACGTCAGGAACATGACTCCCACGTACGGGATTTCTTCCTCCACCAAACCTCCTGGTGGATTCAGAGGTGATCCCAAAATTGGTGAGGATAGTGCAAGCGTTACCCGTCAGCCCTTGCTTCCTAAGTTGGCTCAATACACTACCCTCGGGGCCCAACATGAACATGCTTTACTCGCCAAATCAATCAATCAATCGGTTCAATTCGGTAAATTATTTGAAAATCAATAAGGTTTTGAAAAATTATAGATATATAGATACATTTTGGCCGAAAGATCACATAGGGTTGTAAAGGTTCTATATATCTAGAAATTAAACCTCACCTTTACTTTACCAACCAAAAGAAGCAAGGAAACACCCTAAGGAGCGTGCTCCTCATCACTGGGAATGTGATCTGTATAAAAAGGACACGTGTACGTGAGACTCGACTCGTATGAACCATTTAAGACGAACGACAAAGTCATGGATCAATATATAATGCAATAACAATCAAGGAATGGCAATTAGGAGCATAATTATCAATTAGTCAAGTATATTTATCATATAAGTCACATAGGGGAGCCAAGGAAGTGAAAAGAATGCAATAAGAAGGGTTTTGGTGATGTTTGGCCAAAACCGACAATTTTTTGAAATGTACATGCTGATGGAAAATTGGAATATGTTGAGATATAGAAGTTGGAATTAAGTTTTTCTTGTTGGGAATGAAACTAGAAAAGTAGAACTTTAAAATGGTATATGGCTCGTTTTCTAGTTCAAAGCGAGGAGAACATGGTGTAAGCTTGAAGTTAGGCGAGTGCAGTTTGTCGGGAAAGCAGCGACAGCAAAAAGAATTGATAATATCTCACAAATGGGAAAATATATTGAGGTGATTCCAATATGAGGTTGTTCTAGACTTAAAGATCTTTCCAACGAATCAAAAGTCAGGTCATTTGGAGTTCGGATTAGGGAGTACCCGGCCGGGTAAAATTCAAGGGAAAAGTTCCCCAACCGGGTAGAGCAGTTCAGAAACTCTTCGGCATAAAACTACCCGCCCGGGTACTTTTTATGCACAAAAAGTACCCGTCCGGGTACTGTTCCAGGGCTGGAAAAAGGGGCAAAATAGGGGTAGCTTCGGGGAAGGAAGAAAAGGGATGAAAACCCAAAGCAAACTCAACCAAAATGCTCCAAACAATCATATATCTTGCATATAACTCATATATATCAATTAGGAATCAAGTAATCCATTAAACCATGCTCAAATCATCAAGGAATCATCAATCAAAACCCATATAAAATCATGAACTCCAACTTCCATATTATTCAAGAAATCATGCAAGCTTTCAAGATTAATGATCCTAAGCATGCTTCTAATCACCTATACACAAGAAATCATCAATAACCAATAAACCCTAATAATATATATTCAAGAGATTCAATTAAATAATCCATCTATCCCTTAAAATGATAGAAAGAAGGGAAAAAATGATGGTATGATGATGATGATGATGCTTCCAAGCATGAAATTCCTCCAACAATCTGGCTTGAAGTGATGAAATCTCTTCATTCCCTTCCCTTGGTGTGAAAACCGTGATATAGTGTGTGTATATGTGTGGGATTTTTAATGAAAATGATGAATGAATGAAATAAGAGATATATTCCAAAGTCTTGCAACAAAATGGATGAATCATCATATTTTGCAACTTAGTCCCTAAGTTATTTAAGTGAATGCAACCAAGTTTCATTCTATAAAATATGAGTCCTGTAACATCCCGATCGTTCGGATTTCCAGGTACGCCGTAACGAGAGGGTTTTATGTGCTTTAAATTATTTAATTACGTATTCGAATGTTATTTTAATGCTTATATGATTATTTGAATTAATATGAAATTAATTGTTTATATTTATGAACTTTGATTTTTAACGTTTAAGTTTGCATGCTCGTAATTTGCTCGTTATGTGCCGGAAGTCAATTCCGATTTTTTTGTGAAATTTTGGTATGCGTGACATATGTGAGTTATGAAGGTGTTTGCATGCTCGTTTTAAGTTTTCGTGTTCGTTTGTCGAGGTTTTAAACCTTAAGTATTTGACGAGGGACATGAGGGCCTAACTAGTTTTAGCGCGCCTCTTGTTCCGAAGGCCATAACTTGAGCTAGGGAATTCGGATTCGAATTCCGGAAGATGCGTTGGACTCGTAACGAAGAGATGAAGCCAAGGAACCTGATTTGGTATTTTTCTAAGCCCGTCTAAACCCTCGTTTTTCGACCGGAACGAACAGCTTGTGCTTAAGCCACCCTCTTTGACTAGTCTTGTACTTGTGGGGCCAATTTAACTCAACCTAAGCCTAAACCTTGATAACTTGACTTGAGTTAAGTCTCTCCCTCTCCCTTATCAGCTGAAAAACGAGCGAAACCCCCTCATTTTGTGCAGCAACTGATCGAGACCAAGGAGGAGAAGAGAAGAGAAGAACTTTGGCCCTTTTGTGGATCTTGAGCTCAAATCATCATCTTTCTTCTCCAAATCTTCAAGGTAAGTATATTTATGTATTCTCCTCTCTTCTATGCTTCATTTGATCCTTGAAATTCATGATATGCATCAGATTTAATAAGGATATGGAAGCTTGCATGAATAGTTAGGGTTAGCTCATATTTTTGAATCCATGGCTTAGCTTAAGTTTGTGGCTGATTTGGTGCTTCCTTGTTGATTATATGAGCTTCTTTGCTTCCATTCTTGATCTATAATTCATGCTAGATGTGTTAGGGTTGTTTTCTCTTTGATAACATGATTGAAACTGTAGCACCCCGCACGTGAGGCACCACATCCCCCGCACTAAGGCTCAACACGAGTAACGAAATTGTAAATCCGCACCCGTATCAAACCCTAGCGAACGGGAGACAAACATAAAAACCTTCCTAAGCCAGGCGGAGCTAGACCCTGCAACGAATACCAATTCACAAAGTAAAAAGCATAGCAAGCCAGAGTTCAATCATATCAACCATAACCAGAATTGGGCTCTTCAGGCCTCTTTTAAACTCATAATTACAGTCCAATAAAACAATTCAATTATGATTACATAATTATTCAAGTTTATGATACCATAGAATCGATACAGACATAAATTCAATACATGAGTGAGTGCAAAGACTCTCCTAACCTAACTCGACCAACTTAAAACTCCAACACCTCCGCCTAGCCCGAAACTCCAAAGATCAACCCTGCACACTAAAAGATTGGGGAGGGAGAGGGGTCAGTCTCTAGAAGACTGAGTGAGCAGGAGCGATACATATATATAAAACATGCACATGCAAGTCATAAATCCCGAGCAAGGTTTTATTTGAATTTAGTTCCCGAAAAGGGCAAGAATATAGATAGACAATGCTCGACCTTTACGACTAATTTATATTAAATTCATTACATTCATAAATCATACATAAATATAAGGCTCGGCGAGTGAGCGTGCACAATCTCCAACCAAACTCCGACCGTGTACGACAAATATCAATAATATATTGATTAGGCGATCATGCGATATATCATAATACACACAGACCATAAATCATAAATCATAAATATATTCGTTTGGGCAATCCGTGTCCCGGCCTTCCCGCACGGTGCATAAACATAATAAAATCATAACATAAATCATAAATCATATCCAACCTTCTTCCTCCGGGTGGTGGACGGGTTAGCAAGACCCGACCACCTCAGACATAGGCCAATGGGGTTTCATGACTCCCCAAAAGGCACTCAGCTCCCATTCCCCGCTAAATCTCCTAGCGAGGGCCGGTATCACCGTAGTTGGTTGGAACTAGTATATGGGATCCCCGTCAGCCCTTGCTTCCTCGGTTAGCCACATATACTAAGTCCCGGGGCCCGTACAATCAGAAATCAGAAATGTGTCTCGCCAAAACAAGTCAATTCATAAGTACATATCATAATTCATAAATCATTTGAAAAGGGTTTACTCGACCAATACATACTATAAGAAATCATACCTTACCGTGTAATTCGGCATATGCTATATACGTACCTCTCCGTGTCATCCTATTCCGTAGCTAGCATGAAGACACACGGTTTGGAGCATAGCCTCATTACAAAACCATTTTAAGCTTATATACGCTCATACATATAATTCAGAAGAATTTACTCGATAACTTCATTTGAAAACCATATAGATATAATCATAAGGTTTTGGCCAAAGCTTTTCACATAAGGGTTGTAGGGTTTGTTACATAGCTAAAACGAAAACCACCCTCACCTGAACCGTGACGAAACAAGGAACGGGTTAACAAGTGCTCGAAGGATCAAGATCTCTCCACCCTGGAGATAAACTGTACAAAAGACAACATGACGTGTTGGTGAGACTCAAGACTCTTAATGAACCATATATGACGCACGGCAATGCACAAGCGTGATATGAAGGCATAAAGATCATATTAAGTCATGAAAATCATATAACCAATTCATTCACTTGTTCAATCATAAATCATTCAAACTCTTCAATTCAATCTCCAATCAAATTAATTCAAGAATTCAAATAGGAGCATAGAACATATTCAAGCTCTTCCATAATGCTACCACATACTTCATATTATATAAGATAGCATATTTCCAAGGTTTGACAACAAGAAGAAGTCATATGATATAGAAAATGAGTTTCGCAATTCATAAACGACATATAAACACACATAAACGGCAATAAGCAAAAGCATACCTATAACTCATCCAAATGCCATGAAATTAAACCATAATGCTCCCAACATATAGCAAAACAAGTTCATAGTTCAACACAAAAGGAGATAAATCCATTCAAGAGGTGAAACAAATCAAAACCCGAAAAGGAAGCAACACGGACTGCGCAGGGGAAGGGACACGGGGGTGTCACCAACCCTAGCCAAACTGAGCCATGGGCGTGGCTCAGTACAGAGCTTCCCAGAAGGTGTGACACGCCCGTGTCTCACTCTTATGAGTAAATGAGACACGGGGGTGTCACGGTACAGAACTTATTCACACTTAAAAATTTTTCGGCAAAACTGAACCCAAACAAACTCAATCCAAAGGCATACCAAATGAACTCCAAATGCTCTGAAACTTAATATACAACATATTTGGCATGTTATGAACATTTTTCATTTAGAGTGAAAAGGCTAAATCACACGTTAAGATCGTTGAATCCATGCAACAAAACTGGGTCGCCAAAATCGCACATATGAGCCCTAATGATTCTATCATGCCTTGATCAAGTACTTAGGGCTTGAATTTGGATCTGAAACTTTGGGGAATGCATGCTAACATACTAAAAAACTAATATACAACATATATATGCAAAATGGCACAATTTAAAGCACATTAGGGTGACCAACAACCATACATAGGCAACCGCAACAAATCTGTCATGGAGCATGCATAAAAACAGGCCATGTATTTCGGTTTTGAGGCTTCAAATGGATCCAAATACTTGAAACATGAATGCTAACATATATAACAATGAGTGTACATCAACTCCAAGCAATTTCACACGAAATGGAGACCATTTGATCAAGCAACAACACAAAATTTCACACAGCAGTTTGAAAAACAGGGGAATCAATTAAATCATCAAGTTTGGAGCTCCATATCTCAAAATTTTATAAAAGGAGCAAGAGAAGAAATCATCCTAACATCATATACTATCATTTAGGAAAGAAATAAGCCAAGAAACAAGCTCATATACTCATTTACAAGCAAGGAAATCAGCTACACAAGCAAATAGGTCACAAGAGCAAAAATCCCTAAAAGTTCATATAAAACTCATCCCTCAAACCCTAACCAAATCTGACCCAAATCACGATTTAAGTAGATGAAATCAAGCATAATAGAGTAGAGAAGACATAAATATTCATACCTCGAAGATTTGGGAGAGAAAGGTGGTGGTTTGAGCTCCAAAACCACAAAAATGGCCAAGGGTTTTCTCTCTTCTCCTCTTCTTCTCTCTCTCGTTTCAGTTGCAGCTGAAAATGGAGATGTGTGGTTCGGTTTTCAGAGCTAAAGAGGAGAGTAAGGGCTTAACTCAAGGTAGATAAGTCATGGTTAAGGTAGGGTTAGGTTAAGGGGTGTTATAGGGTCCCACCATGAAGACTAGTCAACAAAAGGAGTTCTTCTTGCACGGGTTGCTCGTTACGGTTGGATTTCGGAGGTCTTAATGATTTCAAAAGGGTGTGAGGATTGTTCCATTGTCTCCGAATCGTCGATACGAAGGCAACGGAGTTGACGGAATTCGAATCCGAATTCCCGAGCTCAAGATATCACACACGGAACCAAGGGTGCGCTAATTGCTCGTTAGCCCCCGATTTGGTTCCACAATCAAAATTAAATTCATAAACACGTCAAATGAATCCGAAAACATAAACCGAGCATACATGCATGTTCATAACACACATATATACGACATACTAAATTTCCATACCAATCCGATATCATTACATATATGAACGAAGCACAAATAGAACACTCATGCGCATGAACGAATTCATATTGTTATAAATAATTTACTAAAACTTAAATTCCATATTAATTAAATTAAAACCAACTAATAACATGTTGAAATTAATTAACGAAATTACCGAAATAGTTAAGGTAACATGAAACCTTAATTTAAGAAATTGAACACTAAATATCAAAGTGAAATAAAATGAATTAACTTAGAGTAACAATAGTTTACAGTTTAAATCAAATAAAAACACTTATAAACGATTAATCATATAATTAAATAATTAAATCGCGCAATTTATAAACAAATACGCCACATTATTAAAACTGAAAAACTGGGGCGTTACAATCTCTCCCCCTTAAAAGGAATCCGTCCTCGGATTCAAAACACGCTTGAAATCAAACAATGAGAGATTCCCCTTCTCTCACAAACAACAAGGAGAGAGCCCCGTCTCTCAAGCAGCAATGAGAGAACCCCGTCTCCCCAACAACAATGAGAGAACCCCGTCTCTCACAAACAAAGAGAGTACCCCGTCTCTCAAATAAAATAAGAGAATCCCCGTCTCTTACAAACAAAGAGAGCACCCCGTCTCTCAACCGAAATAAAACAAGGAAGTCTCCAATACTCCCAAGCAACTCACGCGAAACCAAATTTAAAAAATCACGAAAATCACCCAAAGTAAGTAAGAAACGTCGCCCACATTGATTCAATTACTCCAAGTCATTTAACACATTACAGATCATAGCACTTAACGTAAAAATTATAAAAGTTAAATTTGCATGGATGCATGTATCATGAATGCTATAAGTACCGTTCACCGTAGTTGCAAAAATTCAGATTTGTGAGTTGTCGTTGTCCAAGGTATGATCCGTCCTGAATGTAACTCGGTGCCCAATTTGTCTTGAACCTCTTCAGGGTTCCCCGGTGAAACGATTGATGAATTCCTTAAGGATTATATCCTTAGATCCTTTCTAACTTGTACTGCTACCCAACTTCTTCAATCCTTATCCAAATCGGTGCTCAACATATCCCCGAGGATCACCACTCTGAGCAAACTTGATGATTCGATCCCAACCTTACGATTTATTCTTATAGTCTCTCTCAACACAAATCTTTTTCCACCTTCCGTTCCAATTGTCCGTTCATTCCCTTTCGATCTCCCTCAACGTTATACTTGATAACTGGTCCCATATTTCCTTAACCGAATATAAAAGGTTCCTGATGATTCTTGAAATTTGAGACCAATACTCCAATTATCATCTTTTTTTTTTTCCATTTGGTCTCTACTTAAGCTTCCTTGTAGACTACCGTTGATATAACTAATAACTAATAACTAATAACTCGATGATATCATCTTGAACCCCTTCATACTTCATTGAATAATTCTTGATCGACACCATCCCCGTATATGATAGCTTGATTCGGTTTTCCCCCTTGTTAATTCTACTTAGAAGTCCATAGGAACTCTCTTATGATTCCATCACCTCCAGATCAGAATTCCATACGTAGCTTCTCTCTTAATAGCTTAACCATAACCGCCGTCTTATTCATTCCTAATCACCACCCTTAGGACTTCCAGATTCTCCTTAGTTTGCATCCCCGTCATTACTCCTAACATATTCATTCGAACACCACTCCCATCCTCCAATTCACCTCTCGGTCGTGCTCTCCCCCTTAAAATTTTTGCTCTTACATATCAACCTCCATGAATCCTTCTTTCATTGAAATTTTTGCTGAGCCACTTCTGTTTCTTTAATTCATTCCTAAGGTTTAATTCAAACCCTTCAATAGTTACTTCCTTCCAATCACCAACTCTTCTCTTTCTTTCTCTTCTTGAAATCTAGACCAATTTAATCCCCTCTTATATTCCCATCCTTTCAACTAAAGGTAATCCCTCTGAGATTAAGGTTTCTCCAAAACTCTTCAACTTAGTTTCTTCGGTGTAGATTGTGCTAGCTAAGCTACATGCCCGGAACTCCCAAGATACCACCCAACTATTCTTCTCGTCTTGATTCGAGTGAGCCTTGATTAATGAATAGCTTGATAAACAAGGTGGAGTCATTCCCTATCAATTAAACACTAAGCCATGCATGTTGGATTAACATGCCAATGCACTTAGTAAACAGTCAAAGATGCAACAATGCAACACGTTGGAGCAATTATATTAATTAAACATAAACGTACATATAGATACAGAAAGTAATTAATTTAAATTGATGCATGATGCTTGTGCCATGAATATGCAGAACCTGTCACCAAGGTGGTAAACTTTTAGCTTGATGACGTGTTCCTCATTCCCATGATTGTAACTTTCTTTGGAGACATTGATAACTCCTTAGCTTTCCATGGTTTTCGAATCTCCCTAATCTTCTTCATCCATTTGTATATCCTACGGCCCGAACGTGCTATTCTCGAACCCAAGGTCTTATTTGTCCATGGAGTTTTCACCCCCACGTTCTTCCAAGCATCGACATCCAAAGGTCATCCGAATCCTCAACTTGATGTCCTCTCCGGTTAAAGTTCCTTTAGCTTATCCTTTGTTTCCGATCTACGCGCATAATTCACCCATAATAACGCTTTCCATTCTTGCTTGCTTCTTGATGTCTCCATGTTCCAAGGTTCCAAGGAGACGACGAGTTTTGTATTCCTCGATGCTCATAAGTCTCTTTGCCTTGCGTCCATTTGTTGTCCCACACTTGTATTCGTAGCAAGTGAGCTTCCATATTTGACCTCATAATGAGCTTTGTGATTAACGGCTCCCAATCCTTGCATCTGAGTTGAGTCGAATCCCTTTTTAACACATCATGTATCCGACTCCTTGAAGCTTCCCAATTTGGCCTTCCAATCACTCAACCATTCCAAACTCGGAGCTTCAAAGGTGAACCTTGGAGCCATTTACTCTTGTATTAGATGTCTCCAAAATCGGGATGGTGAAGAGTTTCACACACCTCTTATTGTCTCACGCGTCCCTCAAGTTAGAACTTGAGTCTTTGCATGTCTTGTATGTTGAGAATCTTCAAGGTTTGTAGGTGGGGCATGATTGATGAACCTTCCCGTGATCCAAGCTTCCTCCCATGATACGAGCCATGATAGATAGTTCCATTGTGCAAGCCATGGAATTTGAACACTCGGCATTCAAGTTACCTTGTCAGTTATAGTTGGTGTGAATTGTAAAGCATGATAGTAGCCTATATAAGGAAGATCAATTCAAATATGGATGCATGAAGATTAGCGTATGCTTATGACACGTAGTTAAATGAATCAAGGCACATAGAATGCAAATTGCGACACTTAAAGCAACTAAATGAAAGCGTAGATTGTATACATATATTAAGCAATTTCCATCACTTACTGTCAAATATTCATGCCAAAACGATGCAATGCACACATTAACAAGTTGTTCCTATGCCGTGCGACCTAGCTGACTCAAACACGACTCAAGAACACCGGTTTTGCAACCGGGCTCTGATACCACTTAAGGATGTAGCACCCCGCACGTGAGGCACCACATCCCCCGCACTAAGGCTCAACACGAGTAACGAAATTGTAAATCCGCACCCGTATCAAACCCTAGCGAACGGGAGACAAACATAAAAACCTTCCTAAGCCAGGCGGAGCTAGACCCTGCAACGAATACCAATTCACAAAGTAAAAAGCATAGCAAGCCAGAGTTCAATCATATCAACCATAACCAGAATTGGGCTCTTCAGGCCTCTTTTAAACTCATAATTACAGTCAAAATAAAACAATTCAATTATGATTACATAATTATTCAAGTTCATGATACCATAGAATCGATACAGACATAAATTCAATACATGAGTGAGTGCAAGGACTCTCCTAACCTAACTCGACCAACTTAAAACTCCAACACCTCCGCCTAGCCCGAAACTCCAAAGATCAACCCTGCACACTAAAAGATTGGGGAGGGAGAGGGGTCAGTCTCTAGAAGACTGAGTGAGCAGGAGCGATACATATATATAAAACATGCACATGCAAGTCATAAATCCCGAGCAAGGTTTTATTTGAATTTAGTTCCCGAAAAGGGCAAGAATATAGATAGACAATGCTCGACCTTTACGACTAATTTATATTAAATTCATTACATTCATAAATCATACATAAATATAAGGCTCGGCGAGTAAGCGTGCACAATCTCCAACCAAACTCCGACCGTGTACGACAAATATCAATAATATATTGATTAGGCGATCATGCGATATATCATAATACACACAGACCATAAATCATAAATCATAAATATATTCGTTTGGGCAATCCGTGTCCCGGCCTTCCCGCACGGGGCATAAACATAATAAAATCATAACATAAATCATAAATTATATCCAACCTTCTTCCTCCGGGTGGTGGACGGGTTAGCAAGACCCGACCACCTCAGACATAGGCCAATGGGGTTTCATGACTCCCCAAAAGGCACTCAGCTCCCATTCCCCGCTAAATCTCCTAGCGAGGGCCGGTATCACCGTAGTTGGTTGGAACTAGTATATGGGATCCCTGTCAGCCCTTGCTTCCTCGGTTAGCCACATATACTAAGTCCCGGGGCCCGTACAATCAGAAATCAGAAATGTGTCTCGCCAAAACAAGTCAATTCATAAGTACATATCATAATTCATAAATCATTTGAAAAGGGTTTACTCGACCAATACATACTATAAGAAATCATACCTTACCGTGTAATTCGGCATATGCTAAATATGTACCTCTCCGTGTCATCCTATTCCGTAGCTAGCATGAAGACACACGGTTTGGAGCATAGCCTCCTTACAAAACCATTTTAAGCTTATATACGCTCATACATATAATTCAGAAGAATTTACTCGATAACTTCATTTGAAAACCATATAGATATAATCATAAGGTTTTGGCCAAAGCTTTTCACATAAGGGTTGTAGGGTTTGTTACATAGCTAAAACGAAAACCACCCTCATCTGAACCGTGACGAAACAAGGAACGGGTTAACAAGTGCTCGAAGGATCAAGATCTCTCCACCCTGGAGATAAACTGTACAAAAGACAACATGACGTGTTGGTGAGACTCAAGACTCTTAATGAACCATATATGACGCACGGCAATGCACAAGCGTGATATGAAGGCATAAAGATCATATTAAGTCATGAAAATCATATAACCAATTCATTCACTTGTTCAATCATAAATCATTCAAACTCTTCAATTCAATCTCCAAATCAAATTAATTCAAGAATTCAAATAGGAGCATAGAACATATTCAAGCTCTTCCATAATGCTACCACATACTTCATATTATATAAGATAGCATATTTCCAAGGTTTGACAACAAGAAGAAGCCATATGATATAGAAAATGAGTTTCGCAATTCATAAACGACATATAAACACACATAAACGGCAATAAGCAAAAGCATACCTATAACTCATCCAAATTCCATGAAATTAAACCATAATGCTCCCAACATATAGCAAAACAAGTTCATAGTTCAACACAAAAGGAGATAAATCCATTCAAGAGGTGAAACAAATCAAAACCCGAAAAGGAAGCAACACAGACTGCGCAGGGGAAGGGACACGGGGGTGTCACCAACCCTAGCCAAACTGAGCCACGGGCGTGGCTCAGTACAGAGCTTCCCAGAAGGTGTGACAGGCCCGTGTCTCACTCTTATGAGTAAATGAGACACGGGGTGTCACGGTACAGAACTTATTCACACTTAAAAATTTTCCGGCAAAACTGAACCCAAACAAACTCAATCCAAAGGCATACCAACTGAACTCCAAATGCTCTGAAACTTAATATACAACATATTTGGCATGTTATGAACATTTTTCATTTAGAGTGAAAAGGCTAAATCACACGTTAAGATCGTCGAATCCATGCAACAAAACTGGGTCGCCAAAATCGCACATATGAGCCCTAATGATTCTATCATGCCTTGATCAAGTACTTAGGGCTTGCATTTGGATCTGAAACTTTGGGTCATCCATGCTAACATACTAAACAACTAATATACAACATATATATGCAAAATGGCACAATTTAAAGCACATTAGGGTGACCAACAACCATACATAGGCAACCGCAACAAATCTGTCATGGAGCATGCATAAAAACAGGCCATGTATTTCGGTTTTGAGGCTTCAAATGGATCCAAATACTTGAAACATGAATGCTAACATATATAACAATGAGTGTACATCAACTCCAAGCAATTTCACACGAAATGGAGACCATTTGGTCAAGCAACAACACAAAATTTCACACAGCAGTTCGAAAAACAGGGGAATCAATTAGATCATCAAGTTTGGAGCTCCATATCTCAAAATTTTATAAAAGGAGCAAGAGAAGAAATCCTCCTAACATCATATAATATCATTTAGGAAAGAAATAAGCCAAGAAACAAGCTCATATACTCATTTACAAGCAAGGAAATCAGCTACACAAGCAAATAGGTCAGAAGAGCAAAAATCCCTAAAAGTTCATATAAAACTCATCCCTCAAACCCTAACCAAATCTGACCCAAATCACGATTTAAGTAGATGAAATCAAGCATAATAGAGTAGAGAAGACATAAATATTCATACCTCGAAGATTTGGGAGAGAAAGGTGGTGGTTTGAGCTCCAAAACCACAAAAATGGCCAAGGGTTTTCTCTCTTCTCCTCTTCTTCTCTCTCTCGTTTCAGTTGCAGCTGAAAATGGAGATGTGTGGTTCGGTTTTCAGAGCTAAAGAGGAGAGGAAGGGCTTAACTCAAGGTAGATAAGTCATGGTTAAGGTAGGGTTAGGTTAAGGGGTGTTATAGGGTCCCACCATGAAGACTAGTCAACAAAAGGAGTTCTTCTTGCACGGGTTGCTCGTTACGGTTGGATTTCGGAGGTCTTAATGATTTCAAAAAGGTGTGAGGCTTGTTCCATTGTCTCCGAATCGTCGATACGAAGGCAACGGAGTTGACGGAATTCGAATCCGAATTCCCGAGCTCAAGATATCACACACGGAACCAAGGGTGCGCTAATTGCTCGTTAGCCCCCGATTTGGTTCCACAATCAAAATTAAATTCATAAACACGTCAAATGAATCCGAAAACATAAACCGAGCATACATGCATGTTCATAACACACATATATACGACATACTAAATTTCCATACCAATCCGATATCATTACATATATGAACGAAGCACAAATAGAACACTCATGCGCATGAACGAATTCATATTGTTATAAATAATTTACTAAAACTTAAATTCCATATTAATTAAATTAAAACCAACTAATAACATGTTGAAATTAATTAACGAAATTACCGAAATAGTTAAGGTAACATGAAACCTTAATTTAAGAAATTGAACACTAAATATCAAAGTGAAATAAAATGAATTAACTTAGAGTAACAATAGTTTACAGTTTAAATCAAATAAAAACACTTATAAACGATTAATCATATAATTAAATAATTAAATCGCGCAATTTATAAACAAATACGCCACATTATTAAAACTGAAAAACTGGGGCGTTACAGAAACCTTGAGTTTTTGGCCATGAAACATGAAAACCGAACTGTTGCAAATCTGCTCATTTTC
This sequence comes from Lantana camara, assembly GCA_037501455.1. Lineage (NCBI taxonomy): Eukaryota > Viridiplantae > Streptophyta > Magnoliopsida > Lamiales > Verbenaceae > Lantana > Lantana camara. Next base: position 87,502,384 of record CM074856.1, read on the forward strand.
ACCAAACTGCTGTCACGTTTTTGAGATCAAATGGATGAATTCTTGCCTCCAATTTCGTGTGTTAATGCTTGGTTATGTGTTACACATGTTGCTTTATGAGTATGCTCGGTTTTTCCTTGAAAACCTTGATTTATATGATGAGTTTTGAGCTTGAGAACTGCTGCAAAAATCTGCTCCCCTGTTTTGGAACCGCTGTGACATTTTGTGCTTCGTTACTTGAGCTAATGACTTCCAATTCGTGTGAATTTTCATGGAGATGTTATATACTAATTGGTTTATATGTTAGTCCTGCTCTTGCAAGTTTTTAGATCCATTTTCAGTTCCTAATCGAAGCATGATGGCCTGTTTGTATGCTATGCGCGAACCGAACTGCTGCTGTTGCATTTTGTGATTTCTTGGTGGTTCTAATATGCTCCAATTCGCGTCAATTTGAATATGCATGGAGTATATTAGTTCCTTATCATGTTAGTGTTCATCCGCTAAAGTTTTGGCTTCTTATTCAGCCTCTAAGTACTTGATCATGGCATGATTGAACCAATTGAACTCATATGTCCGTTTTTGGTGCTCCAGAGTTGCTGCATGATTTCGGTGACCTTAACGCGTGATTTAGCCTTTGAGTTCTAAATGAAATATGTTCCTAACATTCTAAATATGTTGTATATCAAGTTTCATATTATTTGGAGTTGATTTGATATGCTTTTGGACTAATTTTGTTTAGGGTCAGTTTTGCCGGTAAAACTTTGTATGCGATTTTGGCCTGTACCGAGACACCCCCGTGTCTCATTTGCATTGAAATGTGAGACACGGGTGTGTCATGCTTCCTGGGCATGACTGGACTGAGCCACGGGCATGGCTCAGCTTAGTTAAGTTGAGGGACACCCGTGTCCCTCCCCCTGCGCAGCCCTTGGTTTTCCTTTTCGGTTTTTGGTTTGTTTCACCTCTTTATTGTCTTTATCTTCATTTGTGATGAACTATGAACTTGTTTTACTATGTGTTGGAATTATTGTGGTTCGATTTCATAACATTTGGGTGAGATTTAGACATGCTTTTGTTGATTGCCGTTTATGTACGTTTTGGTGGCGTTGGTGATTTCCTTAACCCTTTTCCCTAATCTTGTGATTTGTTCTTGTTTTCAAACTTTGGAGATATGTTATATGATGTAATAGGGTGTATGTAGTAGAGTTTTGTGTAAGATTGAATACGTTTGAATGTGTGTCGAACTTAATTTACTTCAATGCTCTTATTTATCTAAATGTTAGGTCTTGTGCCTTGAATTTCTTGAATTGATTGGAAACGTGAAATTTTGAATTCGAATGAAAGTGAGCGAAGGATTGAATGATTTGATTATATGATTTAAATTCCTTAATAGTGCACATGAACGTGTTCATGACATAATATCATCTTTTATGCAATCATACGCATTCGCCGAGCGTCAATATGGTTCATTTGAGTCTTAGTTTGCCTCTTCCTCTTTGTTTTGCTCTTAGGTTTGTTCCGTTGTTGAGGAAGTGGTTCGTTTGACTCCTTTTGGTCTGTTTTGGTTGGTTTGCTCGTCCAGGTGAGGTTTTCTTTCCTTTTAGTTATGATGACCTAAGACCCTAATTGAATTTCGAACCCGCATGCGACTTATATATGTATATATATAGATATGTGTTTAGATACGTATTTCGTGGGATTTGTCCCGTTTGTCTTAAGAATTTGAAAACGCTTTTATAAGTATATAAGCTCTATTTTCTTTTGTTTTGACAAGCTTTGTTAAGTGTGTGTGTGTGTAAGCGTGACAAGATTTGTGGATAAGCTTCGCAAGGTAAGTGTGATAAGTGCAAGTATAAGTGTAAGTGTAAGTTTGGGCCCCGGAGAAGTGGTATGTGATCTCGGGTCGACCATGGGGTCGCCGGGCTCTCTCATCAACATGACTCCACAAAAGGGAGACTTCGCCCATCCTCGGGAGGTCGAGGGGAAGGCGGGTCTTCTTGAGCCGGCGGTGTGCTTAGTGACCCGTCGAAGGAGCGGGTGGATCCCCCGTCTCATTCAGCTTTCAACAGGGGTTGAGAGGGGCACCTCTCTCCCCAAAACGGTGTTGGGGTGGAGTTGGGTTATGATTTGTTTTGTTTTCTTTTCGCCTTGGTGTATGGAGTAAGTAAGGGTGATGGATTTAAGCTTTCAGTTCGTTATGTCTTCGTTTAGGGTTGTGAAACGGGGGCGGATTTCTAAACTCTAAAACTTGACTGAATTTGGCCTTCTGCTCCAAACTTCTTTCTTTATATATATTACCATGGGTTAAATGTCTTAGAATACAAAAACCACGCCCGGTTCACGAACCCCTCTCAGCTTTGTATATGCTTTGCTCTTACGTATATGTATGGGTGCGTGTGTTAGCCCCCTCACCAGTCTCTAGGACTGACCCTCGTTATTTCTATCTTTTTCCCCCTTTGATTTGAGTTGCAGGCACCCGTTCTGAGGTGTTCCAGCTAGGCGGTTGTCTTTGAGTCGGGGTTGAGGATAGCTTGAGTCTCACGCATTGTATTTTCGTTTTCTTTATGCATTTTGGCTAATTCTGAAATATGTATAAGTTATGCTTTGAATTCGAAATTGTAAAGTTTGTATAACTTGAATCAAAAGTTTGATATGTCTTGAGTATGTTTATTTGCTTTATGAGATTCTGGTGCTTCTACATTCGTTACTTGTTTTATTGCGTGCTCTGAGTAGGGTCTAGACCGCCTAGCTTAGGTTGGATTTTTGTTTGTCACCCGTTCGCCATGGCTTGATACGTGGACGGAGTTCCCATTTCGCTTCACGTGTTGGGTTATGGTGCGGGGGATGTGGCGCCCTTCGCTCCGGGGTGTTACAAGTCCAATTCATGTTATACAATTAAGTCATCAAATTTATGAATTGATCAATTAAGGCATATAAGAGCAATTAGTCACATTAGTAATTAGTTCACGAAATTTTCACGTTGAAAGAGATTTCACATAAGTTTATGAAAATAAAATGAATATAATGATATGAAAGTTATAATAATAACACGTAATGCGTAAATGGAAAAACCGGGGCGTTACAGATAGTGTCGCCACTTCATCACAGCAAACACAACGTCACCTAATTGAAGGTCGTGGGTAGGGTCATTCTTCTCATGCTCCTTCAATTTCCTTGAAGCATAAGCTACCACTCTATCGTTCTGCATTATAACGCAACTAAGACCTTCCTTGGAAGCATCCGTATAAACTGTATAACCCTCTGTTCCCTCTGGTAGGGTAAGAACCGGTGCTGAAGTCAATTTCACCTTCAATGTCTGAAAACTTGCATCACACTTATCATCCCATTTGAATTTCACTACCTTTTTAGTCAAACGAGTCAACGAAGTAGCAATTTTAGAGAAATCCTTAACAAACCTTCGGTAGTAGCCGGCCAACCCAATAAAACTACTAATCTCTGAAGCATTTCTCTGTCTTTCCCAACGAAGCACGGATTCGACCTTAGATGGACCAACTTCAATCCCATCACCTGAAATTATATGACCCAATAACATAACTCGGTCGATCCAAAACTCACACTTACTGAACTTTGCATACAACTTGTGTTCCCTCAAAGTTTCCAAGACGATCCGAAGGTGTTGTGGATGCTCTTCAGCTGACCTTGAATACACCAGAATGTCGTCTATAAAAATCACAACGAACTTGTCAAGAAACTGCTTGAACACTCGGTTCATCATATCCATAAACACAGCTGGAGCATTGGTTAATCCAAATGGCATGACAACGAATTCAAAGTGCCCATATCTTCTATTAAAACCAGTCTTTGGTATATCTTCCTCCCTAATTCACAGCTGATAATAACCTTGCCTCAAATCTAACTTGGAGTGGACTTTAGAACCTTGCAGAATATCAAATAACTCCTCGATGTGGGGTAAAGGGTATTTGTTCTTCACGGTCATACGATTCAACTCATGGTAGTCAATACACATCCATAGCATTCCATATTTGTTCTTTACAAATAGAACAGGAGCACCCCACGGAGAAGTGCTCGGACGGATGTACCCACAAGAGAGAAGCTCATCAAGCTGCGCCTTTAACTCCTTTAACTCGGTAGGAGCCATTCTATAGGGAGTCTTCGAGAAAGGCTCTACTCCGGGATAGAGGTCGATTACAAAATCGATGTCCCTCTCAGGCGGTAAAGAACCCAATGTCTCAGGGAATACATCGGCATACTCTCTTACGACCTCCGTCTCCTCAAGTTTGGCCTGATCCTTCAGTCTACTCAAAAGATTGGCCACGAAACCTGTTACACCATCCTGGACAAGTCTACTAGCCTCAACAAAGGAACTAAACGGGCTTGACTTCAGCTTCTCGCCCTTAAACACCACTGAACCAAAAGAAACTTTCTTCTCCCGGCAATCCATCCGAGCCCCATGTTCAAATAACCAATCCATACCTAAGATGTAGCGCCCCCAAATACGCTACAACCCCGCACTGTCGTACTTCCCAGGTGGATACGAGACCTAGCACCTGAGAGGCACGCCGGCGAACGGACAATGCTATACGATATCAGAGTAAGAAAACATGGCAGCGGAATTTGAAACATTTAAAACAACAGCTTATGTTTGGGGCAGTAAATAAAAGAATTTGGAATAATTTGAAACTCATGAAAATTTAGAAGCAATATCGTAGGGTTAGAGTTGTTCATGATCTAAGAATTTAATACTGAAATAATATAATAATTATACAAGATTATAGTCTAACTTGGCTTAGTTAAGAAACCTATGTAACATGCACAAGATAATGGACTCTCTATGCTTCAAGATACCCGCTAAGGAGCGATGGCAATACCTGGAATCATGAATTTGAAAAGTGCGAGGGGTTAGTCAAAGTGACTAAGTGAGGGGTGGTTAGTGATACTATAAAACTTTAGGATTTTTACCAAGAAACTTTTATTCGAAAGGATCTTTAATAGTAATTGAATAAGAGTGAAGTAATAATTTTGAGAGTAATGAGAAATCAGTATACATAGCCGGACTAAGCAAGAAACTCCTTGGTCAGTATCTGATAATAGGAAAATACTATAACAATATCAATATTGGGTTCATGTTCATCTGAAGATAAAGGGGTAGGGGGATTATATATTATACTTTTTAAGAAAATATGAACCCCTTTTTTATGAAACAATATGGTGCCCGCAAGCTAGGCTTTCTCCAACCTTTACTCCTTAAAAACCAAGAATATTCGTAACGATATTAATGAAGATATCGTTACGTAATAAAACAAAATACAATGATACCATCCTTCTTCCTCCGGTGTCAACTCAGGGTGCTACCCTTATTGACGATACACATGAATTTGGGAGGGACGTACCTTTTTCCGTCACTTGATGTGGAATAACTAACCTCTAGTTAGACCGTCATCAAGATCTAGTTGGCGGCAGGTATAATAGTAGACCTCGGCCCGTACCTCCCGGACTACTACTTCTACCAAGACCACCGGGCCCACAATAAGAAAATATATTTTGCTTACATTTAATGATACCCGATAAACGGTAACATAGTACCGAGATAATTTAGCGGTAGATACTTTTAATTGTGTATGACAAGACATTATGAATACTTTAAAATAATTGATTGTGAATACTGGAACAATATAAGTTGATATCAAAGTATTTTCAAAATGGTAGTATCAATAAAAATTGAATGGTATTATGGTAGGTCATAACATGTTTCATATATATGTATATATACTCATGATCCCAGTTGAAAACATTTAACCTCACCTACAGTAACCAGGTATTATGTAATAATGCCGGAGTCCTAGTCCGTCCAGATCTTCACCTATGAGTGGTGATCAACTATAAGTTTCTATTCCATAACCAATACTAATCACACAGACAAGTTTCCACAATAAAGCATACCATAGCATGATAGGTGATCACATAAAAATATTTTGGTAATATATAACTTTAACATTCAAACAAGACTTATAAAATAAGATCCATTATTATATCAAGTAATTATTAATCAAATTAGGAATCTCAATAAGCTTCTATGTTATAAAAGAAATCCATAAAGAAATCTTATTTTGGAAATGATATTTGAAAATATCCAATTTGAAAATCCTAAATGAATATCTTTATTTGAAATTCAAAACTTAGATAAAAATTCTAATTCTTTAATGTTTGAAACCTTGAATGTTTTGAATTTCAAAACAATAATATGAAACGTTTAAATGATCTTTGAAACTTTAATTTTACCCGGTAAACCCTTCTTTTCACCATTTAAGTGAATTTCTTTAATTAATTAGGTTTTATGAAATCTTTAGCTAATTAAATATTTATTAATCACATCATGATCCTAGTTATAAGTTTTGAAATGAAATTTAGGATTTAATTTTACAATGTAGGTTATATTTTAGAAAAGGTTTACAAGATTGCCGATTTTCAGAAAATTCGGATAAAATCTTCCTTTAAAAATTCCAAAACCTATTTTATAATTATTTTAATATTAATTTCGAAATTATCACCATATGTGTTGACCAAAAAGTCAAATTTACTATTGAAAACATTTACTATTCAAATTCTTATAAATTAATCACTTTATAACATAAAATCGAACACACACACTCACACACTATCACACGTGCACCTAAAATCATTCAAGAACAACATGAACATGTTAAGTCCATTTGAATATTCAAAGTGGGTGAGTAACATGCTTGATCATATTCATATTTATAACATAGAATTTGAAGCATAATATAGCAAGATATACAAATTTTCTATGAAAAATAATTCTAAATAAATTATTCTAGGCATGAATTTAATGAAACAAGATCATGAATACTTAAACATATGAATATACTATATCATATCACAATTCATGCATTTAATTAAATAAAATTCACATATATTATCATATTTTCCTAAATTAGCATAAATAGCATATATTTCGTAAAATAAATTCCTAAAGCATAATTTAATTAAATCTAAGCATGCTACGACTATTATTATACTAAGAACATAATATAAAGCATGAAATAATAGAAGAAAAACATACCTTGTAGGGAGAGAGAGAGGAGTGCCGTGTGTGAGGAGAGTGAGGGAGAGATTTTGTGTGTTGATTTTGTGAGTTAGAAATGATGCTTAGGAGGGTATTTATAGGTAGGAATGAGGGGCTTATGTTGCGATTCCTAAGAGTTTAGGGGAGATGTGGATGCTTCATGACCTAAACAAATGCTTGGTAATTATTTAAGAGATGTGGTTAAACTACATTTTAAACAAAAGCTTGGTAATAATATAAGAAATGTGGAGAAATTATATTCATTTATTTAAATCTTCTAGAAGCTTATGTTGTCATGAATGATGTCATATTGAATAAAAATAAATATAAAATAATATAAAATTTATTCAAGAGTCGAGAGATGAAAACTTGAAGTACTAAATTAATGAAAGAACGAGTGAAAAATAAGCTTCGTTATGATTATAAATATGAAATATTTAGAGTTTTCGTTTATAAAGTATGAACGTTAAAGATGATGAAAATCATGAGAAAATTATATAAACAAAGCTATGATGAAGTTTAAAGGTTGTAAAATTTGTCATAGTTTAGAGTAAAATTCAAGAAATGGTTTAAGTAAAATTTCGAATGTTGAATGAAAGCTAATTATTTAAAATAAAATGATAATTTTTAAAAAGGAAAATATTTATAAAATATGCTACGGTTGGAATTAAGTTTTGGTAGATGTATGAAAATTCATAAAATAATTCAAGGATCGTTTTGACTATAATATTGAATATCAAAAAGTGTACGCATAAAAAGTCGTTTAAGGTAAGAATAGTAACTACGGTTTTGAAGTGATTTTCTATACTACTTGAGTTAGAATAGGAATTAGGGTTTGTGGATGATATCAAAATTCTCGAAATGATTTAAGGATTCATTTGACTACGATCTTTGATAGGAAAAAGTGTTCCGAGAAATTCCTAATTGTATGGAATGAATAGTGATCAAGGGACCTAATGGTAATTTTGATCAACAATTTTCGTAAAGAGTTTCGGGTCCTAGAAAGCATATGTAAGCGATGGAAAAATAAGAGTTTCATGCCTCTATTGAGATAAGAAGATATGGCTTGGTGGATAAATGGTGACATGAAGATAAAATCATAAAATTGATCTAAAATTTTCGAAAAGGATTTTAGGATAAAAGATGTGAATTTTGATATTTAAGAGATACAATTTGAGTCTTTAGGATTCTGTTGAGGGAATGAAGGCTCGGAAATGAATAGTAATATGGGGTTTTAGATGAGATCTCTCCCAAAGTTACACAATAGCACGTAAGAACAAATTAAAACACATAGAAATGTGATGCATGAAGAACATTTGACGGATCAAAGTTTATAAGCGCTTTCACTTTCTTTCAAGGTTTACCAATTCTAACTAGGCCCTGTTTAGGGCTGTTACAATCCTCACCCCTTAAAAAGAATATGTTCTCAGATTCTCTTATTGTCAAGGAGTAACTTGGATAATGTTTTCCATACTTCCGTTTGTTTTCCTTATTGTTTCCCCATTCTTATATCTTTTCCAAATGACCTTGACTAGAGAATTTTTCCTCAACCGGTTTCAATCCTAAGTCAAAGTTAATGCCAATGGTACTTCTTCCATTGTTAAAACTTGATATTGTCCAATAGGGTACTTGCAAGGTACGGAGTTCAATGTATCCTAGTATCTTTAAGGAAAACTGTACACCCTTGGTTTAACTCATCCACTTTAACTTCTTATCATTATGAGGATTTCTTAAAACTTGGCACCCAATATCCCCCGAATATTTCTTCAAAACAATGATGTGGCTTTGATTTCCTTATCTGTGGTCTTAGCCGGCAAGAGGCATGTTGACTTTATCACCCTTCCAACGATGACTTATATACCATTGAACTCCTTGTGATCTGATCCATTTACCATGTTGGGATTAACGATGGTTGCAACCTTCTTTCAAATTTGCAATATTCCGTTGTCGCACTTTTCCTTATAGAGGGACTTAGGTTTCCTTGGTGCGTAACTTCTACTCCAATCACCATACCTACCTTGTCCCTTATTTAGAGGCATTGGTGTAAACTATAAACATCATTTGTTTAGGCAGGGTTTGCACTGCTGCAGAAATCAGTCTTTGCTTCAATACTTGGAAACCTGTCTACTACTTTATTGACCCTTTTAACTTCCAGTCCTTGAGTGTAGCTATTTCTCAGAAGTCTTCAACAACCCTCTTATAATGACTTGCCCATGAAGTTTTGCATTTCAAATAGATTCCTTAGTGGCTCCAACTTATCATTATCTCCATTCTTGAGGTACTAATTAACTCCTACGGGTGGAAATAATGTGATCAAGTGATATTCTTTAGTTTGAAATCTGGATTCGCTGAGGTTCACACACTGAGCAAACATTCAACCCTTATTCAACTTCTGCTTTCACTCAATCCGATAAGAAAAGAAGGATTGGTAGGGATGGAATAGAAGTTCACGGGGAGAAAGGAAACTTCCAAAGAATGTTATATAGTAAAGTAAGGACCAGACGAAGGAGATATGAATTCCATTCAGGCGGGTAAGGGCTTGACTTGACCATGTGTTTTCTTGGGTCGGTCCTTGAACTTAGTGTTTGGCTTGTGAACCTGCAAAGTGTCTAACGCTATTTAGAGAAGTTTGGTATGTCCATCCAATGTCCTTCAATTCACATAGATGTTGCCAATAGCGATCAAGGTAACTTGCTGAGATATGTCTTGAAAAACTGGTACACTTTACGGGGTAGATGTTATGGGGAAAATGATTAAACCAGTGGTGTCTCTCGAGATAGCAGCCGTTGAAGGAAGTTTTTCGGTGTTCTTTTCTTAAACCTTCAACTAGTAATACCATTCCCAAATCTAATTCGAAGCATACTTGAGATCCTTGAGATACTAAAATGACTTCTCAACATTGTTGTGCTCCGTCGAGTCACCTTTTCTGGTGTTGCTCGAAACAACCTAAATTCAATATCATCTCCACTTTTCTGATTTAAAAGTGATCTCTTGGCCTTTCAAAAGATAGGCGACGTATCACTAATTCCTTTCTAAAATGACATTATGGTTTCTAATTCCCAACTTCTCATCCTTTCCTAGTATGATATCTCGTCATGTAAGGGGGTCGGATTATCGTCCCGATAAGAGTAGTGTTTATAAACCGATCCGGAATGAGGCAAATTCCAAAAGGGAATTTACTTCAAAGTTTGTATGACAAATTATGCAACTAGGAAACATATAGGCATATATAAATTGATATAATGAATGAGTGTATGATGCCAGGGTCATAGGACCATAACTGGCGTGTTAAGAATATGTACCGTATTTCTGGTCACTGGTGAGATCCAGGGTCTCATTTCCTCCAGGAATGTTACTCATTCTTACAAAGGATCGCATAGGGAGATATAATGCATGGAGCTAAGAATGATTCACAGATTGCCATAGAAATAGAAAATCTCAACTACAGTGTTAGAATTACTAACACGTAGAATACACATTAGCATACCATGGAACTATATCGGCCCTATCGGTATCTTGAAGCAACTCTAAGACTCGAGACATGAACATGCAGGAAAATGAGAAGAAAAAGGTTTTCCAAACTTGAAGGTATCAATTTTGAAAGCATTTTGAGATGATGTATTTTTAGAAAAGTTAGAATTTTCAAGAAAGAGCACCAAGGCTACCGAGGCAACCTGATGCTCTGATACCACCTTAGCTGTAGCGCCCCCAAATACGCTACAGCCCCGCACCGTCGTACTTCCCAGGTGGATGTGAGACCTAGCACCTGAGAGGCATGCCGGCGAACGGACAATGCTATACGATATCAGAGTAAGAAAACATGGCAGCGGAATTTGAAACATTTAAAACAACAGCTTATCTTTGGGGCAGTAAATAAAAGAATTTGGAATAATTTGAAACTCATGAAAATTTAGAAGCAATATCATAGGGTTAGAGTTGTTCATGATCTAAGAATATGATACTGAAGTAATAAAATAATTATACAAGATTATAGCCTAAATTGGCTTAGTGAAGAAACCTGATGTAACATGCACAAGATAATGGACTCTCTATGCTTCAAGATACCCGCTAAGGAGCGATGGCAATACCTGGAATCATGAATTTGAAAAGAGCGAGGGGTTAGTCAAAGTGACTAAGTGAGGGGTGGTTGAGTGATACGATAAAACTTTAGGATTTTTACCAAGAAACGTTTATTCGAAAGGATCTTTAATAGTAATTGAATAAGAGTGAAGTAATAATTTTGAGAGTAATGAGAAATCAGTATACATAGCCGGACTAACCAAGAAACTCCTTGGTCAGTATTCGATAATAGGAAAATACTATAACAATATCAATATTGGGTTCATGTTCATCTGAAGATAAAGGGGTAGGGGGATTATATATTATACTTTTTAAGAAAATATGAACCCCTTTTTTTATGAAACAATATGGTGCCCGCAAGCTAGGCGTTCTCCAACCTTTACTTCTTAAAAACCAAGAATATTCGTAACGATATTGATCAAGATATCGTTACGTAATAAAACAAAATACAATGATACCATCCTTCTTCCTCCGGTGTCAACTCAGGGAGCTACCCTTATTGACGATACACATGAATTTGGGAGGGACGTACCTTTTCCCGTCACTTGATGTGGAATAACTAACCTCTAGTTAGACCATCATCAAGATCTAGTTGGCGGCTAGTATAATAGTAGGCCTCGGCCCGTGCCTCCCGGACTACTACTTCTACCAAGACCACCGGCCCCACAATAAGAAAATATATTTGCTTGCATTTAACGATACCCAATAAACGGTAACATAGTACCGAGATAATTTAGCTGTAGATACTTTTAATTGTGTATGACAAGACACTATGAATACTTTAAAATAATTGATTGTGAATACTGGAACAATATAAGTTGATATCAAAGTATTTTCAAAATGGCAGTATCAATAAAAATTGAATGGTATTATGGTAGGTCATAACATGTTTCATATATATGTATATATATACTCATGATCCCAGTTGAAAACATTTAACGTCACCTACAGTAACCAGGTATTATGTAATAATGCCGGAGTCCTAGTCCGTCCAGATCTTCACCTATGAGTGGTGATCAACTATAAGTTTCTATTCCATAACCAATACTAATCACACAGACAAGTTTCCACAATAAAGCATACCACAGCATGATAGGTGATCACATAAAAATATTTTGGTAATATATAACTTTAACATTCAAACAAGACTTATAAAATAAGATCCATTATTATATCAAGTAATTATTAATCAAATTAGGAATCTCAATAAGCTTCTATGTTATAAAAGAAATCCATAAAGAAATCTTATTTTGGAAATGATATTTGAAAATATCCAATTTGAAAATCCTAAATGAATATCTTTATTTGAAATTCAAAACTTCGATAAAAATTCTAATTCTTTAATGTTTGAAACCTTGAATGTTTTGAATTTCAAAACAATAATATGAAACGTTTAAATGATCTTTGAAACTTTAATTTTACCCGGTAAACCCTTATTTTCACCTTTTAGGTGAATTTCTTTAATTAATTAGGTTTTATGAAATCTTTAGCTAATTAAATATTTATTAATCACATCATGATCCTAGTTATAAGTTTTGAAATGAAATTTAGGATTTAATTTGACAATGTAGGTTATATTTTAGAAAAGGTTTACAAGATTGTCGATTTTCGGAAAATTCGGATAAAATCTTCCTTTAAAAATTCCAAAACCTATTTTATAATTATTTTAATATTAATTTAGAAATTATCACCATATGTGTTGACCAAAAAGTCAAAGTTACTATTGAAAACATTACTATTCAAATTATTATGAATTAATCACTTTATAACACAAAATCGAACACACACTCACACACTATCACACGTGCACCTAAAATCATTCAAGAACAACATGAACATGTTCTTAAGTCCATTTGAATATTCAAAGTGGGTGTGTAACATGCTTGATCATATTCATATTTATAACATAGAATTTGAAGCATAATATAGCAAGATATACAAATTTTCTATGAAAAATAATTCTAAATAAATTATTCTAGGCATGAATTTAATCAAACAAGATCATGAATACTTAAACATATGAATATACTATATCATATCATAATTCATGCATTTAATTAAATAAAATTCACATATATTATCATATTTTCCTAAACTAGCATAAATAGCATATATTTCATAAAATAAATTCCTAAACCATAATTTAATTAAATCTAAGCATGCTACTAATATCATTATACTAAGAACATAATATAAATCATGAAATAATAAAAGAAAAACATACCTTGTAGGGAGAGAGAGAGAGGAGTGCCGTGTGTGAGGAGAGTGAGGGAGAGATTTTTTGTGTTGATTTTGTGAGTTAGAAATGATGCTTGGGAGGGTGTTTATAGGTAGGAATGAGGGGCTTATGTTGCAACTCCTAAGAGTTTAGGGGAGATGTGGATGCTTCATGACCTAAACAAATGCTTGGTAATTATTTAAGAGATGTGGTTAAACTACATTTTAAACAAATGCTTGGTAATAATATAAGAAATGTGGAGAAATTATATTCATTTATTTAAATCTTCTAGAAGCTTATGTTGTCATGAATGATGTCATATTGAATAAAAATAAATATAAAATAATATAAAATTTATTCAAGAGTCGAGAGATGAAAACTTGAAGTAGTAAATTAATGAAAGAACGAGTGAAAAATAAGCTTCGTTATGATTATAAATATGAAATATTTAGAGTTTTCGTTTATAAAATATGAACGTTAAAGATGATGAAAATCATGAGAAAATCATGAGAAAATTGTAAAATTTATCATAGTTTAGAGTAAAATTCAAGAAACGTTTTAAGTAAAATTTCGAATGTCGAATGAAAGCTAATTATTTAAAATAAAATGATAATTTTTAAAAAGGAAAATATTTATATGCTACGGTTGGAATTAAGTTTTGGTAAATGTATGAAAATTTATAAAATAATTCAAGGATCGTTTTGACTATAATATTGAATATCAAAAAGTGTACGCATAAAAAGTCGTTTACGGTAAGAATAGTAACTAGGGTTTTGAAGTGATTTTCTATACTACTTGAGTTAGAATAGGAATTAGGGTTTGTGGATGATATCAAAATTCTCGAAATGATTTAAGGATTCATTTGACTATTATATTTGATAGGAAAAAGTGTTCCGAGAAATTCCTAATTGTATGGAATGAATAGTGATCAAGGGACCTAATGTAATTTTGATCAACAATTTTCATAAAGAGTTTTGGGTCCTAGAAAGCATATGTAAGCGATGGAAAAATAAGAGTTTCATGCCTCTAATGAGATAAAAAGTTATGGCTTAGTGGATAAATTGTGACATGAAGATAAAATCATAAATTTGATCAAAAATTTTCGGAAATGATTTTAGGATAAAAGATGTGAATTTTGATATTTAAGAGATACAATTTGAGTCTTTAGGATTCTATTGAGGGAATGAAGGCTCGGAAATGAATAGGAATATGGGGTTTTAGATGAGATCTCTCCCAAAGTTACACAATAGCACGTAAGAACAAATTAAAACATATAGAAATGTGATGCATGAAGAATATTTGACGGATCAAAGTTTATAAGCGCTTTCACTTTCTTTCAAGGTTTACCAATTCCAACTAGGCCCTGTTTAGGGCTGTTACACAACATCACATCATATCTCTGCATCGCCATTTCAATCAAGTCTGCGAAGAAAAGCCGACTTTCGAAGCTCACTGGACAACCCCGAAAAACCATGCAAGTTATTAAACTACCACCAAGAGGCGAACTAACCGCATAATCATACGCACAGTGGGTAACAGGTAGGCACAACGAAAAAGCAAGATCCCGAGAAATAAAGGAATGAGATGCTCCGGGATCGAACAATGTATGAAATGTGATGTCATAAATGCTTACGGTACCTTCAATCACGGCATTAGGATCAAGATCTGTAGCTTCCTCTTCTTCACCCCCGAGGGCATAAGCTCTAGCCTGAATTACGGGCCTCTGATTTTTCCCCGCTGTATGTCCTTGCCTTTTCTTCAGGCATTGATTAGGCATGTGATCCAGCAAACCACAACCGTAGAACCTCTTGTGAAGTTTGAAACAATTTTCAACGAGATGATTACCCTTACAGTATTTGCATTGGACTTGAGGCTGTGCCGGTAATGCTAGAGGTTGAGCTTTTTGTCCTTCCGGCTTGAATTGCTTGTTTTGAGGCTTTACCGGTGCAAAAGCTTGGTAAGCCGGCCTCTTTCCATATTTGTTTTGACCTCCCGAGCTAGAACCCTGTACGGCCTGAGAATCCTCCGCCTCCTAGCTACCACTCGATCCTGTACCTTTAAAGCCTTCACGGTGACTAATGCCCAAATGTCGGTATCAACCACTTCGAGTGCATCCTTCATATCTTCTCTTAAACCTTGAAAGAACTTCAAAGCCTTGTGCCGGTCATCGTTGGCAATGTTGGGAGCAAACCTTGAGAAACGGTCGAACTCATCAATGTATTCGGTGACCGTCTTCTCACCTAGTTTCAAGTC
This sequence comes from Lantana camara, assembly GCA_037501455.1. Classification (NCBI taxonomy): domain Eukaryota; kingdom Viridiplantae; phylum Streptophyta; class Magnoliopsida; order Lamiales; family Verbenaceae; genus Lantana; species Lantana camara. The sequence continues at coordinate 87,517,977 of CM074856.1, forward strand.
CATGAACTCTTGGAGTCTTCGATCCCTAGCGGTGATTGGAATATACTTGTTAAGAAACTCCCGAGTGAATGTCTCCTAATTAATCTCGTCACCGGCAGCATCCAGACGGGCTCGGATGCTAGTCCACCAACTGTAAGCCTGGCCTTGCATCATTGTGAGGGTGCACCTTGCCTTCTCAACTGATTCACACGGTATCAACACCCTCTCTATTTGGATTAGCCACTCCTCGGCTTTAATATGATTCCCACCTTCAAACATGAGGGGATTCTGATTCCTGAACTCCCCGTAGAATGTGAGTGACTTGCCCTCCTTCTTGATTGACAACCGGAGGTGTATTCTTGCAATACCGAGTATCCAAATATGCACATAATCTCACCATAAATCCCGCAGGTTCCATGTTGTTCTCGGGTTATGGGGAACGATCCCGGTGATGTCTACGGCCCAGAGACCTGTCACGGTAACGATCTCTTCGCGGAGGCATCCTATGTAACACCCCAAATGGAGAAGTGCCACATCCCCGGCACTATGACCCAGACCCGGAGCATGAAATGAAAGTCCATGCCCGAATCCGAATCAGAGCGAACGGGAGACCAACTCACACACTAGGCTAGGCGGAGCTAACTTGACCAAAACTCAGAGTGCGAAAGCAATTAAAACCAATAACAATAGATAGCGGAAGCATTTAAAACAAAACATGCAAAGCAGGTGACGGGTTCAACTAGCATAGATACCTAATCCCGAATATCAACATAAAGTAGTAATCATCAAGTGCCACAAGGGGCCGAATGAGAGTGCCACGCAGGGTTACCGAATAGTAAAGTATAATCTCAAGTCTACAAGTCAAAGCATAAGTAAAGTGTATTAAAAGACAAATGCAAATAGAAAGACTAGACCGACGAAGTGAACTCAAAGGACTCACTTCCGCCTAGCAAACTCTAACAACCTGCAACTAAAAGTGTAAATGAGGGGTCAGTCAACTTGACCGAGTGAGGGGGCTAACGCACACCCACAATATATATATATAAGGAGCATAGCACAGAATAAAAAGGATGGACTCATGAACCGAGGATAGGTGTTGCATACCAAAACATTTCGAAATAACCCAAATAGATATAGATATAAGTTTAGAAACCATTTTTCAGAAAACTCTATCCCGATTCATGATTCCCATAACATATCATATCACATGCTCGGCGAGTACGAGCTTCCAACCTCAACTCCTCAAGATCATAAATCAAAACAGAAATAACATACCAACCTCAACTCCGGATGATGGTAGGGTTGCGCGACCCTAACCATCCATATTAAAACTGCCTAAAATAGACTCGACCTCAAGGGGTAGCGAACCCACAAGAGTCCTCCCCGGCCTTAGCCGAAGGCTCAAGATATCACGCCTCCTCCATCACCCTAAAGTCGCGCAATGATATCTCAAATGGAACCCCCGGGACGGGCCTAACCGTCCCGGGGGTACCCACTCCCGAGCTCCTCGGAACGCAATGGATAAATGCCCCGTCGGCCTTAACCGTCCCGGGGGTACCCATTCCTGCAGTTCCTAGGATCCACAACGTAATAGAACAGAGTAGAACAGAACATACGCCAATCTTTCATGGCAATCTCGCTACAGAATCATAACACAACTGGATTTTCAAAAAATAGCTTACATATGCCTTAAAACTGGTTTTATATTTACACCCTTCCTACGCGATGGAACTTTAAGCCTCATGACCTCCATCCACGCAGGACCCACAAAGATCATCAACATATCATATTCAGCACATACATATCTATAATACAGTATACTCGCATGCAAGGGTAGAAATCAATATGTAAAGGCCATAGGTCATGTAACTATACAAAATCCTAAACCTCACCTCGTGAAAGTAGAGTCTGAGAGTGTGAAGGGCCAAACACTCTAAACCTCGGGCCCACCGGCACCTCCAAACTCTGTGACAAGACATATAGAAGCCCAGACTTAGACTCTATATGAACCAAACAAGACGCACGGCGTTACTTAACATGATCGTGGTTATGCATAAGTGTTCATGTTGTGCTTCGATAAGGTGTTATGGTCATTTAAGGCATATCAATGCTCAACAAGATCATATTTACAGGCAACCATCATGCAATTCCATATCCAAAGATGCAAGATCAATTTAGGAAGTCAATGTATTCACAAAATGCATTTTAAATCATCCAATGTCACAGGGTTCAATTATAATATTAGAATTAAGCATCAAGTTCATGTCGAGTTATAAAGTGCATAAGTAAGAGTAACTTGATCATATAAACATACAAAGTTGTTGTACATAGATGACATGCGTGATACAAATAAAGAATGTATTTAATTCACTTAAGATCATACTTTACAACTTCGCAACATGTTTGGTACACATGCTCAAGTCACATTCAGAGTTTCATAAATATTACACTTAAATCCCCTAAGTTATTTAGTAAGCCGAATTGTTCGTCTAAAGTGTTTATACATTTATTCAACTAGGAATTAATTACTTACAAACATGACAATTATCAATTTATTGTAATTCATAATATACCATTTTCAAGTAGTAAGAGTAAATCAAGATATTACAATTCTAACTCCTATCATGCATCAAGTCTTAAGTTGTTCAAGCATCCTTCATGTATCTCAATTTAATATTGGAAACACAATTTACAACAAACATAACATTGAGAACGTCTCAAATCCATATAGAGAAACCACAACATGTTCGTTCTTCTAAAATATCATTCAAGTTCATTTAGTCACATAAAAGATTAGTTTCTAAATATTACACTAACACCCCTTCATACTTAACAAATAGCGTAAGTTCATCACATCGAGATTCAAATTGTAAATCGAAACATTCATGCATATCACAATCCATTCAATACATGTTTTCATATACGATTGGAATACATCTCGATCAACAAACCAACAATAACCAGTTTATTTGCACTTAAAACAATCAATTCAAATAATCACAATTACGCAAAATAATTCGTAATAAATAGATCGAGTGTCCGATTTATGAACGAAAAGTGGCGTTGAACTCACCACAATGAGATGAACATTCGGACCAGACGCCGCCGGAACGCCACCACTGTAGCTGCCGGAATTTGGCCGGACCGCCGCCGAAGGTCGCCGGAAAAATCGCAAAAAATCATTCCTAAATGAAGTCTTCGTGCCCGTTCCGAATCCTCGATCAATTTCTGGAAATTCCAAGTCAATCTCCTCCAATTTCAGATCTACGAACACGAAAACCCTAAATCTTCAAACTCAAATTACTTCTAAACCGGTGAACCAAAATGCGATCCGTAAAAGCCATTGTCTTACCCATGACGAGCTCTTCGAAAGCCCAAAGGTATCTCACCGGAAAAATCCTCGTAGCTAGCGCCGCCATTGCACCGCCACTTTGCCACCGTGATCCGCCACCAAACCACAGAATCTGGAGTCGCCTGATCATAGGCCAATAGTTCTCGTCATTCCGAACAACTTTTGTGAAGAGCCCGAGACCAAAAGATGGCCGGAAAAGGCTCCTGTTGGCCGTCGAAGTTTCTGCCGCCGCACAGATCGCCGGAACCACCACCTACGGCCAAGATCTGGTGAAATTGATGCCGAAAATGAACTCAGGGGGTCAAAAAACCTTGGAAACCATTAAGCCCCGTCGAAAACCACCGTCGGAAGGCGGCGAAACCCGCCGCTACAGTAACTCGCGCCGCCGCCGCGAGCTTTGGGCGGCGCGTGCGGTGCCGTCTCTGCTCCGATGGCCGTGCCACTGACGTCAAACGAAGCACCTGGAAGTCTACTTTATGGGTCTTTGGCACGTGCATCGAGGAGGTGGCCGGAAACTGCCGCGAAAGGCCGGCGAAGTGGCGGCGGTTTGGCACCTCCGCCGCTGCTACTGAAATCCAGCCATAAATCTGCCACCATTCATCGTTAGGCTGTGAAATTAGTACTCTTGCGTCGGTCTCGCCGAGATAATCGAAATGGACTATTCTTTTGTTGAATTTCGTCGAGAAACGATCGAGTTATGGGCTCGTAACCGAAGCCGCGTGTAGTGACCCACGGGAAAGAGAGAGAGGGAGAAAAGGGATTGGGAGAAATGTGTCTTGTGCACAAGCTATATACAACCGGGTATCCTTATCGCGTAGCAAAGAGAGCTCTGGTTTTGCAACCGAGAGCTATGATACCACTTTAAGATGTAGCGACCGAAACGGTGGGCCACCACATCCCCCACACCTAAACCCGAACCCACATATGAAATGAGTTTCCATACATGAGCCCAAGTCTAAGCGAACGGGAACCTACAATAACACGCTAGGCTAAGCGGGCTAGAACTCAATCAGAGCATGCAAAACAAACAAATAAGAATGCGGAAACAATAACATAAGGATCAAAAAGAGCTCTAAACTAACATTTACATCATATACAATGGCCTGACGGCCCAAAAATAGGTCAACTATTTACATAATTCTCCATCTACATATACAGAATTCAAAAAAAAACAAGTCATAAAGGTAACAAATGCAACGGGTAAATATGCCGACTCGATCTAAACCCGAAAGTACGACACAACCGACCCAGTTCCCCGCCTAGATCGAGCAACCTGTAACTAAAGTGTTAAAAAGGAAGGGTCAGTCAAAACTCGACTGAGTGAGGGGGCTAACGCACACCCACACCATAAATACATATAGAGCATAACATATAATCAAAAGGGGTCGATCATGAACCGAGATAGGGTTTTACATACCAAATCATTGTGAAAACATATATATAGTACAAAGGAAATCCTAACTCATTTCACAACCACCAAAGCATAAAAGGAAACATAAACGTCCGGCGAGTATGGACCTCCTTAACTCCTCGTACAAATCATAAATAAATTAGAATTCATAAATTCAAATCCTCATCAACTTCTTGGTGTTCGGGAATCAAACCCTCTTTACCTACATGGATTCTATATACATACGGGGTAGCTAACCCACGATATGCCTCCCCCAGCTATCCACCGAGGGCTCAAGGTAGTAGCTCCTTCTCAACCTCCACGAGTCGCACGCCAACACCTCAAATGGAAAGTGCCCAGGCTTAACCCGACGACCCTTGCCGTCCCGGGCGTCCTTACCCACAATCCCTGGGCCCGGATACATAAGAAGCATACCAACAAACCCATCTTTCAGGGCACAACTCGCTGAAGCATAAAGGAAACGAATCGGGGATTTAAAATCATAGACTCATATAATCCCGTACATATACCATTTTTCATGAACCCAAAGGGATTTTGTAGCACCCCGCACGTGAGGCACCACATCCCCCGCACTATGGCTCAACACGAGTAACGAAATGGTAAATCCGCACCCGTATCAAACCATAGCGAACGGGAGACAAACAAAATAACCTTACTAAGCTAGGCGGAACTTAGACCCTGCAATTATAACTGATCAGCAAGACATAATGTAACACAGAACGAAAACCAAACACATGCATTGGCCACGGGCCTACATAAATTAAACACTCGATTCACAGGCAGACTTAGGCTCTTCAGGCTTCTTTTAATTCATAACAAAGCCCGACAAGGCAATTCGATAACAAATACATAAAGAGTCAAATTCATGATCTTACAGAGTCGAATCAAACGTAATATAAGTACATATGTGAGTGCAGAGACTCTTCTAACTAAGCTTGACCGACTCAAAGACTGGACCAAAACTCTGCCTAGCTCGAACTCCAACGCTAAACCTGCGCACTAAAAGGTTGGGGAGGGAGAGGGTCAGTCTCTAGAAGACTGAGTGAGCAGGAGCGATATATGAATATATAAAACATGCACATGCAAGTCATAAATCCCGAGCAAGGGTTTATTTAAAATTAGTTCCCAAAAAGGGCAAGGAAATGACTAAGTGATGCTCGAACTTTACGACTAATCATATTAAATTTATTAAGTTTATAATTCATACATAAACATAAAGGCTCGGCGAGTGAGCGTGCATCATCTCCAACCAAACTCCGACCGTGTACGACAAATATCATTAATATATTAATTAGGTGATCATGCAATATCTCATAATACACACATATCATATATCATATCATAAAACCTATTCGTTTGGGCTATCCGTGTCCCGGCCTTCCCGCACGGTGCATATCAATCATACATAAACATAAACATAATCATAAAAATCAGTTCCAACCTTCTTCCTCCGGGTGGTGGACGGGTTTGTAAGGCCCGACCACATAAACATATCATTGTGGCTATGAGGTTCATGAGTCCTCAAAGCCCGGTTAGCGTTTCCTCGTCAAAAACTCCTTCACGAGGTCCGTTTCGCCATTAAACATAAAGGAATCAGCACATGGGATCACCGTCGGCCCTTGCCTCCCCGGATAACCACATGTACTAAATTCCTGGGCCCGTGAACATAACATACATGCATAATCTCACCAAAGCATATCCATTCATAAGAAACATAACATACTTCATAATTCATTTGAAAAGGGTTTACTCGATCATAAATTACTCAAGGACTCTACTTTGAAAATACCATATATATATATTCATAAGGTTTTGGCCAAAGCCTTTCACATAAGGGTTGTAGGGTTTGTTATATAACTAAAACAAAAACACCCTCACCTGGAACAAGTCGATATTAGGATACGAGTTACCGAGTGCCTGAAAGATCATGATTTCTCTGCCCTGGAGATAAACTGTACAAAGGACAACGTAACGTGTTTGTGAGACTCAAGACTACCAATGAACCATATAAGACGCACAACATGCAATGAACATGATATGAATGCGTAAAAGATGATATTATATCATAAAAATGTTCATGTGCACTATTAATGCATTTAAGGCATATAAACAAGCCATTCATTCAAGTACTTTCAAGAAATGAAGGTATCATGCTCATTTGTTTCATATCCTTTCAATGAATCATGTCAAGTCGAGTCAATCAATCAATCAATTTTAATCAATAAACGAAGGTTTCCCATTCTTTCAACTCGTAAATCATAGTACTTTAAGTCAAGAATTCCAAACAACAATTTATAATTTAAACGAATTAGGCATTCCAATCATTCCATGAATTAAATCCATAATTCATAAATCATATATTTCACATTTTATAACAATTCAATTCAAGAATTCAAATAACAATCATATCACGTACTATAACACGTTAATTCTTAGAAAATAAACATTTAACTACATTCAAATCATAATCGGAAATTAAATAACATGAAATAGATAACAATTTAATTTCTATAATTCAATTGAATCAAATAATATTTAATATATAATAAATATATCTATATATATATATTTTACGTATGTGGCATGCAAGTTATTTATGCATGTAAGTATTATAAATAAATCCACTATTTATTACATGCATGCGAACATAATTAAATTCACATGCATGCCTTTATATATACGTAATACCATGCATGAAAGTTTAAATTAACTTCAACATGCATGCAGACTTTTAATAGTAATCAATTTCATGCAATCAAATATCACATGCATTCACAATGCATGCATTACATGCAAAGAGGAAAAGGAAAGAAGCAGCAACACAAACGCAACACACAGCAGCTCCAAATTAAACTAACACTTGGCAATTTAAAGAAAGGGATGAAATGCAATAGCAAGCAGCAGAGTTTCTGCACAAAAAGGTACCCGGCCGGGTACTTTCAGGTATAAAATCTCCCCGGTCGGGGAGTTGTTACACACACGCAGCAGCAGTTGAAGGAAGCTATCCCCTGTTTTTTAACAAGAATACACAGCAGTAGGTACCAGTAAAACAAGGAAGAAGATACAACATTAAACTAGGCTAACACTCAATTAAAACTGACAGAAAATGTACAGCCATGAAACAAGGAAAGATGCAGCAGCAAACCGCAGCAATTTACAGTCACGAACAGAGCAAAACGGGAACAAAACAGATCAGCAGCTCTCTCACCACAAGATCAATCAACCAAGCAACATACAAGGTGGAAAAGAGCAGCAAATGACAGCAGATACAGGCTTAAACGCAGCAGCAGTAGCTCTTACGAGGAACAGTCATGTTCTTGCATATATCTTCAAGTTTCATATAGTTCAACATTGGTGGATTCTCATACACTTAACATAACATCAAATTAAAGTTAAAATATACATACTAGGAGCTTAAGTAATCAGATTTCACGCACAATTTCTCCAAGAAACAGAATCTAAATCATGAAATCAAATATGGAGTCATAACCTAACTATTCACTCATGCCTTCAAATCTCCATGGATTCATGCTCAAAATTAGGGATTCATAGCTTAAAATGACACATATTGAATTTATATCACAACCCTAAACTCACCTTGTGAATTGGATGCTAGAAGAAAGAGATTTGAGCTTGAATCTCCAAGGTTGAGCATGGTTACGGGACTGGAATTGGAGCAGAGACTTGGGACTGATATTTCTCTTGTTTGTGAGCATTATTTCGGTTTAGGGGGTTAAGGGTCAGATAGTGGACTTAACTAGGGTTCCATAGCCTCCAACCATGGTTAATTTGGTCAAGGTTTGAATGAGTTAGGGCATATTTAGTAAAGGGTGGCAGATTTGCATCCATTTCGGTTTGCGGTTGAATTTTGAAGGTTCAAATGCTCTTAGAAAAATATGAGGCTAAGTTCATTAAACTTGAATTTTTGTTACGAGTTCAGCGAAGTTGACGGAACTCGAATCCGAGTTCTCGAGCTCAAGATATCACGTACGGAACCAAGGGTGCGCTAATTGCTCGTTAGCCCCCGATTTGGTTCCACGATTCAAATTAAATTCGTTACCACGTCAAACGAAGTCGAAAACATAAAACGAGCATATAAACATGTTCGTAAAACATAAATCTACAACATACTAAATTTTCATGAATTTTCGGTATCAAATCATATAAGAACGACGCACAATTAAAACACTCATGCGCGAACGTAACAATTTCATAACATTTCAATTGAATAATAAAATTTACATCTTTTTAAAATTAAATAAGCAAGTCAACGAAATTATAAAATAAATTAATTAACATAATTAAAGGTATAATTAATTATCATTAATACTAATTATCAATTAGCAATTTCCAATTAACGAAATAAAATAGAAATAAAATAAAATAATAACAATTTATAATAAAATTAAATATCTAAAACACTTAAAACCAATTAATCACATAATTAAATCATTTAATTGCGTAATTTATAAACAAATACGACACATTAGTATAAATGAAAAACCGGGGCGTTACAATCTCTCCCCCTTAAAAAGAATCCGTCCTCGGATTCACAGCACGCCTAAAAACAACCAATGAGAGATTCCCCGTCTCTCACAAGCAACAAGGAGAGAGCCCCGTCTCTCAAGCAGCATTGAGAGAACCCCGTCTCTCAGAAGTAAAGAGAGTACCCCGTCTCTCAAACAAAACTAAGAGAATCCCCGTCTCTTACAAACAACGAGAGCACCCCGTCTCTCAACCAAAAATAAAGCAAGGAAGTCTCCAATACTCCCAAGCAACACACGCAAAACCATATTTAAAATCACGTAAGACACCCAAAGCAGGTAATAGATGTCACCCACGTTGATTATCAATTACTCCAAGTAATTTATCACATAAAGAATCAAAGCACCTAACATAAAAATTATTTAAGTTAAATTTGCATGGATGCATGTATCATGGATGCTATAAATACCGTTTACCGTAGTTCCGAAATTTAGAATTATGAGTTGTCGTTGTCCAGTGTATGATTTGTCCTGAAGATAAACTCAATGCTCAGTTTATCTTTAAGCTCCTCAGGGTACCCAGGTGAAGCCGATGATAAATCCCCTAAGGATTTTACTCTTAAATCCTTTCTGACTTTTGTTATCTCTAAACTACTTCGATCCTTCCTCAACCGCTATTATATTCTTTTAGTCAGACTAACTTTTTCAAGTAACTAACTTGACTCTTCGTTATGCATTTAGTATATCCGTTCCGATGTCCGCTCCATAGCTTCTATCTTTACCATATCGGCGTCTAACGTATCCCCGAAGATAACTATTCTTGACAACCTTTAAGATTATTTTAGGTATTTGGCCCCTACCATTCTTTAAACGAAGATCAACGTTCTTGATGATTCTTAAGGTTCCTCTTCGGTTTTGTTTCTTCTTCTTAACTCCTTCCAAACTCGTTGAACCAAGCTTTATTGATAGCATTCCATCCTTTGAAAAAAAAAATGATTCTCTCTTGAAAATTCAACTAAGGAGTTTCCTTAACTCCTTTCTATCTCCTTATCTCCAAGTTAACTTGCATACGTAGAAAGATTCGACAAGTTATCTTCTTTAATCCTTAAGATAATCTTCAACCCGAGTTTAGTGGCCTAACTCTTATTTTGCTGATCAACCCATAAAGTTGCTTTATCCATCTTCGGTCACCAACATAAAAAAAAAAAATCCTTAGATCTTCCCTAATTGCATCTCTGCTATTCTACCGATCATTACTCCTGCCCCGACTTCAAGTTTTGAGTCCGCCTCCTGGTCATGCTCTCCCCCTTAAAATTTCTGTCATTACATTTTAAACTTCATCGAACCTTCTTTCACTAAAATTCTTGATAGAAATTTCATTGGGGAGGGTTTTAAATAATATAGCAACCCGAAGACTCGGCTTTTCCCACTTTTCCTCTAACTCTATTACTATTCAAGATCCTTTTTCTTCATTCTTGTTCGATCCGGACACTCCAAAGCCAAATCTGGTCTCGCTTTTTCCTTTAGAGTTCCTTTCCATCAATCTATCACTTACGTGAAGTTCTGTACTTCCCGAATCATCTTCCTTGTCATGTGTCATCCCGTTATTTCTTTTCCTCTTAACTCAGTTATGGTCCGAACGAAGAAATACTTAAGAAGTGCGATGAACGAACTCCCTATCAAATAAACACTATAATGCATGTCAGGTTAAATGAGAATGCACGTGGCATACTTGCAACAACTAAATAGGTAGCACATTAAAGTAACAAAATCAGATAGAAATACGCGCACGAGCCAAAATAAATAAAATAAACAATTGATGCAAAATATGATGCACGTGCCATGGATGTTTGGAACCTGTCACCAATGTAGTAGACCGTCAGCTCAGTAGCTTTTCCTCATACCTCCAATCACGAGATTACTTTGATTTGTTAATCATGCCCTGTCTTTCCCACGTTCTTCAAGATTTCCATGAGTCCCTTGTGCCTCAACTGGTACCTTCCACGGTTCGGAACTGCAATCTCTCGATCCCTAATTTCTTTTACATCCACTGAATTAGCATCTGAATTTCTCCCCGAGACTCACCCTTCAACATTGCCCAAGTTCTCTTATACCAATGAACCCTATTTCTCATCATCACCGTGATCAAATTTCCCATGCTTATCCATTATAAGTGGAGACTAGTGAATTAAACTCGTTTCCCGATTGCTTCCACTTTAACGTACGATTTCTTTCAAAAAGGTCTTCACTTTTCTTTGTCGCTTCCAGTTGTTGCTCCATATTTCCCATTTTAACCTCACAACACGACAATTCAGCTTGGATTTGAGGTAAAAGGACTCAAATCTTGTCTATAGTATAGTCACCTTCCATGAATTTGTGTTTATTACCTTCTTGCGTTTCTTCAATCCCTTCCTGACTTGTCTTCCATCTTAATCGAAATCTACGACACCCGAATCCGAACTCTTCTCGATTGTGGTTTCTACAACTCATGTTCAAATCAATAGGTTTATTCAGAAACCCTTTCTTGATGACCCTCGGTGTCAGACTCCGACCAGACCCCTTTTATCTTGACTCCTCTCAATTATTAATACTTCTTCAATAGTCCGAATCTGGGACCAAAATACCTTCAAGGTTTGTTCACCTTATTTCTTAGGTTGAAAGATCCCGTTGAATCCAATTGTTGCATCCTATGTAGGAGAGCTATATACATAAATCTTCGGGGTCCTAGACATTCCTCGAACAGCTCTTATTCCATCAAATGTCCTTCTACCACCGCATCTCTAAATTCGAACCTCCTATTCCGAATCCTAACCTTTGAACTCTAGCTCCATCTAGCAAGCCTCATATCTCGAATTCTCTACCTTCTTCCCGGGTGTATCCTTCCTATCTTCCGTGCCTCAGAAAAAGCTTGCAATCTGTAACACCCTAAGCCCCAAGGCACCACATCCCCCGCACTGTAGCCTCGATCCACGCATGAAATGGACAGTTCATACATAAACCAAGACCACAGCGAACGGGTGACAATAAAAACGACGAACTAGGCGGGACACTCTCCCCAACATAATCGAACAAACATGAATAGAAAGCGGAAGCAATAGATTCAATCATACGTATAGGTACCAATTCTAACTATCAATACATTATCAACTCTCAATAATATACATAAATAAGTATTCAAAATGAACTAATCGTGAGCATGACATGATATCTGACAAAAGTGTATACATGAAAGGTACAAGCTAGGCCCGTGATGACGCAAGACTCGACCAACTCCCGCCTAGTACAACCACGCTCAGAAGGTACCTGAAAAGTGAAGTATCAGTCTACCGAAGACTAAGTGAGGGGCAATAAATATATATACACACATCACATGCAAGGTGTAGCCTCGGGTGAAGACTTTGGAAGCAAATAGATATATAATTTAAGAAGTTTAATCTTTGCCCGAGATTACAACCAATCATTTTAACATGTTTAATTAGTCATGCTTGTCAATGTCATGAACATGTGGCCCCGGCGAGTAAGGGCAATCTCCAACCGAACTCCCAATCGTGAACAATACGTGATCATGCTTGCTTGCTTGATAAATACGTGATCATGCAATTTATTTAGTGCTCACATAAACAAGTTCATGCTTGAAATCATGCAATAACCCGAGGATAACCCGACATGCCGGATTAATCCCCAGTCTCCTTCTTCCTCCGGGTGATAGCGAGTTTGCAAGGCTCGACTATCCACGACATGGTGTGTGTAGAGGACATGACCCTCTAGACACGGAACTCCTTCCCCCACTAATCTCCTAGTGGCTTCGGGGGTGATCCCAACAATATGAGGATAATTCAGGAGTTACCCGTCAGCCCTTGCTTTCCCGGTTGGCTCAAGAATTACCCTCGGGCCCACGTGCAATCATTTACTCGCCAAACATGCTTGAAAATCGTGACAATCGATACTTTCTTGCTTGAAATATTGATAGCTTTGAAAACGTTTATAATTACAATAGATTTTTGGCCGAAAACTAGCACGTAAGGGTTATAGGGTTTGTTTTACCAAAACAAAACCTCACCTTTTCTTGCAAAATATAATAAAGCAGTGTTCTAAGGAGCTTGCTCCCCGTCCACGCCCTCGTGACCTGTGCAAAAACGACGTACATTCGTGAGACATGACCTAAAATGACCAAAATATGACGAACGGCGGAAATGTGTCGAGACGACCATGAAAATGCAATGTGGTATGATAACATGTTGTTTCACATCATATTAGCACATATTATAGCAATTCGGGGTCAAAGAAGTCGTCGGGTCGAGGGGCTATTTTCGTAAATTTATGCAGTGAATTTTACACTGCATGTCAGGTGGGAACGGCCGTTCCGTTCCCCTTTGTAAAATGGGAACGGTCGTTCCCATGGAACCCCAAAGCGCGCCAACGTTTTTCCATTTTAAAACGCGCCTAGCCGGGAACGGCCCTTCCGGCTCCAAGGCCAAAATGGGAACGGCCGTTCCCGTGGTCGGCCGCCTAAATTTTGAAAAGGAATGGGAACGCCCGTTCCCACAAAGCCTTGAGGCTGGGAACGGTCGTTCCCAGTTTCTGCAATTGAGAAAACAGAGCAGAAACAGGGGAAGGCTACGGGAATGGCACAAAGCAACCACCAAAATCCATTTTTGATCCTCAAATGCTATAATTTCTGGAATTATGATGTATACAACTTCAATACATGATAATATAACACTTAGACACATAAAACCATGAAATATCCTCATAAATTCATGCTCCATGCTCATGATCAAACTTGTTCATTTAAGCCAAGTATTCCCATATTCAAGCTAGAAAACATGCAATAATTCATGTTATGATCATAGAATCATGCTCCTAACTATAATTCATTCATCTAGCATATATTTCTCAAACCCTAGCTATCCCATGTATGATCAAGAATCATGGTCTCATGCCAACCAACCTTGAAACTAAGAAATGGATGAAGGAGAAGATGATGATGATGATCAACTCTCAAAAGCTTGGCAAATTTCTTGAAATCTTGATGATTGATGAAAAAAATATCTTCTTCCCCTTTTTCTTCTATGAACCGAGAGAGAGATGAATATGTTTGGCAAATTTTGGATAAAATGATCAAGGAAGAAGCTTGAGATGATATTACGTGGCAATTAGGTATGCTACAATTTAAAATATGCTCAATTTGGTCCCTACAAGTTTATGCAATTAAGTCCCTAAAACTTTAGAAAATATTCAACTAGGGACAATTTGGTAATTTAAAACACTCTCGGTAAGTATTTCACGCGTTAAATATTTTTCGTATCGTGAAATAAGATGTTCAATGATATGAATTCAAAGAATTGATATAAATAATGTTTCATGAATTTTATAAAAATATGAATGCCACGTAACATATTATGAAATTAAAAGAATTATAAATAAACCTACGCTCAAACTCACACGTGGCGTGCTTACCTGTTCATCCGGAAACCGGGGCGTTACAAGTCTCCCCCCCTTAGAAGAATCTGGTCCCCAGATTCTCTAGTCTTGCTCGAACAACTCCGGGTGGAACCGTTTCATTTTATCCTCTATTTCCCAAGTGGCTTCCTCGGTTTTATCGCTTCTCCACAACACTTTAATCATGGGAATCCTCCGGTTCCTCAACTCTTGGAATTTCCGATCCATGATCTTAACCGGTCTCTGAACAAATGTGAAATTCGGTTCCAGCTCCACTTCTTCCACGGGGAGAATCGTAGTCTCATCGGGGTAATATTTCCTTAGTTGTGAAACATGAAATACGTTGTGAATCCCCGTAAGACTCGGTGGTAGGTCCAGTCGATAGGCTACCTCGCCTATTCTTTCAAGAATCTCAAACGGACCTAAGTAGCGAGGATTAAGTTTTCCTCCTTTCCCGATCCGGGTGAAACCTTTCCTTGGTGACACCTTCAAGAATACCCGATCACCAACTTCAAATTCTAGATCTCTTCGGCGCTTATCGGCATAACTCTTCTGCCTATCTTGCGCGGCTCTCATCCGTTGTTGAATCATCTGAACCTTTTCAATCAGAGCTTGAACGACTTTGGAAGGCCTTTCGAATCTTTCACCTCTCTTTACCCTTTCCTGTTTCGACCATTTCCATTCTTCCAAGTCGAAGAACAACGGGGATCGGCACTTTCTTCCATAAAGTAACTCGTAAGGAGCCATCCCGATCGAAGCCTGAAAGCTGTTATTATAAGCAAACTCGATCAAGGGAAGCTGTTCTGACCACGAGTTCTGGAAATCCATCGCGCAATCCCGAAGAAGATCTTCCAAATACCTGATTAATCTTTCAGTTTGACCGTCTGTTTGCGGGTGAAATGCTGTACTGAACTTAAGTTTCGTTCCCAAAACGGCCTGTAATTCCTGCCACAACTTAGAAGTAAACCTCGGGTCTCGGTCTGAAACTATGCTTACCGGAATACCATGAAGTCGAATAATCTCTCTGTTATAGATCTCAGCCAACTTCGGGATCTTATAGGACATCCGGACCGGTAGAAAGTGAGCAGACTTTGTAAATCTATCCACGATTACCCAAATTCCATCAAACCCGCCTTTAACCTTCGGTAATCCGGAAACAAAGTCCATCGTTACTTGTTCCCACTTCCACTCGGGAATAGGTAACGGTTGTAGAAGTCCTGCGTGTTTTTGGTGCTCAGCCTTCACTTTCTGGCAAGTCAAGCAATGTTTCACATATTCTGCCACATCTCGCTTCATCCCGTTCCACCAATAATATTGCTTCAAATCCTTATACATCTTATTTCCTCCTGGGTGGATCGAGTAGGCTGACTTGTGAGCTTCTTCAAGTAGGACCCTTCTCAATTCTTCAGGTGCTACTACTCTTTGTTTAAACCGAAACAACCCGGTCTCATCAAACCCAAACGGACTCTCCTGGTCATCCTTAGCTTTACTTATAAGCTTCTGCACTTCTGGATTCTTATTCTGAGCCTCAAATAACTGATGTTTTAATTCCGGCTAAATTGTGATATTAGAAACCCGAGCTTTTAACACAATCGGGACAATTTCCTTATTTTCCTTTATTTCCAAACTCGATACACTCGCCTTCCTGCTAAGTGCATCGGCGACCACATTGGCTTTCCCGGGATGGTATTTAATTGTACAATCATAATCCTCTAGCTTTTCCATCCAACGCCGTTGCCTCATATTCAAGTCGTTCTGCGTGAATAAATACTGGAGGCTCTTGTGGTCGGTAAATATCTCAAAGGAAGTCCCGTAAAGATAATGTCTCCATTTCCCGAGAGCAAAGATCACGGCTGCAAGCTCTAGGTCGTGTGTCGGATAATTCCTTTCATATTCCTTTAGCTTCCGAGAAGCATAGGCGATCACTTTTCCTTTTTGAGTCAAAATACAACCTAAGCCTTCCTTAGAAGCATCTGTGTACACTGCATACTCTTCTGAACCCTCGGGTAAAGTTAACACCGGAGCTGAGACTAACTTTTCTTTCAGAAAATTAAAGCTTTGATCACACTTCTCGTCCCAGACAAACTTAACATCCTTCTTTGTCAACCGGGTTAATGGTGCAGCAATCTTGGAAAAATCCTGAACAAACCTCCTGTAATAACCGGCCAATCCCAAGAAACTTCTTATCTCCGAGGCATTCTTAGGTTTCTCCCACTTGAGCACGGCCTCAATTTTCGAGGGATCGACTTCCAACCCTTTTCCTGAAATCACATGCCCCAAAAAGGAAACCCGATCGATCCAAAATTCACACTTACTGAACTTCGCAAACAACTGATGCTCTTTTAGAGTCTGAAGGACGAGCCTGAGATGTCTCGCATGCTCCTCGGCTGATTTTGAGAAAACCAGAATGTCATCAATAAAAATTACCACGAACTTGTCGAGGAAAGGCCTGAATATCCGGTGCATCATATCCATAAAAGCTGCAGGGGCATTAGTCAATCCAAAAGGCATAACCACGAACTCGTAGTGCCCGTACCGAGTATTGAATCCCGTCTTAGGAATATCCTCTGCTCGGATTCGCAGCTGATAGTATCCCTGTCTTAAATCCAATTTCGAATGCACCTTAGAACCCTGGAGTATATCGAACAACTCCTCAATATGCGGGAGGGGATACTTGTTCTTAATAGTCATCCTGTTCAACTCTCTGTAATCGATGCACATTCTTAGAGTCCCGTCCTTTTTCTTAACAAACAACACCGGTGCTCCCCACGGCGAAGAACTTGGCCGAATGTACCCAACTTCCAACAATGCCTCAAGCTGAATCTTTAATTCCTTCAACTCAGCTGGGGCCATTCGGTACGGAGTCTTTGAATACGGCTCAGCACTCGGGAAAAGATCAATCACAAATTCAATCTCTCGCTCAGGAGGCAAAGAATCCAGCTTCTCTGGAAATACCTCGGGGAATTCCTTTACTACCTCGGTGTCCTCTAATTTCACCTGATCTTTTGGCTTGTTTAGAATATAGGCAATAAACCCTGTAGCTCCGTCTCTGACTAACTTCTGAGCTTCTGAAAAGGAAAGTAGGGGTACGGTTTTCGAAGTACAGCCCGTAACAACCTCTGAACCCAACTGAACCTTTTTAGCCCGACAATCCACGGTAGCACAATGCCTGTATAACCATTCCATTCCCAATATAGCTCCGTATCTCTCCATCGGCATAACAATGAAGTCTGTCAGAAACTCCCGGCCCTCAATTACCACTGGAACATCCCTGTAAACCTGATTCGTCTCTCGCCTACTACCGAAAGGAGTACTAACTATATAGCGCACAGAAGTACACATAGCAGGCAAGGACAAAGTAATAGCAATAGAGTGCGCAAGAAAGGAGTTTGTTGCTCCTGGATCAAATAATGTATGGATGCTCGTGCCATGAATGCAAATAATACCTTCAACTACTGCGGCAGGGTCAATCTCGGCATCCTGCTCCTCTCCAGCGAGTGCATAAGCTCGAGCTCTCACCAGTGGCCTCGGTCCTGCAGGTGGTGGATCCTGATGATCCAGACAACTGTCAACCAGGTGCTCGTTACTCCCGCAGATCAGACACAAACCTAACCGGCGCTTGCAGTTATCATAGTTGTGTGTAGGATGTCCACACCATCTACATCCCGGTTTCTGAGGTGGCTGGGGTGGTGCTGGAGCTCTCGGACCTCTCGGTAACGGCCCTGTACCCTTCTGTGACGATCCTGTAGTCTTAAACTTCTTCCCAAAGTCCCTCTGTGCTGGAGGTGCAGAGTAAATCATCAGCCTCTTCCCTGAACTCGAACCCTGGCCTGATCTCGAGCCTGAAGCCTGTCCTGCTCGCTGAGTAGCCCTCCTAACACTATCAGAATCTTCAACCTTTAGGGCTTTTGCAGTAGCTTTTGCCCAGGTACTGGTATTAGCCGCTTTCAATGCATCCTGGATATCCGGTCTCAACCCCTGGACGAACTGCATCGCCTTATGGAAATCATCATTCGCTATGTTAGGTGCATAGCGAGAAAGTCTCTCGAAGTCGGCGATATACTGACCCACAGACCTGCCTCCCTGCTTTAGCTCGGTGAACTCTCTCAACTGCGAGTACGGGAAGCTGGAGGAATATATTTGTTTCTGAACTCCCGTACGAAGACCTCCCAAGTAATCTCAGTCCCTGCTGCCTCCAGAACAATCTGTGTGCTCTCCCACCAGGAGTAGGCCTCACCCTGAATAAGAGTGAGGGTGCAACGAGCCTTCTCCTGACTGTCGCAAGGAATAAGCTGCCAAATCATTTCAATCTCTTTTAGCCACATCTCTGCCTGTATATCGTCTCCCTTATGGAACTTCGGGGGACGCTGGTTCTGAAACTCTCGTAAAATGGCAGAAATGGGGTTCTCCGGAGGTGCTACTGGTGCTGGAGGTGGTGGAGGAACCCGCTCCTGTAATCTCTAGTCAATTAGCCCCACTACTGCATTCATGAAATCCTGGGGCTGTGCCTGAGCAGGTGGAGGAGGTGGTGATCTCTCGCGGCGATGATGTCGGCGATGATGATGCCTGTGCCTCGAGGATCGATCACTGGAACGTCTGTCGTGCTCCATCCTGAGATTAGATCACTAAACATGCGTGGCTTGATCAATAAATGCAAATGTGTGCACACAATTTCCATAATATCAGGTAGCACATGTTCAAGGAAGATCAAGTAGCTCAAATAATGCAAAGAAATAAGTAAATCAGGCAAGTCAACCAAATGCAGACTCCCAAATACCACATAATCCTATGCCGTGCGACCTAGACTGACTCGACACGACTCGAGAACCTCGGTTTTGCAACCGGGCTCTGATACCACCTGTAGATGTAACACCCTAAGCCCCAAGGCGCCACATCCCCCGCACTGTAGCCTCGATCCACGCATGAAATGGACAGTTCATACATAAACCAAGACCACAGCGAACGGGTGACAATAAAAACGACGAACTAGGCGGGACACTCTCCCCAACATAATCGAACAAACATGAATAGAAAGCGGAAGCAATAGATTCAATCATACGTATAGGTACCAATTCTAACTATCAATACAATATCAACTCTCAATAATATACATAAATAAGTATTCAAAATGAACTAATCGTGAGCATGACATGATATCTGACAAAAGTGTATACATGAAAGGTACAAGCTAGGCCCGTGATGACGCAAGACACGACCAACTCCCGCCTAGTACAACCACGCTCAGAAGGTACCTGAAAAGTGAAGTATCAGTCTACCGAAGACTGAGTGAGGGGCAATAAATATATATACACACATCACATGTAAGGTGTAGCCTCGGGTGAAGACTTTGGAAGCAAATAGATATATAATTTAAGAAGTTTAATCTTTGCCCGAGATTACAACCAATCATTTTAACATGTTTAATTAGTCATGCTTGTCAATGTCATGAACATGTGGCCCCGGCGAGTAAGGGCAATCTCCAACCGAACTCCCAATCGTGAACAATACGTGATCATGCTTGCTTGCTTGATAAATACGTGATCATGCAATTTATTTAGTGCTCACATAAACAAGTTCATGCTTGAAATCATGCAATAACCCGAGGATAACCCGACATGCCGGATTAATCCCCAGTCTCCTTCTTCCTCCGGGTGATAGCGAGTTTGCAAGGCTCGACTATCCACGACATGGTGTGTGTAGAGGACATGACCCTCTAGACACGGAACTCCTTCCCCCACTAATCTCCTAGTGGCTTCGGGGGTGATCCCAACAATGTGAGGATAATTCAGGAGTTACCCGTCAGCCCTTGCTTTCCCGGTTGGCTCAAGAATTACCCTCGGGCCCACGTGCAATCATTTACTCGCCAAACATGCTTGAAAATCGTGACAATCGATACTTTCTTGCTTGAAATATTGATAGCTTTGAAAACGTTTATAATTACAATAGATTTTTGGCCGAAAACTAGCACGTAAGGGTTATAGGGTTCGTTTTACCAAAACAAAACCTCACCTTTTCTTGCAAAATATAATAAAACAGTGTTCTAAGGAGCTTGCTCCCCGTCCACGCCCTCGTGACCTGTGCAAATACGACGTACATTCGTGAGACATGACCTAAAATGACCAAAATATGACGAACGGCGGAAATGTGTCGAGACGACCATGAAAATGCAATGTGGTATGATAACATGTTGTTTCACATCATATTAGCACATATTATAGCAATTCGGGGTCAAAGAAGTCGTCGGGTCGAGGGGCTATTTTCGTAAATTTATGCAGTGAATTTTACACTGCATGTCAGGTGGGAACGGCCGTTCCGTTCCCCTTTGTAAAATGGGAACGGTCGTTCCCATGCAACCCCAAAGCGCGCCAACGTTTTTCCATTTTAAAACGCGCCTAGCCGGGAACGGCCCTTCCGGCTCCAAGGCCAAAATGGGAACGGCCGTTCCCGTGGTCGGCCGCCTAAATTTTGAAAAGGAATGGGAATGCCCGTTCCCACAAAGCCTTGAGGCTGGGAACGGTCGTTCCCAGTTTCTGCAACTGAGAAAACAGAGCAGAAACAGGGGAAGGCTACGGGAATGGCACAAAGCAACCACCAAAATCCATTTTTGATCCTCAAATGCTATAATTTCTGGAATTATGATGTATACAACTTCAATACATGATAATATAACACTTAGACACATAAAACCATGAAATATCCTCATAAATTCATTCTCCATGCTCATGATCAAACTTGTTCATTTAAGCCAAATATTCCCATATTCAAGCTAGAAATCATGCAATAATTCATGTTATGATCATAGAATCATGCTCCTAACTATAATTCATTCATCTAGCATATATTTCTCAAACCCTAGCTATCCCATGTATGATCAAGAATCATGGTCTCATGCCAACCAACCTTGAAACTAAGAAATGGATGAAGGAGAAGATGATGATGATGATCAACTCTCAAAAGCTTGGCAAATTTCTTGAAATCTTGATGATTGATGAAAAAAATATCTTCTTCCCCTTTTTCTTCTATGAACCGAGAGAGAGATGAATATGTTTGGCAAATTTTGGATAAAATGATCAAGGAAGAAGCTTGAGATGATATTACGTGATACATCTCCTTGGTTTGAGTGAAATATGCCAATTTGCCAATTAATCCTTGAAGTCTATAAGTTATACAATTAGGTATGCTACAATTTAAAATATGCTCAATTTGGTCCCTACAAGTTTATGCAATTAAGTCCCTAAAACTTTAGAAAATATTCAACTAGGGACAATTTGGTAATTTAAAACACTCTCGGTAAGTATTTCACACGTTAAATATTTTTCGTGTCGTGAAATAAGATTTTCAATGATATGAATTCAAAGAATTGATATAAATAATGTTTCATGAATTTTATAAAAATATGAATGCCACGTAACATATTATGAAATTAAAAGAATTATAAATAAACCTACGCTCAAACTCACACGTGGCGTGTTTACCTGTTCATCCGGAAACCGGGGCGTTACAACTATCGATCGTCTTTGTCGTAGAACCTGGCCGTGGTTTGATATTATCTTCATAACCTATAAATCATAACTTACTTCGAGTGTATATGCATGCGATTAGTGCATGCTCATGACACATTTTCAACACTAAAGGCAAGGATCCATATATTAATGCAGCAGATAGTCCAACAAAATTCAAATAGAAAGCCAAATTTCATGTTCAAGATCGATGCAATGCACACATTGTCATATAATTCCTAAGCCGTACGACCTAGAGTGACTCAAACATGACTCGAGAACACCGGTTTTGCAACCTGGCTCTAATACCACTTAAGGATCTAGCACCCCGCACGTGAGGCACCACATCCCCTGTGACACCCCACTCGTCCGAGGTGTAAGGTACGCCACGTTTTAACCTTTTAATGTGTTTAATTGTGTGATTTTATATTTTTCGTGGCCCTATTTTGAACTCTTTTAGAGTTTAAGGGCCCCTTTGTAATTTTCTCTTTTACGGGGTTTTCTGGTCATTTCTCGTTCGGTCGAGAGTTCGACCTCTTTGACCCCTTCCTCGCGTCCGGGGCGGCGAAACGAGTCCGTAGACTCTAAGTTTGCCCCATTCTGACTTCGTTAGCTCGTTCGTTCGATCGTTTTTGAGTACGAGGACCCGAGATATATACCCCGAATCCTCGTAATTCGTGCCAAAAGATCAGACCTCAGCCCCAGCATCGTCTTCTCCAGCGATCAGCACTATTCACATGCAGTGGAGGTGTGTTTACACGCACATGTCCGTTCTCGCTCGTTTCTCGACGGAATTCGATGAATCAATAGTGGAAATTTATCAGCTCGACGAGCCCGTCACGTTGGTACAAGAATCGGAGTCTAAAACTCAACGGTGGTGGCGCTACGGCACAGCAGCGGCGGTGGAACGGAGATCAGCCACTTCGCCGCCTATTCGCGGCGGTTTCCGGCGATGATCTCGAGACACGTGGCACGGACCCAGAACAAGGACCTCCCGGCGCAACTCCAGTTCAAACGGCATGGCCAACGGTGGCCGGACGGCGGCGCACGCGCCGACTGAAGACCGGCGGTGGTGGCGCGTGCACTGTAACACCTCGCTCCGCCGCGTTTCGGCGAGATTCGCGACCGGCCTTTGGTGGTTTCCGACGTAATTTGGCCTTCTGAGTCCGATTCCGGGGTCAATTTGAGCAAACGGTTGCCGGAGATGGCTGAACCGGCGAGTGGCGCGACGGTGGGTTTTTGGGCGACGGTTTGAAGCTTTTCTGGTGGGTTTTTGGTGGTTGCTCCTTCACGAAAGTTGCTTGGAATGTTGCGACGTAGCTGGTAGTGTTGGCCCCGACTCAAGAACCGGCCTTTGGCGGCGAACCGGTGGTGAACCGGTGGCGAACCGGCTGTAAACCAGTGGGCTTTTTCCGGCGGTTTTTCCACTAATTTAGCTAGGGGCTTTTAAAGGGCTCGTTACAAGCTTTCCAACGGTATGCTCGGATTTCATTTTCGTTTTGCGGTTTGCAGTTAATTTCAGTTTCCGTCGTTCGGATTTGGTTCGGTTTTTCTTCAACGAAGTCCCATGTGTTTGGTACTTTTTGAAATTGATTGAGGGCTATTGTCTAGTAGGCCGAGGCGCTTGTTTCTGTCCTTCCGGGGATTTTTCCGACCACCGGAGGCGGTGTTCCGGTGGCGGCCGGTGGCTGTTCGGCCGGCCGCAGTGGCCGCATTCCGGCGACTTTCGGACAGTAGGTCCGTTTCGTTGTGGTGAGTCCAACGCCACTTCCCGTTCGTTAATCGGATATCCGGTTGATTTTATATGAATTTTTGAAGTTATTGTATTTTATTCGTTAATTGATTTTAATTGTGCAATTCGATCCTGTATGTGCTATAAATTGAAATTATGAATTGTATGATACTTGGAAATATGTTATGTTGTATGAAAGCTTGATTCGTGATTTATGGAAATTATTTGCCTCGTATTACGCCTATCTACTTGAGAATAATTATTATTTAAGGGGATGTTAGTGTAATTTTAGAAACTAATTGATTATGAAGCTGTATGAAACATAGGAAACGAATCATGAACGAATACGTTGTACTTTAATTCGAATGAATTGTTTAAGTATACTATTGTTGGGAATTTTGTAAATTATGCAAATATGTAAATTTGAATAAATTGATATGAAATTTATGTTTTATTCCCGCAAGACTTGGTGCATGATATGAATGAAATTCCTAATATCCTAATTTGTTTTATGTAATTAATTAAGCTTGACCCTTGTTTGATTGCTCCATTCGAATATATGCCAGGTTGTGAGGTGAGTTTAAGGGTATTGCAATTATGGATATATGTATAGGATGGATATGCAATTCGTGTTTACTTGTCTAGAGACCTAGTACTTGATAAGAATTAAATTTATGATGTCTTGATTTATTCTATGTAATTAATGTTATGAATTTATAAGCTATGCATCTCTTGATATGATATGTAATATGAATTATAATATGCTCTGAATGACTTGATTGAATGAATATGGATTATATGTTGCATCATGTATGTTCGTGAGCATAGCCCTGCGTCTTTGTGGTTGTGTTTGGAGTATGAGTCTTGTGTTCTGTATGTTCAGTCGTTCAGGGTTTCTTCAGGGAGTGCCTGTCAGCTGTTTGGGTTCCAGTGGGGACTTCTTGGCTTGTGTTTTCCGTTCTCGTCGGTGTAAGGTGAGGTTTTAGGATTTTTGCTTTAGTTAAAGCGACCTACAACCCTATATGCTCGTTTTCAAGCCCGCATGCGAATATATAAACTATATGTATATTAAATATGTGTCTTACGATATGTTATGAATTTTGTTAATTCGATTTGATATGAATCCTTCTGAAATTATACGTATGGGCGTATATAAGCTTAAAATGGTTTTGCAACGAGGCTATGCTCCAAACCGTGTATTTACAAGCGAACTATGGGTCTCCTTCAGCTTATTATGAATTTGGAAGACACGGAGAGGTACGTGTATAGCATATGCCGAGTTGCACGGTAAGGTATGTTTCTTATGGTATGTTTCTTAAGTATGAATCATATGTTTCTAGGTTTCGCGAGTTAGGTATGTTTCTTATGAATCCTTATGAATCTTATGAATCCCTGGGCCCTGGAGGCGTGGGTAAGGACGCCCGAGACGGTGTTGGGCCGCCGGGTTAAGCCTGTGCACGTGCTCCTTTGAAGTACCTACGCGCGACTCTAAGGGAGATGGAGAAGGCGTGGTGCTTTGAGCCTTCGGCTGAGGCCGGAGAAGGTACGTTATGGGTTCGCAACCCCACGTATATTGAGTTGCACGATGTGGGCCCGTAACCCGCATGCAGACTTCCGGAGAAAGGTTGGAATACGGGAATATGAATCTATGAATTTATGAATCCTATGAATTTTATGAATTTATGCTTCCTTATGAATCTTTTGTTTAAGGAGTAAGGTTGGAAACCCGTACTCGCCTGGTATTTGAATTCTTTTGTTATGTTGATTATGAAACGGGATAGGAGAGTTTGTTTTCAGTATGAGATTTCCACGCTGAGTTATGAATCATTATGAATATAAGGATCTTTATGAGTTTCTAATTATGAATCTTATGAGTTTTTAAATATGAATCCCTATTAGTTTTAATATGAATCCATATGCGTCTCTGGATCTATGAATCCTTACGAGTTTTCAAACTTAAGAAGATATGAGTATATGTGTAAATATGAGCTCTTTTTGGAAAAATGGTTTTGGTATGCAAAAACCCTACTCCCGGTTCATAATCTTTCTTTTGATACGTGCTCTACTCCTTATTATGTATAGTGTGTGTGAGTTCAGTCCCCTCACTCAGTCAATGGACTGACCCTCGCCCAACCTATGTTTTCAGTCTACAGGTTCAGGTTCTTGGAGTTCGAGCTAGGCGGCTTTGAGTCTTGTCTATTGAGTCTGTGTCTTTTGAGCCTGTATCTATTTGATTAAGTCAAGAGTCTCTAATCTGCATCCGTTTGTAATTATGTACATAGCATGTTCTGTACAGGATTATGTTTATGCTTTGATTATATGAATTTTCGGGACAGGTTAGGACAGGGCTTGGATTAGTTGAACCCGTTTCTGTATTTTGTTGATTAAAGTTTTTGTTAGTTCATATTTTGATTCGCTTCCGCGTACAGGTTTTTGCATATTTTACTTGCACGGGGTTTAGGTACCGCCTAACTTAGGTTGGATTTTCGTTTGTCACCCGTTCGCTGTGACTTGGTGCGTGTGCGGACGTTCCATTTCGTAACACGTGTCGGGTCATAGTGCGGGGGTGTGGTGCCCCACCGCTTGGGGTGCTACATCCCCCGCACTATGGCTCAACACGAGTAACGAAATGGTAAATCCGCACCCGTATCAAGCCATAGCGAACGGGAAACAAACAAAATAACCTTCCTAAGCTAGGCGGAACTTAGACCCTGCAATTAAAACTGATCAGTAAGACATAATGTAACAGAGAACTAAAACCAAACACATGCATTGGCCACGGGCCTGCAGAAATTAAACACTCGATTCACAGGCAGACTTGGGCTCCTCAGGCCTCTTTTAATTCATAACAAAGCCCAACAAGGCATTTCGATAACAAATACATAAAGAGTCAAATTCATGATCTTAAAGAGTCGAATCAAACGTAATATAAGTACATATGTGAGTGCAGAGACTCTTCTAACTAAGCTTGACCGACTCAAAGACTCGACCAAAACGCCGCCTAGCTCGAACTCCAACGCTAAACCTGCGCACTAAAAGGTTGGGGAGGGAGAGGGTCAGTCTCTAGAAGATTGAGTGAGCAGGAGCGATATATGAATATATAAAACATGCACATGCAAGTCATAAATCCCGAGCAAGGTTTTATTTAAAATTAGTTCCCAAAAAAGGCAAGGAAATGACTAAGCGATGCTCGAACTTTACGACTAATCATATAAAATTTATTAGTTTATAATTCATACATAAACATAAAGGCTCGGCGAGTGAGCGTGCATCATCTCCAACCAAACTCCGACGGTGTAAATATCTCATAACACACACAAATCATATATCATATCATAAAACCTATTCGTTTGGGCTATCCGTGTCCCGGCCTTCCCGCACGGTGCATATCAATCATACATAAACATAAACATAGTCATAAAAATCAGTTCCAACCTTCTTCCTCCAGGTGGTGGACGGGTTTGCAAGGCCCGACCACCTAAACATATCATTGTAGCTATAAGTCCTCAAAGCCCGGTTAGCGTTTCCTCGTCAAAAACTCCTTGACGAGGTCCGTTTCGCCGTTAAACATAATGGAATCAGCACATGGGATCACCGTCGGCCCTTGCCTCCCCGGATAGCCACACGTACTAAATTCCTGGGCCCGTGAACATAACATACATGCATAATCTCGCCAAAACATATGCATTCATAAGAAACATAACATACTTCATAATTCATTTGAAAAGGGTTTACTCGATCATAAATTACTCGAGGACTCTACTTTGAAAATACCATATAT
The DNA here is from genome assembly GCA_037501455.1 of Lantana camara. Classification (NCBI taxonomy): domain Eukaryota; kingdom Viridiplantae; phylum Streptophyta; class Magnoliopsida; order Lamiales; family Verbenaceae; genus Lantana; species Lantana camara. The sequence continues at coordinate 87,545,657 of CM074856.1, forward strand.
ATATATTCATAAGGTTTTGGCCAAAGCCTTTCACATAAGGGTTGTAGGGTTTGTTATATAACTAAAACAAAAACACCCTCACCTGGAACAAGTCGATATTAGGATACGAGTTACCGAGTGCCTGAAAGATCAAGATTTCTCCGCCCTGGAGATAAACTGTACAAAGGACAACGTAACGTGTTTGTGAGACTCAAGACTACCAATGAACCATATAAGACGCACAACATGCAATGAACATGATATGAATGCGTAAAAGATGATATTATATCATAAAAATGTTCATGTGCACTATTAATGCATTTAAGGCATATAAACAAGCCATTCATTCAAGTACTTTCAAGAAATGAAGGTATCATGCTCATTTGTTTCATATCCTTTCAATGAATCATGTCAAGTCGAGTCAATCAATCAATCAATTTTAATCAATAAACGAAGGTTTCCCATTCTTTCAACTCGTAAATCATAGTACTTTAAGTCAAGAATTCCAAACAACAATTTATAATTTAAACGAATTAGGCATTCCAATCGTTCCATGAATTAAATCCATAATTCATAAATCATATATTTCACATTTTATAACAATTCAATTCAAGAATTCAAATAACAATCATATCACGTACTATAACACGTTAATTCTTAGAAAATAAACATTTAACTACATTCAAATCATAATCGGAAATTAAATAACATGAAATAGATAACAATTTAATTTCTATAATTCAATTGAATCAAATAATATTCAATATATAATAAATATATCTATATATATATATTTTACGTATGTGGCATGCAAGTTATTCATGCATGTAAGTATTATAAATAAATCCACTATTTATTACATGCATGCGAACATAATTAAATTCACATGCATGCCTTTATATATACGTAATACCATGCATGAAAGTTTAAATTAACTTCAACATGCATGCAGACTTTTAATAGTAATCAATTTCATGCAATCAAATATCACATGCATTCACAATGCATGCATTACATGCAAAGAGGAAAAGGAAAGAAGCAGCAACACAAACGCAACACACAGCACCTCCAAATTAAACTAACACTTGACAATTTAAAGAAAGGGATGAAATGCAATAGCAAGCAGCACAGTTTCTGCACAAGAAGGTACCCGGCCGGGTACTTTCAGGTATAAAATCTCCCCGGTCGGGGAGTTGTTACAGACGCGCAGCGGCAGTTGAAAGAAGCTATCCCCTGTTTTTTAACAAGAATACACAGCAGTAGGTAGCAGTAAAACAAGGAAGAAGATACAACATTAAACTAGGCTAACACTCAATTAAAACTGGCAGAAAATGTACAGCCATGAAACAAGGAAAGATGCAGCAGCAAACCGCAGCAATTTACAGTCACGAACCGAGCAAAACGGGAACAAAACAGATCAGCAGCTCTCTCACCACAAGATCAATCAACCAAGCAACATACAAGGCGGAAAAGAGCAGCAAATGACAGCAGATACAGGCTTAAACGCAGCAGCAGTAGCTCTTACGAGGAGCAGTCATGTTCTTGCATATATCTTCAAGTTTCATATAGTTCAACATTGGTGGATTCTCATACACTTAACATAACATCAAATTAAAGTTAAAATATACATACTAGGAGCTGAAGTAATCAGATTTCACGCACAATTTCTCCAAGAAACAGAATCTAAATCATGAAATCAAATATGGAGTCATAACCTAACTATTCACTCATGCCTTCAAATCTCCATGGATTCATGCTCAAAATTAGGGATTCATAGCTTAAAATGACACATATTGAATTTATATCACAACCCTAAACTCACCTTGTGAATTGGATGCTAGAAGAAAGATATTTGAGCTTGAATCTCCAAGGTTGAGCATGGTTACGGGACTGGAATTGGAGCAGAGACTTGGGACTGATATTTCTCTTGTTTGTGAGGATTATTTCGGTTTAGGGGGATAAGGGTCAGATAGTGGGCTTAACTAGGGTTCCATAGCCTCCAACCATGGTTAATTTGGTCAAGGTTTGAATGAGTTAGGGCATATTTAGTAAAGGGTGGCAGATTTGCATCCGTTTCGTTTTTCGGTTGAATTTGAAGGTTCAAATGCTTTTAGAAAAATACGAGGCTAAGTTCATTAAACTTGAATTTTTGTTACGAGTTCAGCGAAGTTGACGGAACTCGAATCCGAGTTCTCGAGCTCAAGATATCACGTACGGAACCAAGGGTGCGCTAATTGCTCGTTAGCCCCCGATTTGGTTCCACGATTCAAATTAAATTCGTTACCACGTCAAACGAAGTCGAAAACATAAAAAGAGTATATAAACATGTTCGTAAAACATAAATCTACAACATAATAAATTTTCATGAATTTTCGGTATCAAATCATATAAGAACGACGCACAATTAAAACACTCATGCGCGAACGTAACAATTTCATAACATTTCAATTAAATAATAAAATTTACATCTATTTTAAAATTAAATAAGCAAGTCAACGAAATTATAAAATAAATTAATTAACATAATTAAAGGCATAATTAATTATCATTAATACTAATTATCAATTAGCAATTTCCAATTAACGAAATAAAATAGAAATAAAATAAAATAATAACAATTTATAATAAATTTAAATATTTAAAAACTTATAACCAATTAATCACATAATTAAATCATTTAATTGTGCAATTTAGAAACAAATACGACACATTAGTATAAATGAAAAATCGGGGCGTTACAGATTTTATAAGGTCATAAACATATCATAAGCACTCGTATTTATTCATATAATACGTATATAGTCACAAGCAGGGTAGGAAATCAATTCACATAGAGGCCATAGGTCGCTTATCTACAAGAAAAGATCCTAACCATCACCTTTGCAAAAGAAGTGGAATAGGAAGGCAAACGGGCGAACAAGCACCTAAACCTCGGGGTCACGAACTTCCGGAAGAGGCTCTGAAACAAAAGAAGACAAGACCCGAGACTTAGACTCAATTATGAACCAATTAGATGCCCGGCAATGCTCATGAATGCAATGTACGCATATGGAGTGCATAAACAAAATACTTCACACATATCGAATCATAACTCTTTTAAATCATATCAAATAAATTCGAAAATATAATATAATCAAGTTAATGCATAATAATACATGTTAGCAAAGCTTAGGGATCATAATAGACGTGGGAGAGAAGCAAACAAGCGAAGAAAAACAAGAAAACAAAGTGCGGAACAAAAATAAGCCACTACCCTAAATCCACCCCGGTGGATTTTTTCCAAAGGGGGAATCCACCCCGGTGTATTCAAGGCAGTCAGGTTCCGAGAAGGCCTGCTTCAAATCTACCCCAGTGGATTATTTTTAAAGCAAAAATCCACCTCAGTGGGTTTGGGTCAGAGACCAAAAATTAGAAGAAAAGCTTGCAAACTCTATGAAAACTCATCCTAAATCAAAGTAACAACATCAAGGCATGCAAAGGAGAAAGAAGACCACATTGTTAAGCAAGGAATTCATCCCAAATCATCTCCACTCATACATACTACAAACCGAATGAAAAGAAACAAAGAAGCTAGAGTTCCATCAAGTTTTTCCCAAGTTCTCAATAGAGCATTAATGGAAATTCATAATACCATCACCTACCAGGAATAAGGAGCATATATAAGTAATAAATATGTCATATTGATCAACATATATAGCCTCAAACTTCAACAAATCAAGAGATGCATAAGTCCTTCAAGTTGCACAAAGCCTAACTATTCATCTAACTTATAAAATCTCAATATCTCTACCATAAAAACAAGATTGAAGGAGTGCAAAATGATCACCACAACAAGGAGAGCAAGAATCATGGATTACCTTAAGAGATTCGAGCAAGAAAAGCACAAAACTTGAGCTTAAGGGTGCAAAAATGGAGGTTTGAGCTTGGAGTCTTCTTCTTCCCGTTTTCCTTCTCTCTTGGTTCAAAAATCAGCTTGTGGGAGAGAGAGATGGCTGAATTTGGTTGAGGAAAAGTCAAGGAGAGGGCTAGGTAATGATAAGCTAGTCTCCAAGTGGCTCACAGGGACGTTTTAAGGTACGTATGGCGAAATTTGTGTTTTTAGGGGTCAAAACGGTATCGAAAAAGGTCAAGCCTTGTTCAATTGTCTCTGAATTGTGCATTCAAGTCGAACGGCGAAGACGGAACTCGATTCCAAGTTCCCTAGCTCAAGATACGAATTAAGGACTCTAGAATGACCAAATTGCAAATTGGGTCCAAAAGTTAAAACAAAGAGCAATTGAGTCCACTAACGAACAATCAAGTCCACACTTTTGAGTCCAAGAATCATATACGACATATAAATCAGGGATTCAATCTCAAATCGAACGTAAACGAAGCAAATTACCTCAAGGTAGGCCAAATATTAGTATAAGAGATTGCAAATAATTCAAAGAATTAAATTAAAGAATTCAAATAATGAAAATAAATAATTAAAATAATTATAAATGCAGATATAATAATTTTAAATACACACATACGTTATACCTGTACGGCTGAGAAGTCAAGGTGTCACACTCCTTACCCATAGTTCCTCGGATCCACAAACATATATATATACAGATGCCAATATCTCATGGCCAAGTCGCTACGGAGCATAACATATCTGAATTTTCCAAAATAGCTTACATATGCCTTAATACTTAATTTCCAAAACCAAGGATGGTCCACAATGTCATAATCATATCATATCCAACACATATCTAATCATATATAGTATATAACCACATGCAAGGATTGAATTCATCATATTAAGGTCATAGGCCGCTTAACTATACAAAAATCCTAAACCTCACCTTGTGCTTGAAGAAAAGAAAGAGGAAACCGGACACCACTAATCCTCTGGCTCACCACCACCATTGTCCTCTGAAACAAACATACAAAAGCTTAAGACTTTGACTCTATATGAACCAATTAAGACACACGATAACATATAATCATAAATGAAATGCATCATAGAATGGTATGGATCACATAGGTCAAATAGCATAGAAAAAGACAAGTATTCACACGAATTCGTCAAATTAAGTGAAGTAATATCATCTAAGAATGCAACTGAAGTTATATCATAGCATATAATTCTCATAATGATCCAAAAGGATTAAGTAAACAAAAAAAGACATGCATAAAAGTGTCACAGTGGCCTGGGAACAGCCATTCCCATGCACAACAGAGCATGGGAACTGTTGTAGCACCCCAGACGGAGGGTACCACATCCCCCGCACTAGGACCCAGACCCGGTTATGAAATTGAAAGTCCATGCCCGAATCCGAATCATAGTGAACGGGAACCAACTCACACACTAGGCTAGGCGGATCTAACTCGGCAAACTCAGAGCGCGGAAGTAATTAAAACAACATGCAGAACAGGTGATGGGTTCAACTAGCATAGATACCTAATCCCGAATATCAACATACATAACATGTGACGGGTTTAACTAGCATAGGTACCTAATCCCGAATATCAATTCATAATCGAACATAGTAATCAGCATAAGTATCACCAATATCTAATAGCATTCAATTACTGGCTTACTAACCCCACACGAGTTTAAGTCTAAGTAGAACATAAAAATAACCTTAAAGTGTGAAACACAAATACATAACATAAGTAAAGTATGCCACAATTGCATCTTAACACCACTGGACCGACAAGTGTGACTCAGAAGACTCACTTCCGCCTAGCTCAAGCCAAAAGAACCTGCAACTAAAAGATAAAACGAGGGGTTAGTCAACTGACTGAGCGAGGGGGCTAAAGCACACCCACAATATATGTATATAAAGAGCATAACACAGAATAAAAGGATGGACTCATGAACCGAGGATAGGTATTGCATACCAAAACATTTCGAAATAACCCAAATAGATATAGATATAAGTTTAGAAACCATTTTCCAGAAAGACTCTATACCGATTCATAATTCCATAACAGAATAGAACACATGCTCGGCGAGTACGAGCTTCCCACCTTTACTCCTTAGAACATAAAGAAAAATCAATCCACCCTGTACTCCAATGATGGAAGAGCCACGCGTTGGCCCTAACCATCTGTAACATAAAGACTCACAAGGGGTAGCGAACCCACAAGTGCCCTCCCCGGCCTTAGTCGAAGGCTCAAGATACCACACCTTCCCTATAGCACGGGTCGCGTGAAGATATCTCAAATGGAACTACGCAATGGATAAATACCCCGACGACCCTAACCGTCCCGGGGGACCCATTACCCACAGCTCCTAGGATCCACAACAGAATAGAACATAATAGAACATACGCCAATCTTTCATGGCAATCTCGCTACAGAATCAGAACACAACTGATTTGCCAAAATAGCTTACATATGCCTCAAAAACTGGTTTTTATATATATATTCCCATGCTACCGGGATATAGCCTGAAGGCACCCGCCCACGCAGGACGCACGCACATACATTCCCACGCTGCGAGGATATAGCCCGAAGGCACCCACCCACGCAGGATGCACGCATAAGGTCATAAACATATCATATGCAACATATATATATCTATAGTAAGGTATACTCACATGCAAGGGTAGAAATCAGCATGTAAAGGCCATAGGTCGCATAACTATACAAAATCCTAAACCTCACCTTGTAAAAGTAGAGTCTGAGAGTGTGAAGGGCCAAACACTCTAAACCTCGGGCCCACCGGCACCACCAAACTCTGTGACAAGACATACAGAAGCCCAGACTTAAACTCTATATGAACCATGTAAGACGCACGGTGTATCAAGAGATGAATGATATGTAATATGAAATGAAGTGTACACATAGGTCACGTAGCATAGTTCATATATTCCACCAAATCATGCAATTAACGAAGTCTTAAGGTTTAACAAAGCATTTGAAATCATATTAAAGCATATAAGTCATAAAGAAATTCAAACGGATCAAGCAAACACGGAAAAGACAAGTGCAAAGTGTAACAGTAGCTCCGGAACGGCCATTCCCATGCATAACTAAGCTTGGGAACGGTCATTCCCAGAAGCCACCTAGCGAGCATAGGAACGGCCGTTCCCATCTCAAGGCAAAAACGGGAACGGCCCTTCCCATTCTCGCGTGCTTACATCAGCCCTTGGCAGGAAGGGCCGTTCTGGGCACCAAGGCCAAATGGGAACGGCCGTTTCTGCCTTATATCTGGTGCAATCTGTGAAGAATCTTCACAGCTTTGGGACGAAGACAACCATGGCCCAAAATGCCCGATTTCACACCAATTAAACCATAAAATTTCCATGAAAATCATATATATTATCACATAAATCATGCTTATCACATAAATATCAATTTAGCTCAAGAACAAGGGTGATTTTGGCCAAAACTCAAACAACCGATTTTCATGAAAATCAAGCTTCAATCATGGCAAGATGTATCCAAACTCACTCCCTATCATACCATCAACAACTATAGCACATATTCAACATGGAGAAACACATATTCATGCTCAAGAACTCAAGGATTCACCATTCGAGCCATATTCTTCAAGTTGGGCATAAATCACCATTTTGACAAGACTTCCTCATACAAGCTCATATATTCAATTTCATGCTAAGATTCATGGATAGAAATGAAATAAACATCAAGGGAAATTCGTAGCTTACCTTGGCTCTTGAAATGATGAAGAAACGAGGGAGATATGAGCTCTTGACGGCGTGAATGGCTTAAGTCTTCATCCTCTCTTGAAGCTCCTCCATGGCTGTCACAATGAGGCTATTTTGAGGTTTGAAGTGAAATGAGAAAGGGGATCTAGGTTAGGGTTTCAAGATATAATATGAGGCTACAGGCTTTATTAGGATTTGGGCCCAAATAAATGACTTTGGGCCAAATAGGTCAAATTTAAAAGGTTTAAGGTCTAAACGATTTTCGAAAAATATAAAGTAAATTCCATTAGATCCGAATCACCGAATCAAGTCCCGTGGTGGTGTCGGAATTCGAATTCGAATTCCCGAGCTCATATCGGTCCCAAACGCACCCAAAATTACCTAATTTAAATTAGGCCCAAAGTTCCAAAACTTGTAAATAGGCCCAAGTCCTATTTCAAACCAACACCAACAGTTAAATTCAAGTAGCCACGTTTCCGTTAACCCATTACTTCTCAAGTTGTCATGCAAGAATTCATATTTTATATTTCTACATTTTAGCCCATTAAGTTACGTATTTAATAAATGTTGGGTTCTAAACACGTCAAAGGGAATTAAATCACATAAGTGCGTAATGTAATCTCTCTCGTGACGCATACTTATCGGACGGGGCGTCACAATCTCCCCCCCTTAGGAGAACCTGGTCCCCAGGTTCGCTGCTCCGCTTCAAATGAACCCGGTCACAACTTCTTCATTTCCTCATTAATCTCCCAAGTTGGTTCCTCCGATTGCCCCATTCCGTATAACCTAAACAGACTCAACACCACTCAAGAGCTCGGTTTTGCAACCTACAGCTCTGATACCACTTAAGGATGTAGCACCCCAGACCGAGGGTACCACATCCCCCGCACTAGGACCCAGACTCGGTTATGAAATAGAAAGTCCATGCCCGTATCCGAATCATAGCGAACGGGAGACCAACTCACACACTAGGCTAGGCGGAACTAACTCGACAAACTCAGAGCACGGAAGCAATTTAAAATAATCATCAACAGATAGCGGAAGCAATTAAAACAACATCCAGAACAGGTGACGGGTTCAACTAGCATAGATACCTAATCCCGAATATCAACATACATAACAGGTGACGGTTCAACTAGCATAGGTACCTAGTCCCGAATATCAATTCATAATCCAATATAGTAATCAGCATAAGTATCACCAATATCTAATAGCATTCAATTACTGGCATACTAACCCCACACGGGTTTAAGTCTAAGTAGAACATAAACATAACCTTAAAGTGTGAAACATAAATACATAACATAAGTAAAGTATGCCACAAATCCATCTTAACACCACTAGACCGACAAGTGTGACTCAGAAGACTCGCTTCCACCTAGCTCAAGCCAAAATAACCTGCAACTAAAAAATAAAACGAGGGGTCAGTCAATTGATTGAGCGAGGGGGCTAATGCACACCCACAATATATGTATATAAAGAGCATAGCACAGAATAAAAGGATGGACTCATGAACCGAGGATAGGTGATGCATACCAAAACATTTCGAAATAACCCAAATAGATATAGATATAAGTTTAGAAACCATTTTCTAGAAAGACTCTATCCCGATTCATAATTCTATAACAAAATAGAACACATGATCGGCTAGTACGAGCTTCCCGCTTTACTCCTCAGAACATGAAGCAAAATCAATCCACCCTGTACTCCAATGATGGAAGAGCCACGCGTTGGCCCTAACCATCTGTAACATAAAGACTCACAAGGGGTAGCGAACCCACAAGTGCCCTCCCCGGCCTTAGCCGAAGGCTCAAGATACCACACCTTCCCTACAACACGGGTCGCGTGAAGATATCTCAAATGGAACTATGCAATGGATAAATACCCCGACGGCCCTAACCGTCCCGGGGGACCCATTACCCGTAGCTCCTAGGATCCACAACAGAATAGAACATACGCCAATCTTTCATGGCAATCTCGCTACAGAATCAGAAGACAATTGATTTTCCAAAATAGCTTACATATGCCTCAAAAACTGGTTTTTATATATATATTCCCATGCTGCAGGGATATAGCCTGAAGGCACCTGCCCAAGTAGGACGCACGCACATACATTCCCACGCTGCGGGGATATAGCCCGAAGGCACCCACCCATGCAGAATGCACGCATAAGGTCATAAACATATCATATCCAACACATATATCTGTAGTAAGGTATACTCGCATACAAGGGTAAAAATCAGCATGTAAAGGCCATAGGTCACATAACTATACAAAATGCTAAACCTCACCTTGTGCAAGTAGAGTCTGGGAGTGTGAAGGGCCAAACACTCTAAACCTCGGGCCCACCGGCACCACCAAACTCTGCGACAAGACATACAGAAGCCCAGACTTAAACTCTATATGAACCAAGTAAGACGCACGGCGTATCAAGAGATGAATGATATGTAATATGGAATGAAGTGTACACATAGGTCACGTAGCATAGTTCATATATTCTACCAAATCATGCAATTAACGAAGTATTAAGGTTTAACAAAGCATTTGAAATCATATTAAAGCATATAAGTCATAAAGCAATTCAAACGGATCAAGCAAACACGGAAAAGACAAGTGCAAAGTGTAACAGTAGCTCCGGAACGGCCATTCCCATGCATAACTAAGCATGGGAACGGTCTTTCCTAGAAGCCACCTTGCGAGCATGGGAACGGTCGTTCCCATCGCAAGGCAAAAACGGGAACAACCCTTCCCGTTCTCGCCTGCTGACATCAGCCCTTGGCGGGAAGGGCCGTTCCGGGCACCAAGGCCAAACAGGAACCGCCGTTCCGGCCTTAGATCTGCTGCAGTCTATGCAAAAACTTCACAGCTTCAGGAAGAAGACAACCATGGCAAAAAATGGCCCATTTCACACCAATTAGACCATAAAATTTCCACGAAAATCATATATATTATCACATAAATCATGCTTATCACATAAATATCAATTTAGCTCAAGAACAAGGGTGATTTTAGCTAAAACTCAAACAACCCATTTTCATAAAAATCAAGGTTCAATCATGACAAGATGTATAGCATCAACGACTATAGCACATACTCAACATGGAGAAACACATATTCATGCTCAAGAACTCAAGGATTCACCATTAGAGCCATATTCTTCAAGTTCGGCATAAATCACCATTTTGACAAGACTTCCTCATATAAGCTCATACATTCAATTTCATGCTAAGATTCATGGATATAAATGAAATACACATCAAGGGAAATTTGTAGCTTACCTTGGCTCTTGAAATGATGAAGAAACGAGGAAGGTATGAGCTCTTCAAGGTGTGGAATAGCTTAAGCCTTCATCCTCTCTTGAAGCTTCTCCATGGCTGTCACAATGAGGCTATTTTGAGGTTTGAAGTGAAATGAGAAAGGGGATCTAGGTTAGGGTTTCAGGATATAATATGAGGCTACAGGCTTTATTAGGATTTGGGCCCAAATAAATGACTTTCGGCCTAATAGGTCAAATTTAAAAGGTTTAAGGTCTAAACGATTTCTGAAAAATATAAAGTAAATTCCATTGGATCGGAATCACCGAATCAAGTCCAATGGTGCTGTCGGAAATCGAATTCGAATTCCCGAGCTCATATCGGTCCCAAACGCACCCAAAATTACCTAATTTAACTTAGGCCCAAAGTTCCAAAAATCTTAGATAGGCCCAAGCTCTATTTCAAACCAACACCAACAATTAAATTCAATTAGCCACGTTTCCGTTAACCCATTACTTCTCTAGTTGTCATGCAAGAATTCATATTTTATATTTCTACATTTTAGCCCATTAAGTCACGTATTTAATAAATGTTGGGTTCTAAACACGTCAAAGGGAATTAAATCACATAAGTGCGTAATGTAATCTCTCTCGTGATGCATACTTGTACGATTTATCGGACGGGGCATCACAACGGTCCTCCCCAAAACCACCTAGTGAAGCTGGGAATGGCCGTTCCTAGCACAAGACATAAATGGGAACGGTCCTTCCCATTTTCGGAGATGACGTCAGCCCAGGACGGGAAGGGTCATTCTGGCCTCATGGCCAAACTGGGAATGGGCGTTCCAGCCATATCTGGGCAACTGTGTTGTGCAGAAACAAGCAAGCTACGGGGGAGAAGATCCCAAAGGAAAAAAATGGCGGATTTCACCCAAAAACAACCACCAAAATTCCACGAAATTCATACATATCATCACATAAATCCTGTTTAACATATATTCAAGCTCTAGAACTCATGGAATCATCAATCAAGGCATAATCATCAAGTTGGGTCAAAAGTTCATTCAAAATATCTCATCAAATCTTCTCATATAATCACTCTCATCCCAAGATTCAAAGATAGAAATGAAATTCACACCAATAGAAATTCGTTGCTTACCTTAACTCTTGAAATGATGAAGAAACGAGGGAGATATGAGCTCTTGAAAGTGTGAGAAAGCCTTAGATCTTCATCCTTCTTTGAAGCTCACCATGGATGTTATGTCTTGTGTGAAATGAAGCTAGGTTAATGTTTCAAAGATATAATATGAGGGCTAAAGGCTTTACTAGGATTTGGGCTCAAGTAAATGACTTTCGGCCTTATAGGTCAAAATTAAAAGGTTTAAGGTCCAAACGGCTTCCAAAAAATACGAAATCAATTCCATTGGATCCGAATCACCGATTCGAGTGCAATGGTGGTGTCGGAATCAATTTGAATTTCCGAGCTCATATCGGTTCCAAACGCACCCAAAGTTACCTAATTTAAATTAGGCTCAAACTTCCAAAAATTGCAGATAGGCCCAAGTCCTATTTTCAAAATCAACTCCAATATTTAAATTAGATTCATGCAAGTTAAAAATCATGTCAATTCATAAAATTCCAAGTATGCACTTAAATCAATTTCAATCACATAATTCAATCATAGTTGGAAATTAGACATATAATAAAGATGTAAATCATGTAAATGCATAAAAAAACACTCTTGTGACGTCATACCTGTATGGACGATCGGATAGGGCATCACAAACGAGGACTCACTCACTCGTTATGCTAGGCGGGTGCTAACAGTCGAAACGAAATAAGCAATTACAAAAGAAAATGACCGGTGCAGAAGCATTAATAATTATTAACATAACCAGTGAGCTCGCAAGCTCGAATTCAACAACCTACATCGTGCTTGAAAGAATTTAGAATCATAAATGACAATTATAAGACATGAGTGTATAAGTGAAAGAAACTACACACGACTCAAAAAATGCTTCGGACTCAAAATCCCGCCTAGCTCTCCAAAACCTGCAGGAAAACTGAAAACAAAGTCGGGTTCAGTCTTTAAGAGACTGGAGGGTATAAAACAAGGCTTATACAAGCGAGAGAAAACAAAGAAAACAACATGTGGGATTATAACCATCAATTTCATTCATTCATTCATGAGGTCATTACGTGAGCCCAGACGAGTGGGTGAATTCTCCAACCTTCTCCTCGTGTGTGTATTTTTCATTCTTTCATTCATTAGCGATCATACAATACTCATTCATTCATAATCATTCTCAATCGTTCATAATCATTCATTCATACTTTCATGGATAATCATTTACCCTTTTTTCCTCCGGTTGGTTGATAGGTTTGCAAGACCCGGCCACCCATATATAATGGCCAGTGGGGGTACATGAATTCCCCAAAGGCCTCAGCTCCCATTGCCCGCTAATCTCCTAGTGAGAGCCAGTATCACTGTAGATCATAGTGGAACTATTGCATGGGATCACCGTCAGCCCATGCATGCCCGGATAGCCACGTGCATCAAGTTCCTGGGCCCCTGATTTCATTCATGTTCTCGCTAAAATCATAAGGTAGGGATACATAAAAAAAAGGGGGTTTACGTTCGAAATCATTTACTCTTTAAAAGACTCTATATATATGAATAAATAATAATTTGGTTTAAAACTTCACACAATGGATATATCGGGTCAAGACAGCTAATAGTAGGGAAACCCACCTGGCTATACCTTACCGAACACAATCAAGAAGAACAAAAGACTAAAAATAGCCTATGAACCCGGAATGTCTCCGCCCTGGAGAAAACTGTACAAGAAATAACACTTTACATTCGTGAGACTCAAGACTCCATATGAACTATATATGATGCACGACAATGCAATGAGCATGATATGAAGTGCCTAAGAGATAATAACATATTATGAAGATGTTCATGTTCACAATTAATGCATTAGAAGCACATAAAAGAGCAATTCATTCAAGTTCAATCAATACATGAAGGTTTGATGTTAATTTGTTCCATATCTTTCATGAATCGTATCAAATCGAGCCATAACCTTCAAATAATAATCATAACACACATATCAACATGTTTACAATGCATAGGAATCAATTTAAGGTGAAAGGAATTCGTTAACACATAAAGAAAACAATAGTTGTTAAGAAACCCAAATTGTTGCATTTAAATGTTCACATTTTGATTTCACGTTCACACATTGAATTCATAACATAAAATTCATAAATATATCATATATTATCAATCAATCAAGCATACAATTCAATCAAACCACCTATAGAGTCCGAGAAAGTGGAAGGAAAGCAAGAAAAATGGTTTTTAACAAGTTTGGTGAAAGCTGACAGTTTTTCGTACGCGCAAGCTGTAGAAAATTGAACATATCTTGAGTTCTACAAGTTGGAATCAGGTTTCGTTTGTTGGATATCAAACTAGACAAAAGGGCTTTCCGAGGATATATAGCCTAATTATTGCTTGAAAGCAATGTGAAAATGGCGAAGGTTTGAAGTTGTATGAAAGCAGATTTTCGGTGAAGTGGCGACACCAAAATGAATCGATTATATCTCACAATCAAGAAATGATTTTAAGGTGATTCTAATTGGATAATGCTCTAGCCTTCAAGAGGTTTAAGTGGTTAAAAATTCAGGTCAATCAGAGCTCGTTTGGATAGGTAACGATAAACAAGAAAATATGTTACCAAACATCACACAAAAGAATTCTTAAGGAAGGGAGAGTGGTGACGGGGGTCACCACTCCTTAAGCCAAAATTGCTGACGGGGATTAAGGAACACATCTCTAACTCGCAGCAACAGTAGGGCACAAACAAGGAAGCAAATTGGCAATACAAAACTCATGCAAACTCAACTACCAGCAAATATAACTCCATACAACTATAAAGTCATGGCTTAAGATCATTAATCACTCATAAACTCAAAGAAATTGCAAGGAAATAAGATAGAATTTCCAAAGTTCATATAAAACTTACTATTCACTCAAGATCTCAAAGCACACTCAAATCTTTGTGAAATCTTGCAAATTATAACTTGAAATGACCACAAGGAGATGGAGAATACAATCATGTGCTTACCTTTCGAGTTGGAGAATTAATGGTGGAGTTATGAGCTCAAAACCAAAGATGGTGAATAGTTCTTTTCCTCATCTTTTTGGAGCTCGGTTTTGCTGCTACTTTTTTCCCCTTTTTCTGAAGTATGGACGAAATGGTAAATGTTTAGGGTGATAGGGGGTTGAGTAAGGGAGGTATGGGTCCATGTCTCATGTCATTTGGTGAACAATTGTGGGAGATATGGGCAAAATAGTGAAAGGTGATACGATACGCGCGAGGCCCGGTTCGGTATAAATTTTGAAGGTCCAAACGGGGTTAGAAAAATACAAGGCTTAGTTCATTAGCTCCTAATTTCTGTTGTGAGTCCATCGCCACTTTTGGAATTCGAATCCGAAATCTCGAACTCAAGTTATGCCTTCCGGAACCCAAGGTGCGCTAAAACGAGTTAGATGCTTTAGGTCCCTCAAATACCCCGTCAAACACCGACAGTTAAAAACCTCAAAAAAAAACCCCAAAAATAAGCAACGAGCATTAAAACACATTCATAACTCATAGAACACATACATACCAAGTTCTCACAAAAATCGGAATTAAATTCGGACACATACGGATCAAAAACGAAATCATATAAACTTAAACGTTTAAAATTCATATCAAAGCTCTTCAAATAAGTTCATATAAATTGAAATATCATATAAACATTAAAATTAACATACAAGGTATATTTAAATAATTAAAACCATAAGCATCGAACCCTGTGACATCGTACCTGTACGTACGAAAATGTGGGGAGTTACAAAACCATCAAAGTACATATTTCACACATATTTAAGTATATATAAGGCTTATAAATCGCCTGCATTCGAAAACGGGCACGTTGCAATAGGGTGTAATTGTGTCCAAACCTCACCTGGTACCAAACAAAGCCGATGACACAGCATATGGTCTACCCCGGAACCTGCACGACCCACTTGTCACCACCCCGGGTGTACCTGAACAGCTGAGCACGCAAGATACTAAATTCAGACTCAAGAATAACCATAAAGATGCACGACAAATGCTCCAAAAGATCAGGGTATGCACAAGTGTCCCTAATGTGCTTCTAATGTGGTGTCGTGGTCAAATAAAGCATATCAACATTTAACAAGATCCTATTTACAACTAATATGTTCAAGCATAAGTGTATGATAAATTTAAGTATTTAAGCACGTTTAGGTTTCATACATAGGCAAAGAGTTCATAATATGCATATGGAATCATTTCAAGAATACAAGCTTAATAATTACATATATATATATATATATATATATATATATTCATGGTTTCATAACAATTACACAAATATGCCCTAATGAGATTAAGCTCCAAATAATCAAGCTATCGTTATTTAGTCTAGGCACAATTAATATTAAAGATACATATATACACAAGAGGCACATAACCAATAGGCATTACCGAATTCAATACGAGAATAATACAATTATCAATTAGTGTAAGTTAATTAGTTACTAAAATTCGTAACTTATCTCCTACACCCAAGTTCTCAAGTAGATGCGAATGTTCGACTTATTAATTTTATAAATAGAGTGCAAGTAAACAACAACAATAACATGTAGGCACGTTTGTGATTCATAATAATCGAAACTTTACATACTCATCTATTACAAATTGATTCAAGCTTATATAAACATATACAAATTCTAGTGTCTAAATATTACACTAACACCCTCTTCAAATTAGATAATTAGCTCAATTCGACATAACGGGATTCAAATTGCAAATCAAAGAATCAATATATTTCATAATTTATTTAATACAGGATTTCGTATACAATGGAGTACATTTCGATCGAGGAATCAAGTAATTAGCAATTAAATTACATTTAAGCAATTAAATCAAATAATCTCAATTACACACAATAATTCATCACAATTAATCCGAGTATCCGATTAACGAAAGGGAAGTGGCGTTGGACTTACCACAACGAGACGGACAAACTGTCCGAAGATCGCCGGAATGCTGCCACCGCCAGAAACACCACCTACGGTGAATTTCAGCATAATCCGAGGCCGGAATCATCCTCAGGAGGTCGGAAAACATAGGGAACTGTCCTTGGTCATCAGAATGGGTCGCCGGGATGATGAAAACGCCATCGCTACAATAGCTCCGCTGTCCGCCGCTAACTACGCCGCCACTGCCCCCCCGATGGCCACGCCTCCAACGTGAAAATGAATGTCGGGGTATTGCCATCTAGACCCCGGTGGTCGTGTCTCAAACCGATCGCCGAAAACCACCGCAGGATGCCGGTGAAGTCGCGGTGGTCCGACAAATCCACCGCTGCGACTGAAAAATAGGAATATCTCCACCACCGCTTGTTGTCGGGCCGATATCTCTGTACGGATGTGTTCGTGTCGTCGAGCTCCTAGAAAAACACTACTCATTCGTCGAAATCCGTCGAGAAACGACTGAGTCTGAGATGTGTGTATGTTTCGTGTGTGTGTGATGCGTGTTTGTGTCCTGAGAGAGAGAGAGAGGGAGAGAGAGAGAGCACGCATGAGAGGGAGAGAGAGCTGAACATTGGCTCGCTAAACGAGGATCCGGGTATTTATCCCAGGTCCTCAACACACGAGAATGACTAGTAGGAAGGGTTAACGACGTCAGTATTGGGCAAACTTAGAGTCTACGGACTCATTTAGATGCCCCGAACGCGAAAAAAGGGGTCCAAGAGGTCGAACCCTCGATCGAACGAGAAATGACCGAAAAAGCCCTAAAAAGAAAAAATTACAAACAAGCCCCTAAACTCTTAAAGTTGAAAATAGGGCCACGCAGGGCACAAAATCACATAAGTAAACACACAAGAAAGTCAACACGTGGCGTACCTCGTACGTCGGAGAAGCGGGATGTTACAAACTCCCCCTCCCAAACGGATCTGGTCCCCAGATCCTATTGCTAATTCGAAGAGCCTCCAGTTGTAGTCCCTCAATTCATCTCCCAGGATCGTGTAGAGTTATAGCCCTGGTTGTGAACTTTACTCCCATTGTCTGCATCAATTCCCTTCATGATGTCTCGTTGCCACTGAGGTTTGTCCTTTGGTCATTTTAAACTCGTTCGATCACTAACAGGATATGGATAGCTGCTACTGCGCCCAAAGATCGATATTGGTGTATACTCGTCACTTGTAATCCGGTGTTAGGCCACGCGTATTGCAAATACGACAAACAGGAGAGAATCCCATGTCTTGGCACGTAAGTGAGAGAACCCCATCCCTCGGCACATACAAAGGAGAGAACCCCATCTCTCAAGCACAAGAAAGAGAGAACCCTATCTCTCAAGCACATAATTGAGAGAACCCCGTGGCTCAACCCCTTGCACATAAGTACAACTTATTAAAACATTCATACATACATACATCAAAATACTCTGTTTAGAAATTTCAACAATCAACACATATTACAGTTTAGCAGGGTATCAAACAGTAACAAGAATTAATCACATAAGTGATGCATTTATGTTTCTGCAATGAATGTTTAGTGTACCGTTCACCGTAGTGTTGAAAATCTTGACATTGAAGTTGAGAAAAGGTAGCAGAAGATGATCAAATTGATGGTGATGTAACCTTGTCAACTTAGCTTGTCATCTCAAGTCCTTTGGCGTGAAGATGTACTCATCGTTGTCCAATAGAGCACCTTGAAATTGAAACACTAAGTTCGATGCATGCAGGTTAAAGATGCAGATGAAATGTAATACATAAGTCACAAAAATGCAATAATTAATTGTAGTTTATAAAGCACATTAATTGAAATGTTACATAATCATATTCATAACGTACACATATTCACATAACCTCAAAATAATTCATGCTCAAAATGAAAACTCCATGTCAAACGAATGCAATGAACACATATTCCTATGTCGTACGACCTGGACTGACACAACACGACTCCAGAGCACCGGTTCTGAACCAGGTAGCTCTGATACCCATTTTAGATGTAGCAACCCAAGCGAAAGGCACCACTTCCCCCGCACTAAGACCCGACACGTGTACGAAATGGAAAGTCCGCACACGTACCAAGTCAATGCGAACGGGTGACAAACAAAAATCCAACCTAAGCTAGGCAATACCTAAACCCTATAAAAATGGAAAATATGTAGAACCCGAATGCGGAAGCGATACCGACACGAACTTTAAAAAAAAACAAAACTTCAATCAACAAACATAATTCATATATTCCAGAAAGTAAATCAACATCAACTAAATGGGTTCAACTAATCAACAAAACCTGTCCTAACCTATCCCGAATAACATAGAACAAAAACGGGTTCGACTAATTCATGAACCTATCCTAACTGGTCCCGAATTCCATACAATCAAATCATAATTGTAGCGCCCGGAACGGTGGGCCACCACATCCCCCGCACCCAAACCTGAACCCACATATGAAATGGATTTCCATACATGAGCCCAAGTCTAAGGGAGCAGGAACCTGCACGCACACACTATGCTAAGCGGGCAATGAATAGGATCCAAAGAGTTCAAACATAAACGCACATCATATATATATACATAGCCTCACGGCCCAAAAGGATCAAGTATATACATCAAAAGTTCATCATTCTTCAAAGTACACAAGTCATGATTCATAATTACAAGGTACATGGAGATTCAAAATAGAGAATGTATGCAACCAGGCCTAAACGAATAAGTACACGACCAAGACACCTACTTCCCCGCCTAGCTCGTGACAACCTGCACTCAAGGTGGGAAAAGAGAGGGGTCAGTCAACAACTCGACTGAGTGAGGGGGCGAAATGCATACCCACACCTAAATACATATAAAGCGGAGCATATAACAAAGGTGATAGCCATGCATCGAGACTAGGGTTTTACATACCAAATCCTTTTCCAAAGATAACATATAATAAAAAGGAGAACCTATCTCCACCCATAATATATCGAACATAACATGAACATAAGCCCGGCGAGAATGGACTATCCCAAACTTCTCAAATATAACCTGAAAGCATAAATAATAAATCAATCCAACCCCAACAACATGGTGATCGGGAATCAAACCCTTTCTACATACTTACTTATATACGAGGGGTAGCTAACCCAAAACGTACTCGAAGCATCACGCCTCATCAACCTCCAAGAATCGCGCGTAACACTACGAATGGGAATCATGCACAGGCTTAGCCTGATTGCCCTTACCGTCCCGGGCGTCCTTACCCATAATTATCGGGGTCCAAACAAACCATAACATACCAAACTCCCATCTTTTATGGCTCATCTCGCTCAAACATACCATATACGAATAACAAATTCAAATCATAGCTTACATATGCTCATACTTATACCATTTTCACAAACGTAAAGCTTATTCACAAGATCATAACATAGCTTAAGCACTTATTGTTGCTTCTTTGCCTTTTCTTTCTGATTTATCTGCGCATGTGTATGTGCTGAGTTCTCCGTTGGGAGGTTGTTTGGAAGCTGACAGGGTGTTCCGGGAGTGTCCGGTGACTTTCGAAGACTGAGTTTTTCCTACAGACTTGATGGTAATGCCTATGAAGAGATATGGAGTGATCCTTCATATGGATTGGTTTTTCAGACACCAAGCTAAGATGGATTGCCGCGAGAAGAAGGTTTCTTTGGGCTCTGTGGTGTTTACGGGTGAGAGGTTAAAGTCCAGCCCGTTTGTGTCTTTTATGGAAGCAAGTAAGCTCCTTCGGGACGGCACGACAGGTTTTGTGGCTTACCTTTTGAACAAACCAAAGGATAAAGCCAAACTTGAGGAGACGGAGGTTGTACGAGAATTTCCCGATATTTTCCCCAAGAGTTTAGGTTCTTTGCCACCCGATGGGGATATCGAGTTTGTGGTCGACCTCTATCCCGGAGCTGAGCCTTTCTCTAAGACACCTTACCGGATGGCTCCTGCTAGGTTAAACGAATTAAAGACTCAGCTGGATGAGCTCTTGGCTTGCGGTTATAATCGTCCGAGGACTTCTCCGTGGGGTGCTCCTATTTTATTTGTGAAGAAGAAGGACGGGACTTTGGGGATGTATATAGATTACCGTGAGCTGAACCGGATGACAGTGAAGAATAAGTATCCATTACCTCACATCGAAGAGTTATTTGATATATTACAAGGTTCTAAAGTGTACTCTAAGTTAGATTTGAGGCAAGGATATTACCAACTTCGCATCCGGGAGGAAGATATCTCTAAGACTGCATTTAATACCCTGTATGGACACTTCGAGTTTGTGGTGATGCCGTTTGGGTTGACTAATGCCCCGACCGTGTTTATGGATATGATGCACCGAGTGTTTAGACCGTTTCTCAACAAGTTTGTGGTGATTTTCATAGACGACATTTTGGTGTATTCTAAGTCCGTAGAAGAGCACGCATATCACCTCAGGATTGTCTTGGAGACACTTACAGAGCACAAGCTTTATGCCAAATTTAGCAAGTGCAAGTTTTGGATCGACAGAGTCGCATTCCTAGTCCACATAATTTCAGGCAAGGGAATCGAAGTTGAACCCTCCAAGATTGAGACCATGGCTCAGTGGGAAAGACCGAAGAATGCCTCCGAATTACGAAGTTTTCTTGGGTTAGTGGGTTACTATAGGAGATTTGTGAAGGATTTCTCTAAGATTGCGTGCCCCGTTGACTCGGTTAACAAAGAAGGAGGTAAAGTATGAGTGGGATAACGAGTGCGAGAGAAGTTTCCAAGCTTTGAAGGAAAGATTAACTTCAGCACCAGTTCTTACCCAACCCGAGGGATTCGAGGGTTGTTCAGTTTACACGGATGCTTCTAAGGAAGGCCTCGGATGTGTATTGATGCAAGATGGCCGAGTGGTAGCCTACGCTTCTAGGAAGTTGAAGGAGCACAAAAAGAACTACCCCACTCATGATCTTGAGCTTACAGAAGTTGTGTTTGCCTTGTTGAAGTGGCGCCACTACCTCTACGAGATGACTTTTGAGATATTCACTGATCACAAGAGCCTCAAGTATCTCTTTAATCAGAAGGAAATTAACAATAGACATAAGCGTTGGATGGAATTCTTAGAAGATTATGACTACATAATTCAATACCATCCTGGTAAAGCTAATGTAGTGGCTGATGCTTTGAGCAGAAGAGCAAGTGTTTCGGGTTTAAGTGCAGAGTCTTCAGGGTAGGGTTCGGCAGTTGTGGTTTCAGTGGCTCAGTTACCTAATATAACAGTTCAGCCAGATTTGAAACAAAGGATAATTGATGCTCAGGCTACAGGTACAAAGATTCAGAGATTAGTAGTTCGATCTAGAGTAGATCCCGAGACAAAGTTTGGGTTTGACGATTCTGGTTTGTTCAGATTCAAGACAAGGGTTGGTGTCCCGGAAGACCTCAAGAGGTTAATACTTGAGGAAGGACACCGTTCTGGGTATTCCATTCAGCCTGGTGGTACTAAGATGTACCGAGATTTGAGAGAGTTGTTCTGGTGGACTAGTATGAAAAGGGATGTCGCGAACTTTGTGAAGCGATGTCTCACGACGTGCCAAGTAGTGAAGGCAGGGCACCAGAAACTGGGAGGAACCCTCCAACCACTTCTGATTCCTGAACGGAAGTGGAAGCAAGTGACTATGGACTTCGTATCCGGCATACCGAGGTCGAGAGGAGGTTATGATGGAATTTGGGTGATAGTCGACCGTTTGACCAAGTCAGCTTATTTTCTCAAGGTAAAGATGTCCTACAAGACTCCTAAGCCAGCAGACTTGTATTGTGATGAAATAGTGAGACTTCATGGAGCGCCTGCTAGTATCATTTCAGATCGTGATCCGCGGTTTACAACTAAGTTCTGGCAAGATCTACAAAAAAGGTTGGTACGAGACATAATTTTAGCACCGCTTTTCATCCTCAGATGGATGGACAATCGGAGAGATTGATCAAGTATTTGGAGGACTTGTTAAGAGCGTGTGCTTTGGATTTCAAGGACAAGTGGGACAAGCATTTAGCTCTGGACGAGTTTGTATACAATAACAGTTACCAAGCTTCTATTGGAATGGCTCCCTACGAGGCACTTTATAGAAGGAAGTGTAGATCGCCTCTCTTTTGGGATATTGAGGATTGGCGGTGGACAGAAGAGAGTAAGCTCGAGAGAGCAACACCGCGGGAGAAATTAGATAAAACTATTGGAAAACACAAAAGAGTGCGCAGCGGAAGTTTAAAAATTTTCCACAAGTTTAATCGTTGTCTTGCAATTTTCTTACTGTAACGTTGGGAATAACAAGAAACTCACTTTAATTGAAGTTTTCTTGTGATGTCGGTACCGCCTAACTAGCACCGTTCAAGCGTAAAGTCCCTCAAACGGTCCTTCGATTTAGACTCCAAATTAGAAGGCGTCCAAGTCGTATCCACGCCAGTCCTAGAACACGATCAAGCAAGTGAGAATGCTACTTCTATAGCTTATGTTAATGGCTAGGATAATTTTTTCTTTGAAAACTTTTCTTTTAATTTTTCTTAGTAACATAACACTTCGTGACTGTTGGTGTAAAGAATAAGAGAAGCACCATCCCTTGTATTTATACAAGGTGGTTCGAACCCCTAGGGTTTCCAAGAACCAATTGGACTGTTTTCTTGCTCACTAATTAAGTCATTTAATTACTTAATTTAATTGGAGAAAATATGTTCCCAACTTGTTCTCCAAGTCTTGCAAGAATAACCATCTCTCTCCTACAATAGGAAGTTGGGCTTTTTCAACTTTCCCAAAGTTAAAAGTCAATATTCAATAAATAAATTAATTCCCAATTAATTATCTATTGGGTTAAGTTTATTTGAGAATAGTCTTAACAATTAATTCAAAATTAATTAAAAGACCAAAATTAATTAATTATAATTTAATTAATTAAATCACACGAAATGGGACACAGTGAAGCCGCGTGTACGTGACACGTGGCAGCCACGTGTACATGACATGTGGCATGAGCCTCATTTCATGCCCATTTTGATCCACTATTTTGATCCTTCGTTAATCATATTAACATCCTACCATAACCCTCGTGTTCTGGCATTTTTGTATGACCCTTTAGGTTCATTATTCGATTAGCAGTGACAACAATTAATTAATTCCCTAATTAATTAATCAGTTCACAGATCACACTACCGTAATCTAGCAATGGGTGTGTGACCTCTAGCCAAATAACGAAATGAATCGAAGAACCTTTCAGTTAATGACAATCAGTGAAATACGATCCTCCTACAACTCCATCTCTCAATCAAGAACTAAGGCATAAGAATATTCTCAGAGCCCAAATATTCTTGATCTTTAAAGTTAAGTTTGTTTCATATCCATTTCGATCTCAATCCTAGAAAACCCTATTTTCTAGATGTCTTGATCTTTTATCCACCTTGGCCAAGGGTTTAATGTTTAATGGACTATGAACAACTCAATCAGTAAGAGATCATTCTTATTCCTAACAAGTGTAGGTCCTTTATCGATTCTACTAATTCTACATATGCCAGTTGTGTAATCCCAATATAGGCCGTGGTTCAGGTGTCTATATGGCGACACACTTTTGAACCTATATGAACGACTACAGAGTTAGCTCATATGAGATATTACAGAAACTCAAGTCTAAGGATTAATGAATCACGTCATTGACCTGTGAGATATTTCCTAATCTGGATGTTTCAGGAAACTTCCTTTCCCATTTAGGAAAGTTCTCACGCGGGACATCTTAGTGATGAAGTTCTTGAAATAATCACCCTTATGTATTATGAATGCATCAACCTATGCACTTATCACTCAATGAAACTGAGTGACCCTTTAAAAGGACATAATTACACAAGCAGTCTCAGCAGAGTCAAGGTCGACACTCCCACTGTCTGTCAGACTCATTGACTTGGAGAAGTTTCTAATCCTCGCCTATGGAGTTAAGAACTTATTTCATGTGTCGTTCCCATAATGGCAATGTTCTTAACGGCCTCATCGGATTAGGAGAGTTCAATACATGCAAAACATAGTCAACCCAAACAGACATAAATAAGCACATAAAGAAGTGATTGCCTATGAACAAAATCATTTCATTTATTATTCAAAGACTTTTTGTGATTTCACAAGGAAATAGTAAAGCAAACATCTGCTTTAAGGGCACTATTCCTAACAATCTCCCACTTGCCCGTCAAAGCCACTCAGGTGCTAATCTAAGACACATTTTCTGAAGATGTCCTTTGAAAGCCTGTTGACTAAGGGCTTTAGTAAGTGGATCTGCCATGTTCTCTGCCGATGTGACCCTTTCAATTTGCGCATCTCCTCCCTTGATGATATCACGGATTAAGTGATACTTCCTCAAAGTGTGCTTGGTCCTTTGGTGAGATCTTGGTTCTCTCGCTTGAGCAACCGCCCTGGTGTTGTCACAAAACACTGTAACGGGGTCTTTAATGCTAGAAACTACACCCAGCTCATGGATGAAGTTTCATACCCAAACACCTTCCTTAGTTACGTCGTTTGCAGCTAAGTATTCGGCCTCAGTGGTCGAATCTGCTGTGGTTGCTTGCTTGGAACTTTTCCAACTCACTACTCCATCGTTCAGGCAGAATATGTATCCTGACATGGATTTAAAGTCACCCATGTCTGATGCGAAGCTTGCATCACAATATTCTCTAATGACAAGATCTTGCTGGCCTCCGTAAACCAAGAACAAATCCTTAGTTCTTCTCAAGTACTTAAGGATGTTCTTTACAGCAGTCGAGTGACCTTCACCAGGGTCAGATTGGAATCGGCTAGTCACGCTAAGTGCATAGGCCACATCCGGTCGAGTACATAGCATCGCATCACATTATGCTTCCTATAGCAGATGCATAAGGAATTTTGGACATCCTGGACTTTTCAAGTTCAGTCTTGGGACATAGCTTATTCGAAAACTGTTCCCGGGCCCAATGGAAGTTTTCCACGTTTAGAATCTTCCATACTAAACCTCTTTAGTATTTTATCTGTGTAAACCGACTGTGATAATCCTAAAAATCTCCTAGATCTATCCCGATAGATCTTTATCCCGAGAATGTAGGATGCATCACCAAGATCCTTCATCTCAAATTGGTTCAATAACCAAGACTTTGTTACTTTCATGTCATCCTTCGCATTCCTAATGAGAAGGATGTCATCTACATAAAGTATTAGAAATTGAACCGAGATTTCCAATTTTTCCTTGTACACGCAAGACTCATTCGGATTTTGAATAGAGCCAAACGACTTGACTGCTTCATCAAATCGAATGTTCCAATTCCTAGAAGCTTGTTTCAATCCGTAGATTGAGCTTTGGAGCTTACAAACCTTTTGTTCGCTCCCACTGAATGTGAAACCCATGGGTAGCTCCATGTAAATGTCTTTGTCAATGTCACCATTGAGAAAGGTAGTTTTCACATCCATTTGCCATATTTGGTAGTCATAATACGCTGCAATGGCAAGCAAGATCCGAACCGATTTTTGTATTGCAACCGGGGAGCAAGTTTCATCAAAGTCTACACCTGGTCTTTGAGTGAAACCTTTAGCAACTAATCTTGCTTTAGAGGCTACCACGCTTCCATCTACAAAAGCTAGCGCTTATATAGCCATTTGTACTATATGGGCCTGATCCCATCAGGTGGATCAACCAAGGTCCAAACATGATTAGAGTATATGGAATCTATTTCGGATTTCATTGCTTCTTTCTACTGTTCATAGTCCGAATCTAACAGTGCCTCCTCATAAGTTAATGGATCATTATCCATTTCAGATGTTTGGTGGAGAAAACAATACCATCTCTCTGGTTGTCTAGGAATGCGTTCAGAACGTCTTACTAGAGGAGGATTTTCGCGTGTGTCACTCTTTGCGATTGGCTGAGGGACATTAGTCTCCAAACCTCTTCGAGTTCTGCGATCTTGCCTTTGCTTTCTTTAAGGAACGAGTCCTCGAGAAAAGTGGCATTTCTTGACCCAAAGACCTTTTGTTGAAGAGGATGGTAGAAATAATATCCTATTGACTCTTTAGGATATCCTACGAAGTTGCATAAGCTTGATCTAGCTTCAAGCTTATCTCCCACTGTCCACTTCACATAAGCAGGACAACCCCAAATTCTTAAGTAAGGATAGTTAGGGATTTTGCCAAACCACATCTCAAATGGGGTTTTGGGTACAGATTTGGAGCGAACAAGATTCAGAATCTTAACTGCTAATTCTAGGGCATAACCCCAAAATGATGGTGGCAATTCAGTGAAGCTCATCATGGAACGAACCATATCAAGTAAGGTTATGATCCTTCTCTCCAAAACTCCATTTAATGGAGGAGTCAACAGAGAGATAATTCCATTATCTCTGAGATGACTAAGGAATTCGTCACATAGATACTCGCCACCTCAATCAGATCGAAGTGTCTTAATCTTGCGACCAGTTTGGTTCTCAACCTCCTTCTGAAATTCCAATAATTTATCAAAGGCTTCATATTTATACATCATTATGTACACATAACCAAAATAACTAAAGTCGTCTATTGTAACACCCCGGAGCGAAGGGTGCCACATCCCCCGTACCATAGCCCAACACGTCAAACAAAACGGGGACTCCACTCACGCATCGAACCATGGAGAACGGGTGACACACAAAACTCACCTCTAGGCTAGGCGGTCTAGACCCTGAACAGATTGCGCAAGAAAAACTAAAACCAATTGCGGAAGCAATAGGATCGCATAACATGATATATACATCAAAATAAAAGCAAGATACATCAATTTATCACATACCTTGCCCACCCTGGGCCACATAAAACATACTTAAGTTCAAATTACAAAACATAACTTATACGTATTTATACATAGTACAAAATTATACATAGTACCGGAGCGGGAAAGTAAATATGCCAATGCAAGGGCTAAGATAAAGACTCGACAAAATGACTCCCAAAACAAAAGACCGCCGCCTAGCTCGACTCCCCAACCGGGTACTTACAAACTCAAAGAAAAGGGGGAAAAACAAACAACGAAGAGGGGTCGGTCCTAAAGACTGGTGAGGGAGCTAACACACACACACATACATATAAGTAGAGCATAGCATAATCAAATCAAATAGTGTACATGAACCGGGGTTGGTTTTTGCATTTCAAATCATTTAAACCCGTGATACTACATATATAAGGAAAGGTTTAGGGACGAAGGCCAAAATCGACCAAGTTTTAAAAATTAGAAATCCAATCCCATTTGACAAACCATAAACGGAAACGAAGACTTAAACTAAATGACTCGATGAGTTCGAGTCCCAACCCACCTACTCCATAGCAAAACAAAGCGAAGACAAAGCAAAAAGCATAATTCAACCCAACCTTACTCCGTTTAGGGAAGAGAGCGGTCGCTCTTAACCCCACACATATCTTACCTTCTAATGGTGGCATCGGGGGATCCTACCCGACCCTGACGGGTTATGCCGCCGACATATGAGACCCGCTTTCCCCTCGACATCCCGAGGATGAGCTAAGCCTCACTTTGGTGGAGAAGCATACAGAGGTTGCAACCGGTAACCCTATAGCCGACCCAGGTCTCCCATTATATACAATTCTGGGGCCCAAACTTACACTTTTCACAAAACTTATACACACGCACACATGGACATATCTTTCAATGTCCCACAGCTCGCAAAACAAAACTCACACCAACCCTTTTGGAAACGAATAAACAAAACTTAGCTTACATATACATATAAAAGCCTTTCAAAGAATCTCATAACAAAGGGGCCAATTCCTACAAATTACTTATCCAACACTTATCTATATGTATATATATTTATAAGTCGCATGCGGCCTTAAAATACACATAAGGTTGTAGGTCATCATAGCTAAAAGGAAAGAAAACCCCACCTTGTCGACCAAACCGAACAAAAGGAATCACCTCTTTAACCTCGAGACAAA
The DNA here is from genome assembly GCA_037501455.1 of Lantana camara. Lineage (NCBI taxonomy): Eukaryota > Viridiplantae > Streptophyta > Magnoliopsida > Lamiales > Verbenaceae > Lantana > Lantana camara. Next base: position 87,574,557 of record CM074856.1, read on the forward strand.
CCTAAGAACAAAACAAAGGACAAAGGACAAGCTTAGACTTAACATGAACCAATTAGACGCTCGGCATATGCATATGAATGCAAATGATGCATAAAGTATGAAATAAAGTTAACACTTAGGTCACCTTAATCCATATTGAATCATATCAAAACATAGCTCACATAATCCACGTTAACGAGTTCATGAACTTTAAATAATCCATATAACATGTCAAATACCAAGGGAAGAGTGCATGCATCTCATATAAGAGCAAAGGAATTACAAGTAAGGTAAGCAAACAAGGTAGGAAGTCACACGTGTAAGTAAGGGAGCACTTAAATCACATAAAGCACATTTCACGTCAAATGAATCCATAAACGTAATGCAACACGCACGACACTCACAACACATTATACAATCATGAAACATGTTAAAATCAAGCAATGACAAGTTATAGCATATACATATAGAGAGTACATAGCACATTTGGGTCAAGAACGGGGAAGGGAATCAAACAAAACAAGCAAGAAAACAAGTTCGGGGCCAAAATATTTCTGTACCCAGATCCAGGGCCGTGTATTTTTAACAAAGAGGGGATCCATTGGCGTGGATCCCAGTTGTAACGCCCCAATTTTTCTAGTTATGCATTACGTGACATTATATGAATTATATTCTTATACGTATGTGAAAATATATGATATTATTCTCAAATCATGAATTATTGCATAACTTGTGATGCCCCGTCCGATAAATCGTACAGGTATGCACCACGAGAGAGTTTACTTTACGCACTTATGCGATTTAATTCTCTTGTATGTGTTTAATTCCAACTTTGATTGAAATGTGACTTAATTGACTAAAACCTAAAATGGAAAAAATATGAATTCTTACATGACAACTTGAGAATGGAACTTGGATGAATTTACATTAATTGTTGGAATTAGATTTAAATAGGACTTGGACCTATTTGTGAGTTTTGGGCCTAACTTGAATTAGGTGAGTTTGGGTCATTCGGAACCAATATGAGCTCGCGAATTCGAATTCGAATTCCGACACCACCACTGGACTTGAATCGGTGATTCGGGTCCAACAGAATTTACTTTATATTTTTCGGAAACCATTTAGACCTTAAACGTTTTAATTTTGACTTATTGGACCGAAAGTCATTTATTTGAGCCCAAATCCTATTTGAACCTTTAGCCTCATATTATATCTTGGAAACCCTAACCTTCACCTAAAACTCTTAGCCACCATATAAATAGCTTTATTCCCTTTTCATTTCATTTCAAACCAAACAAGTTAGCTTCAAAGAGAATCATGGAGAAATTTCAAGAGAAGATCAAGACTTGAACCATCTTTCATTTGAAGATCTCATATTCTTTGATTCCTCATTCCTTCACAAGACAAGGTAAGCTTTGGATCTCTTTTGAGGAGTATTTCATTTCTATTCTTGGATTGAAGCATGAAAGTGTTAGCATGAACTTGAATGATATCATCTTGAATTCCTTGAGTAAGCTTTGATGATTTGAATGCTCCTTATGTGTCTTAGTTGCTGGAAATTCGTCTTTAGAAGACTAGGGATTCATATCTTCATGTTTGGGCTTGAAAGTCATGAAAATGGGTGTTTGAGATTTTGGGCAAAACCTTCTTAAACGTGGATTAATTGATGTTTTGATGCTAAGCATGATTTATATGATGATATACTTGAATTTCGTGATGTTTTATGGTAGATTTCGTGTTGGTTTGATGATTTTTGGTGTTCCCCTGGTTTTTCCCGAAACTGTTCAGTTTCTGCTCCAGATCTATGGCCCGAACGGCCGTTCCCGTTTGTGCTTTAAGCCTGGAACGGCCCTTCCGGGTTACGGTTTGAGTTTTGGCGGCGAACATGGGAACGCCCGTTCCCATGGCCGTTCCCAGTCTCGCTGACTTTGGGCGTGGGAAGGCCCGTTCCCATGTTATGTTGTGCATGGGAATGGCCGTTCCCATGAGTCTGTGACCTTTTTTACTTGCTTTTTCGTGCGTATTTGATTCGTTTGAGTTGCTACTTGACTTGTATGTTCTGATATGACTTGGAATACATCTCTGAACCTTAATACTTTATTACTTGCATGATTTACTTGAATATTTGAATTGACCTTTGTGACCAACTTGATAAACATCATTCCATTTCGCATGTCATTCATACTTTGTACGCCGTGCGTCTTACTTGGTTCATGTAGAGTCTAAGTTTGGGCTTTTGTATGTCTTGTCACAGAGTTTGGTGGTGCCGGTAAGCCCAAGGTTTAGAGTGTTTGGCCCTTCACACTCTGAGACCCTACTACTACAAGGTGAGGCTTAGGATTTTGTGTAGTTATGCGACCTATGACCTTAATATGCTGATTTCAACCCTTGCATGCGAGTATATCTATTATATATACGTATGTGTTGGATATGATATGTTTATGACCTTGTGAATCAACTCTGTTATGTTATGTTCCTGTTGCGAGTTTGGCTATGAAATATTGACATCTGTACGTATGTATGTATGTGGATCCGAGGAGCTATAGGTAAGGAGCCCCCGGGACGGTTAGGGCCATCGGGGATATATCTGTGTTATTTCCATTTGAGATATCTTCATACAACCCGTACTGTAGGGAAGGTGTGGTATCTTGAGCCTTCGGTTAAGGCTGGGGAGGACTCTTGTGGGTTCGCTACCCCTTGAGGGTATGTATGTTCTGGATGGTTTGGGGACGGCACATCCCCTCCATCAATGGTGTGACGGTTGGATTTGATTCTGTATTTTATGTTTTGTTATGTCCTGAGGAGTAAAGGTTGGAAGCTCGTACTCGCCGAGCATGTGATATGTTCTGTCTGGGAATCATGAATCGAGATAAAGTTTCTGAAATGTTTTCTAAATCTTATATAACTATCTTTTGGGAACTTTTGGAAATGTCTTTGGTATGCAACACCTATCTCCGGTTCATAAGTCCACCCTTCTGATATGTGCTATGCTCTATATATACATTGTGGGTGTGCGTTAGCCCCCCTCACTCGGTCAAGTTGACCGAGTGATATGTACTGCAGGTATGTTGGCGTTTGCTAGGCGGGAGTGAGTCCTTTGAGTTGCACTTCGTCGGTCTAGCCTTTCTAGTTACATTTGTCTTTCATACACTTTACTTATGTTTTGACTTGTAGTCTTGAGATTATACTTTACTATTCGGTAGCCCTACGTAGCACTCGTATTCGGCCCCTTGTGGCACTTGATGATTATTACTTTATGTTGATATTCGGGTCTAGAGATCTATGCTAGTTGAACCCGTCACTTGTTATGCTTGTTGATATTCGGGACTAGGGATTTATGCTAGTTGAACCCGTCACTTGTTTTGAATGTTGATTTAAATGCTTCCGCTATCTTGTTTGAATGTTTTAATTGCTTTCGTGCTCTGAGTTTGTCGAGTTAGATCCGCCTAGCATAGCATGCCCATTTGTCTCCCGTTCGCTCTGATTTGGATTCGGGCATGGACTTCCATTTTATGACCGGGTCTGGGTCTCAGTGCGGGGGATGTGGCATCCTCCGATTGGGGTGTTACATCCTTAAGTGGTATCAGAGCTCTAGGTTGCAAAACCAAGCTCTAGTGTCTTGTCGAGTCTGTCTAGTTGGTACGACATAGGATAATGTGATTATGTGATTCATTTACTTGAATACTTGTTTATTTCTAATACTTGTATACATACACACGTACTAATCCACATGCATCAATATTGCTTGAATCTTTGAATTTCAGGATGCCCCCTAAACGCTGTGACCGAGAGGCTTCACCGGATGCGCCTAATCCGCCTCCGCCACCACCACTGAATGCGGAGAACATTGTTCAGGCACTTTTCAATCATTTACAGCAAAATCAGAGACAGCAGACACCACCAGTTGATGGTCCAGATGGTACTATCTCAGCTGCATATAGGGAGTTTCGGAACAACAACCCTCCTATGTGGTTTGGGGGAGATGACATTAAGGCTGAGGAGTGGTTAGCTGAGATCAGTGGTATTTGGGAGATTTGCCCAGGGAGTTCTCAGGATAGGGCTGTTTGTACTGCTCGATTCATTCAGGGACAGGCAGCTAACTGGCTCAAGGGAGTTCGATCCAGACTTGAGAGGAGTGGTATGGAGTTCACTTGGGAGACTTTTATGCAAGAGTTCCATGAGAAGTACATACCTCATAGCGCACGAGAGCATAGACTTCAGGAGTTTTCTGAGCTGAAGCAGGGATCCAGATCTGTTGAGGGCTACATTCTGGAGTTTGAGAGACTTGCTCCCTATGCTACCCACATCACTGATATTGATGCACACAGAGCCCGTCACTTTCTTCATGGGCTTCGAGAGGATATTCAGAGAGCTCTTCAGGGTGCCGATGTTAGCACTTGGGATAAGGTTACCAAGAGGGCTATTCAGGTCGAGGCTCAGAGACGGAGGTTGGGGCCCCCATCATTCTCTTCGGGGCGTGGTTCGGGTTCTGGTTCGGGCAAGAAGCCCGCTACACCTGCTTCTACTACTTCTACACCAGCTTTTCGTCTACATAGCTTCATTAACAAGAAGCCCCGTCCCACTGCTCCTACAGGACCACCACCATTACCGGCACCAGCTCCAGCCCATTGCTCTCACTGTCTGGGTGCTCATCCGTTCGAGAAATGTTGGAGATATTTGGGCAGATGCCTTGTGTGTGGGTCGGCTGATCATATGGTGGATGCTTGTCCGAAGAAGAGGCCGATGGTTCAGGCTCGTGCTTGTGCTATGGAGGGCGGGGAGGAGACAGCAGAGATTGATCAGAATGTTGTAGTGGAAGGTACAATACATATTCATGGCATATCATTACATGCATTGTTTGATCCCGGGGCTACTCATTCTTTTATTGCCCGGGATATTATTGCTTCTTTGCCTTTGCTTGCTGAGATATCTGCGCATGTGTTTGTGGTGAGTTCTCCCTTGGGGGGGAGCTTGGAGACGGACAGAGTGTTTCGTGAGTGCCCGGTGAGTTTTGAGGGTCGAGTTTTTCCTGTTGATCTGATTGTGATGCCGATGGGGATATTTAAGGTGATTCTTGGGATGGATTGGCTTTCCCGACATGGTGCAGTTATGGATTGCCGTTTGAAAAGGATTTCTTTTGATTCTACAGTGTTTTCGGGAGAGAGTTTGGGATCTATCTCGTTTATATCCTTTGTTGAGGCTAGTAAGTTAGTCCGGGATGGTGCTACAGGTTTCGTGGCATACCTTCTGAGTAAACCCAATGAGCAGGTCAAGTTTGAGGAGACGGAGGTCGTTCGGGAGTATTTGGATGTGTTCCAGGAGCGTTTGGGGTCTTTACCACTAGACAGGGATATTGAGTTTGTGTTGGACCTGTAGCACCCGAGCGTAAGGTACTACATCCCCCGCACCGAGACCTGACCCGTATATGAAATGGAAGTCCATACACGTGCCAAATACACGGTGAACGGGGACACAACACACACACTATGCTAGGCGTGACTAACCCTTAAACCATTCAAGATCAGTACAAAATAAAATCAGAGCGGTAATAAAATACGGAAGCAAGATCAGCATATAATATATACAATGAGCTACCAAGCTCCAAAATAGATATACAAAATTATTCAAGTATCCAAGGCCAGACGGCCTACAAAACCATAACGCTCCATACTAAGATCACATACAAAATAGAAATAAGAGTATAAGGGTATGAAATGCTGAATAGAAGTGCTAAACTTAAATGCAAGACCTAGACGACTTGTATTCCCACCTAGCACTCCTATACCTGCACAAAGCAACTGAAAATAACCGGGTTCAGTCTAAAGAAGACTGGTGGGTATGAAACGTGGCATAAGGTATAATATTACAGAAATTAAACACATACATGCAAGTAGTAATCCCGAATGAAGTTTTAAAGTGATTTTCCCAAGTGGGTGAAACAAATGAAGGCATCACCGGGATTACTACTATCATATTAATCATTAAGGTATTCATGGCCCTGGCGAGGGGGCGTGCACTATCTCCAACCAACACCTTGTGTATTCATAATCAATTATTCATCCATTCATTATCATACATATATCTTTTATGCTCATACATATCATGATCATAATCATTCATATACACCTTCTTCCTCCGGGTGGTGGACGGATTTGCAAGGCCCGACCACCTGATTGTATCAATGTGGCTATGAGGTTCATGAGTCCTCAAAGCCCGGTTAGCGTTTCCTGGTCAAAACTCCTTGACTAGGTCCGTTTCGCCGTAGTTCATGGTAGAACTAGTGTACGGGATCACCGTCGGCCCTTGCCTCCCCGGATAGCCACATACACTATGTCCCGGGGCCCGTGTTCAAATCATATCATGCACTTCCCAAAATCATAAGGTAGGGTTTCATAAATAAAAGGGATCAAACATTTGAAATCATTTACCCAAATTGACTCGATATATATAAATATACTATTTTGGCTTAAAACCTTTCACGTAAGGGATGTATCGGGTCGATTTAGCTATTAGAAGAGAAACCCACCTTTTACAAGCAAAAGAAAGGCACAAGCGTCTCAATGCTCGCCTTCGTCTCCGACCAAACCCGAATCTATACAAATTTGTAAACACATACGTCATACCTTTATGTCTGAAAAATCGGGGCGTTATAGGACCTCTATCCCGGAGCTGAGCCCTATTCGAAGACCCCATACAGGATGGCTCCTGCCGAGTTGAAGGAGTTGAAGAAGCAGTTGGATGAGCTTTTGGTTAGTGGATACATTCGTCCGAGCACTTCACCGTGGGCTGCTCCTGTTCTGTTTGTTAAGAAGAAAGATGGGACGTTAAGGATGTGTATAGACTACAGCGAGCTGAACAGGATGACAGTTAAGAACAAGTATTCATTGCCCCATATTGAGGAGTTGTTTAATAGCTTGCAGGGTTCGAGTGGGTACTCCAAGTTGGATTTGAGGCAGGGATATTATCATTTGAGGATTAGAGAGGACGACATCTCTAAGACTGGATTCAACACGAGATATGGACACTTTGAGGTTGTGGTTATGCCATTTGGGTCGACGAATGCTCCCGCGGTATTTATGGATATGATGCACCGGGTGTTTAGACCGTTTCTTGATAAGTTCGTGGTGATCTTTATAGACGACATCTTGGTGTATTCGAGATCGGTTGAGGAGCATGCACAGCATCTTCGGATTGTGTTGGAGACGCTTAGAGAGCACAAGTTGTATGCTAAGTTCAGTAAGTGCGAGTTTTGGATTGATCGAGTCACTTTTCTGGGTTACATCATCTCAGGCAATGGAATTGAGGTCGATCCCTCTAAGATTGAGATGGTGATACATTGGGAGAGGCCTAGGAACGCCTCTGAGATACGGAGTTTTCTGGGCTTGGCAGGTTATTATAGGAGATTTGATGGATTTCTTTAAGATTGCAGCCCCGTTAACTAAGTTGACCAAGAAGGAAACCAAGATTGAATGGGATGATAGTTGTGAGAGGAGTTTTCAGATTTTAAAGGAAAGGTTAACTACAGCACCGGTTCTTACCCTACCCGAAGGAGTTGATGGTTTTGCAGTTTATGCAAATGCTTCTAAGGAAGGACTGGGATGTGTGTTGATGCAGAATGGTCGGGTTGTAGCTTATGCCTCTAGGAAGTTGAAGGTGCATGAGCAGAATTACCCCACCCATGATCTAGAGCTTGCAACAATCGTGTTTGCGTGGTCTAAGTGGCGCCACTACCTCTATGGTGCTACATTTGAGGTATTCTCGGATCATAAGAGTCTTCAGTACTTGTTCACGCAGAAAGAGCTTAACTTGAGACAGAGGAGATGGGTTGAGTTCTTAGAGGACTATGATTGCACGATTCAGTACCATCCGGGTAAGGCAAATGTGGTTGCTGACGCGTTGAGCAGGAAGGTCAGTATTTCGAGTTTAGTGGCTGAGTTTTCTGAGCAGAGTTCGACTGTTATGGTTTCGTTGAGTAGGTTAGCTAACATCACGGTTCAGCCTGATTTGAAGCAGAGATTGTTGGAGGCTCAGTCTACGGATCCCGAGATTCCAAGATTGGTTGCTCGTTCTAGAGATGATCCAGAGACTAAGTTTGGTTTTGATGATTATGGTTTGTTCAGGTTCAAAGTAAGAGTGTGTGTGCCTAACCAGCTCAAGAGGGTAATACTTGAGGAGGCGCACCGCTTCGGTTATTCCATCCACCCAAGAGGTACGAAGATGTACCGGGACTTGAAAGAGTTGTATTGGTGGAGTGGCATGAAGAGGGATGTCGCATTCTTTGTGAAGCGATGTCTGACATGCCAAATGATTAAAGCAGAACATCAAAAACCGGGAGGCACTCTCCAACCACTTCCGATACCGGAGTGGAAGTAGGAGCAGGTGACTATAGACTTTGTGTCCGGCCTGCCGAGGTCTAGGAGAGGATTCGATGGGATTTAGGTTGTGATAGACCGTTTAACGAAGTCTGCCCATTTCCTTAAGGTTCGGATGACGGATAAGGTACCTAAGTTGGTTGAATTGTATTGTAATGAGATAGTGAGACTACATGGAGTTCCAGCTAGCATCGTGTCAGATCGGGACCCTCGGTTTACAGCTAGTTTTTGGCAGGATCCTCAGAGGTGCTTGGGTATAAAGCTTAAGTTTAGCACCGCATCACATCCAAAGGCTGATGGACAATCAGAGCGGCTGATTAAGTATCTCGAGGATATGTTAAGGGCATGTGCATTGGATTTTAAGGATAAATGGGATAAGCACTTGACCTTGGTTGAGTTCTCTTACAACAACAGTTACCAGGCTTCGATTGGTATGGCTCCTTATGAGGCACTCCATGGGAGAAAGTGTAGGTCGCCACTGTATTGGGATATTGAGGATTGGCGATGGACTAAGGATGGTAAGCTCATGAGAGCTAAGGTTTCATCTAAGATTGAAAAGATGGTTGAGAAGGTTAAGTTGATTCAGCAAAGAATGAAAGCGGCTCAGGATAGACAGAAGAGTTATGCAGATAAGAGGAGAAGGCCCCTTGAGTTTGAGGTCGGAGATCGTGTCTTCTTGAAGGCATGTCCTAGGAAGGGCTTTTCTCGGATCGGTAGAGAAGGGAAGCATAGCCCTCGATATCTTGGACCGTTTGAGATTTTAGAGAGGATTGGAGAGGTGGCGTATAGGTTGGACCTACCGCCAAGTTTGACTGGGATTCATAATGTGTTCCATGTTTCACAGCTTCGGAAGTTCTACCCCGATGAGTCGACGGTTTTCCCGGTTGAAGAGGTACAGCTTGAGTCCGATTTGACGATTGTGAAGCACCCAGTTGAGATTCAGGATCGGAAAGTACAAGTGTTGAAAAACAAGCAGATTCCCTTGGTCAGAGTGTTGTGGAGAGATTAGAAATCTGAGGAATCAACTTGGGAGACTGAGGAGAAGATGAGGAAGTTGTATCCGGAGTTGGTTCAAGCAGCGAACCTGAGGACAGGTTCTCCTGAGGGGGGGAGGTTGTGACGCCCCGCCCGATAAATCGTACAGGTATGCGTCACGAGAGAGTTTACTTTACGCACTTATGTGATTTAATTCTCTTTTATGTGTTTAATTCCAACTTTGATTGAAATGTGACTTAATTAACTAAACCCTAAAATGGAAAAAATATGAATTCTTGCATAACAACTTGAGAATGGAACTTGGCTGAATTTAAATTAATTGTTGGAATTGGATTTAAATAGGACTTGGACCTATTTGTGTGTTTTGGGCCTAACTTGAATTAGGTGAGTTTGGGTCATTAGGAACCAATATGAGCTCAGGAATTCGAATTCGAATTCCGACACCATCATTGGACTTGAATCGGTGATTCGGGTCCAACGGAACTTACTTTATATTTTTCGGAAACCATTTAGACCTTAAACCTTTTAATTTTGACTTATTGGACCGAAAGCTATTTATTTGAGCCCAAATCCTATTTGAACCTTTAGCCTCATATTATATCTTGGAAAACCTAACCTTGACCTAAAACTATTAGCCACCATATAAATAGCTTTATTCCCTTTTCATTTCATTTCAAACCACACAAGTTAGCTTCAAAGAGAATCATGGAGAAATTTCAAGAGAAGATCAAGACTTGAACCATCTTTCATTCTAAGAGCTCATATTCTTTGATTCCTCATTCCTTCACAAGACAAGATAAGCTTTGGATCTCTTTTGATGAGTATTTCATTTCTATTCTTGGATTGAAGCATGAAAGTGTTAGCATGAACTTGAATGATGAGATCTTGAATTCCTTAAGTAAGCTTTGATGATTTGAATGCTCCTTATGTGTCTTAGTTGCTAGAAATTCATGTTTAGAAGACTAGGGATTCATATCTTCATGTTTGGGCTTGAAAGTCATGAAAATGGGTGTTTGAGATTTTGGGCAAAACCTTCTTAAACTTGGATTAATTGATGTTTTGATGCTAAGCATGATTTATATGATGATATACTTGAATTTCGTGATGTTTTATGGTAGATTTCGTGTTAGTTTGATGATTTTTGGTGTTCCCCTTGTTCTTCCCGAAACTGTTCAGTTTCTGCTCCAGATCTATGGCCGGAACGGCCGTTCCTGTTTGTGCTTTAAGCCCGGAACGACCCTTTCGGGCTAGGGTTTGAGTTTTGGCGGCGAACATGGGAACACCCGTTCCCATGTATACTTGGACTGGGAACGGCCGTTCCTAGTCTCACTAACTTTGGGCGTGGGAAGGCCCGTTCCCATGCTATGTTGTGCATGGGAATGGCCGTTCCCATGCATCTGTGACCTTTTCTACTTGTTTTTTCGTGCGTATTTGATTCGTTTGGGTTGCTACTTGACATGTATGATCCGATATGACTTGGAATGCATCTCTGAACCTTAATACTTTATTACTTGCATGATTTACTTGAATATTTGAATTGACCTTTGTGACCAACTTGATAAACATCATTCCATTTCGCATGTCATTCATACTTTGTATGCCGTGCGTCTTACTTGGTTCATGTAGAGTCTAAGTTTGGGCTTTTGTATGTCTTGTCACAAAGTTTGGTGGTGTCGGTGAGTCCGAGGTTTAGAGTGTTTGGCCCTTCACACTCTCAAACTCTACTACTACGAGGTGAGGTTTAGGATTTTGAATAGTTATCCGAGCTATGGCCTTAATATGCTGATTTCAACCCTTACATGCAAGTATATCTATTATATATACGTATGTGTTGGATATGATATGTTCATGACCTTGTGAATCAACTATGTTTGGGAAAATTAGATATGAAAGCATATGTACGCTGTTTTGAAAAGTACGTTATGTTATGTTCCTGTCGCGAGTTTGGCCATGAAATATTGGCATCTGTATGTATGTATGTATGTGGATCCGAGGAGCTATGGGTAAGGAGCCCCCGGGACGGTTAGGGTCGTCGGGGATATACCTGTGCATAGTTCCATTTGAGATATCTTCACGCGCCCCGTGCTCTAGGGAAGGTATGGTATCTTGAGCCTTCGGCTATGGTCCGGGGAGGACTCTTGTGGGTTCGTTACCCCTTGAGGGTATGTATGTTCTGGATGGTTTGGGGACGGCACATCCCCTCCATCATTGGTGTGACGGTTGGATTTGATTCTGTATTTTATGTTTTGTTATGTCCTGAGGAGTAAAGGTTGGAATCTCGTACTCGCCGAGCATGTGATCTGTTCTATCTGGGAATCATGAATCGAGATAGAGTTTCTGAAATGTTTTCTAGATCTTATATAACTATCTTTTGGGTACTTTTTGAAATGTCTTTGGTATGCAACACCTATCTCCAGTTCATGAGTCCACCCTTCTCATATGTGCTATGCTCTATATATACACTGTGGCTGTGCGTTAGCCCCCCTAACTCGGTCAAGTTGACTGACCCCTTTTACAAGTTTAGTTACAGGTATGTTGGAGTTTGCTAGGCGGGAGTGAGTCCTTTGAGTTGTACTTCGTCGGTCTAGCCTTTCTAGTTGCATTTGTCTTTCATACACTTTACTTATGTTTTGACTTGTAGTCTTGAGATAATACTTTACTATTCGGTAGCCCTGCGTGGCACTCGTATTCGGCCCCTTGTAGCACTTGATGATTATTACTTTATGTTGATATTCGCGACTAAGGATCTATGCTAGTTGAACCCGTCACTTGTTATGCTTGTTGATATTCGGGACTAGGTATTTATGCTAGTTGAACCCATCACTTGTTTTGAATGTTGATTTAAATGCTTCCGCTATCTCGTTTGAATGTTTGAATTACTTCCGCGCTTTGAGTTTGTCGAGTTAGATCCACCTAGCATAGCGTGTGCGTTTGTCTCCCGTTCGCTCTGATTCGGATTCGGGCATGGACTTCCATTTCATGACCGGGTCTGGGTCTCAGTGCGTGGGATGTGGCATCCTCCGATTGGGGTGTTACATAACTCGTATTTGAGTGATACTTGAATTAATTGCCAAACATGATTTGTTTGATTATATGACCTTACTTGATCTATTTTCATAATGTGGACTCGATTGCATTAATATAACATAAATGAATCATACATACATAGATAGATATTTATACTTGACTATATATTTTTACAACTTATATATATATGCATCCACTTGATCATTATATAATATAATTGCATTTACACCCTCATCCCACTCACTACTAACATGTAATTAAATAAGTAATAAGGGTCTAGTTGCAATAATCACAATCATGCAAGACTTTTTACACCCTCATCATATATACATACACAAATTTATATATATTATATACATAATATCTACTTTTACTTTATACATATAAGTGATATGTATGTATAATGCATTACATACACTCATTCTATCTCTCAATTCCATTTCATTCTCATTTCATCAAAAATCCCAAACACACACACACACACACTAATACACGATCAAAACACCAAGAAGAGAAGAGAAGATTTCATCACATTTCAAGCTAGATTCTTGGAGGATTTGTGAAGCTAGAAGCATCATCTTCATCATCTCATCATTTCATCCATCCTTTCATTCTCTTACGGTATAAATGGGTATTTGGTTGATCTCTTGAATCTTTGATGATATAGGGTGTAATGACTAAGTGATGTATTCTTGTTCATTTATGGTTAGAAGCATGTTTAGGGCAATTATATTCCAAAGCTTGCATGAAAACCTTGAGTTTCTATGAAAGTTGATGACTTGAGATTTTTGGGGTTTTGATTGATAAATTCTTGATGATCCATACATGTTTCCATGGATTATATGATGCCTAATTGATATATATGAGTTATATGCATGATATATGTTCGTTTGGAGTGATTTAATTGCCTTGGTTTGGTGTTGTATTGATTTGGGAGCCAAATTTCGAGCCTTGCCCTGTTTTCCCTTCGTATCGCTGCTGTAGCATGATCCACGGGCGTGGATTTTTGTCCACGGACGTGGACTTGAGTCCAGAAAACTTGGATTTTCGGCATAGAGAATCCATGGGCGTGGATTTTTTTGCATGGAAAAATCCACGGCCGTGGATCTTCCTCTGTTTTCATCCTGAGTGTGTTTTGTCCCGTTTACCCATCAAACGAACTCCGATTGACTTGATTCTTGAACTAATAAAAAGATCTTGAAGTCTAGAAGAACCTCAAATTAAAATAATCTCATAATCATTTCCCATTTGTGAGATATTATCAATTATTTTTGGTGTCGCTGCTTTATCGACAAACTGCAATCATTCAACTTCAAGTTTACGTCATTTTCTCCTCGCTATGAACTAGAAAACGAGCCATATATCATTTTAAAGGTCTGTTTCTCTAGTTTCATTCCAATAGCACAAAAATCAATTCAAACTTCTACAACTCAAGATATTCGAGTTTTCCTACAGCATGCGCATTTCCGAAAATTGTCAACTTTTGCCCTATTGTGCCAAAACCTCTCTTATTGCATTCCTTTCACTCCCTTGGCTCCCATATGCGACTGATATGTGTTATAAACTTGGTTTATTGCTAATCATGCTCCTATTTGACACTTCTTGGTACTTAGCTGCTCAAACGTGATTGTGTGACTCCATGCCTTACATGAATTGAATTTGAAATAATTGAATGATATGAATACATGATTCCTTGATATTAATTTCACCTCTTAGGTGTTAATTGGTTTGAATACATGCTAAATGTCACTTGATTGCTTGTTTATTTATTTACATGAGCATGACCGTGCATCATACTTGGTCTCATATTGAGTCTCGTCTCACGAGTTCCCGTTATTTCCTTTCTTATCCAGTTTTTCTCCAGGGCGGAGATCATTGACCGTTTGGAAACTTTATGGTATCCTTGTCTTATTTCGTCACTCCTCAAGTGAGGTTTAATTGCTAGATATATAGAACCCTTACAACCCTATGTGATGTTTTAAGCCAAAATGTATTTATATATCTATAGTTTTCCAAACTCTATCGATTTTCAACTGATCTACTGAATTGTACTGTATTGATTGACTGTTTTTGCGAGTATACTGTACTGCATTGTGGGCCCGACGGTAGTGGCTTGAGCCAACTGGGAAAGCATGGGCTGCCGGGTATCTCGAGTGTTATCCTTACCAAATTGGGATGACCCCTGAACCCCCCAGGAGATTAGGGGAGGAAAGAGTTCCGGGCATAGGAGTCATGTTCCTGATGCTCAAACTGATCGGGTGGTGGGGCCTTGCGATCCCACCATCACCGGAGGGAGAAGGAGTCATTGAAATTGATACTTGTGCACCGTAAATTGATTGCTTGATCACCTAATCACTTAATAACTGAATGATTGTACACTGTCGGAGTAAGGTTGGAGAATCGCCCTCACTCACCGGGCCACTGATTGATTGATTGAAATTGGTTAAAGTGTCTAACCTGATGGTTGTAATCTCGGGCGAGTTCTAAGTATTCTTGAACTTATTGTTTTCTGTTATCAAAACCTTACCCGAGGTTACGACTTGAATGTTATCTGCGCTAATATTTATTTAAACCCCTCACTCAGTCTTTCAAAGACTGACACCTCAAATTTTCAGGTTGCAGGGTTCATGCTAGGCGGGATAGAGTCTTTCATGTTGGGTCTAGCACTTGTCTTTCTCATTTTCTTGTACATTAATGATGCGTATATAGATTGTTATAGCTTTTAGTATTTATGTATGTTATGTTTTGTTTTTGAGAGATTTGAATTGTATATGTAAGTAATGAAGTTGAACTTGAAGGGTGATAATGAAATGTATGTACCTTATGCTTCCATTTTAATTGCTATGCATGTTGGTTATTTAAATGAGGGTTAGTCCCGCCTAGCTAGTGTGTCGTTTTTTTTTATTGGCTCCCGTTCGCTATAGTCTTGGTTCATGTACGAATTATCCATTTTGTATGTGGACTGATCTATAGTGCGGGGGATGTGGCTACCTAGCGATCCAGGTGCTACATCCCAAGGTGGTATCAGAGCCCGGTTGGAAAACCACGGTTCTAGTGGCGTGTCTTGTGAGTCTAAGTCGTACGGCATATGATTATTTGATAAAGTGAGTTTTGCATTCTATGTGAACTTATCTGAATCTATTTGGACTATTTGAACTACTTGATAGTTTGTGCATTGTATTGATTCTTGGTACTAATTGTTGATTGATTGATTTCACGTTGCTTGAATTTTATATGTTCAACGTGTTTTAATTTTCATTTTTGTTGAATTATTTGTCACATTTTGCATCAAATCCATGTCTTTGGTATCAATTATGTGGCAGGAGCATGTATTAACCTCATGTATTTATATTTGAGACATGTTGTGATTATAGGCTATAAAGATCATGACTAACCTTGGCCAATTTCTGCGACAACTTCAATCTACCGCAAGCTCCTTTCTTTCGGTTTGAAGTTAGAAGGAATTCACCGGGGAATTTCATGCAAGAATTTAAGAGCCATGAATTTCTCTAATTGGGTTCTATTTCAAGTGATAAGATCCGGAATAGAAGAATTAAGTGTGGTAGTAATTCACCAACTCTAGGAAGTTAGAAGATAAAAGAGGAAAGTTGCAAGCTATGGTATCAATCCCACATTCACTTAGGAGAAAGATGAATAGAGTCTCGAAGATGTTTGGGTTCGAGGTTGCCATCAACAAGGAGTGATGTTTATAACTTGCAAAATAAACATGTGAGACCACATTATTAAAGTAGCTGGTTCACCGGGGACAAGAGGTTCAGTTAACTCAAGAGAGAGGGAAGGAAGTTTTGCGGTTGCTAAGGATTCAAGATTTAGAATATCAAATAAGTCGAGGATCTTCTACTAGTTGGAACTAAAATCAAGATGTGAGAGAAAAGTAACTTAAATGATTCGGGTTGAGGTGCAAATTTGTGAATTAAGTTTCAGATGAATCGAGACACCTCGAACTTTGAAATAGGGTTTGGATCAATTGGGAAGATTTAAGAAAAATGATCTATTTTAAGTTCTTGGAAACTACAAGTAGAAGAAAAGAACATTGAAGTAATTAATGTAGCTCTACAAAGAATCAGGATATTTTGGATTTCGGGTTAAAAAGGAAGATGGAGATAAAGGAGTAAAGAAGATTGATTACTATAGTGGGTTCAAGTTCATGGAAAGCCAAGATACTTAAGATTCTATCTTCAGTTAAAGTTAGTTAATTTTCGAATCCAAGATGAATTGCTATATGGTGAGGTTAAATTGGGAGATATGGAGCAACGAATGGAAACTGTGAAGAAAGACAAGTCATACAACCAATTCAAGTTCAAAAGGAGTAAATTGAGAGGACTTCAACCGAGGTAATGCCTAAATGAAGTCGGGACAACAATGGGAGATTAGTCCCTTGAGAGAAGTTGGGATACTAACTTCATAAGTGGAAAAGAATTTGAATTCAAGAGTTTCAATCTCGGATTATAAGGTTATACGAGTGATACACGGAAACCTCGATCGAGGAGATAATTGTGATGGAGATGCATGAGTTGATGTTAAGGATTTTGAGGAATTGGAAGACCCTAGGTAACAAGAAGTGACCAACAAATGCGACGCAAGCTTGTAATTCAACAAACAAGGAACAAGTGCTAAGCTAAAGGATGTAACTACGGTGACAGGTTCAACACATTCATGAGCACGTGCATCATACATTGTTTAAATCATTTAAACTTCTTTAATTATATATGCATTCTTAATTAAGCTTAATTGTTCCAACGTGTACATTTTATTACTTACAAGTGTGACACATGCATTGGCATATTAACCCGACATGCATTGTTTAAGTGTTTACTTGATAGGAACTATCCCCACCTCACGTATCAAGTATTACTTCAACTGAGACACAACTGAATTATGAGAAGGAAAATAATTGGATTGCAAAGTCTGGACCAAAAAGGGAAAGAGCTATTGAGAGGCCGGGAAAAGTAGCCGGAAGTTGTAATGGAGGAAGTGGGTCGCTAAACTTACCAATCGCTTCAAAGGTAAACATGGGAAACTTCCCGGACAGGAGGCATGATTAGAATTATTTATACCAAGGAAGCTAAATTTAAGGAATTGAGAAATTTCCATTTAAGAATTGATGTTACGAGCCAACGGGGTAAGAATAGGCATTCTTAAGGGGGAGAGTCGACCGGGGAAATGTCTTCAAAGTTATTGATGGGCTCAAACGGACTACTTTTAATAGAAGCAACAAAAATACAAGAGTTAACCACAATGGGATTTCTCGAAAGTGGAAAAAGGGAAAGAATTAGATGATTATGATATTTGATGACCTTTAAGTTTGGGGTGAGAAAATTTTGAGGATAATTTCATAAAGGAGAAGCACTTCAAGAACTGGAAATGGGTATTCAAGAAATGGTGAGAGAATTAGAACTCGGAGAAATTTCAAGATCGAGGTGAGAAAGACTTCGGGAATAATATTGGAAGAGACGAGGGCCCCAAGAGATGAAGATACGGATTCAAACAGAGTTGAAAAGTTAATGGATAAGATGGGGAAAAATTTTCGAAATAATATCGGAAGAGGCAAGTGCTTCAAGAGTGGAAGATGGGTATTAAAGAAGTGTTTGGGAATTGAAATGACAAGGTAGAGTAAGGAATGATCGATGACGACTTGGGTTCAAGTATTAACATCATTGGACTCTTACCACCGGGCACGTATGAATTCAAGTCTTCCAAGGTTGAACGGATTGAGTTCTCTATATAACGTGTTTCTTATCTTGGAAAGGGTGGGGCCGTAAGAGAACTTCGAGGAAAACTTTCGTAAGGAAGGTACCAGATGGGAGAATACGGATTGTCGGTTGTTTTCCATAATAAACCGGAGATACTTTTAGGTGGAGGACTATGGTTCGAGTTATTAAAGATTAGATTGAGTAGTTGAAGAACCGGGTACAATTTGTGATGAGAAGCCTGCCTAATTATCACATTTCGTGACGGACCGAGTCAGAGTAATTTAACCAAGATTGGGACTTCGGACCATGGTACTAGTTAATATAAGAGAATTCATCATGGAAGTAGGATTAAATTATCATTTAAATATTGGATATCGAGGATTTCAATGTTCGATGCTTTGGGTGGAAGAATCTCCAACATCAAATCGAGGGTTGGAACGGATCAGTACCATGGAAGATTCCCGAACAACGGTGAACGGTACATCAAGCATCCATGACACATGCATACACGCAACTTAAATTCGAATAATTTCCTGATGCTAAGGGATTTGATCGTTAGTTGTGTTAATTATTTTTGTATGAACGATAATTGGCGTATTTGCTATTTTCTACTTGTTCTATACGTGAAAACTTGTGTGGGAGTTTATTCATTTTAGTTTAGGTTGTTCATTATCTATTTGAGAGACGGGGATCTCTCATTATATGTTTGAGAGATGGGGTTCTCCCATAGCTTGTTTGAGAGACGGGGTTCTCTCATTATCTGTTTGAGAGACGGGGTTCTCTCATTGCTTCTTTGAGAGACGGGGTTCTCTCATGGTTTGTTTGAGAGACGGGACTCTCTCATCGCTTGTTTTAAAGTTCAGAACTCGAGTATGGACCGGGGGACCAGGTCCTCTTAAGGGGGAGAGAGTTGTAACGCCCCAATTTTTCTAGTTATGTATTATGTGACATTATACGAATTATATTCTTATACGAATTTGAAAATATATGACATTATTCTCAAATCATGAATTATTGCATGACTCGTATTTGTGTGATACTTGAATTAATTGTCAAACATGATTTATTTGATTATATGACCTTACTTGGTCTATTCTCATAATGTGGACTCAATTGCATTAATATAACATAAATGAATCATACATACATAGATAGATATTTATACTTGACTATATATTTTTACAACTTATATATATATGTATCCACTTGATCATTATATAATATAATTGCATTTACACCCTCATCCCACTCACTACCAACATGTAATTAAATAAGTAATAAGGGGTCTAGTTGCAATAATCACAATCATGCAAGACTTTTACACTCTCATCATATATACATACACACATTTATATATATTATATATATAATATCTACTTTTACTTTATACATATAAATGATATATCTATATATTGCATTACATACACACACTCTCTCTCTCAATTCCATTTCATTTTCATTTCATCAAAAATCCCACACACATACACACACTAATACACGATCAAAAAACCAAGAAGAGAAGAGGAGATTTCATCACATTTCAAGCTAGATTCATGGAGGATTTGTGAAGCTAGAAGCATCATCTTCATCATCTCATCATTTCATCCATCCTTTCATTCTCTTACGGTATAAATGGGAATTTGGTTGATCTCTTGAATCTTTGATGATATAGGGTGTAATGACTAAGCGATGTATTCTTGTTCATTTATGGTTAGAAGCATGTTTAGGGCAATTATATTCCAAAGCTTGCATGAAAACCTTGAGTTTCTATGAAAGTTGATGACTTGAGATTTTTGGGGTTTTGATTGATAAATTCTTGATGATCCATACATGTTTCCATGGATTATATGATGCCTAATTGATATATATGAGTTTTATGCATGATATATGTTGGTTTGGAGTGATTTAATTGCCTTGGTTTGGTGTTGTATTGATTTGGGAGCCAAATTTCGAGGTTTGCCCTGTTTTCCCTTCGTATTGCTGCTGTAGCATGATCCACGGGCGTGGATTTTTGTCCACGGGCGTGGATTTGAGTAACGAAAACTTGGATTTTCGGCATAGAGAATCCACGGGAGTGGATTTTTGTGCATGGAAAAATCTGCGGCCGTGGATCTTCCTCTGTTTTCATCATGAGTTTGTTTTGTCCTGTTTACCCCTCAAACGAACTTCGATTGACCTGATTCTTGAACTGGCAGAAATCTCTTGAAGTATAGAACAACTCTAGTGGGAATCACCTCATTATCTTTTCCCATTTTTGAGATATTATGAATTATTTTGGTGTCGCTACTTTACCGACAAACTGCAATCATTCAACTTCAAGTTTACGCCATTTTCTCCTCGTTTTGAACTATAAAACGAGTCATATATCACTTTAACGGTCTACTTGTCTAGTTTCATTCCAAACCAACAAAACTCAATTCCAATTTTTTACAACTCAAGATATTCCAGTTTTCCTACAGCATTCGCATTTCCGAAAATGGTCAACTTTTGCCCAACTTTGCCAAAACCTCTCATATTGAGTCTCGTCTCACGAGTTCCCGTTATTTCCTTTCTTGTCCATTTTTTCTCCAGGGCGGAGATCATTGACCTTTTGGGAACTTTATTGTATCCTTGTCTTGTTCCGTCGCTCCTCAGGTGAGGTTTAATTGCTAGATATATAGAACCCTTACAACCCTATGTGATGTTTTAAGCCAAAATACATTTATATATCTATAGTTTTCCAAACTCTATCGATTTTCAACTGATCTACTGAATTGTACTGTATTGATTGACTGTTTTAGGAAGTATACTGTACTGTACTGTGAGCCCGAGGGTAGTGGCTTGAGCTAACCAGGAAAGCATGGGCTGACGGGTAACTCGAGTGCTATCCTCACCAAATTGGGATGACCCCTAGGAGATTAGGGGAGGAAGGAGTTCCGGGCATAGGAGTCATGTTTCTGATGCTCAAACTGATTGGGTGGTGGGGCCTTGCAATCCCACCATCACCGGAGGGAGAAGGAGTAACTAAAACTGCTACTTGTGCAACATAAATTGATTGGTTGATCACCTAATCACTTAATAACTGAATGATTGTACACTGTCGGAGTAAGGTTGGAGAATCGCCCTCACTCGCCGGGCCACTGACTGATTGATTGAAATTGATTAAAGTGTCTAACCTGATGGTTGTAATCTCGGGCGAGTTCTAAGTATTCTTGAACTTATTGTTTTCTGTTATAAAACCTTACTCGAGGTTACGACTTGCATGTTATCTGCGCTAATATTTATTTAAACCCCTCACCCAGTCTTTCAAAGACTGACACCTTACATTTTCAGGTTGCAGGGTTCGTGCTAGGCGGGATAGAGTCTTTCATGTTGGGTCTAGCACTTGTCCTTCTCATTTTCTTGTACATTAATGATGCGTATATAGATTGTTATAGCTTTTAGTATTTATGTATGTTATGTTTTGTTTTTGAAGGATTTGAATGGTATATGTAAGTAATGAAGTTGAACTTGAAGGGTGATAATGAAATGCATGTACCTTATGCTTTCGTTTTAATTTCTATGCATTTTGGTTATTTAAATGAGGGTTAGTCCCGCCTAGCCAGTGTGTCGTTTTTTTTTTTTTATTGTCTCCCGTTCGCTATAGTCTTGGTTCATGTACGAATTATCCATTTTGTATGTGGACTGAGCTATAGTGCGGGGGATGTGGCTACCTAGCATCCGGGTGCTACACCAGTCCAGAAAGTTTCCCAAATCTACCATCAAATCCACGGTCGTGGGTTTGCTCTAGCCTAAAAAAATTCGAGATTTTGGCCCCTAAAACACCAAGAACTCAATCTAAACTCAAACCAAGCTAAAGTGAAAGGGAAAGGAAGAGATGCATCACATATTCAAGTTTCTTCAAATTCCACAATGGTAACTCCATGAATCCTCAACCAACATGCATACTAAGTTCATAAAACTCTTAAATTATGTCTAAGAAGCAAATACCATGAATCAAGCTCAAAGAAATTGCAAGGAATCAAGCAAGAATAATTAAAATACCTCAAACCCACACTATTCATGCTTCAAGCCATAGAAGGAGCAAACATGGATGAAAACTCATCAAATTAAACTTAAAAGCACCACAAGGACATGGAGAGATTAAATATGGACTTACCTCTTGAATTGGAGAAGATTTGATGGAGTCTTGGACTCAAATCTTGGAGAAATGGCTTGATCCCCTTTCTTCCTCTTCTCTTCTCCACAAAGTTGAACTTGGGGGCTCTTTTTCTCTTCATTTCTGGGGGTGTTTCGAAATTGGGTCTGAGGGAAGGGATAGAGGAGCAAGTTAGTGGATGGTGGGGCCAAAAATGAGTTGAATTGGTCAACAATTGTGGGAGTTATGGCTTATTTGGTAAAATGTGGCAAATCTGTCAAAAGAGGATCAAACCGGATGAAATTCGGATGATCAAACGGGCTTAGAAAATTTGAATCTTGATTCCATGGATTTCTTTCTTTGTTATGAGTCCGACGCATCTTCCGGAATTCGAATCTGAATTCCCGAGCTCAAGTTATGCCTCCCGGAACACAAGGTGCGCTAAAGCTCGTTAAGCCCTTATGTCCCTAACATAAAAAAGGGTTCCAAAACCATATCAAACAAACTCAAAAACAAGTAACGAGGACGTAAGAAAGTTCATATAACATGTAATTCTTGGAGTCTTGGGATCACGGCTCTTCATAAATCTCAGATTCTTGTTCTTCGGGCAACCCCTCACCATATGTCCCGTTTCCCCACACCTATAGCATCTTTTGAGCTTCTTCCGATAAATTTCTTCGTATGGTTTAGACCTTGGCAATAGGAACATTGAATTGGTTCCATTGGAGGAGGCATCCAATCCATCTTCATGAGATGAAGTTTCTTCCTCTTGGTGTCGGTGACATCTTGAAGTCCTTGGGATTCCTCTCGAAACATAGGCCTCTTGTTTGAGCTTGAGCTCTCTCCTTGATCTTGCCACACATAAGAAGTGTGAGATTCCATCTTTTCCTTATCCATCTCGTCTTGAATCGCTCTTCTAAGTTCCTCGGACCATTCATGCACCGGTGATATTTGGAAAACTCGTTGGATCTCGTCTCTTCGCTCTTGTATATAGCTTCGGACTTTAGGGCAATCTTGATTAGCTCTTGAACCTTCTAGCTCCGTCATAAGATCATCCATCCTCTTCTTTTCTTGTTCAAGGTTCAAGAACTCTTGAAGTTTTATAACCACTTCCTTTCGAGGAATGTACTTGTAACAAAATTCTCGGATGAAGGTCTCCCATGCTAGTTCTTCTCCGGACTCCTTTAATCTTGACCTCACTTCTTTGAGCCATTTGGAAGCTTCACCTTGGAGTAGACGGGAAATGCACTTGACTTTCTCTTGTGAAGTCTCCGGACAATTCTCCCAAATCTATATCAGCACAGAGAGCCACACTTCGGCTTCAATACTATCACCTCCAAACCACTTCGGTGGATTGAAGTCATCAAACTTCTTGTAGACCTAAAACTCTTGTTTCTCTTGTTTCCCTTTTGATGTCGAATGTGGATGTGAAGATGCCATCCTGAAATAAGAAAATGATTCCAAAATATCGATGCGTGCCGGGTTTAATACATGTTCATGTGAATGATTAATGCAAATAATATAAATAATTCAAGTAATTCACATAATAAATGAGAGTGAATCCAAACAATCACATAATCCTAAGCCGAACGACCTCGACAGACTTGACACGATGCCAAAGCTCCGGTTTTGTAACCAAGAGCTCTGATACCACGCAAGGATGTAACACCCTAGAGCGAAGGGCGCCACATCGCCCGCACCATAGCCCAACACGTGAAACAAAATGGCGACTCCGCTCACGCATCGAACCATGGCGAACGTGTGACACACAAAACTCACCTCTAGGCTAGGCGGTCTAGACCCTGAACAGAGTGCGCAAGAAAAACTAAAAGCAATTGCGGAAGCAACAGGATCGCATAACATGATACATACATCAAAATAAAAGCAAGATACATCAATTTATCACATACCTTGCCCACCCTGGGCCACATAAAACATACTTAAGTTCAAATTACAAAACATAACTTATATGTATTTATACATAGTACCAAATTATACATAATACCGGAGCGGGAAAGTAAATATGCCAATGCACGGGAGAAGCTAAAGACTCGACAAAATGACTCCCAAAACAAAAGAGCGCCTCCTAGCTTGACTCCCCAACCGGGTACCTGCAAACTCAAAGAAAAGGGGGAAAAACAAACAACGAAGAGGGGTCAGTCCTAAATACTGGTGAGGGGGCTAACACACGCACACATATATATAAGTAGAGCATAGCATAAGCAAATCGAATAGTGTTCATGAACAGGAGTTGGTCTTTGCATTCCAAATCATTTAAACCCGTGATACTACAAATAGAAGGAAAGGTTTAGGGCCGAAGGCCAAAATCCACCAAGTCTTAGAAATTAGAAATCCAATCCCATTTCACAAACCATAAACGGAAACGAAGACTTAAACTAAATGACTAGGCGAGTTCGAGTCCCAACCCACCTACTCCATAGCAAAACAAAGCGAAGATAAAGCAAAAAGCATAATTCAATCCAACCTTACTCCGTTTGGGGAAGAGAGCGGCCGCTCTCAACCCCACATATTTCTTACCTTCTAATGGTGGCATCGGGGGATCCTCCCCGACCCTGACGGGTTATACCGCCGACATATGAGACCCGCTTTTCCCTCGACGTCCCGAGGATGAGCTAAGCTTCACTTTGGTGGAGAAGTATACAGGGGTTGCAACCGGCGACCCCATAGCTGACCCGGGTCTCCCATTACATACAACTCCGGGGCCCAAACTTACACTTTTCACAAAATATATACACACGCACGCATGGACATATCTTTCAATGTCCCACAGCTCGCAAAATAAAACCCACACCAACCCTTTTGGAAACGAATAAACAAAACTTAGCTTACATATACATATAAAAGCCTTTGAAAGAATCTCATAACAAAGGGGCCAATTCCCACAAAATACTTATCCAACACTTATCTGTAACACCCCGATTTCTTGGCAAGTCAGGTATGACATCACGAGTGGGATTAGACCGAGTATTATGTGACTTTTATGTGTTTTAATTTCTAAGTGAATGTTTAATTAATAATTTCGTATCTTATTGTTATTATGTGACTTATATGACTTGATTGAATATGTAATTTGAACTAGTTTTTCATATGTAAACTTGCTTTTAGATGTATTATTTTGAATATGTACTTATTTGATCTTATATGAAATCCTTGGACTCAATCATACCTGGAATTTGACCCCATTTGCTATCCTACCAAACATTGGGACCCTAATTGAATTACTTAAATTGTTCAAGGACCAAAGTACAATTTTTTCCCTTTTCTTTTCCCCTTTTCACGAGATCAACCCCCCTCCCTTAATTCATTCTTCTTCTTTCATTTTTTTCTAACAAGCAAGGGTTCCCAGCTTCCCCTCTTCTCCTTCTTTGATCGGTCCATCAAGCAAGCAAGGTGACAAGAGAAATTCTTCAAGTTTTGGTCCAAGAATTCAAGCTTCAACCACTTCTTTCCCATCTAATCCTTCATATCCAAGGTATATATGTGTGTATATATATGTATATGTTGGGTGATAGCAAGGGTTGTATGGTGCTTGCTTAATAACTCGAATTTTGGTGTTTATATGCATGAATACATGATAATCAATGAATTCTAGGTTTAATTCTTTGAATTCTTGGAGCAAGGGTGTAAAGATATGTTGTATGTATGTATATGTGTGTATATGATTGTGGGTTTATGAAATTTGATGTCATGAATTAATGAGTGATATGTGGATATATATATGGGTATTGAGGTGTTTATATGGTGTATTTGCTTGGAATCGGAGTTGGAGGTGTTTGGGACCTTCTCCTTCATGTTATACCATGTCAATATCCTATTTTTCGACCCAGAACAATCCGAACGGTCGTTCGGTTTCTTCATGAACTGCCGTTCATCCGAACAGAACCGTTCTACCCTCCGAACGGTAGTTCCTGGTTTTGTACATGGAATTCAAACGACCATTCACTATTCAAATGGACTCGGATTGACCTGATTTTTTAACTCACAGAAACCTCTTGAAGTCTAAAACATCGTAAAATTGGAATCACCTAAATATCTTTTCTCATTTCTAAGTTATGATCATTTGAAATTTGTGTCGCTACTTTGCCGAAATTCTGCATTGACCTAACTTCAAACCTACGCCATTTTCACCTCGATTTGAATCAAGATTCGTGCTACATACCACTGAAAGTATCTATGTGTCTAGTTTCATTTCCAACAAACAAAACCTAATTCCAACTTCTAGAACCTGAGATATATCCAATTTTCTACAGCTTGTTCATTTCCGAAAAACTGTCAACTTTCGTCAAAATCCATCTTCTTGCTTTCCTTTCACCCTCTTGACTTCAGTATGTGTTCTAATTGATTCATATGCTTATTTAACATGTTATATTATGTAAGTTGTATATTTCAAATTTATGGCCTAATTGGAATGCCCGTTTTTGAATTATGAACTCATATGGCTTTATGTGTTACCTCATATCGCTTCCTTTGTATTCGTTGCCCTTATACGAACTTTAACATTACGAATTCCCAATGTATGCTATTATATGCATTGTAAACATGTTTAAATATATGCTATGAATACTATATGAAGTTTATGGCCCAATTTGATATGAATCTTGAAAGGTATGAAACGTATGAATATGAAACCACCATGTATTGATCGTTTTGAATGAATTACTTGCTTATATGACTTCATAACATGATTTATGCTCTTGATGCATCTAATAACATGTACACAACATGCCGTTCATCTATGTGGTTTCATGTTGAGTCAATTCTCACGAGTACACGTTGTTCCTTCTCTTATACAGTTCGTTTCCAGGGCGGAGACTTCCGAATTACGTAGGCACCCATTCTACTCTTGGTTCTTATCTCATGATATTCCAGGTGAGGGAGTTTTTTTTGTAGCTATGTAACAAACCCTACAACCCTTATGTGACCAGTTTTGGCCAAAACCTTTTGTATATATATATATATGTTATTTTCAAAGTGGAGTCATCGATTAAATTATTATCGAGTAAACCTTTTCTAATGAATTATGAAATATGTTATGTTTCTTATGAATCAAATGTTTTGGCGAGATTATGTTATGTTCTTGGGCCCAGGAATTTAGTACATGCGGCTATCCGGGGAGGCAAGGGCCGACAATGATCCCATATGCTAATTCCATTTATGTTTATGACGAAACGGACCTCGTTAGGAGTTTTGACAAGGAAACGCTAGTCGGGCTTTTGGGGCCTCATGAACCCCTCTAGCCATTATGTATGAGGTGGTCGGGTCTTGCAAACCCGTCCACCACCTGGAAGAAGAAGGTTGGAAGTTATGTTATGATTGTTATGCACCGTGCGGGAAGGCCGGGATACGGATTGCCCAAACGACTTTGTCTTATGTTATGATATATGACTTGTGTGTATTATAATATATTGCATGATCACGTATTCAATATATTAATGATATTTGTCATACACGGTCAGAGTTTGGTTGGAGATAATGCACACTCACTCGCCGAGCCTTAATGTTTATGTGTGATTTCTGAACTTAAATAATTTAATATGATTTAGTTGTAAAGTTCGAGCATTGTTAGTTATCTTTTAGCCCTTCTTGGGAACTAACTTTAAATAAAACTTTGCTCGGGATTTATGACTTGCATGTGCATGTTTTTTTTTATATATATGTATCGCTCCTGCTCACTCAGTCTTCTAGAGACTGACCCTCTCCCTCCCCAACCATTTAGTACCCAGGTTTGGTGTTGGAGTTTCGTACTAGGCAGAGTTGTGTTGAGTCTTTGAGTCGGTCAAGTTAAGTTAAAAGAGTCTCTGCACTCGCATATATATTTAAATTGTGTATGATCCGACTTTGTAAGATTATGAATTTGAATCTTTATGTATTTATTATTGAATTGCCCTTGTCGGGCTTTGTTATGAGTTAAAAAGAGGCCTGAGGAGCCAAAGTCTGCTTGTGGTTCGTGTGTTCAATTTCTGGAGGCCCGTGGCCAATGCATGTGTTTGGTTTTAATTTTCCGCTGAATTAGGTTTTGTTGGTTGGTTATATTTGCAGGGTCTAAGTTCCACCTAGCTTAGGAGGATTGTTTTGTTTCTCTCCTGTTCGCAATGGTTTGATATGGGTGCGGACTTCCCATTTCGTTACTCGTGTTGAGCCATAGTGCGGGGGATGTGGTGCCTCATGTACGGGGTGCTACATCCTTAAGTGGTATCAGAGCCCGGTAGCAAAACCGAAGCTCTCATGTCGTGATTGAGTCAGTTTAGGTCGTACGACATAGGAACTAATTGTCAACGTGTGCATTGCATTGATTCTTGACCTCGTGTTATGGTGTTTGATGCAAAATGTTGAAAATTTAGATGTTGAACTCGTTTACTTTAAGCTTTTTGATTATGTGTTGCATTTTATTCCAAATACATGCTCTTCGTGTTAATTATATATCATATGCACCTACTAAACGGCATGCATTTATATTTTAAATGAGTTGTGCTTGTAGGATATTCTTACAATATCAAGCCACGGCCAATCTCTACGACGACCATAACCTATCACAAGTTCTAATTTCAAGCAAGGGAAATGTAAGGAATGCACCGAGGTTACCTACAAAGATCCAGGGATCGTGGTCTTTTCTAAATGGAGCCATGTTCTTTAGTGTCCTTAAAACGGTGCAACCAAGCTCTCTCATCGTTTTCAAGAGCCTCATTGGAAGAGAAATCAGGATAGAAATCACAAGGAAGGATGTCGGTTCTTAATAATGCCTGGAAGAACAACAATTATGATGCACCATCTACGCTTTGTTGGGGAGGTTCTATTGGTAGTGGCTTTACTCAAGTTGAAGGCCATGTTTTGCCAATTCCTAAGCTTACAGTTAAAAGAGAATATCTCTTCACTAGGAGTGAAGGTAGGATTAGGAGTAGAAGACTGATTAGTGGAATAGTCCCCAAGTTTTGTGGTGGTTGGTAAAGGTTTGTTAAGATAGTGGATTATTTATTCAAAGGAAAAGTGAGGAAAACCTTGAAGGTACTCTAGTTGAGGTTCAGATCAAAGAGGTAATGATAATCAAGAGGACTCGAAGTAAAATCAATTGTCGAGAGATAAGTAATAAAGGTCATCGAGGATGGGTTTCAAAGTGAATCAAGTTAATTGGTTTCAAGTCTAGGGTAGAAGGTTCGGAATATGCTAGGATTTGTGAAGGGCAAGCGAGGCGAATCGGCAAAGCAGAACTTCCGAATAAATTAAGTTTTGGTAGCTGAGTTCGAGAAGAAGATGAATTTGAAAGAGCTAAGGAAAATTAATCTAACATGGTGAATGCAAACTTATGGGAGGTAACAATGCTAACGGTTCTATCTTTAGCCGGATTGGAGTTTATCATCCAGATCCAAGTTGAATTGTCGTGTCGTGAGGTTGAATTGAGAGATATGGAGTGACAAATGGAAATGATAAAGAAAGGCAAAGATCTATTGGAGCCAAATTACGTGCCCAAGTGTAAACAATTGGAGGATGAGTTCATCTAGTCGTTTAACTCAGGAAGAATCGTTAAAGGAACTTTGAACAAAGTGACAACTAGGAGTAGGATTTGGAATAACATTTGGGGATCAATCTTTGCAGGGAGTCAAAACATCGATCCCATGGGCGTCGAAGAATTTGGTTTCAAGAAATTACAATCTTGAACCATGGAGATAGAAGCTTATGCGAGAAGACTTCAAGGATTTGAAGACCGTGGTAAAACGAGAAATGAATAACAATTCGAGGCAAGTTGTAATTGGAGAAACGAAGAACAAGTTTTCGGGCTAAAACTACTACTATGGTGACAGGTTCAATGCATTCATAGCACATGTATCATACATTGTAATTAATTCCGTAAATTCTTACTATATGTGTTTTAATATTATAATTGTTAACTTGTTGTTGCATATTTCTTTGATGAATTATATGCTTTGTTGCTATAATCGATGATTTGATGTTTCATTTCCTTTCTTGGAAATTTGCGCTACATGCATTTAACATCTTAACCCAACACGCATCCTTTTAATGTTTACTTGTTAGGAAGCCATTCTTGTTTGATACTTCAACTACCGATTTAATCTAAGCCCTATCGAATCTGAGGTTCCAAATTTTAAAAAGGATTAATTGAGAAATTGGAAAGTAAAGGCATAGGGCCGTTATTCCAATCAAGAATGACAAAGTGAATGAGAGCTAGATTATTGAGCTCATTTCCTAACTGGAGCTACTCGCCCCAAGGAGTAACTTCGGGGAGATCGAGAATTTTGATTAAAGAAGGATGAACAGTATTCACATATAAGAGCGAAAATCTTTAAGGGGGAGAGCATGACCGAGAAAAACACTTAGATTCAAGGTTGTGCTCGAAGAAGATGCCTTTAGTAAAAACGGAAATACAAGTCTCGGTAGGCATGAAAGTCCTAATGAAAGTGATAGAAAAAGGAATGAAACGGTTTTATTAGTAAACCTTCAAAGTGAATGTTAAGTTACCAAACTCAGGTTGAAGATCGTTACGGGGTAATGAAGGGATTGGCACGATTGACATTTATACGAATGGAATTCGGATCCTGAAGATGTTGGATTTATAAAGAAGTTTCCGTTGAACTTTTAGGATTGTTCTAGCGAAAGAAAACCGGATCAGAGTATTATATTCCACGATGATGACAATCAAGGTAAATTCAACTAAGTATTGGAGGGGTTCAAACAACACAACAAAATAAAATCTTTAATAAGTCCTCGGTCATCTTTCCATGATGATTTAGAAAGCTTTAAGACGAGAAGAATCGAACAAGAGTAATTATTGAGGGACATGGATCAAACTTCAAGAATCATCAAGGAGGTTTTAGTTTTCGTTAAACAATTGAATAGATTGGAACTGACGGCACGCTTAAAAGCTTGAAGAGGATGAAGGTTCCACGGAAAGATCGAGTTAAAATTTGGGAACCGATAGTCTCAACTCGGTTTGGAAGGAATTGGGAGAAAGACGGTTACCGTTATTCGGAAGGTTTATTTGAATTCCAAGAGCTTTACAAAATTAAAGAAAATAACCGTGGAAGAGAATCAGAATGGAAATCGAGAATTGGGGTCAACCAAGGGTCCGTCTACCCTTCTATTCAAGCACACACTCAAGATTAGAGGATCGACCGTGGATTGAAACCCGGGCGATCATTAAAGCCTTGAACACATCGTGCATTTTAAGTTGTGGTACTAGGGATAAAAAGGAATTTCCAACAAGAATCCCACTTTGAATCGAATCACTATAATGGAAAATTCCCGAACAACGGTGAATGGTACATCAAGCATCCATGCCATATGCATACATGCGACTTTTAGTTGAATAATTTTATGACGCTGAGTGTTTTGATAGCTTGTTGTATTACCTACTCTTGTGCGTTTGATACTTGATTTACTTGATATTTCTTACATGTTCCTTGTGTGATAATTACGTGTTTTTTTATTTATTTATTCTCTCTTGTTGTTGTTTGAGAGACGGGATTCTCTCGTTGTTGTTTGAGAGACGGGGTTCTCTCATTGTTGTTTGAGAGGCGGGGTTCTCTCCTTCTTGCTCGAAAGATGGGGTTCTTTCATCGTTACTTGCTGCCTGCTTAGACATTCTAGTGTTTAGGCTTCGGTGAGTTAAGGGTCGTGGCTTAACAGCAACTGAAGACCCTTGTTGCTTGAAGACCTTTTCCGAACTAATTCCTGACGGGGAGTTACTAACCCGCGTGGGATGAACACGGGAAAGTTTACTGAGAGTTCAGAATTCAAGGCAGTGGACCTGGGGACCAGGTCCTCTTAAGGGGGAGAGGTTGAAACACCCCGATTTCTCGGCAAGTCAGGTATGACGTCACGAGTGGGATTAGACCGAGTTTTATGTGAATTTTATGTGTTTTAATTTCTAAGTGAATGTTTAATTAATAATTTCATGAACTTATTGCTATTATGTGACTTATATGACTTGGTTGAATATGTAATTTGAACTCATTTTTAATATGTAAACTTGCTTTTAGATGTATTATTTTGAATATGTACTTATTTGATCTTATATGAAATCCTTGGACTCAGTCATACCTTAAATTTGACCCCATTTGCTATCCTACCAAACATTGGGACCCTAATTGAATTACTTAAATTGTTCAAGGACCAAAGTATAATTTTTTCCCTTTTCTTTTCCCCTTTTCACGAGATCAATCCCCCTCCCTTAATTAATTCTTCTTCTTTCATTTTCTCCTAACATGCAAGGGTTCCCAACTTTCCCTCTTCTCCTTCTTTGATCGGTCCATCAAGCAAGCAAGGTGACAAGAGAAATTCTTCAAGTTTTGGTCCAAGAATTCAAGCTTCAACCACTTCTTTCTCATCTACTCCTTCTTATCCAAGGTATATATGTGTGTATATATATGTATATGTTGGGTGATAGCTAGGGTTGTATGATGCTTGCTTAATAACTCGAATTTTGGTGTTTATATGCATGAATACATGATAATCAATGAATTCTATGTTTACTTCTTTGAATTCTTAGTGCAAGAGTGTAAATATATGTTGTATGTATATATATATGTGTGTATATGATTGTGGGTTTATGAAATTTGATGGTTTAATTCATGAATTAATGAGTGATATGTGCATATATATGGGTATTGAGGTGTTTATATGGTGTATTTGCTTGGAATCGGAGTTAGAGGTGTTTGGGACCTTCCCTTTCATGTTATACCATGACAATATCCTATTTTTCGACCCAGACAAATCCGAACGGTCGTTCGGTTTCTTCCTGAACGGCCGTTCATCCGAA
Organism: Lantana camara; assembly: GCA_037501455.1. Lineage (NCBI taxonomy): Eukaryota > Viridiplantae > Streptophyta > Magnoliopsida > Lamiales > Verbenaceae > Lantana > Lantana camara. Next base: position 87,607,554 of record CM074856.1, read on the forward strand.
CAGAACCGTTCTGCCCTCTGAACGGTCGCTCCTGGTATTGTGTATGGAATTCAAATGACCCTTCACTATTCAAATGGACTCAGATTGACCTCATTTTTTAACTCACGAAAACCTCTTGAACTCTAGAACATCCTCCAATTGTAATCAACTAAATATATTTTCTAATTTATGAGTTATGATCGTTTGTAATTTGTGTCAATACTTTACGAAATTCTGCATTGACCCAACTTCAAACCTATGCCATTTTCACCTCCATTTGAACCAAGATTCGTGCTGCATACTACTGAAAATATCTATATGTCTAGTTTCATTTCCAATAAACAAAACCTAATTCAAACTTCTAGAACTTGACATATATCCAATTTTCTACAGCTTGTTCATTTTCGAAAAACTGTCAACTTTCGTCAAAATCCATCTTCTTGCTTTCCTTTCACCCTCTTGACTTTTGTATGTGTTCTAATTGATTCATATGCTTATTTAAAATGTTTTATTATGTATCAAGTTGTATATTTCAAATTTATAGCCTAATTGGAATGCCCGTTTTCGAATTATGAACTCATATGCCTTTATGTGTTACCTTATGTCGGTTCCTTTGTATTCGTTGCCCTTATACGAACTTTAACTTTAGGAATTCCCAATGTATGCTATTATATGCATTGTAAACATGTTTAAATATGTGCTATGAATAATATATGAAGTTTATGGCCCAATTTGATATGAATCTTGAAAGATATGAAACGCATGAATATGAAACCACCTTGTATTGAACGTTTTGAATGAATTACTTGATTATATGACTTCATATCATCATTTATGCTCTTGATGCATCTCATATCATGTACACAACATGTCATGCATCTATGTGGTTTCATGTTTAGTCAATTCTCATGAGTACACGTTGTTCCTTCTCTTGTGCAGTTCGTTTCCGGGGTGGAGACTTCCGAATTAAATAGGCACCCGTTCTACTCTTGGTTGTTATCTCATGATATTCCAGGTGAGGGTGTTTTTGGTTTAGCTATGTAACAAACCCTACAACCCTTATGTCGCAAGTTTTGGCCAAATCCTTATGTGTATATATATATATATATATGTTATTTTCAAAGTGGAGTGATCGAGTAAATTATTATAGAGTAAATCTTTTCTAATGAATTATGAAATATGTTATGTTTCTTATGAATCAAATGTTTTGGCGATATTATGTTATGTTCACGGGCCCAGGAATTTAGTACATGCGGCTATCCGGGGAGGCAAGGGCCGACTGTGATCCCATATGCTAATTCCATTTATGTTTACGACAGAACGGACCTCGTTAGGAGTTTTGACAAGGAAACGCTAGTCGGGCTTTTGGGGCCTCATGAACCCCTCTAGCCATTATGTATGAGATGGTCGGGTCTTGCAAACCCGTCCACCACCTGGAGGAAGAAGGTTGGAAGTTATGTTATGATTGTTATGCACCGTGCGGGAAGGCCGGGATACGGATTGCCCAAACGACTTTGTCTTATGTTATGATATATGACTTATGTGTATTATAATATATTGCATGATCACGTATTCAATGTATTAATGATATTTGTCATACACGGTCGGGGTTTGGTTGGAGATAATGCACGCTCACTCGCTGAGCCTTAATGTTTATGTATGATTTCTCAACATAATGAATTTAGTATGATTTAGTTGTAAAGTCCGAGCATTGTTAGTTATGTTTTAGCCCTTCTTGAGAACTAACTTTAAATAAAACTTTTCTCTGGATTTATGACTTGTATGTGCATGTTTTTTTTTTATATATATGTATCGCTCCTGCTCACTCAGTCTTCTAGAGACTGACCCTCTCCCTCCCCAACCATTTAGTGCGCAGGTTTGGCGTTGGAGGTTCGAGCTAGGCGGAGTTGTGTGGAGTCTTTGAGTCGGTCAGGTTAAGTTAGAAGAGTCTCTGCACTCGCATATATATTTAAATTGTGTATGATCCGACTTTATAAGATTATGAATTTGAATCTTTATGTATTTATTATTGAATTGCCCTTTCCGGGCTTTGTTATGAGTTAAAAAGAGGCCTGAGGAGCCCAAGTCTTCTTGTGGTTTGTGTGTGTAATTTCTGCAGGCCCGTGGCCAATGCATGTGTTTGGTTTTAATTTTCGGCTGCATTAGGTTTTGTTGGTTGGTTATATTTGCAGGGCTTAAGTTCCGCCTAGCTTAGGAGGGTTTTTTTGTTTGTCTCCCGTTCGCTATGGTTTGATACGGGTGCGGACTTCGCATTTCGTTACTCGTGTTGAGCCATAGTGCGGGGGATGTGGTGCCTCACGTACGGGGTACTACATTATCTATATGTATATATATATATATATATAAGTTGCATGCGGGCTTAAAATACACATAAGGTTGTAGGTCGTCATAGCTAAAAGGAAAGAAAACCCAACCTTGTCGACCAAACCGAACAAAAGGAACCACCTCTTCCACCTCGAGATAAACCTAAGAACAAAACAGAGGACAAAGGACAAGCTTAGACTTAACATGAACCAATTAGACACTCGGCATATGCATATGAATGCAAATGATGTATAAAGTATGAAATGAAGTTAACACTTAGGTCACCTTAATCCATATTGAATCATATCAAAACATAGCTCACATAATCCACGTTAACGAGTTCACGAACTTCATATAATCCACATAACATGTCAAATACCAAGGTAAGAGTGCATACATCTCATATAAGAGCAAAGGAATTACAAGTAAGGCAAGCAAACAAGGTAGGAAGTCACACGTGTAAGTAAGGGAGCACTTAAATCACATAAAGCACATTTCACATCAAATGAATCCATAAACGTAATGCAACACATACGACACTCAAACCACATTATACAATCATGAAACATGTTAAAATCAAGCAATGACAAGTTATAGCATAGCATATTATACATATAAACAAGTACATAGCACATTGGGGTAAAAAACGGGGACGGAATCGAGCAAAACAAGCAAGAAAACAAGTTCGGGGCCAAAATATTTCTGCACCCAGATCCAGGGCCATGGATTTTTAACAAAGAGGGGATCCACGGCCATGGATCCTAGTCCAGAAAGTTTCCCAAATCTGCCATCAAATCCACAGCCCTGGATTTCTTTTAGTGCAAAGAATGAAACGGGATGTGTCTAATTTTGTTAAGAGATGTCGGGTTTGTCAACAAGTTATGGCCGAACATCAACTACCGGCAGGTAAATTGCAACCGATACCTATACCCTAGTGGAAATGGGAGCAAGTCACCATGGATTTCGTGATCGGGCTTCCGAGAGTTCGAAAGGGATTTGATGGGATTTGGGTTGTTGTAGATCACCTCACCAAATCGGCACACTTTCTACCGATTCGATCGACCAATAAAGTGGAGAAATTAGCGGAGTTATATCACCGAGAAATTGTGAGATTGCATGGGATACCCGCTAGCATCATTCCGGATAGAGATACTCGATTCACTTCGAAGTTGTGGAAGGTTCTCAATAGATTGTGGGGTACGAAGTTGAGTTTTAGCACCGCATTCCACCCGCAAACCGATGGACAATCCGAACGGGTAATTAAGTTTCTTGAGGATTTGTTAAGGGCTTGTGTAATGGATTTTTCGGAAGAGTGGGATAAGCGATTGACTTTGATCGAATTCGCCTACAACAATAGCTACCAATCTTCGATCAAGATGGCATCGTATGAAGCTTTGTATGGTCGTAAATGTAGATCTCCTCTATATTGGGATCTTGAGGAATGGAAATGGAATGAGAAAGATGGTTTGGAGCGAGGAACCGAACCCGATGCCATTAAGGGAGCGATTGAGAAAGTGGAAAAGATTAAGCAACACATGAAAGCGGCATAAGACCGGCAAAAAAGTTATACCGATCGGAGAAGGAAAGATTTGGAATTCAAAGTGGGTGATCGGGTCTTCTTGAAGGCAACATCTGGAAAGGGTTTCTCATGAATTGGAAAGGTTGGTAATTTGAATCTGAGGTTCATTGGTCCGTTCGAGATTGTGGAACGTATTGGGGAAGTTACCTACCGCTTGGATTTACCTCCGAATCTCACGGGAATTCGTAATGTGTTTCATGTATCACAATTGAGGAAGTATTTTTCGGATGCGATGGAGACTATGCCGGTAGAAGAGACACAATTGGATCTGGACTTAACGTTTAAGCAACAACCGGTGAAAATCTTGGATAGGAAGGTTGAAGAGTTGAGGAGTCGACAAATCCCGTTGGTTAAGGTACTTTGGAAAGATCTCAAAACCGAAGAAGCAACATGGGAAACAAAAGACAAGATGCGGAGTTTTCATCCTGAGTTGTTTCCCGATGGTAATTCTGGGGACAGGATTTCTTTAAGGAGGGGAGGTTGTGACGCCCCGTTTCTCGATCAAGGTAAGTTTTGTTACGTGAGTGAACGATTTACCTTTCTTTACATTAATTATTTGAAATTATGCCTTAATTTGATAACCGTTTTGTGCTTATATGAAATATATGATTTGCATGGTATATGTGGCTTCTTCATATGTTAATTACATGCTCGTATTGTTCCTATTGAGCTTTGATAGCATGCTTTGTGATTAATCGAAACTAGGTGCTTATTTGGACATTAAAGCATAATTTAGTGACTAAATGGTAAATTTATTTTCTTGGCATGGAACTGGATAGAACTTAATAAAATTGAGTAGATAATTCGATCACGAATTCGTGGGTTCTTGAATCGCTCAATTTGGAGTTCGGACAAAGAAGTTATGGCCATTTTACGGAAAGTCAACCTTTTTAACCCAAATCAGTTGACCGCGACCCAATTTCGAATTTAACCTAATTTTAGACCCAATTTCACTTATAACCCGCTCCAATTGACCCGATTCACGACCTGTATTGCTGACCCAATATACCAAATCAGATTTTTAACATCTCTAAACCCACATTACGTTATTTCAAAGAATGAAACACACACTCCCTCACATTTTCTCTCAAACCATTCATATTCTCCCAAGAACACTTCACCCATTTTCAAGAGACAAGATTGGAGATTGAAGCTAGAGATTCAAGACTAAAGACCGAGTTATTCTCTTCGATTCTTAGCTCCTAAGGTAAGGTTTATGTGCTCTTTAGTTGAGTTGGTGTTCTTTAAGCTTTTGAACTTGAATTTGAACTACGGTTCTTGTGTGTTGGATTGAATTCGAATTTCTTGATGGAAATATGATTCTTATGAAGCTAGGAACAATTTGATGTAAGAATTTCTTGTTTTCATGCTTGATTGAAGAATCCACCATTGATGACCTTTAAAGCTTTCTTGAATCTTGAGAATTCTTGCATGTTCATCTTCTTGTGTGTTTTAGCTCAATTTAGTGTTTAATCCTTGTTCCTTGAGCAATTCCATGAAGGATGTGATTAATTTTATTGACTTTCTTGCATGAATGAAGATTCCACCATTGTTGAGTTTGAAGCTTTGAATACATGAAGAAGATGAAGTTCACATGTGTAAATTGTTGGATTTCTTGACGCATATACATTCCTAAATGTTCCTATTATGATATTTGATATGAAAATTTGTTTATTCACATTGTATGAACTTTGAAACATGATTTTGGAATTTTTAGAGCTTAAAATTCGTCGTGTTCAAGCATATGTTCATAATTCCGATTTGCAACAGTGTCTTACCAAACGCCCGTGTAAAAATTGCATTGAAACACCAAACCCCCGTTTGAAAACCTACTGTCATGATTTTCATGGCCTAAACAGGCGTGTGACTTTTGTTCTTGGAGGCCAAACGCCCGTGTGGAGGACCTCGGGTCCCATTTTTCTGTTTTTGTGATCTTGATCGTTTTGCTTCGTTTTCACTTCCTTTGCACTTCTCACACCCCTAGCATGATATATAAGACTTGGAATAATGTTTACATGCATTGTAATATCTTACATACCTTGATTATGTGTAATGATGTGCTAAGTATGGTTCACATGTTGTTATTTGCTTATTTTATGACTTGAAAGCTTGTTATATGACTTATATGATATTGTTTGATCATAAATGCTACACTTATGTTATCTTAGGACCATCATTTGCACATCATGAGCATATTTGCATTATCTTGAAGTCGTGCGTCGTCTTAATTGGTTTCGAGTCATGTCTTACCTTTGTTAGTACGTTGTCTTGTTAGGTGGTGAGTCTCCGGGCGAGTAGCTTGTTGCTCGTGGTTGGCCTTCGAAGTTCTTGGTCAAGGTGAGAAGTTATATGTATATGAAATGTTTTCAAAACTGTGGACACATATGGCCTATCATGTTTGATAATTTGAACCTCCATTTCCAAAATATATAAATGTAGGCTCTATAAGCTAAGTTTTGTGAGCGTTGCTCATATTATGTATATTTGTTATGGAGAAAATGATTTGCAAGTAAAACTAGAGTTTTATTATCAGGGATATGTACCCAAAATGCTTTCGAAACTTTGTTTGGATATTATACCTCTATGCATTGTGTAGCGAGATGTTTTGGACCATTCTATGAAAGTGGCATGGAGGTTGGTACCTTGCAGGGATGCTTGCATAGTTGGATTTGGATTTGAGAGCTCGGGGATGGAGTAACTAGGAATGCCGGGAAGGCAAGGGCTGACGGTTACCTCTTACGAAATTCCCAACATGTAACAGATACTTAGGTTCCGACGGAGTGTGCGGGACTGAGGTAGTCTCGAGGGGGAATGTGGAGTTTCATAGACTCGCTTCCCATTGTTTTGGACCGATGTACGGGGGCTGTACACCCTCGACATCATGGAGTTTGGATGGATTAGTTTTGTTTTGTTTAGATTCGGAAGTTCGGATGGAGTGCTCGTTCTCGCCGAGCCGGTTATTTGTGTGATTTATGATCCATACTTTGATAACTTGCATTCTTTGAAAACTTTATTTGGATCATGAACAACCTTTGGTTTTGCATGCATCGAACCTTTATACATATTGACCGTATTGCACTTCTCCTCACCGGTTCCTTTTGAACTGACCTCATTTACCTTTCGTGTCCGCAGGTTGTATTTTGGAGTCATGCTAGGCGGGGTCTTACTTGAGAGTTTTGTGTCGAGTCTATCTTGCACTCCTTATGTTGATACATATGTTTATATTAAGTTAGTTTAGACCGTGTTGGTCATTAGGTTGATTTGACATTCCGTACTTGAGCATTTTGTGTTGGACCGTGATGGTCACTTAATTGATGAATGAATGAATTTATGCACTTTTTATGTTTTGATTTAAGCTTCCGCATACTAGTGTTTGATTTACTCGCTTTGTGAGTCTAGTACCGCCTAGCTAGGATGTTCGTTTGCCACCGCTTGTTTCGAACCTGGCGGATATATGGATGGCAATTCTAAATACAAGCTGGGACCGTAGCACGGGATAGTCGTGGATGCCCTCATCGGGTCGTTACATGAAGGTTGTGAAATATTGATCATTGTTTCTCGTACTTACACAAAGTGGTCCACAAACATCAGTACGGATTGAATCTAATACTTTAGTGGCATGTTCCACTTTACCATTAAAGGGAGTTTTGGATATATTTCCTTTAAGACATGATTCACAATGAGTTAACTCTTTAAGTTCATTATCATAGAATGATCCTAAATTTCTTAAGATAGCAATCCTATCTTTAGAAATATGCCCTAAACGTGCGTGCCATAAAGAAGCTGAGATCTTGTTATCTCTTTTGCGTTTGGTTAATTGTTGTATATTCAGAATATTAGTGTCTTTAGTTGTATAAAGTCCATTAGATAATGTACCAAGCAAAACGAAAGTTTTATTCTTCTTAAGATAAAAGTTTTCATTTCTAGAATGAGTCTCAAAACCTTCACAATCAAGTATTGGAATGGAAATGATATTACGAATAATAGAAGGTACATAAAGGACTTTGTTCAAAACTAAAGTAAAGACACCTAAATCTAATCTACACGTCCCCATGGCTTGGGCTTGAACACTTGATCCATTCCCAACCTTCAAGACGTATTCTCCTTCTTTAAGCTGCCAGACCTCATTTAGCATCTGTACATCATTACAGATATGAGCTCCATAGCTGGTATCAAGTACCCAAGAATTAGAATCAATAGATAGATTTACTTCAACAATAAACGCACCTTTCTTTAGAGTATCTTTGTACTCTTGGCAGTTCCTCTTCCAATGCCCTTTCTTGCCACAATGATGGCAAACGTTCTCTATCTGATCCTTTCTCCTCCTGGCCTTTCTCTTTTTAACCCCTCCATCGGGTTTAAGAGATCCCTTCTTCTTCGGAACTTTCTTCCCTTTGCCTTTAGAAGGCCCAGAAGAGGAAGTGAACATCATTACTTTGCGATCCTTCTTGATCGTGTCTTCAACAGTCACAAGTTGATTAATCAGCTCAGCTACATTAGCATGAGGATGATTCATGTTAAAGTTTAGCATGAAAGGATTGAATGATGGTGGAAGCGATGCGAGCAACAAGTCCACAGCGAGTTCTTCACTCAGTGGAATTTCCATGGAGGTTATTTTCTCGTTCAAAGCAAGAAACTTAAGACCGTGCTCATGGACACTTGTACCTTCTTTCATTCTGAGATGAAAGAGCTCCTTAGAGGTTTTGTACCTTAGAACACGCTATTTTGGGGCGGTACAATTGCTCGAGATGGTTGTAAATCTCCCAAGTGTTGTCCATTGACTCGTGTTGCCTCTGCATGTCCAGAGACATGGTGGCCAACATGAGGCAACGGGCTTGAAGATTATCTTCAGACCAATTCGCAATCGCGTCCCTTTCGGCCCGAGTCGGAGCCTTGCCTTCAGCGACAGGCTCTCCCTCGAAGAGAACATATCTTCTCTTTTCAGAATCTAAAACTATCTTTAGATTCTGAAGACAATCAGAGTAATTGGGCCCCGTTAACTTGTTTGATTCGGGGATGGATACCAAAGGGTTTTTGGCTGCCATTTCAATTGTAGAGAATCACAGAACTACAACCTAAATGGAAAAACAGAGAAATCATGAGCATGCTGAATAATAATGATTACATATTATCAAGGTCTATAGAAATATGTTCTCCCACTATTTTTAGAAAGTCTAGAAATCCCAACGACTTTATAAGAAACTTATTTTCTCAATGGGTACTAGGATCCCAAGCATTCTTAGTTTTAGACCCACGACTCGTGAGACATCCAAAGGTCTAAGAATCTTTAGGTAGGTACGAATTGCTGATTCCATCCCCATGGAATTCCTAGTAATATTTTTGCATCACTAATCTTCCAATCATGGACCCACGACTCATGAGATATCCATATCTACTTTAGTGTTGATCAGGACCCATCAATCATAAGATCTCAAACAAACTTAGTCTGGAACGGCCCACGACTCGTGAGACATCGCCCATTCTAAAATGGTCAAGAAATATTAATAAAAAATAATTAATCAGCAAACTAAGAGTTAATGAGCTACACTAATTACCCCACGACTTGTGAGACAACAATTAGTTTCACTTAAAGTCCTAAATCCTATTGATGGAATGCTAGGAATTTTATTACCATGATAAAATACCTATTTATTCGAATTTTGCTCAATATTTAAAAGGCATTTTCGAATTACCTCACCAACATATAAGGTAATCAAAATTTTAATTGTCTTGTTAATGAAGTTTCACATGAAGTGCATCACAGAAGAAATTAGCAGATAACATGTCCTAACATGATACTAATTATGTGATGATCATGGGTATCCTATCTTATATGTGATTTTGGGAGCCACTCCAAAATCACTAGTTCTAACATTCATGCAACATAAGACAATTCATATCATACAGGGGTACAGATTTAATGGAAAAATGCCCTATCTTTTAGATTTAATAGAAACCCTCCTAAATGGTTGCTTCAAGTGCTTCTTGTGGATCCTTCTTATTCCATGGTTGCTTGTCTCCAAAATGAAAATAAAAACCTCACTTCCTAGGTTCTACTCTATTTACATAAAGTAATATGGCTCAATTTTCATATTGACCATGGATAAGTACACGGGGCATACCCCGGCCCAAAAACAATAATAAGGAAAGCCACTTAACAAACACATAACGGTACACACATAAGTAGGCCTCCGACCACAATTGAAAACGCGCAACTATGGGGCTCCGACCCTAATTGAAATCATCCATGTGCAGAATTTAAAACCATACATAAGACTAACCCATGGTCACCTAAACTAGCATGCTACCGCTTGAATTAAAATTTACCAATTAAATTTAAAATTCTCTTGACTTCAAGTTCCAATTAACTTAATTAATTTGAATGTAGTTCATTATTCAAGAATTTATTCAAAATCGAATCACCGGATCATGACAAAACCACAATTATTTCAAAATTAAATTTTTCTCTAAAATATCATTCAAAGTGATATTTATTATTTTCTCGATAAATAAGAACTTGACTTTAATTCACTAAAATCCCAAATCTTATAATTATTTCAAAAATAATTAATTTTAAAATTAAAATCAAATTTTAAAATAAAATCAGATTTTAGAAAAACGGGATTTTACCGAAACCGAAAACACGAAACGAAAACAGGGTTTCGAAACAGCCCGGACATCCCCGCACGACTGCACGTAGTCCCACTACAAGAAAATCGCCGAAAACCGACGGGCATATTCCGACGGGATTTTCGAAAATCCCATCGGTTTTCCGTTGGAAAAGTCGAAAACCGACGGAAAAATGACGAAAAACCGACGGGATGGCACCCGTTGGAAAATACATCGTCGGAATTGGGTCCCGACAAGCCATTTCCATCGGAATCCCGTCGGAAATATATTTCCAACGGAATTCCAACAGACTTCCAATGGGAAATTATTTTTTCCAACAAAGTAATTTCCAACGGAAAACCGACGAACAATTTCCGTCGGTTTTCTGTCGGAAATTTTTTCCAACGGATTTCCAACGGAGCAAAAATAATTTAATTTTAAGTTTACCGATGGAATTCTGACAGACTTTTCCGTCGGTATTCCGTCGGAAATTGAATAAAAATAAATAAATTAAAAAAAATGAAAAAAACTCATTTGTGAGGCCCGAACCCGGAATTTCATAATATATTACGTGGCATTTCATATTTTTATAAAATTCAAGAAACATTATTTACATCGATTATGTGAATTCGTATCATAGAAAATATTATTTCATGACACGGAAAATATTTTCTTACATGAAATTAATTCCGAGAGTGATAAAATTACCAATTGTCCCTAGTTAAATAATTTCTATAACTCTAGGGACTTAATTGCATAATCTTTTAGGGGCATGATTGATCATTTTTCAAAACCTCATATACCGTATTGCATAACTTAAAGACTTCAAGGATTAATTGGCAATTTGGCAAATTTCACAAAAATCAAGATGATGAATTACGTATCATCTCTTCTCCCACATTCCATGATCATTTTGTTCATCCATTTCATTCTCTCTCACTCTCGGTAGTCCAAGGAAGAAAAGGGAAGAAGTAGTTCATCATTCAATCATCAAGATTTCAAGAGATCATCCAAGTATTGGGCAAATTGATCATCATCTTCACTCATCTTCTTTATTTCTTTCATCTTCAAGGTTGGTTGGCATGAGTTATGATTCTTGATCAGATTAGAGATGGTTAGGGTTTGGAATTTATATACTAGATGGATTGATTGGACATGGAAGCATGATTAAATGATCATAACATGAATTATTGCATGATTTCTAGCTTGAATATGTGAATATTTGGCTTAAATGATCAAGTTTGATCATAAGCTTGGAACCTTGAAACTTTGATGATATTGCATGTTTTATGTGTTTAAGTGTTATGTTATTATGCTATAAGTGTATATGCATCATATTTCCAGAAATTATAGCTTTTGGGGTTCAAAAATGAAATTTTGTTGCCTTGTTGAGCCATGGCCGAGAGCTTCCCCTGTTTCTGCTCTGTTTTTCAGTTGCAGAAACTGGGAACGACCGTTCCTAGCCTCAAGGCTTTGTGGGAACGGGCGTTCCCATCTCTTTTCAAATAAAAGGGACGGCCGAGCATGGGAACGACCGTTCCCATTTTTGGCCTTGCGCCGGAAGGGCCGTTCCCAGCTCAAAGGCGCGTTTTAAAAAGGGGAAAACGTTGCCGCGTTTTCTGGGCATGGGAATGACCGTTCCCATTTTACAAAGGGAACCGGAACTGCCGTTCCCACCTGTAATGCAGTGTAAAATTCACTGCATAAATTTACGAAAATAGCCCCTCAACCCGACGACTTCTTTGACCCCGAATTGCTATAATATGTGTTAATATGATGTGAAACGAAATGTTATCATACCACATTGCATTTTCATGGTCGTCTCGACACATTTCCGCCGTTCGTCACTTTTTGGTCATTTTAGTTCATGTCTCACGAATGTACGTCGTATTTGCACAGGTCACGAGGGCGTGGACGGGGAGCAAGCTCCTTAGAACACTGCTTTATTATATTTTGCAAGAAAAGGTGAGGTTTTAGGTCATGTTATAGAACCCTACCACCCTTACGTGCTATTTTCGGCCAAAACCTATTATAATTATAAACGTTTTCCAAACTTATAAACATTTCCAAGCAAGAAAGTATTGATTATCATAATTTCACGCATGTTTGGCGAGTACATGATTGCACGTGGGCCCGAGGGTAATTCTTGAGCCAACCGGGAAAGCAAGGGCTGACGGGTAACTCCTGAATTATCCTCACATTGTTGGGATCACCCCCGAAGCCACTAGGAGATTAGTGGTGGAAGGAGTTCCGTGTCTAGAGGGTCATGTCCTCTACACACACCATGTCGTGGATAGTCAAGCCTTGCAAACTCGCTATCACCCGGAGGAAGAAGGAGACTGGGGATTAATCCGGCATGTCGGGTTATCCTCGGGTTATTGCATGATTTCAAGCATGAAATTGTTTATGTGAGCACTAAGTAAATTGCATGATCACGTATTTATCAAGCACGCAAGCATGATCACGTATTGTTCACGATTGGGAGTTCGGTTGGAGATTGCCCTTGCTCGCCGGGGCCACATGTTCATGACATTGACAAGCACGATTAAAATAAACATGTTAAAATGATTGGTTGTAATCTCGGGCAAAGATTAACTTCTTGAATTACATATCTATTTTATGCTAAAGTCTTCACCCGAGGCTACACCTTGCATGTGATGTGTGTATATATATTTATTGCCCCTCACTCAGTCTTCGGTAGACTGATACTTCACTTTTCAGGTACCTTCTGAGCGTGGTTGTACTAGGCGGGAGTTGGTCGAGTCTTGCGTCATCACGGGCCTAGCTTGTACCTTTCATGTATACACTTTTGTCAGATATCATGTCATGCTCACGATTAGTTCATTTTGAATACTTATTTATGTATATTATTGAGAGTTGATAATGTATTGATAGTTAGAATTGGTACCTATACGTATGATTGAATCTATTGCTTCCGCTTTTCTAATCATGTTTGTTTTGATTATGTTGGGGAGAGTGTCCCGCCTAGCTTGTCATTTTTATTGTCACCCGTTCGCTGTGGTCTTGGTTTATGTATGAACTGTCCATTTCATGCGTGGATCGAGGCTACAGTGCGGGGGATGTGGCGCCTTGGGGTCTAGGGTGCTACATCTACAGGTGGTATCAGAGCCCGGTTGCAAAACCGAGGTTCTCGAGTCGTGTCGAGTCAGTCTAGGTCGCACGGCATAGGATTATGTGGTATTTGGGAGTCTGCATTTGGTTGACTTGCCTGATTTACTTATTTCTTTGCATTATTTGAGCTACTTGATCTTCCTTGAACATGTGCTACCTGATATTATGGAAATTGTGTGCACACATTTGCATTTATTGATCAAGCCACGCATGTTTAGTGATCTAATCTCAGGATGGAGCACGACAGACGTTCCAGTGATCGATCCTCGAGGCACAGGCATCATCATCGCCGACATCATCGCCGCGAGAGATCACCACCTCCTCCACCTGCTCAGGCACAGCCCCAGGATTTCATGAATGCAGTAGTGGGGCTAATTGACCAGAGATTACAGGAGCGGGTTCCTCCACCACCTCCAGCACCAGTAGCACCTCCGGAGAACCCCATTTCTGCCATTTTACGAGAGTTTCAGAACCAGCGTCCCCCGAAGTTCTATAAGGGAGACGATATACAGGCAGAGATGTGGCTAAAAGAGATTGAAAGGATTTGGCAGCTTATTCCTTGCGACAGTCAGGAGAAGGCTCGTTGCACCCTCACTCTTATTCAGGGCGAGGCCTACTCCTGGTGGGAGAGCACACAGATTGTTCTGGAGGTAGCCGGGACTGAGATTACTTGGGAGGTCTTCGTACGGGAGTTCAGAAACAAATATATTCCTCCAGCTTCCCGTACTCGCAGGTTGAGAGAGTTCACCGAGCTAAAGTAGGGAGGCAGGTCTGTGGGTCAGTATATCGCCGAGTTCGAGAGACTTTCTCGCTATGCACCTAACATAGCGAATGATGATTTCCATAAGGCGATGCAGTTCGTTCAGGGGTTGAGACCAGATATTCAGGATGCGCTGAAAGCAGCCAATACCAGCACTTGGGCAAAAGCTACTGCAAAGGCCCTGAAGGTTGAAGATTCTGATATAGCTAGGAGGGCTACTCAGCGAGCAGGCCAGGCTTCAGGCTCGACATCAGGCCAGGGTTCGAGTTCAGGAAAAAGGCCGATGATTTATTCTGCACCTCCAGCTCAGAGGGACTCTGGGAAGAAGTTTAAGACTACAGGATCGTCACAGAAGGGTGCAGGGCCATTACCGAGAGGTCCGAGAGCTCCAGCACCACCCCAGCCACCTCAGAGACCGGGATGTAGATGGTGTGGACATCCTACGCACACCTATGATAACTGCAGGTGCCGGTTGGGTTTATGTTTGATCTGCGGGAGTAACGAGCACTTGGTTGACGGCTGTCCGGATCGTCAGGATCCACCCCCTGCAGGACCGAGGCCACTTGTGAGGGCTCGAGGTTATGCACTTGCTGGAGAGGAGCAGGATGCTGAGATTGACCCCGCCGCAGTAGTTGAAGGTATTATTTGCATTCATGGCACGAACATCCATACATTATTTGATCCAGGAGCTACACACTCCTTTCTTGCGCACTCTATTGCTATTACTTTGTCCTTGCCTGCTATGTGTACTTCGGTGCGCTATATAGTTAGTACTCATTTCGGTAGTAGGCGAGAGACGGATCAGGTCCACAGGGATGTTCCAGTGGTGATTGAGGGTCGGGAGTTTCTGACAGACTTCATTGTTATGCCGATGGAGAGATACGGAGCTATATTGGGGATGGAATGGTTATACAGGCATTGTGCTACCGTGGATTGTCGGGCTAAAAAGGTTCAGTTGGGTTCAGAGGTTGTTACGGGCTGTACTTCAAAGACCATACCCCTACTTTTGTTTTCAGAGGCTCAGAAGTTAGTCAGAGAAGGGGCTACAGGGTTCATTGCCTATATTTTGAACAAGCCAAAAGATCAGGTGAAGTTAGAGGACACCGAAGTGGTAAAGGAATTTCCCGAGGTATTTCCAGAGAAGCTGGATTCTTTGCCTCCTGAGCGGGGAGATTGAGTTCGTGATTGATCTTTTCCCGAATGCTGAGCCGTATTCAAAGGCTCCGTACCGAATGGCCCCAGCTGAGTTGAAGGAATTAAAGATTCAGCTTGAGGCATTGTTGGAAGTTGGGTACATTCGGCCAAGTTCTTCGCCGTGGGGAGCACCGGTGTTGTTTGTTAAGAAGAAGGACGGGACTCTAAGAATGTGCATCGATTACAGAGAGTTGAACAGGATGACTATTAAGAACAAGTATCCCCTCCCGCATATTGAGGAGTTGTTCGATATACTCCAGGGTTCTAAGGTGTATTCGAAATTGGATTTAAGACAGGGATACTATCAGCTGCGAATCCGAGCAGAGGATATTCCTAAGACGGGATTCAATACTCGGTACGGGCACTACGAGTTCGTGGTTATGCCTTTTGGATTGACTAATGCCCCTGCAGCTTTTATGGATATGATGCACCGGATATTCAGGCCTTTCCTCGACAAGTTCGTGGTAATTTTTATTGATGACATTCTGGTTTTCTCAAAATCAGCCGAGGAGCATGCGAGACATCTCAGGCTCGTCCTTCAGACTCTAAAAGAGCATCAGTTGTTTGCGAAGTTCAGTAAGTGTGAATTTTGGATCGATCGGGTTTCCTTTTTGGGGCATGTGATTTCAGGAAAAGGGTTGGAAGTCGATCCCTCGAAAATTGAGGCCGTGCTCAAGTGGGAGAAACCTAAGAATGCCTCGGAGATAAGAAGTTTCTTGGGATTGGCCGGTTATTACAGGAGGTTTGTTTAGGACTTCTCCAAGATTGCTGCACCCTTAACCCGATTAACAAAGAAGGATGTTAAGTTTGTCTGGGATGAGAAGGGTGATCAAAGTTTCAACTTTTTGAAAGAAAAGTTAGTCTCAGCTCCGGTGCTAACGCTTCCCGAGGGTTCAGAAGAGTATGCAGTATATACAGATGCTTCTAAGGAAGGCTTAGGTTGTGTTTTGACTCAGAAAGGAAAAGTGATCGCTTATGCTTCTCGGAAGCTAAAGGAATATGAAAGGAATTATCCGACACACGACCTAGAGCTTGCAGCCGTGATCTTTGCTCTCGGGAAATGGAGACATTATCTTTACGGGACTTCCTTTGAGATATTTACCGACCACAAGAGCCTCCAGTATTTATTCACGCAGAACGACTTGAATATGAGGCAACGGCGTTGGATGGAAAAGCTAGAGGATTATGATTGTACAATTAAATACCATCCCGGGAAAGCCAATGTGGTCGCCGATGCACTTAGCAGGAAGGCGAGTGTATCGAGTTTGGAAATAAAGGAAAGTAAGGAAGTTGCCCCGATTGGGTTAAAGGCTCGGGTTTCTAATATCACAATTCAGCCGGAATTAAAACACCAGTTATTTGAGGCTCAGAATAAGGATCCGGAAGTGCAAAAGCTTGTAAGTAAAGCCAAGGATGACCCGGAGAGTCCGTTTGGGTTTGATGAGACCGGGTTGCTTCGGTTTAAAAACAGAGTAGTAGTGCCTGAAGAATTGAGACGGGTCCTACTCGAAGAAGCTCACAAGTCAGCTTACTCGATCCACCCAGGAGGAAATAAAATGTATAAGGATTTGAAGCAATATTATTGGTGGAACGGGATGAAGAGAGACGTGGCAGAGTATGTGAAACATTGCTTGACTTGTCAGAAAGTGAAAGCTGAGCACCAAAAACCCGCGGGACTTCTGCAACCGTTACCTATTCCCGAGTGGAAGTGGGAACAAGTAACGATGGACTTTGTTTCCGGATTACCAAAGGTTAAAGGCGGGTTTGATGGAATTTGGGTAATCGTGGATAGATTTACAAAGTCTGCTCACTTTCTACCGGTCCGGATGTCCTATAAGATCCCGAAGTTGGCTGAGATCTATAACAGAGAGATTATTCGACTTCATGGTATTCCGGTAAGCATAGTTTCAGACCGAGACCCGAGGTTTACTTCTAAGTTGTGGTAGGAATTACAGGCCGTTTTGGGAACGAAACTTAAGTTCAGTACAGCATTTCACCCGCAAACAGACGGTCAAACTGAAAGGTTAATCAGGTATTTGGAAGATCTTCTTCGGGCTTGCACGATGGATTTTCAGAACTCGTGGGCAGAACAGCTTCCTTTAATCGAGTTTGCTTATAATAACAGCTTTCAGGCTTCGATCGGGATGGCTCCTTACGAGTTACTTTACGGAAGAAAGTGCCGATCTCCGTTGTTCTTCGACTTGGAAGAATGGAAATGGTCAAAACAGGAAGGGGTAAAGAAAGGTGAAAGGTTCGAAAGACCTTCCAAAGTCGTCCAAGCTATGATTGAAAAGGTTCAAATGATTCAACAACGAATGAAAGCCGCGCAAGATAGGCAAAAGAGCTATGCTGATAAGCGCCGAAGAGATCTAGAATTTGAAGTTGGTGACCGGGTATTCTTGAAGGTGTCACCAAGGAAAGGTTTCACCCGGATCGGGAAAGGAGGAAAGCTTAATCCTCGCTACTTAGGTCCGTTTGAGATTCTTGAAAGAATAGGCGAGGTAGCCTATCGATTGGACCTACCACCGAATCTTACGGGGATTCATAACGTATTTCATGTTTCACAATTAAGGAAATACTACCCCGATGAGACTACGATTCTCCCCGTGGAAGAAGTTGAACTGGAACCGAATTTAACTTTTGTTCAGAGGCCGGTTAAGATCATGGATCGGAAATTTCAAGAGTTGAGAAATCGGAGAATTCCCATGGTTAAGGTTTTGTGGAGAAGCGATAAAACCGAGGAAGCCACTTGGGAAACAGAGGATAAAATGAAACGGTTCCATCCGGAGTTGTTCGAGCAAGACTAGAGAATCTGGGGACCAGATTCTTCTAAGGGGGGGAGAGTTGTAACGCCCCGGTTTCCGGATGAACAGGTAAGCACGCCACGTGTGAGTTTGAGCGTAGGTTTATTTTATTTCTTTTAATTTCATAATATATTACGTGGCATTTCATATTTTTATAAAATTCAAGAAACATTATTTACATCGATTATGTGAATTCGTATCATAGAAAATATTATTTCATGACACGGAAAATATTTTCTTACATGAAATTAATTCCGAGAGTGATAAAATTACCAATTGTCCCTAGTTAAATAATTTCTATAACTCTAGGGACTTAATTGCATAATCTTTTAGGGGCATGATTGATCATTTTTCAAAACCTCATATACCGTATTGCATAACTTAAAGACTTCAAGGATTAATTGGCAATTTGGCAAATTTCACAAAAATCAAGATGATGAATTACGTATCATCTCTTCTCCCACATTCCATGATCATTTTGTTCATCCATTTCATTCTCTCTCACTCTCGGTAGTCCAAGGAAGAAAAGGGAAGAAGTAGTTCATCATTCAATCATCAAGATTTCAAGAGATCATCCAAGTTTTGGGCAAATTGATCATCATCTTCACTCATCTTCTTTATTTCTTTCATCTTCAAGGTTGGTTGGCATGAGTTATGATTCTTGATCAGATTAGAGATGGTTAGGGTTTGGAATTTATATACTAGATGGATTGATTGGACATGGAAGCATGATTAAATGATCATAACATGAATTATTGCATGATTTCTAGCTTGAATATGTGAATATTTGGCTTAAATGATCAAGTTTGATCATAAGCTTGGAACCTTGAAACTTTGATGATATTGCATGTTTTATGTGTTTAAGTGTTATGTTATTATGCTATAAGTGTATATGCATCATATTTCCAGAAATTATAGCTTTTGGGGTTCAAAAATGAAATTTTGTTGCCTTGTTGAGCCATGGCCGAGAGCTTCCCCTGTTTCTGCTCTGTTTTTCAGTTGCAGAAACTGGGAACGACCGTTCCCAGCCTCAAGGCTTTGTGGGAACGGGCGTTCCCATCTCTTTTCAAATAAAAGGGACGGCCGAGCATGGGAACGGCCGTTCCCATTTTAAGCCTTGCGCCGGAAGGGCCGTTCCCAGCTCAAAGGCGCGTTTTAAAAAGGGGAAAACGTTGCCGCGTTTTCTGGGCATGGGAACGACCGTTCCCATTTTACAAAGGGAACCGGAACGGCCGTTCCCACCTGTAATGCAGTGTAAAATTCACTGCATAAATTTACGAAAATAGCCCCTCGACCCGACGACTTCTTTGACCCCGAATTGCTATAAGATGTGTTAATATGATGTGAAACGAAATGTTATCATACCACATTGCATTTTCATGGTCGTCTCGACACATTTCCGCCGTTCGTCACTTTTTGGTCATTTTAGTTCATGTCTCACGAATGTACGTCGTATTTGCACAGGTCACGAGGGCGTGGACGGGGAGCAAGCTCCTTAGAACACTGCTTTATTATATTTTGCAAGAAAAGGTGAGGTTTTAGGTCATGTTATAGAACCCTACCACCCTTACGTGCTATTTTCGGCCAAAACCTATTATAATTATAAACGTTTTCCAAACTTATAAACATTTCCAAGCAAGAAAGTATTGATTATCATAATTTCACGCATGTTTGGCGAGTACATGATTGCACGTGGGCCCGAGGGTAATTCTTGAGCCAACCGGGAAAGCAAGGGCTGACGGGTAACTCCTGAATTATCCTCACATTGTTGGGATCACCCCCGAAGCCACTAGGAGATTAGTGGTGGAAGGAGTTCCGTGTCTAGAGGGTCATGTCCTCTACACACACCATGTCGTGGATAGTCAAGCCTTGCAAACTCGCTATCACCCGGAGGAAGAAGGAGACTGGGGATTAATCCGGCATGTCGGGTTATCCTCGGGTTATTGCATGATTTCAAGCATGAAATTGTTTATGTGAGCACTAAGTAAATTGCATGATCACGTATTTATCAAGCACGCAAGCATGATCACGTATTGTTCACGATTGGGAGTTCGGTTGGAGATTGCCCTTGCTCGCCGGGGCCACATGTTCATGACATTGACAAGCACGATTAAAATAAACATGTTAAAATGATTGGTTGTAATCTCGGGCAAAGATTAACTTCTTGAATTACATATCTATTTTATGCTAAAGTCTTCACCCGAGGCTACACCTTGCATGTGATGTGTGTATATATATTTATTGCCCCTCACTCAGTCTTCGGTAGACTGATACTTCACTTTTCAGGTACCTTCTGAGCGTGGTTGTACTAGGCGGGAGTTGGTCGAGTCTTGCGTCATCACGGGCCTAGCTTGTACCTTTCATGTATACACTTTTGTCAGATATCATGTCATGCTCACGATTAGTTCATTTTGAATACTTATTTATGTATATTATTGAGAGTTGATAATGTATTGATAGTTAGAATTGGTACCTATACGTATGATTGAATCTATTGCTTCCGCTTTTCTAATCATGTTTGTTTTGATTATGTTGGGGAGAGTGTCCCGCCTAGCTTGTCATTTTTATTGTCACCCGTTCGCTGTGGTCTTGGTTTATGTATGAACTGTCCATTTCATGCGTGGATCGAGGCTACAGTGCGGGGGATGTGGCGCCTTGGGGTTTAGGGTGCTACAGTGGTTCGAACCCCTAGGGTTTCCAAGAACCAATTAGATTGTTTTCTTGCTCACTAATTAACTCATTTAATTATTTAATTTAACTGGAGAAAATAAGTTCCCAACTTGTTCTCCATGTCTTGCAAGAATAACCTTCTCTCTCCTCCAATAGGAAGTTGGACTTTTTCAACTTTCCTAAAGTTAAAAGTCAATATTCAATAAATAAATTAATTCTCAATTAATTATTTCTTGGGTTAAGTTTATTTGAGAATAGTCTTAACAATTAATTTAAAACTAATTAAAAGACCAAAATTAACTAATTACACTTTAATTAATTAATTCTAGAAAAGAATTTACGTGTGAAATAAATCACTTGAAATGGGACACGCATGAAGCCACGTGTACGTGACACGTGGTAGCCACGTGTACATGACATGTGGCATCAGCCTCATTTCATGCCCATTTTGATCGACTATTTTGATCCTTCGTTAATCATATTAACATCCTACCATAACCCTTGTGTTCTGGAATTTGTGTGTGACCCTTTAGGTTCATTATTCAATTAGCAGTGACAACAATTAATTAATTCCCTGATTAATTAATCACTTCACAGATCACACTACCGTAATCTAGCAATGGGTGTGTAACCCCTACTAAACAACGAAATGAATTGAAGAACCTTTCAGTAAATGACAATCAGTGCAATACGATCCTCCCACAACTCCATCTCTCAATCAAAACCTAAGGCATGGGAATATTCTCAGAGCCCAAATATTCTTGATCTTTAAAGTTAAGTTTGTTTCATATCCATTTCGATCTCAATCCTAGAAAACCCCATTTTCTAGATGTCTTGATCTTTTATCCACCTTGGCCAAGGGTTTAATGTTTAATGGGCTACGAACAACTCAATCAGTAAGAGATCATTCTTGTTCTTAACAAGTGCAGGTCCTTTATCGATTCTACTAATTCTACATATGCCACTTGTGTAATCCCAACATAGGCCGTGGTTCAGGTGTCTATATAGCGACACCCTTTTGAGCCTATGTCAAAGATTACAGAGTTAGCTCATATGAGATATTACAGAATCTCAAGTCTAAGGATTAATGAATCACGTCATTGACCTGTGAGATATTTCCTAATCTGGAAGTTTCAGGAAACTTCATTTCCCATTTAGGAAAGATCTCATCTGGACATCTCAGTGATGAAGTTCTTGTAACAATCACCCTTATGTATTATGAACGCATCAACCTATGCACTTATCACTACATTAAACTGAGTGACCCTTCAAAAGGACACAATCACACAAGCAAGTCTCAGCAGAGTTAAGGCCGACACTCCCACTGTCTGTCGGACTCATTGACTTGGAGAAGTTTCTAATCCTCGCCTATGGATTTAAGAACTTGTTTCATGTTCCGTTCCCATAACAAGAAAGTTCTTAACGGCCTCATCGGATTAGGGGAGTTCAATACATGCAAAACACAATCAACCAAAATAGACATAAATAAGCACATAAAGAAGTGATTGCCTATGAATAAAATCATCTCGTTTATTATTCAAAGACTGTTTGTGATTTCACAAGGAAATAGTAAAGCAAACATATATTTTAAGGGCACTATTCCTAACAAAAACCACTGCAAAACTTAAGTTGATTCAACAGAGAATAAAGGCAGCTCAGGACCGTCAGAAGAGCTATGCTGATAAGAGAAGAAGGCCCCTTGAGTTTGAAGTGGGAGATCGGGTTTTCTTGAAATCGTCTCTGGGAAAGGGCTTTTCTCGAATAGGTTGAGGTGGGAAGCTTAACCCAAGATAGCTTGCACCTTTTGAAATCCTTGAGAAAATTGGAGAAGTAGTGTATAGGTTGGACCTACCGCCAAGGCCGACCGGGATACATAATGTATTTCATGTTTCATAACTCAGAAAATATTATCCCGAAGAAGCAACCATACTCCCTGTTGAAGAGGTACAACTTGAGATGGATTTTACAATAGTAAGGCACCCGGTTGAGATTCAAGACCGAAAGATGCAAGTGTTCAGAAGCAAACAGACTCCCTTGGTCTGAGTATTGTGGAGAGATCAGAAATCCGAAGAATCTACTTGGGAGACTGACGAGAAAATGAGACAGTTGTACCCGGATTTGTTCTCAGGTCAAGCAGTGAACCTGGGGACCAGGTTCTTCGAAGGGGGGAGGTTGTGACACCCCATTCTACAGTTGGTACAGGTAATTATGTGATTTATTATTAGTTGCGCTTAATTTAATTTTATATGAATTATATGATTTTATTGGAATTGAATTCTTACCTGAATTATATGAAATAATTTAATTTTGACTTGATTGAACCTGTACCTTTTGAACAGAACCAACCTGAACCAGAAAACCTTGAACCAAACCCGTGAACCGAACCGATCCAGCCCTTCAAGGCTGAACCATTTCTTCCTTTCCCTCTTTCACGTAAACGACAACAGCAAAGTTGAAGCCAAGAGCCAAACCCTCCATTTCATCCTTTGATCTTCAAGAGCTAAGTTCTCCCTCATTTCTCCTTCTTTTCTTTAGCTTGAGTATGTTTCGAAATCCCCTCGTTATGCTCTTCATTTCTACGGATTAATTTTGATTTATGGAGCTTTATATGAATCTTTATGATCAACATGTGAATAGTAAGGGTTTATACTTAATTTGAGAATATGTGATCAATGCTTGATATATTTGAATTCTTGCTTCATAAATGTGTCGTACATGTTAAATATGTTGTATTTATTGAAAGAGAACAAATGTTAGTTGAGCATTCAATGTGTTTAAGTGTTTGAGCTTGAAATTGCATTAATTGATCATTAACTTTAATTCTCGTTTTTCTTGAGTTACATGAGTGCCAACTTGTCCTAAGTGATTTATAGGAGTTGTTTGCATGATTTGGTAAGCTGTTGCATCTCTTTGGTGTTGGGTTTTGGCCATTTTTAGCTCTTCCCCTGCGTCCGTGAAGAACTGCTCTGTTTTGCATTTTGAACCAGGCCGGAACGGCCCTTCCAGGCATTTTAAATATGTTTTTCGAAAATGGGAACGACCATTCCCTGTTTGTACCGGGGATGGGAAGGGTCGTTCCCAAGGGCCAAAATGGTCAAATCTTTACAGACGCACGGGAAGCAATCGGGTATCTGGGAATGGCCCTTCCAATTTTGAACTAACGTCCAGAACGGCCATTCCCATATTCCAGAAACTTTAAGCGAAAACGGGAACGACCGTTCCCTACAGTGAAAGGGTCGTTCCCATCCTTCCTGAAACCTGGGAGGATGGTACTACTTTTCTTTTGCATAATTATGCTTTTATATGCTTTTAATTGTTAATCTTTTACTTGTTTGATGTTATAACTTGATTTTAATTGCATGATAAAATGTAAATAATTGTTATATGCTATGTTTTGTGAATTATTTGATACATTCCATATTATTTTGTATTCAAGCATAAATCATGCATTTTGCCGAGCTCTTATTTGGTTCATATACTGTCTAAGTCTTGGGCTCTCGTGTTTTCTTTTCAGACGGTGTTGTCGGTGACGAGCGCAAGGCATAGCTTCATCACTTCCACTCCTTTCTTTTCTACGCACAAGGTAAGGTTTAGGATTTTGTATAGCTAAAAGACCTAAAGCCTTATGTGACGTTTTCGAGCAGCGCATGTGACTATATATTATATTTATAGTTAAATAAGTGTCAAATATGATATGTTTATGATTTTGTGAACAAGTTTTTATTTGGAAAATTAATATGTAGGCGTATGTAAGCTACTTGGAAAGACTTTTCTGTTGATGTTTAGCGAGTTTTGCCATGAAAGATAGGTATGTGACAGTTATGTGAATGTGGATCTAAGGAGTTATGGGTAAGGAATCCCCGGGATGGTTTTGGGCCGTTGGGGCTCGGCCTGTGCATAATTTTCATCCAAGGTATAACACGTGATCCCGGGAGCTAGTGAAGGCATGGTATTTTGATGCCTTCGGTGTAAGAACCGGAGAGGGCACTTTATGGGCTAGCTACCCCGCGTGAGTTTGTTAATGTTATGGATGGTTAGGGCCGCCGGTAGCTCTTCCATCTTTAGTGTAGCCGTTAGATATGTTCTGATTTATGTTTTATTTGTTATGAGGAGTAAAGGTTGGAAGCTCGTTCTCGCCGAACATGTGTTATGTTATGATTTGGGAATTATGAATCGGAATGGAGTTTCCAGTATATGTGTTTGTTTTGAAAGTTTGGTTTGTAAAACCTATTCCGGTTCATAAGACCACCGTTTGTTATGTGCTTTGCTTTATCTTACTCTATTATTAAGCGCGAGACCCAAGTGTGGTCTCTTGGATTGATCTCTAATTTATTTTTTTATTTAATTAATTAATTTTTTTTCATCCCATACGGAACGTGTTTCAAATCCACTCCTCTCTCAACTTACTTTTATTCTCTTCTTTTATATTCTTTTTTTTTTTTCAAATATTTTTTAATTTATATTTTAACTATTTTTAAGAGACTAACAGCTTTGGTCTATTATATATTTTTATTTTTTCTCATATTTTCTAATTTCTATTTTGTATTAGTTTTTAAACTTTAATCATATTAAAAACAAATATAAAATAAATATGAACATAAAACTTTTAATTTAATATATATTTAAATAATTATAATTTTGTTTTAGCTCCGCCTAGCTTAGTGAGTATGTTGTGTTGGAAAACACGAATCAGAAAGCAGCGGAATTTAAAAAAATTTTCCCAACAAAAGGATCTAGGACTCGCAATCGTGTAACCAAATTCGTAAAGATAGAAAACTTACTTTTCTTTTATTCTTTCTTGAAGCGTTTCAAGCCACCCAAGAACGCTCTTCTCGCGGCTTGATCCCCTCTCCTTGGTAAAGCTCGAATCTTCAAACTTCTAACTTGAAGTCTCTAGAGAAAGTCCACCAACTTGATCACAATCTAACTAGTAAGGATGCTAGTTCTCTAGTTAGTGTTTAGGCTTAACCTAGGGTTTAATTTAATCTTGGAGAAAGGAAGGTGTTCAACACATGAACCAAGAATTGTCTATTAGCTCTAAAGGGGAGCATGAGCTCCCCTATATATAGGAAAGGGGAGGGGCGGCCGAACCTAGTCCTAATGGACAAAGGATTTGGTCCCTCTTTCTCCTATTACTTGATCATCAAGTATTTTCCAACTTTGACTTTGAATTCTAATTCAAGTCAACTTTTAAGAGAGCTAAAAATATCCAAACTATTTTTGGATAATTTTATACTTTATTTATTATAAAATAAATAACTTATTTTTATCTAATTAATTAATTCATAATTAATTAACTAGATTATTTTCTCCAAAATTAGACTTTCTTTTTAATTCAAAATTAAACCAAAGTCTATTAAATAATTAACTAATTAATTATTTAATATGTATATAATATATATATACACACACGTGTGTGACACGTGTGTGACACGTGTCACACTCACGTGAGCCACACATGTGACTTCACACGTGTGGAACCCTCTTGGCCCGATTAACTCGTTTAATCATTTTCAAGCCTCAACTCATGTAACCAAGTTGTTGTGTGTGACCCTCTAGGTTCTCAATTCAATTAGCAGTGACCCTAATTAATTAATTCACTAATTAATTAATCAGTCCACAGATTAAACTACCATAGTCTAGCAACAGGTGTTTAACCCCTAGCTGAATCGGAATGTTCGGATTCGACAGAACCTTTAAGTCATTGATTCATGTGAGATACAATCCTCCTACTTACTATCTCTCAACCAAGATCTAGGGCAAGGGAATAATCAGAACCCTAATAATCCGGTCTTAAAGCTAAGTGCATTTCATATCCATTTGATCTCAATCCAAGAAACCCTTTTCTTGATGTCTTAATGTACTGCCTTGGCCAAGGACTCCATATGGCATATGAATGACTTACACAATAAGAGATCACCTTGCAAATGCAAGTGTAGGTCCTTTCTTGATTCTCATTCACTTTCATGAGTCACTTGTGCAGCCCCAGCATAAGCCTTGAATCAGCTGTCTAAGGCGACACCCTTTAAAGCTTATACCTAAGACTACAAAGTTAACTCATAAAGTGAGAAGGAACCTCAAGTCTAAGGATCAATTAATCACATCAATGACTCGTGAGATATTTCCTAATCTGGAAGTTTCCATTTCCTGAAATAGAAACTTCCTTTCCCATTTAGGAATGTTCTCACACGGGGCACCTCAGTGAACTTACTTATTAAAGTAAGCACCCTCATGTATCACGCACGTATCAACTATACACTTTGCACCTCCATGAAACAAGGTGGTCCTTCTTAAGGGCGTGATCCCACAAGCAAGCCTTAGAGGAGTCAGGTTGACACTCCCACTGTCTGTAGGACTCATCGGCTTGGAGTATTTTACTAATCATGACTTATGTGATATAGGGCTCGTTTCATGAACCATTTCACCTAAATGGTAGAGTCCTAAAGTCATCAGGATTAGGGGAGTTCTCATACATGCACAGCTAAAGTAAACGCATACCAAACAAGAGCATATAAAGAAGTGTTGCCTCAATTCGTTATTTTATTCAAAGATTGTCTGTGATTACAATAAGGAAAAGCACAAAGCGGATATACAATCGGCTTTCTAGGGCACTATTCCTAACATGTTGGTCTCCCGGTCGCTATAATTCGGATTCGGGTGTGGACTTTCCATTTCATATTCGAGTTTGGATTCTGGTGCGGGGGATGTGGTCCCTACGTGTGGGTGCTACACAAACCCTCAGGACTCCATCCCCCAACCCACTCTCAGGAGGGTTCCGGTACATCCTTAGCAAAACACGTACGTCGGGGCCCCATCAAGCAAAACATATCACGTACAAGGCATAGCAAAACCTAAGCCCACTACAAACGTACATACCAAGATATATCGTGCGTGCCACAAACATATGTATCATATGCACACACACATACATACGTATTCCATGCATACATACTACACATACATGCAAGCTTGCATACCACATACGAACATACCAAATCCAACACACGTATACATTAGCTCATACATAGCGTTCTTTCAAACGTATAACAAATCCATCAAAATACGTATTCCACACATATTTGCATATACATAGGGTTTATAAACCGCATTCAATCAAAACGACCACGTTACATTAGGGTATAACTATATCCTAACCTCACCTTACACCAAACGAAGCCGAAGATAAAGCACTTAATTCACCACAGAATCAACTTGACTGACAAAACACCACCTCGGGTGCACTTGAACAAACTGAAGGCAAAAGACAAGACTTAGACTCAAAATGAATCATATAGACGCACGGCGTATACATAAGCACTTAAGAGATGCAAACACTGTTGGGAAAACACAAGGGAAACGCAGCGGAAATTTAAAATTTTCCCAACTAAGCAAGGATCAAATCTTGCAATTTCTATTCCAAAATTCGAAGTGATCAAGAAACTCACTTGGATAGTAGCTTTCTTGACACGTTCTAGCCGCCTAAGAATTCTCTTCACGTGGCTTGATCCCCAAAAGCTCCTTCGAATCTTTCAAGACTTCACCATCCGAATAGAGAGGATGCTAGTTCTATATTCGGTATTTAGGCTCAAGGGTTTAGCGTATAATTATAGAGAAGGAGAAACTATGTATCATCTCCCTATGGGGTTCAAACCCCTCTATTTATAAGGCTAGGGTTCGAACCCCACTCCTTGTTGGATAAGGAATTCCAAACTCTTTTGGGAAGGGATTTCTTGGTTGGAGACTAAGTCTCTTACTTTGACCAAAAGTCTTCCTATTGATCAACTTGGAAAGCAAGATTCTAATCTAACTCTTTTAGATTATTAATTTTACTTTATTTATTTTACAATAAATAACTTGAAGACTAATAATTAATTAATTCATAATTAATTATTTATTAGACTTTATTTCACCAAATTAGAACTTTAATATTAATTCAAAATTAAATCAAAGTCCATTAAATAATTAACTCATTAATTATTTAATATTTATACACATACACACACGTGACTACATGTGTCTATAAGGACACGTATCATACATGAGTTCCACATGTGTGCCTCACACATGTGGACCCCACCATTCACTTAATGTTTCGATCAACTCGTTTAATTGATTCAAGCCTTAACCCACGTGACTGGTTGTTGTGTGTGACCCTTTAGGTTCTTAATTCAATTAGCAGTGACCCTAATTAATTAATTCTCTAATTAAATAATCAGTACACAGATCAAACGACCATAGTCTAGCAACGGCGTTTGACCCCTAACTGAATAAGAATGTCTCGATTCGATAGAACCTTTAAGTTATTGACATATGTAAGATACAATCCTCCTACGTCTCATCTCTCTATGAAGATCTAGGGTAAGGGAATAATTAGAACCCTAATAATCTTGATCTTAATGTTAAGTTCATTTCATATCCATTTGATCTCAATCCAAGAAACTCTTTTCTTGATGTCTTGATCCACTGCCTTGGCCAAGGACTCCTAGATGGCATATGAATGACTTACACAATAAGAGATCATCATATTGCTAAGGTAAGCGTAGGTCCTTTATTAATTCTCATATACTTTCATGTGCCACTTGTGCAGCCCCAGCATAAACCTTGAATCAGTTGTCTAAGGCGACACCCTTTAAAGCTTACACCTAAGACTACAGAGTTAGCTCATAAAGTATCAATGGAACCTCAAGTTTAAGGATCACTTAATCACATCAATGATTCGTGAGATATTTCCTAATTTGGAAGTTTCTATTTCCAGATATAGAAACTTCCTTTCCCATTTAGGAATCTTCTCACACTGGACACCTCAGTGTACCTACTTAGAACAAGTAAGTGCTAGAAAACAAGAGCACAAACGCAGCGGAAATTTAAAATTTTTCCTAAAGATTGATCATGGACTTGCAATTCTCATATCGTATCTTAGGGTGTTTAGAAACTTATGTTGATTGAAGCTTTCTAGTGATGTCAGTACCGCCTACTGAACACCCTTCATGCGGAATGTCCCTCGAACGGTTCTCGATAGATCCCAAAGCAGCGATCCTCTAAAGCGTATCCACACCAGTCCTAGAACACGAGAAAGCAAGTGAGAATGCTAGTTCTATAACTTGTGTTAATGGCTAGGGTTTTGCTTTTGAAAACTTTTCTTTTATTTTTCTCAAAAACTTAACACTTCGTGAGTGTTAGTCTAAAGAATAAGAGAAGCCCCACCCTTGTATTTATACAAGGGGGGTTCGAACTCCCGAGGGTTTTCCTAAACCTAGTGGACTCCTTTTCTTGCTCACTAATTAACTAATTTAATTATTTATTTAATTGGAGAAAATAAGTTCCTAACTTATTCTCCAAGTCTTGCAAGAATAACTTTCTCTCTCCTACAATAGGAAGTTAGACTTTTCAACTTTCCTAAAGTTAAAAGTCACGTTTCAATAAATTAATTTGTGACACCCCTGTCCCACATCGGGAAAATATAAGGATTAAGTTCAGTATATAAGTTAAAGAGTCCAAGTATAATCAATGGATATCCCTTTTGGGTAGTGGTTTAGGCCCAATTTCAGGTTATACTCGATGGGCTTGGAGACTTGTGCTTACGTTCAACGGGCCCGTGGACCCGGGACGTGACAAATGGTATCAGAGCCGCTTGTCAGCCACAGGAGCTAAGTGTTATACGGGGTAAAGTGCTACGCACATGGGAGCCACTTCTTGAGCCTGCGGGGCAAAGTGCTACATGTGTGGGAGCCACCTCTTGAGCCCGTAGGAGCCACCTCTAAAGTCCCAACGCAGACGAGTCGGTCATGGGCTATATGTCATGTCGCGACGAGGACATCGCGATTCTTAAGGAGGGGTGATTGTGACACCCCTGTCCCACATTGGTAAAATAAAAGGATTAAGTTCAGTATATAAGTTAAAGAGTCTAAGTATGATCAATGGATATCCCTTTTGGGCAGTGGTTTAGGCCCAATTTCAGGTTATACTCGGTGGGCTTGGAGACTTGCACTCGCGTCCAACGGGCCCGCGGATCCGGGGCGTGACATAATTAATTCTCAATTAATTATTTATTGGGTTAAGCTTGAGAAATAAAATCTTAATAATTAATTCAAAATTAATTAAAAGACTTAAATTAATTAATTACAATTTAATTAATTAATTCTAGAAAAGAATTCACGTGAAATAAAATTACACGCCGAAACCACGTTACTACACGTGTACATTACACGTGCAGGCCACGCATGACACATGGCAGCCACGTTCCAAGCGTCACACGTGGCGGGGCGTGACTCGTCTCGCCCTCTTCGATCAATATTTTGATCCTTTGTTAATCATATTAACATCCTACCATAACCCTCGTATCCTGGCATTTGTGTGTGACCCTATAGGTTCATTATTCGATTAGCAGTGACAGTAATTAATTAATTCACTAATTAATTAATCACTTCACATATCACACTATCGTAATCTAGTAATGAATGTGTGACCCCTAGCTGAATAACGAAATTAATCGAAGAACCTTTCGGTTAATAACATACAGTGAAATATGATCCTCCTACAACTCCATCTCTCAATCAAGAACTAAGGCATGGGAATATTCTCAGAGCCTAAATATTCTTGGTCTTTAAAGTTAAGTTCGTTTCATATCCATTTAGACCTCAATCCAAGAAAACCCCATTTTCTTGATGTCTTGATCTTTGATCCACCTTGGCCAAGGGTTTAAGTTAATGGACTATAAACAACTCAATCAGTAAGAGATCATTCTTGTTCTTGCAATAAGTGTAGGTCCTTTGTAGATTCTACTAATTCTACATATGCCACTTGTGTAATCCCAACATAGGTCGTGGTTCAGGTGTCTATATGGCGACACCCTTTTGAGCCTATATCAAAGATTACAGAGTTAGCTCTTATTAGACATTACAGAATCTCAATTCTAAGGATTAATGAATCACGTTATTGACCTGTGAGATATTTCCTAATCTGGAAGTATCTAGGAGACTTCCTTTCCCATTTAGGAATGTTCTCACACTGGACATCTCAGTGATGAAGTTCTAGTAACAATCTCCCTTATGTATTATGAACGCATCATCGTATGCACTTATCACCTCATGAAACTGAGTGATCCTTCAAAAGGACATAATCACATAAGCAAGTCTCAATAGAGTCAAGGTCGACACTCCCATTGTCTGTCGGACTCTCGACTTGGAGAAGTTTCTAATCCTCGCCTATGGAGTTAAGAACTTGTTTAATGTGTCATTCCCATAACAACAAAGTTCTTAACGGCCTCATCGGATTAGAGGAGTTCAATACATGCAAAATGTAACGCCCCGATTTCCAGCTATTCAGATACGCTCGACAAGTGTGATTGTCGAGCGTTAGGAATTTTATTTATTACTTTCATTCATTCAATCTATATGTGTTATATTAATTTTTATAAATTCTATTCCAATATGTTTACGTGAAAATATGTGAAATACTTATCAATTTGAGAATTATTTTATAAATTGGATTTAATTGTTACGTGAATTAAGTGCCGAACTTGTTTTAATTACTTGATTGCCCTTAATTGACATTTATTCAAATTAAAGGACCAACTTGCATGAAAACATTATTGGACCTAAGTGATCATTTCCAAACCTTTTACCCTTGATTACATAACTTATAGAACTTGGAGGATTTAATTGCAAATGCCACATTTTTCCCAAAACATATCACAATATATGCATCTCTTCCACAACCTTCATTTCATTTTATATCATTAATCATAATCATCTCTATCCCTCCCTCTCTCGGTCCATCCATCAAAGAAGAAGGGAAGCGGGAGTTTATCATCATCATCATCATCAAGCTATCTTCCATCCAATTAATTACTTTAAAGCTTGAAGCTTCATCATCATCATCATCTCTCATCTTTTTCTTTCAAGGTAGACATGAGTATGTGATTCTTGAATTCAAGTGAAGCTAGGGTTATGGTCTTTTGCATGCCATGAGACTATATGACATATATATGATGATTTTGAATTGAGTTTATGCATATATAACTTGAAATATTGAAGATTAGAACTTAATTGATGATGGTATCTTTATAAGTGTGATTGATGATTTTGGCATGGCTAAGCTTGAGCTAAGTGTTTATATTGGATTTTATTAAAATTCAAGAATGAATATATGTCTATTTTACGGAATTATGCATTTAGAGATTGAATTATGATGATTATGGTGATCTTTGGTTGTGGTTCGAAGCTCCCCTGCTTCGTCCCCTATTTCTGTTCTTTCTGCGTAATGGGAACAACCCTTCCCGTTCCCAGTTGTTTTGGGGAACGGCCGTTCCCATGTTTGAATTGTGTGCATGGTGGCGAGAACGGGAACGACCGTTCCCACTTTGGCTTATATCCGGGAACGGCCCTTCCCGTCTTCGGGGAGAAACTTCGGGGAGATGGGAACGTCCATTCCCATTTTGACCTAAGGGCCGGAACGGCCGTTCCCATACCCCTGGAGAGGCAGAATATTTCTGCATAAATTCCAGTTTTCCATTTCCATTCCTTTACCCTTAATTGATCCCAACATGTTATTATATGATCAATTACATATCATAATATGATATTTATATGCTACATTCGTGAATGCATGTCATCTCGTTATTTGGTCACGCCGTACGTCCTATTTGGTACCATTATTGAGTCATTGTCTCACAAGTGCACAATGTCCCATTTTCTTGTCCTGTTCTTCTCCAGGGCGGAGATTGTTCATCATGAGTACGTTCACGCATCCATGAGTCGTCGTGTCGCCTGTCAAGTGAGGTTTAATTCTAGTTACCTAGAACCTATACAACCTTTACGTGAACTTTCGGCCAAAAGGTATTTATATTTATAGTTTTCCATTTACAAACCATTCACTTTAAATGCAAGCAAGTCATGTTCATGAAAAGCAAGCAAGCAAGCCATGTTATTATCATGAATCAAGCACGTTTGGCGAGTAAAGCATGTTCACGATTGGGCCCGAGGGTAGTGGCTTGAGCCAACCGGGAAAGCAAGGGCTGACGAGGAACTCTGGTGCTATCCTCACCACATTGTGATGACCCCTGAATCCGCTAAGAGATTAGTGGAGGAAGGAGTTCCGGGCTTAGTGGTTCATGTACCCTCTGCTCAACACGTCGTGGATAGTGAAGGCTAGCTACCTTCCCAACATTGGAGGGAGAAGGAGACTGGGGATGGGTCCGGCACCACGGATTATCCTCGGGTTATTGCATGATTTCCATTCCTTGATTGTATTACTTGGTTACACTATCGCACGATTGCACGATAATTGAATTGCATGGTCACCTATTGATTAACAAAGGGAGCATGTTTCATGTACATTTGGAGTAAGGTTGGAGACTTCCCTCACTCGCCGGGACCATGTATTGAATGCATGAAAATGATCAACTATTTAATATTGACAGTTGTATTTTCGGGTGAAGATGTCTCCTTATTGACCTTATACATTTATCTTTTCTAGGTGCACGCTAGGCGGGAAGTGAGTCAAGTCCACTTCTTGTAATCGAGTCAGGCACGGTGCATGTTATTTATTGTTGCACTAGATTTATTATTATTATGATTATTTGTTATGGATTCGGAGATGATAATGTATTGATATGTGAACTAGTATACGAGTTACCTGACTAGTGATCCAGGTTATAGCATGTTTTACTAGTTATATTTGCAAGTTAATCGATTATGCTTCCAGTTTATTCTGTTGCGTGTATGAGTTATTCCCACCTAGCTTGTCATTTTATTTGCATTGTCACCCATTCGCTATAGGTTAGTTCATGTACGGGTTACCCGTTTCGTATGTGGATCGACCTATAGTGCGGGGGTGTGGCATCCCCACGTGTAGGGGTGTTACACAAAAACAAAGTCAACCCAAACAGACATAAATAGCACATAAAGAAGTGAATACCTATGAACAAAATCATCTCGTTTATTATTCAAAAACTGTTAGTGATATTACAAGGAAATAGTAAAGCCAAAAGCTGCTTTAAGGGCACTATTCCTAACAGTAAGCACCCCCATGTATCACGCAAGTATCAACTATACACTTTGCACCCCATGAAACAAGGTGGTCCTTCTTAAGGGCGTGATCACACGAGCAAGCCTCGAACGAGTCAGGTTGACACTCCCACTGTCTTTCGGACTTATCGGCTTGGAGTGATTTCTAATCATGACTTATGTGATATAGAGCTCGTCTCTTAAACCACTTCACCTAAATGGTTGAGTCCTATAAGTCATATTGATCAGGGGAGTTCTTATACATGCGCAGTCAAAAGAAAACACACAATCAAACAAGAGCATATAAAGAACTGTTGCCTTGATTCGTATTATTAAAAGATTGTCAATGATTTACAAATGGAAAGTACTAAAGCTGACTATTACATCGGCTTTCAGGACACTATTCGTAACAATCTCTCACTTGCCTGTCAAAGCCATTAATCTAAGTCCCATCTTCGCAAGATGACCTTCAAAACCTTCTCGACTAAGGGGTTTAGTAAGCGGGTCTGCCACATTCCCTGCTGAAGTGACCCTCTCGATTTGCATATAACCTCATTTGATGATATCACGGATTAGGTGATACTTCCTCATAATGTGCTTGGTCCGTTGGTCAGATCTTGGTTCTCTTGCTCGAGCAACCGCCCCAATATTGTCACAAAACACAGTAACGGGGTCTTTCATGCTAGGAACAACATTCAATTCTTGAATGAAGTTTCTAATCCAAACACCTTCCTTAGCTGTATCCTTTGTAGCTAAGTATTCGCCCTCGGTGGTCGAATCTGTAGTGGTCGTCTGCTTGGAACTTTTCCAACTCACTGCTCCACCGTTAAGGCAGAAAATATATCCTGACATTGACTTAAAATCATCTAAGTTAGATGCAAAGCTTGCATCACAGTATCCTCCAATTACTAGATCTTTCTGTCCTCCGTATACTAAGAATAAATCCTTAGTGCTTCGCATGTACTTTAGGTTATTCTTCACGGTAGTCCAGTGACCTTCTCCAGGGTCTGATTGGAAACGGCTCGTTACACTAAGTGCATAGGCCACATCCGGTCGAGTACATAGCATTGCATACATTATGCTACCTATTGCCAAGGCATAAGGCACATGAGTTATTCTTTCCTTCTGAAGGTTCGTCTTAGGACACATCTTCTTCTAAAGAGATGTTCCTACACTCGTGGGAAGAACTTTATTCTTCGCATTCTCCATAGTGAACCGTTTCAGTACTTTATCTATGTACATTGATTGTGATAGTCCTATCAATCTCATAGATCTATCCCTGTAGATCTTTATCCCGAGAATGTAGGACGCATCACCAAGATCTTTCTTCTCGAATTGGTTTGATAACCAAGATTTGGTAACTTTCATGTCATCCTTCGAATTCCCAATTAGAAGGATGTCATCAGCATAAAGTACCAAGAATTGCACTGAAGTCTCCAATTCCTTTCTATAGAATGTTGTCTTGAAGCCAAATGCTTTGACTGCTACATCAAAACGAATGTTCCAATTCCTAGAAGCCTGTTTCAATCCGTAGATTGATCTTTGGAGTTTGCAAACCTTTTGCTCACTCCCACTAAATATGAAACCTATGGGTTGATCTATATAAATGTCTTTATCAATGTCTCCATTGAGAAAGGAAGTTTTCACATCCATTTGCCATATCTTATAGTCGTAATATGCAGCTATGGCAAGCATGATCCGAATGGACTTTTGCATAGCGACAGGTGAGAAGGTTTCATCAAAGTTCACACCGGGCCTTTGCGTGAAGCCTTTTGCAACCAGTCTTGCCTTATAGGCTGCAATGCTTCCATCTACTCCAAGGTTTCTCTTAAAGATCCATTTGCAACCTATGGGTTTAACCCTATCAGGCAAATCTACAAAGGTCTAATCTTCGTTGGAGTACATGGAATCCATTTCGGATTTTATGGCTTGTTTCCACTGTTCATAATTCGATTCTGGCAGTGCCTCCTCATATGTTAGAGGATCATTATCCTCTTCATAGATTTCATGGAGAAAACCATACCATCTCTCCGGCTGTCTACGAGTGCGTTCAGAACGCCTTAGAGGAGGATTTTTACGTGTATCGAAGTTCGTGATTGGTTGGGGGATGTCAGATTGGGATGTGTCCTCTAAATGTGGCGTGGGAATATCTCGAATTTCTTCGAGTTCTGCGATCTTGCCTTTCTTTTCTTCTAGGAACGATTCCTCAAGAAAAGTTGCATTTCTTGAAACAAACACCTTTTGTTCAGTTTGATCATAGAAGTAGTATCCTATGGATTCCTTAGGGTCACCAACAAAGTAGCATAAGTTAGAACGAGCTTCTAACTTATCTCCCACTGTCCTCTACACAAAAGCAGGACAACCCCAAATTCTTAGGTAAGAATAACTAGGGATTTTACCATGCCACATTTTATAGGGCGTTTTGGGGACTGACTTGGAAGGAACAAGATACAAAATCTTGGCTGCACTTTCTAGAGCATAACCCCATAAAGAAGGTGGTAAGTCGGTGAAACTCATCATGGAACGAACCATATCAAGTAGGGTTCGATTCCTTCTCTCAGAAACTATATTAAGCTGAGGAGTACCTGGAGGAGTCAACTGAGAGATAATGTCAGTATCTCTGAGATGATTAAGGAATTCTTCACTAAGATACTCGCCACCTAGATCAGATCGAAGTGTCTTGATCTTGTGATCAGTTTGGTTCTCAACCTCCTTTCGAAATTCTAAGAATTTCTCAAAAGCCTCAGATTTGTACTTCATTAAGTACATATAACCATAGCGACTAAAGTCGTTAGTAAAGGTTATGAAGTACTGATGATTGTTTCGAGTGCTTACACTAAGCGGTCCATAAACATCAGAATGGATCAAATCCAAGGTCTTTGTGGCTCGTTTCACACTTCCTTTGAAAGGAGTTTTGGACATCTTTCATTTGAGATAGGATTTGCAGGAAGTCAACTGTTTAAGGTCATTTTCAGAGAATGTCCCTAAGGTAGTTAACTTGCTAATTCTGTTCTTAGAAATATGCCCTAATCTAGCTTGCCTCAAAGATGCTGAGACTTCGTCATTTCTCTTACGTTTTGTTTCTCGTTGTATATTCAAAATATTACTGTTTTGAGTTAAATAAAGTCCAAATGTACTAAGACGTATTGAAAAATTATTCTTTTTGAGGAAAAAGTTACCATTCTTAATATGAATTTCATAACCTTCACAATCAAGTATTGGAACTGAAATAATATTACGAATAATGTCTGGTAGATCAAGGACTTTATTTAAAACTAAAACAGCATGACCTAAATCCTCACCTTTTCTTGCAAAATGACACATAAGGGTTATAGGGTTCTAGATACATAACCTAAAACCTCACCTTTTCTTGCAAAATACAGTAAGGAAGTGTTCTAAGGAGCTTGCTCCCCGTCCACGCCCTCGTGACCTGTGCAAATACGACGTATAAACATGAGACATGAACTTAAATGACCAAAATGTGACGAACGGCGGAAATGTATCGAGACGACCATGAAAATGCAATGTGGTATGATAACATGTCGTTTCACATCATATTAGCACATATTATAGCAATTCGGGGTCAAAGAAGTCGTCGGGTCGAGGGGCTAATTTCGTAATTTTATGCAGTGAATTTTACACTACATGTCAGGTGGGAACGGCCGTTCCGGGTTCCTTTGAAAAATGGGAACGGTCGTTCCCGTTGCCCAGAAAACGCGGCAACGTTTTCCCCCATTTAAAATGCGCCTTTGAGCTGGGAACGGCCCTTCCGGCGCAAGGCCAAAATGGGAACGGCCGTTCCCATGCTCGGCCGCCCTTTTATTTGAAAAGAGATGGGAACGCCCGTTCCCACAAAGCCTTGAGGCTGGGAACGGTCGTTCCCAATTTCTGCAACTAAAAAAAACAGAGCAGAAACAGGGGAAGCTCTCGGCAAAGCACAAAAGGAAGCAACAAAACCCCATTTTTGATCCCCAAATGCCATAATTTCTGGAAATATGATGCAAACACTCTTATGGCATAACAATACCACACTTAAACACATAAAACATGCAATAACAACAAGATTTCCAAGGTTTCAAGCTTATGATCAACTTGGTCACTCATGCCAAATATCCAAAATTTCAAGCTACAAATCATGTCATAATTCAAGTTATGATCATTCAGTCATGTTTTGCACAACTAACAATTCATCTAGCATATCAAACTCAAACCCTAGCTATCCCATGTATGATCAAGAATCATGGATTCATGCCAAACCAACCTTGAAGCTAAGAAATGGATGAAGAAGAAGATGATGATGATGATCTCCCTAATTTCCTTGAGATACTTCTTGAAATCTTGATGATTGAATGAAAATCACTTCTTCCTTTTTCTTCCTTGGAATACCGAGAGGGAGCAAATAGGTTTGGTGAATTTTGGATGAAAAATGGACAATGAAGAACCTTGGAGATGTATTACGTGATTCATCTCCTTGGTTTGAGTGAAGTATGCCAAATTGCCAACTAATCCTTGCAGTCTCTAAGTTATGCAATAAGGTATATAAAGTTTTGAGAAATGATCAATCATGCCCCTAAAAGATTATGCAATTAAGTCCCTAGAATTATAGAAAATATTTAACTAGGGACAATTTGGTAATTTTATCACTCTCGGTATTAATTTCATGCAATGAATATTTTTCGTGTCATGAAATAATATTTTCAATGATATGAATTCAAAGAATTGATATAAATAATGTTTCATGAATTTTATAAAAATATGAAATGTCGCATGTGAATATATCATAAAATTAAAGAAATAAAATAACCTACGCTCAAACTCACACGTGGCGTGCTTACCTGTTCATCCGGAAACCGGGGCGTTACAAAATCACACATTTAAGGCCATCGAATCCATGCAACAAAACTGGGTCGCCAAAATCGCACATATGAGCCCTAAGGATTCCATCATACCTTGATCAAGTACTTAGGGGTTGAATTTGGATCTGAAACTTTGGGGAATGCATGCTAACATACTAAACAACTAATATACATCATATATATGCAAAATGGCACAATTAAAAGCACATTAGAATGACCAACAAGTTACAAAACACAACAGCAACAAGTCTGTCATGAAGCATGCATAAAAACAGGCCATGTCTTTCGGTTTTGAGGCTTCAAATAGAACCAAATACTTGCAACATGAATGCTAACATATAGAGAAATGAGTGTACATCAACTCCATGCAATTTCACACGAAATGGAGACCATTTGATCAAGCAACAACACAAAATTCACACAGCAGTTCGAAAAACAGGGGAAGCAGTTTGATCACCAATTTGAAGCTCCATATCTCATAATTTCATTAAAGGGTCAAGAGATGAAATCCTCCTAACATCATATACTATCGGTTGGGAA
This sequence comes from Lantana camara, assembly GCA_037501455.1. Classification (NCBI taxonomy): domain Eukaryota; kingdom Viridiplantae; phylum Streptophyta; class Magnoliopsida; order Lamiales; family Verbenaceae; genus Lantana; species Lantana camara. Next base: position 87,648,008 of record CM074856.1, read on the forward strand.
AGGAATTGGCCAAGAAACAAGCTCATATAATCATTTACAAGCAAGGAAATCAGCTGTACAACCAAGCAAGATCACAAGAGCAAATTTCCCCAAAAGCCCTATTCATGCTCTTAGCCCAAACCCAAATCAAATCTGATCCAAATCATGTTGTAAGGAGATGAAATCAAGTATAATAGAGTAGAGAAGACATAAATATTCATACCTTAAAGATTTGGGAGAGAAAGGTGGTGGTTTGAGCTCCAAAACCACAAAAATGGCCAAGGGTTTTCTCTCTTCTCCGATTCTTCTCTCTCTCGTTTCAGTTGCAGCTGAAAATGGAGATATTTGGCTCGGTTTTCAGAGTTAAAGGGAAGAGAAAGGGGTTAACTCAAGGTACAAGAGTCATGGTTAAGGCATGGTTAAGTTAAGAGGTGTTATCGGGTCCCACCATGAAGACTAGTCAACAAAAGGAGTTCTTCTTGCATGAGTTGCTGGTTACGGTTGGATTTCGGAGGTCTTAATGATTTCAAAAAGGTATGAGGCTTGTTCCATTGTCTCCGAATCGTCGATACGAAGGCAACGGAGGCGTCGGAATTCGAATCCGAATTCCCGAGCTCAAGATATCACGCACGGAACCAAGGGTGCGCTAAATGCTCGTTAGCCCCCGACTTGGTTCCACAATCAACATTAAATTCGTTAACACGTCAAATGAATCCGAAAACATAAACCGAGCATATAGGCATGTTCATAACACACATATTTACGACCTACTAAATTTCCATACCATTCCGATATCATTACATATAAGAACGAAGCATAAATAAAACACTCACGCGCAAGAACGAATTCATAACGTTATAAATGAGTTACTAAAACTTAAATTCCATATTAATTAAATTAAAACCAACTAATAACATGTTGAAATTAATTAACGAAATTACCGAAATAGTTAAGGTAACACGAAACCTTAATTAAGAAATTAAACACTAAATATCAAAGTAAAACAAAATGAATTAATTAAAATAATCATAGTCTATAGTTTAAATCAAATATAAACACTTATAAACAATTAATCATATAATTAAGTAATTAATTTGCGCAACTTATAAACAAATACGCCACATTATTAAAAACTGAAAAACTGGGGCGCTACAGAGCTGAAGTCTGGCTCGCCAAATGAGGATCCGGGTATTTATCCCGTGTCCTCAACACGTGAGAACGACCGGTAGGAAGGGTTAACGACGTCATAATTGGGAAAACTTAGAGTCTAAGTACTCATTTCGATGCCCCAAACGCGAAAAAGGGGTCCAAGAGGTCGAAACCTCGACCGAACGAGAAATGACCCAAAAACCTCTAAAAAGAAAAAATTGCAAACAAGCCCCTAAACTCTTAAAGAATTGAAAATAGGGGCACGCAAGGTACAAAATCACATAATTAAACACACAAAGAAGTCGACATGTGGCGTACCTCGTACGTCGGAGAAGCGGGATGTTACATGTTGGGATAGTAAATTGCAAAAAGGAGCAAAATTCGAATGACAAAAATCTTTTTCACTAAATATTTTTGCCATCTTGAACTATTGACTTTTTTTTTTTTTTTTTTTTTACTTTACTATTTAAAGTAAAAATCGTTCAAGGTTGCAACTCCAATTAATGTTTTTTAACATAATGGAATCTGATTCCACTTATCGTATGCCACATCCACAAAATTCCTTTCATGTTACACACAGTGTTCTTAAAACCGGACCGGACCGGCCGGTCCGACCGGTTCAACTGGTGACCGGTGGAGTGTCCGGTCCGGGTAGCCCTACAAATCCAATGGAGTTCGGACTAGTCGGGAACCGGGAAAACCGGCCGGTTAACCGGCGGTTTTGACATCAAAAACCGGACCGGACCGCCGGTTTTCAGATCAGCCTTGCCCACCATATATTTTTCCTCCGTTCTTTTTCCTTTTTCCAGAATTTCACGCAACATTTTTCCTCCATTCTTGTTCCTTTTCCCAGAATTTCACGCAGCAATAACGAAGCTCTATATATTTTTCAGAGTCTTCTTGTGAGGGAGAGAGAGAGAGAAACCTCTTCTAGACGAAATCCTCCATTCTTTTTCCTTTTTCCAGAATTTCACGTAACATTTTTCCTCCATTCTTGTTCCTTTTCCCAGAATTTCACGAAGCAACAGAGTCTTCTTGTGAGGGAGAGAGAGGAACCTCTTATAGACGAAAATCTTTTATCAAAATGTAGAATGAATTGTTGAGAGAAAAACTAAAGATTAATTACCTAAACGCGATGATGAATGTTGATGGAGAAAAAGAACAGTCGGGCGGCGGAGACACGATTCCAATAGCCAATAGGTTTTCCTTTTTAATATAACTACTTTTGGGCTTATGGGCTTTTTTTTAGTGTTTGGGTAAAAAAAAAAAAAAAATGGTGAAGGATTTGGGTAAATTAAAAATATATATATATATTTTTCTTTTCTGTCTTTTCTAATTTTTTTTATTATGAATTAGTTATTATGAGACATTTTAATTTTATGAAATATAATAGAACTTTGTATCGTTCAAAAAAATATAAATTTGTGTTTTAAATGTAATATTTGTTTAGATATTATGTAAAAAAATATTATTTTTTAAATATTAGTAACTAGTAATTTATCTTACATATTCATAATATTATATATTTAGTTAATTAAAATAATAAATTATTTATTACGTCATACCGGTTCGACCAGTGGTTGAACCGGTCGAACCGGTTGGACCGGTGACCAGTAAGCTTGCCGGTTCACCCTCCGGTCCGGTTTTGAAAACATTGGTTACACACGATGAGTGAGATTAGATTACAATTTATTAAAAAACAATAATTAATTTTGGATGTAAATTTTCTATCCATATATAGATAGATAGATAGATTTTAAGGACCTAAATGGTTTTATATTGTTCATGTTTATGTAACTCATATACATTTATCCACATTCGAACAATATTTATACGGGAAACTGTTAGATTTTGTTTTTTCTCTCTCGTTCTTCTGTCCACCCAAAAAATGTACATTTTATTTAGTGGAGGTGGGTCGGCGCACATGGCAATGACTTCGAACAAATTTGGAGGATTCCGAAATCCGAACAGCCCACGCCCCACGGCAAATGAGGGTTCACTCACATGCGTCAACTTTTCTTTTTTCTTGATAAAACAAATGCGTCAACTCTTAATAGCCTTTTGGTGGATAAAAGAGAATGTGCCAGCAAATAGCCTAAGTCATGCACATGGCCAACTCAGATGTTGTTTTCTCCTATACTTTATTTTTCTCTGAAATTTATGATTATCTTGTTTTGAAAATTAATCGAAATTAATCTTCCCAAAAATTTGAAAAATCTCTTTTGCAAGGCGTGATAGTATTACACAATACACAAGATAGATCAGTTGTGTAATTGTGTTAGGGTTGGGGCCCTATCCTAGTATCTTCGTATCCCTTACTCTACAATTTTATACTTTAAAATATTTTATTAAACCAACGGAATAAATGTTGGATCTGTTCAGATATGTACATGTATAAGTTATAAAATTTTAATTCAAAACGAATATATATTAAAAGGGAAAATCTTTGAATAGTACCAAAAAGTTAAAAAAATTCCTTTTAGGTCCCCAATTTTGAAAAAGTTCCCATTCAATCCCCAATTGATAAACAAAATTCCTTTTAGGTCCCCACAAATAGTACAGGTTCGTACATTGTCTTTAGGAATTGCGTACATTTTTTAGGGAATTGCGTATAAAAATCCCGGAATCTCGTATATACGAGATTCCGGGATTTTTATACGCAATTCCCTCAAAAATGTACGTAATTCCTGAATTATTATACAACCTTGGGGAGTGAAAAGAAATTTTGTTTTTCAATTGGGGAGTGAACAGGAACTTTTTCAAAATTGGGGAGTGACAAGGAAATTCAGTTTACACTTGGGGATTTTTGAGGAATTGTCCGATAAAATAAAGCATACTAGATTAGTAATTAATTAAGCATAAATATTTTAGGAAAAATCTCTTCTTTTTTTTTTTTTTTTTAGTTTTGCTGTTTTTCAATTGCCGATCTTTTAATTGTTATTATATTTAGTCTTTTTTGTTATGATTTTACTCAATTTTAGAACTTTGCGTCCAAGGTGGCACAAATTTAGAGATTTCACCCAATTTTCCTTCAAATTTTGAGTTGATATACTATGTGGATTTTAAATAATTAAGAATCTTTTGAAAAAAAAAGGCCACATAATTAATTCTTCCCACCCCAATTCTATCTTGTTGCCCAACTATAAAAACCCTAACCACCACCACCACCCCTCCCCTGCACCTACCCCTGCCGCCGCCACTCGAGCCTCCTCCATCACCAACATCCAGCGCATTACCACTACCAAAAAAGAAAAAGAATTAGTACCCGATTTTTTAGTGACCTTTTTATCGGTCACTGGTCATGAATGATTTGTGAATGTTTAGTGACTAATATTACATATATATATATATATATATATACAAATCAGTGACCGTATGACACCCTGTTTCTTCGACGAGCCAGGTATGACGTCACGAGTGTGCTATTTGTGTATTTAAATTATCTATTTATGCTTTTATATGTTGAATATGATATTGAAATGATATTCTTGAATATATATGATTTAATTGTTAAGAATGTGTAATTTAAATTTTGAACGTATTGTTATTTTGACTCCGAACTTGATCCGTTTGCCTTCGAACATGATTCCGAATTTTGTGAATACATGGTATGGGACGCCCGAGCGTGGGACACCACATCCCCCGAACTAAGACCAAACTCATATACGAATATAGTCCGTATACAAGTTCAATCCTAGCGAACGGAGACACGACACGAACCCTGGCTAGTCGGGACTAACCCTGTACCAACAAAATCATGCATCCAAACAAAATATATATATTCCAGAATATAATCAAGAACGCGGAAGCTATGTCATAACAGGACGAGTAGAATATACAAATTTTTACACAATCAAATATTCTCCAAGTGACAAAAGTGTGTGGCCTGCACGGCCTCATCATAATTCATGACAAAAGATAATATGAGTGTGTGGTACAACGACTGTGTGACACGAGCTAGACATGAAATTACAATAAGTAAAGCAATTTCCCGCCTAGCTACGCCTGCAAGGGAACCTGTGGGGCAAAGAAGGGAGGGGTCAGTTCTGGGAGGCGGGCCCAGAACAGCAGCAGTCCGGGACCACATTTTAAAATTTTTTATTTATAATACAAGTATTAAAATATTTCTAAAACATTTTAATACAAAGCGGAAGACTTAGCCGGATCTACTCAAGTATATACATGCAATTGATAATAAATTTTAAATCACTTAAGCAGATAAATATCTAACATGCAATTAACACATAAGAGCACATAATTTATCATGCTTAAAATAAAACAACTGTAAAATATTACCGTACTGCAAACATAGCTATCTAACGGCCTTTTTCCAGCTCCCGAATTCACCTCCCGAGAATCCGATACCCGATCTCCTCGTGAAACCGGCAGAGCTTCCCTACAATAACCCCAGGGACACCCTCGGAGTGTGGGCTCCGAAAGTATTTCTCTAAATACTTAGAGAAAATAAAACTTTAAACAAGGAAACCCTTTTCAGGGTTTAATCTCCCAAAATTAGGCGTTTTATACAAACACCTAATTAAAATTAATTCCAAAATAAATCGGAATTAACTAGGAGAAAATGGGACTTCATTTCAAAGCCAAAAATTGGCCAAAACCATCCCAAAAATGTTATGAAGAAATGAGGTGGGTATCAGCCTATTTATAGGCAAATATATGAGGGCAAAACGGTCATTTTGGATACAAAAGCAAGGGCAAAATGGTCATTTCACAACCCACTTATGTAGCCAACTTGGACACGAAAACCGAGATGACCACGTCCAAGGTCTCGTCGCCACGAGTCCAGCGCCACCAGCCACGCGCCGATTGGACATCTCACGTGACCTCACGCGCTGCCTAAAGGAGGCGCGTGTATTGTACCCTCGGCTAGGGTTTGGGGCAGACGTGGCCGATTCTCAATCGGCCACGTGTCCGGGTTTGGTCCGACCCGGGCCCGGTCCGGCCCTACCCGAGATCTGATTTGTTCACCGACCCTGTTGACCCGGTATCCGACCTTTTGACCGCCCGGTCAAGACAAATATGGACCGTTGCTCGCGATGACGTGGCGTGATCTGGTCCATCCACGTGTCGCACACGTGGCGGGCCACGCGGCTGCCCAGTCAGCGCCACCTGGGCCCACTTTGCTGATGTGGCATGCCACGTCAGCTGCCATGTTATCACCGATTATTTTTTATTTTTTTATTTTTTTTCGATGAAAATTTTATTTTCTCCAAAATAAAATTTCGGGCATTTCCAACTCTTTGGAACATGATTTATTTTCTTAAAATAAATCCCTTGGCTTATTTTCAAACACTTTGAAAATTTATTTCTCTTTCTCCTTTTAATATTTTCTCTCTGGGTTTTCAATTTGGGGCTTGTAGGGGGACCTGTAGGACTAATTAATTTTAGCTCCAAACGGATTAATATATTATCATCTCATGATAATAATTAATTACCGTTTAACAATATTTAATTCCACTAAATAAATGTTGTTGCACTCTAAAATTAATTACATTATTCACGAATTTCTCGATCTAGAATAATTTCGCATTTTACTCCTCCGTGTAGATATCCATGAAAACTAAATTGCAACTACTATCATTTATTTTTCATCTCTAATTTGAAATTTATTGATTCGCCTTAAGTTCAAATTCTCTATATGTGAAACACATTCAGCATACAACTTCGGTGTCGTAATCACGCGAAGTGCTTTGGCCAAAGTCTTAATTCGAACTTTTGTAAATCTATTTCAAGGATACCTCTTACCTTCTAGCAAGGCCACAGATTCCTCGATCAATATAACTCTTTAGCACATTTCATGTTGTCACCGAATCATACAAAGTATTTTGGCTACTCGTTACCGAGACCTCACTTCTAGTATGTTACAGTGACTAACACTACATATCTAAGGCCGAGATATTATCAGGATTAAGAGTACAATGCTTCCTGAGATTTTATTCATTTTAGATAGCAGTATAAAATAAATAAACTCAGTGGTCCAGTTCGATGTTTTCAATCCTATTGAAAATCATCAACGTGTTATAATTGGAATCACCATTCCCTATGACGAAAGACTAATCATCTTATATAACCACGTTATAGTCTTGATAAGAATATATTCTTATCTTATCGACTAGAACTTTAATGACACATGATTTCGGTATTCAAAGTCTTTTCCTATGAAACACATTTCATATGAGAATACCACCACACGTCATTAATTATTAATATGTGAAATACTCACAACTCGCTGTAAATTCAATTTAATTAATTCAACAAATTGAATTTTCTGGGCGCTATTCCCAATAATCTCCCACTTGCACTAAATTCAATTTGGCTACACATCTAAGTCTTATTCCTTTCACACGAGTGTCAAAACTCGTTTTGCACTCTTTTGCGCCAATAATTTAGTGACGGAATCTATTAGATGTTTCTCTGAGCCAACAACTAGGAAATCATGAATCCAGTACATCTAAATGGCTGCTTCTCAAGCTACCATTTATTTGACTTCCATGGCGGTGTAAGGAATACAAGTCTGCTTAACATTCTCCAATTAACAGTTGCTCTTTCTAGAGTAAACACGTATTCTGATGTCAAACATCTAGAATACAAATCAGATTGTATATCCGGTCTGTGTAGTCTGTTGAAATTAGCTCACCACTGTGGTAGACAAGCATATAATCTCAAGTCCTTCTCAAGTACTCCAATATATGCTACCCAGTGTTAGATTCTAGGGTTTGACAAATATCTGCTGACTTAGACCTATTTCATAATAGACAGCTGGCCTTGTACATAATATGACATACATAAAGCTTCCGTTGCGGAACTCTAATCATGTCTTCTATCTCTTCAGTTGCCTTAGGACACTGATCTCGAGATAGATAAATTCCATATCTAAAAGGTAATGAACCTTTCTTGGAATTTGTCATATTATACCTTGTCAGCATCTTATCTATGTATGTTTCTTTCAATAAACCAATTTTCTTATTCTCATGATCACGACAAAAGTCTGGTCCTTGGAATAATATTGGTCACACTTAGGTCTTACGTGTCAAACTGATTTGACATCTGAATCTTGACTACTAACCAAATTCTTGCATCATTCCCAATGAGCAGAATATCGTTTACGTACAAAATGAAAATGTTACAACGCTATCATGATGTCATTTTGTACAGTCATGGTTCATCAAGCAATTATACAAATCCAAAGAATCTAAATTACCTTATAATTATGATGCTTTATAATCTAGATACTTGCTTAATATAATAAATCGATCTATTAAGCTTACATTATATGCACCTGATTTCTGGTTGTGAAGCCTTCGGGTTGTACCATGTATCTCTTCTTCTTGAAATTGCCCATTCAAGAACATAGTCTTTACATCCATTTATCTAATCTCATAATCGGTAATGAGATAAAATGGAGAGGATAATGGACATAAGCATTGCCATAGGCGAGAAGACCTCATAAGTGGTTTCTTCTTTCTGGGTAAAATCCCTTGCCATAAGCTTTGCTTTAAAGTCTCTACTTTTTCGTCCATTCTTTTCTTTTATTTTCTTATAGAACCCAATTACATCTAATGGGTTTAATCCCTTCAGGCGCTTCTACAAGATCAAGACTTTGTTAGAATACAAAGATTCTAACTTAGATTCCATGGCTTTTGACCAAACGGTCAGCGTTTATATCATCCACAGCTTCATTACACGTGACAGGATCAGATACGTTAGATTCAACCTCTTTGGTTAATCTTAGGTATCCTGTCAGGTGTCTCGACAATCCTCTCACTATAATGATGCTCTCGTGTACACGTCTCTACATCACATGTTGTATTTGGTACATCACATGTATCCAATATATTTTTAGTTATCAAGGGTTTATGAAAATCAGTATCTAATACTGTTATTTCTTTTAACACTACTTTGCTTCTACCCTTTCTGGTTATCTATGTAATTATCTTTGAAATATTCACAAACATCTTTTGTGATTTCTCAAATTACAAAATATACCACCTCTTCATTCTTCAAGGATAACCTTAGAACAAGTAAACCTTTGTTCTTTATTCTAACTTGGGATCCATCCTTAACTCGTGGACCAGGCTACCTCAAATCCGAAGATAAGAGATTCAGGGTTTTCACACCAGCTACAGATCCATCAGCGTTTTAGGAACTGACTTAGATAGAACTAGGTTTAGTGTATTTGTTGTTTTGAGAGCAAGACCCCAAAACGAACTTCGCAGGGCAGCATGACTCTTCATGAATCTTACCATCATTATCAGAGTTCTATTTCTCCTTTTGCAATACATCCTTGCTAAGACATATCTCATACATATAGTTGAGATCCAATCTCATTTGAGAAATTCTATTTATCTCTGAATATAGATATTTATCATTACTTCGATCTAATCGAAGTACCTTGATATGTTTTCTAATTTGATTCTTTGACTTCAGTCTTATATTCTTCGAACTCTTCAAAATTACAGACTTAAGTCTCATCAAATAAACATATTTGTATCTAGAGTAATTATTCAAATGAATGATGAAGTACCCAAAAAACTTTATCTTTCTTGAACACTCACAGGATCACGAATCCATATGAGCTGGCACATAAACTTATGGCTTAAATACCTTGTGTCTCAAAAGGAACTTTCTTGGTCATTTTACTTTTCAAAACAGGGTTCGCAGACTGACAGCTGTCAAGTCGAAAAGACTCGACAATCAGTCTTTGGAGCTTATTCGGATAAAAGTGACCAAGTCATTGATGCCACGTAGAAGTTTTTCCTCTTTGATGGTAAGTCAAGATTCTTAATGTTAAACTTAAATTAGGGTTTTTCATTGAGGTATAAAAGACCATCTTTTATTGTGCTGGAGCAAATAAACCTTTTATTTTGTTTAATGGTAAACTTTTGTTCAAAACAAATAGTTGAACCCTTACTTATCAAATAACTTACAAAAATCAAATTTCTACATGTATGGCACGTATAATATAAAAACCCTATTGCCAAAATACGACTCTATAGTCCTTACTGCTAATACAATTAGACTTGTATTATCCTCGAGCAGTAGTTGTGTGTTAGCCGTTTTTCAAACTTCCTGGTTAGTTTGAATCTTCGCAACGAATTAGAAATATGATTAGTTGATCTCATGTTCACACACCAGGATTCTGGTGAATTTCCAACTAAACATACTTTCAACGGGTAAGACATCTTCATATCTTATCTAAACGGCGTAACAAACAGACAAACTAAGTATTTTGGATAAATTCTTTTTCCAATATCCGCTACCACCGAAATAGAAACACTTTTCCATTGTCGGATTTGACTTTCTATTTCTGAACCTGAGATTGGAACTTTTCCTTTCTCTTTCTTCCACTTACTGGCTTTCTAGGCCGTGGATATTGATGTATGATTAAAGAGAACTTTTCCCTTAGTCTATATCACCCTTTCTGCCATAATGAGGTCGTTCATTGGTTTAGGTTATGTTTTTCAAAAAATATTTAAATCAATCTTGAACGTTCAAACGACTTAGGCAAAGAGTATAGGATTGCTTCCTATCTCTTAAGATTGTTTCTTTAAGCACAGAGGTTTTCACTCTCGTTCAGATTAGTTATCATATCATAATATGATTCTAAACCGGTGATCCTTCAAGCATTTTTATAACTAACAACCTTCTTATTGGCTCGTACCTTTGTACGATTCTGTCTTCAAAACATGTTCTTGTCAGTGGACATCTTATGCGTCTGATGCTCAAGAACTTTTGAGACAGATTTAGGATATAAGACTAGCCAGATCATCACACTTGATCCATTTAGAATAAGTGTCTTTCTAATCCTGACTGGTTGTAGTTTCCTAAATTTTCGGACAAGGTTCAGTGAGTACGTAAACTTTCGTGTCTCAACACGATGTCAAGATTCATTTCCTAATCAGCATAGTTGAACCCTTACTAGCCTGTTTCCTTATAGATAAATAGTTTGGAGTGGGCTAAGAGAGATCGTAATTATAAAACTGAAATAAATAAATAAAATTATGCAAGTTATGATTATGTATTTCACTTTCTTCTGCGTCCAACCAATAAATGAAATCCACGTAAGCATTTTGATTTACACAATGGTGACTTAACTAACTGCAGTTGACTCCCCGAAGGCGAGGTCGAAAACCGCTTAGAAAAGCAAGAACTATTCTTAATTAACATGTCATTTAGGTAACTCTTACCAAACAATGTCAATCTACCACGTCAACCCTTGGCCTCTAAGTAAATGTAACAGAGCTCCGAAGGGAGGTTAATACATTACTTAGTCAAGTGTGTACCATTATCTAGAAGTCCGTACGAGTAGGTCAAGACACTCCACGAAGGCGTGGTCGAGCTGACTTCCCCGTATTTCATTCTATCCGTAGAAGTCTAATCTTGTATACCACGAATATATACCCGCCGAAGGGAGTAGTATACATCACTATACTATAGACGGGTAATAGAGGTCGTGAGAATCCAACTCTTTTCATCTCGCTCTCACTTGAATTTTTAAAAGGTGTGGATTATCTTTTGATTATTTAATAATCACTTTTGGCGTCTTATTGTTGGAAGTAATTAATCTAATTAATACCCTCCCACTAGGATTACTAAATCATATTTAAAATCCCAATAATAATATTTTAAGGCAATCTAATAATTATTTATTAATTAGGCCGAAAAATATTAGTTCAATTATGCATCGCTTCTAATCTCTATTAAACAATACTATTTAATCACATTAAATAAAATATGCATAATTGAAATATCATAATATCTCATATTATCATGATCATGCGATAAAATAAAAATAATTAAACATGCTTTCATATAATTATCACATAATTATCATGCTTAAAATAAATGGCATAAAGTAAACATGTTATAAATAAATTATCTCATAATTTAAATCATGTTTACTGATTCGGTAATTAACCAGGAAGATTATTGAAATCGATTCCTAGAAAATTACCATTCCATGTAAATTCCCAGGAAACACTGGAGGGGTCACAACGGTCCCACTTAAAAACCAGCCTCCTTTGACAGAATTTACGTGCACAGTAGCAGATTTAAAATTATACATCGCACGCATCATATCAATGCATGTATATATCTAGAGCACGGCTCTGATACCAGTTGCTTGGCGGCTGGCCCAGAACAGCAGCAGTCCGGGACCACATTTTAAACTTTTTTATTTATAATACAAGTATTAAAATATTTCTAAAACATTTTAATACAAAGCGGAAGACTTAGCCGGATCTACTCCAGTATATACATGCAATTGATAATAAATTTTAAATCACTTCAGCTGATAAATATCTAACATGCAATTAACACTTAAGAGCACATAATTTATCATGCTTAAAATAAAATAACTTTAAACTATTACCGTACTGCAAACATGGCTATCTAACGACATTTTTTCAGCTCCCGAATTCACCTCCCGAGAATCCGATACACGATCTCCTCGTGAAACCGGCAGAGCTTCCCTGCAATAACCCCAGGGACACCCTCGGAGTGTGGGCTCCGAAAGTATTTCTCTAAAAACTTAGGGAAAATAAAACTTTAAACTAGGAAACCCTTTTCAGGGTTTAATCTCCCGAAATTAGGCGTTTTATACACACACCTAACTAAAATTAGTTCCAAAATAAATCGGAATTAACTAGGAGAAAATGGGACTTGATTTCAAAGCCAAAAATTGGCCAAAACCATCCCAAAAATGTTATCAAGAAATGAGGTGGGTATCAGCCTATTTATAGGCAAATATATGAGGGCAAAACGGTCATTTTGGATGCAAAAGCAAGGGTAAAACGGTCATTTCACAACCCACTTGCATAGCCAACTTGGACACAAAAACCGAGATGACCACGTTCAAGGTCTCGTCGCCACGAGTCCAGCGCCACCAGCCACGCGCCGATTGGACATCTCACGCGACCTCACGCACTGCCTAAAGGAGGCACGTGTATTGTACCCTCGGCTAGGGTTTGGGGCTGACGTGGCCGATTCTCATTCGGCCACGTGTCCGGGTCTGGTCCGACCCGGACTCGGACCCAGACCCGGTCGGACCCTACCTGGGATCCGATTTGTTGACCGACCCGTTTGATGGTGCAAGAAATCTGGGTTTCCTAATGCAACAACACTTTAGAATTTGTATAAAAAGGGAAAGACCATCACAGGCAAGGGGGCCTCAGGATCTGGGTTTCCTTTTGAGCGTGGGTTCTTCCAGCTAGGATAACACCAAGAGTGCAAGCTACTAAGGTAGAGTTACTGTGGTGAGTGAAAAGCTTGAGAAGTTCAGTGGAAAATGCCCAGAACAGTATGTATGGTTTTTTGTGAAGAAGATCACTTGGGAGAGAATGCATGGATTCTCTCCTATTTATATGTTAGGGATGGGGGTAGAGGGGTAAATTGACCATGTGGTCCCAAACCTGTGTTGCCCTAACACGCGTCAGCTTTTGGTGGGGTGAGAATGACATTCCTGAAAAGGGTGACGGCGTGTCAGGTGCCCGGTACACAGTACCTTTGTGTCAGAGGTTGTTGACGAGGGCGACGCGGGAGACGGACCTAAGATCCTTTCTGCCGAGGTTCGGATCCAACGAAACGGGGTATGGATATGCCCGAGCGTTGGTGACGCTCGAAGAATGTATGGATGGTCTCCTCGCGGTATATGACCTTTGAGCGTCGAAATACCGAGCGTGCTCGTGGGGCCCCCATGTGGGTGCTTCCCTGAGAAGGATAACCATGAGGGCCGCGATGCGAGCGTCAAACCCGTTGGTTACGGCCCTTGATCTGAAGGGTCACCCGCTGACTGACGGATAACACTAACTGGCAATCGAGCGAGTGGAAGGCCCATGAGCCCATCAAGGCGAGCGCTAGGGCTCTGGTCAGCAGTGTGTTGCCACGTGGACGGCTCTGATTTGAGAATGACTTTTAGGCCTCATCATTTTGCCCCCTAAATTCTGTAGTATCGCTTCGAGCGTACTGTAGAATTTATAAGGGAGGAGTCCTGAATTTCAAATATCCGAGGGACGAGAGATTACCCTCGAGGAGACTGCTGGCCTTCTGTAACGGACACAAACTGACATCGCATTAAATGCTGTCAAGTCCGCATTTAATGCAGAGTGGGAACGTGGGCGCGTGGACTCCGGGAGGCGTGAGGCGGTTACCAAAAGTGGGGGGTTTCCCAGGCGGGAAATGATTGTATTTTTGAATTTTCAACCCTAATCCATGCTCCATCTCCCCTATAAATAAGGGTTTGCAGGGCCTTGGAAGCTTTTTCACGCATTCAGACTTCCTTCAAGCATATCCATAGCAAGAGTCCTTTGCTCCGGCGAATTTCTTCTTCTCCACATCTTAGGTAAAAAATTCCTGATTCTTCTTCTTATTTTCCCCGTACTAACATTAGTTTTAGGTTGTGTGAGATAAACCCTTGAGGTAAGTCCCATTATCCACCACTGAATTTGTTTCTGAAAGTTTATCCCCCCTTAAGCTCTCTGTTAGAAATCCCGTTCCCAAAAAATTGAAAACTGACCATGGCCGGAAATCAAGCCGATGATTATGTAAGGGAAATTGAGGAGATGTCGGTGGGGAGCTCCTCCCCTCATGGCGATGTCCCCGTAGCCGTTCCTCTAATTAGGGCGCACTCAGGAGGTGAAGTTATTCCCATGGCAATATCGGTGGCCCAGGCTCCGGTTGACACCGGGGAGGAAGAGGTGAACGCCGCTGTTCAAGGGATGAACGAGCGTGCTCCCGGTGAGCAGGAGGATCTTTTCCAGGAGATGGATAATGTGATGGAGATGCTGAGACAAGGGGAGAGAGCACTCCCTGTTTTGAACAGTGCCGTGAGACCCCAAGATCACAGGATCACAGTGGCAATGGCGGCTCCCGAGGGTGAAGCGGGTCCATCCGGGCGTCCATTCGAGGCTGAACCCTCCAGAAGGCGTCAGAGGAGAGGCAAGGAGCCTGTCACTCGAGTAAGGCAAGACAACCGCCATCAAACTGACAGGTCTCCGGATGAAATTGAAAGTATTCTGACCCTCGAGGATTTGGAGGGGTTGAGGCCGAAAGCGTACTGGGATGAAGTCGTGTTTCCCATGAGACTTCCTGAGGAAGGGGAAAGGGCCAATCGACCACCGCCTGGGATGATGACGGTCTACTGGGATGCAGTTCTTGCTGGCGGTCTGAGGTTTCCCATCGCTCACGATGCCGTCATCCTTTACCATCATCTAGGGCTTTGCCCTTCACAAATTCTGCCCAATGGCATAGCTCTAATCAACACATTCATTATAACAATGAGGGCTTTGGGCAAAGCACCCTCAATAATCAATTTTGACAGCTTGGTCCAAGTAGCCCGCTCGCCACGTTCATCGCCGACAGATGGATTTTATTACGCTCAGGCAAAATCAGGCTTCAAGATGATAGATTCCCCATCTACCTCGTATGGCGAGCATTGGAAGGAAAAATACTTTTTCGTGGGGGCTCCCGGGGGAATTTTTGGGGTTCACCGTCAATGGATGATTCATGGCGAGGGTCCATTGATTAGGGAAAGGATGAGGAATAAGGATTTTGAGGAGTGGGCGATGGGGTTAGCCCTCGAGATGAGGGCCGAAAAGAAGTGGATTAAGGCGGATACACTGGTGAAGAACGAAAAGATATTGTTCCGCTACGGATTATCTTGCCCCCCAGATATGATACTCAATCCCCCAACTGACATCATGGCCCTCGACGGTCAGATTCTAGGAACTAACATCTCTAACCTTTAGAATAGTTTTCTGACTTAACGTTATCGTTGTTTCCTTGTTTATGTGATCCAGATAATCAGTCTTCTGACGCTCGTTTCCTTTTGCTTGCAGGCATCCAAATTCTATCACAAGGCATGAATGCTGAGGCCTTATCCCGTATGCTGGGTGCCCAAGGACCCGCAGTTGACCCCCAACAGCCGCAACCGCAGCAGAACCGCCCTCCGAGGGCGAGGGTAAACCGCCGAGCAGCGGGCCGGGGACAAGGCGATGCTCGTGGGGGCGCAGGAAATGTGGTTCCTCCAAGGGGCCCTATTGAGGATCTGACGCTGGAGGGTGCCCTCGGGGCCACTCCTCCGCCGGCGGCCCCCGTGGGCCCAATCTCTCTGAGTTCAAGCGGATCCCGGAACCGCTCGGGGGAGCCTGTTCGTATCCATGAAACCCTCCGGGGTGACCGTCCTGGCAAGAGGAAAAGGATGCCGGATTCCCTTCCTATTTCCGACAAGGGGAAAGAGGTGGTCGTGGGCCACCGAGGCGAGGGCAGTGACACTTCGTCTTCCGAGGATGAAGAATTCTGGAAGATAGGCTGCAAGGGTGACTCCCGTTACAAGCGGCAGCGGACTGAGGGCCCCGTGCTCTTAAAAAAGAACGCTTACTCCGTCAACCTTGTCTCCGACATTGTTGGGAAACTCCAATTTTCCGGCGACCATGACAAGTTGAACAATCATGATGCCGCTCGCGTTGCTGATGATGCATGCCACGTTCTTATGACGGTACGTGTGTATTCCCTATTACCACATTTTCCTTTCTTTTTCCACGCTCGAATTATGACCCTCGCTTAATGTTTCTCAGGAGGTAATCCCAAGACTGAAGAACTTGCAGGGTCGAGCGCAAGCATACTCCAGTCATAAGGCCAAATACAAGAAACTGCTGCGCGTCTCTGACCCGGTCCAATTGCAAGAGGATAACAACAACCTCCACGCTCAACTAACTGCAGCCCACCGTGACTTGGATCAGGCGAGGGAGAACCTTCGAAAGACGGACGAGGCCTATCTTACTCTTGATGAGCGTCACAAGAAGATGAAGGATGAGCGAGACCAGCTGAGGACTCAAAATGTGGAACTGGGTGAGCAGTTAGCGGAGAGCACTCGCCAGAACGAGACCGCCAACAAGACCCTCGCTGATTTGCAGGGCAAAATACAGGGCTTGGAGGCGAGGGTATCTTGGGAGGCGGTGAAGAAGTTCGTGCGCTCTAAGGCCTTTGTGTTCGCGGCCAACATTCAGTGCTTCGATAATGCTCGACGCTTCTTCCATAAAGCGATTGGGCAAATGGTGAGGTTGGGACTGGCCCCGGAAAGCGCTCGATCTGACGCTCGTCTGCGCATGGACCTTGACGAGAACTGCGAGCCCATGGTCCAGGAGGAGGATCCCTCGGATACTCTGGCGGAGCCTGAGTATCAGGAGCTGGTGGAAACACTACAGAGGGAGTTTATTGCCGCTAACCGGAGGGATCCCGAGCCTCTCCTGATAGAAGATGAGGGCACCCTTATGGACGTGACGGATGCAGAGGAACCCGGCGAGGCCCAAACTTCTGATGCTAACGTGTTGGCCCCAGTTCCCCTTTCAACCGCTCCTCCCGAGCCTGACGCTCCGGCCCAATGAAGCTCCCATGGCTACCATCTTCTTGCTCTTACCCGTTCGAATGCCTCTTCTTCTTTATGAACAATTTTTATTCTTGTATTTAATCCTTCTTTTAGTCCCAGAATACATTGGATCCTTTATGTCGCTTTCTGATATATTTGCATCTCTTCTTCAATGCTCGAATGTCTGAATGTTATCTTACTTGCTTTTAAATGATGAATGACGTTATTCCATCGTGCTCTCCGCTTTCATATTGATATCTGCTGTTTGAGCGTTTGCGATTAGTGTGTAAGTAGGCTAGGGCGTCTTTTACGACGGTCCTTTGACACTCATCACCATGCATATTAAGTTTAGACGCTCGCGACGTCGGGCGGTTGGCTTGTTGCAGGTACGGGCGCGAGGGTGACCCTTAGGAGGGTTCCCTGGCCACAGTAGAAATGAACTGTGTATTTGGACTTAGAAAACCTTTGAGGGAATACAGGCGCGAGGGTGATCCTCGTGAATATTCCCTGGCTGTATTCTCCTTGAGGCTTGAATTGGAACTTAGGAAATCCCTGTAGGATTGGTTTTGTAGGGGTAAAAACGAGCGTAGTCGTAGTGTTAGTGGCATCCACTATTTACGAGCGTGCTCTTACCCAATTGGATGAGGGTCACAGGGGGTCCTTACGTGCACGAGCTAGAGCGGTGAACACTCAGCTGGCGTAAGTTGTGCGTTGGGCTCCCTGTTGTCGGACGCGCTCAAAATTAGGACTTCACATCACAAACTGTTCAAACTGTTATAGGTGGATGATCCTCAACACCTGGACAGCGTAGTTCCGGAATGATTGAAGTTTTGCTTAGGCTTTTCGACGTGGAGGATGCTCGACACGGAGTAGGCCCCTTGTCGCTCGAATTATTAAATAAAAATAATCAAAGCAAGCAAATAATAAAAACAAAGAGTTAAATACTTACTGTTACATAAATGCATTTTTTGGAAATGATTACAATGCGCTTTCACGCCACAAACGGGCCATTACAAAGAAATTGAAGTCTACACGTAAAACCTTCTGAGGTTGCATGCATTCCATGGCCTAGGGAGTCGCTCGCCTTGCAAAGTTTCCAATAGGTAGGTGTTGTTCGCTCGTACCTGGATGACTTTGAAGGGGCCTTCCCAATTAGGGTCCAACTTACCTACGTGTTTGGAGACTTCAACTTTTTTGAGAACCAAGTCCCCTAGCTGGAAAGTCCTTTCTTTAACACGTTTATTGTACTGGCGAGCAACGGTTGCTTTGTATTTGTGAATACGTGCCCAAGCATCATTCCTCTTCTCATCCAATAAATCTAATTCAAGCGCCCGATTGGCCTCGTTGGCGGCAGGCTCGAAATAGGCAACGCGTGCGGATTCTTGAGCTATTTCCGCAGGTATCATGGCCTCGGAGCCGTACACGAGGGAATAAGGGGTTTCCCCCGTTGCCGCTCGCGGAGTAGTGCGGTACGCCCATAGGGCTCCCTGAAGTTCTTCAGCCCATTCTCCCTTCTTGCTTTCGAGCATCGTTTTCAGATGCTGGAGTATGGTCCGGTTGGTCACTTCGGCTTGACCATTGGCCTGAGGATGACCCACGGAAGTGAATCGTTGTTCGATCCCTAATTCATAGCACCAATCCCGCGTGTCTGCAGCGATAAACTGGGAACCGTTATCCGAGATGAGCACCCTCGGGATGCCGTATCTGCAGATGATATTCTTCCAAATAAAATCCCTCACAACTTTGAACGTTATCTTAGCGACCGCTTCTGCCTCAGCCCACTTGGTGAAATAATCCACGGCCAGTATTACGAACTTCTTTTGCCCGACCGCCATCGGGAGAGGCCCCACAATATCAATGCCCCATTGATCAAAAGGCCAGGAAACGTCAATAGGAGTCATTTGAGCTGCCGGCAGCTGAGGAG
The DNA here is from genome assembly GCA_037501455.1 of Lantana camara. Classification (NCBI taxonomy): domain Eukaryota; kingdom Viridiplantae; phylum Streptophyta; class Magnoliopsida; order Lamiales; family Verbenaceae; genus Lantana; species Lantana camara. Next base: position 87,667,441 of record CM074856.1, read on the forward strand.
TGTTGGAGTGGAACTGGCACTTGGGACATTTCTTGGAATATTTAATGGCATCTTGCAACACCGAGGGCCAATAGAACCCACTCCTTAAGATTTTCTTTGCCAAGATTCGTCCGCCTGAGTGGTTCCCGCAACTCCCATTATGTACATGCTCTAAAACTTCTTTAGCCTGCGAGGGTCTCAAACATCTCAACGGTGGTCCTAGGAAGGATCGCTTGAATAACCGACCCTCGGCATCTAAGGAGAAGCGAGGGGCTTTACATCTGATCTTCCGAGCCTCAACTTTGTCGCTCGGGCAAGTTCCGTCCTGAAGGAATCTGACAATTTCATCAAGCCAACAAGGCTCGGATGGGTCAATCACGTGCACTTCTTTCGAAGGTTCGCCTTTGCTTATCAGTGGCTTCTCCGTTCTCAGAAATGTAACAGCGCGTTCACTACCGCCATCCAAGGCAGACGCAAACTTCGATAGAGCGTCAGCATGTTCGTTTTCCGCCCTCGGAATTTGCAAAAGATGGAATTCCTTGAACTTGGCTATCTCTTTCTTGGCGCTCGACAAGTACTGTGCCATGGTGGCTTCTCGAGCCTCATAGCTACCGTCAATTTGACTCGCGATCAACTGCGAATCAACGTATGCTGTGACACGAGTGGCCCCATTTTGGAGCGCAATCCTGAGCCCTTGGATGAGAGCCTCATACTCAGCTTCGTTGTTGGTGACTTGAAACGGCAGCTTGATTGCGTAGTCGACTTTCGCCCCAAGGGGATCCCTGAGGGTTACCCCGGCTCCCCCCCCTTGTGAGGTCGAGGAGCCATCAGTATGCAAAAGCCATAAACCATCGTCCGCCTGCGGCTCAGTTTCCAAATTGAAACGTTCGACCAACAAATCGGCTACTGCCTGAGCCTGTATGGCTGTACGGGGCTCAAAGGAGATATCAAACTGACTAAGCTCAATCGCCCATTTAATTAATCTTCCCGAAACATCCGGCTTAGATAAAACTTGTCTGAGCGGTTGATCTGTGAGCACTGTGATGGAGTGAGCCTGAAAGTATGGCCTCAGCCTTCGGGATGCATTAACGAACGCAAAGGCAAATTTCTCAATTTCCATGTATCTTTTCTCGGCTCCCTGTAGAGTCTTGCTCAGGTAATACACCGGCATATGCTTACGCTCGCGGATTGCTACGAGGACAGCGCTCGTGGCTTCTAAAGAAATTGAGAGGTAGATAAACAAGTTCTCTCCTGGGATTGGCTTGGTCAACAAAGGCGCGCTCGACAGGTACTGTTTCATGTTCTGCAAGGCCTTTTCGCAATCCTCGTTCCATGTGAAATTCCGAGCGTTGCGCAAAATTTTAAAGAAGGGCAAATTCCGGTCCGCTGAGCGGGAGATGAACCGATTTAGTGAAATGACCTTTCCCACGAGCACCTGGACCTCTCTCAGATTGCGAGGGGAGGGTATATCCAGGATCGCTTTAATCTTCTCAGGGTTAGCCTCGATGCCACGTTGGCTGACCATGTATCCCAGGAATTTACCACCTCGAACGCCAAAAGTGCACTTTAAAGGGTTCAACTTCATGCCGTAGCGACGAAGAATATCGAAAGTCTGCTTGAGATCCTCCAGATGGGAGTGTTGGCGCTCGAACATTCTATTGACAAGGCGTTGATAGGTTGCTCCCGCATTTTTGAGCCCGAAGGGCATGACTTTGAAACAGTAGACACCCAAGTGCACAATAAACGCAGTTTTGGGGCGATCCTCGGGCGCCATAAAGATTTGATAATATCCCTGAAAGGCGTCCATCATGCTCATGAGTTCACATCCGGCAGTAGAATCTACCAACTGATCGATCCTCGGTAGGGGGTAATGGTCTTTGGGGCACGCTTTGTTGAGGTCAGTGAAGTCGTTGCACATACGCCACTTATTAGCGCTCTTTGGAACGAGCACCACATTGCAAAGCCACTCTGGGTACAAAATCTCCTCGATGTACTGAGCATCAAGCAACTTACCAACCTCTTCTTCGATAACCCGTTTCCTAAAGCCATGAACGTCTCTCTTCTTCTGTTTGATGGGCTTGAAGGTTGGATCCACGTTCAGTCTGTGAACAATGACGCTCGGATCTATCCCTGTGAGATCAGAAGCTTTCCACGCAAAAACGTCTATATTCTCCCTTAGGAAGTCGATCATCAAAACTTGCGAGGGCCCATCCAGGCTCGAGCCAATCTGGGTTGTTTTATCCGGATTCCCAGGCTCCAATTCGACGGTCAAAAACTCCTCGGTGGGCTCAATCCGAATCTCCGGCCTCGGTGCTTCTAACGCTCGTTTCTTCCCAGTGAGCGTATTCCTGGGCTCATCTCCCTCGTTTTCTGAGGAAGAACCCTCGACGGCCCCAGGTGGCCCTTTCTCCGAGCACTGAACGTCTCCAGGGATCCTCCTTTTATTCTTCTTCCAGTTCAGCTTGGCTCTTTTACGCTCGGGGCCATCTTCGTTTAGTTCTGGGAAATCAACGGATTTCTTAGTAGATCCAGCTTGAATGGACTGCTTGGGCTTGTGGCTGCGAAGCGAAAGTATGTAACACTCCCAAGCTTCTTTGACGTTACACAGAATTTCCCCAGTGCCCTCGGGGGTTGGAAATTTAACCTTTTGATGATAGGTGGAAATTACGGCCTTGAAATCCACGAGGGCTGGGCGCCCAATGATGATATTGTAAGGGAGATCCACCTCGACGACGGTGTATAGGACGCTCAACGTTTTTCGCTGTGGGGCGCGACCAAAAGAGGTGGCCAAGCGAATCTGTCCGTGAGGGACAATCTCGGAACCTCCGAATCCTACAAGGGCAGTTCTGAGAGGTTCGAGGGGAATGTTGGTTATGTTCATTTGTTGAAACGTTGAGTACGGGAGAACATTCACAGAGCTTCCACTATCAAATAAAACCCTCTTTACAGTGTGGTTATGAACGTCTAAACTAATCACCATGGGACAGTCAGAGGTTTTTCCCGTCCCATGGGGGGTTACAACATGATCAAGATCTTTCTCTGTGAATACTATGACGTCCCCCTCCTTCGAGCGCGATGAGCTGTCTACGGAGAGCACTGGGCGAAGGAGTGACGGGCTCTGGTTATAGCTCCGTACATGGCGGCGACGGGAAGCATTGGAGTCGCCCCCCGAGGGGCCTCCCGCAATCATGTGAATGATCGCAAAGGGCTGATTCTCCACGTCTACCCCTTTCCCCTTGTTGCGCTCGCTGGCTTCAGGGCGCTGGCGACGAGGACTACGAGAACGTGAGCGGCTTCTTCTTCTTTCGAGCGCCCGTCCTGCGCAATGTTCGTCGTATCCTTCCAGTGCTTTTACAAACTCTTTGAGGTGCCCCCCAGCAATCAGCCGCTGAATCTCCTTCTCCAGGTGACGGCATTCGTTAGTGTCATGCCCCTTCTGCTTATGGAAAGCACAATACTTTCCCGAGCGCTTTTGAGCCTCGGTCTCTCTCAGCTTGGGCGGCCTTTTGAACAACTTCTGGTCCGCCAGGGAATAAACTTCGGCGATTGGACGATTGAGTGGGACACGCTCGAGCCTCCGTGGGGGAGAGGAATGACGACGAGCGGGTATTGGGCTGCGGCGGTGACTTCGGTGGGGCTCCACTTTGTCCTCGTGGTTTCTGGTGGGGCGAGGGGCATTTGCCATCTTCTGTTCCCTCGCTATGTACATGTCCTCGAGGGTAAAGAAGGAGTCTGCAATCTCCCGAATTTCCATCAACGAACGTGGCTTCTTCTTGGCCACTTCCTCCACAAATTCTTTGCTGACGTAATGCTTCATGTTGATGGCACCGAACAGCACGTGCCTCAAAAAGTCCATCGAGGGCTTTTCTACTAGCAGAATCTCTTTGTTGAACCTCCCCATGAAGGACCGGAGGGTCTCGTTCGGCCCTTGGACCAGGCTATAAAGAGCGGTCGCGGCCGGGGCTGGTGCTTTCAGCGAATTGAAGTGGCTGACAAAAGCATCCGTCAAGTCATAATACCCTCGGATTGAACGCGGAGGGAGCTTTTTGTACCATTCTTGGGCCATTCCAGTGAGGGAAGTGACAAATACCTTGGCCCAGTAGTTGTCTGGATGGTCGTACAGGTGCATTAGATGCACGAAATGGTCCAGATGTTCGGCTGGATCCGTGGTTCCATCGTATCTGTTAATTGAAGAGGGAATTTTACCCTTCCCTGCGCGGGTCATTAGAACTTCCTCGACGAGGGGGGAATCGCCCACCATGATCCTGTAATCCCGCTCGTCGGGATCTTCATAGCTAGCCTCTCTTCTTCGGTGGGAAATGGGGCTGCGTGGTCGCCGAGCGTCTCTGGCCTTGGACCTCTCGTCCCCCTCACGGGGGGCGTGAGACCGCGCTCGAGAGAGCTGCTCTACCACGTTTTGGAGCCCTCGAATTTGGTCTTGTACAGCTGCTAGCTGAGGGTCACCGACATTTCTGCGGTTTGCCCTCCTTGTGGCCCTTGACTGGACCTCTTCATCATTTCCGGCCGCCTCATCTCGAGGAGCCCTGTCATCTCCGTCAACGGGTCGTTCTTGCTGGACCCTCGGTGGGGCTTCATTTTCTTGATTCGGAGCAGGTGGGGGAGGTTGTTGTGCCCGTAGAGCATTTTGGGCCATTGTCAAAGGATGTGCAGGGAGCCCGCCCAAGGGTGGGGCTATCCGAGCGCCCGCGTATGAAGGGAAATAAGCCATGGTGAAGTGCTCCCAGGCATTCTGTACAGCTTGGCTCTCGCACTGCGCGTACAACGCCTGAAGTTGTTGCGTAGTGAGTTGGGGCATCTCCACCCCCTGTATTTCCCTTGGCATTGCTAGAGGGAGGTTCAGTGTCCCCACTTGATATGGAGGGACCAAAGGTATCATTCCCGGCGTTGTTCCAGGCATTACTCCGGGCTGCGTGAGCGCGTATCCTGGCGGCGGCATGGCCATAGGATATACGCCAAGATGGGAGGCAGGGACGTTTGAGGCGAAAGTTGGGGGGGGAGGGTTGGAACCTGATCCTCCTGCTTCATTCCCAGTTGGGAGGGGTACAGTGGCATCAACGTTTCCGGCCGCAAGGGGCGGTGCCCCTCCGGCGAGAACAGGGTTCTCAGCGTTTTCTCCGTTGGTGGGAGGAAGACCTCCCCTGTTCCCTAAAGTTCCAGATCTTGTGGCAGTAACCATGATTCAAGACTTGGGTGTTACTTTTCAACTAGCTTTCAGCGGAAGAAACTGGCTATACCAAAGATGGTGGTGATGGTTTCCCACAGACGGCGCCAAAAATGATGGTGCAAGAAATCTGGGTTTCCTAATGCAACAACACTTTAGAATTTGTATAAAAAGGGAAAGACCATCACAGGCAAGGGGGCCTCAGGATCTGGGTTTCCTTTTGAGCGTGGGTTCTTCCAGCTAGGATAACACCAAGAGTGCAAGCTACTAAGGTAGAGTTACTGTGGTGAGTGAAAAGCTTGAGAAGTTCAGTGGAAAATGCCCAGAACAGTATGTATGGTTTTTTGTGAAGAAGATCACTTGGGAGAGAATGCATGGATTCTCTCCTATTTATATGTTAGGGATGGGGGTAGAGGGGTAAATTGACCATGTGGTCCCAAACCTGTGTTGCCCTAACACGCGTCAGCTTTTGGTGGGGTGAGAATGACATTCCTGAAAAGGGTGACGGCGTGTCAGGTGCCCGGTACACAGTACCTTTATGTCAGAGGTTGTTGACGAGGGCGACGCGGGAGACGGACCTAAGATCCTTTCTGCCGAGGTTCGGATCCAACGAAACGGGGTATGGATATGCCCGAGCGTTGGTGACGCTCGAAGAATGTATGGATGGTCTCCTCGCGGTATATGACCTTTGAGCGTCGAAATACCGAGCGTGCTCGTGGGGCCCCCATGTGGGTGCTTCCCTGAGAAGGATAACCATGAGGGCCGCGATGCGAGCGTCAAACCCGTTGGTTACGGCCCTTGATCTGAAGGGTCACCCGCTGACTGACGGATAACACTAACTGGCAATCGAGCGAGTGGAAGGCCCATGAGCCCATCAAGGCGAGCGCTAGGGCTCTGGTCAGCAGTGTGTTGCCACGTGGACGGCTCTGATTTGAGAATGACTTTTAGGCCTCATCACCGTTGACCCGGTATCCGACCGTTGATCGCCCGGTCTAGACAAATCTGGACCGTTGCTCGTGATGACATGGCGTGATCTGGTCCATCCACGTGTCGCGTACGTGGCGTGCCACGTGGCCGCCCAGTCAGAGCTACCTGGGCCCACTTTGCTGATGTGGCATGCCATGTCAGCTGCCATGTCATCACCGATTAATTTTTTTTTTTCGATGAAAATTTTATTTTCTCCAAAATAAAATTCTGGGCATTTCCAACTCTTTAGAACTTGATTTATTTTCTTAAAATAAATCCCTTGGCGTATTTCAAACACTTTGAAAATTCATTTCTCTTTTTCCTTTTAATATTTTCTCTTTGGGTTTTCAAGTTGGGGCTTGCAGGGGGGCCTGCAGGACTAATTAATTTTAGCTCCAAACGGATTAATATATTATCATCTCATGATAATAATTAATTACCGTTTAACAATATTTAATTGCACCAAATAAATATTGTTGCACTCTAAAATTAATTAAATTATTCACGAATTTCTCGATCTAGAATAATTTCGCATTTTACTCCTCCGCGTAGATATCCATGAAAAATAAATTGCAACTACTATCATTTATTTTTCATCTCTAATTTGAAATTTATTGATTCGCCTTAAGTTCAAATTCTCTGTATGTGAAACACATTCAACATACAACTTCGGTGACGTAATCACGCGAAGTGCTTCGGCCAAAGTCTTAATTGGAACTTTTGCAAATCTATTTCCAGGATATCTTTTACCTTCCAGCAGGGCAACAGATTCCTCGATCAATATGACTCTTTAGCACATTTCATGTTGTCACCGAATCATACAAAGTATTTTAGCCACCCGTTACCGAGACCTCACTTCGAGTACGTTACAGTGACTAACACTACATGCCTAAGGCTAAAATATTATCAGGATTAAGTGTATAATGCTTCCTGAGATTTTATTCATTTTAGATAGCAGTATAAAATAAATAATCTCAGTGGTCCAGTTCGATGTTTCCAATCCTATTGAAAATCATCAACGTGTTATAATTGGAATCACCATTCCCTATGATGAAAGATTAATCATCTTATATAACCACGTTATAGTCTTGATAAGAATATATTCTTATCTTACGGACTAGAACTTTAGTGACACGTGATTTCGGTATTCAAAGTCTTTTCCTATGAAACACATTTCATATGAGAATACCACCACATTAATTATTAATATGTGAAATACTCACAACTCGCTGTAAATTCAATTTAATTAATTAAACAAATTGAATTTTTAGGGCACTATTCCCAACAATTAGTCTCTACAAGACTATGTGAATGGCACAAATAAGATATGTATAAAATAGTAAAGTCATACGAGCCATAATTCCATACAAGGTTTTTGGAAGAACAAGTAAAGTGTGGCTCTCAGTGTATGGAATTACAACTTTGGCAATTCATTTCGGGAAAGTGATTAAGTGGCTCGGCAAGTGAGCATTCTCCATCCTTACTCCTTTAGTGTACAAGATAAGTTATTAGGCGATCATGCAATTTATTAGGTTTCACTTAATTACACGATCCAATTAAGGTACACAAGTACTTTTTTTTACTCCGGGTTGGTGGTTAGGGTTGCTAGCCCTTACCACCCGGGACAAGGTGATCAATGGGTACATGAATCCCATTGAACGGAATCCCATCGGTCTATCAATCCTCCTGACAGACGTCCAAACTACTCCAAGACGATGAGACTTATACAAGAGGTGACCGTTGGCCCGTGCTTTCCCGGTTCCCTCAATACAGAAGCCCATGGGGCCCAGGAAGTGTAATGTTCTCGCCAAAACAGGACAAGATCAATGATTGGTTTCATTTTAAAATCATAAGTTCGTTTGAGAAATCAAGTATAAATATAGTATAGATTTTGGCCCAAAATGCACATTATAGGATTGTAGGGTTGATATATATATATCCTTAACAATTCCTCACCTGTACCGGACAAAAAGGAAGAATGAGGACTCCTCAAACCCTACTCGACGTGCTCAACGTCCTTCTAAGAACTCTCTGGACAAAGAAAACAAGACACGAGTGAAACTTGACTCAATATGAACCAGGTATGACACACGACAAGTAAATTGAACACATAAGACATGAATATAAAATCATATTATATCAATGACATGTTCACGTGCACAATTAATGCATAAAACAACATTTAAACGCCCTAACAAGGTGCACATGCAATTAGTGAAACCAATTCACGTCACTCAAGCAACATAAATGCATATAAGAACATGTATAAGCATATAATCAAGAAATAATAAGTTAGAAACATGTTCGGAGGTGGAAGGATATGAGAAAAAAGGAATAAAATTACAAAAAGAGGTTCCGAGTTAAGTTAGGCCAAAGCTGACAGTTTTCTGAAGAGTACAAGCTGTAGTAAAAGTGGAATATCTTGAGTTCTAGAAGTTGACATGGAGTTTTGTATATCTTGTTGGAAAGTAGACAAACAGACCTTTAAAATGGTATATGGCTGGGATCATGGTTCAAAGCGTGGCGAAAATGGCGTAGGTTTGAAGTTGAACAAATGCAGAATCTCGGCCAATTGGATATTGTTCTAGACTTAAAAAGGTTGATCGTACCTGAAAATCAGGTCAATCGGAGGTCGTATGAGGGGGTACCCGGCCGGGGAAAATATAAGGTAAAATTTACCCGGCCGGGGAAAACCGTACAGAAACCCTTCTGTACTAAATTACCCGCCCGGGTGCTTTCTAGTACATAAAGTGCCCGCCCGGGGTGTCATTCTGGGCAGCAAAAAGCAGCAGGAACAAGGCTCTTCGTGGGAGGAAAACACCAAACAACCAAATCACCTCAAACCTCAACCAAAAGCACCTAAAACCTCAAATAACATGCATATGATCATAATATCTCAACCAGGCATCATTTAATCCAAGGAAACATCCAAGGAGACATGCATGAATCCAACAAAGTTCAAAACAAAACCCTTAAATATGAAATGTGATCACTCATGCTTTAACTCATCCAAGCCAAGGTATAATTGCACCAAATCCTTCGCTAAATCATCCCTTAAGCACCACACACTTAGGACAACCACAAACCGAAAAGCCCTAGATTTACAACAAGTTTCAAAACATAAATACACATGCTCTTACCTTGATGATGGATGGAATGAAGAGAAAGGATGAAGATGGGGTCTTGGAGCTTAAACCTTTGATAAAAATGGAGAAAATCTTGGTCTTCCTTGTCTCTTGGTGATTCGAACTTGAAGGGAAGAGAGGGAGAGGATGGGATGTTCTTGATCTTGTGTGAAGAGATGAAGATGAAATAAAATGTATGTGTGTATAGGTGTATATATCGATATATGTATGTGTAGGGGAAGGGAAATTGCCACTTAGTCCCTCAAGAATTTAAATGTATGCAATGTGGTAGGCAAATTACAAGTAAGTCCAAATTTCAATTATCAATCAAGTCCAAGAATTTCAACATGTTGCAATTAAGGTCAATTAAACAAAAATGATTCTCAAATTAGGGATAATTATGCATAATTCATGTTCGGAAGAATTAAATATGAAACTCACGTCATTAATTCACGAAGGTAGAAATTAAAACACATAAATCACAAGTATTCAGGTAAAACAAATTAAACCGCGCAATTAAATAATAGAAACCCTGTCTTCAAAACTTACTGGACAACCCCGATAAATCCTGCAAGTTACAAGACTACCGCCAAGAGGCGAACTAACCACATAATCATATGCACAGAGGGTAACAGGCAAGCACAAGGAAGAAGCAAGATCCCGAGAAATAAAGGAATAAGATGCCACGGGATCGAACAATGCATGAAATGTAGTGCCATGAATGCTTACGTACCTTCAATCACGGCATTAGGATCAAGATTTGCAACTTCCTCTTCCTCGGCCCCAAGTATATAAGCTCTAGCCTGAATTGCGGGCCTCTGATTGTTCCCCGTTACCTGTCCTGGCCTTTTGTTCGGGCATTGATTAAGCATTTTATCCGGCGAACCACAACCATAGCACCTCTTGTGAAGTTTGAAACAATTTTCAACGAGATGATTACCCTTACAATATTTGCATTGGACTTGAGGCGGTGCCGGTAATGCTAGAGGTTGAGCTTTTTGTCCTGCCGGCTTGAATTTCTTATTTTGAAGCTTTGCCGGTGCAAACGCTTGGTAAGCTGGCCTCTTTCCATATTTGTTCTGACCTCCCGAGCAAGAACCCTGTACAGTCTGAGAAGTCCTCCTCCTCCTAGCTACCACTCGATCCTCTACCTTCAAAGCCTTCTCGGTGACTAATGCCTAAGTATCGGTATCAACCGCTTCGAGTGCATCCTTCATATCTTCTCTTAAACCTCGAAAGAACTTCAAAGCCTTGTGGCGGTCATCATTGGCAATGTTGGGAGCATATATTGACAAATGGTCCAACTCATCAATGTATTCGGTGACCGTCTTCTCACCTTATTTCAAGTCCATGAACTCTTGGAGTGTTCGATCCCTAGCGGCGATTGGAATGTACTTATTACGAAACTCCCGAGTGAATGTTTCCCAATTAATCTCGTCACCGACAGCATCCAAACGGGCTCGGATACTAGTCCACCAACTGTAAGCCTGACCTTGCACCATTGTGAGCGTGCACCTTGCCTTCTCAACCGATTCACACGCTATCAACTCCCAAATTCTTTCTATTTGGATTAGCCACTCCTCGGCTTGGATATCATTCCCACCTTCAAACTTAGGGGGATTCTGATTCCTGAACTCCCGTAGAATGTGAGTGACTTGTCCTCCTTCTTGATTGACAACCGGAGGTGTATTCTCGTGATACCAAGTATCCAAATATGCACATGACCTCGCCATAAATCCCTCAGGTTCCATGTTGTTCTCGGGTTGTGGGGAACGATCCCGGTGATGTCTACGGCCCGGAGACCTGTGACAGTGATGATCACTTCGAGGAGGAATCCTACAAAATCCAAAGAATTCCAATATATATGCGTGCGATTAGTACATGATCATGTGCACAATTCATAGAAATTCAAGTAAATGAGGCACATAAATGACCATAACCCAACACGACTCTAGACAAACCCAACACGACTCTAGAGCTCCGGTTTTGCAACCGAGAGCTCTGATACCACTTTAAGCTGAAGCGCCCGGAACGGTGGGCCACCACATCACCCGCAACTAAACCCGAACCCATATATGAAATGGATTTCCATACATGAGCCCAAGTCTAAGCGAACGGGAACCTACACTCACACGCTAGGCTAAGCGGGGCTAGAACTCAAACATAACGCGCAAAACAAACAGATAAAAATGCGAAAGCAATAACATAAGGATCGAAAAGAGCTCTATACTAACATTTACATCATATACCATGGCCTGACGGCCCAAAATTAGGTCAAGTATATACATCAAAAGTTCATAATTCTCCATAATACATAATTAGAATTCAAATGCAATTTATAAAAGTAATCAAAATACAACAGGTAGATATGCCGACTCGACCTAAACCCGAAATTACGACACGACCGACGCACTTCCCCGCCTAGCTCGAGCAACCTGCAACTAAAGTGTTAAACGGAAGGGGTCAATCAAAACTCAACTGAGTGAGGGGGCTAACGTACACCACATCATAAACACATATAGAGCATAACATAAAATCAAAAGGGGTCGATCATGAACCGACCTAGGGTTTTACATATCAAATCATTTTGAAAACATACATATAGTACAATGAAAATCCTAACTTGTTTCACAACCACCAAAGCATAAAAGGAAACATAACGTCCGGCGAGTACGGACCTCCTCAACCTCTCGTACAAATCATAAATACAAAAGAATTCATAAATTCATAACTCCTCAACACCTTGGTGATCGGGAATGAAACCCTCTCCACTCATATGGATTTTATATACATACGGGGTAGCTAACCCACGATATGCCTTCCCCGGTTATTCACCGAGGGCTCAAAGTAATAGCGCCTTCTCAACCTCCAAGAGTCGCACGCCACCACCTCAAATGGGAAGTGCACAGGCTTAACCCGATGGCCCTTGCCGTACCGGGCTTCCTTACCCACAATCCCTAGGCCCGAATTCATAAGAAACATACCAACAACCCATCTTTCAGGGCACAACTCGCTGAATCATAAAGGAAACATAAAAGGGATTCAAAATCTTAAGCTCATATACACCCATACTTATACCATTTTCTTAAATTCTTAAAGAGGATTCATAAAATCATAAACGTATCATAAGCATTCGTATTTAACCATATAATACATATATAGCCACATGCGGTATAGGAAATCAATAACATAAAGGCCGTAGGTCGCTTATCTACAAGAAAAGATCCTATCCCTCACCTGGAAGTGGAAACGGGGTGAAAACCGAACAAAAGGAGCAACCGGACACCTAAACCTCGGGCTCTTTAACTTCCTGAAGAGGCTCTGAAACAAAAGAACGCAAGACCCGAGACTTAGACTCAAATATGTACCACTTAGACGCTCGGAAATGCATATGTAGAAAATGAATGCATATAAAATGCAAGAATGCATCATTGAGGTCATTTAAATTCATAAACGTAATTCCTAAAATATAACAAGTAATTTAAACCATAAAATCAAATTTATATTACACATTTCATACATAAGAATTCATATAAAACCATAGGATCAAATTTAATTAAACAAATAACATAATATATATATTTATATATATATATATATATATATATATATATATATATATATATATATATATATTAACATATAACATATGTTAGTTAAAATATTATATACATACATATATATACGTAGCAACTAATAAGGACCAACTAATAAGTTAAAGCCCATGAAAAATCATCATTAATCCTCCCATGCATTAAATCACGTAAGCACAAGTTCACAACACCATGAAATTCCACAAATCAACATGCAAAAGTTGGGAAAAACGAAATGATGCATGCCATGGCTGCCCTCTTCTCCCCGCCCGGGGTAAATTTTATACATAGAAGTACCCTCCCGGGTACATTTGATGCTGAATGTTTCTGCATATCAAGTACCCGGTCGGGTACTTTCATGAATAAAATCTCCCCGGCCTGGGAGACAATTCAGACGCAGAAAAGAGGTAAGTTCGGCCCTGTTATGCCCTGCTTCTCATGCCAATCAAATACCAACTCATTCAAGCATGCTAAGGCAAGAAAAAAAGCAGCAATTCAGCACAAAAACCTCCTTAAACCAGCTGGAAACGAACAGCAGCAGTTGAGGAAAGGAAATGCAACCAACTCATGCTTATATCTTAACAAAACTCAAGTACATTAATGGTATCTCACCCATATCACAACTACCACCCAAGTCAGCTATATTCAATAATAAATGAAGCATAAATGATCCATATACCAGCTCCAATTCAAGCCAAACACCAAAGAATGTGATGGAATTTCAAAAAATGGAAGGAAAACCTAACTATTCAAGTCTTGAGCCAAAACTATATCAAACATGGATGAAAATCAGAATTTCTTAGATTAAAATGACCACTTAATCATGCATATATCAAATACAAGCTTACCCTGTGAAGATGGTGAAGGAAAATGAAGATTAGAGTTCAATCTCTTCAATGGGTGAATAGTGACGGGAATGGTATTGCTGCTCCAAAAACCTGATATTTCTCCCTTCTCCTGTGTATGAAACGAAGTGGAAGGAATATGGTATGATAAAGGGTTGAGTTAGTGGAGTGTGGGTCTAGGTTTGAGGGCAATTGGCCAAGAATTGAGGGACTTATGTGCAATATAGTAAAAGGTGGCCATATGAGCACGAGACAAAGTAACGGGCTGATTTCGGGGTATCAAACGAGGTCAAAAAATTACAAGGCCTGATCCATTGCACTCGAATCGTCAAAACAAGTTCAACAATGGTGATGGAATTCGAATCCGAATTCTCGAGCTCAAGTTACACTACCCGGAACCCAAGGTGCGCTAAGTACATTTTAGCCTCCTTTAGGTTACCCCAACAAAACCCAACAAATAAACCCGAAAACATGTAACGAGCACGTATTCAAGTTCACGACTCATAACACTCCAACATATTAAAATGGCACGAAATTTCGATCTCAAATCGAACACGAACGCATCTCATTTCAACAAATAAGCATATCATTTGAATAATAAAAATTCAAATAAAATAAATAAATAAAAATAAAATACTAATTTATACGAATTAAAACAAATAAAATTTTAATAAAAAGGTTATTTTCAATTAAGTCCTAAACTTTCAAAAAGTGTCAAATAAGTCCAATTCAACTTTTCAATTAAGTCCAATATTAAATAAAATCGCACAATTAAGTCCTTAACTCATATAAATCACATAATTTACGATATTAGCTTGTTCGGGAATTAAATTCACATATCATAAATTCATAAAATTCATATCATAAATCACTTGAGGCAATTTTTGACATATAATTCAAATATTTCATATAAATTCAAATAGTTCATATAAGAATTTCAAATAATAAAATATAATTCAATTAAATGCATCAGTTAAATATGAAATTAAAATAATTTAAATTGCACACATACGTTATACCTGTACGGTCGCGGAGTCGGGGTGTCCCACGCCCGCTGGCAGGTAGCTCCCCACCCGCCTAGCGCAGCCGCGCGGGCTGTGTGCGCGGTGCTGCCTGCTCGCGAGGTTGCGGGCGGTGGCTGCGCGCCTCGCGAGTGCTATTCCGGGCCCGTTTTCGTTTCGTGTTTTTCCAGTTTCGAAAAATCTGATTTTAATTTTATAAAAATTATTTATTTGAAATAATTATATAATTTTGGATTTTTGTGAATTAAAGTCAAGTTCTTATTTTTTAAGAAAATTAATATATCACTTTGAATGATATTTTGATAAAAATTTAAGTTTTGAAATTAATCGAGTTTTGTCATGATCCGAATTCGAATTTTTGAATAGATTCTTGAATAGTGAACTATATTCAAATTACTTAAGTTATGAGAACTTGAAGTCAAAAAAAATTTAAATTTAATTGGTAAATTTAAATTTCAAGCGGATTATGCTAGTTTAGATGATCATGGGTTAGTCTTGTGAATGTTTTAATTTATGCACATGGATGATTTCAATTGGGGTCAGAGCCCCATAGTTGCGTTATTTCAATTGGGGTTGGAACCCTACTTATGTGCGCGCTTTGCTTGATTTATTATGTTGCTTTCATTATTATTACTTTTGGGTCGGGTTATGCCCCGTGTATTTGTCTATGGTCAATATGAAGATGGAGCCATATTAATTTATGTATAGAGAGTAGAACTTAGGAAATGAGGTTTTCTTTTCATTTTGGAGACAAGCACCCAAGGAGCAAGATGGATCCACAAATCAAGGAAAAAGGCGCCATAATTGAAGACCCATCAAAATGTTAGGGAGGGTTGTTTCTATTAATGTAATAGAATAGGGTTTTCCATTAAATTCTGCACCTTTATGTGAAATATCTATTTATGTGCCATGTATTATAGAACTAGCAATTATGGACTGGCTCCCATAATTGCACATAAGATACGATACCCATGCTCATCTCATATTAGTATCATGTTAGGACATGTTATCTGCTAATTGCTTATGTGATGTATTTTAGGTGAAACTTCATTAATCAAGACAATTAAAAATGGATAACTGTACATGTTGGTGAGGTCAAAACCGGATAACTCTCCGATTAATTAAAAAATCCCTAATTAAAATATTGAGCAACTTTCGAATAAATAGGTATTCTATTACGGTAATAAAATTCCTAGCATTCCATCAATAGGATTTAAGAGTTATTAGGTAAGGTAATTGCTGTCTCACGAGTCTTGGGGTAATTAGTGCAACCTATTAAATCTTAGTTTTTGATTGATCACCATAGGTGATTGATATTTCTTGATCATTTTGAAATGGACGATGTCTCACGAGTCGTTGGTCGTTCTGGACTAAGTTTGATTGAGATCTTATGGTTGATGGGTTTTGCTCAACACTGAAGTAGATATGGATGTCGCACGAGTCGTGGGTCCATGATTGAAAGATCAGTGATGCAAAAACATTACTAGGAATTCCATGGAGATGGAATTGGCAATATCGTACCTACCTAAAGATTCTTAGACCTTTAGATGTCTCACGAGTCGTGGGTTCAAAACTAAGGATGCTTGGGATCCTAGTACCCATTGAGAAAGCAAGTTTCTTCTCAAGTCATTTGGGATTAATAGACCTTCTAAAAATAGTGGGAGCCACATATGATAAAAGACCTAATCCTATGTGTTACGTTATTATTCAATATGCTCACATTTTCTCTGCTTAGCATTTAGGTTGTAGTTCTGTGATTGTCTACAAGTTGAAATGCGACCCATTAGTATCCATCCTTGAGTCAAGCAAGTTGACTAAAGTCCTAAACTACTCTGATTGGCAAGGAATCCTAAAATTTGTTTTAGATTCCGAAAAGAGAAAATTGTTCTCTATAAGACAAACTTTTCACCTATTGTGAAAATTCGACCTAGGCTTAAGAGAAGCAATTGAAAGTGAAAGGAAATTCTCCAAACACTTAAGAGTAATTGTACTCCCTCGTAAATGTGTTACAAAGTATAACACATTTTAGGAAGACTTAAGAGTAATTGTACTCTCTTGCGAGTGTGTTACAAGGTAAAACACATCGAAGGAATTGTTCTAAAAAATTTTATGAAGGAATGCACTTGTAACATGGACTGAAAGTCCTCACTAAGGAGAACCTTGCCGCCACGTACACAAACTAAGAAATGAGTTCTATATCTACTGATTGCTTGAATTGCTTCTATCATCATTTTAGACCCTTTTGCTCAATCTTAGATGATGCTATTGTAGCATAGTTGATCAAATTAGTTGATAACTTAAGAGAGCATCCGTATGAAGGACTAAAAGGTCATGATGATTGGTTCTTTTTCTAAACCTAATAAGATAAAGGCATCTAGGCCAAAGAAGAAGAAACCCCTAAAACTCGATGGAGGGGCGAGAGAAGTGAAAGCCTAAAAGAAAGATCAAACTTTAAATTCCATAGTGGCAAACTAGGGCCTTGGAAAGGAACTGCAAAGAGCATAAGGATACGTCATATATCTCTCATTACAGTAATTCTGATAGGGTCAGAATTCGCTAGTCTTGAGTTAATTTTGCATAAATTGTTGTTCAAAACTCAAAGTATTGATGTTTTGGACATACAACGAGATAACATAAGTAAGTAAGATGACACATTTTCGAATAACTTTGGAAGATTATAAGTAGGATTAGCAAGTTAATAATCTTAGGATCGTTTTATGAAAATGAACAAAAAGGCTTAACTTCCTAAGAATTTTTATTTTAAGGGGTTTGTTCCCTAAAACTCGTTTATATGAAACGAAAGAACGTCCGAAAGTATGTATGGAATTCTATCCATACTAGTGATTTTGAATTACTTAATGTAAGCACTAGAAAAAATCATTAGTTTAATCATTATCAATGAGTGTACTTACTGAAGCACGAATTTTGGAACTTTTGTGAAATTATTAGAATTTCAAAATTAGGAGGTTAGGAACCATATTAGTCATATGATAATTGCATCTCAATATTATCGAGATAGCAAGCATCTTGTTGACTAATTCCTAAGTCATCTTAGAGATAATAGGATTATCCCTCAGTAAGCTCATTCGAGAATAACTTGGTATTTTTGAATGAACGGACATAACCCTATAGGATATGGTTCGTTCTTGTTACTGACTTACCTTCATCCTGAACTTATGCCTCAGAATACGCAGTTAGGATTTTGAATATTACACATTCCAGATCAGTCCCTTAAATGAACTATGAATTATGGCATTCAAAATTCCCTAATAATTCTTATTTTAGAATTTTGGGATTGTCTTCTTATATGAAGAGGAGAGTGGGAGTCTTCTTAACTGAAGAAGACAGTGGGAGATGAACTAGAAACAAGTTCAAGTTTATATGAACAATATGTATTGTTATTGTTACTTTTGCAAATCTTTGGAACAAATGATGTTTGTTCTAAAAAATGTATCTCTCTTGAGTCTTCTTAATTGAAGGACAAATTGAGAGATAAGATTGAAACTAGTTCAAGTCTATGCAAACAATATACAATATTATTTCTACGATTCTTTTGAACAAATGTTGTTTGTTTTAAAGTGTGTACATTTCTTAAGAAATTGTTCCTAAGAGAGAAGAAAGGTAAGCCAAAACACTTCAAAAGATTTGAGGACAAAACCCACGCCACATATAGGAAGAAACGGACTGTTCTGATAAAACTTGGCCAATCTTAAGAGATAGTACATGCGTGAACTCTCCCCCCTCAATGCTTTCAGAACGTATTCCTAGATAGCCTATAAGATAATATGGTTTTCTCTATAAGATCTTCTTGAGTGGATATAGATCCATTTACTCATGAGGAGGCGCTGTCAGATTTGGAATCTGAGTAGTGAAAAATAAACTATGAAATCTGAAATGGATTCCATATAATCAAACTAAGTTTGGACCTTAGTTGAGCTACTTGATAGGATCAAGCTTGTCTTGTCAATATGAGATTGATGAAGACATAAGTATGGAACATCCATGGATTTCACATTTAGTGGGAGTAAGCAAATGGTTTGCAGACTCCAAATGGTCAATTTAAGAAATTGGATCAGGCTTCTAGGAATTAGAGTACTCAAATTAGTGAAATAGTCAAAGTTGTTTGACTTAAAATTCAAGCATAGTGTAGCACCCCGGAGCGCAAGGCACTACATCCCCCGCAACATAGCCCAACACGTGTAACGAAATGGGAACTCCGCACACGTATCGAACAACGGCGAACGGGAGACAAACAAAATCTCTCATATGCTAGGCAGTCTAGACCCTAAATTAGAGTGCGCAATCAAAACAAATATCACATGCGGAAGCTCCAAGTTTCAAATAATCAACAAATATGTTCATCAAATATTAAAATGTACAAGTATCCTAGTTCAAATTTAAATACTTCTTATATATGTTTCTAAAATTCGGTTCATATTCGCATATACCTAATTTCCATAAATTCAAAAGTACTGAATAAAATAGACACATGAAACTAAATACAAAACCCAAGACTCGACAAATGACCACCGCCTAGCACAAACTCTCCACGAACACCTACAACTCAAAAGAAACAAGGGGAAAAAGAAACAACGAGGAGGGGTCAGTCCCAAAGACTGGTGAGGGGGCTAACACACACACAAGTACATATACGTAAGAGCATAGCATATTCAAAATTAAGGAGCTCATGAACCGGGGCGTGGTTTTTTCATTCTAAATCATTTTATCCCTTGATACTATATATATGGAAGAAGGTTTAAGGCCGAAGACCAAAATCAACCAATTTTATAAATTTGTAGTCCACTCCCGTTTCATGAACCGTGATCATAATCAAAATCATAACAACTTGGCGTGAACAAGTTCAAACCCACTTACTCCCTTCATATACAAAATCGAAGTCAAAACACAAACAATCTTCTAAATCAATTCTCCTTCTCCGTGTGGGGATGAGGATGGCCATCCTCAACCCCGTACTCTCGTCATAAAGGTTGTGTCGGGGGAACCTACCCGCTCCCCGACAGGGTTTAACCACCGGCTCTCAAGAGGTTGCCTTCCCCTCGACTTCCCGAGGTTGTACAATCTCTCTACATAAGTGGAGTCGGATTGATGAGAGAGCTCGGCGACCCCCGCGGCCGACCCGAGATCACATACCACTTCTCTGGGGGTCATTTCATAAGTCATAAATCATTGTTTTATAATTTTCGAAATTTCAAAATTTTCCAACTTATATTTCAAAGCCATAATCTCGCTATTTCAAAACATTCACACACACCAACCCTTTCCAGATCAAACCAACGTAAAAATAGGTTACGTATATATATAAAAGCTTTTTTCAAATGATTTCATAACAAAATGGGATAATTCCTGTAACGCACCAGTTTTCTAGCCGTTCAGGTATACGTGCCACGAGTGTGAGAGTTGAGGTTTAGGGTTTATTTAATTCCTTTTTGTTATTTTATTTGTGCAATTTAATTTATCTACTTGGAATCTTTCGTGAATTATATGATTTAAATTGCTAATTTTCCTGAATTTAATTACGTGGGTTGTATATTTAATTTAATTAATTACATGAGTAATTGTTTTTTTGTGCTTTGGAATGTCTAATTGCCCTTAATTGCAAACTTTTGATGATATGTGAACTTAATTGAAAAATGTGATGAGTACCTATCCGTTCTTTAATTTAAATTATGTGGGCTAATTTGTGAATTCTAGAAGTGAGAGATTGACTGAACTCTGTTTAATATCTTGGGGGTTGATTGGTTGATTCTAATCTTTGGAGGACCTAATTATAATTTCGGAACAAGTGACCCCTTTTATCCAGTAACCCTACACTCCAATTCATTTTATTCCCCTTTCCCTTTCGTTGTTAGCGGCTGCCCATCATCACCACCACCCTCTCTCGGCGGTACAGCCATGAACAGCCGCCACTCTTTGCCGGCGAATCACTGCTCCAACCTCAGCTCCCAACCACAACCCGTGCTATCTCTCCCTCTTCCTCTCTTGGCAACACACCAACCCACAGCTCTATCACCTTTCAGCTCCGACAACTGCAGCATCCATGGATTCCGGTTAGCTTCACCGCCTCCATAACTTCACCACTGAGTCACAGCCGCCGTCTCCCTTCCTCACCCCCTCGGCACAACTACAGTTACTTCACCACCAACTCACCATCGTCCCCTCTGTTCTCATTTTTGTACTCGCACAGCAGCAGCAGCAGTAACCATTGACAGGCCTGTTTTCTCCTTCACACGCCACCGCAACCAACCACCATCTCCAACATCTATCTCTAGATCAGCCCAGTCATTACCTTCAACGCCCTGCTGCTCCTCTTCAATTGTAAATCCCATTCCTTATACAATTAATTTCATAATCTTGTGTAATTAGCTTATATTTGTATCTGGGAGCATATGTGAATTGACGAAATAATTATTGTGGAATTTCATTTAGGTATAATTGTCTAGCTGTGTATTTGAATGTTGATATGGGATTTGAATTTGAAATGTATAATCTAAAGTTTGATTATTAAGTATGGATGTTGTTGCTATTAACTAATAGTTTGTGTTAATTGGATTGTTATTTAAATCTTTAAGAATTGTGTAATTTCCTCTTAATTAAGCTAACTGTTGTGTATGTATATTTGCGTGTGTACATTGAGTTCAGTAGTTGTAGCTTTGGATTATTTGAATAATTGTTAGTCTTCTAACGAATATCTTTACTATATAGTGTCAGATTATTTTATTCAAATTGAATGTTGGTGGACTTGGGTTTTCTAGTTAATTAATTCTAATCTTGTAAACTGAAATCGTGTTTCGTAGACAAGATCATGTAATCAAAGTAAAACTTTGTTAAATGAATGGTTTTGATTCTGTGGTTTGTATTGCCTCATTGTTGACTAATCTCAGGTGGGTGAGTGCTATGTATGTATATATATACATTTAAGTGTAGTTCTTGTACTATATATATTAATATGGAAACTAGGATTTTAATGAAATGAAAGTCAGTGGGTATATTTATAAATCTGTTGGGCCTTTATTCATGAACTTTGTTTTGAATGTGTGAGTGGATGCGTGTGTGATATATATATTATATAAATGCTTGGTATACATTTTAATAAGTTGGGTTATTATTTAAATTGGGAACTGAAGTATCCTTGCAAGAAATATTTTTGGAATTCAATCTCTTTTTCCTAATTTCCGTAAGGCCCTCATTTAATTTCTTTGTTGTTCAATTATATGTTTAAATAATTCACATGCTCGGGAGCAATTATATGGTTATCTAAATTATGAATAATCTTGCATGCTCGATTCGGTTATGACCTAATTAATTGTCTAACTATTTTACGTGATGTTTATTATATACATGAATATATACAAGACATAGCATATCATTTCACAGCATCTCATATCAATGCCGTGCATTTTATTTGGTTCATATTGAGTCATACCTCACGAGTATACGTCGTTTCCCTTCTTGTACAGTTTGTCTCCAGGGTGGAGATTATTGATCGATTGAGCATGTCCATGTATCCTTGAGTCGTCTGTCGTTTGTCAGGTGAGGTTTAATTATTAGTTATATAGAACCCGTATAACCTTTACGTGATCTTTCAGCCAAAGGTAATTATATCTATAATTTCCATGAACTCATGTATCACTTCAAGTCATGGTCATGAAAAGCAAGCAAGCAAGCAAACGATGTTTCGTGCATGTTTAGGCGAGTAGCATGATCGTTCACGTTGGGCCCGAGGGTAGTGACTGGAGCCAACCGGGAAAGCAAGGACTGACGGGTAACTCTGGCACTATCCTCACCACTTTTGGGGTCACCCCTGAATCCGCTAGGAGATTAGTGGAGGAAGGAGTTCCGGGCTTAGGGATTCATGTACCCTCTGCTCAACATGTCGTGGATGGTGAAGGCTAGCTACCTTCCCATCATTGGAGGGAGAAGGAGACTGGGGACGAGTCCGGCACCACGGATTGTCCTCGGGTTATTGCATGATTTTCATTCGTTAAACATGTTACTTGATTACACTATTGCACGTTAACTGAATTGCATGATCACCTATTTAGTAACAAGCAAGCAAGCATGTTCAAGTACATTGGGAGTTCGGTTGGAGACTGCCCTTACTCGTCGGGGCCATGTATTGATTGCATGAAAATGAACAAGTATTTAATATTGATAGTTGTATTCTCGGGCGAAGGGTACCTATTCTTGAGCATATATTTCTATTTTATAAATCTTTACCCAGGAATATAACTTGCATGTTATTTGCGCTAATATATATTTAAAACCCTCACTCGGTCTTCACAGACTGACGCCTCCACCTTTCAGGTTATTACAAGTGCACGCTAGGCGGGAAGTGAGTCGAGTCCAGTCCTTGTAGTCAAGTCAAGCACGGTGCATTTATTTAATTATCTATTTATTGTTCAAGGAAATTATGTTAAATATTAATTGTTATTTGTTTAGGAGATGATAATGTATTGATATGCAAAGTTAGAATATAGTTACTAGATTGGTAATTGATATCGTATGAATTTTGCTTCCGCTTTATTATGTCGCATGTTTGAGTTATCCCGCCTAGCTTATCATTTTATTGCATTGTCACCCGTTCGCTATAGATTAGTTCATGTACGGATTGGCCGTTTCGTATGTGGATTGACTTATAGTGCGGGGGTGTGGCGCCTTCACGTGTAAGGGGTGCTACAATTCCCACAAAATACTAATCAAGCACGTATTTACATAAATATATATATATGTAAGTCGCATGCGGGCTTAAAATACATATAGGGTTGTAGGTCGTTTAACCAAAAGAAAGAAACCTCACCTTGTCGATTAAACTGAACGCAACGACCCACGAGACTTCTAAAACACCTCTTCGTCAACCACAGAACCGACCTAAGGATAAAACAAACAACAAAAGACAACCTTAGACTTAAAATGCACCAATTAGATGCTCGACAAATGCATATGGATGCTATTGATGCATAAGGAATACAATGAGCTATCATTTAGGTCATATGATACCAAAATGAATCATATTAGATCATAATGCATATATTTCAAGTCAAATGAATCCAATAATTTCACATAACATACAAGACACGTCATAAAACATGTTTGGCATGCATGCACACAATAAAATGAGCAATTAGATTTAACACAAATCAAATAAACAAAATATTTTTACATGCATGCATGTACGAAAACAATACAGCACGTTAGGTCATATTGCACATAAGAGCATCGAATTTCTATCAAATAAATTCATAACTCTAGCATAATGATCGTAACATATTATATTATAACATATTATAAGCACTCATATATTTGAATTACATAAACAAGGTAAAGGAATGTAAGAAGGCATCACACGTACGTTTAAACATTCATGCAAACACGTCTCGTTTTCACCTATTAAACAAAATAATAAAATCAAACAATTAACGAAACATGTTATATACTAAGACATTAACATATTGGACTCATAATTGGGGTGGAAGAAACTAAATGAAATCATAAACGAAATGAGAAACAAGCAACGGAACAAAACCGGGCAAACAACGAACAAAGCACACGAATTACACCAAAAAGAGAGGGGGTAACGGGGGTTACTAATCCTTAGAAGGATTGGGGTAACCCCCGTGAAAGGTCAGCAGTAAAACTCTTCCTGCAGCCATGGAGGTAATGGGCGTTACCTCCACAAGGCTGAAACGGGCTAACTCCCGTTAACGGGCGCAGCTCCTTCTTCTTCACCAAGAATCAGCCCTGTTCCATGCATCCCGTGGCAGCAGCAGCAGCTCTCTTTCCACAGCAAATTATGGCAAAAGCAGCAGCAAAGTTATGTAAGAAGAGCAGCAAAACAAGCACACAACAAAGGCAACTCACACGAAACAACAAAGGAGGGAAATGATGGAATTCAAAATCATATTCAAGCTTTCATATAAGTTCATTAATGGAGAATCACATTTCATCAAGTTTTCACAAAATTCACACTCATATTTACATGGATGAAGGGCTAGCAGTCATATACATAACTTGATATCAAGAAATGGAACAAAGAAATGCAAGAATTGATCAAAAATGCCAAATGCCCTAACTATTCATGTAGCACCCTAAATCATGCTCAACTCTTCATGAAAATTAACCAAATCAGGTGCAAAATAATGGTAAGGAGATGGAGATCACATAAATGTACTCACCTTTCAAATTTGAGGTGAATTGGAGGTCGAACGAGCAAGAAATCCGTGTTGTGAATAGTACCCTGCATCTCTTCTCTTTCTTCCCTTTTTCCTCTCGTTTTTGGTTCTCTCTTCTTTCTTGCTGGGTTGAACTGAAGTGAGGGGTGGGGAGAGTGATAGAGGGTTAAGTAGGTTACAAGGGTTAAAAAACGGGTCAAATTGAATAAGAAACGGGTCGGACATAAGCAAAACGGGCGAGGGTTGCAAATCTATCACATGGGTAACGTTTCGTGTAATGCCCTGCAGTGTTAATTATTCAGGTATGCGCACCACGCGTGTGAGTTTGAGAGTTAGAATTGTTAAGCATGTTTAATTGCATTATGTGACCAAGTGATTATTTGATTAATTGCTTGCTTGTCTAGGTGATCATTTTAATTACAATTCCATTACATATCATTTCACAACATATTTTCACATATGAGTATATATATATTTAAACTAATTTCAATAGAATAACATTTCATTTATATCATTCATTCATGCAAGAGACATGAAATTTTATATATACATATATATGCATAATTTCCCTACACTAATACACTCACACATGCATTATATATGTATATATTAATAGAGCACTAAAGATTATATATACATATAATATACATAATATCTTACATTATACATATACATCCTATATCTATATATATTACATACATTGTATACATTAGATCATTTATACAAGACTCACACACCCAACACACACTAAACCCATTCTCTCATTTCATCACATTCATCTCGGAGCAAGAAGAGAAGGATTAAGGATTCAAGAAGGATCATCATCTTCATCATCTCATCATTTCCATTTCATCCTTTTCTTCCAAGGTTGGTTACATATTTATTTATGTGTGTGTGTAGGTGTGTGTATATGTGAGGGTTTGTTAGAATCTTGAGATTTGATTTAATTTCTTATTGATTTAGCTTTATTTTATGAGCATATCTATGTGAATTTATGAATTCTTAGCCTTGTTTCCTTGTAACTTGAATGGTTAGCATTTATTTGATTTTTGGAAGATGTATTATGATTATTTGGTTTGATCTTTGGCCTCAACTTGAATTATATGTGTTGGAATTGAAGTATTAGATGTGTATTGGTGTTATAGGTTAGTTTTGATGTGTTTATTTGTTGTGGTTTGGTGTTGGAGTGGTTTGGGAGCCATTCCCTAGTGTGTGCACTATTTTCCCAGCATTTTTTCGGCCCTTGAGTGAATCCACGCCCGTGGATTTGTGTCCACAGACCTGGACGTCTCCCCACGGCCGTGGTTCCTCCTCTGTTTTCTATCCGAGTTTGTTTTCCTTCGTTCTCCCTCATACGAACTCCGATCGACTTGATTTTTGAACCGACGGAAACCTCTTGACGTCTAGAACAACTTCCTTGGAATCTTCTCAATATCTTTTGCCATTTGTGAGATATAATCAATCCTTTTTGGTGTCACCACTTCATCGACAATCTGCATTCCTTCAACTTCGGACCTAAGCCATTTACTCCTCATTTTCAACTAGAATACGAGCCATATATAATTTTAAAGGTCTATATGTCTACTTTCATATCCCATAAACAAAACCCATTTCTAACTTCTACAACTCAAGATATTTCCATTTTCCTACAACTTGTACATTTCCGAAAATTGTCAACTTTTGCCAAACTTCGCCAAAACCCCACTTATTGCATTCCTTTCACTTCCTTGGTTCCCGTATGTGACTTATATGAATTATATGCTTTCCTAATTGATAATTGTACTCTTATTTGACACTCTTTGATCTTTAATTGGTTAAACTTGATTGTTAACTCCGTGCCTTACATGAAATGAATTCATTTGATTAAATGGCATAAATACATGACTTATTTGAGTGTAATTGCATCTCCTAAATGTTAATTGAATGTCACACATGTTATGAGATGATATACCACTTTATAAACATTGCCGTGTATCCTATTTGGTATCATATTGAGTCTCCTCTCACGAGTACACACTATTACTCTCTCTTGTACAGTTCATCTCTGGGGCGGAGACTTCCGGATTGAATAGGCACCCGTATCAATCATGTTTCTTATCTCGGGTTATTCTAGGTGAGGGTGTTTTCATTCTAGCTATGTATCAAACCCTATAACCTTATGTGACAAGTTTTGGCCAACAACCTTATGTATATATATATAGTTTTCAAAGTGGAGTCATCGAGTAAATATTTATCGAGTAAATGTTTCCTCATGAATTACAAAATAAATTATGATAATTACGATCATAACTTGATATGTTTTGGCGTGATTATGCACATTGATCATGCACATGTTGTTGGGCCCCGAGGAAATATGTGAATGGAGACCGGTTCGGCATCGGGCCGACGTATAGCTAAGCCATTGCACAAAGTACTCATTGAGAATCTCTCACGCGACCATGTAGTGTGGAAGGTGAGTTATTCTTGAGCCTATGGTTAACCCATCTAAGGAGCGGGTAGGAGTCATGAGCCCCCGCCTCAATATTGTTATTATTAAATGGTTCGGGTCTGCAGGCCCGACCACTATGGAGGGAGAAGGTTGGAAATGCTTTATAATGATGTTCATGTATTATGTTTATTAATGTTATGCACCGTGCGGGAAGGCCGAGACATGGATTTCCCAAACGATCATGTCTCATGTTTATTGCTTGCATGTATTGTTATGTATTGCATGATCACATATTCAAAAGTATTAAGTCATGTTCATTGTACACGGTCGGAGTATGGTTGGAGAATTATGCACGCTCACTCACCGAGCTATTATGATTATCATGAATTATGAACTTAAAGGATTTAATATGAATTAGTCGTAAAGTCCGAGCATTGCTATCTATCTTCTTGCCCCTCGCGGGAACTAACTTCATATAAAACCTTGCTCGGGACTTATGGCTTGCATGTGCATGTTCTATATATATGTATAGCTCCTGCTCACTCAATCTTCTAGAGACTGACCCCTCTTTTCCACTCTTTTCAGTTTTTTTGCAGGTGTAGTTAGGCGGGAGTCAAGTCTTAGCTTTCTTTCGAGTCTCACTTGTACACTCGAGTCACATTTTACATTATTACGTCTTTAATTGTATTTATTCATGGAATGGGCCGGTGTGCCATTTATGTATTACTGATTATTGATTCGGGACAGGTTGCATGCTTAGCTGAACCCGTTGTTAGGTGCTTGTTGGATTTAATTATATTTATGAATTGTTTGGGCTTGTAGCCATTACAGAATTTTATTGTTGGTATCATTGCTTCCGCATTGCACTGGTTAGGTTGTTGCATTAATTGGTACAGGGTTAGATTCCGCCTAGCCAGGGTGTTGTTTTTATTTTGTCACCCGTTCGCTATGAGTCCGGTTCATGTTGCATCATCAATTTCATGCGTGGACTAGACTTATAGTGCGGGGATGTGGTGCCTATCGTCCCGGGTGCTACATCCTAAGGTGGTATCAGAGAACGGTTGCAAAATCGGGGTTTCCAGCGTCGTGTCGTGTCAAGTATAGGTCAAACGGCTTAGGAACAACATGTCAACGTACGCACCGCATTGATCGTGAGCATGTATTATTGGAAAATTTGATGAATTATATGTTGAAATTTAAATTTTGTTGAATTAGTTGTTGCATTTTGCATCAATATGTGCTTTGGTGCGAAATATGTGTCATTTGCATTTACTAACCGGCATGCATTTATAATTAATTTGAGTTGTGACTGTAGGATAATATTACCACAACGACCCACGGCCAATCTTTATGGTCACAACAACTTGTCACGATTTTTCTTCCCAGTATGTGAAATTGAAGAAGACTTTGGGGATTTAGAAGAATTCGGGTTCAAGAATCACAAAAATTTCGGACATTGAAGAAGATTTTAACAAAGGAATCAGCATGGGAAGTCAAAGTACCCAAATTGATATTTTAGTTGATGGTCGGATCGGTGAGGAACAAATGAGATTACATAATAATAAAAGATGAGTTTATTTATCCTTACTCGCCACCAAGGAGGAAATGGGAAAATTATGTTCAAGGGGACAACTAGTAGAAATTCTACAAGATGGAGTCGGCACATGATAGATTCAAGAGGCTAGTTTCGCGGAAGTAAAAGGATTGGGTTTTATGACAACTTAGATCTTGGGAGTTCTTAAGAGGTACTAGAGAGTATGGGAACTTAGAGTTAGTTTTGGGAAGGTTTAATGTACCGAAAGTCTTGGGTTTAGAGGAATTGGAGTTCAACAAAGCATTTGGATTTTGGTAAAACGGGGGAATATAAGAAGAATTAAGGAAGTTAGAAGACCGTGGGTATGCAAGAAGTGGTCGATGAATTTGAGTATAAAGGACCAAAATTTCCGAGCTAAAGATGATCCCCATGCTGAAAGATACTTGCATTCATGGCATGTGCATCATACATCGTATTAACTACTTTAATTTGGTGTATATTTTATTTAATTGAAGTACTTGCTCAAATATGTTGCACACCTTAAATATATTGTTAAAATGTACAACATGCATCAAGCATTCTTACCCGACATGCATAGCTTGGTGTTTGCTTGATTAGGAAGTCTCCATTCCCTCATGTTTTGTGACGCCCTGCTTCTCGGTCAAGGTAAAGTTTGGTGCGAGAGTGCACGATTTACCTTTCTTTGCATGAATTATGTGAATAATATGCCTTAATTGACCGTTATGCTTGAACTTATGTGGAACATATGATTTGTATGAAATACGTGACTAATTGATGTGTTAATTATGTGCTCATATTATTCTTATTGTGCTTTGATATCATGCTTTATACTTAAACAAAACAATGTGCTTATTTGGACATTGAAGCATAATTTAGGGACTAAAAGGTAAATTTATTTTTGAAGCCTGAAACTGGATAGAACTTAATGAAATTGAGTAGATAATTCGATTACGAGTTCGTGGGTTTTTGAATCGCTCGATTTGGAGTTCGGACGAATAAGTTATGGCCATTCTACGAAAAGTCAACCTTTTTATAAGACTTATGACCCAATTTCGAAATTACCCAATTTGAGACCCAATTTCTCTTATAATCCGACCCGTATGACCCGCTCCATGGCCCAAATAGCTGACCCAAATTACTAAATTAGAATTTAACACCCAAAACCTCATTCTACGTTAAAACATAAGATTCAACCCTCTCTCCCTCACTTTTCTGTCCAACCCATTCATATTCTCTCAAGAACACCCAAGACCTTCAAACCATTTTCAAGAACCAAGATCGAAGATTAAAGCTGGAGATTCAAGTGTAGAGAACAAGATTCGATTTCCAGCTCCCAAGGTAAGATTTGTGTGCTCTTTTCATGGGTTTGTGTTCTTGATGGTTTTGAGCTTGAATGTGAATGTAGGGTTCATGTTAGATGGATTAAATCCAAATTTGTTGATGGAAATATGTTTCCTATGTTTCTAGGGATGATTTGGTGTAAGAATTTCATGTTTTCATGCTCTTATGGGAAATCCTCCATTGTTGACCTTTGAAGCTTTTATGAAGAATTCTTGCATGTTCATGTTCTAGCTTGTTTTAGCTTGATTTGATGATGGATTCTTGTTCCTTATGTGTTTTTATGGAGAATGTGATAGATTTCCTACAATTTCTTGCAATGATTGTTGATTTCACCATTGTTATGCTTGAAGCTTTCTTGAAACTTGTAGAAGATGAAGTTCTTGCATGAATTGCTAGATTTCTTGATGTTTAAATGTTCCGAAATGCTTTATTATGTAACTTGATGTTTTATGATGCTTATTTGTGGTTTTGGAAGCTTAATTTCATGTTTTGGGGTGTTTTAAACTCATTCCTATCGAGTTTGAAGTTGCTGTCACATTTTTTTTAAATTCTGGGCAGAATCCGCTGGGGTGGATTTTTGCTATGTAAAAAATCCATGGGGGTGGATTTAAGGCAGTAGCTCTGGACCAAATCCGCGAGGGTGGATTTTTTGTGAAGGAAAATCCATGGGGGTGGATTTTCCGCAGCCTTGTTTTCTTGATTCGTTTCACTTGTTTTGCTTCTCGTTTGTTCCTTACTTATTTATATTATGTCTCTAATGTATTGTGACCTCATTATATGTTGTGACATCTCATGCATACCTTATATTATGATCTTTATACCTCAATCAAGCTTAAGTTATCTTAATTGACTAAGTTATGCATTTAATTAAATTATGTTAAGTGTGATTCATAGGTTGCTTATTACATATGACTTGAGAACTTGATATATGACTTATACGATGCAATGTGATCTTAATTGCCAATCTATACCATCGTCGAACATTCCTTGCACATCATTAGCACATTTGCATTCATGTCAAAGCCGTGTGTCGTCTTGTAGTGTTTCGAGTCGAGTCTTACCTTTGTTAGTACATTGTCTTGTTAGGTGGTGAGTCTCCGGACGCGTGTAACCCTCCTTGTTCGTGCTTGATCTTCGAGGTTCTTGGTAAAGTTGAGGAGTTATAATATCAAAATGTTTTCAAAACTGTGGACACATATGGCCTCTCATATTTATTGGTTTTAAACTCCCGTTTTCGAAATGTATATGTAGGTATTATAAGCCAAGTTTTGTGAGCTTTGCTCGTATTATGGATATTTGCTTATGGAAAACGGTTTACAAGTAAAACTTGAGTTTTGGTATATGGGATAGATACCCAAAATGGTTTCGGAACTTTCATTTGAGTATTATGTACGTGTGAGTTGGGTAGCGAGCCTTTGTTATACCTTGCAAGGACGCTTGCTTGGTCGGTTCTTTTGATAGCGTTCGGGGCGGAGTAAGCGGTGATGCCGGGAACGCAAGGGCGGACGGTTGATCCCTTATGAAGTACCCACTTTTGGACAAGTTTGCTAAGACTCCGAGGAGGATTCGGGGTTAAGGTAGGCTTGGGGGAAGGTCGGTTTCATGGACCCACTTCTCCATGGTTCTTTTACGATGATCGGGGGGTGCACGCCCTCGACATCAACGGTATTAAGGATTGATTGGTTTGATTTCTTTTGGTTTGGGAAGTAAGGATGGAGTGCTCGTACTCGCCGAGCCGGTGCTTCGGTTCATGATTCGATTTTTATAAAACTTGCATTGTTTTCCAAAAGAATTCGGATCATGAACATCTTTGATTTGAGCATACATTGAACGTTCTTATGTTAATTATGTTATGTAATCTTCTCCTCACCGGTTCCGTCTGAACTGACCTCCTTTACCTTTCGTGTCCGCAGGTCACGTTTTGGAGTCTTGCTAGGCGGGGTCTTGCTTTGAGAGTTGTGTCGAGTCTAGCTTGTACTCGTTGTGTCTTTACATACTTCATATTTATGTCGCTTATGTTTTGGATTTATGGATTTAGAATGTTTGATGTTATTATGCTTTGGACCGTGTTGGTCACTAGGATGATTTTACTTTCCGTATTTTGAGCATTACGTGCTCGACCATGACGGTCATCTACTCCTTGAATATATATTTCTCTTAGACCTTGTTGAATGTATTTTAATTCGAGCTTCCGCGTACTTGTGTTTGTTTTTATTCTCGCTTTGTGAGTCTAGTACCGCCTAGCTAGGATGTCCGTTTGTCACCGCTTGCTTCATTCTTGGCGGGTATATGGATAGCAATTCTATATACAAGCTAGGACCGTAGTGCGGGATAGGCGTGTGATGCCCTTGTCGGGGGCGTTACACCCCTATTTGGTTGGTATCAGAGCCGAAGGTTCAAAACCGGGCTCTTGAGTCGTCTAGGTCGTACGGCAATAGGAATAACTTGCTTATATGCTTTAAATTGATTCATTTTGTATATGCTACATTGTTGATTAACATAATTGCTCTTACATTACATTTACATCTTGACTGAATATGTTGACCCTTTTGTTAACTAATTGCCTATATCACTTAACTTGTAACTACTTTGTTGTACTTAAATTAACTTCGTGCTTATGTATTGGTTTGTTTTCATATATGAACGTCCTCATGATATGTATATCTTGTTAACTATTGCTTCTAAATTATGCAATTGCATTGCTTACTTGACAATATGTGACATGAGCATATGACTAATCGACATGCATACATGATAAGATTGCGTGTAGGATGCCCCCTCGTAGAAGTGATCGCTCTCCGACACGCCAAAATGAGCAAAACCCTCTGTTAGAAAATCAAATTGCACCACCAATGCCGCCTCTGAATGTCAATGAATTTCTCACTATTATGATTCAGATTTTGCAACTCCTACAAGCGCCGCAAACCTTATTGGCACCTTTGGCGTTGATACCTACGCCCACCATCAAGGAACAAGGGTTTCGAACTAAGGGACTAGTTTCCGGATTGGGGTCTGAGAGATCACCATCCTTGATGGCACCATCGACTTCTCGAGTACCACATAAGGGGTTAGGAGATAGAAAGGCTAAAAATCTTGCATCCGGATCAGTGACCCCATTGGCTATTAAGGGCCGAAACTCGTACAAGCATTATGGGAGCGCCAATCACTTCGGGGATAACTACCGGAAAGGACACGGGAAGTGTTTTATATGTTGTGGCAACCCAAAATGTAAAGCTAAGGATTGCGAGCAGAGGAGAGGCCACCATATGGATGAGAAGTGTAACGGCCCGAGTTTTCACACGTGCATGTAAGTGTTACGTGCGCATTTATATTTAATTATATGATTTTATATTTTAATTTGTTACTTGAATTTGTTTACAATTTGATTATTTGTTTAAAAATTGCTTATGATCGTTTATTTGAACTATGAATATGTGATCGGATTTGTGAAAATGTGAATTTCGTGAATATGGTGCTAATTGAATGAAATTACGTGTTTCGTGTAATCCATGGACTTAATTGTAAGATATTTGAATGTTTTGGACTCAATTGGAAATTGAGTTTGGGCTTAATTGCCACTTTTTGAAAGTTTAGGGACCTATTTGTATAATAGGCAACCCTGAACGGTTTTCGCGATATCTTGAGCTCCGGACCTCGAAATCGAGATCCGTAACCGGCGTTGAACTTGTTTCGACGTTACCTATCCTTTGAACATGACCTTGTACCTTTTTGATATCATTTGAACCTTCTGCAACGAACCGTTTCATAACCTCGACTTTATAACTTGTTTGAACCATTTCTTAAACGAACCGGACTTGGACCAACCCGTATCCTATCCATTTCTCTACTAGATATCAGCATTCTTGCTCCCTTCCTACCCATTTTTGATCGATCAAAATCAGCCAAGGCAAGAGTAAGGAAGAGAAGCCAAGAAACCCTCCATTTTTTATCATCCAAGCTTTGAGTTCAAGCTTAACCAATCCTCCATCTTCTTCTAAGGTAATTGGTGATTTAGAACCTCCATCTCCTCCTCTATATTTTCATCTAAGTGAGGCATGATAGAAGTTGAGGATTCATGTGTTTGAATATATGAGAATGAATTGAGGGTTTGGTTTGATCTTTGATTTTCATAGTTTGAGTTAAGATTTGATGCTTGATAAATGATTCTTGGAAGCTTTCTATCGTTCTTACATGTTTAAATTCAAGGTTTGATGAGAAGGGCATGAGTTGCCATTGTTGAAGCTTGAAGTTTCCATGATTGAAAGCTTGATATTATTTGATCTTTTGCCAACTTTGAGCTTGAATTGATATCCACATGAATGAATTTCATAGCTTGCATGAGTTTTGTGACTTGAAAGCATGCCTAAGTGTGGGTTGAGAGCTTCTTGGTGGCTGCCCTGTGTTGCAAAGCTTTTCCCTCGCGTAACAGAGCTGATGCTCTGTTATCTCTTTCAAAACGCCGTGTCAGCTTTGAACTGAAAATGGACACGGCCGTGTTGGGCTCTCGACTTTGATTTTTTTCAGATTTTAACCTCGGACACGTCCGTGTCCAAATCCTTTGAAAACTCAACACGGCCGTGTCAAGCCCTCGACTTTGAATTTTTTGATTTTTAAACCTCGGACACGGCCGTGTCCATTTCCCTTTGAAACTCAACACGGCCGTGTCATTTGAATTGGCAGCCTTGAGAAGTCTCTTTTCTTGCTTGAATTGCATGCGTGGCTAGTATTTATGGATTATATCGAAAGTGACTCCAATTTAGCTATGTTATGATTGTTATATAAATGCAAGAATGCAAGCATGAAAGTTGTGATCGGTTATATGTTTTAAGACCTTAATAGTGCACATGAACATGCCCATTATATTTGTTTTATGCGTTCATATCATAAGCATGGCATTGCCGAGCGTCTTATTTGGTCATTTAGAGTCTCACTTCACCTGTTTTGCACAGATTTTGATTCCTTTGGAGACGAGGCCGGTCAGTGAGGCTCGTGTGTTCTTCTTTTGAAGTTCGAGGTGGGTTTTTCTTCTACCTAGCTATATGACCCTATAAATACCTTAACGTGAAAAGTTTTCGACCAAAATGTATATATATATATAGAGTCATTTTCAAGGAGTAAATGTTTGCAACGTAAAGCCCTTATTTTATAAATCCTACCAAATGTTTTGGCGAGAAAGAAAGAATGAATGCTATGCATGAATGGGGCCCAGGAACTTAGTGTGAGTGGCAATCCGGGAGGCATAGGCCGACGGTGATCCCTCACATTAATTCCACCAATTGACGGCGTAACCGGACCTCGTTAGGAGTTAGCGAGGAATGGACGCTGAGCACCATCTGGGGAGTCATGTTCCCCTTTTGGTCAATGAATGGGTGGTCGGGTCTTGCAAACCCGCCACCAAATCGGAGGAAGAAGGCGTGAATGTTAATGAATGTGTACACAAGATAGAAATGCATGAACAGAATGAATGAAAGAATGTTTAAATGTTTTACACGAGGAGTTGGTTGGAGATAATGCACGCCCACTCGCGGGGCTAGTAATGACCAAATGTTAATGATTCGTTATAATCCCTTTTGATGATTGTTAGTTACCCACTTTGGGAAATTCTTTAAAACCTCACTTGGGATTATAGCCTGCATGTGATTGTTTAATTATCGTCATATATACTATCTACGCCCTGTTTTATACCCACCAGTCCCTTTTGGACTGAACCCGTTTGGTTTTCAGTTATTTTGTGCAGGTGTTGAGGGAGCTAGGCGGGAATACGGGTCCTAGGTCTTGCATTCGCCTCTAGCTTTTATATTTTGTTGTTACACTTGCATACTCGCACTTTCAATTATTGTATGTAAATGTTGTATTGGGCCGTGATGGCATGTATATGTTGATTATGATTTGGAGCGTAATGGTATTGAGTTTTATCTCCCGTGGATTTAAATGTTGGTACATAGAGCATAGAGCTCAATATATGATATAATTGTTGGTACCTAGAGCATATAGCTCAATCTAAGATATATGATTTATTGCTTCTGCATTTTATATTATGCTGCTACTCTGATGGTTGTGGTTATCGGGGTTCAAGTGATAGGCTAGTCCCGCCTGGCTTAGTGTGTGAGTGTGTCCCCGTTCGCTATGATTCAGCACGTGTATGGAAATCCATTTCATATACGGGCCGGGTCATGGTGCGGGGGATGTGGTACCTCGCGCTCGGGTGCTACATCCTTAAGTGGTATCAGAGCATAGGGTTCCAAAACCCGGGCTCTTGTGTCGTGTGAGTCAGTCTAGGTCGTTCAGCTTAGGAACTACTTGACTTTGTGTTGCATATACATCTCTTTTGTGCTTGATTGATTCAAATTATGGATTTTGGTTGAATTAATTGCATTATCATGCATGAGCTAAGCCTAGCACGCATTTCAGTATTTATTGACAGGATGCCTCCACGTAGACACCGTGATCGATCTCCAGGACGACGTCATCATCGAAATCGTACCCCTACACCTCCACCTCTACAGCCACCACCGGCCGAGGCCTTTGTTAATTCAGTTATCAACATTATAGACCAGAGGCTTCGAGATTATGTACCACCTGCACCTCCGGCACCAGCTGCACCTGCGGTACCACAAGAGACACCTATTTCAGTTATACTCAGGGAGTTTCAGAACCAAAGACCTCCCAAGTTCTTCAAGGGAAACGATGCGCAGGCGGAGATGTGGTTGAAGGAAGTCGAGAGGATATGGGAACTCATTCCATGTGAGTCCCGAGAGAAGGCTCGATGCACCTTTACTTTAATACAAGGGGAAGCCTACTCTTGGTGGGAAAGCACAAGGGTAATATTGGAAGCAGCTAGAGAAGAGATCAACTGGGAAGTATTTACACGGGAATTCAAGAATAAGTTCATCCCTCCCTCCTCCCGTACTCGAAGATTAAGGGAATTCACCGAATTGAAGCAGGGATCTAGATCTGTGGCTGAGTACATTTCGGATTATGAGAGATTGTCCCGTTATGCACCTAACATAGCAGGTGATGATTTCCACAAGGCTGTACAATTTATTCAGGGACTTCGACCAGACATTCAGGCAGCTCTTGAGGCGGTTAACACGAGTACCTGGGCGAAGGCTACTTCGAAAGCCTTAAAGGTTGAAGATTCTGTCAATGCAAGAAGGCCAGCTTATCGCCAGGGACAAGGATCAGGATCTGGCTGGGGATTCAACAAAGGGAAGAGGCCGATGACTTTATCAACTCCACCACCAAAAGGACCTTTCAAGAAGCCGAGAATTAGAGGTCCAAGTGCACCTGTTCCAAGACCACCTCAGGTTCCACCGGCTCCTAAGGGATCTCGCAATGATCAGCCTCCGTGTACTTATTGTGGATGGCCAACCCATTCTTACAACAATTGCCAAAATAGGTTGAGGTTGTACTTGATATGTGGAAAGGGGGATCATATGGCTTTCTCATGTCCGGATAAGACTCCCGGATATCAAGCTGGGGCTCCAAGACCCATGGTTCAGGCACGAGCTTAAGCCCTGGAGGGTGAGGAGCAGAAAGTTGAAGCTGATCCAAATGCTGTGGTGGAAGGTACCGTTTGCATTCATAACACGAGCATTCATGCATTATTCGATCCGGGTGCCACTCATTCTTTTATATCTTTTGATTTATGTGCCCCTCTGTGCTTATCTGTTACTTGTTCAAATTCTTGTTATTTTGTGAGTTCGCCTCTTGGAGGTAGTTTGCAGACAGATCAAGTTGTGAGGGGTTGTTCGGTGTTGATAGAAGGGAAAGATTATCCGGCAGATTTCATCGTGATGGCTATAAAGAAGTATGGGGTAATCTTCGGGATGGATTGGTTGTATCGGCACCGGGCCGAAGTGGATTGTTTTAAGAAGAAGATAAAATTGGGTGATGAGTTGATTGGGGAAGTTGGGTTGAAGGATATACCTCTTTTGTCGTTTATAGAAGCTCGTAAGTTGGTGAAGGATGGAGCCACGAGATTTATAGCCTATCTCCTTAATAAACCCAAGGATCAACCAAGTTTTGAGGAGACGGCTGTGGTAAAGAAATATCCCGATGTATTTCCAGGGAATTTGGGTTCTCTACCACCGGATCGGGAGATCGAATTTGTTGTTGATTTGTATCCAGGATCAGAACCGTATTCCAAGACCCCTTATAGAATGGCTCCGGCGGAGTTGAAAGAATTGAAGGTTCAGTTGGAGGAATTACTCAAGATTGGTTATATTCGACCGAGTTCATCTCCGTGGGGTGCTCCGGTTCTCTTTGTTAAGAAGAAAGATGGGTCGTTGAGAATGTGTATAGATTACCGGGAGCTTAATCGGATGACTATCAAGAATAAGTACCCGTTGCCCCACATCGAGGATTTATTTGATATGCTGCAAGGTTCGGGAATCTATTCGAAATTGGATTTAAGGCAAGGTTACTACCAACCGAAAATCCGGGAAGAGGATATACCCAAGACAGGATTCAATACCCGGTATGGACATTACGAGTTCGTAGTGATGCCTTTTGGTTTGACGAATGCCCCTGCAACATTTATGGATATGATGCATCAGATTTTTCGGCCGTACTTGGATAAATTTGTAGTGATCTTCATTGATGATATTCTTGTGTATTCTAAGACTCCGGAGGATCATGCTAGGCATCTCAAGTTGGTGTTGGAAACGTTGAGAGAGCACCGGTTATACGCCAACTTTAGTAAGTGTGAGTTTTGGATCGACCGGGTTGCTTTTCTAGGCCATATTATCTCGAGTAAAGGTTTAGAAGTTGATCCTTCAAAGATATAGACAGTTACTCAATGGCAGAGTCCGAAGAATGCTTCCGAGGTAAGAAGTTTCTTGGGATTGGCAGGTTATTATCGACGGTTTGTGAAGGATTTTTCAAAGATAGCCGGTCCTTTAACTCGACTAACGAGGAAGGAAGCAAAATTTGAGTGGGATGAGGCATGTGAGGCGAGTTTTCAACTCTTAAAGGAAAAATTAACCACTGCACCGGTATTAGCACTTCCCGAGGGCACTGAAGGATACATGGTTTATACGGACGCCTCGAAAGAAGGGTTGGGGTGTATTTTGATACAGAAGGGTAAGGTGATAGCTTATGCCTCGAGGAAATTAAAGGATCATGAGCAGAATTATCCCACTCATGATCTTGAGCTTGCGGCAGTGATCTTCGCTTTGGGAAAGTGGAGACACTATCTTTACTGAGTGTCTTTTGAGATCTTTTCCGACCACAAGAGTCTTCAGTATTTGTTCTCTCAAAAGGAATTGAACAAGAGACAGAGAAGGTGGATGGAGATGTTAGCGGATTATGAGTGTACGATTCGTTACCATCCCGGAAAAGCTAATGTGGCCGCGGATGCACTTAGCAGGAAGGCTAGTGTGTCTAGTGTGAAAGTGGAAGTTGGTGAAGAATCTGAGTCTTTTAAACTAAGAGCTAGTATTCGGAATGTCACGGTCCAACCGGATCTTCAACAGAGGTTGTTTGAAGCGCAAAGCGTGGACTCCGAGGCTCAGAAATTAGTGCTGAAAGCTAGAAATGATTCAGAGAGTCCGTTCGGATTTGATGACACCGGGCTTCTAAGATTTAAGAACAGAGTTGTGGTTCCGGAAGGATTGAAACGGTTGATTTTGGAAGAAGCTCATCGATCAGGGTATTCGATACATCCCGGAGGAAATAGGATGTATAAGGATTTAAAGAAATTTTATTGGTGGAATGGACTTAAGCGGGATGTGATCAATTTCGTAAGGCATTGTTTAAATTGCCAAGTTGTGAAAGCGGAACATCAGAAACCATCGGGGTTACTTCAGCCGTTACCTATCCCGGAATGGAAATGGCAGCAAGTGGCAATGGATTTTGTTACGGGTCTTCCTAGAGTGAAAGGTGGTTTGGATGGAATTTGGGTAATAGTAGATCGATTGACGAAGTCAGCGCATTTTTTTGCTATTCGGATGTCGGATAAGGTGAATAAATTGGCTAAGAAGTATGTTGACGAAATTGTCGACTTCATGGGGTACCGGTCAGCATTGTATCAGATCGAGATCCGAGGTTCACTTCTAGGCTTTGGCAAGAATTACAAACAATTCAGCACAACTTTCCATCCTCAGACAGACGGGCAATCTGAGAGATTAATCAAATATTGGGAAGATATGTTGAGAGCATGTGCATTGGATTTTTCGAGTTCGTGGAACGAGCAATTGCCTTTAATTGAATTCGCCTATAATAACAGTTTTCAGGCATCGATAGAAATGGCTCCCTATGAGGCTCTCTACGGACGGAAATGTACACACAAGATTGAAATGCCACCAAATCGGAGGAAGAAGGCGTGAATGTTAATGAATGTGCACACAAGATTGAAATGCATGAACAGAATGAATGAAAGAATGTTTAAATGTTTTACACGAGGAGTTGGTTGGAGATAATTCACGCCCACTCGCCGGGCTAATAATGACCAAATGTTAATGATTCATTATAATCCCTTTTGATGATTGTTAATTACCCACTTTGGGAAATTCTTTAAAACCTCACTTGGGATTATAGCCTGCATGTGATTGTTTAATTATCGTCATATATACTATCTACGCCCTGTTTTATACCCGTTAGTCCCTTTTGGACTGAACCCGTTTGGTTTTCAGTTATTTTGTGCAGGTGTTGAGGGAGCTAGGCGGGAATACGGGTCCTAGGTCTTGCATTCGCCTCTAGCTTTTATATTTTGTTGTTACACTTGCATACTCGCACTTTCAATTATTGTATGTAAATGTTGTATTGAGCCGTGATGGCATATATATGTTGATTATGATTTGGAGCGTAATGGTATTGAGTTTTATCTCCGGTGGATTTAAATGTTGGTACATAGAGCATAGAGCTCAATATATGATATAATTGTTGGTACCTAGAGCATATAGCTCAATCTACGATATATGATTTATTGCTTCCGCATTTTATATTATGCTGCTACTCTGATGGTTGTGGTTATTGGGGTTCAAGTGATAGGCTAGTCCCGCCTGGCTTAGCATGTGAGTGTGTCCCCGTTCGCTATGATTCAGCACGTGTATGGAAATCCATTTCATATACGGGCCGGGTCATGGTGCGGGGGATGTGGTACCTCGCGCTCGGGTGCTACAAGAAGGGTAAGGCTAAGATTTTTACATCTCAAGTACAGGCCCCTCAAGCTGCTAAGGGCCATAACCCGTGTGAGCATTGCGGTCGTGCTACACACTTTGGGAAAAATTGTTGGTGGAAACAAGGCAACTGTTTCAAGTGCGGCAGCACCAAACACTGGGTAAAGAATTATGATAAACTGGGAGCTAGAGGTTCGTATGAACATCATAGTGACATTAGCCATAAGGGAGACGAATGTTGGGGAAAGCTTGGAAGATGCTTTACTTGTGGAAATTCAGCACTTTGGGTAAGGGATTGTAATTAGAGGATGGACCGACAGAATTTGGAAGGGCTTCGTGGGAAGTTAGCAAAGACCTTGACTCAGGAAGAAACCAACGATTGGGCCACCGCTACGGGGCTAGCTATGGAAGCGGAAGCGGAGGAACAAAGACTTGGAACTAAGAAGAATGCTGCTAATCCTTGTTTCAGTTCGGGTCTTAAGAGAGTTGTCCCTAGTTCTTTCTCTCAACCTCCACCACGGAAAAAGGGCCATGTGATGGTTAAGAAAGGGAAAGGAAAGTTGTTCCTATCAACTGCACAAGGGCGTAAACCTTGTGATCATTGTGGTAGCATCACTCATCGTGAAGGAAATTGTTGGAAGAAGCTTGGTAAATGTTTCAATTGTGGGAGCACCGGCCACATAGCAAGGAATTGTACCGAACCTAAGACTAAGGGACCGGGTGATGAGATAAGGCCCGTGGCACATGCATGTGCCTATGCGTTGAATGGCGGGCAAGAGGATGATGAGCATGATTTCATTACTACGGTGAAAGGTACGGACTGCATTCACGGTATTGCACTCATACGTTCTGATTTGGATATTATTGTTACCCGATTGTTACACTTGTGACATTATATGCTAGAATGTGATTATTTGATATGCATGTAAATTGCGTTGCTAATTGCTTTAAGTGCCAATGTGAATACGCCTCTCTTATGCTATGTCGGTAATGATTGACATTAAATGTTACGTTTGTATTTAGCTTGTCTCCTACTCGTGCAAATTGCATAAATGCTTTCCTTGATCGGTTGTGCTACCATGTGATAACTCTAGTAACCCTTGCATTAATGCAACCTTGAGATTTATGAGCTATGTTGAATGGATGTAAAGCATGAATAAGTACTTGTGAGACCATGTTGTTTACTTGTTTTCGGGATGCATGATTATTGTTGAAATTATGTCGAATTTTTTGTTTTATGGGGAACTTTCATGTAATTGAAGAATCATGCTTAATTAGTTAACAAATGGATGGTTTATGTCAAGTAGCTAGGAACCTTAAAGGATGTTTTGTATTAATTCCAAACTTACGTGAATCGCCTAGGGGGATCTAATTGTAATATCTCTAAACCTTGAATGTGTGTAAAAATTTGAGTTTATGCTCCGATGCATGTTACGAATTCGTAAGGCATGACTAAATGAATTCAGAATTTACCGCTTACCTTAAAAACATGACTTTATGTGATTAAATTATGTTGTTCATTTGAGCATGATAATATGGGATGATGACGCATACACTCATCTACGATTTCGAATATGAGACTTGAATTGATCATTCGAGTGTGATATAAGGAATCGAGAATATGTTGTTTACCTTGGAAGTATGACCTTATGTGAATCAATGTATGCCTTATATGTATTGAGCATGACGTACGTATATTTGAGCGCTGCATAGACTTATACATGTTTAAGATTTTGACATCTTGATTAGTACTACTTGAATCAATCGTTAAAGTACGACTTGTAATTACTATGTTTAGATACTTACAACTTCATGTACATTAAATGCTTAATTGACTTTATCTATGCATGTTAATACAAGACTTGAGCTTGGAAATTGAATCAAATGACCTTTCTATGCATGCTACTACTAGGTACGAAGTTAGTAACCGAATCGCATGATCTTGGATACTTTGGTGAACTTGTATGATGTAAGTATGAGTTAATTCTTGTGACTTTTGTAACCTTGGATGTTGTACATGCTCGATTTTGTGCATTTTGTTACGGTGAGCTATGAGGGACGCCTTTGATGCGACGAAGCCTTTACCTCACCGATGGAGAACGACTCAACCGTACAACGGTCCCTTGTCGTGTGTCTTGTTTGTGCTTTGCATGTTTTGGATCCGAGTAGTTGTTCGTGTGCTTTTGTGCTCGGGTGTTGTAGGGTTCTCCCTCTTTTGTGTTCGGGGGATGTTGGGTCCGCTCGGTTTAGTCATTTGGGAATGTTACATCCTCCCGAATTTTGGAGTTTGTGAGATGTTAACTCTTTCAAACTTAGATGTTTGAGGGATGCGGGATTCCTTCGAACTTAGGTTGAGAGAAGGGGTTCTCTCGTTGCTTGTTGAGAGACGGGGCTCTCTCGTTGCTTGTTGAGAGACAGGATTCTCTCGTTGCTTATTGAGAGACGGGGCTCTCTCGTTGCTTGTTGAGAGACGGGGTTCTCTGGTTGCTTGTTGAGAGACGGGGTTCTCTCGTTGCTTGTTGAGAGACGGGGTTCTCTCGTTGCTTGTTGAGAGACGGGGTTCTCTTGTTATATGTCTCGTCTCGTTGGCTAGCGCACTCAGATTGCTCCGATCAGAAGGGATCTTTTGAAGAGGTTAAGCGAGATCAAGATGGACCAAAGGTGTATACAGCAACTAAGATCTTTCGCATCGACAAAGTGTGAAGTTTAAACCACATGTGGGAATGGTATAAGACCGGCAACGGAGTTATGCCAAGCAAAGGAGGAAAGACTTTGAATTCGAAGATGGTGACCGAGTCTTCCTAGAGGTAACAAGAAGGAGTTTCCCCCAAAACAATGCGAGCAGTAACCTAAACTCATGATCTAGCGAGCCACCTGGAGCTGTGGAACAGATTAAGGAAGTATTTCCGCAAGGAGATGGAGACTATTTCGATGAAAGAGATACACTTGGATCAAGACTTGACACTTGTACAACAACCGGGAAAGATTTTAGATGGAATACCCAGGGATTATGGGTTCTGCTAAACTCCTTTGGATAAGGCTCTACGAAGAGATCTCAAGTCCGAAGAAGCATTTTGGGAGACGATAGACAAAATGTGCAGTTTTCACCCAGAGTTATTTTCCGATGGTATTTCTTTAAGGAGGGGAGGTTGTGACACCCTGCTTCTCGGTCAAGGTAAAGTTTGGTACGAGAGTGCACGATTTACCTTTCTTTGCATGAATTATGTGAATAATATGCCTTAATTGACCGTTATGCTTGAACTTATGTGGAACATA
This sequence comes from Lantana camara, assembly GCA_037501455.1. NCBI lineage: Eukaryota > Viridiplantae > Streptophyta > Magnoliopsida > Lamiales > Verbenaceae > Lantana > Lantana camara. The sequence goes on from CM074856.1 coordinate 87,712,063, forward strand.
TGATTTGTATGAAATACGTGACTAATTGATGTGTTAATTATGTGCTCATATTATTCTTATTGTGCTTTGATAGCATGCTTTATGCTTAAACAAAACAATGTGCTTATTTGGACATTGAAGCATAATTTAGGGACTAAAAGGTAAATTTATTTTTGAAGCCTGAAACTGGATAGAACTTAATGAAATTGAGTAGATAATTCGATTATGTGTTCGTGGGTTTTTTAATCGCTCGATTTGGAGTTCGGACGAATAAGTTATGGCCATTCTACGAAAAGTCAACCTTTTTATAAGACTTATGGCCCAATTTCGAAATTACCCAATTTGAGACCCAATTTGTAACACCCCAAACGGAGGATGCCACATCCCCCGCACTATGACCTAGACCCGGAACATGAAATGAAAGTCCATGCCCGTATCCGAATCAGAGCGAACGGGAGACCAACTCACACACTAGACTAGGCGGATCTAATTGACCAAAACTCAGAGTGCGGAAGCAATTAAAACAAAACATGCAAAGAAGATGACGGGTTCAACTAGCATAGATACCAAATCCCGAATAATAGATCCACAAACATAACAAGTGACGGGTTCAACTAGCATAAATCCCTAGTCCCGAATATCAACATAAAGTAATAATCATCAAGTGCCACAAGGGGCCGAATGAGAGTGCCACGCAGGGTTACCGAATAATAAGTCAAGGCATAAGTAAAGTGTATGAAAAGACAAATGCAAATAGAAAGACTAGACCGACGAGGTGCAACTCAAAAGACTCACTTCCGCCTAGCCACGCCAACAACCTGCAACTAAAAGTGTAAATGAGGGGTCAGTCAACTTGACCGAGTGAGGGGGCTAAAGCACACCCACAATATATATATATATATAAAGAGCATAGCACAAAATAAAAGGATGGACTCATGAACCGGGGATAGGTGTTACATACCAAAACGTTTTGAAAGAACCCGAATAAGATATAGATATAAGTTTAGAAACCATTTTCCAGAAAGACTCTATCCCGATTCATAATTCCATAACATAACATAATCAACTGCTCGGCGAGTACGAGCTCCCCACCTTTACTCCTCAGAACATAAATCACAATTAATCCAACCGCTACACCAATGATGGAGGGGATGTACAACCCCAAAACCATCTATAATAACACCGTCTAAATATAGACTTGATCTCAAGAGGGTAGCGAACCCACAAGAGTCATCCCCGGCCTTAGCCGAAAGCTCAAGATATCATGCCTCCCTCATCACCCTAAGGTTGCGCAATGATATCTCAAATGGAAACTACGCACATGGTTGAAACTCCGACGGCCCTAACCGTCCCGGAGGCCCCATTACCCGTAGCTCCTCGGATCCACCATATAACAGGACAGAACAGAACAGATACCAATCTTTCATGGCAAATCTCGCTACAGAATCATAACACAATTGAATTTTTCCAAAGTAGCTTACATATACCTAAAAAAATTGGTTTTTATACGTATCCCTACGCTGTGGAATTGAAGCCACGAAGGCTCTCACCCACGCAGGACGCAGGCAAAGGTCATAAACATATCATATCCAACACATACGTACTTATAATAAGATATACTCGTAGTAGTAGAGTCTGAGAGTTTGAAGGGCCAAACACTCTAAACCTCGGGCTCACCAGTACCACCAAACTCTGTGACAAGATATACGAAAGCCCAAACTTAGACTCTACATGAACCAAGTAAGACGCACGACGTACCAAGAGATGAATGATATGGAAAATGGAATGAAGTGTACACATAGGTCACATAGCATAACATAGGCTAAGCTCTCATACAAAATTATTCAATTAAAATGAAGTATTAAAGTTTATAACATAAATCAAAGTCATATCATTAATATTTAAAATAATGCATTTTAATTATTAAAAATAAGATTTGTATTTGAAGGACGATATAAAATTAAAAATAAAAGAAGGGATTGAATTTCATTACCATTTTCAATTTCATAAACTCACGTTTAAAATGTAACGCACCCAAATATTGAATCAATTAACAATGGTATGAGATAGCAGCATGAATTGACGTGTGAAATACGTGAACTAAATGTTCAATTTAAATGAATGAATGGCAGCCTGTAATTCCCTTTTAGTGCATCTATTATTTATTAAATTCAAGAAACATACTCTGGAATGAAGTGCAGCTTGCAATCTATTGAATTTATCTATATTCCATTTCCAATTAATCATTACGGTTTCCAAGGCACAACCTCACGCAACAACTAAATCAACTTTAGTACTTTATCAAGTATTTAATACATTCAAGGTACAAGAGCTGCGGTTTGAAATGAAAATTATTTCGCCCAGACCTCCCAACCATATGCAAGTAATCATTACTTTAATTAAATAACAAGAGATGTTGGCACTATGCAATTAATTCGGGTCCCTAGTCATAAATCTCAACCAATCCTTTAATTTCTTCCAATTGTACCGACAACAAAGGTGAATTACTTAGGCATGTTGACTTTTAATTCCAACTTGTTAAAGAATCATACTTCCCACCGAAATACATCAGCCAAGGTTAAATAAATCCAAGCAAATTCTCACGGTTTCCAAGGCAATTCACGCAGCAATTTGTTCCATTTCTCTTCGTACACTTGACAACATTTTAAATTCAAAAGCACCAAATTTGAATGTTGAAGTCTGTGCAGAGACGTCCACAATTCCAATTCCAAGTTTTCTAAGTAATCATTACTTCATTTAAGTAACAGGATAAGCTGGCATTGAAATTAAATCGAGTTCCTATTCCTAGTCTTACTTTTCAACCAAATCCTTTATTATTCTTATTCCAATTTTAATGAATTGATTGTTTCATTCCACAGCAAATAGGCGACTACTCAGGCATTAGTTTTCAAACCTTTATCAACCAAAGAGATTCGTGCCTAATCTGATAATTTCCAAACAATTACACACTTTGACGGGACTCTCGTACAAGGCATAGAGTAAATTGCAGCAACCCAAACATTCTTGTCTTAATATACACGATACAACAAGGAGGATCCATAATTATGCCCAATAATCAGAGATAGAGATTAAATTCAAATCAAGGAATATGTGTGACTTACCTTAGCTTTAGAAATGAAGAAGAATCGAGAGAGATATGAGCTCTTGAAAGTGGGAAATTCTTAGATCTTCATTCTCCTTTGAAGCTCTCCATGGATGATATGATTTGTGTGAAATGAGGATTGAAAGAGGCTAGGTTAGGGTTTCAAGGTATATATATAGTGGCTAAAGGTTTCGTTAGGGTTTGGGCCCAAATAAGTGGCTTTTGGCCCAATAGGTCAAATTTAAAAGGTTTATTGTCCAAACAACTTCCGAAAAATGTAAAGTAAATTCCGTTGGACCCGAATCACCGAATCAAGTCCAATGGTGGTGTCGGAATTCGAATTCGAATTCCCGAGCTCATATTGGTCCCGAATGACCCAAACTTACCTAATTCAAGTTAGGCCCTGAACACACAAATAGGTCCAAGTCCTATTTAAATCCAACTCCAATATTTAATTTAAATTCATCCAAGTTCCATTCTCAAGTTGTCATGCAAGAATTCATATTTTACCATTTTGGATTTTGGTCAATTAAGTCACATTTTCAATCAAAGTTGCAATTAAACACATAAAAGAGAATTAAATCACATAAGTTCGTAAAGTAAACTCTCTCGTGGCGCATACCTGTACGATGTAGCGGACGGGGCGTCACAACCTCCCCCCCTTAGGAGAACCTGTCCTCAGGTTTACTGCTTGAAACAAATCCGGATACAACTTCCTCATCTTCTCCTCAGTCTCCCAAGTCGATTCCTCAGATTTCTGATCTCTCCACAACACTCTAACCAAGGGAATCTGCTTGTTTCTCAACACCTACACTTTTCGATCCTGAATCTCAACTGGGTGCTTCACAATCGTCAGATCGGACTCAAGCTATACCTCTTCAACCGGTAAAACCATTGACTCATCGGGGTAGAATTTCCGAAGTTGTGAAACGTGGAACACATTATGAATCCCAGTCAAACTTGGCGGTAGGTCCAACCTATACGCCACCTCTCCAATCCTCTCTAGAATCTCAAACGGTCCAAGATATCGAGGGCTAAGCTTTCCACCTCTACCAATACGAGAAAAGCCCTTCCTAGGAGATGCCTTCAAGAAGACATGATCTCCGACCTCAAACTCAAGGGGTCCTCTCCTCTTATCCGCATAACTCATTTGTCTATCCTGAGCCGCTTTCATTCTCTACTGAATCAACTTAACCTTCTCAACCATATTCTCAAGTTTAGATGAAACCTTAGCTCTCGTGAGCTTACCATCCTTAGTCCATCGCCAATCCTCAATATCCCAATACAGTGGCGACCTACACTTCCTCCCATAAAGTGCATCGTAAGGAGCCATACCAATCGAAGCCCGGTAACTGTTGTTGTAAGAAAACTCAACCAAAGTCAAGTGCTTGTCCCATTTATCCTTAAAATCGAATGCACATGCCCTTAACATATCCTCGAGATACTTAATCAGCCGTTCTGATTGTCCATCAGTCTGTGGATGTGATGCGGTGCTAAACTTAAGCTTTGTTCCCAAGCACTTCTGAAGATCCTGCCAAAAACTAGCTGTAAACCGAGGATCCCGATCCGACACGATACTAGCTGGAACTCCATGTAGTCTTATTATCACATTACAATACAATTCAGCCAACTTAGGTACCTTATCTGTCATTCGAACCTTAAGGAAATGGGCAGACTTCGTCAAACGGTCTATCACTACCCAAATCCCATCGAATCCTCTCCTAGACCTCGGCAGACCGGACACAAAGTCCATAGTCACCTGCTCCCACTTCCACTCTGGTATCGGAAGTGGTTGGAGAGTACCTCCCGGTTTTTGATGTTCTGCCTTAACCATTTGGCATGTCAGACATCGCTTCACAAAGAATGCGACATCCCTCTTCATGCCACTCCACCAATATAACTCTTTCAAGTCCCGGTACATCTTCATACCTCCTGGATGAATGGAATAACCGGAGCGGTGCGCCTCCTCAAGTATTACCCTCTTGAGCTGGTTAGGCACACACACTCTTGCCTTAAACCTGAACAAACCAGAATCATCAAACCCAAACTTAGTCTTTGGATCATCTCTAGAACGAGCAACCAATCTCTGAATCTCAGGGTCCGTAGACTGAGCCTCCAACAAACTCTGCTTCAAATCAGGCTGAACCGTGATGTTGGCTAACCTAGCCACTGAAACCAAAACAGTCGAACTCTGCTCAGAAAACTCAGCCACTAAACTCGAAATACTGACTTTCCTGCTCAACACGTCGGCAACCACATTTGCCTTACCCGGATGGTAGTAAATCGTGCAATCATAGTCCTCTAAGAACTCAACCCATCTCCTCTGTCTCAAGTTAAGCTCTTTCTGAGTGAACAAGTACTGAAGACTCTTATGATCCGAGAATACCTCAAATGTAGCACCATAGAGGTAGTGGCGCCACTTAGACAACGCCAACACGACTGCTGCAAGTTCTAGATCATGGGTAGGGTAATTCTGCTCATGCACCTTCAACTTCCTAGAGGCATAAGCTACAACCCGACCATTCTGCATCAACACACAACCTAGTCCTTCCTTAGAAGCATCTGCACAAACCGCATAACCATCAACTCCCTCGGGTAGGGTAAGAACTGGTGCTGTAGTCAGCTTTTCCTTTAAAATCTGAAAACTCCTCTCACAACTATCGTCCCATTCAAACTTAGTTTCCTTCTTGGTCAACTTTGTTAACTGGGCTGCAATCTTAGAGAAATCCATCACAAATCTCCTATAATAACCTGCCAAGCCCAGAAAACTCCGTATCTCTGAGGCGTTCCTAGGCCTCTCCCAATGTAACACCGTCTCAATCTTAGAGGGATCGACCTCAATTCCATTGCCTGAGATGATGTGACCTAGAAAAGTGACTCGATCAATCCAAAACTAGCACTTACTGAACTTAGCATACAACTTGTGCTCTCTAAGTGTCTCCAACACAATCCGAAGATGCTGTGCATGCTCCTAAACCGATCTAGATTACACCAAGATGTCGTCTATAAAGATTACCACGAACTTATCAAGGAACGGTCTAAACACTCGGTGCATCATATCCATGAATACCGCGGGAGCATTCGTCAATCCAAACGGTATAACTACAAACTCAAAGTATCCGTATCTCGTGTAGAATCCAGTCTTGGAGATATCCTTCTCTCTAATCCTCAACTGATAGTATCCCTATCTCAAATCCAAATTGGAGTACACTTTCGAACCCTGTAAGCTGTCAAACAACTCCTCAATATGTGGTAGTGGATACTTGTTCGTAACTGTCATCCTGTTCAGCTCACGATAGTCTATACACATCCTTAACGTCCCATCTTTCTTCTTAACAAACAGGACGGGAGCACCCCACGGAGATGTGCTCGGACGAATGTATCCACTAACCAAAAGCTCATCCAACTGCTTCTTCAGTTCTTTCAACTCGGCTGGAGCCATCCTGTAGGGGGTCTTCGAATAGGGCTCAGCTCCGGGGTAGAGGTCCACCACAAACTCAATATCCCTGTCGGGTGGTAGGGACCCCAGACTCTCTGGGAACACGTCCAGATACTCCCGAACGACCTCCGTCTCCTCAAGCTTGACCTGGTCCTTGGGTTTGTTCAGAAGGTAAGCAACGAAACCTGTAGCACCATCCCGGACTAACTTACTAGCCTCAACAAAGGATATAAACAAGCCGGATCCCAAACTCTCTCCCGAAAACACCGCAGAATCAAAAGAAATTCTTTTTAAACGGCAATCCATAACTGCACCATGTCGGGAAAGCCAATCCATCCCAAGAATCACCTTAAACCTCCGCATCGGCATCACAATCAAATCAGCAGGAAAAACTCGACCCTCAAAACTTACCGGACACTCACGAAACACTCTGTCCGTCTCCAAGCTCCCCCCCAAAGGAGAGCTCACCACAAACATATGCACAGATATCTCAGCAAGTAAAGGCAAAGAGGTAACAATATCCCGGGCAATAAAAGAATGAGTAGCCCCGGGATCAAACAATGCATGTAATGATATGCCATGAATATGTATTGTACCTTCCACTACAGCATTCTGATCGATCTCTGCTGCCTCCTCCTCACCATCCAGAGCGTAAGCACGAGCCTGAACCGTTGGCCTCCTCTTGGGACAAGCATCCCTCTTGTGCTTAGTTGAACCACACACCAAGCATCTACCCAAATACCTCCAACACCTCGCCAAAGGGTGAGGACCCTGACAATGGGAACAAACAACTGGAGGCCTGATAGGCCAAACACTCTAAACCTCGGGCTCACCAGTACCACCAAACTCTGTGACAAGACATACGAAAGCCCAAACTTAGACTCTACATGAACCAAGTAAGACGCACGGCGTACCAAGAGATGAATGATATGGAAAATGGAATGAAGTGTACACATAGGTCACATAGCATAACATAGGCTAAGCTCTCATACAAAATTATTCAATTAAAATGAAGTATTAAAGTTTAAAACATAAATCAAAGTCATATCATTAATATTTAAAATAATGCATTTTAATTATTAAAAATAAGATTTGTATTTGAAGGACGATATAAAATTAAAAATAAAAGAAGGGATTCAATTTCATTACCATTTTCAATTTCATAAACTCACGTTTAAAATGACGCACCCAAATATTGAATCAATTAACAATGGTATGAGATAGCAGCGTGAATTGATGTGTGAAATACGTGAACTAAATGTTCAATTTAAATGAATGAATGGCAGCCTTTAATTCCCTTTTAGTGCATCTATTATTTATTAAATTCAAGAAACATACTCTGGAATGAAGTGCAGCTTGCAATCAATTGAATTCATCTATATTCCATTTCCAATTAATCATTACGGTTTCCAAGGTACAACCTCACGCACCAACTAAATCAACTTTAGTACTTTATCAAGTATTTAATACATTCAAGGTACAAGAGCTGCGGTTTGAAATGAAAATTATTTCGCCCAGACCTCCCAACCATATGCAAGTAATCATTACTTTAATTAAATAACAAGAGATGCTGGCACTATGCAATTAATTCGGGTTCCTAGTCATAAATCTCAACCAATCCTTTAATTTCTTCCAATTGTACCAACAGCAAAGGTGAATTACTTAGGCATGTTGACTTTTAATTCCAACTTGTTAAAGAATCATACTTCCCACCGAAATACATCAGCCAAGGTTAAATAAATCCAAGCAAATTCTCACGGTTTCCAAAGCAATTCACGCAGCAATTTGTTCCATTTCTCTTCGTACACTTGACAACATTTTAAATTCAAAAGCACCAAATTTAAATGTTGAAGTCTGTGCAGAGACGTCCACAATTCCAATTCCAAGTTTTCTAAGTAATCATTATTTCATTTAAGTAACAAGTTAAGCTGGCATTGAAATTAAATCGAGTTCCTATTCCTAGTCTTACTTTTCAACCAAATCCTTTATTATTCTTATTCCAATTTTAATGAATTGATTGTTTCATTCCACAGCAAATAGGCGACTACTCAAGCATTAGTTTTCAAGCCTTTATCAACCAAAGAGATTCGTGCCTAATCTGATAATTTCCAAACAATTACGCACTTTGACGGGACTCTCGTACAAGGCATAGAGTAAATTGCAGCAACCCAAACATTCTTGTCTTAATATACACGATACAAGAAGGAGGATCCATAGTTATGCCCAATAATCAGAGATAGAGATTAAATTCAAATCAAGGAATATGTGTGACTTACCTTAGCTTTAGAAATGAAGAAGAATCGAGAGAGATATGAGCTCTTGAAAGTGGGAAATTCTTAGATCTTCATTCTCCTTTGAAGCTCTCCATGGATGATATGATTTGTGTGAAATGAGGATTGAAAGAGGCTAGGTTAGGGTTTTAAGGTATATATATAGTGACTAAAGGTTTCATTAGGGTTTGCGCCCAAATAAGTGACTTTTGGCCCAATAGGTCAAATTTAAAAGGTTTAGTGTCCAAACAGCTTCCGAAAAATGTAAAGTAAATTCCGTTGGACCCGAATCACCGAATCAAGTCCAATCGTGGTGTCGGAATTCGAATTCGAATTCCCGAGCTCATATTGGTCCCGAATGACCCAAACTTACCTAATTTAAGTTAGGCCCAAAACAAACAAATAGGTTCAAGTCCTATTTAAATCCAACTCCAAAAATTAATTTAAATTCATCCAAGTTCCATTCTCAAGTTGTCATGCAAGAATTCATATTTTACCATTTTGGATTTTGGTCAATTAAGTCACATTTTCAATCAAAGTTGGAATTAAACACATAAAAGAGAATTAAATCACATAAGTGCGTAAAGTAAACTCTCTCGTGGCGCATACCTGTACGATGTAGCGGACGGGGCGTCACACAATTTCTCTTATAATCCGACCCGTATGACCCGCTCCATGGCCCAAATAGCTGACCCAAATTACTAAATCAGAATTTAACACCCAAAACCTCATTCTACGTTAAAACACAATTTTCAACCCTCTCTCCCTCACTTTTCTCTCCAACCCATTCATATTCTCTCAAGAACACCCAAGACCTTCAAACCATTTTAAAGAACCAAGATCGAAGATTAAAGCTGGAGATTCAAGACTAGAGAACAAGATTCGATTTCCAGCTCCCAAGGTAAGATTTGCGTGCTCTTTTCATGGGTTTGTGTTCTTGATGGTTTTCAGCTTGAATGTGAATGTAGGGTTCATGTTAGATGGATTAAATCCGATGGAAATATGTTTCCTATGTTTCTAGGGATGATTTGGTGTAAGAATTTCATGTTTTCATGCTCTTATGGGAAATCCTCCATTGTTGACCTTTGAAGCTTTTATGAAGAATTCTTGCATGTTCATGTTCTAGCTTGTTTTAGCTTGATTTGATGATGGATTCTTGTTCCTTATGTGTTTTTATGGAGAATGTGATAGATTTCCTACAATTTCTTGCAATGATTGTTGATTTCACCATTGTTATGCTTGAAGCTTTCTTGAAACTTGTAGAAGATGAATTTCTTGCGTGAATTGCTAGATTTCTTGATGTTTAAATGTTCCTAAATGCTTTATTATGTAACTTGATGTTTTATGATGCTTATTTGTGGTTTTGGAAGCTTAATTTCATGTTTTGGGGTGTTTTAAACTCATTCCTGTCGAGTTTGAAGTTGCTGTCACATTTTTTTTAAATTCTGGGCAGAATCCGCTGGGGTGGATTTTTGCTGTGTAAAAAATCCATGGGGGTGGATTTAAGGCATTAGCTCTGGACCAAATCCGCTAGGGTGGATTTTTTGTGGAGGAAAATCCATGGGGGTGGATTTTCCCCAGCCTTGTTTTCTTGATTCGTTTCACTTGTTTTGCTTCTCGTTTGTTCCTTACTTATTTATATTATGTCTCTAATGTATTGTGACCTCGTTATATGTTGTGACATCTCATGCATACCTTATATTATGATCTTTATACCTCAATCATGCTTAAGTTATCTTAATTGACTAAGTTATGCATTTAATTAAATTGTATTAAGTGTGATTCATAGGTCGCTTATTACATATGACTTGAGAACTTGATATCTGACTTATATGATGCAATGTGATCTTAGTTGCCAATCTATACCATAGTCGAACATTCCTTGCACATCATTAGCACATTTGCATTCATGTCAAAGCCGTGCGTCGTCTTGTAGTGTTTCGAGTCGAGTCTTACCTTTGTTGGTACATTGTCTTGTTAGGTGGTGAGTCTCTGGACGCGTGTAACCCTCCTTGTTCGTGCTTGATCTTCGAGGTTCTTGGTAAAGGTGAGGAGTTATAATATCAAAATGTTTTCAAAACTGTGGACACATATGGCCTCTCATATTTATTGGTTTTAAACTCCTGTTTTCGAAATGTATATGTAGGCATTATAAGCCAAGTTTTGTGAGCTTTGCTCGTATTATGGATATTTGCTTATGGGAAACGGTTTACAAGTAAAACTTGAGTTTTGGTATATGGGATAGATACCCAAAATGGTTTCGGAACTTTCATTTGAGTATTATGTACGTGTGAGTTGGGTAGCGAGCCTTTGTTATACCTTGCAAGGACGCTTGCTTGGTCGGTTCTTTTGATAGCGCTCGGGGCGGAGTAAGCGGTGATGCTGGGAACGGAAGGGCGGACGGTTGATCCCTTATGAAGTACCCACTTTTGGACAAGTTTGCTAAGACTCCGAGGAGGATTCGGGTTTAAGGTAGGCTTGGGGGAAGGTCGGTTTCATGGACCCACTTCTCCATGGTTCTTTTGCGATGATCTGGGGGTGAACGCCCTCGACATCAACGGTGTTAAGGATGGATTGGTTTGATTTCTTTTGGTTTGGGAAGTAAGGATGGAGTGCTCGTACTCGCCGAACCGGTGCTTCGGTTCATGATTCGATTTTTATAAAACTTGCATTGTTTTCCAAAAGAATTCGGATCATGAACATCTTTGATTTGAGCATGCATTGAACCTTCTTTTGTTAATTATATTATGTAATCTTCTCCTCATCGGTTCCGTCTGAACTGACCTCCTTTACCTTTCGTGTCCGAAGGTCGCGTTTTGGAGTCTTGCTAGGTGGGGTCTTGCTTTGAGAGTTGTGTCGAGTCTAGCTTGTACTCGTTGTGTCTTTACATACTTCATATTTATGTCGCTTATTTTTTGGATTTATGGATTTAGAATGTTTGATGTTATTATGCTCTGGACCGTGTTGGTCACTAGGATGATTTTACTTTCCGTATTTTGAGCATTACGTGCTGGACCATGACGGTCATCTACTCCTTGAATATATATTTCTCTTAGACCTTGTTGAATGTATTTTAATTCGAGCTTCCGCATACTTGTGTTTGTTTTTATTCTCACTTTGTGAGTCTATTACCGCCTAGCTAGGATGTCCGTTTGTCACCGCTTGCTTCGTTCTTGGCGGGTATATGGATAGCAATTCTATATACAAGCTAGGACCGTAGCGCGGGACAGGCGTGTGATGCCCTTGTCGGGGCGTTACATGTTTTGCGTGACATATTAAACAAGTCGTGATTGAGGCAAGAAAGAAATTGGGTTCGCAAAGAGTCAGATCAAATGGGATTTTGGGTAATCGAAAATTTGAACCGAAGAATGGGAATAAGAGAAGCTGATTACGGTCGTTTTCCACGATAAATCGAGAACGCTACTGGGATTGGAGCCTACATAATGAGATATTTAAAGATGAGGCTGAGCATTTCAGGCGGCTGATTAGAATTCGGGAGAAGTGAGTTATTATCCCTACTAATTACTTCAAAGTGATTGTAAATAAGATCACCGGACCGCGGGAAAACAAATTTGAAGGAGTTGAGGATTTCCTATCCCATGAATAATAGAACGAGTTCAAGTAATTGAGAATAGAGCTTTTAAGGGGGAGAGTCCTATCGGAATAAATTAAAATCACGGTTGTGGCTAACCGGGCCACTCTTAGAAGGAAAGACGGAATTGTAAGGGTGAATAAGCGATAGGAATTCTATAAAAGTGGTAAGAGTTGAGATGGGAGTTCTAACATTAGATGCAATCCCAACCAAGAAGGGGATGAACTTCGAGGATAATATTTAGATACTATAGGAGGGATGTAAAGAAAGCTAAGAACTAAAGAGGACGAGACGGAGAGAAAGAATGATTGATGGTAACCTCGACTACAAGATCAATGTTGTGAGTTTCTTATTATGGGACATTCATCAAGTTAATCTTCTAAGATTAAAAATGGTGCTTCGAATAACATACTTTATACCGTGTAGTTGTTAGGATCAATAAGAAATTGGCAAGGATTAATAACGAAGATATTGGATAAGAAAACTCGATCAAATTATCATATCCTAAAGGAACAAAGTGCGATTTAATTCAACCGAGCGATGGAAGTGGATGATCTACGAGGCCATACAACATGAACAAGACAGTTTACCGATTCGACAGTTGTTTTTCATAATGAACCTGGATTACTTTTAGGATTCGAGACTAGCTCTAACATCCGAGAAAGTTGAGTATAGTCCGTAGTGAAGGAGGATTGGATTGGATTAAGATCAAGTGTCCACTCAAGAAGGGAGCTTCAGACCGCAAGGAAACAAAAGTTGATTATGGAATAAAATTGGGGTGGACGTTGAAGTGTATATCACATTGGGCATTTCAAAGTGTAATGCTAAAGGTAGAGGGACCTCCAAGAATAAACCAAATAATGAGTTAGATTACTATCATGGAAGATTCCCGATCAACGGTGAACTGTACACCAAGCATTCATGGCATATGCATACACGTAACATGACTTTATATATATGATCGTTGTTGTATTAATTGCTTCTTACGTGTTTGAGTGTAACGTGATTGTTTGTGTGTTGGTGCTTGCTTTTGCCTTGGGGTGTTGAGCCTTTTATGTTGGGTTTAGAGTTTCTCTTTATTTGTGTTGAGAGACGGGGTTCTCTCATTGCTTGTCCAGGAGACGGGGCTCTCTCGTTGCTTGTTTGAGAGACAGGGCTCTCTTGTTGTTGTTTGTTACGTGTGTACCTTGCTCTCGTGTAGTTTAGTTTTATGAGTGGGTGAGTTCCGGTGAGTTAAGGGTCGTGACTTCACAGCAATTGAGGACCTTTTGTTGCTTCATGACCTTTTGTTAACTAATTCCTGACGGGGAGTTGCTAACCCGCGTGGGATGAACACGGGAGAGTTGCTTAAGAGTCCAGAACTCGAGGAGGTGGACCTGAGGACAGGTTTATTTTCAGGGGGAGAGGTTGTAACGCCCCGCAATTTTAATTATTCAGGTACGCGCACCACGCGTGTGAGTTTGAGAGTTAGAATTGTTAAGCATGTTTAATTGCATTATGTGACCAAGTGATTATTTGATTAATTGCTTGCTTGTCTAGGTGATCATTTTAATTGCAATTCCATTACATATCATTTCACAACATATTTTCATATATGAGTATATATATATTTAAACTAATTTCAATATAATAACATTTCATTTATATCATTCATTCATGCAAGAGACATGCAATTTTGTATATACATATATATGCATAATTTCCCTACACTAATAGACTCACACTTGCATTATATATGTATATATTAGTAGAGCACTAAAGATTATATTTACATATAATATACATAATATCTTACTTTAAACATATACATCCTATATCTGTATATATTACATACATTGTATACATTATATCATATTTACAAGACTCACACACCCAACACTCACTAAATCTCTACAACACACACTAAACCCTTTGTCTCATTTCATCACAATCATCTTGGAGCAACAAGAGAAGGATTAAGGATTCAAGAAGGATCATCATCTTCATCATCTCATCATTTCCATTTCATCCTTTTCTTCCAAGGCTGGTTACATATTTATTTATGTGTGTGTGTTGGTGTGTGTATATGTGAGGGTTTGTTAGAATCTTGAGATTTGATTTAATTTCTTGTTGATTTAGCTTGATTTTATGAGCATATCTACGTGAATTTATGAATTCTTAGCCTTGTTTCCTTGTAACTTGAATTGTTTGCATTTATTTGATTTTTGGAAGATGTATTATGATTGTTTGGTTTGATCTTTGGCCTCAACTTGAATTATATGTGTTGCAATTGAAGTATTAGATGTCTATTGGTGTTATAGGTTAGTTTTGATGTGTTTATTTGTTGTGGTTTGGTGTTGGAGTGGTTTGGGAGCCATTCCCGAGTGTATGCCCTATTTTTCCTGCGTTTTGTCGGCCCTTGAGTGAATCCATGCCCATGGATTTTCTCCCACGGCCGTGGATTTGTGTCCAGAGACCTGGACGTCTCCCTACGGCCGTGGATTTTTGACCCACGGCCGTGGATCCTCCTCTGTTTTCTGTCCGAGTTTGTTTTGCTTCGTTCTCCCTCATACGAACTCCGATTGACTTGATTTTTGAACCGACGGAAAACTCTTGAAGTCTAGAACAAAGTCTAATTGGAATCTTCTCAATATATTTTTCCATTTGTGAGATATAATCGATCCTTTTTGGTGTCGCTACTTAACCGATAATCTGCATTCCTTCAACTTCGGACCTACGCCATTTACTCCTCGTTTTGAACTAGAATACGAGCCATATATAATTTTAAAGGTCAACATGTCTAATTTCATATCCAACAAAAAAAATGGAATTCCAACTTCTACAACTCAAGATATTTCCATTTTCCTACAGCTTGTACATTTCCGAAAATTGTCAACTTTTGCCAAACTTCGCCAAAACCCCTCTTATTGCATTCCTTTCACTTCCTTGGCTCTCGTATGTCACTTATATGAATTATATGTTTTCCTAATGGATAATTGTACTCTTATTTGACACTCTTTGATCTTTAATTAGTTAAACTTGATTGTTAACTCCGTGCCTTACATGAAATGAATTCATTTGATTAAATGGCATGACTACATGACCTATTTGAGTGTAATTACATCTCCTATATGTTAATTGAATGTCACACATGTTATAAGATGATATTCCACGTTATAAGCATTGTCGTGCGTCCTATTTGGTATCATATTGAGTCTCCTCTCAGGAGTACACAATGTTACTCTCTCTTGTACAGTTCATCTCCAGGACGGAGACTTCCGGATTGAATAGGCACCCGTATCAATCATGTTTCTTATCTCGGGTTATTCCAGGTGAGGGTGTTTTCATTCTAGCTATGTATCAAACCCTATTACCTTATGTGACAAGTTTTGGCTAACAACATTATGTATATATATATCGTTTTCAAAGTGGAGTCATCGAGTAAATATTTATCGTGTAAATGTTTCCTCATGAATTACGAAATGAATTATGATAATTACGATCATAACTTGAAATGTTTTGGTGAGATTATGCACATTGATCATGCACATTTTATTGGGCCCCGAGGAAATGTGTGAATGGAGACAGAATCTCTCACGCGACCGTGTAGTGTGGAAGGTGAGTTATTTTTGAGACGATGATTAACCCATCGAAGGAGCATGTAGGAGTCATGAGCCCCCGTCTCAATATTGTTATTATTCAATGGTTCGAGTCTGCAAGCCCGATCATTATGGAGGAAGAAGGTTGAAAATGCTTTATGGTCATGTTCATGTATTATGTTTATTAATGTTATGCACCGTGCGGGAAGGCCGAGACACGGATTGCCCAAACGATCGAGTCTCATGTTTATTGCTTGCATGTATTGTTATGTATTGCATGACCACGTATTCAAAAGTATTAAATCATGTTCATTGTACACGGTCGGAGTTTGGTTGGAGAATTATGCACGCTCACTCGCCGCGCTATTATGATTATCATGAATTATGAAGTTAAAGGATTTAATATGAATTAGTCGTAAAGTCCGAGCATTGCTATCTATCTTCTTGCCCCTCGCGGGAACTAACTTCATATAAAACCTTGATCGGGACTTATGGCTGGCCTGTGCATGTTATATATATATATGTATAGCTCCTGCTCACTCAGTCTTCTAGAGACTGACCCCTCTTTTCCACTCTTTTCAGTTTTCTTGCAGGTGTAGCTAGGCGGGAGTCAAGTCTTAGCTCTTTTTCGAGTCTCACTTGTACCCTCGAGTCACATTTTACATTATTACGGCTTTAATTTTATTTATTCATGGAATGGGTAGGTGTTCATTTATGTATTATTGATTATTGATTCGGGACAGGTTACATGCTTAGCTGAACCCGTTGTTAGGTGCTTGTTGGATTTAATTATATTTATGAATTGTTTGGGCTTGTAGCCATTACAGAATTTTATTGTTGGTATGATTGCTTCCGCATTGCATTCGTCAGGTTGTTGCATTAATTGGTACAGGGTTAGATTCCGGCTAGCCAGGGTGTTGTTTCTATTTTGTCACCCGTTCGCTATGAGTCCGGTTCATGCTGGATCATCAATTTCATGTGTGGACTAGTAATGCCCCAGTTTTCATTTATACAATTATGTTAATTTATATCCATTTCATAAAATTATCTATAATATATTTTCATGACTTTATATTAATTGTCATTAATGTGGAAGTTACATGAATTAAGTGATAACGTGATTAACTGATATAAGTGACCTACTTGTAATATATATCTTTAATTGACCCTTTGTGTAATTTATGAACTTAACTTCATTAAATGAATTGGGGCTACTTGATCATATTCCATGGAATGATACTCGATTGAATGAATTTAAATAACTTGAGGACCTAATTGCAAAATATGATGATTCATCCATTTTGTTGGAAGACTTTAGAATATATGTATCTCTCTCACTTCATCTACACATCTCATCATCAATCTCGTACACATACACACACTATATCACAGTTTTAACACCAAGGAAGAGAATGGAAAGAT
This sequence comes from Lantana camara, assembly GCA_037501455.1. Lineage (NCBI taxonomy): Eukaryota > Viridiplantae > Streptophyta > Magnoliopsida > Lamiales > Verbenaceae > Lantana > Lantana camara. The sequence continues at coordinate 87,729,446 of CM074856.1, forward strand.
TTCATCAAAATTCAAGCTATACATGAGGAACTTTGGAGCTAAGATCATCATCATCATCATATCATCATCTCATCTTCTCTTTCTTCTATCTTGAGGTATAAATGGAGAGTTTGGTTGATCTCTTGAATGTCACATGAGTAGGGTTTGATGAATATGTGATGGTTTCTTGTGTGCAAATGATTAGAAGCATGTTTAGGGCCTTATATTCCAAAGTTTGCATGAATATATTGAGGTAAATGAAAGTTGGAAGCATGTATGTATATTTGGGGTCTTATGGATAAATTCTTGAAGAGTTGATGCATATCTCATGGTTTGATTGATGTGTAAATGAAGTATAATGTGTAATTGGTGTGTTAGAGTAATTGTTATGGATTGGAGTTGCTCGTGTTGTTGGTTTGTATGGTTTTTGGTTCGAAATGCCCTGTTTTTGTCCTGCTGCGCAGCAGATCGCGGCCGCGACCGAAAATACACACAAAACAGGTCGCACCCGCGATCCAATTTTGGCCCAGTTTCGAGTTTTGAAAAATTGCATGAAAAATAAGGTCGCGACCGTGACCAAAAATAGAGTAAAAAGGGTCGCGCCCGCGACCCCTTCAGATTCTGCATTTTGTCCAACTTTGGACCTACGCCATTTTTACCTCGCTTTGAATTAGAAAAAGTGTCATATAGCGTTGGAAAGGTCTATGTGTCTAGTTTTACACCCATTAAACAAAACTCAATTCCCACTTCTAGAATTAAAGATATTCCAGTTTTCCTACAGTATGTGTGTTTCTTAAAATTGTCCGTTTTTACCCAACTTCACCTAAACCTCGCTTATTGCATTCATTTCACTCCATTGGCTCCCTATGTGACTTACGTGAGTGATACACTTGATTTATTGATAATTATGTTCTTATTTGACATTCCTTGATTGTTATTACATGACACATTGATCATGACTTTGTCGTGCGTCGTAAGTGGTTCATACGCGTCGTTATAAATTAAAGCACTAAAGATTCTATCCTCTACCGGCTTGAGTCTAATTTCTATATCGGAGCTGAATTGTCGTGTTGTGCGGTTGAATTGGACGATATAGAGCAATTCATTTCTGGTCGTGGTCATGCTAGGCGGGAGTCCGAGTAGTGTCTTCCTTTTTCAGACAAGTCTAGCATTTCATTTCATGTATTGATTTTGGAGTATCATGTTAGTGGTTTTTTTGGATATTTATACATGTACGATATATAGGAGATGATAATGTATTGATAAGTGTTGGTACCTACTATTATATATACTTTTGATGTAAATATGTTACCTATATGTATTGATATAATGCTTCCGATTTTAATTTGTCATGTCTTGGTTTGGTTGTGTTTGGGGTATAGTCCCCCTAGTTAGATTGTTTCTTGCATTGTCACCCATTCGCTATAGTCTTAGTTCATGTACGGATCATCCATTTCGTATGTGGACTGAGCTATAGTGCGGGGGTATGGCATCTCGGCTTTCTGGGTGCTACATCTTAAGTGGTATCAGAGCCCGGTTGCAAAACCGAGGTTCTAGTGTCGTGTCTTGTGAGTCTAGGTCGTACGGCATAGGAAATTATCTTTCAACTTGAGAGTGTTGCATTTTATTTGAAATTATCTGATTACTTGAACCCTTTGAATGACTTGAATTATTTGATAACTTGAGCATTGTATTGATTCTTGCCCATAATTGTTGATTAATTAGTTTTAACTTGCTTGAATTTTATATGACCAATGTGTTTTATTTTAAATTTGTTGAATTACTTGTTGCACTTTGCATTAAATCCATGACTCTGGCACCAACTATGTGGCATAAGCATGTATTAACCACATACATTTATTTTGAGGTGATTGTGAGTTCAGGTTATGAAGAGAATATTAAACCACGGCCAATCTTTATGACAACTACAACCACAATTCACTACAAGTTCTTTCTTTAGTATGGAAGGGTAAGGGAATGCACCGAGGAATTTCATACAAGAATTCAAGAGCCATGACCTTCCTTATTCGGGTTATAATTTAAGTGATAAGATCCGGGATAGAAGAAGGAATTATGGGAATAGTTCAAAAACTTTAGTGAAGTTGAGGAATATTCAAAGAGGTGTTGTTGGGGTGGATGATGTTAAATCATCATAAAATCAAGACATAGACCTAAGTCACATTGAAAGTTAGTCAACAGGACTCGACGGGGTTGTCCAGACCAAGGAATGGAGCGAAGGAAACTTTAGAGATGTTAAATCTGAGATTCTATTCAACAAAGAGGTGAAAATCTTCAAGTAAGTTTAAGGCAAGAAAGGTTCATTGGAAAATCAATAACAAGGACCGTCAGGGAGGAACTTCCAAGTAAATCAAGTTAATTGAAGCCAAGTTCAGATAGAAGGTTTGGAATAAAATAGGGTTCATGAATGGCGAATAACACAATCATCAAAGAAGGACTTCCAAATAAATTAAGTTATTAGAAGCTGAGTTCGGGAAGAGGGAAAAGAAGAGGAATTGGAAATACCTAGGATTCGGGTCGAGGTTGAGATTTGGGGATTAAGTTTGGGATGAATCAAGACATTCTGAACCTTGGAGTAGGATTTGGATTAACTTGGAAAGTTTAAGAAATTGCGTGATTTTCGGTTCATGGTGTTAGGAATAGTGCCCTAGAAAGCCGATTAGTCATAATCGGTTTTGGGACTTTCCTGGTATCACAGATAATCCTTGAATAATATACGATTGATTAATATCATAGGCAAACACTTCTTTATATGCTCTTGTTTGGTATGCGTGTACTTTAGCTGTGCATGTATGAGAACTCCCCTAATCCTGATGACTTTAGGACTCTACCATTTAGGTGAAATGGTTCATGAAACGAGCCCTATATCACATAAGTCATGATTAGTAAAATGCTCCAAGCCGATGAGTCCTACCGACAGTGGGAGTGTCAACCTGACTCCTCTAAGTCTTGCTTGTGGGATCACGCCCTTAAGAAGGACCACCTTGTTTCATGTAGGTGCAAAGTGTATAGTTGATACATGCGTGATACATGAGGGTGCTTACTTTAATAAGTAAGTTCATTGAGGTGCCCCGTGTGAGAAGATTCCTAAATGGGAAAAGAAGTTTCTATTTCAAGAAATGGAAACTTCCAGATTAGGAAATATCTCACGAGTCATTGATGTGATTAATTGATCCTTAGACTTGAGGTTTCATGTCACTTTATGAGTTAACACTGTAGTCTTTGGTATAAGCTTTAAAGGGTGCCGCCTTAGACAACTGATTCAAGGCTTATGCTGGGGTTGCACAAGTGATTCATGAAAGTGAATGAGAATCAAGAAAGGACCTACACTTGCATTTGCAAGGTGATCTCTAATTGTGTAAGTCATTCATATGCCATATGGAGTCCTTGGCCAAGGCAGTAGATTAAGACATCAAGAAAAGGTTTTCTTGGATTGAGATCAAATGGATATGAAATGCACTTAGCTTTAAGACCAGATTATTAGGGTTCTAATTATTCCCTTACCCTAGATCTTGGTTGAGAGATAGTAAGTAGGAGGATTGTATCTCACATGAATCAATGACTTAAAGGTTTTGTCGAATCCGAACATTCCAATTCAGCTAGGGGTTAAACACCTGTTGCTAGACTATGGTCGTTTAATCTGTGGACTGATTAATTAATTAGTGAATTTATTAATTAGGGTCACTGCTAATTGAATTGAGAACCTAGAGGGTCACACACAACAACTTGGTTACATGAGTTGAGGCTTTAAAATGATTCAACGAATTAATCGGGCCAAGAGGGTTCCACACGTGTGGCTCACGTGAGTGACACGTGTCTCACACGTGTGTAAATATATGTGTATATTTATTTTTGTGTTAAATAATTAATGTGATTAATTATTTATTAGACTTTGGTTTAATTTTGAATTAAGAAGAAAGTCTTATTTTGGAGAAAAATAATCTAGTTAATTAATTATGAATTAATTAATTAGATAAAAATAAGTTATTTATTTTAAATAAATAAAGTATAAAATTATCCAAAAATAGTTTGGATATTTTTAGCTCTCTTGAAAGTTTATTTGAATTTGAATTCAAAGTCAAAGTCAAATTACTTGATTATCAAGTAATAGGACAGAGAGGGACCAAATCCTTAGTCCACAAGGACTAAGAATTTCGCCCATCTCCTTCTTATAAATAGGTGAGCTCGAGCTGCCCTTAGAGCTAATTGACAATTCTTTTGGTTCATGTGTTGAACACCATCTTTTCTCCAAGATATATGAAACTCTAGGTTAAGCCTAAACACTAACGAGAGAACTAGCATCCTTACTAGTTAGATTGTAGCCAAGTTGGTGGACTATCTCTAGAGAACTTCAAGTTAGAAGTTTTGACGATTCGAGCTTTACCAAAAAGTGGGGATCAAGCAAAACGATCAGAAGGGATGATGAAACGATTCTGAACCCGAAAGAAAACGAGTGAAAAAATCGAACCAAACAAGGTGGCGAAAACCGTTCGTCCATATCCTGAAGGATGAATTTTTTCACGAGGGTTTTATGGCTGGCAGATTTCTACTTTCGCAAAACTAGTTTTTCGAAAGGAGTTTCAATCATGCTTTTCTCGTTTCATGTTTCTTTCTTTATGTTATATTGTTAAGAACTTCCCTAACATGATTTGAATCTAGGTTGGTGTGGATTGTTATCCCTACAATGGATTCTGAAGTAGAAAGAGACTTTCGAGGAACGGGTTGCCATTACTGCATGAAGCGCGTTTGAGGGCGGCTCAAAACGTGTCAAGAAAGCTACTACCCAAGTGAGTTTCTTGATCTCTACGAATTTGGATACACGATTGCGAGTCCAAGATCCTTTTGTAGGAAAAATTTTTAAATTTCCGCTGCTTTCTGATTTCTATTTTCCAACAAGTGGTAACAGAGCCACCTCGTTAATCGTGTTTCTGATTCGTCTCAATTTTACTGAATTTGGTAGAAATTCTCAAGCTTGATGCGATTGAGTATTTTTTATTGTTTTAGAAAGCCTGAATTACAAAACTGTAATTTTTTCCTGAAAGTTTCTGAAAATTGGTTTTTGCAAAAATTGAATTTTTAAAAAACTATTTTAGATTTGAAACTGTATAAACTGTTTTTGGACTTCTTGGATTGGTTTTGCTTTTGAACGAAAACACGAAACGGAAACCCGCCTGCCCAGGTGCGCGCATGGGCGACGCCGCCCAGCACCCTCCCGCAACCGCGCGGGAGGCCTTCCGGGCTCACCTAGGCGCTCCCGCCCATCGTCGCCCGCACAAGGCTGAGAGGGGCCGCGCGCACAGCACGCGCACTCGCGCGGCCTTGGCCACGCGCTGTGCGTGGCTATCGCGCGCGCGCGCCTGCATCGCGCATGGCCCTCCTCGCGTACGGGCCCCGTTTTTCTTCGTAATCCGTTTTCGTGTTTCGTGCAATCCAGTCCCAATTTTTTATTTTTAATTTTAAAATTTTATTTTTGAATATTTATTTTAATTTTTGAATAAAACTTAAAACTGGGATTTTTTTGAGAAATAGAAACGGTTTATATTTTGGGAAAATACATCTTTGATAAAATTATTAATTTTCAGAAATTAATTGGAATTTTATTTGTTTTGTTAATTGGGATTTATTGAAAACTTTTATAAACAAGACTCGCATCAAGTCGTGTTTTAAGTCATTAGGACTTGAAACGGGAATTTTAATTTATTGGCTAAATTTAAATTCTCGCAAAAGCATGTGAGTTGATCATGGGTTTAGATATATGTATGGTTTTAATTTATGCACATGGATGGTTTAAATTGGGTTTGGAGCCCTATAGTTGCGTTTTTCAATTGAGGTTGGAGCCTCACTTATGTGCGTACTGTTATGTGATTTATTATGTGGCTTTCCATTTCACTGTTTTTGAGGCCGGGGTATGCCCCGTGTAATTATCTAAGGCCAATATGAAGATTGAGCCTTATTACTTTATGTCTTTTTCTTTTTATTGTAATTTGAGAGTAGAGATAGGTGGTGAGGTTTTATTTTCATTTGGAGACAATGCACCCATGGAGTAAGATGGACCACATTCAAGTAACAAGGAGGCCATAAGTGAAGACCCCTCAAAATGTTAGGGAGGGGAATCTCAATTGTAAAAATGTAATAGAGATAGGGCTCGTATTTTGTTACCGCTTTCCCTTATGTGATTTAAACTGTTTATGTGGCATGTATGTTAGAACTTGTGATTGTGGAGTGGCTCCCACATATCACGCATAAGATAGGTAGAACCCATGATCATTACATGTTAGTATCATGCTAGGACATGTTATCTGTTTATGTGCTTTTTTGAAATGCATTTAAGTTGTACTTGCATTAATCAAGACTAATAAAATTGGATAACATATATGTTGGTGAGGTCGAACCGAACAACTCTTCGGTTGATTCGAAAATTCCCATTAAGTATTAAGCTCATTTGGAATAATAGGTATTTAATTCAAGATGCAATTTTTGAATTAAATTCCTAGCATTCCATCAATAGGTTTTAAGTTTAGTAAGTAAAGCTAGTTATTGTCCGCGAGTCGTGGGATAGCTAGTGGAGCTTATTAGTTCCTAGTTACCTAATTGATCATTTTAAATGATCAATATTTCGTGGTTAATTTTGGCAAGGGCGATGTCCGCGAGTCGTGGGTCGTTCGAACTAAGTTTTGATCATGATCTTATGATTGATGGGTCTAGCTTAAGGCCTAAGTAAATATGGATGTCGCACGAGTCGTGGGTCCATATTGAAAGATAGGTGATGCAAAAACAATCACTGAGAGTTCTAAAGGTGTTAGAATTGGTAAGTTGTACCTACCTAGGATTTTACTTAGAATGTCCGCGAGTCGTGGGTTCGAGGTAAAATGCTTAGGATCTTAGTACCCATTGGGAAACGTGTTCCTCTTAGATCTTTGGGAATTATAGATCTTTGAAAAACAGTGGGAGCTACATTAGATTAAAGACCTTTTCTTATGTATATCGTTATTATTCAGCATGCTCACGTAGTTCTCTGCTTAGTATTTAGGTTGTAGTTCTGTGATTCTCTACAATATGAAATGCAAACCCATTCATATCCATCCTTAAGTCAAAAGAGTTGACTAAGTCCTAACTAACTCTAAATTGGCTTCGGATCTTAAAATTCGTTTTACATTCCGAATAGAGAAAGTTGTTCTCTAAAGGGCGAAGTTTTCAATTATGAAAATTCGACCCGGGCCAAAAGAGAAGCAATCTGAGGTGAATGGATTTCTCCAAACCACTTTAGAGCAATTGAACCACCTAATAAAAATGTTACAAGGTATAACATTGTGGAATTATTCAATATTCCAAATGAGGAAACAAGTGCACATGAACAAGGTCTAAAGATCTTATTTGAAGATCTTGTGGTCTCGATGATTAACTGAGAAAAGAGTTCTCAATGCACTGATTGCTTACATTGCTTCCACCATCATTCAAACCCTTTATGCTCAACTAGAATGATGCTAATGTAGCATAGTTAGTCATTTAGTTGATAATGGTTGAGAACATCCTTAAGAAGGAATAAAAGGTCGTGATGGTTAACTCTTCTTCTAGACTCACTAAGTTAAAGGCTTGAAATCCTAAAGAAGAAGAAACCCTTAAGAGCCCAATGGAGGGGCATGTAAGGGGTACGCCCGAAAGACACTAGAGATCAAATTGGAAGTTTTCTTCTAAGGTAGCAAATAAGGACTTTGAAAGGGAACTGCAAAGAGTATGAGTACTCTGAAATGTTACCTCGTTTAGTAATTCTACCAGGAATAGAATTCACAAGTCTTGAGTTGATTCTGCATAATCTGTTGTGCAAAGACTCAAAGCACTAATGTTCTGAACATACAATGAGATAACAAAAGTAAGTGAGATGACAAAGCTTCGAATTATTTTGGAACGTTGAGACATAAAAGGATTAGCAAGTTAGACATCTTAGGATCATTTTAGGAAAATGAACCTAGAGAGTTAACTTTCAATGAATCCTATCTTAAAGGGAAACATTCCCGAAACATAGTTTAGGTGAAACATGGAACGTTCCAAAATTATAGTGGATTTCGATCCATGCTGATGAGTGTAAGATGCTTAATGTAAGCACTAGATACAATCGTCAGTTTAATCATTATGAATGAATGTACTTGTTGAAGTACAAATTCGAAACTTATATGAAATTCTTAGAATTTCAAAAAGGAGGTTAGGAACCGAAGTAGTCCTAAGTTATAGGTAAATCGATATGATCAAAATAGCCAATATCTTAGCAACTAAATCCTTAGTCATCTTAGAGATAATAGGATTATCTCTCAGTAAACTAATTCGAGAACACCTTAGTGTTTCCAAATGAGGGAATGAAACCTTATAGGATATGGTCCATTCCATAACAAGCTTTACTGACTTATAATCATTCTAGGAATAAACTCCCAAAATATGTAGTTAGAGATTTTGAATTTTGTACCTTCCAAAATCAGTCCTTTAGATGCACTATGCAATGTGGCACACTAAATTCCCTAATTATTCTTGACTAAGAATTTAGTGGAATCCTCTTAAGTGAAGGGGATAGTGGGAGATAGGCTTGAAATAAGTTCAAGTTTATACAAACAATATTGGATATCATTTATGCGATTCCCTTAGACAAAGGTTGTTTGTCTCAAGGAATGTATCTTTCTTAAGGAATCGTTCCTATAAAAGAAGAAAGACAAGCAAGTAGACCTCGAAGAAATTTGAGGATAAATATCCACGCCACATATAGAAGAAACGAGCCCATTTGATAAAACTTAGCTAAATTTTAGAGTATGTACACGTGTGAAACCCTTCTCTTAAGACCCGTTTAAAACGTTTTCCTAGATAGCCAAGGAATTACTTGAAGAGGAGACACTGTCAGATTTGGAATCTGAGTAGTGTAAGCAAGCCTTGAAATCCAATATGGATTCCATATACTCAAACCAAGTTTTGACCTTGGTTGATCGACCTGATAGGATCAAGCTCGTGGAGCTTCGAGTAAATGGAAAGCATTACAACCTTCTTGACGATTGAAATGCGAAAGTCCATTTGGATTATGTCTACCACATCCTCATATTCTGACTATGAGATATGATAAATGAATATGAGAACTATCTTGTTCAATATGAGATTGAAAGAGATTGAAATAAGGTATTTCTATAAATCTCATATTCAGTGGGAGTATGCATAAGGTATGCAAATCCCTAAGTCAATCTGTGTAGCACCCTAACCCCCAGGGCACCACATCCCCCACACCATAGCCTCGATCCATGTATGAAATGGAGAATCCATACATAAATCAAAACTATAGCGAACGGGTGACAAATAAAAATGACGAGCTAGGCGGGACACTCTCCCCAACAACACAGAGCAAACATGATAATGAAAGCGGAAGCAATAAAATCATTCATACATGTAGGTACCATATTTACCGAATAGATACTTATAGATACCACTTTAACTATCAATACATTATCATCTCTTAATAATATACATATTCAAGTATCCAAAACGTGACAATACTAGTCATAGCATGAAACTAGCATAAGACTATATAAAAAGGGTATGAAACTAGACCCGTGGAAATGCAAGAGTCGAACAACTCCCGCCTAGCACGACCACGCTCAAAAGGGTACCTGAAAAGTGAAGTATCAGTCTACCGAAGACTGAGTGAGGGGCAATAAATATATATAACACACATCACATGCAAGGTGTAGCCTCGGGTGAAGACTTTGGAAATGAAAAGGAATATATATAGTTCAAGAAACTGAATCTTTGCCCGAGATTACAACCAATCACTTTAACATTTTAGCTTAAACATTTCATGAACATGTGACCCCGGCGAGTAGGGGCGAATCTCCAACCATAACACCAAACGTGACAATACGTGATCATGCTTGCTTGCTTGATAAGTACGTGTTCATGCAATTCATTTAGTGCTCACATAACAATTTCATGCTTGAAATCATGCAATAACCCGAGGATAACCCGACATGCCGGATTAATCCCCAGTCTCCTTCTTCCTCCGGGTGATAGCGAGTTTGCAAGGCTCGACTATCCACGGCATGGTGTGTGTAGAGGACATGACCCTCTAGACATGGAACTCCTTCCACCACTAATCTCCTAGTGGCTTCGGGGGTGATCCCAACAATGTGAGGATAATTCAGGAGTTACCCGTCAGCCCTTGCTTTCCCGGTTGGCTCAAGAATTACCCTCGGGCCCACGTGCAATCATGTACTCACCAAACTTGCTTGAAATCATGACAATCAATACTTTCTTGCTTGAAATGTTTATAACTTTGAAAACGTTTATAATTATAATAGGTTTTGGCCAAAAATAGCACATAAGGGTGGTAGGGTTCTATGTACATAACCTAAACCTCACCTTTCTTGCAAAATACAATAACGAAGTGTTCTAAGGAGCTTGCTCCTCGTCCACGCCCTCGTGACCTGTGCAAATACGACGTATAAACATGAGACATGAACTAAAATGACCAAAATATGACGAACGGCGGAAATGTGTCGAGACTACCATGAAAATGTAATGTGGTATGATAACATGTCGTTTCACATCATATTAGCACATATTATAGCAATTCGGGGTCAAAGAAGTCGTCGGATCGAGGGGTCATTTTCGTAATTTTATGCAGTGAATTTTGTTCTGCATTCCAGGTGGGAACGGCCGTTCCGGTCCCCTTTGAAAAATGGGAACGGTCATTCCCATGAGTTCCCCAAAACGTGCCAACGTTTTTCCCTTAAAAACGCGCCTAACTGGGAACGGCCCTTCCGGCTCCAAGGCCAAAATGGGAACGACCGTTCCCGTGGTCGGCCACCTGTTTTATTTAAAAAGATGGGAACACCCGTTGCCGCAATGCCTTGAGGCTGGGAATGGTCGTTCCCAGTTTCTGAAACTTTGAAGAACAGAGCAGAAACAGGGGATGCTCACGGGAAACACAAAGCAAGCACCAAAATTCCATTTTTGATCCCCAAATGCAATAATTTCTGGAAGTAAGATGCATACACATTCAAGAAGTAGTAATATCACTTCTAAACACTCAAAGCATGCAATATGATCAAGAATTCCAAGTTTCGAGTTTATGATCAAACTTGATCATTCAAGCCAAATTTTCAGGGATTCAAGCTATAAATCATGCTATAATTCATGAAATGATCACATAATCATGCTTCTAATTCTAATTCATCATTTAGCATAAAATTTCCAAACCCTAAGCATGTCAAACACAATCAAGAATCATCCCTTCCATGCAACCAACCTTGAAGATGAAAGAAATGAAGAAGTTGGATGATGATGATGATGATCACTCCCAAATTTCTTGAAAGACTTCTTGAAATCTTGATGATTGATTGAAAAACCACTTCTTCCCTTTTCCTTGAAGAACCGAGAATGAGAGCAAATGTGTTTGGGGAAATTTTTGGGTAGAAATGAGCAAGGAAGCTTGGAGATATGTTTTTACGTGATTCACCATTTTTGGAAGAATGTGAAATGTTCAAATTGCCATTTAATCCTCCAAGCATTCAAGTCATGCAATCAAGTATATATGGTTTTGAGTTATGATCAATTAAGTCCTTAAAGGATTGACAATTAAGTCCCTAGAATTTTAAAGAATATTTAACTAGGGACAATTTGGTAATTTAAAACACTCTTGGATATGGTTTCATGCAATAAATATTTTCCGTGTCATGAAATAATATTTTCAATGATATGAATTCAAATAATTGATATAAATAATGTTTCGTGAATTTTATAAAATTATGAATGCCACGTAAGAATATATTATAAAATTAAAGAAATAAAATAAAACCTACGCTCAAACTCACACGTGGCGTGCTTACCTGTTCATCCGGAACCGGGGCGTTACAACTCTCCCCCCCTTAAAAGAATCTGGTCCCCAGATTCTCTAGTTTTGTTCGAACAACTCCGGGTGGAACCGTTTCATTTTATCCTCTGTTTCCCAAGTAGCTTCCTCGGTTTTATCGCTTCTCCACAACACTTTAACCATGGGAATCCTCCGGTTTCTCAACTCTTGGAATTTTCGATCCAATATTCTAACCGACCTCTGAATAAACGTCAAATTCGGTTCCAGCTCAACTTCTTCCACGGGGAGAATCGTAGTCTCATCGGGGTAATATTTCCTTAATTGTGAAACATGAAATACGTTATGAATCCCCGTAAGACTCGGTGGTAGGTCCAGTCGATAGGCTACCTCGCCTATTCTTTCAAGAATCTCAAACGGACCTAAGTAGCGAGGATTAAGTTTCCCTCCTTTCCCGATCCGGGTGAAACCTTTCCTTGGTGACACCTTCAAGAATACCCGGTCACCCACTTCAAACTCTAGATCTCTTCGGCGCTTATCGGCATAGCTCTTTTGCCTATCTTGCGCGGCTTTCATCCGTTGTTGAATCATTTGAACTTTCTCAATCATAGCTTGAACGACTTTGGACGGCATTTCGGATCTTTCACCTCTCTTTACTCCTTCCTGTTTTGACCATTTCCATTCTTCCAAGTCGAAGAACAACGGAGATCGGCACTTTCTTCCATAAAGTAACTCGTAAGGAGCCATCCCAATCGAAGCCTGAAAGCTGTTGTTATAAGCAAACTCGATTAAAGGAAGCTGTTCTGCCCATGAGTTCTGAAAATCCATCGTGCAGGCCCGAAGAAGATCTTCCAAATACCTGATTAACCTTTCAGTTTGACCGTCTGTTTGCGGGTGGAATGTTGTACTGAACTTAAGTTTCGTTCCCAAGACGGCCTGTAATTCCTGCCACAACTTAGAGGTAAACCTCGGGTCTCGGTCTGAAACTATGCTCACCGGAATACCATGAAGTCGAATAATCTCTCTGTTATAGATTTCAGCCAACTTCGGGATCTTATAGGACATCCGGAGCGGTAGAAAGTGAGCAGACTTTGTAAATCTATCCACAATTACCCAAATTCCATCAAACCCGCCTTTAACCTTCGGTAATCCAGAAACAAAGTCCATCGTTACTTGTTCCCACTTCCACTCGGGAATAGGTAACGGTTGTAGAAGTCCCGCGGGCTTTTGGTGCTCAGCTTTCACTTTCTGACAAGTCAAGCAATGTTTCACATATTTTGCCACGTCTCTTTTCATCCCGTTCCACCAATAATATTGCTTCAAATCCTTATACATTTTATTTCCTCCTGGGTGGATCGAGTAGGCTGACTTGTGAGCTTCTTCAAGTAGGACCCGTCTCAATTCTTCAGGTACTACCACTCTGTTTTTAAACCGAAGCAACCCGGTCTCATCAAACCCAAATGGACTCTCCGGGTCATCCTTAGCTTTACTTGTAAGATTTTGCACTTTCGGATCCTTATTCTGAACCTCAAATAACTGATACTTTAATTCTGGCTGAACTGTGATATTAGAAACCCGAGCCTTTAACACAATCGGGACAACTTCCTCACTTTCCTTTATTTCCAAGCTCGATACACTCGCCTTTCTGCTAAATGCATCGGCGACCACATTTGCTTTCCCGGGATGGTATTTAATTGTACAATCATAATCTTCCAATTTTTCCATCCAACGTCGTTGCCTCATATTCAAATCCTTCTGTGTGAATAAATACTGGAGGCTCTTGTGGTCGGTAAAAATCTCAAAGGAAGTCCCGTAAAGATAATGTCTCCATTTCCCGAGAGCAAAGATCAAGGCTGCAAGTTCTAGGTCGTGTGTTGGATAATTCCTTTCATATTCCTTTAGCTTCCGAGAAGCGTAGGCGATCACTTTTCCTTTCTGAGTCAAAACACAACCTAAGCCTTCTTTAGAAGCATCGGTGTACACTGCATATCCCTCTGAACCCTCGGGTAAAGTTAATACCGGAGCTGAGACTAACTTTTCTTTCAGAAAATTAAAACTTTGATCACACTTCTCGTCCCAGACAAACTTAACATCCTTCTTTGTCAACCGGGTTAACGGTGCTGCAATCTTGGAGAAGTCCTGAACAAATCTTCTATAATAACCGGCCAATCCCAAGAAGCTTCTAATCTCCGAGGCATTCTTTGGTTTCTCCCACTTGAGCACGGCCTCAATTTTCGAGGGATCGACTTCCAACCCTTTTCCTGAAATCACATGCACCAAGAATGAAACCCGATCGATCCAAAATTCACACTTACTGAACTTAGCAAACAACTGATGCTCTTTCAGAGTCTGAAGAACGAGCCTGAGATGTCTCGCGTGCTCCTCGGCTGATTTTGAGAAAACCAGAATATCATCAATAAAAATCACCACGAACTTGTCGAGGAAAGGCCTGAATATCCGATGCATCATATCCATAAAAGCTGCAGGGGCGTTAGTCAATCCAAATGGCATAACCACGAACTCGTAGTGCCCGTACCGAGTATTGAATCCTGTCTTAGGAATATCCTCTGCTCGGATGCGCAGCTAGTAGTATCCCTGTCTTAAATCCAATTTCGAATAAACTTTCGAACCCTGAAGTATATCGAATAACTCCTCGATATGTGGGAGGGGATACTTGTTCTTGATAGTCATCCGGTTCAACTCCCTGTAATCGATACACATTCTTAAAGTCCCGTCCTTTTTCTTTACAAATAAAATCGGTGCTCCCCAAGGCGAAGAACTCGGTCGAATGTACCCAACTTCCAACAATGCTTCCAGTTGGACTTTTAATTCTTTTAATTCAGCTGGAGCCATCCGGTAAGGAGTCTTTGAATACGGCTCAGCATTCGGGAAAAGATCGATTACAAATTCAATCTCTCGTTCAGGAGGCAAGGAATCCAATTTTTCTGGAAATACCTCAGGAAATTCCTTTACCACTTCGGTGTCCTCTAATTTCACCTGATCTTTCGGCTTGTTCAGAATGTAGGCAATGAACCCTGTAGCCCCGTCTCTGACTAACTTCTGAGCCTCTGAAAACGAAAGTAGGGGTACGGTCTTTGAAGTACAACCCGTAGTAACCTCGGAACCCAACTGAACCTTCTTAGCCCGGCAATCTACGGTAGCACAGTGCCTGTATAACCATTCCATCCCCAATATGGCTCGTATCTCTCCATCGGCATAACAATGAAATCTGTCAGAAACTCCCGGCCTTCAATCACCACTGGAACATCCCTATAAACCTGATCCGTCTCTCGCCTACTACCGAAAGGAGTACTAACTATATAACGCACAGAAGTACACATAGCAGGCAAAGACAAAGTAATAGCAATAGAGTGCGCAAGAAAGGAGTGTGTAGCTCCTGGATCAAATAATGTATGGATGTTCATGCCATGGATGCAAATAATACCTTCAACTACAGCGGCGGGGTCTATCTCTGCATCCTGCTCCTCTCCAGCGAGTGCATAAGCTCGAGCTCTCACAAGTGGCCTCTGTCCTGCAGGTGGTGGATCCTGACGATCCGGACAGCCGTTAACCATGTGCTCGTTACTCCCGCAAATCAAACATAAGCCCAACCGGCATCTGCTGTTATCGTAGGTATGTGTAGGAAGTCCACACCATCTGCATCCCGGTCTCTGAGGTGGCTGGGGGGGGGGGTGCTGGAGCTCTCGGACCTCTCGGTAATGGCCCTGTAGCCTTAAGCTTCTTCCCGGGGTTCTTTTGAGCTGGGGGTGCAGAGTAAATCATCGGCCTCTTCCCTTAGCTCGATCCCTGACCTGCTCTCGAGCCCAAAGCCTGTCCAATCCGCGAAGTAGCTTTCCTAGCCATATCCGAATCCTCAACTTTTAGGGCCTTAGTGGTAGCTTTTGCCCAACTGCTGGTATTGGCTGCTTTCAGCGCATCCTGAATATCTGGCCTGAGTCCCTGGACGAACTGCATCGCCTTGTGAAAGTCATCATTCGCTATGTTGGGTGCATAGCGAGAAAACCTCTCAAACTCGGCGATGTACTGACCCACAGGCCTGCCTCCCTGCTTTAGCTCGGTGAACTCTCTCAACCTACGAGTACGGGAAGCTGGAGGAATATACTTGTTTCTGAACTCCCGTGCGAAGACCTCCCAGGTAATCTCTGTCCCGGCTGCCTCTAGAACAATCTGTGTGCTTTCCCACCAAGAATAGGCCTCGCCCTGAATAAGAGTAAGTGTACAGCGGGCCTTCTCCTGACTGTCACAAGGGATAAGCTGCCAAATCCTTTCAATCTCTTTTAGCCAAATCTCTGCCTGTATATCGTCTCCCTTATAGAACTTCGGGGGACGCTGGTTCTGAAACTCTCGTAAAATGGCAGAAATGGGGTTCTCCGGAGGTGCTACTGGTACTGGAGGTGGTGGAGGAACACTGTCCTGTAGCCTCTGATCAATTAGCCCCACTACCGCGTTCATAAAATCCTGGGGCTGTGCCTGAGCAGGTGGAGGAGGTGGTGATCTCTCGCGGCGATGATGTCGGCGGTGATGATGCCTGTGCCTCGAGGATCGGTCACTGGAACGTCTGTCGTGCTCCATCCTGAAATTAAATCACTAAACATGCGTGGCTTGATCAATAAATGCAAATGTGTGCATATAATTTCCATAATATCAAGTAACACATGTTCAAGGGAGATCAAGTAACTCAAATAATGCGAAGAAATGAGCAAATCAGGTAAGTCAACCAAATGCAGACTCACAAATACCACATAATCCTATGCCGTGCGACGTAGACTGACTTGACACGACTCAAGAACCTCGGTTTTGCAACCGGGCTCTGATACCACCTGTAGATGTAGCACCCTAACCCCCAGGGCACCACATCCCCCGCACCATAGCCTCGATCCCCGTATGAAATGGAGAATCCATACATAAATCAAAACTATAGCGAACGGGTGACAAATAAAAATGACGAGCTAGGCGGGACACTCTCCCCAACAACACAGAGCAAACATGATAATGAAAGCGGAAGCAATAAAATCATTCATACATATAGGTACCATATTTACCGAATAGATACTTATAGATACCACTTTAACTATCAATACATTATCATCTCTTAATAATATACATATTCAAGTATCCAAAACGTGACAATACTAGTCATAGCATGAAACTAGCATAAGACTATATAAAAAGGGTATGAAACTAGAACCGTGGAAATGCAAGAGTCGAACAACTCCCGCCTAGCACGACCACGCTCAAAAGGGTACCTGAAAAGTGAAGTATCAGTCTACCGAAGACTGAGTGAGGGACAATAAATATATATAACACACATCACATGCAAGGTGTAGCCTCGGGTGAAGACTTTGGAAATGAAAAGGAATAAATATAGTTCAAGAAACTGAATCTTTGCCCGAGATTACAACCAATCACTTTAACATTTTAGCTTAAACATTTCATGAACATGTGACCCCGGCGAGTAGGGGCGAATCTCCAACCATAACACCAAACGTGACAATACGTGATCATGCTTGCTTGCTTGATAAGTACGTGTTCATGCAATTCATTTAGTGCTCACATAACAATTTCACGCTTGAAATCATGCAATAACCCGAGGATAACCCGACATGCCGGATTAATCCCCAGTCTCCTTCTTCCTCCGGGTGATAGCGAGTTTGCAAGGCTCGACTATCCACGACATGGTGTGTGTAGAGGACATGACCCTCTAGACACGGAACTCCTTCCACCACTAATCTCCTAGTGGCTTCGGGGGTGATCCCAACAATGTGAGGATAATTCAGGAGTTACCCGTCAGCCCTTGCTTTCCCGGTTGGCTCAAGAATTACCCTCGGGCCCACGTGCAATCATGTACTCGCCAAACTTGCTTGAAATCATGACAATCAATACTTTCTTGCTTGAAATGTTTATAACTTTGAAAACGTTTATAATTATAATAGGTTTTGGCCGAAAATAGCACATAAGGGTGGTAGGGTTCTATATACATAACCTAAACCTCACCTTTCTTGCAAAATACAATAACGAAGTGATCTAAGGAGCTTGCTCCTCGTCCACGCCCTCGTGACCTGTGCAAATACGACGTATAAACATGAGACATGAACTAAAATGACCAAAATATGACGAACGGCGAAAATGTGTCGAGACGACCATGAAAATGCAATGTGGTATGATAACATGTCGTTTCACATCATATTAGCACATATTATAGCAATTCGGGGTCAAAGAAGTCGTCGGATCGAGGGGTCATTTTCGTAATTTTATGCAGTGAATTTTGTTCTGCATTCCAGGTGGGAACGGCCGTTCCGGTCCCCTTTGAAAAATGGGAACGGTCGTTCCCATGAGTTTCCCAAAACGTGCTAACGTTTTTCCCTTAAAAACGTGCCTAACTGGGAACGGCCCTTCCGGCTCCAAGGCCAAAATGGGAACGGCCGTTCCCGTGGTCAGCCGCCTGTTTTATTTGAAAAGATGGGAACGCCCGTTCCCGCAATGCCTTGAGGCTGGGAACGGTCGTTCCCAGTTTCTGAAACTTTGAAGAACAGAGCAGAAACAGGGGATGCTCACGGGGAAACAACAAAGCAAGCACCAAAATTCCATTTTTTATCCCCAAATGCAATAATTTCTGGAAGTAAGATGCATACACATTCAAGAAGTAGTAATATCACTTCTAAACACTCAAAGCATGCAATATGATCAAGAATTCCAAGTTTCGAGTTTATGATCAAACTTGATCATTCAAGCCAAATTTTCAAGGATTCAAGCTATAAATCATGCTATAATTCATGAAATGATCACATAATCATGCTTCTAATTCTAATTCATCATTTAGCATAAAATTTCCAAACCCTCAGCATGTCAAACACAATCAAGAATCATCCCTTCCATGCAACCAACCTTGAAGATGAAAGAAATGAAGAAGTTGGATGATGATGATGATGATCACTCCCAAATTTCTTGAAAGACTTCTTGAAATCTTGATGATTGATTGAAAAACCACTTCTTCCCTTTTCCTTGAAGAACCGAGAATGAGAGCAAATGTGTTTGGGGAAATTTTTGGGTAGAAATGATCAAGGAAGCTTGGAGATATGTTTTTACGTGATTCACCATTTTTGGAAGAATGTGAAATGCTCAAATTGCCATTTAATCCTCCAAGCATTCAAGTCATGCAATCAAGTATATATGGTTTTGAGTTATGATCAATTAAGTCCTTAAAGGATTGACAATTAAGTCCCTAGAATTTTAAAGAATATTTAACTAGGGACAATTTGGTAATTTAAAACACTCTCGGATATGGTTTCATGCAATAAATATTTTCTGTGTCATGAAATAATATTTTCAATGATATGAATTCAAATAATTGATATAAATAATGTTTCGTGAATTTTATAAAATTATGAATGCCACGTAAGAATATATTATAAAATTAAAGAAATAAAATAAAACCTACGCTCAAACTCACACGTGGCGTGCTTACCTGTTCATCCGGAACCGGGGCGTTACAATCTGTGGATTGATAAAGGCTTCTAGGAGTTAGACAATTCGATTCCACAGTCAAATCGTTTGACACAGATGGAAGTCGAATAAGTCTCAGAGTGTACATATGAAAGTTAGTGATGTAAGAGTCAATTTTGGTTCTTTAGAAGATGACATCCTTCTCATTAGGAATGTCAAGGATGACGTGAAAGTTACCAATTCTTGTTTAAGAAACAATTTAACATGAAAGATCTTAGTGATTATCCTAAATTCTTGATATTCAGATCTATAGAAGATAGATCTAAGAGCATAAATGGATTATCACAAAATGAGTACATAACCATTGTACTAAAAGGAGTTTAGTATGGACAATGGAACATCTTTCTTGAAGAGTATGTGTCCTAAGATAACTTTAAGGAAGTTAGAATGTCCCAAAATCCCTTTAAGTGAAAGGGTGCATAATGTATGAAATGTTATGTACTAAATTAGATATGGCGCAACACTAAGCGCAGTGGGCCGAATCTAATATGACCTCAGAGAAGGTCATTAGATCTCTGTAAAGGATGTCCTCAGAGTACTTGAAAAGAAATGAGGATATGTATTAGTTTACAGAGCCCAAAAGATCTTGTTGTCAAGAAGGATATTTGATGTAACCATTCATCAAACATAGATGATTATGAAATAATTGAAAGGATACAACTTCTACAAGAATGGTAATGAAATGTGTTGGAAAGGGGTTCCAAGGATGGACATTACAAAACTCGACTATCGTAGTTGAGAACTTAGTCATATTATATCACGCTAAGTTAAGTGTTTGGGGAAGAAACTCCATCTAACTAGTTAGATGAAGTTCCTAGCATGAAACAACTCCTTTATCATATTGTACGATAATAAAGGATGGTTGCTCAAGTAAGAGAACCAAGACCTCACCAAGAGACTGAACACGTGATTACGAATCACTTTATAAGGAAAAGGTGTTTCCTAAGAGATGTGTAAACAAGAGGGTCACATCAGCAGAGAATATAGCAGATCCACTTTGGAAACGCCCAAAGTCAATAGGCTCTCAAAGTGCATCTTGAAAAGATGCGACTTAGAGTACCTAAATGGCCTTTACGGGCAAGTGGGAGATTGTTAGGAATAGTGCCCTAGAAAGCCGATTAGTCATAACCGTTTTGGGACTTTCCTGGTATCACATATAATCTTTGAATAATATATGATTGATTAATATCATAGGCAAACACTTCTTTATATGCTCTTCTTTGGTATGCGTTTACTTTAGTTGTGCATGTATGAGAACTCCCCTAATCCTGATGACTTTAGGACTCTACCATTTAGGTGAAATGGTTCATGAAACGAGCCCTATATCACATAAGTCATGATTAGTAAAATGCTCCAAGACGATGAGTCCTATCGACAGTGGGAGTGTCAACCTGACTCCTCTAAGGCTTGCTTGTGGGATCACGCCCTTAAGAAGGACCACCTTGTTTCATGTAGGTGCAAAGTGTATAGTTGGTACATGCGTGAAACATGAGGGTGCTTACTTTAATAAGTAAGTTCACTGAGGTGCCCCGTGTGAGAAGATTCCTAAATGGGAAAGGAAGTTTCTATTTCAGGAAATGGAAACTTCCAGATTAGGAAATATCTCACGAGTCATTGATGTGATTAATTGATCCTTAGACTTGAGGTTTCATGTCACTTTATGAGTTAACTCTGTAGTATTTGGTATAAGCTTTAAAGGGTGTCGCCTTAGACAACTGATTCAAGGCTTATGCTGGGGCTGCACAAGTGATTCATGAAAGTGAATGTGAATCAAGAAAGGACCTACACTTGCATTTGCAAGGTGATCTCTTATTGTGTAAGTCATTCGTATACCATATGGAGTCCTTGGCCAAGGCAGTAGATGAAGACATCAAGAAAAGGGTTTCTTGGATTGAGATCAAATGGATATGAAATACACTTAGCTTTTAGACCAGATTATTAGGGTTCTAATTATTCCCTTACCCTAGATCTTGGTTGAGAGATAGTAAGTAGGAGGATTGTATCTCACATGAATCAATGACTTAAAGGTTTTGTCGAATCCGAACATTCCAATTCAGCTAGGGGTTAAACACCTGTTGCTAGACTATGGTCGTTTAATCTGTGGACTGATTAATTAATTAGTGAATTAATTAATTAGGGTCACTGCTAATTGAATTGAGAACCTAGAGGGTCACACACAACAACTTGGTTACATGAGTTGAGGCTTTAAAATGATTAAACGAATTAATCGGGCCAAGAGGGTTCCACACGTGTGAACCACACATGTGGCTCACGTGAGTGGCACGTGTCCTTGTGACACGTGTCTCACACGTGTGTAAATATATGTGTATATTTATTTTTCTGTTAAATAATTAATATGATTAATTATTTAATAAACTTTGGTTTAATTTTGAATTAAGAAGAAAGTCTTATTTTGGAGAAAAATAATCTAGTTAATTAATTATGAATTAATTAATTAGATAAAAATAAGTTATTTATTTTAAATAAATAAAGTATAAAATTATGCAAAAATAGTTTGGATATTTTTAGCTCTCTTGAAAGTTGATTTGAATTTGAATTCAAAATCAAAGTCAAATTACTTGATGATCAAGTAATAGTAGAGAGAGGGACCAAATCCTTAGTCCATAAGGACTAAGAATTTCGCCCATCCCCTTCTTATAAATAGGGGAGCTCGAGCTCCCCTTAGAGCTAATTGACAATTCTTTTGGTTCATGTGTTGAACACCATCTTTTCTCCAAGATATATAAAACCCTAGGTTAAGCCTAAACACTAACTAGAGAACTAGCATCCTTACTAGTTAGATTGTAGCCAACTTGGTGGACTATCTCTAGAGAACTTCAAGTTAGAAGTTTTGATGATTCGAGCTTTACCAAAAAGTGGGGATCAAGCAAAACAATCAGAAGGGATGATGAAACGATTCTGAACCCGAAAGAAAACGAGTGAAAAAATCGAACCGAAGAACATGGCGAAAACCGTTCATCCATATCCTGAAGGATGAATTTTTTCACGAGGGTTTTATGGCTAGCAGATTTCTACTTTCGCAAAACTGGTTTTTCGAAGGGAGTTTCAATCATGCTTTTCTCGTTTCATGTTTCTTTCTTTATGTTATATTGTTAAGAACTTCCCTAACACGATTTGAATCTAGGTTGGTGTGGATTGTTATCCCTATAATGGATTCTGAAGTAGAAAGAGATTTTCGAGGAACGGGTTGCCATTACCGCATGAAGCGCGTTTGAGGGCGGCTCAAAACGTGTCAAGAAAGCTACTACCCAAGTGAGTTTCTTGATCTCTACGAATTTGGATACACGATTGCGAGTCTAAGATCCTTTTGTTGGAAAAATTTTTAAATTTCCGCTGCTTTCTGATTTCTGTTTTCCAACACATGGGAATGACAAATTGAAAGGGTTGAACAACGAGGTAATTGATGTGAATCTACAAGGAATTGAGATATTTCAGTTTTTGGGTTAAGAAAGAAGTCGGATGGTAATAGTTAAAGAGAACGACCAATATGGTGATTTCAAGTTCGTGATAAATTAAAGCACTAAAGATTCTATCCTCTATCAGCTTGAGTCTAATTTCTATATCCAAGCTGAATTGTCGTGTTGTGCGGTTGAATTGGAAGATATAGAGCAATAATGGAATTGATAATGAAAGACAAGGAATTTAGAAAGGAATTATGTGTTCTAGTGTAATTCATTTTGAAGGGTGAGTTCATTCAAGTATTCAAGTTTATAAGGATCAAACTCGTGGAGGGGGGGGGGGGGGGGCGTGGTCAAAGATAATAACTATGGTAAAGACTAGGACCATATTTGGAGAGCAATTTTCTAAGAAAAGTCAAGGAAATTGTGATCAAGGAGATAACTATGGAGAAGATCCGGACAACACTTAGGGATTGATAATTCGGAAAGGAATGGGTTCAAGAAATTTAAATTTCGGGCCATGGATAGGTACAAGTTGATTCTAGGGAATTATAAAGATTCAGAAGACCGTGGGTAACGAGAAATAACCAACAAATTCAAGGCAAGCCTATAATTCAAAAACAAGGAACAAGTGTCAAGCTAAAAGATGTACCTACGGTGACAGGTCCAACGCATACATGAGCACGTGCATCATACGCTACTCTAAATTGTTTAAATTTCTTTATTTATATGCGCATTTCTAATTCAGCTTAATTATTTCAATGTGTGGAATTTTACTATTTACAACTGTGTTACGCGCGTTGGCATATTAATCCAACATGCATATTCAGTGTCTTGATTACAGGATGTCGCAAGGTCAAACTCGCCGTAACCATTCTTCTAGATTTTCCCCTTGTTCATCCCCTCTAGTTCAACCTCAAGAGTTTTTTGATTCCTTGGTTCGTCTTGTTGATCAGAAAATAAAAGAGTATGTTTCTTCAACCGGCTCAAATTTATATCACATTCAAGGAGTTTCGGGACCATCAGATCCCAAAGTTCTTTGATGGAAGTGATATACAAACCGAGCCATGGCTCAAGAAAGGTGAATGTAACGCCCCGATTTTTCCATTCAATCATTATGCGATATTATATGTATTTTATAATTTTCATAACATTATATGCATTATGTTTATATAGATTTACATGAATTAGCGTTAACGTGAAATTTATGTGACTTATTTATTAATGTGAATAAATGTTCTTATTTGATCATTTCCTGAATTCATGGACTAAATTGCATTTCATGATTTGGGAGTTAAATGTTTATTTGTTAGAAATGATACTTGTGTGCATTCATTTAAATAAATGAGGGACTAACATGCAAATTGTGGTGACTCATCATATTTAGTGGAAGATATATTATATCAAGTATATACATATTGTCTCATACACTTTATTCCTCACATTTTCATCAAACCTCACACACATCACACACACTCAAAATCGATCTTTATACCAAGAGAAGGGAAGGAGAGATCTCATCAATCCAAGTTTAATTTCAAGAAGGAAAAATTGCACAAGTTGAAGCATCATTATCATCATCTTCACTACATCCTTTCTTTCTTCCATTTCAAGGTATAATTGGATATTGGTTGAATTCTTGAATCTATTGGAGTAGGGTTTGATGTATATGATGTGATTCCTTGGTTATTGGTAATTAGAAGCATGATCATGATCTTTAGAGTTGAAAGTTTGCATTAATTCATGACATATGTGAGGTTGATGGCATGGGATTTTATGAGATTTGTGTGATGAATTCTTGTTGTTTTGAGCAAGTTTTGATGTACTACTTGATGCCTAATTGGAATATATGAGTTATATGCATGATATATGGTAGATTAGAGTGATTTTATTGCTTTGGTATGATGTTTAAAGGTATGGGAGCCATCTCCCGTGAACCCCCCTGTTTTCCCCCTGTTTTTCACCCAGAAATTGCTTCAACATGGCGGTGTCCAACCCTAGTTCATTTACAACACGGCCGTGTTGGGGCCTCGAGTTGGAATTTTTTTATTCCGACACGGCCGTGTCAGATTTCAGGCCAATATTGACACGGCCGTGCCGACTTCGTTTGAACTCCGATTGACCTAATTTTTAAACCGTTGGAAAGCTCTTGAAGTCTAAAACAATCTCCAATTGGAATCATCTCAATATATTTTCGCATTTGTGAGATATTATCAATTATTTTTGGTGTCGCTGCTTTACGGACAAACTGTATTCACTCAACTTCAAGCCTACGCCATTTTCTCCTTGCTTTGAACTAGAAAACGAGCCATATATCATTTTAAAGGTATAATTGTCTAGTTTCATTCCCAAAAAACAAAATCCAATTCCAATCTCTAGAACTTTAGATATTTCCTTTTTCCCACAGCTTGGTCATTTTAAAAAATTGCCTGTTTTTGCCAAACTTCACCAAAACCTCTCTTCTTGCATTCCTTTCAATTCCTTGGCTCCCGTATGTGACTTATATGGATTATATGATTACTTTATTGATAAGTATGCTTCTATTTGACACTCATTGATTATAAATGCATGATTGAGGTTACATGTCATTGTCGTTCGTCATAATTGGTTCGTTCGAGTCGAGTCTTATTTCACACTTGTCCTTGTTGCACAGATCTCGGTCCCGGAGATGAGGAGCACGCTCCGTAGGGTGCTTCCTTGCTTCTTTTGGTTGGTAGAGGTGAGGTTTAATTACTAGATATATAGAACTCTTACAACCCTACGTGATGTTTTCAGCCAAAATGTATATATATATATATATATATATCTTTCCCAAAAATCTCTACCGATTGCAAATGATTTCATGATCTATTGAATAATCGTGTTATCGTGATTGATCGTGTTTTGGCGAGTAAGCATGTCGTGTTCACATGGGCCCGAGGGTAGTGTATTGAGCCAACCGGGGAAGCAAGGGCTGACGGGTAACTCTTGCACTATCCTCACAAATTTTGGGATCACCT
This sequence comes from Lantana camara, assembly GCA_037501455.1. Taxonomy (NCBI): domain Eukaryota; kingdom Viridiplantae; phylum Streptophyta; class Magnoliopsida; order Lamiales; family Verbenaceae; genus Lantana; species Lantana camara. The sequence continues at coordinate 87,755,221 of CM074856.1, forward strand.
CTGAATCCACCAGGAGGTTTGGTGGAGGAAGAAATCTCGTACGTGGGAGTCATGTTCCCGACGTACACCGTTCATGGATGGTTGGGCCTTGCAATCCTACCATCACCGGAGGAAGAAGGAGTTCATGAAAATGCTAAGTGTGCACTAATGATTGTATGATAATTATTGAAATAAAACCTAAAGATGGTATTGTTCACTAATTGGAGTAAGGTTGGAGATTGCCCTCACTCGCCGGGCCAATGAGTGAATTGAATTGAATTGATAAGGTTTATATTGATTGAATGGATTAGTTGTAATCTCGGGCGAGATCTATTCTAATATTGAACTTATATTGTTTCCTTTATTAAAAACCTTACCCGAGATTAGAACTTGCATGTTAATTGCGCTAATATTTATTTATACCCCTCGCTCAGTCCGTGTTGGACTGACACCTCAACCTTTCAGTGTTTTGCAGGTTCGTGCGGCGGGAGTCAGAGTCCTGTTCTGTTTTCAGTCGAGTCTAGCACTACACGTTCATGTATTGTATCTATTACTTTTGGATATGTTATGTAGTTTGGGAGATGATAATGTTTTGATATATGGAGTTAGAAGATAGTATAACTTGAATACTTGGAAATTAATATTGAAAATTATTATGCTTCCGCTCGTTTTATTGCATTGTGGTTTTCCGGTTAAGGTTAGTCCCGCCTAGCTAGCTTGGTTTTTTTTTTCTTTGTCACCCGTTCGCTATAGTTTGGTTCATGTACGGATTACCCATTTCGTATGTGGACTAAGCTATAGTGCGGGGGTGTGGCATCCATATGTGAAGGGTGCTACAGTGAAAGAGTTTGGGAACTTATCCCGCGTGACTCTCAAGAGAAGGTTCGAGGTACCCCTCCTTTGATGGTCTTAACCCGAATAGGCTTCAGGTTTAAAATTAGGACAAAAGTTTAATAAAGGAAAGCGGCCTATTTCTCATCATATACCCTTACCTCAAGAAGGGTCTCAGAAGAAGAAAAAGAATCGATCACTTGGATTGAGTTTGGGAGCTTCATGTACCCCAGCTTCGATAACACCTTTTGGGAAGCCACTTTGTACCTATTGTGGGCGTGACAACCACACTTACGACAATTGCAGATGGCGTTTGGGCTTATGCTTGCAATGTGGAACTAATGAGAACTGGGTTGACACATGCCCAAAGCGACGAGGGAAGTCCACCGGGGTTGAGAGACCGCTTGTTCGGGCTCGAGCATATGCTCTTGAGAGAGAGGTGCAAAATGCAAAGGTGGATTCGGTCATGGTAGAAGAAGGTACCAATTATATGTATGGCACAATCAACGGTGAACGATACACCTGACCATGCATATCACATGCATCATGGATGTTATTGTTGTTGTATTTAATTTCTTGTTAGTTGCAAATTGGTTGTGTATGAGTGGTACTTATGTGATTAATATGATTCCACTTGCATATGTGACATTTATGTGAATGTTTCTACAATCTGTTCTCTTAAATTGCTTTCGTGTGTGTGTATGGGAGACGGGGCTCTCTCATTGCGTGTTGAGAGACAGGGTTCTCTCATTGCTTGTTGAGAGACGGGGTTCTCTCATTTCTTGTTTAGAGACGGGGTTCTCTCATTTCTTGTTAAAAGATGGGGTTCTTTCATTTCATGTTTAAGAGACGGGGTTCTCTTATGGCTTGTACATCATTTTGAAACTCGACAGGTCCTTTTAAGGGGGGGGGGGGGGGGGGGAGAATTGTAACGCCCCGGTTTTCATTTATACAATTGTGTTAATTTTTGTCCATTTCATAAAATTATCTATAATATATTTTCATGCCTTTATATTAATTGTCATTAATGTGGAAGTTACGTGAATTAAGTGATAACGTGATTAATTGATATAAGTAACTTAATTGTAATATATGTCTTTAGTTGACCCTTTATGTAATTTATGAACTTAGCTTCATTAAATGAATTGGGGCTACTTGATCATTTTCCATGGAATGATACTTGATTGAATAAATTTAAATAACTTGAGGACCTAATTGCAAAATATGATTATTCATCCATTTTGTTAGAAGACTTTAGAATATATGTATCTCTCTCACTTCATCTACACATTTCATCATCAATCTCACACACATACACACACACACTATATCACGATTTTAACACCAAGGAAGAGAAGGGAAAGATTTCATCAAAATTTAAGCTATACTTGAGGAACTTCGGAGCTAAGATCATCATCATCATCATATCATCATCTCATCATCCCATCTTCTATCTTGAGGTATAAATGGAGAGTTTGGTTGATCTCTTAAATGTCATATGAGTAGGGTTTGATGAATATTTGATGGTTTCTTGTGTGCAAATGATTAGAAGCATGTTTAGGGCCTTATATTCCAAAGTTTGCATGAATATATTGAGGTATATGAAAGTTGGAAGCATGTATGTATATTTGGGGTTTTATGGATAAATTCTTGAAGAGTTGATGCATATCTCATGGTTTGATTGATGTGTAAATGAAGTATAATGTGTAATTGGTGTGTTAGAGTAATTGTTATGGATTGGAGTTGCTTGTGTTGTTGGTTTGCATGGTTTTTGGTTCGAAATGCCCTGTTTTGCTCCTGCCGCGCAGCAGATCGTGGCCGCGACCGAAAATACACACAAAACAGGTCGTGCCCGCGATCCAATTTTGGCCAAGTTTTGAGTTTTGAAAAATTGCATGAAAAATTCATGAAAAATAAGGTCGCGACCGTGACCAAAAATAGAGTAAAAATGGTCGCGTCCGCGACCCCTTCAGATTCTGCATTTTGTCCAACTTCGGACCTACGCCATTTTTACCTCACTTTGAATTAGAAAACGTGTCATATAGCGTTGGAAAGGTCTATGTGTCCAGTTTGACATCCATTAAACAAAACTCAATTCCCACTTCGAGAATTAAAGATATTCTAGTTTTCCTACAGCGTGCGTGTTTCCTAAAATTGTCCGTTTTTACCCAACTTCACCTAAACCTCTCTTATTGCATTCATTTCACTCCATTGGCTCCCGTATGTGACTTAAATGAGTGATATACTTGATTTATTGATAATTATGTTCTTATTTGATATTCCTTGATTGTTATTGCATGGCACATTGATCATGACTTTGCCGTGCGTCGTTAGTGGTTCATACGGGTCGTGTCTCACGAACACTTGTCCTTGTTGCACAGATCTTCTTCCTATTGACGAGGAGCAATCTTCATAGCTGGATCTTTGTTAGTTTTCAGCACAGGTGAGGTTTAATTTCTAGATATATAGAACCCATATGACCCTATGTGACGTTTTCAGCCAAATGTATCTATATATCTATAGTTTTCCAACCTTAATGACTTTCAGCTGATTTCCTAAAATGAATGATTGATTTATTGTATTGGCGAGTAAGCATGTTCACATTGGGCCTGAGGGTAGTGTATTGAGCCAACCGAGGAAGCAAGGGCTGACGGGTAACTCTTGCACTATCCTCACCAATTTGGGATCACCTCTGAATCCACCAGGAGGTTTGGTGGAGGAAGAAATCCGTATGTGGGAGTCATGTTCCCGACGTACACCATGTCGTGGATAGTTGGGCCTTGCAAACCCACTATCACCCGGAGGAAGAAGGAGACTGGGGATGGGTCCGGCACCACGGATTGTCCTCGGGTTATTGTATGTTTTCACTCACGATTATATTGTTAACTGAGCACTAAATTGAATTGCATGATCACGTACTAATTATTCAAGCAAGCACGTATTGTTTACGTTTGGTGTAAAGGTTGGAGAATTGCCCTCACTCGTCGGTCCACATATTTCATGAAATTGACAAGTAACATGTTAATCGTGATAGTTGTAATCTCGGGCGAAGAAAGGTCTTTTCTTGAAACTTATATTTATTTCATTTTCCAAATCTTCACCCGAGGCTATGACTTGCATGTGATGTGTTATATATATATATATATATATATATGCCCCTCACTCAGTCTTCTGTAGACTGATACTTCACTTTTTAGGCACTTCTGGTCGTGGTCATGCTAGGCGGGAGTCCGAGTAGTGTCTTCCTTTTTCAGATAAGTCTAGCATTTCATTTCATGTATTGATTTTGGAGTATCATGTTAGTGGTTGTTTTGGATATTTATACATGTGTGATATATAGGAGATGATAATGTATTGATAAGTATTGGTACCTATTACTATATATATTTTTGATGTAAATATGGTACCTATGTGTATTGATATAATGCTTTCGCTTTTAATTTGTCATGTCTTGGTTTGGTTGTGTTTGCGGTATAGTCCCGCCTAGCTAGATTGTTTCTTGCATTGTCACCCGTTCGCTATAGTCTTAGTTCATGTACGGATCATCCATTTCGTATGTGGACAGAGCTATAGTGCGGGGGTGTGGCATCTTCGGGTGTTACAAGACTTGTAGTGCGGGGGATGTGGTGCCTATCGTCCCGGGTGCTACATTTCGGGCTAAATTTAGGAAATCAAATGGGCTTAAAAAAACACAAGGCCAAGTTCCTTGTCTTCCTTTCTTTGTTACGAGTCCTTTGTCACTTCCAGAATTCGAATCCAAATTTTCGATCCCAAGTTATGCCTTCCGGAACCCAAGGTACGCTAAATTAAGTTAGGCCCTTAAGTCCCTAACAACTTAAACGGTTCGAAAACCGTAACAAACGAACTTAAAAATATAAAACGAGCACGTTGACAAGTTTATATCATATATAATTCATGCATATCACGTAGTCGCAAAAGTTAGAATCGAAAACGGGTTCAAACGGATTGAAAATAAGGCATACAAGGCAATAACATTCAAATAATTCATATAAAGTTTAAATAAAGTTCAAATATAAATTCACATAATTCAAATAAGTTACATAAATAATATAAGAAGCACTTGATTTGCCAAATTAAAAAAAATTAAAAGCATATGTAGCTCTCCTGTGACGGCAGACTTGTACGGCCGAACGAGTGGGATGTTACACATACTGTGCACAAGAAAGTGTTAGGACTAAAAGTTCAACTTTTGGTACTTTGGATAAGTGACATCCTTCGCATTGGGATTGCGAAAGATGACATTGAAGTTACCAAAGCTTGGTTCGGAACCATTTTGAGATGAAAGATCTTGGTAATAGATCCTACATTCTCGAGATAAATATCTATGGAGATAGATTTAAGAGAATAATAGGATTATTATAGTCGAGGTACATAAACGTTGCACTAAATTGGTTTAGTATGGAAGATTCCTACAGAATTTCCAATGGACAATGGAACATCGCTTTTGAAGACGATGTGTCCTAAAATAGCTTTTAGAAAGTTAGAATGTCCAAAACCCTTTTATGGAAAATGGAGCATAATCTATGTAAAATTATTTACGCGACAATATTTGGCACATCACATAGCGTAATGGGCTAATTCTAAAATGTAACCTTAGAGAAGGTCACTAGAATGCTGTAAAAATACCCTCTAAGTACTTTAGAAGAAATGAGGATGTATTTTAAGAGTCCGGCAAGATCTTGTCATTAAAGGACTATTTGATGTAATCATTGCATCAAAACACAGATAATTATTGATCTATGAGAGGATACGCATTATGCCTAGATAGCAGAATAGTGCTTTGGAAAGAGTTCCAATCGAGAGGCACTATAGATTTAACCATAAGGTTGAATACTTAGCTAAATTGAATACCGCTAAGTTAAGTGTTTGGGTAAGAAACTCCATCTAATTGATAGATGAAGTTCCTAGCATGAAACAACACCATTATCATACTATATGATGAAATAGATGGTTGCTCGAGTAAGAGAATTGAGACCTCACCATAGGACCAGACGCTTGATTATGAATCACATGAATAAGGAAATCGTGTTTCCTCAATGATGTACAAATTAAAGACATTCACATCAACAGAGAATATAGCAGATCCAATTTGGAAACGCCCAAAGACAATAAGACTTGCTTGTGTAGTTGTGTCCTTAAGAAGGATCATCCTGTTTCATGGGGTGAAAAGTGCATAAGTTGATGCGTACACAATACACAAGGATGCTTGTTGTAAGAAGAAGTTCACTGAGAGTGCCCCGCGTGAGATGATTCCTAAATGGGAAAGGATATTACTAAAACTTCCAGATTAGGAAATATCTCACATGTCAATGACGTGAGGAATTAACCCTTAGACTTGAGATTCCACATTGTCTCATATGAGCTAACTCTGTAATCTTTGATATAGGGTGAAAAGGGGGTCGCCATATAGACACCTGAACAACGGCCTATGTTGGGATTACACAAGCGGCATATGAGAATTGTTGGAATAAATAAAGGACCTACACTTGCTGTAGGCGAGACGATCTCTTATTACACAAGTCATTCATGTTCCATCCTAAAATCCTTGTGCAAGGTGGTTAGATCAAGACATCAAGAAAATGGGGTTTTCTTAGATTTAGATAAAATGGAATATGAATGGAACTTTGTTTTAAGACTAAGATTAGTAGGGCTCTCCATATTCCCATACCCTAGATCTTAATCGACAGATAGGATGGTAGGAGGATCGTATCCCACATAATGTTATTGACTAAAAGGTTCTTTCGAATATACATTCACATTTCTGGTAGGGGTCACACACATGTTGCTAGACTATTGTCGTGTGATCGGTGAGGTAATTAATTAATAAAGTGTATTAATTAATTAGGCTCACTGCTGACTGAAATTGAACCTAGAGGGTCACACACAAATACCAGGTTCAAAGGGTATTGTTAGAAAGATCAAGTAATTGATCGAAACGAGACACCATGTTCATGGTACACGTGCGGGAGTCAAGAACGCGTTTGGACACATGACTCCAATTACAGAATTGGATCATGTGTTAATTAACTATAAAATTAATTATTAAGTCCAAATATAATTAATTGGAAAAATAATTATAGAGCCGAAATATAATTAATTTGAGAATTAATTATAAATGCCTAAATATAATTAATAGGAGAATTAATTATATAGCCAAATAAAATTAATTAGAGAATTAATTTCAGTCCGTTAGAATTAATTAGTGAATTAATTCTAAAGCCCTTGAAAGAATTAATTGGAGAATTAATTCTAAGTTTTTAATTATTTGCTTGTTCTAATTTGATTAGAATAAAGAAATATATAAATATCTTCTATTTTATTATACTTATATGATTAAAATAAATATTATTATGATAAGATATTTAATTATTGCTAGAATAATTAAATATTCCTAAATTAGTTAGGAGCTCTTTTTCTATAAAATAAATATCTTATTTTAGACAAGATATTATTTTACTTGGAGAGAAAGAAAAAATAGAAGACAAGTCAAAGTAGGAGATCATCTCCTCCAAGACCTAAGGGGTTCGAACCAAACCCTACAAAAGGGCATGGGATTCAAAAATTAGGGATTACACGTGATGCGGAGATCACGTCCAAACCTCATGGAATTTTGGGGATAATTCTCTTGCTCTCTTTTCTCATTTCTGTTTCTTTAATACACATGTTACAGTACTAAAATACTCACTAACATGATTTGAATCTAGGTTTGTGTGGATTAATACTCTAGAGGATTTCTACTTTGGAATATCGAAGAAAGAATCGATCAAGAAATAGGGATTCATGCCGCATGAAGACGTTTGAGGGCGCTAAAAACGTTTTAAGAAAGCTTCAATTGTTGTAAGTTTCTTGAAATCCCATAAGTTGTGGAACGAACATTGCAGGATCACGATCCCTTTTGGAAAAATATTAAACTTCCACTGCTTTAACTCTGCTATTTTCCAACAGGCTTCTGGGAGCTTATGCTCCTGCCACCCTTAACGGGGGTTACTCCTTTTGGCCTTAAGGATGGCAACCCCCGTTACCCCTTACAGTTCTTGTATGTTTTGTTTGTTGTTTGCCCGGTGTTGTTTCGTTGCTAATCTTGTAGCACCCGAGTGCAAGGTACCACATCCCCCGTACTGAGACCTGACCCGAATATGAAATGGACAATCCATACCCGAGTTAAATCACGGCGAACGGGGACAAACACACATGCTATGCTAGGCGGGACTAACCCTTAACCCTTAAAATACAAAGAAAAACGTTAACGCGGAAGCATTCATTAATCAATCACCGAATGGATAACAAATGATGGGTTTAACTATCCCTAGAAGCCTGTCCCGAATCAATATCATAAAATCATAATCATAATCATAACACAACATAACATTTATCCACTCGTATACAATTTAATCGAATTACAAAAATGCATATGAAGTGACCTAGACTTAACTAACACACTTGACAAACCCGACTTCCCGCCTAGCACACCAACCTGCAAGAAAACTGAAAACAAACCTGGTTCAGTCTATACGAGACTGGTGGGTATAAAACGGCATAAGTATCATATAAGACAATATTTAAACATTCACATGCAAGTTATAATCTCAAATGAGGTTTTTAGAGCATTTCCCAAGTGGGTGAAATAAAGAAGTCATCAAAAGGGATTATAACGTTCATTTTTCATTCTTTAGGTCTTTCGTGGCCCGACGAGTAGGTGTGCATTATCTCCGACCAACAGCTCGTGTAGTTCATTAAACATTCATTCATTCATTCTTTTCATGCATATCATTCTTTCGTGCGCATTCATTAACATTTACACCTTCTTCCTCCAGGTTGGTGGTGGGTTTGCAAGGCCCGACCACCCATTCATTGACTAAAAGGGGAAAATGACTCCCCAGATGGCACTCAGCGTCCATTCCTCGCTAACTCTTAACGAGGTCCGGTTACGCCGTACATTGGTGGAACTAGTGTGAGGGATTACAGTCGGCCCATGCCTCCCCGGGTCACCACTCGTGTAAGTCCCTGGGCCCAGTCTGTGCATTCATTCATTATTTCTCGCCAAAACATTTGGTAGGATTTATAAAAGAAGGGCTTTACTTTTAAAATCATTGACCCTTGAAAACGACTCTATATACATATATACTTTTGGCTGAAATCCTTACACATTGGGAGTATATGGGTCATTTAACTAAATAGTAGAGAAACCCACCTGTCCTTAGCTTACCAACCAAACTACGAAGAAACAAGAGGACCCGGAAGTGTCCTAAGAACCCGACAAGTCTCCGCCCTGGAGAAAACTGTACAAAAGACAGTATAGTGTACACGTGAAACTCGAAATTCCAAATGAACCAAATACGACACGCGACAATGTAATGAATATGATATGAATTCATAAGAGATGATATGGAATCATGGAAACATTCATATGCACAATTCATTACTTAAAGTCATGTAAACAAGTCATTCATTCATTCCTAGAGACGTTCACAACTTCCATATTTCATACCAAATAAATCCGAGAAATTCAAATAATAATCATAACACATGATATAACATTTATACATATCCTACAAGTCATAAAATGAGAGTCATAAGCAATTAGGGTGCACATTGAGAGCCAAGATCGATGCATGCGCATATTAGTAGCAATGAGGACACGTTGAGGCATAACTTGGAAAATATTTCACAAACAAATCATGAAACTTCATAACATCCAAGGTAACACATTATAAAACATGTTCGTATATCATAGAAATCATAAAAGAGGTGGAGGAAGAAAAACGGAATTGGAGTAACAAAAATAGGCAGGGCAAAATCCACCCCCATGGATTTTTCCAAAGGAAAAATCCACCCCCGTGGATTTGAGTCGGTAGCCAAAAAAAACACACAGACAGAGCAGATTCCAGGCCAATCCTTAACCAACAAGCCCATCTATGAAAAGGCAACAAATATGTAACAAAACAATTCTAAAACAACACTTAAACATGCTCCCAAAGTGATCAAACGTGCGGAGAGTGCATATGTGATCATGTCATGATATTTCTTCAAAGTTTCATTGATGGCATCTAACCAATCCTTCAACTACCATATAATCAATGATCATAAATTAAAAGAGGGAGTTATGATAACCAATTTCAAGCTATAAATCAACCAAAAGCACCAAGGAATGAAAGAGATCAACTAAATGACATAAAACCTAACTATTCATCATCTCCTCCAAAATCCATGCACACATGCTTAAAATTGGGGATGCATGGCTTAGAATGACACATATTGAATATATATAACAACCTTAAACTCACCTTGTGAATTGGATGGAAAATGGAAGAGATTTGAGCCTTGAATCTCCAAGCTTGGCAAAGGTTACGGGATTCACTGGAGGCAGGGGATTTTTGGCTGATTTTCTTGTTGTGTGGAGTATGGTTCGGTTCGGGGCTGGTTTACGGTGTTAATTGGGTTAACTAGGGTTCCATAGCTTCCAACCATGGTTAATTCGGTCAAGGTTTGAATGAGTTATGGCATTTTTAGTAAAGTGTGGCAGATTTGCATTGATTTCGGTTTTTCGGTTGAATATCGGGGGTTCAAATGATATTAGAAAAATATGAGGTTAAGTTCATTGAACCTGAATTATCGATACGAGTCCAAAGAAAGTGACGAAACTCGATTCCGAGTTCCCTAGCTCAAGATATCATACACGGAACCAAAGGTGCGCTAATTTCCCGTTAGCCCCGTTTTGGTTCCAAGCATACAAAATAAATTCAAAACACCATCAAACGTATCCGAAAACATAAAATGAGCATTCATACACATTAATAACACACATAGATCCAACATATTAAATTTTCACGAAATTTGGAATTCATTTCATATAGAAACGACACGTAAACAATTCATGCAAGCGCAAATTATTCAAAACTCCTTAAAATTTCAAATTCAATTAATTCAATTATTTATAACATAAAACAAATAATATTAAAGTAATAAAATTAGATGAAATAAAATAATAATTAAACACTTAGTGACAATTAATTCGCGTAAATTGGTAAACACATAAGTCACACTAGAATATAAAAAAGTTGGGGCATTACATGTCTCTTGCTTCGTTTATGATTTTAATTGTTTTCTCCCACCCCAATTATGATCCCAATATGTTAATGTGTTAGTATATGATATGTTTCGTTAATTATTTTAATTTTAAGGCCTTATTTATTAAATGTAAACGTGATGTATTTGCATGAACGTTTAAATGATACGTGTGATGTTTTCTTGCATTCCTTGCCTTGTTTACGTAATTCAAACACATGGGTGCTTATGATATGTTAAAATATGATGTGTTATGATCATTATTCTAAATTTATAGATTTGTTTGATGAGAACTTGATGTCTTTATATGCGATATATGACTTAATATGCTCTCTAACGTGCGTGTACGTATGATTGCCTTGTTTCCTTGCCTCGTGTGATATCTCTTTGATTCTTGTATGATATGAATATTTTTTTAACATGTTATATGTCGTAATATGCCCGATATGTGAAAGGTATGAATTCGTGATATGGCTTAATACGACTTAAGTGTTATCTCATTGCATTTGTTACGCATCATTAGCATCCATATGCATTTCTCGAACGTCTAATTGGTGCATTTTGAGTCTAAGGTTGTCTTCTATTGTTTGTTTTATCCTTAGGTTTGTTCCGGGGGTGACGAGGAAGTGTTTTAGAAGTCTTTTGGTTCGGCGAGTTTGGTTTGGTCGACGAGGTGAGGTTTTCTCTCTTTTAGTTATACGACCTACAACCCTACATGAGATTTAAGCCCGCATGCGACTTATATATATATATATATATAGATATGTGTTTGGTACGTATTTGATGGGAATTGGCCCATTTGCTATGAAAACTTTGAAAACGTTCATATATACATATATATATAAGCTATGTTTTTTTTTTTTGGTTTGTTTTAGAAAAGGGTTGGTGTGTGTTTTGCCTTAGCGAGAATTGACTTTGAAAGACAAGTCTATGTATATGCCTTTTCGCACATTGCCTTGGGCCCCGGAGAAGTGGTATGTGATCTCGGGTCGGCCGTGGGGTCGCTGGGCTCTCTCATCAACATAACTCCACAAAAGGGAGACTTAGGCCGACCTCGGGAGGTCAAGGGGAAGGTGGTTCTTCTTGAGCCGACGAGATTGACCGTCCAAGGAGCGGGTTGGATCCCCCGACTCATGTTTTGCCGAGAACCGGGGTTGAGGGGTAGCACCGGTCTTCCCCAACTGGAGAAGGTTGGATTGATTTTGCACTTTGCTTTGCCTTTGCATTTTGCTTATGATATGAAGTAGGTGGGTTGGAAACTCGTACTCGCTGAGTTGGTGTGCTTTTGCTTCTACTTATGGTTCGTGAAACGGGAGTGGACTTCAATCTTCTAAAATTGGTTGATTTAGGCCTTCGGCCTTAAACCTTTTTCTTTATATATAAAAGTAAATGTTGCACACTCGTTGCGTGTGTAAATAAAAATAATAATATTATGAAATATTTTTAAATTAATTTTTATATTGATATATATTCTATAACCAATTTTAATATAATTATTAAATTATGATAAATAAAAAATATAAAAAATAAGGAGAAAAAGATAAAAATTATACATTAAAGAAAAAAAGAATTGAAGTAGAGTGAGAGAAAAGTGAATTAATGAAGATGGTGGTGGAGTCATAAATAAATAAATAAGAAAATAATTTAAGAGTCCAATGAATTGGGAAGAAATTAAGCAAAGAAACTGTTGAAATACGTGAGTAGAATTTGTATCTGAAAAATAACGAAAAAAACGAATCCATTAATTTAGGGGTGATACGTTAATAAATAAATAAAAAAAAAAGAAAAAACTAAAAGTCAGGGGCAGAAAAGGAAAGAGTCCAAAACTCCACATTTGCCCCTGACTCTTAATAATATAGTATAGATTATCACGGGCTAAAACATTTTAGAATGCAAAAACCACGTCCCGGTTCATGAACACTTTAATTTTGAATATGCTATGCTCTTACATATATGTACGTGTGTGTGTGTTAGCCCCTTCACCAGTCTTTAGGACTGACCCCTCCTCGTTGTTTTCTTTTTCGCTTTTTTGTTCTTTGAGTTGCAAGTACTCGTGGGGAGTTTGTGCTAGGCGGCGGTCTTTTATTTCTGAGTTATTCGAGTTTTTGGTAGAGTCATTGGCATTCCTTCCATCTTTATTTATGAATCTCTAAATTATGTATAAGATATGTTCTAAATTTTGAACTTTAGGACTTGTATGAATTAATTTGACCCTGGTTCGGGCATAACATGTATAATTTGATTTAATGTATTACGAGCATGTATAAATGTATTTGTATGTCTGAATCCTGGTCCTTCCGCTTATGATTTCGATTGTATTGTGCACTCTGATTTAGGGTCTAGACCGCCTAGCATAGGAGAGTTTTTTGTTTGTCACCCGTTCGCCGTAGCTTAGTGCGTGTGCGGAGTTTGTATTTCGTTACACATGCCGGGCTATGGTGCGGGGGATGTAGTGCTCTACGCTCTAGGGTGCTACAGTTCATTATTATTCTTTCGTTCAATATCAATTCATAATATATGTTAACAATGCATATAAATCATCTAGTGGTGAAAAGAATCCATTAAACACATAACGAGGGCAGGGGTTGCAAGGATAGTCACGTTGTAGCATTTAAACATTCATGCACAAAAATCACATTTACACCCCGTAATTCAAACCATAAAATTCATAAGCACATTATAACATATCATACATTTATCAATTTGGTCACACATGGGACATATCAAAATCATGTAAATACAACTTATAATGTAGCAATTCATACAAGTAAAAAAGCACATAACACATTAGGATCAAGATCTGGCAGGGAAACAAGTAAAATGGGAAAACAAGCGAATGAAACACGAAACCAAAGATCCCGGGGGACTAACAGTCGTTAGTCTCCTTGCTTTGAAAAACCACTAATGGTCGTTAGTAGGTACAGGGGCTCCCAGGAGCAGCTAACGGCTGTTAAACACCAAAACCACACAAATGCCCTAACGGGGGTTAGGCGCGGTTGGGCTGGAATTCTTCGAATTTGAACTCTCAAACACCTCACAAACTCCAAGCAAACTATACCAACATCAAGTTAACACATAATAGCAAGTTAGGGTAGTAAGAATTCATGCATTTCAAGTCAATATCAGATTCAAATCTAAAGCAACACATGAAACAAGCGAAAATGGGTCAAGTTCATACAAAACATTCAAAGTTCATCAATGGCAAACTAATGAATTCTCAACCACTTGTAACATCCAGATTCTTGGGCATTCCAAGTACGGAGTTACGAGAGCGTTTAATTCTGTATTTATGTAATTCGCATGCTTTACGTGTCAACGTGTAATTTATTTAAGTTATATGCGCCTTAGAATTTAATTAAAATATTTGGGCTCGAATGCCCAATATTTGAGAGATTAGGGACCTAATTATAATTAGGGTGTTTTAGCCCTTGTGGCTACCTTGAGCTTGGGAATTTGAATTCGAATTCCGACCCCTTCATTGTGTAGTACCCCGCACGGTAGGTCACCACATCCCCCCCGCACCTGATCCCAATCCACATACGAGATGGGAAACCAGTACATGAACTAAGTAGAGGCGAACGGGAGACAGACAAACACACCCCTAAGCTAGGCGGAACGTAGACCCTACAAATTAAACAAACCAACAAAATTGAAAGCATATGCGGAAGCAATTCTTGCAATCATACTTAAATTACAAGCAACAATTGACGGGTTCAACTAACATATATCCCTAATCCCGAATATAACATAAATCATAATGCAAACGGGTTCAATCTGTTTCCTAGAAGCCTGTCCCGAAATATAATATATGAAAATAATCATATGGTATCCATACAAACATTCAAACTTATACAAATCCAGAAGTGCAATACAAATACTAAATTCGACAAAAGACTCGACAGACTCCTCCTACCTCGAACTCCATGCAAACCTGCACATTAAAAACAAAAGGGGAGAGGGGTCAGTCACACAGACTGAGTGAGGGGTTACCACGTACGCTACATAAGTATAAGGAGCAAAACACACACAAACACACAGTTCGTGAACTCAGGGATAGTTTTTTCACGCCAAACTTTGCCCGTGATACATACATATAGAGATTCGTAACAAAACAAATCAAAACTTAACTTAACAGATTCTTACATACCAAACATTTCCAAAACATACCTTAATGTATCAAATGTTTAGCTTATACTTTCAAAAGATATGTATTCTATCTTAATTAAGAGTCTATCCCCGTTTCACAAACTTCAACAAAACATACAAACATAACTGGTACGAGTCCTAAATCCCATCCTGGGCTCCTCAGACATAACATATCAAATGTATCAAAGCAAAATAGACATACCAAGCAAACCTCCTTTCTCTAGTGGTGGAAGGGTTGCGCGACCCAAAGCATCCAGACAGGTGAGGGGAGTGCAAGCTACTCCAAACCCCCAGGATCTCCAACACTCACCAAACCTACTGGTGAGATCAGGGGTAATCCGAATCAAACTGGTGGAGATGTGCACAGGGGTGATAACCGGTGACCCCATGGCCGTCCCGGGTCTTCCATACCCACAAATCTGGGGCCCAACATACCTAAACATATCATATCAGAGCATAGCATAACCGGTACAGAACTTAACATAAACAAAATTTACCAAACACACCTTACCTGGCAACAACTATGTTATACATACCTCTTCGTGTCAAATCCATAACATATCCATAGCTTGTAGCTCCCGACTCATAAGAGGCACATGATTTGAAGCATAGTTAATGTTGCAAACATAACAAATCAGAACATAGCAAACAAGCGTACATAGGCTCGTACATAGCGTATCATACTTGCAAGACCTAGCAAATTCATGAACTTAAATATTTCGCACATATTTACTTATACTTAAGGTTATAATTCCCATGCATAGAAAACGAACACATTTTATAGGGTTTAACTATAATCTAGCCTCACCTTTTAGCAAAGGAACCGAGAACAAGATGATTGATCCACCCCGGAATCAACACGGCTAACGAAACACCACCCCGGGTGCACCTGAACAAACTGAAGGCAAAACACAAAGCTTAGACCCAAGGATGAACCATATAGACGCACGGCGTATGCATAGGCACATAAAAGAGGCAAATACGCAGGCAAGATTCATAGTGAAACTCATTTCACACAAAGGGATGCATTTCACAAAGTGGAGATACGTAACAAGGTGCATACGTGCTTCGTGCAGACAATTCACATTACTTAAGCGACATAAAAATGCAAAGAAGAACAAATACATACACATACATAAGTCATAACAAGTTGGGAATGAGTTCGAAGGTGAAAAGGTGCAAGAAAAGTGGAAGAAAAGCATAAGAAAAGGTTCCGAGAAAAAACAGGCAAAAGCTGGAAATTTTCCTGATTAGACAGGCTGTAGGAAAATGATCATAACTTGAGTTTTAGAAATGGGAATTAAGTTTTTATTATTGGAAATACAACTAGACACATATATCTTTCAAATGGTATATGGCTCGAAATATGGTTCAAAGCGAGGCGCAAATGGCATCGGTTCGAAGTTGGGTGAAAGCATAATTCCGACGAAGTGGCGACATAATTTTCAAACGGTTATATCTCCCAATCTACAAAGAATTTTGAGATGATTCCCATTGGAGAATGTTCTAGACTCAAAAAGGATTCTGTATTCAAAAATTCAGGCCAAACGAACCACAAACGAAGGCTGCACAGCTATGTAAAAATTGGCCTAGAAGCTGACCAGCTGTGTCGGAATAAAAAAATTCCAACTCAAAGGCTTAACACGGCCATGTTGGAAATGACCTGAGGGTTGACACGGCCGTGTTGGGTCATCTTCTCCGGAAAAAAAGAGCAGAAAAGCAGGAGATGGACGGGGGTGGTTCCCAAACCACCCCAAATCACATACTAATCAATATTCAACCTAAAAACACTCAAATTCAAGGTATATCACATATATATAACACATTAGAACACAAATTGGACTTTGAAACGAGCCCGAACAACCAAAACACGAAATCTACACTATTCATCATTACTCCCAAATAACCACTTCGACACGGAATCATACCACTAAATGCACGTAGAATTGAAGCATGTAATGAGACGAATACAACGGTTACCTTGGTTCGTTGATTGGGCGGTCAGACGAGGCAAGCTCGAGCCAAAACTTGGAATGACCAGGGGGGTGGTTTTCTCTTCTCTTTTCCCTCTTGCTTGTGCTGATCCAAAATGAGGAGTGGAAAGGGTATTTTCAACTTTTAAGGCTGAAACGGGGTCGGCCAAATCGGGTAAGGTCAAACGATATCCTATCCATTCAGATCGGATTTTAAAACGATAGGGCGAACAAACGGCTTTAGAAAATAAAGGTTAATTCATTGAATCTGAATCATCAAAATGAACTCAATGACAAGGTTAGAATTCGAATTCGAATTCTTGAGCTCAAGGTAGCCACGAAGGCTAAAACGCCCTCATTAGAATTAGGTCCCTAATTTGCAAATATTGGACGATTGAGTCCAAGTACATTTAATTAATTTCTAATGCGAACATAATATATAAAATACAAATTGACATGTAAGACATGCTAATTCACGTAAATCTCAAAATTATCAAATTAAACTCTCTCATGACGACATACCTGGATTGTCGAGAAGACGGGGTGTCACAAATTCTTCCCCTTAAGAGAACCTGGTCCCTAGGTTCGCCTGCTCGAGTTTCAAGCTCGAACAGCATTTCGTATTCACCCAAGTTCGAGGTTTATGACGTCCCGGCAAGGGTTAGCGCGGCAAGGTCTTCAAGCAAGGGGTTTAAATCTCTAAATAAATCTTGTCATTTTAATTGCTCGATCGACTCGCACGATGAAGAGGGTCTAAAGTAGATTCAACTCTCACTGTTTGAGTTCATTAGAGTCAACTCTCGAGCTTAGTGTTCTCTTGAAGGGCGTAGCTACAACTCATGCCACTTACACAACCAAGCTTAAATCGAATTTCCTTCTTGTCCATGATCTAAGGTTCGAAGTGTCTAACATCCGAACCCTCTTCTTACATCTTCTACTCTTCAAGAGACTGGTTGAATTGTTGCAAAGTTCGACCCTCATCTTACCAAAACAACACTCTCGAACACTCAAAACATAAAACAAAATTAAAATGCATGATGCACGTGATATGCACGTTCAAGTGTACCATTCACCGAAGTTGTAAATTGATCTTGTGATGATATGCTCAATGCTATAATCTTCTAGCCCACAACCATACCTTCAAATTCCCAATGCATCTCGTGCGACGAACACTATTCCGGTCATCATCCCGTAATTATTGCCTATCCTCGGAAGTTCCTCTAACCCAATCTTGCACTCTTGAATGTTCTCTTGGTCTTATTATTGGTCCCAAGAATTAAATCCGTCGAGCTCTAATTCATCACCAACAGCCTTAATCCGGATTCCTTCACTCGAAGACTTGCTCGTAGAAATCCTAAAAAAGAGGTATTGTCTTGTAATCATAGTTCCTCTTCGTTAAGGTGCTCAAAAGTACCACGTCGATTTTGATATTTAGCGCCACTCTTTTCCTGGAATATAAGAGAAGTGCATCCAAAGCCTCTTTCTCCGAGCACCTTTCTTCATTGCCGAATTACCTCGCTCAAAACTGTAATCATTTCTCGTGTAATTTCCTTCAGGCGTGGAATTATTTCCCTATGGTTAGTACTCATCTTCCTTGTTAAATTTGTTTTCCATCATCTCGCTCTTAACTCACGACTTCATTCGAGATTTTACTTCAATCCATTGAAGTCCCCCAAAAGCCCAACCAAAACCTTCTTTTAATTCTCTTCGAACTCCTTCTTTAAAGGCACGGTTGAATAGAGAATCAATCTCCATGCCATGAGGTTTTTGTTAACCCTATTTTGTGCCCATAATTAAGATTCTCCCTAGTATCCGTGGTGGATTAATCATTCCCTCTTCAGCACTTCCATCACGATACCTTATGAAGAAAATTAATTCTCCTTCAAAGTGGGTTTCCAATTTCCTTAAATCTTCAATCTTGTTTGTAGACTTTGCAAACCAATACCCTTCAACACCTTCTTTATAACATCCTACAACCTTCAACCTGATCTCAAGAAGGGGTCTTGAATTCTGGCCTTTTCTCTAACCATCTTTTCTAACTTCCTCGGGCACAAAACTTGGAAATTGAAATAGATTACATCCTATCAAACAAACACTAAATATACATGCTGGGTTACATATGCCCATGCCATGCATCACATAATTTCACTTAAACACATAAAATGTTACAAGCAATCATTTCGATACAAAGAGTAAATAAGTGCAAAATTGAATATATCATGGATGCACGTGCCATGAGTGCAAATACCTCCGACTTCGGATTCATGTTGGCTCCCAAATTGAACCCTTTGCTCACGCACCCTTTGTTGATTAGCTCTCGATTGCTCACAATCGAAAACCATATGTTTCCATGATCCATATGCATAGTATCTTTTCAACCTATCCCGACATGCCTCATAGGTATGGGTGTCTCCCCCACAATAGGCGCATGATCGAGACTCTCTCTTTGATTTCGGATAATCTCCGATCTTATATTTTTTCCCATGGACCTTTTTAGCTCGAGTACCACATTGATGGAATCTTTCTTCTACTTGTAGATTTGAGCATAATCCCAATGCATCTCTCAATCCCGAATTCTCTTCCTCCTTGACTTTTGTTATTCTTCGATTTTCAACCCTTAAAGCTCTTGTTGTAGCTTTGTCCCAAGTGCTCGTATCCTCCGTAATTAAGGCCTCCTTATCCCGAAGTCCTTCCATGAAGTACCAAGTCTTCATCTCCTCATCGTTCAGGATATGAGGCACGTAGGTGCCTAACCTCTCGAACTCTTCAAGGTACTCCGTGACCATTTTGTCTCCTTGTTTTAGGGTATGGAACTCCTCAAATCTTTGGTCTCGTAAAATAGCCGGTGAGTACCTTCTTCTAAACTCTTGAACGAAGGTATCCCATGTCAATCCTTCGTTCGTTGCTTCAATTTGTGGGGCAACTCTTTTCCACCACTGTCTTGCTTGTCCTTGCAAAAGTAGTAAGGCAAGGCGAGCCTTATTTTGTGAGTCGCACGACCATACCTACAATATACTTTCAATCTCGGCGAGCCACTCTTTCGCCTGGATATCATTGCCTTATCTAAATTGGGGAGGGTTGAATGTTCTGAAGTCTCGATACAATGTTGCCATCCGACTCATAGGTGCCAATTCGGTCATTGTTTATTCTCGATGATAAGGATGTTGATGTGATGATGGACCAAAATCTTATCGTCGAGGCGGCCTCCTGAAAATCTCACAACTACAACATAAATATAAGTATGCCGGTTAGTACGTGAGAATGTCACATAATTAAATCAAGCAAGAGCAATTAGATAAATGTAATGCATCACGAAATCTAAAATCAACAAAGTGTTACGAATTCAAACACGTATCATGTAACGTCTCGGTTTCGGGATGAACAGGTAAGCACGCCACGTGTGAGATTTTGAGCGTAGGATTTATTTTAATTCTTTAATTTTACAATATTTCTACATGACATCACATAATTTTATAAAATTCATGATACATTATTTATGTGAATTACATGGAATCGTATCATTGGAAAATTATTTCCTGTCATGGAAAAATATTTATTACGTGAAATAATTACCAGGAGTGATTTAATTACGAAAATTATCCCTACTTGATCCTCTTTCTAACTTTAGGGACTTAATTGCATAGCCTTTCCAAGGATCTAAATGATTGGATTTCAAAACCATATATCCTCAATTGCATGACTTGAACACTTAGAGGATTCAATTGCAATTTATGGTATTTCACTTGTTTCAAAAAGAGATGAATCGGTATATCATCTTCAAGCTTCCAAAGTTAATTTATTTTGATCTTTTCATCCCAATTTGCTTCCTATGTTCACTGGACCACAAGTTCAAGAAGAAAGAAAAGATTTCATCCATTTTCACCAAGTTTCTCAAGAAATATTTCAAGATTTGAAGCTTAGACACCATCTTCTTCTTCTTTCTCCATTTCTTGTTCTTCAAAGGGGGTGTGTGCATGGTTTGATGATTCTTGATCAAGTATATGTGAGCTAGGGTTTGAGAATTATGGCATAAATGGATTATTTGTTGATTGAAGCATCATTACATGATTATATCTTTTAAAACTTGGGACAAACTTGAATGATTTAGCTTGAATGATCAAGTTGAGCACAAACTTGAAAACTTGAATTCTTGATTATTTTTCATGGCTTATGTGTTTAAGTGATATATTATCATATCTTGAACTTATATGCATGAGTATTCCCAGAATTATGGCATTTGATGGTCCAAAACTTGGGACTTTGTTGCCTTGTTGTTTTTCCCGTAGCCATCCCCTATTTCTACTCTGATTTTCAGTTGCAGAAACTGGGAACGGCCCTTCCCACCTCAAGGCATTACGGGAACGGTCGTTCCCACTCTTTTAAATCAAAGCGGGCTGGCGAACCTGGGAACGGTCGTTCCCATTTTGGCCTGCGTCCCGGAAGGGTCGTTCCCAGCAAAGGCGTACTTTTAAAACTTAAAACGTTAGCGCGTTTCCGAAAGGCATGGGAACGGCCCTTCCCATTTTCAAAGGGAAGCCGGAACGGCCATTCCCATCCATCTGGCAGAAGAAAAGCTACTGCATAAATTTTGGTTTTTGGGGTTTTGATCCAATGGCTTCTTTGATCCTAAATTGATATTATACGATTGAATACATGTCGAAACAAGATATTTCCATGCTACATTTCATATTGCTCGTCATCTCGTTGCATTTTCGCCGTTCGTCCTATTTGGTCCATTTTGAGTCATGTCTCACGTATACACGTCGTGTTTGCACAGGTCACGAGGTCGTGGACGAGGAGCAGGCTCCCTAGAGCATATCCTTGTTTTGTTTCTTAGCAAAGGTGAGGTTTTGATATAGGTACTTAGAACCTTACAACCCTTTTGTCACATTTTCGGCGAAAAGCTGTTATATCTATAAACATTTTTAAACTATAAACATTTTCAAGCATGCAGGCCTTCATCGTTCACGATTTCTAGCATGTTTTGGCGAGTATATGATTGCACTTGGGCCCGAGGGTAGTTCTTGAGCCAACCGGGAAAGCAAGGGCTGACGGGTAATTCTTGAGCTATCCTCACCTCATTGGGATCACCCCCAAAGCCACTAGGAGATTGGTCGTGGAACGAGTTCCGTGCGTGGGAGTCATGTTCACGATGCACACCATGTCGTGGATAGTTGGGCCTGGAAAACCCACTATCACCTAGAGAAAGAAGGAGACTGGGGATAGATCCGGCACCACGGATTATCCTCGGGTTATTGTATGTTTCAAGCATGATTATGTCTAATTGAGCACTAAATGAATTGCATGATCTCGTATTAAATTGTTCAAGCAAGCACATATTGTTCACGTTGGTGTTAAGGTTGGAGATTTGCCCTTACTCGTCGGGGCCACATGTTTCCTGAAATTGACAAGTTAACAAGTTAAACCTGATAGTCGTAATCTCGGGCAAAGAACTATCGATTCTTGAACTTTATATTTATTTCATTTCCAAGTATTCACCCGAGATTATGACTTGCATGTGACGTATGCTATATATTTATATTGCCCCTCACTCAGTTTTCGGTAGACTGATACTTCACTTTTCAGGTACTCGATCGTGCTAGGCAGGAGTCGAGTCAGGTCTTGCAATTCTTGAGTCTAGTATTGTACCTTTCATGTATAGAACTTTTGGAGTATCATGTTATGGCTATCGTTATTACTACATTTGGATACTTGGACATGTATAACACATAAGAGATGATAATGTATTGATAGTTAATGTTGGTACATACTATGTATATATTTTGGTAAATATAGTACCTATACGTATTAATTGAAATGCTTCCGCTTTTGATTTCATGTCTTGGTTCGTTTATGTGGGGAGTGTCCCGCCTAGCTCGTTATTTTCTTGATTTTCACCCGTTCGCTATATGTTCGGTTTATGTACGGATTGTCCATTTTGTATATGAATCGGGCTACAGTGCGGGGGATGTAGTGCCTTGGGGGCTAGGGTGCTACATCTACAGGTGGTATCAGAGCCCGGTTGCAAAATCGAGGTTCTCGAGTCGTGTCAAGTGAGTCTAGGTCGCACGGAATAGGATTACTTGTTACTTGAGAGTCTGCATTTAATTGAATTATGTGATTTACCTGAATTCTGGAATTATTTGAACCACTTGACTTTCTTTAAATGTGTGCTTTAATGATATTATGGAATTATTTGCACACATTGCATTTATTAATCAAACCACGCATGTGTAGTGATTTGGTTTCAGGATGGACCGTGACAGACATCCCCGTGACCGATCCCCGAGACATCGGCATCACCATCATCGTCGTCATCATCATGAGAGATCACCTCTTCCTCCACCTGCTCAGGCACAACCACAGGATTTCATTAACGCAGTAGTGGGGCTGATTGATCACAGGCTACAGGAAAGGGTTCCTCTAGCACCACCAGCACCTGTAGCACCCCAGGAGAACTCCATTTCTGCTATATTGCGTGAGTTTCAGAATTAGCGTCCCTCGAAGTTCTACAAAGGCGATGATATAAAGGCGAAGATGTGCCTTAAAGAGGTTGAAAGAATCTGGCAGCTTATTCCATGCGATTCTCAGGAGAAAGCCCGCTGTACTCTTACTCTGATTCAGAGCGAGGCCTACTCCTGGTGGGAGAGCACACAGATAGTATTGGAGGCTTCCGGGACAGATATCACGTGGGAGGTCTTTGTACAGGAGTTCAGAAACAAGTTTATTCCTCCAGCTTCCATTACCCGCAGGTGGAGGGAATTTACAGAGTTGAAGGAAGGCGGGAGGTCCGTTGGCCAGTACATCACCGAGTTCGAGAAACTTTCTCGCTATGCACCCAACATAGCGAATGATGACTTTCACAAGGCGATGCAGTTCGTACAGGGACTCAGGCCAGACAACCAGGATGCTTTGAAAGCGGCTAACACGAGTACCTGGGCCAAAGCTACCCCCAAAGCTTTGAAGGTCGAGGAGTCAGACATTGCTAGGAGGCCTATTCCCCACACTGGACAGGCTTCAGGCTCGAGTTCGGGATAGGGGTTGAGTTCAGGAAAGAGGCCTATGGTTTATTCTGCGCCTCTAGCACCGAAGGACTCCGGGAAGAAATTTACCGCTACCGGGCCATCGCAGAAGGCTCCACGAGCACCTGCACCACCACAGCCACCTCAGAGACCGGGCTGCAGATTTTGTGGACTTCCTACACATACATACGAAAACTGCAGGCGACAGTTGGGTTCAGAGGTCATTACGGGTTGGACTTCGAAGACGGTACCCTTACTTTCCTTCTCAGAGGCTCAGAAATTGGTTAGAGATGGGGCTATAGGGTTCATTGCCTACATTCTGAATAAGCCCAAGGATCAGGTGAAATTGGAAGACACGGAAGTGGTGGAGGAATTTCTCGAGGTCTTCCCAAAGAAATTGGATACCTTGCCTCCCAAGCGAGAGATCGAGTTTGTGGTTGATCTTTATCCGAATGCAGAGCCGTATTCGAAGACTCCATATCGGATGGCTCCAGCAAAATTGAAAGAGTTAAAGGTTCAGCTCGAGGCATTATTGGAAGTCGGGTACATCCGGCCGAGTTCTTCACCCTGGGGAGTACCAGTTTTATTTGTAAAGAAAGAGGATGGGACTTTGAGGATGTGCATCGATTACCGGGAGCTGAACCGGATGACTATTAAGAACAAATACCCCGTTCCACATATCGAGGAGTTATTCGATATACTTCAGGGTTCCAAGGTTTACTCAAAATTGGATCTAAGACAGGGGTATTACCAGCTACGAATCCAAGCAGAGGATATTCCAAAGATAGGATTCAGTACTCGGTACGGGCAGTAAGAGTTCGTGGTTATGCCATTTGGATTAACTATGCCCCTGCAGCTTTCATGGATATGATGCCCCGGATTTTTAGGCCTTTCCTCGACAAGTTTGTGGTTATTTTCATCGATGATATTTTGGTATTCTCAAAATCTACCGAGGAGCACGCGAGGCATCTTAAGCTTGTTCTATAGGCTTTGAAAGAGCATCAGTTGTTCGCTAAATTCAGTAAATGCGAGTTTTGGATTGATGGGGTTGCATTCTTGGGACATGTGATTTCGGGCAAAGGTTTGGAAGTCGATCCCTCGAAGATTGAGGCCGTGCTTAAGAGGGAGAAACCAAAGAATACCTTGGAGATTAGAAGCTTCTTGGGATTGGTCGGATATTACAGAAGGTTCGTTCAGGACTTCTCTAAGATCGCTGCACCGTTAACCCGATTCACAAAGAAAGATGTCAAGTTTGTTTGGGACGAGAAATGTGATCAAAGTTTTAACTTTTTAAAAGAAAAGTTATTTTCAGCTCCGGTGTTAGCACTTCCAGAGGGTTCGGAAGAGTATGCCTTGTATACAGATGCTTCTAAGGAAGGCCTAGTTTGTGTTTTGACTCAGAAAGGAAAGGTGATCGCTTATGCTTCCCGAAAGTTAAAGGATTATGAGAAGAATTATCCTACACACGACCTGGAGCTTGCAGCCATGATCTTTGCTCTCGAGAAATGGAGACACTACCTCTACGGGGCTTCTTTTGAGATTTTTACCGACCACAAGAGCCTCCAGTATTTATTCACGCAGAAAGACTTGAATATGAGGCAACGGCGTTGGATGGAAAAGTTAGAAGATTATGATTGCACGATCAAGTATCATCCAGGAAAAGCCAATGTGGTCGCCTATGCACTTAGCAGGAAGGCAAGTGTATCGAATTTGGAAGCAAAGGAAAGTAATGCAATTGCTCCGATTGTACTAAAGGCTCGGGTTACCAATATTACAATTCAGCCGAAACTAAAAGATCGATTGTTTGAAGCTCAGAATAGTGATCCGGAGGTACAAAAATTTGTAAGTAAGGCTAGAGCTGATCCGGAGAGTTCTTTTGGGTTTGATGAGGCCGGTTTGCTTCGATTCAAGAATAGAGTGGTTGTACCTTAAGAGTTGAAACGGGTTCTACTTGAAGAAGCTCACAAGTCAGCATATTCAATCCACCCGGGAGTAAATAAAATGTATAAAGACTTGAAACAATATTATTGGTGGAATGGAATGAAAAGAGACGTTGCCGAGTATGTGAAGCATTGCCTGACTTGTCAGAGAGTGAAAGCTGAGCACCAGAAACCCGCGGGACTACTACAACCGTTACCTATTCCCGAATGGAAGTGGGAATCAGTAACGATGGACTTCGTTTCCGGATTACAGAAGGTGAAAGGTGGATTTGATGGAATTTGGGTAATGGTGGATAGATTCACGAAGTCTGCTCACTTTTTACCTGTCCGGATGTCCTATAAGATTCCAAAGTTGGTCGAGATCTATAACAGAGAAATTATCATACTTCATGGGATTCCAGTGAGTATAGTTTCAGATCGAGACCCGAGGTTCAGATCGAAGTTGTGGCAAGAGTTACAGGTGATGCTGGGAACGAGGCTCAGGTTCAGTACAACATTCCACCCACAAACAGACGGTCAGATAGAGAGATTGATAAGGTATTTGGAAGATCTAGTTCGGGCTTGCACGATGGATTTTCAGAATTCATGGCAAGAACAGCTTCACTTGATTGAATTTGCATATAACAACAGCTTTCAGGCTTCGATGGGGTTGGCTCCTTATGAACTTCTTTATGGAAGGAAATGCCGATCTCCGTTGTTTTTCGACTTGGAAGAGTGGAAATGGTCGAAACAAGAAGAAGTAAAGAAAGGTGTGAAATTTGAGAAACCTTCCAAGGTCGTTCAGGCTATGATTGAGAAAGTTCAAACGATCCAACAACGGATGAAAGCCGCGCAAGATAAGCAAAAGAGCTACGCCCATACACGCCGAAGAGATCTTGAATTCGAAGTTGGTGACCGGGTATTCTTGAAGGTGTCACCAAGGAAAGGTTTCACCCGGATCGGGAAAGGAGGAAAACTTAATCCTCGCTACTTAGGTCCTTTCGAGATTATTGAAAGAATAGGCGAAGTAGCCTATCGACTGGACCTACCAACGAGTCTTACGGGGATTCACAACGTGTTTCATGTTTCTCAGTTAAGAAAATACTACCCCAATGAGACTACGATTCTCCCCGTGGAAGAAGTTGAATTGGAACCGAATTTGACATTTGTGCGGAGACCGGTTAAGATCTTGGATCAAAAATTTCAGGAGTTGAGAAACCGGAGGATTCCCATGGTTAAAGTTTTGTGGAGAAGCGATAAAACCGAAGAAGCTACGTGGGAAACCAAGGATAAGATGAAACGGTTCCACCCGGAGTTATTTGCTCAGGACTAGAGAATCTGGGGACCAGATTCTTTTAAGGGGGGAGAGTTGTAACGTCCCGGTTCCGGATGAACAGGTAAGCACACCACGTGTGAGATTTTGAGCGTATTTTACAATATTCCCACGTGACATCACATAATTTTATAAAATTCATGATACATTATTTATGTGAATTATATGGAATCATATCATTGGAAAATTATTTCTTGTCATGGAAAAATATTTATTACGTGAAATAATTACCGGGAGTGATTTAATTACGAAAATTGTCCCTACTTGATCCTCTTTCTAACTTTAGGGACTTAATTGCACAACCTTTCCAAGGATCTAATTGATTAGATTTCAAAACCATATATCCTCAATTGCATGACTTGAACACTTAGAGGATTAAATTGTAATTTATGGTATTTCACTTGTTTCAAAAAGAGATGAATCGATATATCATCTTCAAGCTTCCAAAGTTAATTTATTTTGATCTTTTCATCCCAATTTGCTTCCTTTGATCACCGAACCACAAGTTCAAGAAGAAAGAAAGGATTTCATCCATTTTCACCAAGTTTCTCCAGAAATATTTCAAGATTTGAAGCTTAGACACCATCTTCTTCTTCTTTCTCCATTTCTTGTTCTTCAAAGGTGGGTGTGTGCATGGTTTGATGATTCTTGATCAAGTATATGTGAGCTAGGGTTTGAGAATTATGTCATAAATGGATTATTTGTTGATTGAAGCATGATTACATAATTATATCTTGATCTAGAGCATGAATTCTTGGAAGATTTAGCTTGAATGATCAAGTTGAGCATAAACTTGAAAACTTTAATTCTTGATGATTTTTCATGGCTTATGTTTTTAAGTGATATATTATCATATCTTGAACTTATATGCATGAGTATTTCCAAAATTATGGCATTTGATGGACCAAAACTTGGGACTTTGTTGCCTTGTTGTTTTTCCCGTAGCCATCCCCTGTTTCTACTCTTTTTTTCAGTTGCAGAAACTGGGAACGAACCTTCCCGCCTCAAGGCATTTTGGAAACGGTCGTTCCCACTCTTTTAAATCAAAGCGGACTGGCGAACCTAGGAACGGCCGTTCCCATTTTGGCCAGCGTGCCGGAAGGGCTGTTCCCAGCAAAGGCATACTTTTAAAACTTAAAACGTTGGTGCGTTTTCGGAAGGCATGAGAACGGCCCTTCCCATTTTCAAAGGGAAGCCGGAACGGCCGTTCCCATCCGTCTGATAGAGGAAAAGCTACTACATAAAGTTTGGTTTTTGGGCTTTTGATCCAATGGCTTCTTTGATCCCAAATTGATATTATATGATTGAATACATGTCGGAACAAGATATTTTCATGATACATTTCATATTGCTCGTCATCTCGTTGCACTTTCGCTGTTCGTCCTATTTGGTCCATTTTGAGTCATGTCTCATGTATACACGTCGTGTTTGCACAGGTCACGAGGTCGTAGACGAGGAGCAGGTTCCCTAGAGGATATCCATGTTTTGTTTTGTAGCAAAGGTGAGGTTTTGATCTAGGTACTTAGAACCTTACAACCCTTATGTGACATTTTCGGCCAAAATCTATTATATCTATAAACATTTTCAAACTATAAACATTTTCAAGCAAGCAAGCCATGATCGTTCATGATTTCAAGCATGTTTTGGCGAGTACATGATTGTGCTTGGGCCCGAGGGTAGTTCTTGAGCCAACCGGGAAAGCAAAGGCTGACGGGTAATTCTTGAGCTATCCTCACCTCATTGGGATCACCCCCGAAGCCACTACGAGATTGGTGGTGGAAGGAGTTCCGTGCATGGAAGTCATGTTCCCGACATACACCATGTCGTGGATAGTTGGGCCTTACAAACACACTATCACCCGGAGGAAGAAGGAGACTGGGGATGGATCCGGCACCACGGATTATCCTCGGGTTATTGCATGTTTCAAGCATGATTATGTCTAATTGAACACTAAATGAAATGCAAGATCACGTATTGAATTATTCAAGAAAGCACATATTTTTCACGTTGGTGTTAAGGTTGGAGATTTGCCCTTACTCACCGGGGCCACATGTTTCATGAAATTGACAAGTTAACAAGTTAAACCTGATAGTCGTAATCTCGGGCAAAGAACTATCGATTCTTGAACTTTATATTTATTTCATTTCCATGTCTTCACCCGAGACTATGACTTGCATGTGACGTGTGCTATATATTTATATTGCCCCTCACCCAGTCTTCGGTAGACTGATACTTCACTTTTCAGGTACTCGGTCGTGCAAGGCGGGAGTCGAGTGAGCTCTTGCAATTCCTGAGTCTAGTATTGTACCTTTCATGTATAGAACTTTTGGAGTATCATGTTATGGCTATCCTTATTACTACATTTGGATACTTGGACATCTACAACACATAAGAGATGATAATGTATTGATAATTAATGTTGGTACCTACTATGTATATATTTTGGTAAATATGGTACCTATACGTATTAATTGAAATGCTTCTGCTTTTGATTTCGTGTCTTGGTTCGTTTATGTGGAGAGTGTCCCGCCTAGCTCGTTATTTTCTTGATTGTCACCCGTTCGCTATATGTTCGGTTTATGCACGGATTGTCCATTTGGTATGTGAATCGGGCTATAGTGCAGGGGATGTAGTGCCTTGGGGTTTAGGGTGCTACATATCACAGCAAATCACGATGTACATGCAAGCACATAGCCACATTGTCCTATGCCGCTCGATCTAGACTGACACAACATGACTCTGAGCTCAGGTTTTGCAACTTAAAGCTCTGATACCACTTTAGGATGTAGCACCCCGCACGGTGGGTCACCACATCCCCCCCGCACTTAAGCCCAAATCACATACGAGATGAGAAATGTAAAACCCCAAACAGAAGGCGCCACATCCCCCGCACTCAGACCCGACCCGTATATGAAATGGAAAATCCATACACGTGCCAAATCAGAGCGAATGGAGACTCACTCAATCACTATGCTAGGTGGGAACTAAACCTTCAAAACCAATTAAACAATTCCAACAAGATAAATGTAATTGCGGAAGCGGAACATATATTCAAAAATTTTATCAATCATAGAGACGGGGTTCAACTAACATAGTTACCTAGTCCCGAAATGTCAACATATACATAAATCAAAAATCCAATCATAAATACGGGTTAAATCTATCCCTAGAAGCCTGTCCCGATTCAATAACATAAAATCAATACGATTCATGGTAATATAATCAATTACGATGTACAATGGTGTGACTCGGACTAGACCACAAGACTCGACAGACTCGAACTCCCACCTAGCGCCCCAAACCTGCAAAGCAACTGAAAACAAAGCTGGGTTGTAATGCCCCGGTTCCGGATGAACAGGTAAGCACGCCACGTGTGAGATTTTGAGTGTAGGAATTTATTTTAATTCTTTAATTTCATAAATTCTTACGTGACGTCGTATATTTTTATAAAATTCATGAAACATTATTTATGTGAATTATGTGAATTTATATCATCGAAATATCATTTCATGACACGAAAAAATACTTATTGCATAAAATCATAACCGAGAGTGTTTCAAATTACTAAATTACCCCTATATGTTCACTTCTTTAAATTTAAAGACTTAATTGCATGAACTTTCAAGGACGTAATTGAACATATTTCAAATTGTTGCATACTTGATTGCATGATTTCATAAACCGAAGGATTAAATTACAATTTGAATATTTCACTCAAATTAAGGAGGATGAATCACGTAACATTGCTTCCATGATCTTCCTTGATCATTTCTATCCAAAATTTCCCAACCAATTTTCTCTCCCTCACTCTCGGTTCCAAGGAAGGAAAAGGAAGAAGTGAATTTTCATCATATTCATCCAAGATTTCAAGAAATATTGTAAGAATTGAAGCTTGATCATATTCTTCATCTATTTTCTTCATTTCTTTATGTTCAAGGTCACAAGGTCGTGGACGAGGAGCAGGCTCCGTAGAGCTTATCCTTGTTGTGTTTTATAAGAGAAGGTGAGGTTTTGTTTTAGGTACATACAACCCTACAACCGTTATGTGTTATTTCGGCCAAAACGTATTATAAATATAAACGTTTTCCAAAATACAAATAATTCAAGCAAGCAAGCCACTATTGTCATGATTTCAAGCAAGTTTGGCGAGTACATGATTGCACGTGGTCCCGAGGGTAATTCTTGAGCCAACCGGGAAAGCAAGGGCTGACGGGTAACTCCTGAATTATCCTCACATTGTTGGGATCACCCCCGAAGCCACTAGGAGATTAGTGGTGGAAGGAGTTCCGTGTTTAGGGAGTCATGTTCCCCATACACACCATTTCGTGGATAGTTGGGCCTTGCAAACCCACTATCACCTGGAGGAAGAAGGAGACTGGGGATTAATCCGGCATATCGGGTTATCCTCGGGTTATTGTATGTTTTCAAGCATGAAATTGGCTATGTGAGCACTTTCGAATGCATGATCATGTACTGAAATTATAATACAAGCACGTATTGTCACGTTTGGTGTAAAGGTTGGAGAATCGCCCTTACTCGCCGGGGCCATATGTTCATGAAATGATCAAGTTAAAATGTTAAAATGATTCGTTGTAATCTCGGGCAAACAACAAGTATCTTGAACTATATATATATTCTTTTCCAAGTCTTCATCCGAGGCTACAACTTGCATGTGACATGTGCTATATATATTTATTGCCCCTCACTCAGTCTTCGGTAGACTGATACTTCACTTTTCAGGTACTTGTGAGCGTGATCGTGCTAGGCGGGAGTCTGGTCCAGTCTTGCATTTATACGGGTCTAGCATAGTGCCTTTCATGTATAGAACTTTTGATAGCAGCAGGTTATGATCGTTGTTATCACATTTTGAAATACTCGAGCATGTATATAAAATAACGAGATGATAATGTATTGATTTTTAATGTTGGTATATATTATGTATCTATTTGGTAAATATGGTACCTATACATATTTATTGCATTGCTTCCGCTTTTAAATTCATGTTTCGATTTAATTGTGTTGGGGAGTGTCCCGCCTAGCTCGGTTATTTTAATTGTCACCCGTTTGCTATAGTTTTGGTTTATGTACGGACTTTCCATTTCGTATGTGGATCGAGGCTATAGTGCGGGGGATGTAGTGCCTTGGGGTTAGGGTGCTACATTGGTTCAGTCTATAGGAGACTGATGGGTATAAAACAGGGCATATTATAATGATAATTCAGAATTTAAACACCCACACATGCAAGCCATAATCCCGCGTGAGGTTTTTGAAATATTTCCCAAGTGGGTAAAAGGAAAGAAAACAATGCCCGAGATTACAACTAATTGTCTCATTCATTTATTACAATCATGCGGCATTACGTGAGCCCGACGAGAGGGCGAATTCTCCAACCTCCACCTCGTGTGTGCATTTATTCATTTTTTCATTCATTGTTAGTGATCACACAATCATTCATTCATAATCATTCATTCATTATCGATCATTCATTCATTATCAATCAATCATTGCATAAGCAATTGCTTCCTTTTTCCTCTGGTTGGTAACGCGTCGTTGGATGAGGTGCACCTTCCCACTCAACGATTTTGCCTGCCTGGATGCCGTGTACTGACCCACCAAAGGTCTTGTCCTCGCTGATGTGTACCATCCCACTAGACGTGTTCCCTATTCATTATGGCTAGAGGGGTCCATGAAGCCCCAAAAGCAGGGACGCGTTCCCATTCCTCGCTAACCTCCTAGCGAGGGCCGGTATCACTGTAGTTTGGTGGAACTAGTGCACGGGATCCCCGTCAGCCCTTGCTTCCCCGGTTAACAACATGTACCAAGTCCCAGAGCCCCCATTCAGTGCAATGAATCATTACTCGCCAAAACATTAGGTAGGGTATTCAATAAAGAAAAGGCTTTACGTTGGAAATCATTGTCTCTTTTGAAATGACTCAATATAAATATATATACAATACTTTGGCTTAAAACTTCCATGTTGGATATATCGGGTCGATTAATATCTAATAGAAGAGAAACTCACCTAATATGTAGCACCCCGCACGTGAGGCGCCACATCCCCCGCACTAAGGCTCAACACGAGTAACGAAATAGTAAATCCGCACCCGTATCAAACCCTAGCGAACGGGAGACAAACATAAAAACCCTCCTAAGCTAGGCGGAACTAGACCCTGCAAAGAAAACCAATGCACGAAGTATAACGCATTGCAAAGCCAAAGTTCAATCATACAAACCATAAACGGAATTTGGGCTCTTCAGGCCTCTTTTTAACTCAAAAGCAAAACTCAGTAACAGCAATTCAATAACAATTACAAATTTTTCGAGTTCATGGTATAATAGAACGAATCATACATAATTCCAATACAGATATGAATGCAGAGACTCTCCTAACCTAACTTGACCAACACAAAGACTCCAACCACCTCCGCCTAGCTCGAACTCTGAAGCCAAACCTGCACAATAAAGTGTTGGGGAGGGAGAGGGTCAGTCTCTAGAAGACTGAGTGAGCAGGAGCGATATACATATATAAAAACATGCACATGCAAGTCGTAAATTCCGAACAAGGTTTTTATTTGAAATTAGTTCCCAAAAAGGGCAAGAGAATGACTAATCAATGCTCGGATTTTATGACTAAGTCATATTAATTTCATTACATTCATAAATCATACATAAATATAAGGCTCAGCGAGTGAGCGTGCACAATCTCCAACCAAACTCCGACCGTGTACGACAAATATCAATAATATATTGATTAGGCGACCAAGCAATATATCATAATACACACAGACGATAAATCATATCATAAACATATTCGTTTGGGCAATCCGGATCCCGGCATTCCCGCACGGTGCATAATCATATCATAACCAACCTTCTTCCTCCGGGTGGTGGACGGGCTTGCAAGACCCGGCCACCGGATCATACATAATGGCTAGTGAGGTACATGAATCCTCAAAAGCCCGACCTGCGTTTCCTCGTCAAAACTCCTAACGAGGTCCGTATCGTCGTAAATTTGGTTGGAACTAGTATATGGGATCCCCGTCAGCCCTTGCTTCCTCGGTTAGCCACATATACTAAGTCCCTGGGCCCGTGAACATAACGTATTTGCATAATCTCGCCAAAACATATCAATACATACATATGATACATACTATAAGAAATCATACCTTACCGTGTAACTCGGCATATGCTATATACGTACCTCTCCGTGTCATCCTAATCCATAGCTAGCATGAAGATACACGGTTTGGAGCATAGCCTCATTACAAAACCATTTTTAAGCTTATATACGCTCATACGTATAATTCAGAAGAATTTACTCGATAGCTTCATTTGAAAACCATATATATATATATAATCATAAGGTTTTGGCCAAAGCTTTTCACACAAGGGTTGTAGGGTTTGTTACATAGCTAAAACGAAAACCACCCTCACCTGAACCGTGAAGTTACAAGGATCGAGCACCAAGTGCCTGAACGATCAAAAGCTCTCCACCCTGGAGACAAACTGTACAAAAGACCACAAGACGTGTTTGTGAGACTCAAGACTCTTAATGAACCATATACGACGCACGGCAATGCTCACACATAAAATCATGTCATGAAAATGTTCATGTGCATTATTAAGGCATTTAACTCATATATCCACGTCATTCAATCATTCATTCATTATCATTCAGTTCATATTTCCAATCCAATAATTCAAGAATTCAAATAGGAGCATAGAACATATTCAAGCTCTTCCATAATGCTACCACATACTTCATATTACATAAGATATCATATTTCCAAGGTTTGACAACAAAAAGAAGTCATATGATATAGAAAATAAGTGATGCGATTCATAAACGACATATAAACACACATAAACGGCATTAAGAAAAAGCATGCCTATAACACATCCAAATTCCATGAAATTAAACCACAATACTCCTAACATATAATAAAACAAGTTCATAATTCAACACAAAAGGAGATAAAGCCATTCAAGAGGTGAAACAAATCAAAACCCGAAAAGGAAGCAACACGGACTGCGCAGGGGAAGGGATACGGGGGTGTCACCAACCCTAGCCAAACTGAGCCACGGGCGTGGCTCAGTACAGAGCTTCCCAGAAGGTGTGACACGCCCGTGTCTCACTCTTATGAGTAAATGAGACACGGGGGTGTCACGGTACAGAACTAAAACCTTTCACAAAGTTAAACCGGCAAAACTGAACCCTTACAAACTCAATCCAAAAACATACCAAATGAACTCCAAAAGCTCTGAAACTTAATATACAACATATTTGGCATGTTATGAACATTTTTCATTTAGAGTGCAAAGGCTAAATCACACGTTAAGATCATCGAATCCATGCAACAAAACTGGGTCGCCAAAATCGCACATATGAGCCCTAATGATTCCATCATGCCTTGATCAAGTGCTTAGGGGTTGAGTTTGGATCTGAAACTTTGGGGAATGCATGCTAACATACTAAACAACTAATATACATCATATATATGCAAAATGGCACAATTTAAAGCACATTAGGGTGACCAACAACCACACATAGGCAACAGCAACAATCTGTCATGGAGCATGCATAAAAACAGGCCATGTATTTCGGTTTTGAGGCTTCAAATGGATCCAAATACTTGAAACGTGAATGCTAACATATATAAAAATGAGTTTACATCAACTCCAAGCAATTTCACACGAAATGGAGACCATTTGATCAAGCAACAACACAAAATTTCACACAGCAGTTCGAAAAACAGGGGAATCAATTAGATCATCAAGTTTGGAGCTCCATATCTCAAAATTTTATAAAAGGAGCAAGAGAAGATATCCTCCTAACATCATATACTATCAGTTAGGAAAGAAATAATCCAAGAAACAAGCTCATATACTCATTTACAAGCAAGGAAATCAGCTACACAAGCAAATAGGTCACAAGAGCAAAAATCCCCAAAAGTTCATACAAAACCCAACACTCAAACCCTAACCAAATCTGATCCAAATCATGTTGTAAATAGATGAAATCAAGCATAATAGAGTAGATAAGACATAAATATTCATACCTTGAAGATTTGATGAAAGAAGGAAGTGATTTGAGCTCAAAATTACAAGATTGGCCAAGTTTTCCTCTCTTCTCCTCTATCTCTCTCTCTCGATCAGTAGCTGCAGAAAAGGGTGATATTTCTCTCGGTTTTTCAGAGCTAAAGGGGAAGAAAAAGGCTTAACCCAAGGTACACAAGTCATGGTTAATCTTTGGTTAGGTTTGGTTAAGTAAAAAGGGTCCCACCAAGGAGACTAGTCAACAAAAGGAGCTCTTCTTGCACGAGTTGTCCGTTACGGTTGGATTTCGAAGGTCTTAATGATTCCAAAAAGGTATGAGGCTAGTTCCATTGTCTCTGAATCGTCGATACGAAGGCAACGGAGTTGACGGAATTCGAATCCGAATTCCCGAGCTCAAGATATCACGCACGGAACCAAGGGTGCGCTAATTGCTCGTTAGCCCCCGACTTGGTTCCACAATCAAAATTAAATTCATAAACACGTCAAATGAATCCGAAAACATAAACCGAGCATACAGGCATGTTCATAACACACATATTTACAACATATTAAATTTTCACGACATTTCGGTATCAATACATATATGAACAAAGCACAAATAGAACACTCATGTGCATGAACGAATTCATATTGTTATAAATGAATTACTAAAACTTAAATTCCATATTAATTAAATTAAAACCAACTAATAACATGTTGAAATTAATTAACGAAATTACCGAAGTGGTTAAGGTAACACAAAACCCTAATTAAGAATTTAAACACTAAATATCAAAGTGAAATAAAATGAATCCATTTAGAGTAACAATAGTTTACGGTTTAAATCAAATAAAAACACTTATAAACAATTAATCATATAATTAAATAATTAATTTGCGCAATTTATAAACAAATACGCCACATTATTAAAACTGAAAAACTGGGGCGTTACAATCTCTCCCCCTTAAAAGGAATCCGTCCTCGGATTCAAAACACGCTTGAAATCAAACAATGAGAGATTCCCAGTCTCTCACAAACAACAAGGAGAGAGCCCCGTCTCTCGAGCAGCAATGAGAGAACCCCGTCTCTCCAACAACAATGAGAGAACCCCGTCTCTCTCAAGCAAAGAGAGTACCCCGTCTCTCAAACAAAATAAGAGAATCCCCGTCTTTTAACCGAAAATAAAGCAAGGAAGTCTCCAATACTCCCAAGCAACTCACGCAAAACCAAATTTAAAATCACGTAAGGCACCCAAAGCAAGTAATAAATGCCGCCCAAATTGATATCCAATTATTCCAAGTAATTTAACACAATACAAGATTAAAGCACCTAACATAAAAATTATATAAGTTAAAATTGCATGGATGCATGTATCATGAATGCTATAAGTACCGTTCACCGAAGTTTCAAAGTTTAGAACTGAGAGTTAAATTTGTCCAGTGTAGGATTTATCCTGAAGATAGCTCAGTGGTCAGCTTGTCTTGAACCTCTTCAAGGTTCCTCGGTGAAGCTATTGATAAATCCTTTAAGGATCATACTCTTGGATCCGTTCTGACTTGTACTATTTCCAGTCTTCACCATTTCCCACAATCTTCGTTCGACCATCCAATTCTTTTTAATTAACCGAGCTTGACCCCCCCCGAATATCCTTAGACCATCTGTCTCAATGTTAGATCCATAGCTACTATCTTACTCATATCAGAGTTTAAAATACCCTTGAGAATAACTACCCCTAACCACCTTGACGATTCAATCCCTACCTTGAGGTATCTGTCAATAGGATCTACCTTACACGAATCCTTTTCCATCTTCCGTTCCTGGTATCCATTCATTCCTTTTGACCCCTTAGGGTTATATTTGGCATCTAGCTCTACATTTCTTGAATCGAAGATAAAATGTTCTTGATGCGTTTTGAAGTTTGATGTAAATCCTCCAATGATCATCTTTTCCGGTTTGGTTTCTTCTTAGATTTCTTTCCGAAGTATTGTGGAACTAACCGAAGACTTGATAATATTGTCATTATTGAACCCCCTCTTGTACCCTATTGGATTACCCGTGATCGCCATCATTCCATCATATGCCAACTTGATTCGACACTCTCTCTTGTCAATTCTGACTTAGGAGTTTCCAGAAGCTCCCTTATAATTCTGTTATCCCCAGATCCATGTTCTATACATAGGGATATTCTCCAAGCCATTTCCGTTATACCTAATGAGGGACTCCAACCCGAATTGAGTAACTTAACTCTCCTCTTAACAACTTAACCATTCAAGCCGTCTTGTTTATTTCTGATCATCACTAATAGGACTCCCAGGTCTTCTTCAATTTACACTTTCGTTATTCTTACTGAAATATTTCTTCGAGCACCCTTTTAATCGTCCAATTTGTTCCTCGGTCGTGCTCTCCCCCTTAAATTTCTGTTGTCCCGGGTTGAACTCCATCGATTCTTCTTTTATCGAAACTCTTGATGAGTAAATCTCATTAGGTGGAGTTTAACTGATATAGAAATCAAAGATTTGGCTTTTCAACTCCTTCCCTAGTTCTCTTGGTGTCCGAAACTCCTTTCTTTATCTTGTCCGGAACTCTAGTCTCACTTCTCCTTCTGAATTCTTGTTTCCGTTAACCTATCCCTTAATAGAAGTTCTTATTTCCCAAATTCACCTTCCTTCTAATGTCATCCTATTATTTCTCTTCCTCATAACTCAAATGCGGCTCGGTTGAACTGATACTTGATAGTTGAGGAGAAAGGACTTCCTATCAAGTAAACACTAAAATGCATGTTGGGTTAAAATGACAATGCATGGATCACGTTTACATCAAGCAATTATACAATACCTTAGCGCAACGAAACCAATTAGAAATGCACGAATAGCATAAGATCAAGAGAATAAATAATTAATGCAAAATATGATGCACGTGCTATGAATGCTTTGGAACCTGTCACCAATGGGGTAAGTAGTTAGCTCGACAGCTTTTCCTTGCTACTCCAAGTCCCGCGGTTACTTTGACTTGGTAATTATTCCTTGCCTTTCCCACGGTATTCGAGATTCCCATGCATCTTTATAAATCAACTTGTATCTTCCACTTCCAAGGAGTTAGCATCTAATCTATTCTCTAAATTCGACCTTTACTTCCAATCGTCGTCTCAATCAAGAATCCCGCACTTACCCTTTCGAAAGTTCAATTCACCTCCCACTGCTTACATTTGAGCGCATGATTTCCTTGCAAGGAGTGGTTGCCTTTCTTTACCGTTTCCATTTGTTGCTTCATATCTTCCATTTCAACTTCACAACATGACAATTCAGCTTGGTCTTGGAAAAACAAGCTCATCTCCCACTCAACACCTTGCTCAAGATTACCGTGACTATTGTTTATGAGTTTCCCATCACGATCGAAATCCAAAGCACCCAAGTCCAACTCTTCCCGGTCTTAACTTCGATAGACTTGATTCCAATTCACTAGGCTTAATCGGAAATCCTTCTTGTCGACCCCAGGTACACAGCTCCTACCGGGCCCATTTTATCTGAGTCTCTCCTAACTATTGAGACCTCTTCAACGATCCAATCCGGGATCAAAATATCTTCAAGGTTCATTCCCTTCATTCTTTAGGTTGAAAAATCTTGCTGAATCCGATTAAAACACTCCAAGTAGCAGATTCTCATAAGTTAGTCTTTTGAGTCCCAACAATCCCATGATTAACTCCTATTCCGATTTCACCAAATGTCTCCCTGCCATCGTATCTCTAGATTCAATCTTCCCATTCCAAATCCTCATCCTTGACTCTAACTCCATTTGGGAAGTCTCACATCTCTAATTCTCTACGTTCTTCCCAAAGTATCCTACCCATCTTCCATGTCTCAGAAAACTTTGCAATCAATCTTCTTCGTCCTAGAACTTGGCCATGGTTTGATATCATCTTTATAACCTGGAAACCATAACTCATTTCAAGAATAGATGCATGCGATTAGTGCATGCTCATGGCACATATTCAATACGAAAAACAAGGACCCATATAAAATGCAACAAGTAATTCAACAAAATTTCCTGAGGAAACCAAATTCCATATTCAAGGTCGATGCAATGCATACAATATCACATAGTCCCTATGCCGCTCGACGTAGACTGACTCCGACATGACTCAAGAACACCGGTTTTGCAACCGGGCTCTGATACCACTTAAGGATGTAGCACCCCGCACGTGAGGCGCCACATCCCCCGCACTAAGGCTCAACACGAGTAACGAAATAGTAAATCCGCACCCGTATCAAACCCTAGCGAACGGGAGACAAACATAAAAACCCTCCTAAGCTAGGCGGAACTAGACCCTGCAAAGAAAACCAATCCACGAAGTATAACGCATTGCAAAGCCAAAGTTCAATCATACAAACCGTAAACGGAATTTGGGCTCTTCAGGCCTCTTTTTAACTCAAAAGCAAAACTCAGTAACAGCAATTCAATAACAATTACAAATTTTTCGAGTTCATGGTATAATAGAACGAATCATACATAATTCCAATACATATATGAATGCAGAGACTCTCCTAACCTAACTTGACCAACACAAAGACTCCAACCACCTCCGCCTAGCTCGAACTCTGAAGCCAAACCTGCACACTAAAGTGTTGGGGAGGGAGAGGGTCAGTCTCTAGAAGACTGAGTGAGCAGGAGCGATATACATATATAAAAACATGCACATGCAAGTCGTAAATTCCGAAAAAGGTTTTTATTTGAAATTAGTTCCCAAAAAGGGCAAGTGAATGACTAATCAATGCTCGGATTTTATGACTAAGTCATATTAATTTCATTACATTCATAAATCATACATAAATATAAGGCTCGGCGAGTGAGCGTGCACAATCTCCAACCAAACTCCGACCGTGTACGACAAATATCAATAATATATTGATTAGGCGGCCATGCAATATATCATAATACACACAGACCATAAATCATATCATAAACATATTCGTTTGGGCAATCCGGATCCCGGCATTCCCGCACGGTGCATAATCATATCATAACCAACCTTCTTCCTCCGGGTGGTGGACGGGCTTGCAAGACCCGGCCACCGGATCATACATAATGGCTAGTGAGGTACATGAATCCTCAAAAGCCCGACCTGCGTTTCCTCGTCAAAACTCCTAACGAGGTCCGTATCGTCGTAAATTTGGTTGGAACTAGTATATGGGATCCCCGTCAGCCCTTGCTTCCTCGGTTAGCCACATATACTAAGTCCCTGGGCCCGTGAACATAACGTATTTGCATAATCTCGCCAAAACATATCAATACATACATATGATACATGCTATAAGAAATCATACCTTACCGTGTAACTCGGCATATGCTATATACGTACCTCTCCGTGTCATCCTAATCCATAGCTAGCATGAAGATACACGGTTTGGAGCATAGCCTCATTACAAAACCATTTTTAAGCTTATATACGCTCATACGTATAATTCAGAAGAATTTACTCGATAGCTTCATTTGAAAACCATATATATATATATAATCCTAAGGTTTTGGCCAAAGCTTTTCACACAAGGGTTGTAGGGTTTGTTACATAGCTAAAACGAAAACCACCCTCACCTGAACCGTGAAGTTACAAGGATCGAGCACCAAGTGCCTGAACGATCAAAAGCTCTCCACCCTGGAGACAAACTGTACAAAAGACCACA
This sequence comes from Lantana camara, assembly GCA_037501455.1. Taxonomy (NCBI): domain Eukaryota; kingdom Viridiplantae; phylum Streptophyta; class Magnoliopsida; order Lamiales; family Verbenaceae; genus Lantana; species Lantana camara. The sequence goes on from CM074856.1 coordinate 87,797,224, forward strand.
AGACGTGTTTGTGAGACTCAAGACTCTTAATGAACCATATACGACGCACGGCAATGCTCACACATAAAATCATGTCATGAAAATGTTCATGTGCATTATTAAGGCATTTAACTCATATATCCACGTCATTCAATCATTCATTCATTATCATTCAGTTCATATTTCCAATCCAATAATTCAAGAATTCAAATAGGAGCATAGAACATATTCAAGCTCTTCCATAATGCTACCACATACTTCATATTACATAAGATAGCATATTTCCAAGGTTTGACAACAAAAAGAAGTCATATGATATAGAAAATAAGTGATGCGATTCATAAACGACATATAAACACACATAAACGGCATTAAGAAAAAGCATGCCTATAACACATCCAAATGCCATGAAATTAAACCACAATACTCCTAACATATAATAAAACAAGTTCATAGTTCAACACAAAAGGAGATAAAGCCATTCAAGAGGTGAAACAAATCAAAACCCGAAAAGGAAGCAACACGGACTGCGCAGGGGAAGGGACACGGGGGTGTCACCAACCCTAGCCAAACTGAGCCACGGGCGTGGCTCAGTACAGAGCTGCCCAGAAGGTGTGACACGCCCGTGTCTCACTCTTATGAGTAAATGAGACACGGGGGTGTCACGGTACAGAACTAAAACCGTTCACAAAGTTAAACCGGCAAAACTGAACCCTTACAAACTCAATCCAAAAACATACCAAATGAACTCCAAATGCTCTGAAACATAACATACAACATATTTGGCATGTTATGAACATTTTTCATTTAGAGTGCAAAGGCTAAATCACACGTTAAGATCATCGAATCCATGCAACAAAACTGGGTCGCCAAAATCGCACATATGAGCCCTAATGATTCCATCATGCCTTGATCAAGTGCTTAGGGGTTGAGTTTGGATCTGAAACTTTGGGGAATGCATGCTAACATACTAAACAACTAATATACATCATATATATGCAAAATGGAACAATTTAAAGCACATTAGGGTGACCAACAACCACACATAGGCAACAGCAACAATCTGTCATGGAGCATGCATAAAAACAGGCCATGTATTTCGGTTTTGAGGCTTCAAATGGATCCAAATACTTGAAACGTGAATGCTAACATATATAAAAATGAGTGTACATCAACTCCAAGCAATTTCACACGAAATGGAGACCATTTGATCAAGCAACAACACAAAATTTCACACAGCAGTTCGAAAAACAGGGGAATCAATTAGATCATCAAGTTTGGAGCTCCATATCTCAAAATTTTATAAAAGGAGCAAGAGAAGATATCCTCCTAACATCATATACTATCAGTTAGGAAAGAAATAAGCCAAGAAACAAGCTCATATACTCATTTACAAGCAAGGAAATCAGCTACACAAGCAAATAGGTCACAAGAGCAAAAATCCCCAAAAGTTCATACAAAACCCAACACTCAAACCCTAACCAAATCTGATCCAAATCATGTTGTAAATAGATGAAATCAAGCATAATAGAGTATAGAAGACATAAATATTCATACCTTGAAGATTTGATGAAAGAAGGAAGTGATTTGAGCTCAAAATTACAAGATTGGCCAAGTTTTCCTCTCTTCTCCTCTATCTCTCTCTCTCGATCAGTAGCTGCAGAAAAGGGAGATATTTCTCTCGGTTTTTCAGAGATAAAGGGGAAGAAAAAGGCTTAACCCAAGGTACACAAGTCATGGTTAATCTTTGGTTAGGTTTGGTTAAGTAAAAAGGGTCCCACCAAGGAGACTAGTCAACAAAAGGAGCTCTTCTTGCACGAGTTGTCCGTTACGGTTGGATTTCAAAGGTCTTAATGATTCCAAAAAGGTATGAGGCTAGTTCCATTGTCTCCGAATCATCGATACGAAGGCAACGGAGTTGACGGAATTCGAATTCGAATTCCCGAGCTCAAGATATCACGCACGGAACCAAGGGTGCGCTAATTGCTCGTTAGCCCCCGACTTGGTTCCACAATCAAAATTAAATTCATAAACACGTCAAATGAATCCGAAAACATAAACCGAGCATACAGGCATGTTCATAACACACATATTTACAACATATTAAATTTTCACGATATTTCGGTATCAATACATATATGAACAAAGCACAAATAGAACACTCATGCGCATGAACGAATTCATATTGTTATAAATGAATTACTAAAACTTAAATTCCATATTAATTAAATTAAAACCAACTAATAACATGTTGAAATTAATTAACGAAATTACCGAAGTGGTTAAGGTAACACGAAACCCTAATTAAGAATTTAAACACTAAATATCAAAGTGAAATAAAATGAATCAATTTAGAGTAACAATAGTTTACGGTTTAAATCAAATAAAAACACTTATAAACAATTAATCATATAATTAAATAATTAATTTGCGCAATTTATAAACAAATACGCCACATTATTAAAACTGAAAAACTGGGGCGTTACATAATACACCTTACCGAGAATACCAAAAGAAAGAAAGACTTGAAGGTAGTCAAGAACCCGGCATGTCTCCTCCCTGGAGAAGACTGTACAAAGACAACATAATGTATACGTGAGACTCAAGATTACATATGAACCATATATGAGGCACGGTAATGCAATGAACGTGATATGAAGTGCATATGAGACAATAGCATAATATGAAGATGTTCGTGTGTACAGTTAATACATTAGAAGCACATAAACGAGAAATTCATTCAAGCTCAATCCATACATGAAAGCTTCAAGTTCATTAGTTTCATGTCTTTCATGAATCATATCGAACTGGGCCATAGACTTCAAACAAAAATCATAACAAAATATATTAATATGTTTAAAGTGCACATAAATAAAAAATAAACGAATACAAGGTATAGAAATCAACTAAAGAAGCACGAGAGCCATGAACGCATCTTTCCATGAACTAAGTGTCTTATGTGATGTTTAGGGGGATAATGGCACCGAAACCCTATAAACCCTAATTATTTTCAAACCAGCACTACGCCATTTTATTTCGGAAACCCCAGAGAACCTATACGTATTTTCTTAGAAATTTTCAGTTCTCTTTTCAATGCTTTGAGGTTTCGTTTATATGTCCAGAGCAATTTAAGAATTTATTTTCAAATAAAAATTTTCGTCGCTAGAATATATTTGTAGCACCCGAGCGCAAGGTACCACCACCCCCTCACCGAGACCCGACCCGAATATGAAATGGACTATCCATACCCGAGCTAAATCACGGCGAATGGGGATAAACACACATGATATGCTAGGCGGGACTAACCCTTAAACCATAAATCAGAGTAGAACATTAAAGCGGAAGCATTAACTTAACACATATCACGTACACTGAGCATCAAGCTCCAAAACTAGATTATCTAGAATATTCACATGCCATCACGGCTCAAAACATGTACGCTCCAGTCATAAGATATATACACTAATCATAAATATAAGTATGCAAGTGACCCAAAATACAAGAGCTAGAGACAAATGCGAAACACCCGACTCCAATTCCCACCTAGCTCCTCTGACACCTGCATAAAACAACTGAAAGGGACTGGTAAGTATAAAACGGGCATAGTATATAAGTATCGCAGAATTTAAACACATTTATGCAAGTCTTAATCCCGTGTGAGGTTTGAGAAGAATTTCCCCAAGTGGTTAAAACAAAGAAGACATCAACGGGATTACGAAAATCATATTCATTCATAATTAATCATAGCGTTTCAAGGCCCGGCGAGTGGGCATGTATTATCTCTAACCAACACCTTGTGTAAACATATCATAATTTACTCGTTATCATACATATCTTTGGTGCACATACATTCATGATCATAATCATACACATACACCTTTTTCCTCCGGGCGGTGGATGGGTTTGCAAGACCTGACCACCTCATACAGAGTGGCTAGTGAGGTACATGAATCCTCAAGAGCCCGATTCCCCCTCCTCGCTAAAAGTCCTAATGAGGTCGCTTACGTCGTAGTTCATGGTTGGAACTAGTGTATGGGATCACCGTCGGCCCATGCCTCCCTGGATAGCCACAAACACTAAGTCCTTGGGCCCGTGCTCATACATACATGATCTCGCCAAAATCATAAGGTAAGTTTCATAAAAGAAAAGGCTTACGTTTGAAATCATTTGCTCGAGAAAAGACTCCATATACATATATATCGTTTTTGCTTAAAACCTTTCATATAAGGGTTATACATAGGTCAAGGTATCTATTAGAAGAGAAGCCAACCTTAGAACGACAAAAGAAGAGCACAATAGCCTCATGGACCGGCCTCGTCTCCAACAGGATCAAAATCTGTGCAAGGAAGGTGAAGTGAGACTCAAAATGACCATATAAATGCTAGGCAATGTAATGATCATGATATGAATGCATAAAAGATCATATTATGTAATGAACATGTTCATGTGCACTATTAATGTCTTAAAGACATATAAACATTCATTCCATTCAAGTTCATAACCTTCACATTTACATCAAATTGATCCAAGAAATTCAAATAACGATCATAACACGTAGTATAACATGTTTACAATTAGAAAATAGGTAAATAGAGACATTCAAGTCATGTTCGGAAATGAAATAGCACGAAATAGATAACAATTAAATTCTAAAATTTAAATAAATTAAACAGTACTTAAATATATATACAAAATCATATTTATATATTTATATATAGGTGTACGTACAACATTCATGCAATTTACAACAAAAATGGAACAATCATGCATGTAATGAAATAAATACGTACAAAAGCATGCATTTAATAATAAACAAATGAAATTAGTATCTATGTATGCAAACATCTATAAATACATACGTAGCCATGCATGAATGCAACAATGGAAATTAGAAACCAAATATGAAACGATGCATAAGAATTTAAAAACGGAATTTTCAGCCAAGTTGACAAAACTCGAATCCGAGTTTCGTTGCTCAAGATATCGCATACGGAACCAATGGTACGCTAATTGCTCGTTAGCCCTGTTTTGGATTCCAAAATCAAAATAAATTTGAAACTCATGCAAATGAATCCGAAAACATGAAATGAACACATATTCATATTCATGACACGTATATCTCGAACATATTAAAAATTCACGAAATTTCGATATCAAATCATATAAAAACGAAGCACGTTTATAACACTCATGAGCAAGGCATAAATAAATTCACAATATTCCAAAATAAATAACAAAATTTAAATGAAATTTTAAACATGTATATAGAAGTGCACGAATTTAATATACAACTAATATTAATCAAATTAGATATAAATCAAATTGCTCAAATTAAATATAATTTAAATCAAAGTGCACAATTTAAATTGAATTTAATATTAATTAACTTAGGATATAAATAATTAACATTTAATATATAAAATTAAATATATAAAAAATGAGTAAACAATTAATTCGCGCAATTTGGTAAACACATACGTCATACCTATACGGCCCAAATATCGGGCGTCACAGTATTTCTTTCGATAGAATGATTTAACCCTTGTGATCATCGCCATAACGTTCCTCGATTTTTTCTACATTTTTGGAAAGCTTTTCGGACCTTCAAATTTTATCCTAGTACTTATTTCATAATTAAATCAATTTTCGAAATTCAGAAAAATCCTATCGTCCAATTTTGACCCGTGAGTAACCGTTTCGAAGCTAATTTTATTTCCTAGCTCTTGGACACTTTACCAGCTCCAAAAATATGCAAGAGAAAGGTGAAATTCCCAGATTACCGCTGCTTTGACAATTATGTTAAGAAGGAAACCTATTTTTGGAAATTCATAAATTACCCCACCTTAACTCCCTAGAATAAGTTTTATTTACACTTTAGTCCTTCCCTACAACTATAAATAAGTGGCCAAGGCTCTCATTTTTGCTCACTCCATTCTCTCCCTCTGCCCCTTGAGTCCGAACCCCCACCCCCTCTCTAGGTATGTTTTCTTATTTTTTTATGTTTTTTTTATGTTTTAATTCGTTTAATTTATGTTTTAGCTTTATTTATTAATTATGCTAGGTTTAGGTTTTAATATATGTTTTATTTTGTGCATGAATTATGTGATTTAATTTATGCTTTAAATATTCATGAATTTAAGAATTATGTTTCTTATAGTATAGTTTATTATTAAATGTGTTACATAATCTAATTATGTTACAATTTAATCATTTGACAATTATTCTCAAAAACAGGGGATCAAAGTCGGTTTCAAAGTTCACATTTCTTCTCTAATTAGGGTTATTTAAGACCCTAAGAAAATACATCCTTAAGTTCTTGACACGAGCTTTCAACTGAGACTAATCGTTTACTTGAATCCTTTCTTCGAAAAGATTATTCCTTGTTTAAGTGTTCCGCATTCTTGTTGATCTTATACTTCAATACTTCGATATCCTCACTCAATCATGAATCATTAATATAGTTTGGAACTTAGTTCCTTAAGGCTCATGTCTAAGATCATAAATTGATTAAAGATTGTTCGATTTGCATTGATCTATTAACCCAAGACTGTATAAATACTGTATACATACCATATAAATACATGTATACATACAGTATACATACCGTATACTTGAATAGTGACCTTTGACCATTGACCTCGACCTTTGACCCTTGGCCTTTGACTTTGACCGTTGACTTTGGCTTTGACAAAGAATTTTGACTTTTAACCTAAATGATCGTTTCGAAGAGACGAATTCAACGGTCGAAGCCTTTTTCGAAAATTCTCAAAAACAGGGGATCAAAGTAGGTTTCAAAGTTCACATTCCTTTTCTAATTAGGGTTATTTTAAGACCCTAAGAAAATATATCCTTAAGTTCTTGACATGAGCTTTCAACTTTGACTAATCAATTACTTGAATCCTTTCTTCGAAAAGATTATTCCTTGTTTAAGTGTTCCGCATTCTTGTTGATCTTATACTTCAATACTTGGATATCCTCACTCAATCATGAATCATTAATATAGTTTGGAACTTAGTTCCTTAAGGCTCATGTCTAAGATCATAAATTGATTAAAGATTGTTCAATTTGCATTGATCTATTAACTCAGGACTGTATAAATACCGTATAAATACATGTATACATACAATATATAAACCGTATATTTGAATAGTGACCTTTGACCATTGACCTCGACCTTTGACCCTTGGCCTTTGACTTTGACCGTTGACTTTGGCTTTGACAAAGAATTTTGACTTTTAACCTAAATGATCGTTTCGAAGAGACGAATTCAACGGTCGAAGCCTTTTTCGAAAATTCTCAAAAACAGGGGATCAAAATAGGTTTCAAAGTTCACATTCCTTTTCTAATTAGGGTTATTTTAAGACCCTAAGAAAATATATCCGTAATTTCTTGACACGAGCTTTCAATTGAGACTAATCGTTTACTTGAATCCTTTTTTCGAAAAGATTATTCCTTGTTTAAGTGTTCCGCATTCTTGTTGATCTTATACTTCAATACTTGGATATCCTCACTCAATCATGAATCATTAATACAGTTTGGAACTTAGTTCCTTAAGGCTCATGTCTGAGATCATAAATTGATTAAAGATTGTTCGATTTGCATTGATCTATTAACTCAAGATTAAGGCTAACTCGCAATCAATGTTCCATTCTTAGTTAAATGATTCTCCTGCATTAAATGGTATTACTCTCCTACGTACTATGTTATATGAATCTAATTATGCCTCATGCTTTGATGATTATTGAAAAATTACCATGAAATCTCGCCACATGATAGGATATGCTTTGATAATGTTTCGTCCTGTACTTATGATATCGTTATGTGTTATTGAATGACTTGAGATCATCCCTACTTGTTTATGTGACTATATGGTTTATGGATAGAAGCTTAATCATTCACCACTCACAGGTGAAGTCCGGATTTATTGTGGCTCTGGTATTATTGCATAATACTGTTTATGTAGGTGAGGTTTAAACTATTTCAACTGGAACCATGAATATTCCTACGTATTGAAATGATTTCAAAATCAACGCCTTCGGGTGCAAAGATTCTTATCTTTCAAGTTAAACGCTTTCCCATTTTGGGGCAAGACTTCAAGTTTAAAGTTAATGGTTTCTTTTAAACGTTCTGTTCACTGCTATACTGTCTTGATTAACCAGTTCTTGAACTTCGTGTGCTTTTGGACTTTTCAATATTTTGGATAATGCAAGCCTTGGAAATCCTGTATTGTTCGGCCCTGGCGGTATGGTTGAGTAGGAGACCGGGAAGCGTGCGCCAATGGCTACTACGATACTGGCCGTCCTTGTTGATCATGATGATAGTTATAATCGGAGGTTGGTTATACCACATCATGATCGGGAGAGTTAGATGTAATTCCTCCCATTCTTGTTTACGTCACCGCGGGGTAGCTCCCTGGGCGCGACAATTGGAGGAAGAAGGATGGTGCATGTGATCATGGGTATCGGGATCCTAACCGATCTCAATACCAATTCTGTTAAATGTTTTCTGGGAGTAAAGATTCGAGACTGCCTAGCTTGCGGGCAAATTCTATTGTAAAGACTAGTTCATACTTTCAGAAAATGTACCCTATACCTTATTCCCTTTTGTAAAAGTATGTATGAACCAGAACCTCTGATGTGTGTGTATGTGTGTGTTTGCTTGGAAATATTGTTTCAAAGTAATGCTTTGAAGTACGGTTCTGAATCAAAGTTTTAAAGAAAAAGCTCTGAAACTCAGTTTTAAAGTGCAATTTGAAGTAAACCTCTTCTGAAAGTCCTAAAGCTTTCAAGTACTTATATTGTTTCAAAAGTCATGCCTCAGTCCTTTTGACTAATACCTCTACCCTGTTTTTTGACCTCATGGTTTCAGGTTCAGTGATCGCTTGTTGGCTGGTATCTTGAAGTATAGGAAATCCTTTGTTGCGCTCTTATGGTCAGGTTCTTCGGAACCATCTGGGTCACCACCCCCTGGATGATAATGTAATGTCCAATTAGGTATTTATAGATCTAGGATCCGGTGTCCTTTGTTACTTGTTTACTCTAGTTGTATTATCCCTTGACACTATATCAAAATATCTCTTTCAATACTCAATTCTTGTATAGTCCTTGTATTTAGTTACTAGCCTCTTGTGTCTCCTGATTTATGTTTCGAAAGATTTAAATTTCTCATATTTCCGCTACAATGTTCACTTCTATTACTCTGATCTTGTAATATTTTGTCCGTTCGCCGGCGTGCTTCTTGGGTGCTAGGTCTCCTATCCACTTGAAAGGCACAACGTTGCAGGGTTGTGGCCCCTTCGGGGTTCTACACAATATAATAGATGCACTCATACATTAAATATATATAAATATATACACAAACACACGCATACAGAGCAACAATTACAACAAAGAAGGAAGAAACTTCACAGTAGCGCACAACCAAGCTTAACGGGCGTTACAACCACCCAGTTGATCCCAGGTAACGGGCGTTAGTTGAGGCAGTAGCCTTCTCCTCCGAACTCCATGGAAGGTAACGAGAGTTACCAAATTCAAGTGTTAAGCCCTTAACGGGCGTTACTGCTCCGTAGCAGCTTCTCCTCCGTGAGAATGCTATTGTTTCTCCTGTTTTTCTCTACCATACATAGCAGCAGCAACAAGGCAGTGAAGCAGCAACTCGCAGTAGCAAGGCAGTAAATAGGTACAACAAGAAAAGCACCCAAAACGCAGCAATACTCCAGGCAAACTCACACAAAGCAGCGGCAAGATGTGAACCCAACAAAGTTCATGAAAAACTCTAAGAAACTCAACCGTACAACCAAGGTGGAATCCCATACAATTCATGTACATCAAATTCAAGTATATATACAAATAAATGCAGTAACGTTGATCACATTTCATGCCTCAATTCACACAAAAACCGAATCAAAGTCATGGATTCAAAGATTGGAGCTTAACATAACTATTCATACATAAATTCATAACTCAAACAACCACGGCTCAAATTAAGCAAATCATGGATAAAAAGGACCAGAAAAAGTTGGAGAAAACATTCATATTCTTACCTCTTGAATTGGATGAAGAAAAATGGAGATTTGAGCTCAAAAACCTCCCTTGGTGAATATTGGCCGGGAAAGGGTATGTTCTTCTCCAAAGATGGAGGAAAATCTTGTTCTTCTCCAAAGATGTAGATTTTCCTCCTCTTTTCTTGAGTGACAGCCAGTCAAATGAGGTAGGGAGGGGTAGTATATTGAGTTGGTGAAATGTGGGGCCAAGAATCAAGTGAAAATATCAAGAAATAAGGGGTTTATGTGCAAATTACTCCAAAGGTGTCATTTAAGCTCGAGGGTCAAGTTTCGGTGAAATTTCGGAGTATCATATGGACATGGAAAAATATAAGGCTTGTCCCATTATCTCCGAATCATCGATTCAAGTCGAACGTTGGTGACGGAATTTAAATCCGAATTCCCGAGCTCAAGATAAGTCGCCCGGAACCAAAGGTGCGGCAAATGCTCTTTAGCCCCCCGTTTTGGTCTCGTTCCCAAAATAAAATTTGTTACCACATCAAACGAGATCGAAAACATGAAACGAGCATATAGACATGTTCATCACACATAAATCTATAACATATCACAAAATTTCAAAATCAAATCAGATAGGAACGGCACACGATCAAAACACTTAAGTGCATAACATTCAAGAATCCTTTTAAGTTTCATAATTCAATTATAAAATTAAATTCCATTTTAAATATTCTTTAAAAATGTAATGAAATAAAACTAACAAAAATGATTAATTAGAATTATAATTATTATAAACAAAATTACATAATTAATTAATTTAAATGTGCAATTACTTAACACATATGTCATACTTGTACAACTGAAAAACTCGGGGTGTTACAACCTCTCCCACAAGCAACAAAGAGAGAAAACCCTATCTCTTGAACAAAGTGAGCACCCCGTCTCTCGAACAACAAGAAGGGAACCACATAAGGCACAAAATATAACACACCTAGGAGCAAACACCACGAAGAAGGCATCAAAACACTCGAACACGACAACTTGTAATCAAAACAATCACACAAAGCCAGGTAATAATTGTCACTTACATCCAACGTCGATCATACAAAAGTAGTTAACACGCCAGGTGATTAAAGCACACGTTATCAAAATTATTTGATTAACAATGCATGCATGCATATGCCGTGAATGTCTGATGTACCATTCACCATGCAAACTAATTTGAAACAAAGGTTTTCATGGTCCCATGGTATGGTCCGAACCCAAAACTAGCTCGACTCTTGGCTTGTCTTAAATATCTTCAATATGTCCACTTGAGAAGCTGATAAGATCCTCGATTGCTCCTATTCTTAATTCCACTCTGATTCTTACCCCTTCTCACCCTCTTCTATTTCGCGCTTATGCGTTGACCCTGATCCAATCAACTCGCCCATCCAAAACGAGTCTTATTCTACGTCTCCAAATTTCAGATCAGCCTTCTTTAAGGTCCATGTCTCCTTCCGTAATTTAGTGAAGCTTTTGAAATTGGAATGACCTTTTTAATTAACAGTCACAACCTTCTTAACTAGTTTTATCCAAACCGAGTTGTGATCATCGGTTCCCAAAATTTTGGATCAATCTCTTCTTGGATCTTTCTTTGTCCTTTCATCCCCTTGGAACCATTAAGTGCGTATTTAATTCCGGCCCACTCAGATTTCTAATCGAAGGGAAAACTTCCTTGATAATTCTTGAGGTTCAATCCAAGCCCTTCAACGGTTAACCCTTTTTGATTCTTTTCCTCTCAAATTCCTTTAAATCATCATGGAAACCGACGACTAATTTAGTAGGGTTTTATTTTTTTGGGTTGTCTGAACCCTTCCCATACTTATTTGAAATAATTTGCATGGTCACCATCAGCGGGACATAATGGTCCGATTTAACTTCCTCACCTCAGAACTGATATAAAAGTCCAGCAGAAGTTCCCTCATAATTCTATCATCCTCAAAACCGGAGAACGATTGTGTAGAGAACCAAACATTTCAAGATTGGAAGGTTGAGCTTGTACGTGTTTCCTAACAAGAGATCGGCGGCATTATATGTCTTGATGTTTCCTCAGGAAAATTTATCTCCACTTTGAAGGTCTTAGACTGATAGTCCCTCTCATTCTTTTCCATCTCTATCATTAAGATTTCCATGCCTACCAAGGCTTACATTTCCATCGCTCCTACTAACACTTCTTCGAGCGCAACCTTAAAAGTATGTTTGTCTCTCGGTCACGCTCTCCCCCTTAAAAATTTCTCCTTCTCTAATCGAACTCTATCTTTGATCTTTTATCAAAATTCCTAATCCTCTTCAACCGAGTAACTCTAGCTAGAAAACGGTTCGGTGTGTTACCCACATTTATTTCGAGTTGATTGATTTGGAATTGCGCCCCTTGTTCGTTGCTCCCTGAATTTCCTTCTTTTAATTCTCTTGAAATCCAGAATCCCATTCTTTTCCTCGTTGATCGGAACAACTCGAAGTCAACTCCAACCCTTAATCTCTAGAATTTGATTTTCATCTCCGTATTAATCCTATCAACCAAAATGTCCTTTCTGACCCGGTTTGATAGAGCTTCGGTTGAATTAGTAGTTGGAGCATGAAATGGAGAAGGTACCATAACAATTAAACACTCAAACAATGCATGTTTGGGTTAGGATATCAAATACGTGTAGCACATGTTTTCAACAAGGAAGATGCAACATGTAATCATTAATTATGATAGTAAAACGCACAAAGTAAGAATTAAATAAGTAGATACAATGTATGATGTACATGCTATGAATACATTGAACCTGTAACTATAGTAGTGGCGTCAGCACCATATCTTATCCTTGATCTCGACGTTGCAGGCATAAGTTGTATGGTTGAATACGGCCCTGTCATCAAGAATGATTCCCGATCCTTATACTCTACTCTTCCTCGTATAAACACATGCCTGGAAGTCCCGAGAAGTTGATATAGCTCCAATTCTTCCAACTTCTCTTCGTTCCTCCGCTTTATGTCCACTTGTTGATTCATGATAGTTGGTATATTAATTATGCTCGCTTGCAAGGTTCCGTTGTGAATCCACAAGGTTGGTGTCTCTCCATTCCATGCATTTTGCTTGAGAAACTTCCAGCATCTCCTACAATGAATCGCGGACCTGTAATTACCCTCGAATTTCTCACTTTGACTTTCCATTCTGATCGTCTCCTTCCATCTTCGAAGTCTCAGTGGTGAACTTTGAGTGATTCGATCTTGTATTGAATATCTTCATACTCGGATGAATATGAATTCCCCGCTCATCTCGTTGCCTCACGTATCTTTTGAATTGGTGCTTGAAGTCCTCACGATGCTTCTATGTTGATGATCTTCAAGATTTGTTGAGAGGATGAGATTGACAAACTTCTTCCATAATCAAGGTCTTCGTTCCTGATGCCGAATAATGGAATGTAGCATTTTGTGAGCCCTGAAGGTACAACACCCAACCTTCAAATCCCATTGACTCCACACTCCCTTCATCGATTAATAGGAGAAACTTGTAGTTGAGGTGGACAGTAGCTTTGTTAGCAGGACAACAACCTATAACCAAATATTCAACTCAAATATAGATGTATGAGGATTACTATATGCTTATGGCACTTATTTATAACAATGAACACGTATTAGATTCAAAATGAAACAAGTTAAGCAGTAATGTTGAAAATGAATCACATATATCAAGTAATTCCAACGATTCATGTCAATTAATGATGAAAATTCAATGCAATGCACACGTTAACAAGTTGTTCCTATACCGTACGACCTAAACTGACTCAATCACGACACGCAAACCCCGGTTTTGTAACCTGGAGGCTTTGATACCACTTAATGATGTCACACCCCAAACGGAACACGCCACATCCCCCACACACAGACCCGACCCGTATATGAAATGGGAAATCCATACACGTGCCAAATCAGAGCGAAGGGACTCACTCACTCACTATGCTAGGCGAGAACTAAACCTTCAAAACCAATTAAACAATTATAATAAGATAAATCCAATTGCGGAAGCGGAACATATATTTAAAAATTTTATCAATCATAGAGACGGGTTCAACTAACATAGTTACCTAGTCTCAAAATTCCAACATATACATAAATCATAAATACAATCATAAATACGGGTTCAATCTATCCCTAGAAGACTGTCCCGATTCAATAACATAAAATCAATGCGATTCATGGTAATAAAATCAATTACGATGTACAATGGTGTGACTCGAACTAGACCACAAGGCTCGACAGACTCGAACTCCCGCCTAGCGCCCCAAACTTGTAAAACAACTTAAAACAAAGTCGGATTCAGTCTATAGGAGACTGGTGGGTATAAAACAGGGCATATTATAATGATAATTCAGAATTTAAACACCCACACATCCAAGCCAAAATCCCGCCCAAGTGCGTGAAAACAAAGAAAACAACACCCGGGATTACAACCAATTGTCTCATTAATTTATTACAATCATGCGGTCATTACGTGACCTCAGCGAGAGGGCGAATTCTCCAACCTCCACCTCGTGTGTGCATTTATTCATTTATTCGTTCATTATTAGTGATCACACAATCATTCATTCATTATCGATCATTCATTCATTAACAATCAATCAATCAATCAATCATTGCATAAGCAATTGCTCCCTGTTTCCTCCGGTTGGTAACGGGTCGTTAGATGAGGTGTACCTTCCCACTTAATGATTTTGCCCGCCTGGCTGCCGTGTACCGACCCACCAGAGGTCTTATCCCCGCTGATGTGTACCATCCCACGGGACGCGTTCCCCATTCATTATGGCTAGAGGGGTCCATGAAGCCCCAAAAGCCCGGTCCCTATTCCTTGCTAACCTCATAGCGAGGGTCGGTATCATCGTAGTTTAGTGGAACTGGTGCACGGGATCCCCGTCAGCCCTTGCTTCCCCGATTAACCACATGCACCAACTCCCAGGCCCCCCATCAAGTGCAATCAATCATTACTCGCCAAAACATTAGGTAGGGTATTCAATAAAGAAAAGGCTTTACATTGGAAATGTGACACCCCGACTCACAGTCGGTACAGGTAAATTATGTGATTTAATATTATTTGCGTTTTAGAATAATGGTATATGAATTTTATGAATTATTTGAACTTATATGAATTTCTTGAACTAATTGCGTATGTGAATTATGTGAGTTGGCCTTATTTGAACCCGTATTTGTTGAATCGAACCAACTTGAACCGAACCCGTGAACCGAGCCGGTCCAGCCTTAAAGGCTGAACCATTTTTCCCTTTCCTTCATTACGTGAAGCAGCAGCAGCTCTTGTCCAATGAAGCCAAAACCCCAAGTTGATCATCCAACCTTCTCAAGCCAAGATCTCCCTCGTTTCTTCGTCTTTCCTCGAACTCAAGTATGTTTCGGTTCCCCCTCGTCGTGCTCGTCATTTCTATGGTTTAAATTCTGAGTTTGGAGTGAGTTTTGTATGCCTTGGCTTCCCTACGTGAATAGTAAGGGTTTTGTGTTTTGTTAAATACTTGCTCTTTGCTTACTATTATTGAATCCTAGCTTCATATAAGAATTGTATATGTTGTATATGTCACATTTATTGCATTTAATCCTAGGGTAGTTGAGCATTTAATGTGATCTTTTGTGTAAGCTTGATTATTGTATCCATGGATCATACCTTTAATTTCTGTTTTTCTTGAGTTATTTGGGTGCCAATATGTCAAGCATGATTTATGTGAGTTAATTGTGCATTTTGGGAAGTTGTGGCAACTTTGAGGTTTGGGATTTTGGCCATTTTTGGCAAAATTTGAAGCTCCCCTGCTTCTGTAATATCTGATTCTACTTCAGTTTTTCGAACCAGGCCGGAACGGCCGTTCCCGTCCCAGTTAAAAACTGGGAACGGCCCTTCCGGGCCATTTCACTGTTCATTGCCGAGAGTGGGAACGGCCGTTCCCAGTTTGTACTGGGAATGGGAAGGGCCGTTCCCATGGCCAAAGTCAGTTTTTAGTTCAACATTATAGAAGCGCGGGGAGAGTTCGGGATTTTTGGGGAACGACCCTTCCCATCGCCAGTACAAACTGGGAACGGCCGTTCCCATCTTCCAGAAACTTTGGGCGAGTGTGGGAACGGTCGTTCCCTACAGTGAAAGGGTTGTTCCCACCCCTTCCCGAGACCTGGGAGCTGCCACTACTTCTTTTTACTTAAGTTGTGCAATTTTATGGCTTTAAGTGTTGTTCTTTCGTATGTTATTCGCTATGACTCGGTTTTTATTGTATAATAAATTGTAAATAATTATGTTGTGCTATAATTGTGAATTATATGACCTAATTGTATTATTTTATATATGATCTTGAATCATGCATTTTGCCGGGCGTCTTCTTTGGTTCGTATAGAGTCTAAGTCTTGGGCTTTCGTGTTTTCTTTTCAGAGGAGGTTCCAGTTGACGAGCCCGAGGTGTAGGTTGTTCACGTCTGCTCGCTTTTTGTCAAGCACAAGATGAGGTTTAGGACTTTTATTAGTTAAGTGACCTAAAGCCTTATGTGGTGTTTTCAAGCCGTGCATGTGACTATATATTATATATATAGATATGTATGTGTTGATTAGAATATGTTTATGACCTTGTGAATATCCTTGCTTTGGAAAGGTACTATATAAGCATATGTAAGCTAAGTTTTGGAAAAGTCTATATGTTTCAAGTTAGCGAGATTGCCATGAAAGATTTGGCATATGATATGATTTGTGTTTGTGGATCCAAGGAGCTACGGGTAAGGAGCCCTCGGGACAGTTTGGGCCGTCGAGGTTAAGCCTGTGCGTAGTCTCCATCCGATATATCACACGCGACCCCCGGGAATTAGGGAAGGTGTGGTATTTCGATGCCTTCGGCGTAAAAATCGGGGAGGGCACGATGTGGGTTCGCTACCCCTCGTGAGTCTGTATATGTTTGGATGGTTAGGGCCACCGGTGGCTCTTCCATCATTGGTGTAGAGGTTGATGTGTATGTTTTCTGTTTTGTTTGTTCTGAGGAGTAAAGGTTGGAAGCTCGTTCTCGCCGAGCATTATGCTATGTTGTGTTATGTTTGGGAAATATGAATCAGGATAGTGTTTGTCAAAAGGTTTTAAAGTATATGTTTTGGTTTTGAAAGCTTTAGTTTGTAAAACCTAATCCGGTTCATAACTCCACCCTTTGCTATGTGTTGTGCTTTATATATATAGGGTGTGGGTGTGCGTTAGCCCCCTCACTCAGTCAGTTGACTGACTCTTCGTTTACTCTTTTAGTTGCAGGTTTTGGGAGCGTGAGCTAGGTGGAGAAGTGTGTCTTCTTTACGCACTTGTCGGTCTAGGTCTCGTTAGGTGCATTTACATACTTTCACTTTATTATTTTGTACCTGTATAGCTATGGCTTGTAGATACTTATTTATATTTTGCTTGAGCCGGGATGGCTTTGTACAGGATTATATGTTGGTGCCTATATGTAAATATTATGTGAATAAGTATGTGATGGTACCTATACATATCTATGCGATGGTATTCTACTTGTTGTTTATTTTATTGCTTCCGCGCACTCTGATTCGGTTATGTTTAGCTCCGCCTAGCCTAGAGGGTGTGTTTGGTCTCCCGTTCGCTATGATTCGGATTCGGGTACGACCTTTCCATTTCGTATTCGGGTTTGGGTTATAGTGCGGGGGATGTGGCTCTACGTGTGGGTGCTCCATCCTTAAGTGGTATCAGAGCGCGGTTACAAAACCGGGCTCTAGTATCGTAAGGGTCTGTTGAGGTCGTACGGCTTAGGACAATGTGACTTTTGATTATGTGCATGTGTGACTACATGATTTGAATATGTGATTACTTGACTAATTGATTACTTGATTATTTTCTTAATTGTATACATATTCATACACTAATTTACATGCATCCATATTGCTTGAATTTGTGAATTTCAGGATGCCTCCAAGGAGACATAATGACCGTGAACGAACCCCTGATTTGAATGAGCCGGCTGTAACAAATGCACCGCCGCCACCACCAATGAATGCGGAGAATATTGTCCAAGCCCTACTCAATCAGCTCCAACAAAATCAAAGGGGCAATGCAAATCCGGGTGAAGGGCAAGAGATATCAGCCGTGTATAAGGACTTCCGAAACAACAACCCTCCAAAGTGGTATGGAGGTGATGATATTAAGGCTGAAGAGTGGTTGTCTGAGATTCGAGGAATATGGGAGATATGTCCGGGGAGTTCCCAAGACAAGGCCATTTGCACGGGTCGTATCATTCAAGGGCCCGCGGCTATTTGGCTTAGAAGTGAGAGATCCAGGCTTGAGAGAACGGGTACGGAGTTTAATTGGGAGACGTTTGTGCAGGAATTCCATGAGAAATATATTCCTCATAGTGCACAAGAACGACGCCTCCAAGAGTTTGCTAACTTGAGGCAAGGCAATCGGACGGTGGAGGATTATTTATTGGAGTTCGAGAGTCTAGCACCTTATGCTACTCACATTACCGACCATGATGATCATAAGGCCCGAAAGTTTCTTCATGGACTTCGCCGGGATATTCAAGAAGCTCTACAGGCCGCCAATGTGAGTACTTGGGCCAAAGTTACAAAGAGGGCAATTCAAGTTGAGGCCCAAATGGCTCGGTTGAAGCCTCCACCTTTCTCTTCTACTCGGGTAGCGGGATCCAGATCTGGATCGGGTAAGAGGCCCGTTTCTTATGCTCCACGAGCTCCTGTCCCACAGGCTTTTCGTCCCCAGGGCTTAGTGAACAAAAAGCCCCGTATTACCGGTCCCGTGGTACCTCCTGCTGTTCCAGCTCGACCGGCTCCAGCTCAGGGACCACCTGTTTGTGCTCATTGCCAGGGAAGACATCTAGTGGAGAGGTGTTGGAAGCTTTTGGGTAAATGCTATGCGTGCGGGTCTTCTGATCACTTGATTGATGCTTACCCGAACAGGACGCCGGTTGTGCAGGCTCGTGTGTATGCTTTGGAGGGAGAGGAAGAAGCTGCTGATGTCGACCCGACTACCATGATAGAAGGTACAATAAACATTCATGGCATATCACTACATGCATTGTTTGATCCCGGGGCTACGCATTCATTTATTTCCCGGGATATTGTTGCTTCTTTGCCTTTACTTGATGAATTATCTGCGCATGTGTATGCGGTGAATACTCCTTTGGGAGGGTCTCTGGAAGCTGACAGGGTGTTTCGGGAGTGTCCGGTGGTGTTTGAGGGTCGAGTTTTTCCTGCAGATTTGATAGTTCTACCGTTGAAGAAGTATGAGGTTATTCTTGGCATGGATTTTCTTTTCAGATACCGAGCTCAGTTGGATTGTCATGAGAAGAAGGTTTTGTTGGGGTCTGTGGTCTTTACGGGTGAGAGGTTGAAGTCCAGCCCGTTGGTGTCTTTTATGGAAGCAAGTAAGCTCCTCCGGGACGGCACGACAGGTTTTGTGGCTTACCTTCTGTATAAACCGAAGGATCAAGCCAAACTTGAGGAGACGGAGGTCGTGAGTGAGTTTCCCGATGTGTTCCCTGAGAGTTTGGGTTCTTTACCTCCTGATAGGGACATCGAGTTTATGGTCGACCTTTATCCTGGAGCTGAGCCTTTCTCTAAGACACCGTATCGGATGGCTCCTGCTGAGTTGAAGGAGCTGAAAACTCAACTGGATGAGCTTTTAACTTGCGGTTACATCCGTCCGAGTACATCCCCGTGGGGTGCTCCCGTGTTATTTGTGAAGAAGAAGGACGGGACTTTGAGGATGTGCATAGACTACCGCGAGTTGAACCGGATGACAGTGAAGAATAAGTATCCTCTACCTCACATCGAAGAGTTGTTTGATATCTTGCAAGGATCGCAGGTGTACTCTAAGTTAGATTTGAGGCAGGGATATTACCAACTTCGTATCCGGGAGAAAGATATCTCTAAGACTGCATTCAACACCCGTTATGGACACTTCGAGTTTGTGGTGATGCCGTTTGGGTTGACTAATGCTCCAGCCGTGTTCATGGATATGATACACCGAGTGTTTAGACAGTTTCTTGACAAATTTGTGGTGATTTTCGTAGACGAAATTTTGGTGTATTCTAAGTCTGCAGAAGAGCACGCTTCTCACCTCAGGATTGTCTTGGAGACACTTAGAGAGCACAAGCTTTATGCCAAGTTTAGCAAGTGTGAGTTCTGGCTCGACAGAGTGGCTTTTCTGGGTCATATAATTTCAGGTGAGGGAATTGAAGTTGATCCCTCCAAGATTGAGACCGTGGCTCAGTGGGAACGACCGAAGAATGCCTCCGAGATAAGAAGTTTTCTCGGGTTAGCGGGTTACTATAGGAGATTTGTGAAGGATTTCTCCAAAATTGCGTGCCTGTTGACTCGGTTAACCAAAAAGGAGGTGAAGTATGAGTGGGATGATGAGTGTGAGAGAAGTTTTCAAGTCTTGAAGGAAAGACTAACTTCGGCACCAATTCTTACCCTACCCGAGGGATCCAAGGGTTATTCAGTTTTTGCAGATGCTTCTAAGGAAGGACTCGGATGTGTGTTGACTCAAAATGGCCGAGTAGTGGCTTACGCTTCTAGGAAGTTGAAGGAACACGAAAAGAACTACCCTACTCATGATCTTGAGCTTGCAGCGGTTGTGTTTGCTTTGAGGAAGTGGCGTCATTACCTCTACGGGATGACTTTTGAGATATTCACGGATCATAAGAGCCTCAAGTATCTTTTTACTCAGAAGGAGCTTAATAATAGACAGAGGCGTTGGATGGAATTCTTAGAAGATTATGACTGCACGATTCAGTATCATCCGGGCAAGGCTAATGTCGTGGCAGATGCTTTGAGCAGGAAAGCAAGTGTTTCAGGTGTGAGTGCAGAGTCTTCAAAACAGGGTTTGACAGTTTTGGTTTCAGTGGCTCGGTTAGCTAACATCTCAGTTCAGTCGGATTTGAAACAGAGGTTATTGGATTCTCAGGCTTCGGATACAGCGATTCGGAGACTAGTGGTTGATAGACCCCGAGATGAAGTCTGGGTTTGATGATTCCGGTTTGTTCAGGTTTAAGACCAGAGTTTGTGTCCCAGAAGACCTCAGGAGGTTAATACTTGAGGAAGGACACCGTTCGGGATATTCCATTCACCCCGGTGGTACTAAGATGTACCGAGATTTGAAGGAATTCTTCTGGTGGAATGGCATGAAGAGAGATGTCGCGAACTTTGTGAAGCGATGTCTCACGTGCCAAGTGGTGAAGGCGGAACACCAGAAACCGGGAGGAACCCTCCAACCACTTCCAATTCCGGAATGGAAGTGGGAGCAAGTGACTATGGCCTTCGTGTCCGGCTTGCCGAGATCAAGAGGAGGTTATGATGGAATTTGGGTGATAGTCGACCGATTGACCAAGTCTGCTCATTTTCTCAAGGTAAAGATGTCCTACAAGACCCCGAAGTTGGCAGAGTTGTATTGTGATGAGATTGTGAGACTTCATGGAGCGCCTGCTAGTATTGTCTCTGACCGTGATCCGTGATTCACAACTAAGTTTTAGCAGGATCTCCAAAGTAGATTGGGTACGACGCTTAATTTCAGCACCGCTTTTCATCCTCAGACGGATGGACAGTCAGAGAGATTGATTAAGTATTTGGAGGATTTGTTACGAGCGTGCGCTTTGGATTTCAAGGAAAAGTAGGACAAGCATTTAGCTCTGGTTGAGTTTACCTATAACAACAGTTATCAGGCCTCTATTGGTATGGCTCCCTACGAGGCACTCTATGGAAGGAAGTGTAGATCGCCTCTCTTTTGGGACATGGAGGATTGGCGGTAGACAGAGGAGAATAAACTCGAAAGAGCAACACCTCGAGAGAGACTGGATAAGACCACTGCCAAGGTTAAGTTGATTCAGTAGAGAATGAAGGCAGCTCAGGACCGTCAGAAGAGCTATGCAGATAAAAGGAGAAGACCCCTCGAGTTTGAAGTCGGAGATAAGGTTTTCTTGAAAGCATCTCCGAGAAAGGGATTTTCTCGAATAGGTCGAGGTGGGAAGCTTAACCCGAGATACCTTGGACCTTTTGAAATCCTTGAGAGAGTTGGAGAAGTGGCATATAGGTTGGACCTACCGCCTAGATTGACCGGGATACATAATATGTTTCATGTTTCGCAGCTCAGGAAATATTATCCCGAAGAATCAACTATTCTCCCTGTTGAAGAGGTACAACTTGAGACAGATTTGACGATAGTAAGGCACCCGGTTGAGATTCAAGACCGGAAGATGCAGTGTTGAGGAATAAATAGATTCCCATGGTCCGAGTTCTGTGGAGAGATTAGAAATCCGAAGAGTCTACTTGGGAGACCGAGGAGAAGATGAGACAGTTGTACCCGGAGTTGTTCTCAGCTCAGACAGTGAACCTGGGGACCAGGTTCTCCGAAGGGGGGGAGGTTGTGACACCCCGACTCACAGTCGGTACAGGTAAATTATGTGATTTAATATTATTTGCGTTTTAGATTAATGGTTTATGAATTTTATGAATTATTTGAACTTATATGAATTTCTTGAACTAATTGCGTATGTGAATTATGTGAGTTGGCCTTATTTGAACCCGTATTTGTTGAACAGAACCAACTTGAACCGAACCCGTGAACCGAGCCGGTCCAGCCTTAAAGGCTGAACCATTTTTCCCTTTCCTTCATTACGTGAAGCAGCAGCAGCTCTTGTCCAAGGAAGCCAAAACCCCAAGTTGATCATCCAACCTTCTCAAGCCAAGATCTCACTCGTTTCTTCGTCTTTCCTCGAACTCAAGTATGTTTCGGTTCCCCCTCGTCGTGCTCGTCATTTCTATGGTTTAATTTCTGAGTTTGGAGTGAGTTTGTTATACCTTGGCTTCCCTACGTGAATAGTAAGGGTTTGGTGTTTTGTTAAATACTTGCTCTTTGCTTACTATTATTGAATCCTAACTTCATATATGAATTGTATATGTTGTATATGTCACATTTATTGCATTTAATGTGATCTTTTGTGTAAGCTTGATTAGGCATCCATGGATCATGCCTTTAATTTCCGTTTTTCTTGAGTTATTTGGGTGCCAATATGTCAAGCATGACTTATGTGAGTTAATTGTGTATTTTGGGAAGTTGTGGCAACTTTGAGGTTTGGGATTTTGGCCATTTTTGGCAAAATTTGAAGCTCCCCAACTTCTGTAATATCTGATTCTGCTTCAGTTTTTCGAACCAGGCCGGAACGGCCGTTCCCGTCCCAATTAAATACTGGGAACGGCCCTTCCGGGCTATTTCACTGTTCATTCCCGAGAGTGGGAACGGTCGTTCCCAGTTTGTACTGGGAATGGGAAGGGCCGTTCCCATGGCCAAAATCAGTTTTTAGTTCAACATTACAGTAGTGCGGGGAGAGTTCGGGATTTTTGGGGAACGACCCTTCCCGTCCCCAGTACAATCTGGGAACGGCCGTTCCCATCTTCCAGAAACTTTGGACGAGTGTGGGAACGGCCGTTCCCTACAGTGAAAGGGCCATTCCCACCCCTTCCTGAGACCTGGGAGCTGCCACTGCTTCTTTTTACTTAAGTTGTGCAATTTTATGGCTTTAAGTGTTGTTCTTTCACATGTTAATCGCTATGACTCGGTTTTTATTGCATAATAAATTGTAAATAATTATGTTGTGCTATAATTGTGAATTATATGACCTAATTGTATTATTTTATATGTGATCTTGAATCATGTATTTTGCCGGGAGTCTTCTTTGGTTCATATAGAGTCTAAGTCTTGGGCTTTCTTGTTTTCTTTTCAGAGGAGGTTCCAGTTGACGAGCCCGAGGTGTAGGTTGTTCACGTCTGCTCGCTTTTTGTCACGCACAAGGTGAGGTTTAGGACTTTTATTAGTTAAGTGACCTAAAGCCTTATGTGGTGTTTTCAAGTCGTGCATGTGACTATATATTATATATATAGATATGTATGTGTTGATTAGAATATGTTTATGACCTTGTGAATACCCTTGCTTTGGAAAGGTACTATATAAGCATATGTAAGCTAAGTTTTGGAAAAGTCTTTATGTTTCAAGCTAGCGAGATTGCCATGAAAGATTTGGCATATGATATGATTTGTGTTTGTGGATCCAAGGAGCTACGGGTAAGGAGCCCTCGGGACGGTTTGGGCCGTCGAGGTTAAGCCTGTGCGTAGTCTCCATCCGATATATCACACGCGACCCCCGGGAGTTAGGGAAGGTGTGGTATTTCGATGCCTTCGGCGTAAAAACTGGGGAGGGCACGATGTAGGTTCGCTACCCCTCGTGAGTCTGTATATGTTTGGATGGTTAGGGCCGCCGGTGGCTCTTCCATCATTGGTGTAGAGGTTGATGTGTATGATTTTCTGTTTTGTTTGTTCTGAGCAGTAAAGGTTGGAAGCTCGTTCTCGTCGAGCATTATGCTATGTTGTGTTATGTTTGGGAAATATGAATCGGGATAGTGTTTGTGAAAAGGTTTTAAAGTATATGTTTTGGTTTCGAAAGCTTTAGTTTGTAAAACCTAATCCGGTTCATAACTCCACCCTTTGCTATGTGCTTTCCTTTATATATATAGGGTGTGGGTGTGCGTTAGCCCCCTCACTCAGTCAGTTAACTGACTCCTCGTTTACTCTTTTAGTTGCAGGTTTTGGGAGCGTGAGCTAGGCGGAGAAGTGTGTCTTCTTTATGCACTTGTCAGTCTAGGTCTCGTTAGGTGCATTTACATACTTGCACTTTATTATTTTGTA
Source organism: Lantana camara (assembly GCA_037501455.1). Lineage (NCBI taxonomy): Eukaryota > Viridiplantae > Streptophyta > Magnoliopsida > Lamiales > Verbenaceae > Lantana > Lantana camara. The sequence goes on from CM074856.1 coordinate 87,821,953, forward strand.
CCTGTATAGCTATGGCTTGTAGATACTTATTTATATTTTGCTTGAGCCGGGATGGCTTTGTACAGGATTATATGTTGGTACCTATATGTAAATATTATGTGAATAAGTATGTGATGGTACCTATACATATCTATGCGATGGTATTCTACTTGTTGTTTATTTTATTGCTTCCGCGCACTCTGATTCGGTTATGTTTAGCTCCGCCTAACCTAGAGGGTGTGTTTGGTCTCCCGTTCGCTATGATTCGGATTCGGGTACGACCTTTCCATTTCGTATTCGGGTTTGGGTTATAGTGCGGGGGATGTGGCCCTACGTGTGGGTGCTACGTCCTTAAGTGGTATCAGAGCACGGTTGCAAAATCGGACTCTAGTGTCGTGTGGGTCTGTTGAGGTCGTATGGCTTAGGACAATGTGACTTTTGATTATGTGCATGTGTGACTACATGATTTGAATATGTGATTACTTGACTAATTGATTACTTGATTACTTGATTATTTTCTTAATTGTATACATATTCATACACTAATTTAATTGCATACATATTTTCTTAATTCAATTAATTTAAAATAATTAAAAAATAACAAATAAACATTAAAATAAACTTACAATTACATAAATAAATAATTTAAATGCGCATTTAGCTCTCTCGTAAGTGCGTTCCTGTACGGCCGAAAAACCGGGGTGTCACATAAATTCATAACTCAAACAAACATGGCTCAAATTAAGCAAATCATGGATTAAAAGGACCAAAAAAAGATGGAGAAAATATTCATGCACTTACCTCTTGAATTGGATGAAGAAAAATAGAGATTTGAGCTAAAAAACCTCCCTTGGTGAATAGTGGCGAGAAAGGGTATGTTCTTCTCCAAAGATGCAGATTTTCCTCCTCTTTTCTTGAGTGATAGTGTAACGCCCCGGTTTTTTAGTCGTATAGTATGACGTATGTGTTTACCAAATTTTGCAAATTAATTATTTATAAGTGTTTTGTATATTTAATTTAATAATTAAATGTTAAATGTTAAATAATTATGATGGTGCAGGAATATGAGTTTCCTAAATGCAACAACACTTTCAATATTTATATGAAAAGGGAAAGACCATCACAGGCGTGAGGGCCTCAGGATCTGGGTTTCCTGTTGAGCGTGGGTTCTTCCAGCTAGGATAACACTATGAGTGCAACGTTCAACGATGATGCAACTGTGGTGAGAATAATGTGGAGCTTGAGAAGATCCGGAAAAAATGCCCAGAACCATGCAGTATGTAAATGGAAGATAACTTGGGGGAGAAAGCATGTGTTCTCCCTTATTTATATGTTAGGGATGAAGGTAATTGGGTAAATTGACCGTGTGGTCCCAAACCTGTGTTGCCCTAACACGTGGCAGCCCGTGAGGGCATGAGAATGACATTTCTGAAAAAGGGGCGGCGTGTCAGATGCAAGGTGCGCACCACCTTTGTGTTAGTGGTTGTTGGCGAGGGACGCGTGAGAGGAAGGCTCAAGATCCGTTTTACTAGGGTTCGGATCCACCACGGCGGTGGGGGGATCACACACGAGCGGTGGTGACGCTCGAAGAGTGCTCGGACTAGTTCCCCAAGGCATATGACCTTTAAGTGCCGAAATCCCGAGCGCCAAGAATGTGGCCCTCGTGCGGGTGATTCCCTGAGAAGGGTGACCCTAAAGGCCAAGATGTGAGCGTCAAGCCAGTCAGCCTGAACCCTCTACCTGAACAGTTGGCCGAGGTTCGTGGGCCTGTACTACTAAGCGAGTAAGTGAGCTGGGTTGGCCCACGATCCCATCGATGCGAGCTCCCAATTCCCTAATCGCTAGGTGTTGACACGAGGAAAGCTCTGATTGGAGCGCGGTTTTGTGTCTCATCATTTTGCCCCCCAAATTCTGTAGTGTCGCTCGAGCGTACTGTAGAATTTAAAAGAAGGGAGCCTTGAATTTTGAATTATCCGAGGGTCAAGCCTCCGCAAGGGAGGTGACCGCTTGGTTTCCGTAACGGGCACAGTCTGACACTGCATTAAATGGTGTTAATGCTGAGTGGGAACGTGGGCGCATGTACCCCGAGAGGCGTGAGGCGGTTACCAAAATTGGGAGTCTCCCAAGGCGGGAAATGATTGCATTTTCAAATCCCCAACCCTAATTAATGTAAATTACTACCCTATAAATAGTATTCCGGAAGGCTCTTTTACTCTTTTCACGCATTCAACTTTCTTCAACCAAATCAAGCAAAAGGAATTCTCTACCATTTTCTGCGATTTCCAACAAGTTCTTCTTCAATCTCTAGGTAAAAATCCTGCAAGTTCTTATTTCTGGTAGTAACTTTTAGATTTAGGTTGAGAGGGTGAAACTCTTGAGTTAAGAAATCCCCTTCTGTTGTTGAATTCTGAGACTTCCTTCTCCATTTTCTACGATAAGCTGTGTTTTCAAAGAATCAAAGAGCAGGCATGGCAAGACACCCAGTAGACTATTATGTGAGGGAGATAGATGAGATTTCCGTGGGGAGCTCTTCCCCTCACGGTGATGTGCCCATGGCCTTCCCGCTGGCCAGAGCCTCTCCTGGCGGTGAGGCTCCAACCGTCATCCCAGTGTCTAGGGCTCCGGCTGAAGCTAGGGACGAAGACGTTGATGCCGCCGTTCAAGGAATGAATGAGCGTGCTCCCGGGGGTGTGGATGATCTATTTGAGGAGATGGGTAACGTCATGGAGATGCAGAGACAGGGAGAGAGGGTGTTCCCTGTGCTTAACAGTGCTGTGCGGCCTCAGGATCATAGAATCACAGTCGCAGTCGCGGCCCCTGAGGGTGGTGCAGGGTCGTCCGGGCGTCATGCTGAGGCTGAACCTCCCAGAAAGCGTCAAAGAAGGGGAAAAGAGCCTGCAACGCGAGTGAGGTAAAATAACCCTCACCAAACCGACAGATCTCCGGATGAGATTGAAAGCATTTTGACGCTCGATGATTTAGAGAAGTTGAGGGCAAAAGTGTATTGGGATGAAGCAGTATTTCCTATGCGAGTTCCCGAGGAGGGAGAGAGGGCCAACCGACCGCCGCCCGGGATGTTGACAGTCTACTAGGATGCAGTCCTGGCCCGGGGCCTGAGGTTTCAAATTCCGTCCGCCGTCGCCACCATCTGTCATCACCTTGTAATTATGATGAGATCCCTGGGCCACGTACCCTCGATCGCCAATTTTGACAGTTTAATACAAGTGGCCCGCTCAACACGCTCGTCCCCTACAAATGGGTTCTATTGCGCCCAGTCCAAATCGGGCTTTGAGATGATAGATTCTCAATCCACCTCCTATGACGAGCATTGGAAAGAGAAGTACTTCTTCGTGGGGGCTCCCGGGGGAATCTTTGGGGTTCACCGAGAGTGGTTGATACATGGCAAGGGGCCATTGATTAGGGAAAGGATAAGGAACAAGATTTTTGAGGACTGGGCAAAGGGGTTAGCCCTCGAGATGAGGAGTGAGAAGAAGTGGATCAAGGCTGAGGTCTTGATGAAGAACGACGGAGTACTATTCCGTTATGGCCTATCTTGCCCCCCAAGTATGATAACCAATCCACCAGCTGATAGCATGGCCCTCGATGGTTAGATTCTAGGAACTAACTGCTCTAACTCTTAGAATAGTTTCTGACTTGGCTTGATTGTTATACTTCTGTGCTTGTTATCCATATAATCACCTTCTGACGCTCGTGTTATCCATAGCCCTTGGATTAGAGCCTCATACTCACCCCGGCTCCCCCCCCCCTGCGAGGTCGAGGAGCCATCTGTGAGCAGGAGCCATAACCCTTCTTCTGCTGGGGCCTCAGTATCCAAATTGAATCGCTCCGCTAATAAGTCTGCTACTGCCTGAGCCTGACGAGGCTCGAATGTGATGTCGAATTGGCTGAGTTCAATGGACCATTTGATTAACCTTCCTGATACGTCTGGCTTGGACAGTACTTGTTTGAGGGGTTGGTCTGTTAGCACTGTGATAGAATGAGCCTGAAAATATGGCCTTAGCCTTCGAGACGCATTAACGAGTGTAAAAGCGAATTTCTCTATTTCCATGTATCTCTTCTCCGCTCCTTGCAAAGTTTTGCTCAAATAGTAGACCGGCATGTGTTTACGCTCGCGGACTGCCACCAAGACAGCGCTCGTAGCCTCCGCGGAGACTGAGAGGTAAATAATCAAGTTTTCTCCGGGGCTAGGCTTGGTCAACAGTGGTGCGCACTTGAGGTATTGCTTCATATCCTGCAAAGCCTTCTCACATTCCTCACTCCAAGCGAAGTTGCGTAAGATTCTGAAGAAAGGTAGCTTCCTGTCAGCCGAGCTAGAGATGAATCTGTTCATTGAGATAATCTTTCCCACAAGCACTTGGACCTCCCTCACGTTCCGAGGGGAGGGAATATCAAGGATCGCCTTAATCTTTTCTGGATTCGACTCTATGCCGCGATGACTGACCATATACCCCAAGAACTTACCACCCCGAACACCAAACGTGTACTTAGAGGGGTTCAATTTCATTCCATAACAGCGTAGGACGTTAAAGGTTTGTTTGAGATCCTCCAGATGGGAATACTGACGCTCGCTTTTTACTATCATGTCGTCCACATAAACTTCCATTGATTTTCCAATTTCGCGCTCGAACATCCTGTTGACAAGACGCTGGTAAGTTGCCCCCGCGTTCTTGAGCCCAAATGGCATGACCTTGAAACAATAAACCCCTAAGTGCACGACGAATGAAGTTTTGGGGCGATCCTCGGGCACCATGAATATCTGATAATATCCCTGTAAGGCGTCCATCATGCTCATGAGCTCGCACCCCGCTATCGAATCTACCCACTGATCAATCCTCGGTAGGGGATAAGGATCTTTGGGACATGTCTTGTTGAGATCCGTGAAGTCATTGCACATGCGCCACTTGTTGGCGCTCTTGGGGACGAGCACCACGTTACAAAGCCATTCTGGGTACAGTACTTCCCCAATGTACTGAGCGTCTAGGAGCTTACCAACCTCTTCTTCAATGACTTGCCTCCTGAAACCGTGAGCGTCCCTCTTCTTTTGTTTGATTGGTTTGAAGGTCGGATCCACGTTCAGCCTGTGAACTATGACACTCGGATCTATTCCAGTGAGATCAGAGGCCTTCCAAGCAAACACATCGAGGTTCTCTCAGAGAAAATCAATCATCATAATCTGTGAGGGACCGTCGAGATTTGAACCAATTTGGGTGGTTTTATCTGGGTTCCCTGGTTCCAACTCGATGGTCAAGAATTTTTCAACTGGCTCGATTCGAACCTCAGGACTGGGTGCCTCGAGCGCTCGTTTCTTACCAGTAAGTCTGTCCTTTTCCTCAGCCGAGGGCCCGTCTGCCTCGCTCTCGGAGGAAGATCCTTCGACGGCCCCAGGTGGTCCGTCCCCCGTGCGTTGGGCTTCAATGGGGGTCTTCTTCTTCTTCTTCTTCTTCTTCTTCTTTTTATACAGCTTGGCCCTTTTGCGCTCCGGACCATCCTCGTCCAATTTGGGGAAGTCAACTGATTTCTTGGTGGATCTTGCCTGAAGGGCTTATTTGGGCTTATGGCTTCAAAGGGAAAGGACGTAACATTCCCAAGCCTCCTTGACATTGCAGAGAACCTCCCCCCGTGCCTTCGGGAGTGGGGAACTTGATTTTCTGATGATAAGTGGAAATTATTGCTTTGAAGTCCACGAGGGCTGGGCGCCCAATGATGATGTTGTAGGGGAGATCCACCTCAACGACCGTATAAAGTACGCTCAAAGTTTTTCGCTGTAGGGCACGACTAAAAGAGGTGGCCAAGCGAATCTATCCGCGAGGGACAATCTCCGAACCCCCAAAGCCAACAAGGGTTGTTTTGAGGGGTTTGAGGGGAATGTTTGTTATGTTCAATTCCTGAAACGTTGAGTAAGGGAGAACGTTCACAGAGCTTCCACTATCAATTAAGACCCTCTTTGCAACATGGTTATGAACGTCTAAACTAACCACCATGGGACAGTCAGAGGTTTCACCAATCCCATGGGGTGTTACAATATGTTCCAAGTCTTTCTCTGTGAACCCTACAATGTCGTTCTCTTTCGAGCGTGGAGAGTTATCAACGGAGAGTATAGGCCTAGGCAAGGATGATCTCTGATCATAACTCCGGATGTGGCGGCGCCTGGAAGTATTAGAATCGCCCTCCGAAGGTCCACCGGCGATCATGTGAATAACCGCAAAGGGCTGATTCTCTATATCCGCAGCTTTCCCCTTGTCGCGGTCACTTGTTTTGGTGTGATGGTGGCGGGGACTTCGCGAGCGCGAACGGCTTCTCCCTCTAGCATGCGCTTATTCGGCGCAATGCTCATCGTACCTTTCCAGCACCTTTACAAACTCCTTGAGGTGCCCTCCAGCGATAAGCCTTTGAATCTCGCTCTCAAGTCGTCGGCACTCGTTGGTATCATGCCCCTTTTGCTTATGAAAAGCGTAGTATTTTCCCGAGCGCTTCTGAGCTTCAGTCTCCCTCAACCTTGGCGGTCTTTTGAACAGTTTCTTGTCCACCATGGAATATACTTCGGCGATTGGACGGTTGAGGGGGATCCACTCGTACTTACGCAGGGGCGTAGAATTACGACGAACGAAATTAGGGTTGTGGCGACGACCCCTGTTAGAATCTCCTCTGTCCTCGGGGGCTTTGCTGGGACGAGGGACGTTCATCATCTTCTGATCCCTCGCGATGTACATATCCTCGAGGGTAAAAAATGAATCAGCTATGTCCCTGATCTCCATCAACGAGCGTGGCTTTTTCTTGGCCACCTCCTCCACAAACTCTTTGCTGAAATAGTGCTTCATATTGATGGCTCCACAAAGAACGTGCCTCAAGAATCCATCGAGGGTTTCTCCACCAACAAGATTTCCTTGTTAAACCTTCCCATGAAGGACCGAAGCGTCTCGTTCGGCCCCTAGACCAAGCTATAGAGAGCCGTCGTGGCTGGGCTGGTGCCTTCAAGGAGTTGAAGTAGCTTATGAAAGCGTCAGTCAGATCATAGTATGCTCAGATTACACGCGGAGGAAGCTTTTTGTACCAATCTTGAGCCATTCCTGTGAGGGAAGTGAGAAACACCTTGGCCCAATAGTTGCTCGGATGATCATACAAATGCATCAGGTGCACAAAGTGATCCAGATGCCCCGTTGGATCAGTGGTCCCATCATATCTATTGACGGACGTGGGGATTTTTCCCTTCCCCGCGCGGGTCATCAGTACCCCCTCAACGAGGGGGGAATCGCCCATCACGATCCTGTAATCCCTGTCCTCGGGATCCTCATAGCTGGCTTCCCTTCGACGGCGAGAAATTGGGCTACATGGTCGGCGAGCATCTCTGGCCCTGGACCTCTCGCCCCCATCGCGGGGGACTTGAGACCTTGCTCGAGAGAGCTGCTCCACCACATTCTGGAGCCCCTTAAGCTGGTCTTGTACAGCGGCAAGCTGAGGGTCACCGACATCTCTACGGTTTGCCCTTTCTGTGGCCCTTGACTGGACCTCCTCGTTGTTTCCGGCCCTCTCATTTTCCACTGATTGTTGCCCTTGATGGACCCTCGACGGGGCCTCATTTTCCTGAATCGGTGGTGGGGGAGGTTGCTGGGGCCTCAACGTAGGCTGCGTCCTTGTTAGGGGATGAGCTGGGAGTCCTCCAAGGGGCGGAGCCGCACGACCGCCGGCCAGAGAGGAAAAATATGAAGCGGTCAAGTGTTCCCAAACATTCTGAACTGCTTTCTCCTCGCACTGTGCGTAGAGCGCCTGCAGCTGTTAAGGGGTGATCTGTGGCATTTCCACCCCTTGTATTTCTCTCGGAAGGGATGTGGGGAGGTTTAGGGTCCCCACTTGATAGGGCTGGACCATGGGTACCATTCCGGCCATCATCCCCGGTTGCATACAAGCATATGCCGGTGGGGGCATGGCCATGGAGTACATGCCGGGATGGGAGGGTGGAACGTTTTGGGCGAAGGTTGGGGGAGGAGGATTGGAGCCAGATCCTCCTGCCTCATTTCCTCTAGGGAGAAGAGTTGCAGCGGCGGCTTCAGTATTTTCGGCGAGTGGAGGGGGCGTACCGCCAGCGGCGGCGTCGTTTCCTGTATTCTCCTTGTTGACAGGGGGATGAGCACCCTTTCCTCCTACCGCTCCTGACCTTGTCGCAGCCACCATGTTGAGAGTCGCTGGTGTCACTTTTCAACTAGCTTTTTAGGGAAGAAACTGATGATGATTAAGGCGGTGGTGATGGATTTCCCACAAACGGCGCCAAAAATGATGGTGCAGGAATATGAGTTTCCTAAATGCAACAACACTTTCAATATTTGTATGAAAAGGGAAAGACCATCACAGGCGTGAGGACCTCCGGATCTGGGTTACCTATTGAGCGTGGGTTCTTCCAGCTAGGATAACACCAAGAGTGCAACGTGCAACGATGATGCAACTGTTGTGAGAATAATGTGGAGCTTGAGAAGATCCGGAAAAAATGCCCAGAACCATGCAGTATGTAAATGGAAGATGACTTGCGGGAGAAAGCATGTGCTCTCCCTTATTTATATGTTAGGGATGAGGGTAATTAGGTAAATTGACTGTGTGGTCCCAAACCTGTGTTGCCCTAACACGTGGCAGCCCGTGAGGGTATGAGAATGACATTTCTGAAAAAGGGGCGGCGTGTCAGATGCAAGGTGCGCACCACCTTTGTGTCAGAGGTTGTTGGCGAGGGTCGCGTGAGAGGAAGGCTCAAGATCCATTTTACTAGGGTTCGGATCCACCACGGCGGTGGGGGGATCACACACGAGCGCTGGTGACGCTCGAAGAGTGCCCGGACTGGTTTCCCACGGCATATGACCTTTGAGCGCCGAAATCCCGAGCGCCAAGAATGTGGGCCTCGTGCGGGTGATTCCCTGAGAAGGGTGACCCTGAAGGCCGAGATGTGAGCGTCAAGCCAGTCAGCCTGAACCGTCGACCTGAACTGTTGGTCGAGGTTCGTGGGCCCGTACTACTAAGCGAGTAAATGAGCTGGGTTGGCCCACGATCCCATTGATGCGAGCGCCCAATTCCCTAATCGCTAGGTGTTCACACGAGGAAGGCTCTGATTGGAGCACGGTTTTGTGTCTCATCAAATTATATCTTTAATTTTATTAATATTAAATTCATATTGAATTCGTTGAATTTAATTTGTTATTAAAAAATGAAATTTAGTTTTTGTTATTTAATATTGAATCCTATGAATTTGTAAATACATTGTATACGAGTGTTTTCATAGCGTTTCGTTTTTATATGATTTGAAATCGAAATTTCGTGAAAATTTAGTATGTTGTAGATTTATGTGTTATGAACACATGTTTATATGCTCGTTTCATGTTTTCGATCTTGGTTGATGTAGTAACAAATTTTAATTGCTTGAATGGGACCAAATTGGGGCTAAAGAGCTTTTAGCGCACCTTTGGTTCCGGGCGCCATATCTTGAGCTCGGGAACTCGGATTCAAGTTACGTCACTTCTGTTGGACTTGTTTCGATGATTCAGGTTCAATGGACTAAGCCTCATATTTTCCCAAGCTCGTTTGAAACTCCAAAATTCAACCGAAACAAGCTACTAATACATAAATAACCACCTTCCACCTACTTGCACATAAGTCCCTCATCTCTCAAGCTTTTCACTTCAAACCTGGACCCACATGACCATAACTCAGCCTATTATCATCCTTCTCTCCCTCACATCGATCCATACACTAGGAAGGAGAGAAATATCAGATTTTTTGGAGCAGCAACAGTCCACTTTTGCCACTTTGATCCCAAGTGAGATTCTGAGCTCCAATCTCCATTTTCCTCCATCTTCTTCAAGGGGTAACCTTATATTTGATATCTACATATTTATGTGATCATTTTCATCCAAGAAATTTAGAATCTAAGCTATGTTTGATTGAATTTTGATCCGTGAGATGAATAATTAGGTCATTTGAAGAATATGTGATTTCTTGGAACTCTTTGGTCTAAATCTTGATATGAAGCTGAATATAGGATCTATGTGGCTTACTTGATTCATTCTATGCATGAATTTCATGGGTTTTGCTTTCATCTCTATCCTCCATGGCTGAAAATTTGTTTTTTTTTTTTTTTAAACTGGGTGACTGATTTACTTCCTTGTTGCTGCGTGCGGTTTGTTGATGCTGTTGTGCCTTGTTTGTTGCCTCATTTCCTTGCTTTATGTAGCACCTGGAACTCTAGGCACTATATCCCCTGCACTATAGTTCAATTCACATATGAAATGGACAATCCATACATGAATCAAGCCTATAGCGAACGGGAGACACTAAAGAAAATACTCACTAGCTAGGCGGGACTAACCCTCAATCAGATACCAATATATATGCAATAAAATGGAAGCATAGTAGTATACATGCAATTCATTATCCATTGTTGATTCCACAACAATAACTCCATATACATATCAATACGTTATAATCTCTCAAAATTCCATAACATGCCAATATTTTCCAAGTATATGTAATAATATATACATAGATACCCAAAACAATGTATTCATAATATACATAAAATATGAGAGTGACAATGTTAGACCCAAAAGAAGCAAAACTCGACCCAATCCCGCCTAGCACTCAACCTGCAATACCTGAAATTGTGAGGTGTCAGTCTATGAAAGACTGAGTGAGGGGTTCATAATTTAAAAGCGCAACTATCATGCAAGCTATAATCTCGGGTAAGATTATATAAAAGGAAACAATATAAGTTCAAGAATAAGATAGGCCTCGCCCGAGATTACAACTAATCAATTTACAATTCAATCAATTCAATACAATTTAGTTCAATCAATCAGTGGCCCGGCAAGTGAGGGCAATTCCCCAACCTTTCTCTGACAGTGTAAAATATTTCAATTTTAAAGTATTAAGTGATGAAGCAATCAATTTCCGTGCACAATTAGCATTTTCAATAACTCCTTCCTCCAGATGATGAGGGATTACAAGGCCCCGCCATCTAATCAATGTGAGTATAGGGTTCATGATTCAGGGGTCATCCCAATAATGTGAGGATAGTGTAAGAGTTGCCCATCAGCCCAAGCTTTCCCGGTTAGCTTAATAAGCTACCCTCGGGCCCACAGTTAATAATATACTCGCCAAATCAATCAATTCAGTCGATCAATCGGTCAATCAATCAATCGGTAGAATTCGGTAATTCAATTGAAGATCAATAAAGTTTTGGAAACTATAGATATATATATAGATACATTTTGGTCCAAAGTTCACATAAGGTTGTAAGGTTCTTTATATCTAGAAGTAACCACACCTTTACCGCCCAAAAGAAATAAGGAAACACCCTATGGAGCGTGCTCCTCGTCTCCTAGAATGTGTTCTGTGTAACAAGGGCAAGTGTACGTAAGACTTGACTCTCATAAACCATTGAAGACGAACTGTAACAGCCGTAATCAGGCCAAGTCGGGAAAGGTAAGTAAAGGGTTGATCTAGAAGCGTTTATAATATCGATCCCTATTTACTCTCTTTCATGCATTGCATTCCTATGTGACTTATGTGCTATAGTTTTAATTAAAAGTTCCTAAATTTAATTCTTTCCTTTATCAAGCATGTACCTCGAAACTATTCTCATAGAATCTTAGAAACCCAGTATTTATCCCTTTCCAGCACCTAAAACCCCTTCATATGCTTCGAAACCTATTCTTACAATCTTAGGTTGAAAATTACAAAAATACCCCTATAGCCCTGGAATTTTCCTAAATTCACCGAATTACTTTTCCTACCCAATATTATAGTGAAAACGATCCTTGAAATATTTTATGAATTTTCATATATTTACCAAAGCTTAATTCCATCTATAGCATATTTTATAAATATTTTATTTTTTAAAAATTATCATTTTATTTTAAAATAATTAGCTTTCATTCAATATTGAAAATTATACTTAAAATGTTTCTTGAATTTTTCTCTAAACTATGATAATTTTTCAAACCTTTACACTTCATCATAGCTTCGTTTATATAATTTTCTCATAATTTTCATCATCTTTAACGATCATGACTTGTAAACGAAAAACCTAAATATCTCACGTTTATATTCATAACGAGGCTTATTTTCACTCGTTATTTCATTGTTTTACTACTTGAAGTTCTCGTCTCTCGACTGTTGAATAAATTTTATACCATTTTATATTTTTTTTTATTCAACTTGACATCATCCATGACGCCACCTTCTAAAAATAGAAAGTTCGAATAAGTGAATATATTTTCTCCACATTTCCTATATAATTACCAAGCATTTGTTTAAATTATAAGACAACCACATTTCCTACATAGCTACCAAGCATTTGTTCAAAATATGGGACATCCAATCTCCCCTAAACTCTTATAAATTGCTCTAAGACCCCTCATGACTACCTATAAATACCCCCACAAAGCATCATTTATAACACAGAAAATCAACACAAAAACTCTCACTCTCTCTCCCCACCCACACGGCACAACCCCCTCTCTCTCTACAAGGTAGGCTTTTCTTTTATTATTTCATGCTTTATATTATGTTTTAGCATAACAATAATAGTAGCATGCTTAGATATAATTAAATTATGCTTTAGGAATTTTATTTTATGAAATATGTGCATAATTGTTAGTTTTAAATAAAATGTGTGTACATTATAAAATTTTATTTAATTAAATACAAGAATTATGATATGATATAATGCGAGTATGTATTTAAATAATTATGATCTTGTTTGATTAAATTCATGCCTAGAATAATTTATCTAGAATTATTTTTCATAGAAAATTTGTATATCTTGCTATATTATGCTTCAAATTCTATGTTATAAATATGAATATGATTAAGCATGTTACACACCCTCTTTGAATATTCAAATGGACTTAAGAACATGTTCTTGGTGTTCTTGGACGAGTGTGTGTATGTGTGTGTGTGTGCGGCGTGTGAATAGTGTGTCTGTGTGAGTTTGATTTTATGTTATAAGATGTTTAATTCATAAGAAATTGAATAGTAAATGTTTTCAATTGTAATTTTGACTTCTTGGTCAACCCATGGGCTAAATATTTCGAAATAAATATTAAATTAATTATAAAAATTAATTTGAAATTTTTAAATAAGGATTTTATCCGAATTCTCCAAAAAGCAATAAATTCTGTAATATTTTCAAAAGATAACCTACATTGTCAAATTAAACCATAAATCCCATTTCAAATCTTATAATTAGAATTATCATATAGTTAATAAATATTTGATTAGCTAAAGATCCCATAAATCCTAATTTATTAATTAAATTCCCTTAAACGGGTGAATTTAGAGGTTAACGGGAAATCTTTAACGTATTACATAATATGTACCTTATATAATTATTCCATTATGATAGTATGTGTGTCTAATAAATTAGAATACTAAGAACCTAGTTCTAAGTCAGTAGTAGTTATTCTTTCAGGCGACGGTAGAATCGAAGAGTGGAATCCTCACAATTCCACCTAAATCTCGGTATTAGGTGAGGATTTAAATCCTTTCAACTGAAATCATGATAAAATATTTTAATTTTATTTCCTTGAATTTCCTTTCAAATTACTATTCCTTTTATGGGAAAATAATTCTTATAAAATTATAAAGTATCCAAAAACATATATTTACCCGAAAGTACCTAATATTTTCTCCCGGTAAATATTCTCATCTTGCAAGTAAAATTATTGTTTTCTTATGGGCTTGGTGGTCTGGGTAGAAGAAGTAGTCCGGGAGGCATGGGCCGAGGTCTACTATTATACCAACCGCCAACTAGATCTTGATGATGGTCTAACCGGAGGTTGGTTTTTCCACATCAAGTGACGGGAAAAGGTACGTCCCTCCCATAATATTGTTCATCGTCACTAGGTTTGCTCCCCTACATGACACTAAGGGGTGAAGGCTGGTATTATCGTATTTGTTTTAATAAGTATCTACACCTTGGTCAGTGTCGTTACTATTTTCTCGGATTTTAAGGAGTTAAGGTTGGAGAAGCCTAGCTTGCGGGCATCAAAATCATTTCTTCAAAACGGTTCATATTTTCAAAAGTATAACTTATATTTCCCCTAATCCTATTGTTCCAAACTAGTATGAACCGAATATTAGTGTCCTATAGTGATTTGTGATTATTTAGTATATTTTCAAACCAAGACTTTCTTGGTTAAAAAGATTTTCAAAACCTTACTTATAAATATAAACCTCAAACCCCCGTCACTTAGTCATTTTGACTAACCCTCCTACTCTTTTAATTCATGATTTCAGGAATCCATGTATCGACGCCTTAGAGGTATCTTGAAGCTTTAAGGTGTCACATTCCAATTACTTAGGATTATCAAGAGTGCATGTACATCTTTCAATAAGCACTCTCCTGCGAATTTAAATCTATCGCTGTAAATACTTACAAAGCTTAATAATATGTGTTCCGTTTAACTATTACCCCCTTCTAATTGCAAAAGTTTATTTGTCCGTTGCAATTTCATACTCTGGTAGTGTATAGTCTTGTCCGTTCGCCGAAGCGTTTCTCGAGTGCTAGGTCTCACATCCACTCGGGAAGTACAACGGTGCGGGGTTGTAGTGTTAGTGGCGCTACACGAACGACATGATCCAATAATGTCAATCATGCAATTGCAATCAATAAATATTATAAACATATTCAATGTAGCAAGGAATGTAGCAAGGATCCAATAACCAAGGTATAATCAAAGTATGAAAATATTACACAAACCTCCCCTATGGAGCTTAAACATGAAATCACATAACACCTATGATACATATAAGTTAACACATTATATGGTATAGCAATGAAGTGTACATGCTAGAAATGAACCAAGAAGACCATGCAAATTAAGTTTGAAATTCACATTTTTATGCAGAAAATGCAGGGGTCGCGGGCGCGACCTAATTTTTTCCCGAATTTTCCTCCAACTTTTTCAAATCTCGAAACTTGGCCAAAAACGGGTCGCGGGCGCGACCAAAATTACACATCATTCCGATCGGGGGCACGACCTGAAGTCTTGCCAGAACTGTGAGTGGGTCGTGGGCGCGAATAATTTTACTCAGTTTTTGGTCGCGGCCGCGACCTGCTACGCAGCAGCAGCAAAACAGGGGAACGAACCAAAACCTCATAAAACCACAACAAAGGCAAATTTACTCCATAGAAACTACTCAATTACATCAAATACACATTATACTTTCTCAAGACATCAAATAAACCATGAAATATGCATTAAAGCCTCAAGAATCAATCATGAAAACCCCATATTTTCCATAGCTTCCAACTTTCATATAATTGAAAGTTTCATGCAAGATTCCAATCCTAATGATCATAAGTATGCTTCTAATCAACCTATAATCATGAAATCATAAGATACTCATCGAACCCTACATCATACAAAGTTGAAGAGATTCATATAATCTCATATTATACCTTAAGATAAAAGAAATACGAGATGAAATGGAGAGATGGTGGTGAGGATCCTCTTGTGCAAACTTCCTCTCTTGAATCAAGCTTAAATTTTTGATAATATCTTCCTTCCCTCCTTGGTGTTTCTACCATGATCAAGTGTGTGTGTGTGTGTGTAATCCTTGTATGAAAATGTAACGGCCTAATTTTTCAGACGTTCAGGTACGCGTGTCACACGAGTGATTTTGAGAGTTAGGATCTATTTTAATCCTTTTGTTTATTAAATTCCTACAATTTCTGAAAATTACATGAAATATATTTCATCATGTTTACGTGAAATAATTATCGAACATGACTTAAGTGCTTAATTGTCCTTGATTGACATTTATTTAAATTAGAGGACCAAATTGCATAAACAATTTTTGGACCAAAGTGAATAAAATTGTAGGAATAGAACTTAATTGCATAACTTATACATTTGAGGGACTTAATTTGTAACACCCCAACCGGAAGGCACCACATCCCCCGCACTATGAGCCCGATCCACCCATGAAATGGAAAGTCCATACATGAACCTAGCTCACAGCGAACGGGGACCCACTCACTCCATAGGCTAGGCGGGAACTAAACTTTCGCAACCAATTAGAACAATTCAATAAGATAAATGCAATTACGAAAGTGGAACCTATATTCAAAAGATTATGTCAAACATAGAGACGTGTTCCACTAACATAGATACCTAATCCCGAAATTCAATAAAATCATAAAAAATAAAATACGGATTCTTTCTATTCCTATAAGCTTATCTTGGATTCATGATAGTAGTAAGAATCAATACAAATCCTACATTCATCAACTTAAACAATCATGGTACAATATGCATATGAACCGACTCTGACTTGACCGAAAGACTTAGGAGACTAGACTTCCTGCCTAGCACTCCAAACCTGCAAGAAAACTGAAAAAAATCCGGGTTCAGTCTATAGAAGACTGGTGGGTATAAAATGGGGCATACTAATATAGTACTGCAGAATTTAAACACCCACACATGCAAGTTATAATCCCGCACGAGGTTTTGAAATAATTTCCCAAGTGGGTGAAAACAAAATAAAACAACGCTTGGGATTACAACAATCAATTTAATTTAATCAATCAATTGGTCAAAATGTGAGCCCGGTGAGGGGGGTAAAATCTCCAACCTACACCTCGTGTGTGCAAAACTTCTTTCATTAGCGATCATGCGACAACCATTTCATTCATTCATTCGATCATTTAATCATTATCATTCATTCATGTATTAACAATTACACCTTCTTCCTTCGGGTGGTGGACGGGTTAGCAAGACCCGCCCACCCAATCGTTGACCAATGGGGTTACATGAATTCCCAAGTTGGCACTCAGCTCCCATTCCCCACCAAAACTCCTAGAGAGGGCCGGTATCACCGCTACGATGTGGGACTAGCACATAGGATCACCGTCGGCCCTTGCCTCCCCGGATAGCCACATGTACCAAGTCCTTGGGCCCGTGCAATCCATCATGTCCTCGCCAAAACAGTCGGTAACTATTCAAAAATGAAAAGGGGTTTAACAATCAAAACCATAGACTCCTTGAAAATGACTCGATATATTATATATATATATATATATATAGTACCTTTGGCTTGAAATATACACATTGGAATATATCGGGTCTATTTTATCTAATAGAAGAGAAACCCACCTGTTACACGTTATCGGACAAAACCAAAGAAGAAAGAAGACTTGAGAATAACCTATGAACCCGGCATCTCCGTCCTGGAGAAAACTGTACAAAGGACAATGCAATGAATTCGTGAGACTCAGGACTCCAATTGAACCATATAAGACGCACGGCATGTTATGCACGTGATATAAGATGTATAATAAGTAAAATGATGTCATGAAGTCATATAATCAAGTAATTAATGCAAACGTTCAATACATGGTGGTTTCATATTCTTCAATTACATATCTTTCATGAACCATAACAATTGGAGCCATAAATTTCATATCATATTTATAGGACTTGTTTAAACATGTTTACAATACATATATTAAGTATAGAAGCAAGAGAAATCATTTAAGACATCAAAAGAATGCAAGAAGGCACTTACCGTTTCATATAGAAGCACTTAAGCCACATTAGAGTAATTCAAGTCATGGATTCCATATAACAAGTATCACCCAAATATATTAAGTTTAAAATTCTAAAATTAACAAATAAAGACATTCAATTCATGAAGGTTTCATGTTCATTCGTTTCCATAATTTTCAGAATTCATAGCAATTCGAGTCATAAATTCATATAAAAAGCTTACAATTAGAGAATAAACAAATAAAGGCATTCAAATCAATTACATAGGTATCAAATTAATTTCAAATAGACCAAACAATAAATAATGTTTATCATATTTATACATTACAAATAAATATTAAAGTACTTCTATATATTTAATAAAATACAATATACATATATATATATATATATATATATATATATATATATATATATATATTTATTTATTTATAGACACCATGCACGCACCACACGATTTATTTCTCATGCATGTAATATATATATATATATATATATAACACAACACCTCAATACACAACACATGAATGCATAATTATAACACACTATAATATATAATATGTGTTAGGAATAGTGCCCTAGAAAGCCGATTAGTCATAATCCGTTTTGGGACTTTCCTAGTATCACAGACAATCTTTGAATAATCTACGATTGATTAATATCATAGGTAAACATTTCTTTATATGCTCTTGTTTGGTATGCGTTTACTTTAGCTGTGCATGTATGAGAACTCCCCTAATCCTGATGACTTTAGGACTCTACCATTTAGGTGAAATGGTTCGTGAAACGAGCCCTATATCACATAAGTCATGATTAGTAAAATACTCCAAGCCGATGAGTCCTACAGACAGTGGGAGTGTCAACCAGACTCCTCTAAGGCTTGCTTGTGCGATCACGCCCTTAAAAAGGACCACCTTGTTTCATGGAGGTGCAAAGTGTATAGTTGATACGTGCGTGATACATGAGGGTGCTTACTTCAATAAGTAAGTTCACTGAGGTGCCCCGTGTGAGAAGATTCCTAAATGGGAAAGGAAGTTTCTATTTCAGGAAATGGAAACTTCCAGATTAGGAAATATCTCACGAGTCATTTATGTGATTAATTGATCCTTAGACTTGAGGTTCCATGTCACTTTATGAGTTAACTCTGTAGTCTTTGGTATAAGCTTTAAAGTGTGTCACCTTAGACAACTGATTCAAGGCTTATGCTGGGGCTGCACAAGTGACTCATGAAAGTGAATGAGAATCAAGAAAGGACCTACACTTGCATATGCAAGGTGATCTCTTATTGTGTAAGTCATTCATATGCCATATGGAGTCCTTGGCCAAAGCAGTAGATCAAGACATCAAGAAAAGGGTTTCTTGGATTGAGATCAAATGGATATGAAATGTACTTAGCTTTAAGACCAGATTATTAGGGTTCTGATTATTCCCTTACCCTAGATATTGGTTGAGAGATAGTAAGTAGGAGGATTGTATCTCACATGAATCAATGACTTAAAGGTTCTATCGAATCCGAACATTCCAATTCAGCTAGGGGTTAAACACCTGTTGCTAGGCTATGGTCGTTTAATATGTGGACTGATTAATTAATTAGTGAATTAATTAATTAGGGTCACTGCTAATTGAATTGAGAACCTAGAGGGTCACAAACAACAACTTGGTTACATGAGTTAAGGCTTGAAAATGATTAAACGAGTTAATCGGGCCTAGAGGGTTCCACACGTGTGAAACCACACGTGTGGGTCACGTGAGTGGACACGTGATTATTTAATTATATATTAAATAATTAATTTGTTAATTATTTAAAAGACTTTGGTTTAATTTTGAATTAAAAAAGAAAGTCTTATTTTGGAGAAAAATAATCTAGTTAATTAGTTGTGAATTAATTAATTAGATAAAATAAGTTATTTATTTTAAATAAATAAAGTATAAAATTATCCAAAAATAGTTTGGATATTTTAGCTCTCTTGAAAGTTGATTTGAATTTGAATTCAAAGTCAAAGTCAAAATTACTTGATGATCAAGTAATAGGAGAGAGGGACCAAATCCTTAGTCCATAAGGACTAGGATTTTCGGCCACTCCCATCCTATATATAGGGGAGCTCGAGCTCCCCTTAGAGCTAATCGAGAATTCTTTTGGTTCATGTGTTGAACACCATCCTTTCTCCAAGATAAACGAAACCCTAGGTTAAGCCTAAACACTAACTAGAGAACTAGCATCCTTACTTGTTAGATTGTAGCCAAGTTAGTGGACTATCTCTAGAGAGCTTCAAGTTAGAAGTTTTGAAGATTCGAGCTTTACCAAAAAAGTGGGGATCAAGCAAAATGATCAGAAGGGATGATGAATCGATTCTGAACCCAACAGAAAACGAGTGAAAAAATCGAACCAAAGAAGATGGCAAAAACCGTTCGTCCATATCCTGAAGGATGAATTTTTTCACGAGGGTTTTATGGCTGGCGGATTTCTACTTTCGTAAAACTGGTTTTCGAAGGGAGTTTCAATCATGCCTTTCTCGTTTCATGTTTCTTTCTTTATGTTATGTTGTTAAGAACTTCCCTAACATGATTTGAATCCAGGTTGGCGTGGATTGTTATCCCTACAATGGATTCTGAAGTAGAAAGAGATTTCGAGGAACGGGTTGCCATTACCGCATGAAGCGTATTTGAGGGCGGCTCAAAACGTGTCAAGAAAGCTACTACCCAAGTGAGTTTCTTGATCTCTATGAATTTGGATACACGATTGCGAGTCTAAGATCCTTTTGTTGGAAAATTTTTTAAATTTCCGCTGCTTTCTGATTCCTGTTTTCCAACAATATGTGACGCCACGTCCGATAAATCGCACAGGTATGCGTCACGAGAGACTTTACCTTACGTATTTATGTGATTTAATTCCCTTCCTATGCGTTTAATTCCAACTTTGACTGAAATCTTTAGCCACCATATATATATACCATAAAACCCTAACCTAGCTTCATTTTAATCTTCACTTCACACAAATCATATCATCCATGGAAGTGCTTCAAGAGAGGATGAAGATCTAAGACTTTCCTACACCTTCAATAGCTCATATCTCCCTCGTTTCTTCATCATTTTGCAAGCCGAGGTAAGCTATGGATTTCTCTTGATGTGTATTTCATTTCTATCCATGAATCTAAGCATGAAATTCAATGTATGAGCTTATATGAGGAAGTCTTGTGAAAATGGTGATTTATGCCCAACTTGAAGATTATGCCTTATATGATGAACCCTTGAGATCTTGAGCTTGAATATGTGTTAAACATGATTTATGTGATGATATATATGATTTTCGTGGAATTTTGTTGGTTGTTTTTGGGTGAAATCCGCCATTTTTGGCCTTCTAAGTCTTCTTCCCGAAGCTATCTCGTTTCTGTACTACACTGACGCCCAGATCTAGCCGGAACGGCCGTTCCATTTTGACCTTGAGCCCGGAACGGCCCTTCCCAGCCAGGGCTGATGTCAGCACCGAAGACGGGAAGGAATGTTCCCATTTATGCCTTGTGCTGGGAACGGTCGTTCCCATCTTCGCTGGGGAGATCCGCCGGATGGAACGTTCCCATGCAAAACTATGCATGGGAATGGCCGTTCTCAACCCCCTGTTCCCCTTTTATGCATGTTCTTTTGTGTTTACTTGATCTGTTTGAAATGGTTTATGAATTATATGTTATGATATGACTTCGATTCCATTCTTAGATGATAATACGTCATTTTAATTGAATAACTTCGTATGAAAGTTTGTCCTATGTTATGCAACTTGACCTATGTGATTCATATCATTCCATAACGCATTGTTAAACCTTGATACTTCGTTAATTGCATGATTTGGTGGAATATGTGAACTATGCTATTTGATCCATGTGTACACTTCCTTCCATATTACATATCATCTGTCTCTTGGTACACCGTGCGTCTTACTTGGTTCATATAGAGTTTAAGTCGTGGGCTTTAGTACGTTTGCTACAGAGTTTGGTGGTGCCAGTGGGCCCGTGGTTTAGAGTGTTTGGCCCTTCACAATCTCAAACTCTACTATCACGAGGTGAGGTTTAGGATTTTGTATAGTTATGCGACCTATGGCCTTTATATGTTGATTTCTACCCTTGCATGTGAGTATACCTTATTATAAATACGTATGTGTTGGATATGATATGTTTATGATTTTGCGTACGTCCTACGTTGGTGGCGGTGTAACACCCCGAGCGGTGGGGCGCCACACCCCCGCACTATGACCCGACACGTGTACGAAATGGGAAATCCGCACACGCACCAAGTCACTGCGAACGGGTGACAAACCAAAATCCAACCTAAAGCTAGGCGGTCTAGACCCTGTACAGAGTACGCAAGAGAAAAGAAAAGCAGAATGCAGAAGCATTTCAAAATATGAACTTTCAAAAACTTCATGCAACGAACCGAATTCATACAATCCAGAAAATAAATAAACATCAACTAAACGGGTTCAACTAGTTCCACTCACCTGTCCTAACATGTCCCGAATGCATACAATCAAAACGGGTTCAACTAATCCAAGCCCTGTCCTAACCTGTCCCGAAAATTCATATATTCAAAACTTAAACATAAATCTGTTCATAGTGGCATAACAAAGCGAATAAATTAAACTTATACATTAAACAAATTAAATCGAATTCAAACGAATGCAAAACCTATACAAATCCAAAGACCGACTCAACCCGAACAAAACGAAAGACTCGACTCAACCGCCTAGCACCAACGAGCTCCCAAAGCAAACCTGCAACTCAAACAAGAGAAGGGGGAAAAAGAACAACGAGGAGGGGTCAGTCCTAACGACTGGTGAGGGGGCTAACACACGCACCCATACATATACATACGAGCAGAGCATATATCAAATTTAAAAGTTCATGAACTGGGGCATGGTTTTTGCAATCCAAAACATTTTCCCGTGATAGTAAATATATAAAAGAGTTAAGGCCCAGAGGCCAAAATCAACCAATTTTATTAATTATTAATTCATTCCCGTTTCACGAACCATTTTTATAATCGAAATCAAATTAACTCGGCGAGAACGAGTTTCGAACCAACTTACTCCTTTCATAACCATAATCAAAGCGAACAAAACTTACAAAATTCATAAACAATCCTGCATCTCCGGTTGGGATGAGGATGGCGATCCTCATCCCCGTTCTCGTCATAAGTGTTGAGTCGGGGGATCCCGCCCGCTCCTTCGACGGCCAGCCCGAAGCGCTCCGTCTCCCGTTGGTGGAGTTGTGTTGATGTGAGAGCCCGGCGACCCCATGGTCGACCCGAGACTCACATACCACTTCTCCGGGGCCCATTCAAAGTTCATAATTCATAATTCATAGTTTTAGTTAATTTCGAAATTTCATAATTTTCCAACATAACTCCAGAGTCGTAATCTCGCTATTTTCAAAACGTTTACACACGCCAACCCTTTTCAAAACAAACAAATGTAAAATACATATACGTATACCAAACCGTTTTTCAAATGATTTCATAACAAAGGGGTCAATTCCCACAAAATACATATCCGAACACATATCTATATACATATATAAATATAGTTCACATGCAGGCTTCAAAATACACGTAGGGTTTTAGGTCGCTTTAACTAAAAGAAAGAAAACCTCACCGTACACCGACGAACATGGAAAACACAGGCCAAGAAGTCCCACTGAAACCCAGACAGCTGACAGACACTCCCTGGATAACCCCTGAACAACTGAACACACAACACAGACTCAGACTCCAGAAGCAACCAAACAGACGCACGGCCATGCTCACGAATACAAATGATGCAACATATAATCCATATTTATTCAATCAAGTCATTCAGAGCATATTACAATTCATAATACATATCAAAAGATACATAGCTTATAAAATTCCTAACATTAATTACATAGAATAAATTAAGACATAAATAATTCAAATCATACTATGCACAAAGTCTCACGAAATTAAACATAAATTACATAACAATATATATAAATTATACATTGACAATTCTCACGATATTCTAACAATTAGCATACTTGATCAATTTATTCAAATTAAATATAACTTAGCCTATCATAATTCATTTCTAACATTTCATAAAATTCATAATCAATTAGTTTTCTAAAATTACACTAACACCCCTTAAACAAGAATTATTCTCAAATAAGTAGGCAAATAACGAGGCAATTAAATTCACTAAATCACGAATTAAGCTTTCATACAACACAATATATTTTCATATATCACACAATTCACAATTTCCATTTCATAGTTCATACAAGGTCGAAATTACAATTAAAACAATTAACGAAAGCAAATACAACAACTTCAAAAATTCATATAAAATCAACCAGACATCCGATTGACGAACGAAAAGTGGCGTTGGACTCACCACAACGAAAGGAACCCGCTGACCGAAAGTCACTGGAATGCCACCATCGTAGCCGGCCGAACCGCCACGTGCAGCCGCCGGACCACCACCTCCGGTGGTCGGAAAATTCCCCGGAAGGACAGAAACGTACGCCTCGGCCTGCTCGACAAAAGCCCTCAACCAATTACAGAAAATACCAAACACACAGGACTTCGTTAAAGAAAAACCGAACCAAAACCCTAGAACGAAAACTGAAATTAAATACAAACCACTAAATGAAAATAAAATCCGGACATACCGTTGGAAAGCCCGTAACGAGCCCTTCGAAAGCCCCTAGCCAAAACCCAGAAAAAGTCGCTGGAAAAATCGGACCACCGGTCCAGACCGGTCCGCCACCGGTTCGCTTCCGCCGGCCGGTTCTCGAGTCGGGGCCAACGCTATCCGCTACGTTCGAATATTCTGAGCAACTTCCGTGAAGGAACCACCCCCAAAAGCCCACCGGAAGAGGGCCAAATCCGCCGCCAAACGTCCGCCGGTGCGCGACTCACCGGAACCGCCACCTACGCCAGGATTCGTCCCAATCTGATGCGGGAAATGGGTTCAGGAGGTCGAAAACGTCCGAAAACCACCAAACCCCGTCGGAAAAAGTCGTCGTGTTTCGCCGCTACAGTAACCGACGCCGCCGCCGCGAGCTTCAGGCGGCGCGTGCGGCCTCTTCGCCGCCCCGTTGGCGGCACCGTCTATCCAGAAAATTACGCAGGGAGCTCCTTTACCTGGGTTGGTGGCGCGTGTCGTGGGAGAGTGGCCGGAAGCCGCCGCGGGACGCCGGCGAAGTGACGGCTCCGCCACTCCTCTTCCGTCGCGTCTGAAATCGGCAAAAAGGGCCGCCTCCGGTTGTCGTCGGGCCATGATCTTGGTACGGTTGAGACCGCGTCTTCGAGCTCGTCGAAAAGCACTATTGGTTCATCGAAATCCGTCGAGAAACGAGTAAGTTGAACTAGTGTGTGAAAATACACCTCCGAGTGTGTGTGCACAGTGTTTGAATCGCTGGAGGAGGGAGAGAGAGCTGAAGCTGGAGTTTGTGGCACAAAAAACGATGAAGATAGATATTTAACCGGACCTCGTGCGAAGAACCGATCGGTAGAAAGGGCTAACGACGTCAGAATTGGGCAAACTCAGAGTCTACGGACTCGTTTCGCTGCCCTAAACGCGTTAAAGGGGTTAAAGAGGTCGAAATCTCAATCGAACGAGGAATGACCGAAAAACCCCTAAAAAGAAAAAATTACAAACAAGCCCCTAAACTCTTAAAGAGTTCAAAATAGGGTCGTGCAAAGCACAAAATCACATAATTACACACATAAAAAGGTTTAAAAGTGACGTACCTTATTTATAGGACGAACGGGATGTTACAAACTTCCCTCCTTCAAAAGGACCTGTCCTCAGGTCCTACTGCTGAGTCGAAGAGCTTCGATCTGGACTACTTCAAACAATCTTCCAAAAATCGTATAATCATAGCCCTGGCTGTGAAGTTTTACCCCTTTGATGGCATCATCTCCCTTCAGGGTGTGGTAGCCACAGAGATCTGTCTGAACACTTCATTCAATCACCCATAGGTCATGGCACTCCAAGCTCGACACCGTCGCATCCTCATCGGTTAATGGCTGAAGTCAGGCCACCCACCACGCAACGGTAACAAACAAGAGAGAATCCCATCTCTCAACAAGCAAGTGAGAGCACCCGGTCTCTCGGCACACAAAAGAGAAAACCCCGTTTCTCAGCACACAAGGGAGAGAACCCCGTCTCTCAGGCACAGAATTGAGAGAACCCCGTCTCCCAAACACAGCATCGAGAGAACCCCGTCTCTCAACCTAAGTCTGATAAATTCCACATCTCTCAGACAATCTAGTTTGAGAAAATCCGGCATTTCTCAAACCCTAAATCCAAGGGAATCCAGCAGCCCTCGAATACCTAAGAACAAGAGAATCCAGCATCTCTTGTGCACAAAACTCAGAAAGAATCCAACATCTTTCTATCATACAAATAGGGAGAATCCCACATCTCCCTAACACATAAATAGAGAGAGATCTCAACAACTCTCTAGCACACAAGTCCACTTACTCAGTAATCAAACAAACACACATTGGAGCAAACACTAGACGCAGAACATGTGATGCATGTTTAGTGTACCTTATCACAACTGATATCGGTGTCCCTGGAGTATAGACTCGTCATCCATGCTCAACTCAAGGGGGATATCGCGATGGAATCTCTGTAAAATAAGATTACAATATATGTATATGCATGAAAGGGGTAATGAGCAATCAAGAACATTAAACATAGAGGCACAATTAATTTACACAAGCATGCAATCCAATCAGCTTGGCAAGAGTTCACAAACAACAGAAAACTTTAAATTACGAAATTAAATCAATTAGTCACGTTATTACACACGTTGTCACACACGTCAAACAAAATAAAATATAATTACTTATGCAATGCATGTGTGCAAATGCCATGAATGTTAATGTACCGTTCACCGTGGCAATGAAGTCGTGGTTGACAATTTCTTTAACTTGAAAGGATAATCAAATCCTTAACCGGCCAAAGTTCCAACTTTCCATTTTGCATTCTTTGGTATTTCCTCGCATCCTCTGGTTCAAAAGGGTCTCGAACCGTTTCAATTAGTTTTCGGAGCCAAGTGATCCATAGGATTTCCCGAAGTCGCGATAAAATTCGTGAGAAATAGAATTTGCTGCCTCCATCATCGGGAAGGTTTCCTATAATGTGCGTGAGGAGATCAATGGAGAATTCTTAATCAATCCCACTTTGGTACTGTCATTTTAACTGATGCTCCCATCCTCGTAATTTGGCGAGGTTGGCTTTTGAAAACATTGCCACGAAATTCCTTATTTTAAAGTTTTCCCCTTTTTCCTTAGTACAGTGTAACTACTCTTGTTGATGTCTTTAAAATAGTCTGGCCCTCCCTTGAATGACTCTGAATGGTACAATTGCTTCAATTTCTTCGGTGCTACCTCACGCCATCCAGAGTTAGAAATCCTAGTGTCCTTGTAAAACGTGTTACTCCCGAGCACCTCCAAGTAGTTAGGTACAAATCC
The DNA here is from genome assembly GCA_037501455.1 of Lantana camara. Lineage (NCBI taxonomy): Eukaryota > Viridiplantae > Streptophyta > Magnoliopsida > Lamiales > Verbenaceae > Lantana > Lantana camara. The sequence continues at coordinate 87,848,976 of CM074856.1, forward strand.
CAAAGGCACCTCGATAATTAAAAGATGTAATATCTCTCTCGTAGACAAATATCTTCTTTCATCCTCCCTACACTCTGAGCTTGTTGGATCAAGCGTATACTTCTGATCAACCCCTGTTCGGATTCCAATGAGGCTTCACTCAGACAATACTTGGTGGACCAGGTAGATAACTACCTAAAAAATACAATCACGAATCTAATGCATGTATGGTTAGAGATGTGAATGACATACACTCATTAATCAGCAAGGAAAACAATCGAGCACGTAAAACAAAAAGATCAGAATAATTACAATTTAATCCAATGCATGATGCACGTGCTATGAATGCATGATACCTGTTTCCATTATTTTAGCATCAAGCCCTGGCTGAATTCTTGTAGAGATTCGTTTGCTCCAACTAGTCAGAAGATGGAAGTCTCAATTCCTCTTTCATAAATTTATAAAAGTGGGAAGTGTTGTCATAATCAATTACAATTTTGGCGCCAAGGGGTCACCCTACAATTCACAATTTGAATAAATATTTATGCATGGGAGTTAGTAAGTGGATATGTCAAGTAATGAAAACAATTAAGAGCACCTACTAAATGCAGATGCAACACATGATTTACAAAAATTTAAGGCATAACAATGATAATTTTATAAAAACCGTAATCATAGTGTGCACACAATCACATAATCTCAGACAATTTCATACAAAGAAGTCAATATTTCACATTAAACGAATGCAATGCACAAGTACTCATATGCCGTACGACCTAAACTGACACGACACGACTCCAGAGCACCGGTTTTGAACCTGGTAGCTCTGATACCACTCAAGATGTAACACCCCGAGCGGTGGGGCGCCACACCCCCGCACTATGACCCGACACGTGTACGAATTGGGAAATCCGCACACGCACCAAGTCACAGCGAACGGGTGACAAACCAAAATCCAACCTAAAGTTAGGCGGTCTAGACCCTGTACAGAGTACGCAAGAGAAAACAAAAGCAGAATGCAGAAGCATTTCAAAATATGAACTTTCAAAAACTTTATGCAACGAACCGAATTCATACAATCCAGAAAATAAATAAACATCAACTAAACGGGTTCAACTAGTTCCACTCACCTGTCCTAACCTGTCCCGAATGCATACAATCAAAACGGGTTCAACTAATCCAAGCCCTGTCCTAACCTGTCCCGAAAATTCATATATTCAAAACTTAAACATAAATCTGTTTATAGTGGCATAACAAAGCGAATAAATTAAACTTATACATTAAACAAATTAAATCGAATTCAAACAAATGCAAAACCTATACAAATCCAAAGACCGACTCAACCCGAACAAAACGAAAGACTCGACTCAACCGCCTAGCACCAACGAGCTCCCAAAGCAAACCTACAACTCAAACAAAAGAAGGGGGAAAAAGAACAACGAGGAGGGGTCAGTCCTAACGACTGGTGAGGGGGCTAACACACGCACCCATACATATACATACGAGCAGAGCATATATCAAATTTAAAAGTTCATTAACTGGGGCATGGTTTTTGCAATCCAAAACATTTTCCCGTGATAGTAAATATATAAAAGAGTTAAGGCCCAGAGGCCAAAATCAACCAATTTTATTAATTATTAATCCATTCCCGTTTCACGAACCATTTTCATAGTCGAAATCAAATTAACTCGGCGAGAACGAGTTTCGAACCAACTTACTCATTTCATAACCGTAATCAAAGCGAACAAAACTTACAAAATTCATAAACAATCCTCCATCTCCGGTTGGGGATGAGGATGGCGATCCTCATCCCCGTTCTCTCGTCATAAGTGTTGAGTCGGGGGATCCCGCCCGCTCCTTCGACGGCCAGCCCGAAGCGCTCCGTCGGCATAGGAGATCTACGTCTCCCGTTGGTGGAGTTGTGTTGATGTGAGAGCCCGTCGACCCCATGGTCGACCCGAGACTCACATACCACTTCTCCGGGGCCCATTCAATGTTCATAATTCATAATTCATAGTTTTAGTTAATTTCGAAATTTCATAATTTTCCAACATAACTCCAGAGTCGTAATCTCGCTATTTTCAAAACGTTCACACACGCCAACCCTTTTCAAAACAAACAAACGTAAAATACATATACGTATACCAAACAATTTTTCAAATGATTTCATAACAAAGGGGTCAATTCCCACAAAATACATATCCGAACACATATCTATATACATATATAAATATAGTTCACATGCAGGCTTCAAAATACACGTAAGGTTTTAGGTCGCTTTAACTAAAAGAAAGAAAACCTCACCGTACACGGACGAACATGGAAAACACAGGCCAAGAAGTCCCACTGAAACCCAGACAGCTGACAGACACTCCCTGGATAACCCCTGAACAACTGAACACACAACACAGACTCAGACTCCAGAAGCAACCAAACAGACGCACGGCCATGCTCACGAATACAAATGATGCAACATATAATCCATATTTATTCAATCAAGTCATTCAGAGCATATTACAATTCATAATACATATCAAAAGATGCATAGCTTATAAAATTCCTAACATTAATTACATAGAATAAATTAAGACATAAAGAATTCAAATCATACTATGCACAAAGTCTCACAAAATTAAACATAAATTACATAACAATATATATAAATTATACATTGACAATTCTCACGATATTCTAACAATTAGCATACTTGATCAATTTATTCAAATTAAATATAACTTAGCCTATCATAATTCATTTTTTACATTTCATAAAATTCATAATCAATTAGTTTTCTAAAATTATACTAACACCCCTTAAACAAGAATTATTCTCAAATAAGTAGGCAAATAACGAGGCAATTAAATTCACTAAATCACGAATTAAGCTTTCATACAACACAATATATTTTCACATATCATACAATTCACAATTTCCATTTCATAGTTCATACAAGGCCGAAATTACAATTAAAACAATTAACGAAAGCAAATACAACAACTTCAAAAATTCATATAAAATCAACCAGACATCCGATTGACGAACGGAAAGTGGCGTTGGACTCACCACAACGAAAGGAACCCGCTAAATGCCGCCACCGTAGCTGGCCGAACCGCCACGTGCAGCCGCCGGACCACCACCTCCGGCGGTCGGAAAATTCCCCGGAAGGACAGAAACGTACGCCTCGGCCTGCTCGACAAAAGCCCTCAACCAATTACAGAAAATACCAAACACACAGGACTTCGTTAAAGAAAAACCGAACCAAAACCCTAGAACAAAAACTGAAATTAAATGCAAACCGCTAAACGAAAATAAAATCCGGACATACCGTTGGAAAGCCCGTAACGAGCCCTTCAAAAGCCCCTAGCCAAAACCCGGAAAAAGTCGCTGGAAAAATCGGACCGTCGGTCCAGACCGGTCCGCGACCGGTTCGCCGCCGCCGACCGGTTCTCGAGTCAGGGCGAACCCTATCCGCTACGTTCCAATATTCTGAGCAACTTCCGTGAAGGAACTACCCCCAAAAGCCCACCGGAAGAGGGCCAAATCCGCCGCCAAACGTCCGCCGATGCGCCACTCGCCGGAACCGCCACCTACGCCACGATTCGTCCCAATCTGATGCCGGAAATGGGTTCAGGAGGTCGAAAACGTTTGGAAACCACCAAACACCGTCGGAAAAAGTCGCCGGAAAGCGGCGAAACACGCCGCTACAGTAATCGCCGCCGCCGCCGCGAGCTTCAGGCGGCGCGTGCGGCCTCCTGGCCGCCCCGTTGGCGGCGCCGTCTGTCCAGAAAATTACGCCGGGAGCTCCTTTACTTGGGTTGGTGGCGCGTGTCGCCGGAGAGTGGCCGGAAGCCGCCGCGGGACGCTGGCGAAGTGACGGCTCCGCCACTCCTCTTCCGCCACGTCTGAAATCGGCGAAAAGGGCCGCCTCCAGTTGTCGTCGGGCCATGATCTTGGTACGGTTGAGACCGCGTCGTCGAGCTCGTCGAAAAGCACTATTGGTTCATCGAAATCAGTCGAGAAACGAGCAAGTTGAACTAGTGTGTGAAAATACACCTCTGAGTCTGTGTGCACAGTGTTTGAATCGCTGGAGGAGGGAGAGAGAGCTGAAGCTGGAGTTTGTGGCACGAAAAACGATGAAGATAGATATTTAGCCCGGACCTCGCACGAAGAACCGATCGGTAGAAAGGGCTAACGACGTCAGAATTGGGCAAACTCAGAGTCTACGGACTCGTTTCGCTGCCCTAAACGCGTTAAAGGGGTCAAAGGGGTCGAAATCTCGATCGAACGAGGAATGACCGAAAAACCCCTAAAAAGAGAAAATTGCAAACAAGCCCCTAAACTCTTAAAGAGTTCAAAATAGGGCCGTGCAAAGCACAAAATCACATAATTACACACATAAAAAGGTTTAAAAGTGACGTACCTTATTTATAGGACGAATGGGATGTTACAGACGGTCATGAGGCTTAAAGTTACATCGCATAGGAATATATCTATAAAAACCATTTTGTGAGGCATATGTAAGCTATTTTGGAAAAATCAGTTGTGTTATGCTTCATTAGCGAGTTAGCCATGTTATATAGTATATATTCTATTCTGTTCTATTTTTGGGCCCAGGAGCTACGGGTAATAGGTTTCCCGAGACGGTTAGGGCCGTCGGGTATTTACCCATTGCGTAGCCTCCACATGTACGATTAGGATGTACCGGGACCCACCAGGAGTTTTGGTTGCGAAACGGAGTCTTGAGGGTTGTAGTAGCATTAGCACTCCCCTCGCCTATCTTGATGGTTAGGGTCGCGCAACCCTACCATCAACCGGAGTTGAGGTTGGTATGTTATTTCTATTTTGTGAGGAGTTGAGGTTGGAAGCTCATACTCGCCGAGCAGTTGATTATGTTATGTTATGGAATTATGAATCGGGATACAGTCTTTCTGAAAAATGGTTTCTAAACTTATATCTATATCTATTTGGGTTCTTTCAAAATGTTTTGGTATGCAACACCTATCCTCGGTTCATGAGTCCATCCTTTTATTCTGTGTTATGCTCCTTATATATATATTGTGGGTGTGCGTTAGCCCCTTCACTCAGTCGGTTGACTGACACCTCATTTTATCTTTTAGTTTGCAGGATTCCTTTTGGCTTGAGCTAGGCGGAAGTGAGTCTTTGGTGTCACACTTGTCAGTCTAGTTGGTGTTAGGAAGCATTTGTCGCCTACTTAGTTATGTTATGTATTTATGGTTCACACTTGAAGGTTATGTTTATGTTCTACTTAGATACAAACCCGTGTTAGGTTAGTAGGCTAGTACTTGGATGTTAATAGATATTGTGATGATAATTATGCTGTTTATTATGTTGGATTATGAATTAATATTCGGGATTAGGTATCTATGCTAGTTGAACCCGTCACATGTTATGTATGTTGATATTCGGGATTAGGTATCTATGCTAGTTGAACCCATCAATTGTTTGGTATGTTGATTTAAATGCTTCCGCTATTTGCTGATGAATGTTTTAATTGCTTCCGCACTCTGAGTTTGCCAAGTTAGATCCGCCTAGCCTAGTATGTGAGTTGGTCTCCGCTATGATTCGGATTCGGGCTTGGACTTCCTATTTCATGACCGAGTCTGAGTCCTAGTGCGGGGGATGTGGTATCCTCCATCTGGGGTGCTACATCCTTAAGTGGTATCAGAGCTCTAGGTTGCAAAACCGAGCTCAAGTGTTGTGTTGTGTCTGTCTAGGTCGAATGGCGTAGGACAATTTGGTTATGTACGCACCTGCATTATGATTTGAAGAGCTATGCATTCGAATTTTCATCACTTTGATGAATTTATACTACTTGATGCATTGCATTTCTTGGTAGTTCTTGATTGATTTATTACGTGGCATGAGCATTTACTAATCGACATGCATATTTTGACATTGAAGTTGTGAGATTTTCAGGATGCCACCGCGTCAACAATACCACAGTCAACCGTTTCATCCAAATCTGAGCGACCGGGGACAATCTACGACTGGAGTACCACCAATGAATTTGATGGCGGTGATGTACCGAGAATTTAGGACATTTAATCCTCCTCAATTTCGGGAAGGGAATGATATATGGGCCGAAGAGTGGCTTTCGGAAATAGAGGGCCTTTATGAGATATGGCCATGCAACTCTCGAGATATGGCTCGCCTTGCTACGTTTCTTCTACAAGGTCAAGCAAGGTAATGGTGGAAAATAGTTGCCCAACAGTTAGAGACAACGGGCAAAGAGTTGACGTGTGATATGTTTGTTCGAGAATTCCGAAAGAGGTTTGCACGGGTCATATTGCACGACCGATGGTTTGAAGAATTTCTCGCTTCAAAACAAGGAGAAAGAACCGTTGTGGACTATATAGAGGAATTCGAGAGGTTGGGCGTGTATGTGCTCGACATTACGGGTAACGATCGGGTGAAGGCTAGATACTTCATGGAAGGTCTTCCGGATGAGTTCAAGGAAGCCTTAATTGCAGAGGATACAAACAGCTGGGATAAAGCCATGGAGAAAGCATTACGAGTTGAAAATAGGTGGTTGATAAAAAGTAAGGAAAGAAATGTGTCGGGGCCTAGACCTGAGATGGGTTTATGCTCAAATTTATACGTGAGAGGGAGATCCGATCAACAGGGAACTCGAACCAAGAAGATTCGTGTAAAGAAGCATAAGAACAGAAACCCTCGAAAGCTGAAGAAAGGAATCCAACCGTGTACCCATTGTGGAGGAATCAACCGTGCTTACGACGCGTGTCGGGATCGATTGAAGAGGTGCTATGCTTGCGGGTCAAAGGATCACAAGGTTTCTGACTGTGACCGATCGAGAGCTAATAAACAACGGATATGAGACCAACGACTTCAGATTGGAGATCAAAATGAACTCGAACATTGAGGTATTAGCATTCATGGCACTTGCATCCATACCACATTTCAATTTTTCAATTGTTTAATTATTATGACATAATTGCCAATCATTACTAATTGTTACTTGATTTCCGTTATGTGCTCGAGTGATAACTATGTGATGCATCTCATTGCACTGTGACCCAACATGCATATCTAGTGTTTACTTTTGGGATTTTTCTTTATCTATTCTGCCGAGTTCTGTTCGACGAATCTAGGAAAGATGGGTATAATAACGGGTCAGTTTGGGAAAGTCCACATACAAGGTTAAGAGTCTGGGAATTGGTACACACTTTGAAGGAGGATTAAAAGTTTGGGAATTGGTACACACTTTGAAGGAGGATTAACTCTCCTAAAGAAATTTTTTTGTCAAGCATAAAGCGAACTGAGGGAGGATTGGACTTGAGAAATAATGGACGTCTCGGGATTAGCTCGTGGGAATGTGATTAAGGAAGACAACGAGGAGTCCCACTATTGGAGCAATTTGAACGAATATAACTACTGTTGAAATTAGAGTGTGAGTCAAATATTGGGGATAAGTGTGACGAATTATAATGTGAGGGTTTGGAGACCGATTTACTATAGATGAAAGATAGTGGCACTACGGGTGAAAAAAAAAAAAAAAAACAAGGAGCAACTCAACAACAAAGGAAGGTACTCCGAGGTGTAGAAATTATGGATTGAATCAATGTGGGAGCTGAACCTTAGAATTATTGCACTACCCAACAGTACGGGTAACACCAAAAACTACATATGGATTAGAAAGAAGACCACAAGGATCATCCAAAGACTCTCTACGCATTCTCATTTGACTTCAGGAGAAGGTGGGTGTATACCGTGATAAGATAAATTTCATAGTCGATGGATCTTATCAGGAAAGAACCACGATTGTGAAATGAGGCTTGTTTTTTATTTCTGTAAGGAGACGTACGGATGGAAGGAACTTGATTTTAGGATTACCAACGAACAAACAGACACCGTAGATCGTGCAGGAGGACTACAATGACAAACCGGAGTCCGGGGAGATTAATCCATGGGAATGAGAAACAAGATTCGAGTAAAACTTAAGAGCAAAAGATTGGGTTAAAAGGAAAATTGGCAGGAAGAGTAAATGACTATGGCTATGAATTGAAGACCGAAATGATTATTGAAGTATCGGACACATTGACAACTTCACAGAATGATAGCAGACAAGAAACTTAGCATCTATCAACTTACCATCACAGAGACTTCAATACATCGGTGAACGGTACATCAAAACATGTATATCATGTGCATCATGCAGTTTCATTTTGTTGTGTGTGCTTTGATTTGATTGTTGGTTGCCTTTCGGGGTAACCTGAGCGTAAGAGAGTTCTAGTTGCGCGGTAAAATGAGGGTCGTGCCTTGCAACGGACTTCAACTGACGGCTACGGTGATTAGGACACCTTGCGTTCCATGGTATCTGTATACAAGGGAGTTGTAAGATTTCCTCTACTTCTGTGAAAGGAAGATGTTGGATTCATTCTAAGCTTTGTGTGCAAGAGATGTTGGATTCTCTTGTACTTACATATTCGAGACATGCTGGATTCTCTTGAATTTAGGGGTTGAGAAATGCTGAAATTTCTTGAACTAGATCGTTGGAAGATGCCGGAATCTGTCCAACTTAGGCTGAGAGATAGGGTTCCCTCAATTGTCTGCTTGAGAGACGGGGTTCTCTCTTGTGTGATCGAGAGATGGGGTTCTCTCGCTTTCTGTGTTCGAGAGACGGGGTTCTCTCACCTTTTGCGCTGAGAGATGGGATTCTCTCTGTATGTCTCGGTTACGATGCACGTCGATGACTACAGACTACAAGAAGCAAGAACGGGACGTCCTTGCAGAGACGTTGGTCCTACATCGAAGAGACAGCTGTTTTTAAGATAGAAGAATTATAATTTGCTTCAGACTTGATGATTGTGAAGTATCCAGTTGAGATCCAAATTGGGAGATACAAGTCTAGGGACAACAAGCAAATTCCTATGGTCAGGGCACTGTGGGAAGGACAGAAATCAAAGAAATCAACTTGGGAGACTAAGGAGGAGATGAAGAAGTTGTGTCCTGGTTGTTTGAAGCCGAAGAGTGAACCTGGGGGCCAGGTTCTCCTAAGGAGGGGAGATTGTGATGGCCCGTCTGATAAATCGCACAGGTATACGTCACGAGAGAGTTTACCTTACGCATTTATGTGATTTAATTCCCTTCCTATGCGATTAATTCCAACTTTGATTGAAATGGGATTTAATTGACCAAAATGCAAAATGATAAAATATGAATTCTTGCATGACAACCTAAGAACGGAACTTATGTGAATTTAAATTAATTGTTGGAGTTGGATTTAAATAGGACTTGGACCTATTTGTGTGTTTGAGGCCTAACTTGAGTTAGGTGGGTTTGGGTCGTTCGGGACCAATATGAGCATGGGAATTCGAATTCGAATTCCGACACCACCATTGGACTTGATTCGGTGATTTGGATCCAATGGAATTTACTTTATATCTCTCGGAAACTGTTTAGACATTAAACCCTTTTACTTTGACCTATTAGGACGGAAGTCATTTATTTGAGCACAAATCCTAATAAAGCCCCTAGCCTCATATTATATCTTGGAAACCCTAATGAAATCTTTAGCCACCATATATATATATACCATAAAACCCTAACCTAGCTTCATTTTAATCTTCACTTCACACAAATCATATCATCCATGGAAGAGCTTCAAGGGAGGATGAAGATCTAAGACTTTCCTACACCTTTAAGAGCTCATATCTCCCTCGTTTATTCATCATTTCGCAAGCCGAGGTAAGCTATGGATTTCTCTTGATGTGTATTTCATTTCTATCCATGAATCTAAGCATGAAATTGAATGTATGAGCTTATATGAGGAAGTCTTGTGAAAATGGTGATTTAATCCCAACTTGAAGATTATGCCTTATATGATGAACCCTTGAGATCTTGTGTTTGAATATGTGTTAAACATGATTTATGTGATGATATATATGATTTTCGTGGAATTTTGTTGGTTGTCTTTGGGTGAAATCCGCCATTTTTGGACTTGGAAGTCTTCTTCCCGAGGCTGTCACGTTTCTGTACTAGACTGATGCCCAGATCTGGCCGGAACGGCCGTTCCATTTTGGCCTTGAGTCCGGAACGGCCCTTCCCAGCCAGGGCTGATGTCAGCACCGAAGACGGGAAGGATCGTTCCCATTTATGCCTTGTGCTGGGAACGGCCATTCCGAGCTTCGCTGGGGAGATCCACGGGAAGGACCGTTCCCAACCCCCTGTTCCCCTTTTATGCATGTTCTTTTGTGTTTACTTGATCCGTTTGAAATGCTTTATGAATTATATGTTATGATATGACTTCGATTCCATTCTTAGATGATAATACGTCATTTTAATTGAATAACTTCGTATGAAAGTTTGTCCTATGTTATGCTACTTGACCTTAATACTTCGTTAATTGCATGATTTGGTGGAATATGTGAACTATGCTATGTGATCCATGTGTATACTTCCTTCCATATTACATATCATTTGTCTCATGGTACACCGTGCGTCTTACTTGGTTCATATAGAGTTTAAGTCATGGGCTTTTGTACGTTTGTTACAGAGTTTGGTGGTGCCGGTGGGCCCGTGGTTTAGAGTGTTTGGCCCTTCACATTCTTAGACTCTACTATCACGAGGTGAGATTTACTATTTTGTATAGCTATACGACCTATGGCCTTTATATGTTGATTTCTACCCTTGCATGCGAGCATACCTTATTATAAATACGTATGTGTTGGATATGATATGTTTTTTATTTTGCGTGCGTCCTGCGTGGGTGGAGGTCATCAGACTTAAAGTTCCATCGCGTAGGAATATATCTATAAAAACTCCCGGCGTGTAGAGATGAATTCAACAAGTCAAATCCCGGCGTGTAGAGATGAATTCAACAAGATAGCTCTAAAGTTCAAAGTCAAATCCCGGAGTGTAGAGATGAATTCAACAAGTCTTTTAAAACTCCAAAGGATGTATATATGATCCTAGATGATAATAGAAATAGAGGTGAATGAACAACGAATGAATTTCACCCCACCTATGTGGAACGAGAACTTGGACCGAATTCAAATGAAGATTTGAGATTCGTGCTACAAGGAAAACTTCAATAATTTTCCAAGACACCAATAATATCTTGAAGGTGATTTCCAAAGAAGAAGAACCCGATGTCTCTCCACTGGAACTAATTTCGTACCCCTATTTCCGAAGTCCGAATCACGTGGAAGAGATCCATACAAAGAGATTGAATGAGTACTTCAAGCGTGGAGAAATTTCAACACATAGTGAGAGATTGTCTGAGGAATAACAAGAAGGTGAAGCCTACAAATGCTATGACTTGAAGATCCCAGTTCAATTACAAGATAACTCTTCGGCAACCAAGAAGTTGTTAAGGAACTCGACACTTCCACCATGGTGAACGGTACATTAAACATACATGGCATATCATTCATGCATATTTTATCCTGGGGAAACCCACTCTTTGTTTATTTTCTCTTGCTTTGTTGCTCTTTGTACTTGGTGTTGTTGCTTGTGTCGCTTCTTGAGCTTGTTTTATTGCGTGTGTCGCTTTCTTTTGTGGGGAACTCTCTTCTTGAAGAGAGTTAGTGAGTTGAGTGCCCGGGTGTTTGTGAGTTGTGAGGGCCGAGGTTGTCGGTGGACTTCTTGAAGGCATCCTTGCCTTCTTCTTGTTGAGGTACGGGGTTACCTTGAGGCATGGGTTGCTCGTTCGAGCGTGATGCCGAGTTGGTGGTTGCTCTTGGGAGGTCCGTTCGGGACTCAACGACATTTTCGGGTGTTAAGTTGAAGATTACCCCGTCTATATCCTTTGTGGAGGTGGTTGGTTATTCTGGGACAGTGCAACAAGCTTTGTGGCTTATCTTTGGGATAACTTGGGATCGAGCCAAGGATTGTAGTAAGACTTCTTTAATATTCCTTGAAAGTTGGAATTCGTTTCGTTCCCCGATAGGGACATTGAAGTGGTCGTTATCTTTATCCCAGAATTAAACCTTGCTTAGAGACTTCAGAGTTGTGGGAGTTCAAGACGTAGTTGATGAGCTCTTAGAAGGTAATATCATCAATTCAGGTACTTCTTTGTGGAGTACTTGGTCCTATCGAGTAACGAAGGGATTTTAGGTGAATTTAATCTACCGTGAGCTGCACAGGTTAACTCTGGGAGATAAATACCCTTTTCTTCGCTTCCAAGTGGTGTTCGCGTTTTTCGGAGTTCCGTGGTCTACTCCGAGTTGGGATTCAGTAAGGGTATTACCAACTACGCATTTGAGAAGAAGAACCGAGAATTACCTCAGAGAACAAGTTTATAGTGTTATTAGGATTCAACAGTGGATTTGTCTTCTTTCGGTGGCCATCCCATGACACGGACGTTAGAAGAGGCACGGTTAGAGTGAGATGAGGTGTTTAAAGAGAGTTGTCTTTGGTGTAGCTTTGCTTAACCGAGGGTACTTAAGACTACTTTGTTGCAATCGAGGCACTAAGGAAGGCTTTGGTTGCTCGTGGCTTTCAGGAGAATGTAGCCAACACCTCTAGTAGTGCAAGGTCACAAGTTACCTCACTCTTAGTCCGAGGGTTTGAAGAACCGTTGAAGACGTTTCAGCACAAGAAAGGACATTGTAGACTTCGTGTAACAATGTTTAAAGTGCCATCGGTTGAAGCGTTAAGCACCGGTAGTTTCTCCAACTACTTCTAAATTCTAATTGGAAGTGGGAGCAAACGGCGAAGGACTTCTTGTCCGATTTGCTAAGGCTAAGGAGATCTCGATGAGAATTAAGTGGTGACTTGTCTTAACGAGTAGACCTAAATTCTCTTGGCTTCGGAGGTTCGACGAGGTTCCGAGAGCTTCGTGGTTCAGAAGCATCTCTTACAAGGGGATTTACTTGGATTCGGTAGGTACCACCAAGTACCGTGATACGTGAAGTCTTCCTTATTCCTAATGAGAAGAGTAGTATCCCGTGGAGTCTACAATTTGCCTAGGTCAGAGCGGTGCTGGGGGAGCGTAGAGTAGAGTTCGTTTCAGAGGCGTTCAAGATCCCTCTTTAGGACCTGAGGACAGGTCCTTTTGAAGGGGGGAAGTTTGTAAGATCCCGCTCGTCCGGCCGTACAGGTACGCACTTTCGAGAGTGTTTCGTACACGCTTTATTTATTTATTTATGCCTTTACGTGATTATTAAATTGATTATATGCCTAATTGTTGATTTGAATAATAATTTGTTACCTCTTTGTTAAGTAATTTGTTCGTTTTGACCCCCGTTTGATTCCCTGTTCGATCCGTGTGACCCGTATTTGCTCCTAAGTATGTGACTACGTGATATGCATGAAATATGTGTGATATGTATATGTCTACGTGTTTGTTTTAAGTTTTTGAGTTCGTTTGACACGGTTCTCGAACCGTTTTATTTGTTAGGGACATAAGGGCCTAACTTGTTTTAGCGCACCTCCTGTTCCGGAAGGTGTAACTTAGGCTCGGGAATTCGGATTTGAATTCCGAAAGAAGCGTCTGTAACGCCCCAAATTCTGGAAGTTCAGGTAAGCACCCCACGAGCGGGTCTTCGGGAGTTGGGAGGTTTAAATTTAAGTATTTCATTCAATTATTTACAACCTTCATCATATTATATACATTACATCTCTATGCATGTATATAAATTGTCATTTACGTGAATCATATAAACTGATTGCTATATGTGACCTAATTGCACTAAATGTCCTTGATTGACCCTTTGTGTAAATTTATGGACCTGATTGCATTAAAGAAATTGGAGCTACTTGATCTTTTGTGTAGAGAGGAAATTTGATTGAATGAAGTCAAATATTAGGAGGACTTAGTTGCAAATTGTGGTGATTCATCATAGTTAGTGAAAGACTTTAGATTAATTAGCTTTTATATTACATTGTATGTATACATTTCATTTCATATATTATATTTGCAAGAGAGCTACACACACACACACATTGAAGATCGATCAAAACACCAAGGAGGAGAAGGAAGATTCATCTCATAATTCAAGGCATATTTGGAAAGAATTGAGAAGCTAGCATCATCATCTTCATCATATTGCCATTCCATTTCACTTCTATCTTATCTCAAGGTATAAGATGAACTTGGATGAATTTCTTGATTGGTGATTGAATAGGGTTTAGGAAGTATTTGATGAATTCTTGGTTATTTGGAGTTAGAAGCATGATCTTGATCATTTACCTTGCCAACTTGCATTAATTCTTGACGAAATGGGAGGTCGATGGCATGAATTCATATGGGTTTGGAATGATGAAATCTTGATGATTAATGCATGTTTCGTGGTTTATATGCTACCTAATTGATGTCTTTAAGTTATCTACATGTTATGTGCTTATTTTGGAGCATTTTGGTTGAGGTTACTTTGGGTTTTCATTCCTTTTCTTTCTTCCCCGAAGCTACCCCTGTTTTGCCCCTTTTTCCAGCTCTGGAACAGTACCCGGGCGGGTACTTTTTGTGCATAAAAAGTACCCGGGCAGGTACTTTTCCCCCGTAAAGCTTCTGTACTGCTTTACCCGGGCGGGGAACTTTTCGCTTGAATTTTACCCAGCCGGGTACTCCCTCATCTGAACTTCAAATGACCTGATTTTTAATTCATTGGAAAGATCTCGAAGTCTCGAACAACCTCCAATTGGAATCACCTCAATATATTTTCCCATTTGTGAGATATTATCAATTCTGTTTGGTGTCGCTGCTTTACCAACAAACTGCATTAACCAACTTCAAGCTTACGCGATTTCCAACTCACTTTGAACTAGAAAACGAGCCATATATCATTTTAAAGGTATACTTGTCTAGTTTCATTCCCAACAAACAAAACCCAATTCCAATCCCTACAACTTTATATATTTCCCTTTTTCCACAGCTTGGTCATTTTAAAAAATTGCCTGTTTTTGCCAAACTTCACCAAAACCCTTGTTATTGCGTTCCTTTCACTTTCTTGGCTCCCATATGTGACTTATATGAATTATATGCCTACTTTATTAATAAGTATGCTCCTATTTGACACTCATTGATTATAAATGCATGATTGAGGTTACATATCATTGCCGTTCGTCATAATTGGTTCATTCGAGTCGAGTCTTATTTCACACTTGTCCTTGTTGCACAGATCTCGGTCCCAGAGATGAGGAGCATGCTCCATAGGGTGTTTCTTTTTTCCCTTTTGTTGATTAAGGTGAGGTTTAAATTCTAGATATATAGAACCCTTACAACCCTTGTGTGATTTTGGCCAAAACGTATCTATATATCTATAGTTTTCAAATCTTATGATTTTCAAAGGTTTTCATGAAAATGGATTGATTGACGAATTGATTATTTTGGTGAGTAACTATTGTTCACGTTGGGCACGAGGGTAGTGTATTGAGCCAACCGGGAAAGCAAGGGCTGACGGGTAACTCTTGCACTATCCTCACCATTGTGGGATCACCTCTGAATCCACCAGGAGGTTTGGCGGAGGAAGAAATCCCATGCGTGGGAGTCATGTTCCCGACGTACACCATGATTGGATGGCTGGGTCTTGCAAGCCCGCCATCACCAGGAGGAAGAAGGATTTATTGATTGAAATTGCTAATTGTGCACGGAATTGTTGTGTGATTACCTAATTCACTAATAAATTGAAGTATTATACACAGTCGGTGAAAGGTTGGAGATTTGCCTTCACTCGCCGGGCTACAAATTGATTGTATTAAATTGATAAAATGGTTTAGTTGTAACTTCGGGCGATATTATCTCTTCTTTTCTAAATCGTGTTGTTATCTTCCAAAATTATTACCCGAGATTATAACTTGTATGTATATGCGCAAATATTTATTTATACCCCCTCGCTCAGTCCGTGTTGGACTGACACCTCAACCTTTCAGCTTTTGCAGGTTCATGCTAGGCGGGAATTAGAGTCTAGCCTGTCTTTTCTTCGGGTCTAGCATTTCACCTTCCTATTTTGACTCATGTATTGATACTTCTTATATTTTGTATTATGCCTTACCCAATGTTGGAGGTGATATTGTATTGCATGAAATGTTGGTATCTAATAATAAATATGTAAATATGGTACCTATAAGTATTGAATGTTATTGTTTCTGCTTTTATTGATACAATTGTTTAGTGGTATTAATTGAGGGTACCC
Source organism: Lantana camara (assembly GCA_037501455.1). Taxonomy (NCBI): domain Eukaryota; kingdom Viridiplantae; phylum Streptophyta; class Magnoliopsida; order Lamiales; family Verbenaceae; genus Lantana; species Lantana camara. Next base: position 87,865,070 of record CM074856.1, read on the forward strand.
GCCTAGCTTTTGAGTTTTTATTGTCTCCCGTTCGCTATATTTTCGGTTCACGTATGAATTGCCTGTTTCATAAGTGGATTGAGGCTATAGTGCGGGGGATGTGGCGCCTAGCGTTCCGGGTGCTACAGCGTCGGACTCATAACGAAGAATGGAAGCTTTGGAACCTGAGTTTCTAATTTTCTAAGCCCGTTTGATCCTCCGAATTTCGCCCGAAACATGCCCCTTGTGACAGTTTTGCCGTGTTCGCCCGTTTTAATCATAACCGACCCGTTTCTTATCCGAATGCCCCATACTTGAACCCACTTGACCCTAAATCAAAAGTCTCTCCACCCATTAGCCTCTCATTCGGACCTGAAGCCAAGAAAAAGAAGGAAAGCAGCAGTTCTTACCGAGAGAAAGGAGAAATGGGGAAACACTATTCCTTTGGCCATTTTCTTGCTCCATACAACTCGGAATTGCCTCAAATTCGAAAGGGTAAGTCCGGTATTTCGTTCTCCATCGTCTCCTCTTTCTTTTGAGTGCTCTTTGGCTGATTTTCATGGAGATTTGATTGAGTTATGGATTATGTGATGAATAGTAAGGGTTTTGTAGAAATTTGAAGAGCATGAGTGATTCCTTGTATTTCTTGATGAATTCATACATCATTTATGAACATAAGACTTCCTTTATTAATTTTTTGGTCTCAATTCAGTTGGTGGTGGCAATTATTTATGGATTCAATTAATGCTTTAAATGAGAAATTGAAGAGCATGAGTGTTTGATCCATTTCCTTCATTCCTTTGCATGTTTGTTCGGTTTTTGCATGATATTAGAACCTGAATATGATGTATATTAATTGTATGATCCTTCCCTTGCATGTTAGGATGATTTAGGATGAGTTTTGGTTGGGTTTTCGCCGTTTTTCCCCTGTTTTGCTGTTGTTGCGTAACTGGTCGCGGCCGCGATCTCGACCAGTTCACTTTTGCTCGCGACTGCGACCATGGTAGCGGCTGCGACCATTTTCATTTCATTTTTGGTAGCGTCCTCGACCCCATTTTGGTCCAGTTTCGAGTTGTGTTGTTGTTGTTGGTTATTTTTCGGTTTATTCGTGCTTTCCTTGTCTTTCCTTGCTCTTATATGATTAATATATGGCATAAATGATATGTTAACATGTCAAATATGTGTAAGGTGTTATGTTGTGAATTTATGGCGTGTTTTACATGCTCGTTTTTTATTTATGGCTTTATACGTGCAATATGCTACCTTAACATGCGTATATGATTTCATGCTTGGTTTATGTGTCTTGAATCATTTTTCTTTGCCCTTAAATGATATGAAATATCTTCCTAACATGTTGAATGATACGTATTGCATGTTATATGAATTTTATTAATTTATTTTGGTAAGTTTAATCCTTTTTCGTGCGATATATGACCTAATGTGCGTTATATGCCCTTTAATGTGTTAGCTTACATCAATGTACCGTTTTCTTACCTCGTTTGATATTTGTTTGATTCTTTTATCATATGCATGCATGCCTAGTATGTCCTATGACGTGTAATGGTCGTTACTTGAATTTTATCGATTTATTTTACGTGAATTATGAGACATATGGTTCGATATGAACTTACATACGTTATATGTTAATGTATTGCATCTCTTATGTATCTCTTGCATCCATGTGCATATGCCGAGCGTCTATATGGTTCATTTCTGAGTCTAAGTCTATCTTTCGTCCTTTGTTTTGTTCAGAGCTTTATTTCAAGGGAAAGGAGGTGCTCACTTAGGTGTGTTCCGGTCCGTTTTGTTCGTTGTGGTCGACAAGGTGAGGTTTTCTTTCTTTTAGTTATTATGACCTACAACCTTTGATGTGATTTAAGCCCGCATGTGACTTATATATATGTATAGGTAATTAGATATGTGTTCGATACGTATTTTGTGGGATTTTGGCCCTTTTGTTATGAATATTTGAAAACACTTTTATGTATATGAAGAAATATTTTCGTTTGTTTGTTTTGAAAAGAGTTGGTGTGAGTATGTTTTGTAACAGCGGGTTATGTTATGAAAATTATGATTCTTCGAAAATTATGAATTTTGAACAATTTGAACAATTTGATTGGGCCCCGGAGATTTGTGCGAAGGAGACCCGGGACGGTGTGGGTCATCGGGTAGTCCTAAGTACGGTCTTCAATTTAAGGATCAACCCTGAACCCACTAGGAGGCTTGGTGGGGGAATGAGTCCTTAGGCGTGAGCATCATGAAACTCACGACCCTTACTGTATGAACGATGGTTAGGGGAGTATACACCCTTCCATCACCCGGAGAAAAGGTATGTTTGTCTGATTCTGAATTATGTGTGCTTTTAATTTATATGTTGGATTTATGAACGGAGTTAGGTAGGTCTGAGGCTCGTACTCGCCGAGTCGTGTGTGTGAGCTTGAACTTGTTTCTGAAACCGGAGTGGATTCGTAAGTACTAAAATTTGGTTGACTTTGGCCTTCGGCCTTAAACCTTTTTCTATATATAATATCACGTGTCAAATGTTTTGGCTTACAAAAACCACAGCCCGGTTCATGAACTTTCTAATTTTGAATATACTATGCTCTATTTATATGTAGGTGGGAGTGTGTTATCCCCCTCACCAGTCATTAGGACTGACCCCTCCTCATTGTTTTCTTTTTCCCCTTCGGTTTTGTTGAGTTTGCAGGTGCAGGTTGGTGTGTGCTAGGCGGCGGTCTTTTGTTTAGTTTTGTTCGAGTTGGTCGGTCGGTCTTTGCATCTTTACATTTTTGCATTTGTTTTACGTTTAGATATGTATGAAATTTGTATAAGTTATGATTCCGAATTTGAGCTTAGAACTTTGTATGATTTACTTGGCCTTGGATGGGCACTTTATGTATAATTTGTAATATTTTGAGCATGTATGTTGGTATATGTTGTTCCTGGTGCTTCAACATTTGATTTTGAATTTTTATGCGCGCTATATATTAGGGTCTAGACCACCTAGCTAGTGTGTGGGTTTTTTGTTTGTCACCCGTTCGCTGTAGCTTGGTGCGCGTGCGGAGTTCCCATTTCGTTACACGTCTCGAGCTATAGTGCGGGGGGTGTAGTGCCTTGCGCTCCGGGGTGCTACATCACATCGTGGGGATGAACCCTGAATCCACCAGGAGGTTTGGTGGAGGAAGGAATCTCGTATGTGCGAGCCATGAACCTGACGTACATCATGATTGGGTGGTGGGGCCTTGCAATCCCACCATCACCGGAGGAAGAAGGAGTTCGTGAAACTACTAAGTGAGCCCTGTATAATTGTTGAAATAAACCTAAAGATTATATTGTTCACTATCGGTGTAAAGGTTGGAGATTGCCCTCACTGGCCGGGCCACAGATTGAATTGAATTGAAATTGATTGTATTATTAAAATTGGATAGTTCTAATCTCGGGTAAAGTGAATTGTATTCTGAACTTATATTGCTTTTAGTTATAAAACCTTACCCGAGGTTATAACTTGCATGTTATCTGCGCTAATATATATATTTATGCCCCTCACTCAGTCTTCCATAGACTGATGCCTCTAACTTTCAGGTTCTTGTAGGTGCGTACAAGGTAGGAGTCAGAGTCGTGTCCTGTCACTCAGTTGAGTCTAGCGCACTACACTTTCATGTATTGTTATTTTTTGGTATTAATATTTCATGTTATGTATTATAGGAGATGATAATGTATTGATATGTGAGATTTGAATATGGTTTATTTGGGAAGTGATCGATTATATAGCAGGCTTCGGCTTTATTTCTTAGACATTATGGTAATTGATTGAGGGTTAGTCCCGCCTAGCTAGCTTGTTTCTTTTATTGTCACTCGTTCGCTATAGGTTGGTTCATGTACAGACTATCCTTTTCGTATGTGGATCGACTTATAGTGCGGGGGTGTGGCATCTCTACGTATAGGGGTGCTACAGAAAATGGAATGAAATTGAAGAAATTAGATGATATATTCAAAATCTTGAAAGAATAACCATGAGTCACCCATTTTTGCACATAAGTCACTCTAATATTTGAATTCATACAAACAAGTTCCATCTCTACACAAAAGATCACTTATATCCATCTCATGTTATGCAATTAAGTACACAAATTTACACTAAGGATCAATGAAGGACATATAGTGCAATTAGGTCACATATATCAATTAGTTCATGTAATTCATATTAATGAAGATTATACAAATACATGAAGGTATAATGCATATATTATGATGAATGTTATAAATAAATAAATGAAATAATTAAATTAAATCTCCCAACTCCTGAAGACCCGCTCATGGCGTGCTTACCTGAACTTCCGGAAATTGGGGTGTTACACTTTAGCTGCTGTAAGTGCTGCCTAAGTTGTTGCCTTGAGTGCCGTGTGTGTTTCCTTGCTGCTGATGCCATGGAGAACCGAAACAGGGGCTGCTGTTGCTGCAGTCCTTTTTCCGCTTGCATCAATCTCCCCGGACGGGGACACTTGTGCAGAAGGTTTCTGCGTCTCCTTCCCCGGCCGGGGAAAGTTTATGCTGGATTGTTCACCGGGCGGGGACTTGTTGTGAGAAGTTGTTTTGCTGCTCTTTTCTTGAACTTGTACACGCAGGTGTGTGTAAGTGTTGCATGCATGATTTGTTTCCTTCTTTTACCGCATGAATTGAATTAATAATTGTGCTATATATATATATATATATGTGTGTGTGTGTGTGTGTGTGTGTGTGTGTGTGTGTGTGTGTGTATGTACTGCACTGTATATTACGTATATATATTATATATATGTCGCATGCATGTAAAATGTTAGTGTGTTAGGGTTGCATGTACGTATATATTATGTAGCATATTCAATATATAATTATGTTAGTGGTGCATGAACGATGTATATATATATTATATATATATATATATTACGTATATATATATATAGATATAGATATTGTGTGTGTGTGTGCATGATTTTTGTATTGTGCATGAATTTTATAGGTATATATATATATTGTGTGTGACAAAAATCATGCACACACACACAAAATATATATATATATATATATATATATATATATATATATATATATATATATTGTATATTGTATGCATGCATGATTATTTTTGTGCGTATCTATGTATATTAAATGTTTAAATGGTTTAATTCTAATTTATAGATATGATACATTATATATTATTTGGTCTACTTGGGACTAATTTGATACCTATGTAATTGGTTTGAATGCCTTTAATTGTTATTCTCTAATTGTAAACTTGTTATCATTGAGCTATATTTGTTATATGAAATTCATGACTCGAATTGCTTTGGATTTTGAAACGATTGAGCTTGAAACCTTCATGTTATGAATATACTTGATCGAATTACTTGGTTATGTGGCTTCATGACATCATATTATTTCTTATGCGCTTCATATCATGATCATTGCGTTGTCGTCCGTCATATTTGGTTCATTTGGAGGCTTTGAGTCTCACGAGCACATTACATTGTCTTTCGTACAGTTTTCTACAGGGTGGAGATGCCGGGTTCATAGGACACCTCAAGTATTTTCTTTTCTTCTTGGTATCGATCGGTAAGGTGTAACAGGTGGGTTTCTCTTCTAATAGTTACAATGACCCGATGTATCCCTTATGTGAAAGGTTTGAGCTAAAATATTATTATACATCGAGTCTTTTTAAGAGTAAATGATTTCCAACGTAAAACCTCTTTTTATGTATTCCTACCTTATGATTTTTAGTGTGGACATGATTGAAATTGCACGGGCCCAGGGACTTAGTACATGTGGCGATCCGGGGAGGCAAGGGCCGACGGTGATCCCTTGTACTAGTCCCACCACATTTACGGTAATACCAGACCTCGCTAGGAGATTAGCGAGGAAATGGGAAGCTGAGTGCCCTTGGGGGATTCATGTACCCCCATTGGCCCATGTATGGACCGTGGCCGGGTCTTGCAAGCCCGTCCACCACTTGGAGGAAAAAGGTGTAAGTGATTATGATTTTAATGAATGAATATGGATGATTATGTATGAATGTGTATGATCACTAATGTAAATATTGAAATGATATGCACACACGAGGAGTAGGTTGGAGATACTTGCCCACCCGCCAGGGCTCATGTACTGACCCCGTCTCTCCGATGAGTCAAGTATGACGTCACGAGAGATTTTTCTGATGTTTTATTCTCTCTTGTGATTTAATTTAATTATCGATTTATTCGTTTAAGTGACTATTATGCCCTAATTGTTTAAAATTCACCTTTTAACTTCCGTATTTAAATATACTTGAATTATATGTTTCATGAACTTGTTTGCATATTTATTTTATTCGTTTTACTTGCTCGAACAGGTAGAGACCATTTCTTTATTTTTGGGATTTGAGGGCCTAACGAGTTTTAGTGCGCCTCGGATTCCGGAGGCCATAACATGAGATCGGGAATCCGGATTCGAATTCCGAAAGTGGCGCCAGACTCATAACGAGATTTGAAAACTAAGGAACCTAGCCTTATATTTTTCTAAGCCCGTTTGGTACTCCAAAATTTGCCCAATACGTGATCCTCATGTAGCCTTGCCACCCTTTACGGTTTTCGCCATAATTAATTCGTTCCCCAACCAAATTAACTCATTCTTGAGCCTATGTAACCCTAACACAATCCTATTTAACCATAACGAACCTTGTATTTTTCTAAGTTCATTTAGACCTTCAAAAATTCACCGAAATTAGCACCTTGAACCAAAGCGATATCCTTTGACTAGTCTTAAGTTGGTAGGACCCTCTTAACCCTAACCAAGCCTCAACCATGACTTTGTGACCTTGATTTAACTCCTCTCTCCCCTTTAACTCCTGAATTTCGAACCATACCCCCCATAAGACAAGGAAGTTCAGCTCCAAGAGAAGAAAGAAGAGGAAGAAGAGGCTAGTATTCATGCCTAGTGATTTTGAGCTCCAACCTCCATTTTACTCCATCATCTTCAAGAGGTAAGTGTACTTTTGGTATCTCCATCCTTGTCTGATCATTTTAAGCCATGAATTTTGAAGTATAACCCAATTTTGATATAGATATGAGCATGATAATGAATAGTTAGGTTTTACTCAAATTCTTGTATACTTGGATTCTATGAATTCTGAGGCATGAAATGTGTTTCTTGGAGTTTCTTTAACATGGTTATGTGCTTTAATTTCATGTTCAATAAGTATGTGAAGTTTCATCATTGTTTCTTCCATGATATGTGATTATTACATGGGTGTTTTCGTACAAGAGATGAACTCATCTTTGCCTCCTTGATTGATGCGTGGAGTGTGGCCGATTTTGAACTATTTTGGTGTATGATTCTTGAGTGTTTTGATGCCTACTTGTGCTGCTTTGTTTTCCCTCCTTCCTCCACCTTGTAACAACCCTATTTATGCTCTTTTCCTACTGTAAACCTCTCCCTGGGTGGGGAGATTTTGTGAAGAAAAAGTCCCCGGGCGGGTACTTTTAGTGCAGAAAGTTTCTGCACCGTTTTCCCCGGCGGGGTAGATTTCTGCCTTGTTTTTCCCCGGCCGGATACCCTTTCATCTAAACTCCGTTTGACTTGATTTTTAGACACGATCAACCTATTTGAGTATAGAACACTCTCCAATTGGATTCACCTCAAAATTCATTCTTGATTGTGAGATATAATAGTTTTATTTTGGTGTCCCCACTTTGCTGGAATTCTCCACTCATTCAACTTTAAACCTCCACCATTTTTGGATCCCTTGGAACTAGAATGCGATCTATATATTTTCGGAAAGCCCTATGTGTCTAGTTTCATATCCATGAAACAAAACTTGATTCCCATCTCTCAAACTCAAGTTATACCTCATTTTCTACAGCTTGTTCGTTTCGGTAAAACTGTCAGCTTTGGCCTATTTTCACTCGAAGCCCTATTTTTTGCTTTTATTCCATTTTTCCCGTATCTTCTCACCGCGATTGTGATCATAATATGTTAATATATTGTAATATGTTATGTTTCATTAATTATTTTAATTTTATGACCTTGTTTGCTAAGTGTAATTGTTACGTGAATTCATGATCGATATATGAAATCTTTAACGCTTTCTTGCATCTCTTGTTATTTCCTTGAACATCGAGCTTATGAAGGCATATGGTATGTTAATATATGATAAATTATGTTCCTATTCAATATGATATGAGTTTAATTCTTAAATTCCTTATGTGATATTTCATTATTCGCTCTGATATGCCTAAGTATGAATCTATATGATGTGCATTGCATCCATTTACATTCGTATGAGTTGCCGTTCATCTAATTGGTTCATGACGAAGTCTAAGTCATTAGTGTATGTTTGTTTATCTCAGATTTGAGTTCGGGAGGTGTTGGTTCCACCATTTAACTTCTTCTTGGTCTTCAAAGCTCGTCCGATAGCACTTTCGGTAAAAGGTGAGGTTTAGGTTTGTTTTCTTTTGGTTAATGCGACCTACAACCCTATGTGCTCATTTTCAAGCCCGCATGCGAATATACTATTATATGTATACTAAATATGTATCCTATGATATGATTATGATGTCGTTATTCGATTTAATATGAATTCTTCTGAAATTATACGTATGGGCGTATGTAAGCTTAAAATGATTTTGCAACGAGGCTATGCTCCAAACCATGTGGTGACAAGTGAACTATGGATCTCCTTTAACATCTTATGAATTTGGAAGATACGGAGAGGTACGTGTATAGCATATGCCGAGTTACGCGGTAAGGTATGTTTCTTATGGTACGCTTCATAAGATATGAATGATACCTTTTTATGATTCACGAGTTAGGTATGTTTCATTCAAAGCTATGTGACTCTATTTGAATCCATCTGAATCCTTGGGCCCCAGAGGCATGGGCAAGGGAGACCCAGTGCGGTCACTGGGGTCGCCAGTTATCACCCCTGTGCACGTTCTCCTTTGAAGTACCTACGCGCGACTCTGAGGGAGATGGAGAAGGTGGGGTGCTTTTAGCCTTCGAGTGAGGCCGGAGGAGGTACGTTACGGGATCGCTACCCCACGTATATAGAGTTGAACGATGTGGGCCCGTAACGATCGTGCAGACTTCCGAAGGAGGATAAAATACGGGAGTATGAGTCTTATGAATCTTATGTATTTATGTTTCCTTATGTTTTCTTATGAATCTTTTCTTAAGGGGTAAGGTTGGAGACCCGTACTCGTCGGGTATTTGAATTCTTTTGTTATTGTGATTATGAAACGGGATCGGAGATTTCAATTTCAATAAGAGAATTATACGATTAAGTTCTGAATTTATGAATTTATGAATCAATTTGAATATATATGAATCCATGTGAGTTTGAATATATGAATCAAAATGAACTTTGAAGATATAAATGTATGTATGAATATGAGCTCTCCTTGGAAAATGGCTTTTATATGTAAAACCCTATTCCCGGTACATAGTCTTTTGCTTATTATGTGTGTTGCTCTATATATATAGGTGTGTGGGTCTGCGTTAGCCCCCTCACTCAGTTGGTGGATTGACCATTTCCTTTTAACTTTTCAGTTGCAGGTTTTGGATCATGCTAGGTGGAGTCGTGAGTCGGTCGAGTTCTAGTCCCTAGTTCGAGTTGCATTCTCATTTGCATTCGGTCACATTTTGTATATGATTCGATTTTAATAATTGAAGTATGTATATGTTATGCATTTGTTAATTGATTATATATTAATTCTTGATTTGCATATGTTAACAAGTTTTGTATGAACTTATGGATTCTTGTTTTATATTCGAGACAGGCTTCTAAGGATAGTTGAACCCGTTTTGTGGTTTTATCTTCTTGAATTTTATTGTATGCTCCCGCTTTGATACTAATTTGCGTGCTCTGGTCCTGTCTTAGCTCCGCCTGGCTTAGCGAGTGCCTGTAGGTTCCCGTTAGCTTAGTCTTGGGGTCATGTATGGATTTCTATTTCATATGTGTGTTCGGGTCTAGGTGCGGGGGATATGGTGGTTCGCCGCTCCGGGCACTACATCTTAAAGTGGTATCAGAGCCCCGGGTTACAAAACCGGAGTTCTAGTGTCATGTTGTGTCGAGTATAGGTCGTACGGCGTAGGAACAACGTGTTAATATTTGCATTGCATTAAGATATGTGAATTTTCTTGAATTTTATGTTTTACAATAGTTGTTTTATTTTACTAATTGTTGTTGTTGGATGCTTTAATTGCGCTAGTTGTTCCATTCGCGTGTCATAATCATATACTAACCGCATGCATCGTATCTTCACCTCCTTTGTGTATTGTAGGTTAACATCTTTCAACAAGCAATCACCCATTTCCCCGACTATGGCCCATAAGTTGAAATGGGATCAAGTAGACGTGAAAGCTCTTCACAACCGTCGACTCATCACCCCGTTAATCAATCTACCAAGATGAAGTGTAAAATGGCTCGATTTGTTGGAAGGGATATCATATTCTTATCGGGCGCATCGTTTCCTGAGGAATAAATTCCATACATCCATTGCAAAGGACCCAACCACAGTCATAAGAATTGTTGGGGAAGGTTGGGCAGGTGCACTAGATGCGGTTCCTCTGAACACAAGATTAATGTATGCCCTCGCATCTATCTTAGGAGGCCGAACGAGTCCGAAAGAGTGGCCCAATTTATGGATGAAATTAAGAAAGACCTAGGGGAAATGAAGACCGGCAACTAGTCTAGAGCTTGGATTGAGAGTACTCGAGGAGCCCTTCGAGTTAAATTCAAGAAATTAAAAGAAGAGAGTCGAGTAAGAAGAATTGGACCAAGAAGTAGCTCGGGATCGGATCCCATAGGGGCCGAGAGAACTCACAAGTGGGATCAAAAGGAAAGAAGAAAATGAAAGAACTCTCATCTATGTAGCAACTACCGTGCGCTCATTGTAGGGAAACTTCTCATACTTATGAGAATTGTTGGAAGAGACTGGGACGATGCTTTGGATGTGGACCGCTGAAACATAAGTTGGGAGAACGTGAATGAAAAATCCAAAGAAATACTCGAGAAATAATTGCATCCATTGCACGAGCATCCATCCCACATTGTATCCTTGTTCTTATTTGTGATGTGCGTTATGCATTGTCATTACTTGTTGTTTTCTTGTTTAATGGGTGATAACATGGTGCCTAGCATAAGCAAACTTAACCCGACATGCATATGTTTAATGTTTTCATTATAGCATACAATTGAAAGAAGTCCCTCTTCGTGATGGAAAATCGGGTGAGTAGAAGTAGTGACTTCGAGAATTTGGTTGAGGTATAATGAGGAATAGGGGACATAATTAAAGGAAGAACATTGGTACCATATTGCACAAACCTCGCCCTTATGTATTCGATGTATCGAGTTGGATTTCAAGATGGAAGGTCTCTTCTTTGATGAGTAATTAAGAGAGTATCCAAATGAGAATTAGAACCGGGAACAAGTGTCTAAACCCAATTCCTAGGAGGGAAATGATCAATTCATTAACCAACGTGAATGCCGTAGCCAAGTAGATGGGGGTGCACTAGAGGGAGATCAATAGCTATTGGGAAAGCTTAACCGGAATAATTGAAGAGAAATTGAAGGTTCTCTTCTTAATGAACTCGAGTTATCACGGTAAGAACCTTTCTCACCAACAGAAATTTATCACGGATGTCATTAGTATATGCCAGGAATGGGAATCATTGAGAAGCCAGGAAGTCAAAAGTTTTAAATTTTCCGGGGAAGTAAAATGGTCGACTCATTATTCAAGGACATCATTTTCCGGAGTACAAAAATACAAGAGAAAGTTACCGAGAAGTCGAGGTCTGGATATCCTACAAGGGGTGGGTTGAGAGACTTCAAGACCACCGGAGACGGTGATATGAATATTGTCAACCGGGTTAAGATGTTTCAAGATTAAAAAGGAGTGTGAAAGACTTCGAAGGAAGAGAACTGAAACAATCCCTCATGTCGATTGAGGGATTTATAAACGAGAAAAGAGAATTACTTGGGGTTAAATATCATCAATTAGAGACGAAGTTGTGAAGAAGGAATGAAATTGCCAAGCTAGGAGTCTGTTCAAGAAATCCGAGGATAAGGAATTCGAGTTACGCGCTCTACAACCCCAGCCTTGACTCTTCGTTCAATCTTACCAATGTGAAGGACTTCGAGAAATGGTGAATGATACATAAATCATTCATAGCATTTGCATCATGCATCCTTAATTGTTATATAATATTGTTGTGAGCTTTACTTGTGCGTGTGTGTGTTTATTGTGTGTTTTGTTTGAGTGTGTGGTTTTCACGGTAAGTTAAGGGTCGTGTTTTCGACGGTCTTCCGGAGCGAGCAAGGAGTAGTGGTTTGGCTCTCCAGTAATGGGGACTTCTTGAGTTAGAAGGTGCGAGTGGTGGAGGTTCGGTAACCGCGCCATTCGTGTAACACCGAGCTTTTGAGTAGTTGGAAAGAATCAAACGATGGGTGTTCAATCAAACTTGGACCCTCCTATCGTGCGTAACATTTTAGTGCTCTTAGCACGGATCAAGCGGTGATGAATTACTCCATCAAGATTTCAAGAAGTGAACAAACCCCTAGTACAAGAAGACCTTACCGGGCTAACCCTTGTCGGGACGTCATGAACCTCGAATATGTAGGTGAATAAGGGAAGTTGCTTGAGCTTGAAACTCGACTAGAAGAACCTGGGGACCAGGTTCTCTTAAGGGGGGAGAATTGTGACACCCCGTCTCTCCGACGAGCCAGGTATGACGTCACGAGAGTTTTTTCTGACGTTTTATTCTCTCTTGTGATTTAATTTAATTGTCGATTTATTCGTTTAAGTGACTCTTATGCCCTAATTGTTTAAAATTCAAGTTTTAACTTTCGTATTTAATTTATTTAATTTGAATTTAATTCCCAAACTATGTGAATATGTGATATACTTGAATTATACATTTCATGAACTTGTTTACATATTTATTTTATTCGTTTTACATGCTCGAACTGGTCGGAGACCATTTCTTTATTTTTGGGATTTGAGGCCTAATGAGTTTTAACGCGCCTCAGATTCCGGAGGTCAGAATTCGGATTCGAATTCCGGAAGTGACGTCAGACTCTTAACGAGATTTGAAAGCTAAGGAACCTTGCCTTATATTTTTTTAAGCCCGTTTGATACCCCGAAATTTGCCCGAAACGTGATCCTCGTTTAGGCTTGCCACCCTTTACGGTTTTGGCCATCATTAATTCGCTCCCTAACCAAATTAACTAATTCTTGAGCCTATGTAACCCTAACACAATCCTGTTTAACCATACCTACTTCAAAATTTCACCGAGATGAGCACCTTGAACAAAAGTGATATCCTTTGACTAGTCTTAAGTTGGTGGGACCCTCTTAACCCTAACCAAGCCTCAACCATGACTTTGTGACCTTGAGTTAACTCCTCTCTCCCCTTTAACTCCTGAATTTCGAACCATACCCGCCACAAGACGAGGAAGTTCAGCTCCAAGAGAAGAAAGAAGAGGAAGTAGAGGCTCCTATTCATGCCTTGTGATTTTGAGCTCCAATCTCCATTTTACTACATCATCTTAAAGAGGTAAGTGTACTATTGATATCTCCATCCATATGTGATCATTTTAAGCCATGAATTTTGAAGTATAACCCAATTTTGATGTAGATATGAGCATGATAATGAATAGTTAGGTTTTACTCAAATTCTTGGATACTTGGATTCTATGAATTCTAAGGCATGAAATGTGTTTCTTGGAGTTTCTTTAACATGGTTATGTGCTTTAATTTCATGTTCAATAAGTATGTGCAGTTTCATTATTGTTTCTTCCTTGATATGTGATTATTACATGGGTGTTTTCGTACAAGAGATGAACTCATCTTTGCCTCCTTGATTGATGCGTGGAGTGTGGCCGATTTTGAACTATTTTGGTGTATGATTCTTGAGTGTTTTGATGCCTACTTGTGCTGCTTTGTTTTCCCTCCTTCCTCCACCTTGTAACAGCCCTATTTATGCTCTTTTCCTACTGTAAACCTCTCCCTGGGTGGGGAGATTTTGTGAAGAAAAAGTCCCCGGGCGGGTACTTTTAGTGCAGAAAGTTTCTGCACCGTTTTCCCCGGCGGGGTAGATTTCTGCCTTGTTTTTCCCCGGCCGGATACCCTTTCATCTAAACTCCGTTTGACTTGATTTTTAGATACGATCAACCTATTTGAGTATAGAACACTCTCCAATTGGATTCACCTCAAAATTCATTCTTGATTGTGAGATATAATAGTTTTATTTTGGTGTCCCCACTTTGCTGGAATTCTCCACTCATTCAACTTTAAACCTCCACCATTTTTGGATCCCTTGGAACTAAAATGCGATCTATATATTTTCGGAAAGCCCTATCTGTCTAGTTTCATATCCACGAAACAAAACTTGATTCCCATCTCTCAAACTCAAGTTATACCTCATTTCCTACAGCTTGTTCGTTTCGGTAAAACTGTCAGCTTTGGCCTATTTTCACTCGAAGCCCTATTTTTTGCTTTTATTCCATTTTTCCCATATCTTCTCACCGCGATTGTGATCATAATATGTTAATATATTGTAATATGTTATGTTTCATTAATTATTTTAATTTTATGACCTTGTTTCCTAAGTGTAATTGTGACGTGAATTCATGATCGATATATGAAATCTTTAACGCTTTCTTGCATCTCTTGTTATTTCCTTGAACATCGAGCTTATGAAGGCATATGGTATGTTAATATATGATAAATTATGTTCCTATTCAATATGATATGAGTTTAATTCTTAAATTCCTTATGTGATATTTCATTATTCGCTCTGATATGCCTAAGTATGAATCTATATGATGTGCATTGCATCCATTTACATTCGTATGAGTTGCCGTTCATCTAATTGGTTCATGACGAAGTCTAAGTCATTAGTGTATGTTTGTTTATCTCAGATTTGAGTTCGGGAGGTGTTGGTTCCACCATTTAACTTCTTCTTGGTCTTCAACGCTCGTCCGATAGCACTTTCGGTAAAAGGTGAGGTTTAGGTTTGTTTTCTTTTAGTTAATGCGACCTACAACCCTATGTGCTCATTTTGAAGCCCGCATGCGAATATACTATTATATGTAAACTAAATATGTATCCTATGATATGATTATGATGTCGTTATTCGATTTAATATGAATTCTTCTGAAATTATACGTATGGGCGTATATAAGCTTAAAATGATTTTGCAACGAGGCTATGCTCCAAACCATGTGGTGACAAGTGAACTATGGAACTCCTTTAACATCTTATGAATTTGGAAGACACGGAGAGGTACGTGTATAGCATATGCCGAGTTACGCGGTAAGGTATGTTTCTTATGGTACGCTTCATAAGATATGAATGATACCTTTTTATGATTCACGAGTTAGGTATGTTTCATTCAAAGCTATATGACTCTATTTGAATCCATTTGAATCCCTGGGCCCCGGAGGCATGGGTAAGGGAGACCCAGTGGGGTCATTGGGGTCGCCAGTTATCACCCCTGTGCACGTTCTCCTTTGAAGTACCTACGCGCGACTCTGAGAGAGATGGAGAAGGTGGGGTGCTTTTAGCCTTCGACTGAGGCCGGAGGAGGTACGTTACGGGATCGCTACCCCACGTATATAGAGTTGAACGATGTGGGCCCGTAACGATCGTGCAGACTTCCGAAGGAGGATAAAATACGGGAGTATGAGTCTTATGAATCTTATGTATTTATGTTTCCTTATGTTTTCTTATGAATCTTTTCTTAAGGGGTAAGGTTGGAGACCCGTACTCGTCGGGTATTTGAATTCTTTTGTTATTGTGATTATGAAACGGGATCGGAGATTTCAATTTCAATAAGAGAATTATACGATTAAGTTCTGAATTTATGAATTTATGAATCAATTTGAATATATATGAATCCATGTGAGTTTGAATATATGAATCAAAATGAACTTTGAAGATATGAATGTATATATGAATATGAGCTCTCCTTGGAAAATGGCTTTTATATGCAAAACCCTATTCCCGGTACATAGTCTTTTGCTTATTATGTGTGTTGCTCTATATATATAGGTGTGTGGGTCTGCGTTAGCCCCCTCACTCAGTTGGTGGATTGACCATTTCCTTTTAACTTTTCAGTTGCAGGTTTTGGATCATGCTAGGTGGAGTCGTGAGTCGGTCGAGTTCTAGTCCCTAGTTCGAGTTGCATTCTCATTTGCATTCGGTCACATTTTGTATATGATTCGATTTTAATAATTGAAGTATGTATATGTTATGCATTTGTTAATTGATTATATATTAATTCTTGATTTGCATATGTTAACAAGTTTTGTATGAACTTATGGATTCTTGTTTTATATTCGGGACAGGCTTCTAAGGATAGTTGAACCCGTTTTGTGGTTTTATCTTCTTGAATTTTATTGAATGCTCCCGCTTTGATACTAATTTGCGCTCTCTGGTCCTGTCTTAGCTCCTCCTGGCTTAGCGAGTGCGTGTAGGTTCCCGTTAGCTTAGTCTTGGGGTCATGTATGGATTTCTATTTCATATGTGTGTTCGGGTCTAGGTGCGGGGGATATGGTGGTTCGCCGCTCCGGGCACTACATCTTAAAGTGGTATCAGAGCCCCGGGTTACAAAACCGGAGTTCTAGTGTCATGTTGTGTCGAGTATAGGTCGTACGGCGTAGGAACAACGTGTTAATATTTGCATTGCATTAAGATATGTGAATTTTCTTGAATTTTATGTTTTACAATAGTTGTTTTATTTTACTAATTGTTGTTGTTGGATGCTTTAATTGCGCTAGTTGTTCCATTCGCGTGTCATAATCATATACTAACCGCATGCATCGTATCTTCACCTCCTTTGTGTATTGTAGGTTAACATCTTTCAACAAGCAATCACCCATTTCCCCGACTGTGGCCCATAAGTTGAAATGGGATCAAGTAGACGTGAAGGCTCTTCACAACCGTCGACTCATCACCCCGTTAATCAATCTACCAAGATGAAGGGTAAAATGGCTCGATTTGTTGGAAGGGATATCATATTCTTATCGGGCGCATCGTTTCCTGAGGAATAAATTCCATACATCCATTGCAAAGGACCCAACCACAGTCATAAGAATTATTGGGGAAGGTTGGGCAGGTGCACTAGATGCGGTTCCTCTGAACACAAGATTAATGTATGCCCTCGCATCTATCTTAGGAGGCCGAACGAGTCCGAAAGAGTGGCCCAATTTATGGATGAAATTAAGAAAGACCTAGCGGAAATGAAGACCGGCAACTAGTCTAGAGCTTGGATTGAGAGTACTCGAGGAGCCCTTCGAGTTAAATTCAAGAAATTAAAAGAAGAGAGTCGAGTAAGAAGAATTGGACCGAGAAGTAGCTCGGGATTGGATCCCATAGGGGCCGAGAGAACTCACAAGTGGGATCAAAAGGAAAGAAGAAAATGAAAGAACTCTCATCTATGGAGCAACTACCGTGCGCTCATTGTAGGGAAACTTCTCATACTTATGAGAATTGTTGGAAGAGACTGGGACGATGCTTTGGATGTGGACCGCCGAAACATAAGTTGGGAGAACGTGAATGAAAAATCCAAAGAAATACTCGAGAAATAATTGCATCCATTGCACGAGCATCCATCCCACATTGTATCCTTGTTCTTATTTGTGATGTGCGTTATGCATTGTCATTACTTGTTGTTTTCTTGTTTAATGGGTGATAACATGGTGCCTAGCATAAGCAAACTTAACCCGACATGCATATGTTTAATGTTTTCATTATAGCATACAATTGAAAGAAGTCCCTCTTCGTGATGGAAAATCGGGTGAGAAGAAGTAGTGACTTCGAGAATTTGGTTGAGGTATAATGAGGAATAGGGGACATAATTAAAGGAAGAACATTGGTACCATATTGCACAAACCTCGCCCTTATGTATTCGATGTATCGAGTTGGATTTCAAGATGGAAGGTCTCTTCTTTGATGAGTAATTAAGAGAGTATCCAAATGAGAATTAGAACCGGGAACAAGTGTCTAAACCCAATTCCTAGGAGGGAAATGATCAATTCATTAACCAACGTGAATGCCGTAGCCAAGTAGATGGGGGTGCACTAGAGGGAGATCAATAGCTATTGGGAAAGCTTAACCGGAATAATTGAAGAGAAATTGAAGGTTCTCTTCTTAATGAACTCGAGTTATCACGGTAAGAACCTTTCTCACCAACAGAAATTTATCACGGATGTCATTAGTATATGCCAGGAATGGGAATCATTGAGAAGCCAGGAAGTCAAAAGTTTTAAATTTTCCGGGGAAGTAAAATGGTCGACTCATTATTCAAGGACATCATTTTCCGGAGTACAAAAATACAAGAGAAAGTTACCGAGAAGCCGAGGTCTGGATATCCTACGAGGGGTGGGTTGAGAGACTTCAAGACCACCGGAGACGGTGATATGAATATTGTCAACCGGGTTAAGATGTTTCAAGATTAAAAAGGAGTGTGAAAGACTTTGAAGGAAGAGAACTGAAACAATCCCTCATGTCGATTGAGGGATTTATAAACGAGAAAAGAGAATTACTCGGGGTTAAATATCATCAATTAGAGACGAAGTTGTGAAGAAGGAATGAAATTGCCAAGCTAGGAGTCTGTTCAAGAAATCCGAGGATAAGGAATTCGAGTTACGTGCTCTACAACCCCAGCCTTGACTCTTCGTTCAATCTCACCAATGTGAAGGATTTCGAGAAATGGTGAACGATACACAAATCATTCATAGCATTTGCATCATGCATCCTTAATTGTTATATAATATTGTTGTGTGCTTTACTTGTGCGTGTGTGTGTTTATTGCGTGTTTTGCTTGAGTGTGTGGTTTTCACGGTAAGTTAAGGGTCGTGTTTTCGACGGTCTTCCGGAGCGAGCAAGGAGTAGTGGTTTGGCTCTCCAGTAATGGGGACTTCTTGAGTTAGAAGGTGCGAGTGGTGGAGGTTCAGTAACCGCGCCATTCGTGTAACACCGAGCTTTTGAGTAGTTGGAAAGAATCAAACGATGGGTGTTGAATCAAACTTGGACCCTCCTATCGTGCGTAACATTTTAGTGCTCTTAGCACGGATCAAGCGGTGATGAATTACTCCATCAAGATTTCAAGAAGTGAACAAACCCCTAGTACAAGAAGACCTTACCGGGCTAACCCTTGTCGGGACGTCATGAACCTCGAACATGTAGGTGAATAAGGGAAGTTGCTTGAGCTTGAAACTCGACTAGAAGAACCTGGGGACCAGGTTCTCTTAAGGGGGGAGAATTGTGACACCCCGTCTCTCCGACGAGCCAGGTATGACGTCACGAGAGTTTTTTCTGACGTTTTATTCTCTCTTGTGATTTAATTTAATTGTCGATTTATTCGTTTAAGTGACTCTTATGCCCTAATTGTTTAAAATTCAAGTTTTAACTTTCGTATTTAATTTATTTAATTTGAATTTAATTCCCAAACTATGTGAATATGTGATATACTTGAATTATACATTTCATGAACTTGTTTACATATTTATTTTATTCGTTTTACATGCTCGAACTGGTCGGAGACCATTTCTTTATTTTTGGGATTTGAGGCCTAATGAGTTTTAACGCGCCTCAGATTCCGGAGGTCAAAACTTCAAATCGGGAATTCGGATTCGAATTCCGGAAGTGACGCCAGACTCTTAACGAGATTTGAAAGCTAAGGAACCTTGCCTTATCTTTTTTTAAGCCCGTTTGATAACCCGAAATTTGCCCGAAACGTGATCCTCGTTTAGGCTTGCCACCCTTTACAGTTTTGGCCATCATTAATTCGCTCCCTAACCAAATTAACTAATTCTTGAGCCTATGTAACCCTAACACAATCCTGTTTAACCATACTTACTTCAAAATTTCACCGAGATGAGCACCTTGAACAAAAGTGATATCCTTTGACTAGTCTTAAGTTGGTAGGACCCTCTTAACCCTAACCAAGCCTCAACCATGACTTTGTGACCTTGAGTTAACTCCTCTCTCCCCTTTAACTCCTGAATTTCGAACCATACCCGCCACAAGACGAGGAAGTTCAGCTCCAAGAGAAGAAAGAAGAGGAAGTAGAGGCTCCTATTCATGCCTTGTGATTTTGAGCTCCAATCTCCATTTTACTCCATCATCTTAAAGAGGTAAGTGTACTATTGATATCTCCATCCATATGTGATCATTTTAAGCCATGAATTTTGAAGTATAACCCAATTTTGATGTAGATATGAGCATGATAATGAATAGTTAGGTTTTACTCAAATTCTTGGATACTTGGATTCTATGAATTCTAAGGCATGAAATGTGTTTCTTAGAGTTTCTTTAACATGGTTATGTGCTTTAATTTCATCTTAAATAAGTATGTGAAGTTTCACCATTGTTGCTTCCATGATATGTCAATATTACATGGGTATTTTCTGTGACGCCCCGTCCGATAGATCGTACAGGTATGCGCCACGAGAGAGTTTACCTTATGCACCTATGTCATTTAATTCCCTTTTTATATGTTTAGATCCAACATTGATTGAAAGTGTGACTTAATTGACTAAAATCCAAAATGGTAAAATATGAATTCTTGCATGACAACTTTAGAATGGAACTTGGTTGAATTTAAATTAGTTGTTGGAGTTGGATTTAAATAGGACTTGGACCTATTTGTGTGTTTGGGCCTAACATGAGTTAGGTGAGTTTTGAGTCGTTCAGGACCTATATGAGCTCGGGAATCCGAATTCGAATTTCGACAACGCCATTGTGTTCGTTTCAATGATTTGAGTCCAATGGAATTTATTTCACAATTTTTGGATACCGTTTGGACCTTTATCCCTTTTATTGACCGGTTCACTTGAACCTGGAGTTACTTAAACCGGTTTTCTTATCTTGACCTAAAACTATCAGCCACTACATAACCTAGATCCCTTTTTCATTTCATTTCAAACCACACAAGTTAGCCTCAAAGAGAATCATGGAGAAACTTCAAGAGAAGATCAAGACTTGAACCATCTTTCATTCTAAGAGCTCATATTCTTTGATTCCACATTCCTTCACAAGACAAGGTAAGCTTTGGATCTCTTTTGATGAGTATTTCATTTCTATTCTTGGATTAGAGCATGAAATTGTTAGTATGAACTTGAATGATGAGATCGTGAATTCCTTAAGCAAGCCTTGATGATTTGAATGCTCCTTATGTGTCTTAGTTGCTGGAAATTCGTGTAGGAAGACTAGGAATTCATATCTTCACGTTTAAGCTTGAAATTCATGAAAATGGGTGTTTGAGATTTTGGGCAAAAACCTTCCTAAACTTGAATTAATCGATGATTTGATGCTAAGCATGATTTATATGATGTTATACCTGAATTTCGTGATATTTTATGGTGGATTTGGTGTTGGTTTGATTATTTTTGGTGTTCCCCTTCTTCTTCCCGGAACTGTCAAGTTTCTGCTAGGATCCATAGCCGAAACGGCCGTTCTCGTTTGTGCTTTAAACCCGGAACAGCCCTTCCGAGCTAGGGTTTGGTTTTGGTGGCCGAACATGGGAACGACCGTTCCCATGTGTGCTTGGACTGGGAACGGCCGTTCCTAGTCTCGCTTGGCCTTGGCGTGGGAAGGACCGTTCCCATGCTATGTTGTGCATGGGAATGGCCGTTCCCATGCGTCTGTGACTCCTTTACTTGCCTTTTTTGTGCGTAATTGATTCGTTTGAGTTGCTACTTGACTTGTATGTTCCGATATGAATTGGAATGCAATCTCTGAACCTTTATACTTCCTTACTTGCATGATTTACTTGAATATTTGAATTGTCCCATGTGACCAACTTGATAAGCATCATTCCTTTTCGCATGTCATTCATACTTTGTTCGACTTGCGTCTTACCTGGTTCATGTAGAGTCTAAGTTTGGGCTTTTATATGTCTTGTCATAGAGTTTGGTGGTGCCGGTGAGCCCGAGGTTTAGAATGTTTGGCCCTTCACACTCTCAGACTCCACTACCACGAGGTGAGGTTTAGGATTTTGTATAGTTATGTGACCTATGGCCTTTACATGCTGATTTCGACCCTTGCATGCGAGTATACTCCACTATAGATACGTATGTGGTGGATATGATATGTTTATGATTTTGCGTGCGCCCTGCGTGGGTGGAGGTCATGAGGCTTAAAGTTCCATCACGTAGGAATATAAATATATAAACCAGTTTTTGAGGCATATGTAAGCTATTTTGTGAAAACAGTTGTGTTCTGATTATGTAGCGAGATTGCCATGAAAGATTGGCGTATGTTCTATTATGTTTTATTCTGTTGTGGATCCTAGGAGCTCGGGTAATAGATCCCCCAGGACGGTTAGGGCCGTCGGGGTATTTATCCATTGCGTAGTTCCGTTTGAGATAACATCACGCGACCCGTGTTGTAGGGAAGGTGTGGTATCTTGAGCCTTCGGCTAAGGCCGAGGAGGACTCTTGTGGGTTCGCTACCCCTTGAGGGTGAGTCTATTTTAGACGGTTTATTATAGATGGTTTGGGGACAGTACATCTCCTCCATCACTGGTGTAGCGGATGGATTGATTTTGGATTTATGTTCTGAGGAGTAAAGGTTGGAAGCTTGTACTCGCCGAGCATGTGATCTATTCTATCTGGGAATCATGAATCGAGATAGAGTTTCTGGAATGTTTTCTAAAACTTCTATATCTACCTTTTGGGTACTTTGGAAATGTCTTTTGTATGCAACACCTATCTCCAGTTCACGATTCCCTCCTTTTATTCTGTGCTATTCTCTCTATATATATATTGTGGGTGTGCGTTAGCCCCCTCACTCGGTCAAGTTGACTGACCCCTCATTTGAACTTTTAGTTGCAGGTCTGTTGGCGTTTGCTAGGCGGGAGTGAGTCCTTTGAGTTGTACTTCGTCGGTCTAGCCTTTCTAGTTGCATTTGTCTTTCATACACTTTCCTTATGTCATGACTTGTAGACTTGAGATTATACTTTACCTTTCTGTAGCCCTGTGTGGCACTTGATGATTATTATATTATGTTGATCGGATATTCGGGACTAGGTATCTATGCTAGTTGAACCCGTCACCTGTTATGCTTATTGATATTCGGGACTAGGTATCTATGCCAGTTGAACCCGGTCACTTGTTTGAATGTTGATTTAAATGCTTCCGCTATCTTGTTTTGAATGTTGATTTAAATGCTTCCGCCTAGCATAGCGTGTGCGTTTGTCTCCCGTTTGCTCTGATTCGGATTCGGGCATGGACTTCCATTTGATGACCGGGTCTGGGTCTCAGTGCGGGGGATGTGCCATCCACCGTTCGGTGTGTTACATTTTCATACAAGAGATGAACTCATCTTTGCCTCCATGATTGATGCGTGGAGTGTGGCTGATTTTGAACTATTTTGGTGCATGATTCTTGAGTGTTTTGATGCCTACTTGTGCTGCTTTGTTTTCCCTCCTTCCTCCACCTCGTAACAGCCTTATTTCTGCTCTTTTTCTTGCTCTAAACCTCTCCCTGGGCGGGGAGATTTTGTGAAGAAAAAGTCCCCGGCCGGGGTACTTTTAGTGCAGAAAGTTTCTGAACAGTTTTCCCCAGCCGGGTAGATTTGTGCCTTGTTTTTCCCCGGCTGGGTACCCATTCATCTGAACTCCGTTCGACCTGATTTTCGGACACGATCAACCTAACTGTCCAATTGGATTCACCTCAAAATTCTTTCTAGATTGCGAGATATAACAGTTTTATTTTGGTGTCGCCACTTCGCCAGAATTCTGCCCTCATTCAACTTTAAACCTCCACCATTTTTGGGTCTCTTGGAACTGGAATGCGATCCATATATTTTTGGAAAGCCCTATGTGTCTAGTTTTATCTCCAAGAAACAAAACTTGATTCTCATCACGCAAACTCAAGTTATGCCTCATTTCCTACAGCATGTTCGTTTCGGTAAAACTGTCAGCTTTGGCCTATTTTCACTCGAAGCCCTATTTTGTGCTTTTATTCTAAGTTATGAGTTCATGTTTTTTTTATCTCAGATTTGAGTTCGGGAGGTGTTGGCTCCACCATTTAACTTCTTCTTGGTCATCAACGCTCGTCATAGAGCACTTTCGGTAAAAGGTGAGGTTTAGATTTGTTTTCTTTTAGTTAATACGACCTACAACCCTATGCGCTTGTTTTCAAGCCCGCATGCGAATATACTATTATATGTATACTAAATATGTGTCCTATGATATGATTATGATGTCGTTATTCGATTTAATATGAATTCTTCTGAAATTATATGTATGGGCGTATATAAGCTTAAAATGGTTTTGCAACGAGGCTATGCTCCAAACCGTGTGGTGTCAAGTGAACTATGGATCTTCTTTAACATCTTATGAATTTGGAAGACACGGAGAAGTACGTATATAACATATGCCGAGTTGCGCGGTATGGTATGTTTCTTATGGTACGCTTCTTAAGATATGAATGGTACCTTTTTATGATTCGCGAGTTAGGTATGTTTCATACCAATCTATATGAATCTATTTGAATCCATTTGAAGCCCTGGGCCCCGAAGGGTTGGGTAAGGGAGACCCGGTTTGGCCATTGGGGTCGCCAGTTATCACCCCTGTGCATGTTCTCCTTTGAAGTACCTACGTGCGACTCTAAGAGAGATGGAGAAGGCTGGAGAAGGTACATTGCGGGATCGTTACCCCACGTATATAGAGTTACACGATGTGGGCCCATAACCTGCGTACAGACTTCTGAAGGAGGATGAAATACGGGAGTATGAGTCTTACGAATCTTACGTATTTATGTTTCTTTATGTTTTCTTATGAATCGTTTCTTAAGGGGTAAGGTTGGAGACCCGTACTCGCCGGGTATTTGAATTCTTTTGTTATTGTGATTATGAAACGGGATAGGAGATTTCGATTTCAATAACAGAATTATACGGATTAAGTTCTGAATTTATGAATCAATTTGAATATATATGAATCCATGTGAGTTTGAATATATGAATCAAAATGAACTTTGAAGATATGAATGTATGTATGAATATGAGCTCTCCTTGGAAAATGGCTTTGGTATGTAAAACCCTATTCTCGGTTCATAGTCTTTTGCATATTATGTGCTTTGCTCTATATATATAGGTGTGTGGGTGTGCATTAGCCCCCTCACTCAGTCGGTGGACTGACCCCCTCCTTTTAACTTTTCAGTTGTAGGTTTTGGATCGTGCTAGGTAGAGTCGTGAGTCGGTCGAGTTCTAGTCTTTAGTTCGAGTTGCATTCTCATTTGCATTTGGTCACATTTTGTATATGATTCGATTTTCATAATTGAAGTATGTATATGTTATGCATTTGTTAATAGATTATGTATGAATTCTTGATTTGCATATGTTAACAAGTTTTGTATGAACTTATGGATTCTTGTTTTATATTCGGGACAGGATTCTAGGGATAATTGAACCCATTTTGTGGATTTATCTTCTTGAATTTTATTGAATGCTTCTGCTTTGATACTGATTTACGCGCTCTGGTCCTATCTTAGCTTTGCCAGGCTTAGCGAGTGTGTGTAGGTTCTCGTTCGCTTAGTCTTGGGCTCATGTATGGGTTTCTATTTCATATGTAGGTTCGGGTCTAGGTGCGGGGGATGTGGTGGCTCGTCGCTCCGGGCGCTACAACATGATTGTAATCAATGAATGAATTTGTAGTGCCCCAAACGGATGGCACCACATCGCCCACACTCAAACCCGACCCGCATATGAAATGGGAAATCCATTCACGTGCCAGATCAGAGCGAACGGGGACTCACTTACTCACTAGATTAGGCGGGAACTAAACCTTCTATAACTAAATAGTAAAGTACAAAGAGAAAGGACCCGTGCGGAAGCATAGCATATAATCCATTACCGAAACAAGAAAAATAACGGGTTCAAATAGCATAATTACCTAGTCCCGAAATTTCAAATATAAATTAAATCATCATACAAATCGTAATCATAATCACGGGTTCAAACTATCCCTAGAAGCCTGTCCCGAATCAATAATATAAAATCAATACAATTTATTACAAAATGATCACTATACAATATACATATGAACAAACTCTAACCCGAACAAGAGACTCAACAGACTCACCTTCCCGCCTAGCACACCCAACCTACAAAAACTGAAAACAAAGCCGGGTTCAGTCTATAGGAGACTGGTGGGTATAAAACAGGGCATAACATAATTATATTTCAGAATTTAAACACCCCCACATGCAAGCCATAATCCCGTGCGAGGTTTTTTTTAAGATATTTCCCAAGTGGTTTAAAACAAAGAAAACAACGCTCGGGATTACAACAATCAATTTCATTCATAATCATAATCATTCGCTTGTCAACACTTGAGACCTGGCGGGTGGACAAATATCTCCAACCTACTCCTCGTATGTGCATATCAATTCAATCTTTATATTATTGATCATACATATTCATACATATTCGTTCATAATCATAATCATAACCATATCCATATCATGCATATTCATATCATTCATAATCATAAACACTTACACCTTTTTCCTCCTGGTGGTGGATACGCTTACAAGACCCGACCACCTGTCCATACATAGGCCAATAGGGGTACATAAATCCCCCAAGGGCACTCAGCTCCCATTCCCGGCTAAACCTCCTAGCGAGGGCCGGTATCACTGTAAATGTGGTGGGACTAATACAAGGGATCATCGTCGGCCCTTGCCTCCCTGGATAACCACTAGCACTAAGTCCCTGGGCCAGTATGCTCAATCATGACCACGCCAAAAATCATAAGGTGGGGATATATAAGAGAAGGCTTTACGTCGAAAATCATAGACTCTTTTGAAAAGACTCGATATCTATACAAATATATAATATTTTGGCTTAAAACTTTCACATAAAGGATATATCGGGTCATTATAGCTAATAGAAGAGAAATCCACCTGTTACACCTTACCGAACAATACCAAGAAGAAAAGAAGACTTGAGGTATTCTACGAACCCGGCATCTCCGCCCTGGAGAAAACTGTACAAAGGATAATGTAGTGTACTCGTGAGACTCGAGACACCAAATGAACCATATATGACACACGACAATGAGTTGAACATGATATGAGATGCATAAGAAATATAATTCATGTCATGAGGTCATATAATCAAGTAACTCATTCAAAACGTTCAATACGGGTAGTTCATATTAATTCGTTTCCATAACTTTCATAATTCATAGCAATTCAAGTCATGAATTTCATATAACAATTTTACAATTAGAGGATAAACAAACAAAGGCATTCGAATTAATTACATAGGTACCAAATTAATTTCAAATAGACCAAACAATATATAATGTATATCATATTATTTAAAATGTTCAAAATCAAAACAATTAAAATTTATATCAATTAATTCAATATATAAATACATAACAAATAATACATTGCATATATATATATACATATATATAAATATACAGCATGCATTACGCACTTTATATTTGTATAATATATATACGTACAACACAACACTATGCATGCACTAATATATATATACCATATATATATATACACACTAGCATTCACAAAATATAAATACATGCATTAAAATCATACTTTATTGTAATAATTCATGCATGCATTATTAACACATATACACGTACCAAAGCTATATGCATTCTATATATATAATATATACTCATTACAAGCACACACACACTACTTATTACAAACACACACACACACACACACACATATATATATATATATATATATATATATATATATATATATACACACATGATATTCAGTAAATTAGGGTAATATACTAAACATATATGAGCAAGGTTGCAAGATTAAAACAAAGAAAGAAGTAAATCACGTAGCATCAGATAGCACTTCCCGAAACAGCTCAAAATAAAGGTCACTGAATTGTGGTCGCGGCCGTTACCACACTCCCCAGTAACAACACGGGCAGCAACAGGTCGAAACTAGGGAAAAATAGGGCAGCGGGCGTGACCCAAAATGGCCTTCCCGAGGTCGCGCCCACGACCACATGTTGCAGTCGCAGAGCAGGGCTTCCAACCCGTGTTTTCCTCCATTACACGCATCAACAGCAGCAACACAAAGCAAGGCAACAAGGATAACAATTAAGGCAACAAATGGGACATGAAAACTCAGCTTAATCGTCCCCAAAACATCACACACACACATACGCAAGGACAAGGAAGCAAATCTGTCACATATTTCGCAAAAACTCACAACAGCTTCGAAGGATCAAGAAGCAGCAATTTCACACGAATTCCAAGTTTAGAAATGAAATAAACAAGCAACCTAGATCATGTATATGGCTTAAAACTAAGAGATGGGTGAAGGATTTGCCATAACTCATCAAAAATGTATTTAACCTAACTATTCATTCATGCCCTCTAATCTCCATGAATACAAGCTCAAAATTAGGGATACATGGTTCAAAATGATCATAAATGAATCTATATAACAATCCTGTAATGACCTCTGGAATTGGTTGAAGATTGGAAGAGATTTGAGCTCAAAATCTCTAAGGGTTACAAAGTGGCGAGAATGAGACTGGAAAGCTGGAGTTTGGATGAGTTTTTCTCCCTTGTATCAGGCATGGTTTGAATAGGAGTGGGTAGGGGCTGATAATAGGCTTAGTTAGGTTTCCAAAAAGTCTAACCATGGCTAATTTGGTTAAGTGTGATGAGAGTTATGATTTAAATGGTAAAGTGTGGCAGTTTTGCGGCCGATACGTTTTTCGGTTGAATTTTGGGGGTTCAAATAGGCTTAGAAAAATATGAGGCTAGGTTCCTTAGACTCGAATCGTCGATACGAGTCCAATCAGTTCCGGCCTAATCAATTCTATAATCGAAATTAAAACCTCGTTGATAACTCTTGAGGTTTGATCCAAATCCTCTAATAATCACCCCTTTTAATTCCTTTCTTCTCAAACCCCTCTGATACTTAGTTGAAATAACTATTCATGGACACCATCACGAAACATGATAATCTGATCCAGCTTCCTTTTCCCAAAATTGACATAAAAGTCCAACAAAAGCTCCCTCATAATTCCATCATCTTCAGAACTCGGATTCCGTACATATGAATACCCAACGAATCAATCTCTTAAATATCACGTAGCAATCTTCAACTCGAGTATAGTAGCTTAACATCCACTTTAACGGTTTAACTGATAAGGTCGTCTTATTCTTTTTCTATCACTATCACTATCATTAGGATTTTCATACGTACCGAGACTTGTATTTCGGTTGTTTCCATTATAAATATCTTCTTCGAGCACAACCATGAATTTAAGGTTGTCTCTTGGTCGTGCTCTCCCCCTTAAAAGCTTTTTCCTTCACGTGTAGATCTCTATTCCTCGGCCCATAATCAGAATTCTTGATCTGCTCGAAACAAAATTTCTAGTCAGGAATTGCATTCGGTCTATTATTGACATTCACTTGGAGGCGGTCAATTTGAATAGCACCCCAACTCCTTCGCTCTTTCGACCCTCTTTTAATATGGAATTTTTTTTCTTTCTTGTCAGATCTAAACATTCTGAAACCAACTTCAAACTTTTCTTTTTGAAATTTCATTTCCGCCTAGTCTCAACCTTGTAACCAAAATGTTCTTCTTCAACTCAGTTCAGTAAAATATTGATTGAGGTAGAAGTTAAAGTATTAATCGGGGTCATTATCCTAACAAGTAAACACTAAAGCGATGCGTGTTGGGTTAAGATGCTAAATGCATGTAGCATATATTTTCAACAAAGGATATGCAACATCTAATCATCAATCACAACGTTAGAGAACATAATTCAACAAAAGAAATGCAACCACAATTTAACAATTAGACTATTGTAACGCATATAATAAGAATTTAAATAATTAGTTGCAATGCATGATGCATGTGCTATGAATGCATTGAACCTGTCACTATAGTGGGGACTTTAGCACGACATCTTGTCCATGGATCTCTATGTTACGAGCATTGATTGTAAGATTGGACATTATTCAATCATTAGTGATGTTTTCCCATCCTTGCTTGCTTCCTTGTATCCTTGTGTCCAGATAAGAGCATACAGCTCTAATTCTTTAATGCTCCTTGTTGTCTTTGCTTTGCATCAATCCGTTAATCCACACTTGTAGTCGTATCAATTGAGCTTCCTTACTTGGCCGCGCTACGAAACCACATAGTTGACGGCTCTCCATTTTATACGTCTTGGTTAGGGAAGCTTTTATCACATCCTGGAGTTGGTCCCTGTGACACCCCGTCTCTCCGACGAGCCAGGTATGATGTCACGAGAGGTTTTTCTGACGTTTTATTCTCTCTTGTGACTTAATTTAATTGTCGATTTATTCGTTTAAGTGACTCTTATGCCCTAATTGTTTAAAATTCACGTTTTAACTTCCGTATTTAATTTCCTTAATTTGTATTTAATTCCCGAACTACGTGAATATGTGATATACTTGAATTATATGTTCCATGAACTTGTTTACGTAATTATTTTATTCGTTTTACTTGCTCGAATTGGTCGGAGACCATTTCTTTATTTTTGGGATTTGAGGGCTTAATGAGTTTTAGCGCTCCTCAGATTTCGGAGACCATAACTTGAGATCGGGAATTCGGATTCGAAATCCAGAAGTGGCGCTGGAATCGTAACAAGATCTGGAAACTAAGGAATCAAGCCTTGAATTTTTCTAAGCCCATTTGTACCCCCGTATTTTGCCTGAAACGTGAGCCTCGCACAGTCTTGCCACCCTTTACGATTTTGGCCATAATTAATTCGTTCCTTAACCAAATTAACTCATTCTCGATCCTATGTGACCCTAACAAAATTTTCTTTAATCCTAATGAATCTTGTATTTTTCTAAGTTCATTTGGACCTCCGAAAGTTCACCGAAATGAGCATCTTGCACTAAAGTGATGTCCTTTTACCAGTCTTGAGTTGGTGGGACCCTCTTAACCGTAACCAAGCCTAAACCATGACTTTGTGACCTTGAGTTAACTCTTTTCTCCCCTTTAACTCCTGAATTTTGAACCATATCTCCCACAAGACAAGGAAATTCAGTTCAAGAAAGGAGAAAATAGAAGAAGAGAAACCCTCCTTGCCCTTTTGGGGATTTTGAGCTCTAAGCACTTTCTTACTTCTCCATCCCTTAAAGGTAAGTATATCTATGTATTCTCCACTCTTTTATGCATATTTTGATCCATGTAATTCATCTTTTGCATCAGATTTGATAAGGGCTTGGGGTAGTACGTGAATAGGGAATTTGGGAAATGATTCATGTTTCCTTGACCTAGCTTGAATCTGTGGCTGTTTTGATGCATGGAAACTTATCATATGAGCTTGTTGATCTTCAATTTTGACACTTAACACTTTTTGTAGGTAAGATGATTGATTTACCATTGAAAACCTTTGATTAAATGATGAGTTCTTGAGCTTGAAACTTGTTGCAAAATCTGGTCACTTTTAACCGAACTGCTGTCAGGATTTGATGATTGGTTTGATGATTTTTTGAGCTCTTTTCCATGTCTAATTGCATGATTATGAAGTACTTGGAGTGTTCTACTTGCCCTGTTTTGCCCTGGTTTTTTCTTCATTTCAGCTGTGTAAATAGACTGCATACACTGCTACCTTGCTGCTATCTTAAGCTGTCAGTTTTGTGTTGCTTGGGCTTGAATTTTTGCATGAGTTTGGTTTGGTTTTCTTGCTTATTGGCTGCTGGTTTGTGCTGCTGTTGCTTGCTATTTTTCCCCTTGAAATAGATTTGCTGCTGCTGTGTTCTTTTTCCCTCTGCATGACTCTTCCCGAGCGGGGAGAGTTTGTTCTTGAAATCTCCCCGGGCGGGGAGACTATTATAGAACTGCTGCTACTTATTCTTCTCTTGGTTTACATGGTGGTTAATCTACATGAAGGGTTGCATGTGCATGTGTTTGTTTTTTTGATGTTTACATGCATGTGTATGGTGTAATTGTGTGTGTGGGAGTGTACGTGCATGCATGATATGTATGTATATGTAATTAATGTATTACCTATATCTACTTGTTATTTTGTTAAACCTTTTATATGTATATAATACTAGGCTAGTATATGTAGTAAGTAATGGTGTATAATTACGTATATGTTATAGTAATATATCTTGTAATGTGTAATTATATTCTTTGCTTTAAATTATGAATTTTAAATGAGTGATATGATCTACAAGTTTAATATAACTTTTATGAATTTAATTTATATGAATGATAATTGTATTAGTCTATTTCTAATTTTCATGAATTGATTTATTTATAATATTAACTTGTTATATGATATGTTACAACTCTTGATTTAATTTTATGAAGTAATTTAATATGAGATGTACGTGTTACAACTTTGAATGACTTAGGTGCCGCATTCTCGCATCTCATATGAATAAATTACACACATTTGCATCGCCGTGCATCTAATTGGTTCACGATTGAGTCTAAGTCATAAGGTTGTGTTTGTTTATCTCAGATTTGAGTTCGAGATGTGTCGGATCCACCATTTAGCTTCTTCTTGATCGTCAACGCTCTTCCGGGAGCACTTTTGGTAAAAGGTGAGGTTTATGTTTGTTTTCTTTTTAGTTACTACGACCTACAACCCTATGTGCTCGTTTTCAAGCCCGCATGTGACTATACTATTATATTTATATAATAGATACGTGCTTATAAGATACGTTTATGATCTTGTCATAAGATTAAATGTTTTGAACTATATGTACGAGCATATGTGAGCTTGAAATGTTTTGCAACAAAGCTATGCTCCAAACCGTGTGTATTCAAGCTAGCTATGGATTAGGATGACACGGAGAGGTATGTCTATAGCATATGCTAAGTTGCAAGGTAAGGTATGCTCCGATAAGGTATGTAAGTTATGAATTTGATAAGATACGATAAGTTTGGTATGTAGCGAGTTATGGTGTTATGTTGGTAATAGTTTGCTTTAGGGGGCCCCCGAGACGTGGGTAAGGGAGACCCGGGACGACCATGGGGTCGCCGGTTATGACCCCTGTGCACGTTCTAATTTGAAGTACTTACATGCGACTCGTGGAGGTTGAGGAGGCGTGATGCTTTGAGCCCTCGGTGGATAACCGAGGAAGGCACAACGTGGATTAGCTACCCCGTGTGTTTTTGGTAACGGTAATGGTAATGTGTAGTGAGGGCTTGCTCCCCGAACTACATCGTTGATGGGGAAGGATTGTTTGTGATTTATGCTTTCTGTTTTAAACTTATATTAAGAATTGGGGAGTTAGTGTAGGACCCGTGCTCGCCGAGTATAAGAATTGGTCTGTTTTGTTGATTATGAAACGGGATAGGAGCTTTCCCTTATATTATAATACGAATATATTAAGTTTGATATGCTTTGAAAAGTATAAATTTAAGTTTGATTCGAAAATGACTTTAGTATGCAAAACCCTATCCCGGTTCATAGTTTTTGTTTATTACGTGCTTTGCTCTTTATATATAAGTGAGTGGGTGTGCGTTAGCCCCTTCACTCAGTCGGTGGACTGACCCTCTCCTTTCAACCTTTCAGTTTGTAGGTTTTGGGTCGTGCTGGGCGGAGTGGTGAGTCGGTCAAGTTCTAGCCTCCTAGCTCGAGTTGCATTTCATTTACATTCTGACACTTCTTGTATATGATTAAATTTTGATAATAGAAGTATGTATATGTTATGCATTTATTAATGAAATATGTATGAATTCTTGATTATTTTTATTCGGGACAGGCTTCTAGGGATAGTTGAACCCATTTTTGTGGATTTATCTTCATAATTCTTGTTGTATGCGTCCGATTTCTTTTTGTCTTGCGCGCTCTGGTTCTGTCTGAGCACCACCTGGCTTAGCGAGTGTGTGTAGGGTCCAGTTCGCTTAGTCTTGGGCTCATGTATGGATTTCTATTTCATATGTGGGTTCGGGGCTAGGTGCGGGGGATGTGGTGGCTCGCCGCTCCGGGCGCTACAGTCCCAAACCTGAAATGACCCTTGAGCCTTCCCAATTTAGCCTTCCATTTTGATCACCTTCTTCAACCTAAAAGGCTAAATGGTGAACATAGAGTGGCTCGATCTTGTAGTAGGTGTCGTTATAATTTGATGGATATAAATTCCACGCCTATCCCATTGCCTTACGTATCCCTTTAAGTTAGTGGTTTGGGTCCCTACAATGCTCCTATGTCGATAATCTTCAAGATTTGTAGGAGTGTGCAATCGATGGAGTCCTCCATGATCAAAACCTTCTATCACGATGTGTCTTTATAATTTGATGGATATAAATTCCACGCCTATCCCGTTGCCCCACGTATCCCTTTAAATTAGTGGTTTGGATCCCTACAATGCTCCTATATCGATAATCTTCAAGATTTGTAGGAGGGTGCAATTGATGGACTCCTCCATGATCAAAACCTTTTACCACGATGTTGAATAATGAAATGTAGCTACATGTTGATAAGCCTTGAAGATTCAATGCCAGACTTTCAAATCCGATAATTCCATAATCTCTTCATGGGTTTGATAGGAGAAACTTGTAGTTGAGGCTGATGATAGTTTTGGTAGCGTGATAGCAATCTAAAATTAAGAACTCAACTTAAGTATAAATGCATGTGGGTTAGTGTATGCTTATGGCACATATTTATAATAACAAACACGTATTAGATGCAAAACGAAACACGTAAAGTAATAAGGTGTAACAAGTAAAGCAATAAAATTGAAAGTAAACCCCACATATCAACTAATTCCAACAATTCATGTCAATTAATAATGAAAATTCAATGCAATGCACATGTTGGCAAGTTGTTCCTATGCCATACGACCTAAACTGACTCAAAACGACACGAGAACCCGGTTTTGCAACCTGGAGGCTCTGATACCACTTAAGGATGTAGCGCCCAAAACGGGAGGCACAACATCCCCCGCACTCAGACCCAACCCGCATATGAAATGGGAAATCCATGCACGTGCTAGATCAGAGTGAACTGGGACTCACTCTCTCACTAGGCTAGGCGGGAACTAAACCTTCTCAAACCAAACAATAAAGTACAAAGAGAAAGAACCTGTGCGGAAACATAGCATATAATCCATTACCGAAACAAGCAAAATAACGGTTTCAACTAGCATAATTACCTAGTCCCGAAATTTCCAATATAAATTAAATCATCATCCAAATCATAATCATAATCACGGGTTCAAACTATCCCTAGAAGCCTGTCCCGAATCAATAATATAAAATCAATACAATTCATGGCAAAATGATCACTATACAATATGCATATGAACAGACTCCAACTCGAACAAGAGACTCAATAGACTCGCCTTCCCGCCTAGCGCACCCAACCTGCAAAAACTGAAAACAAAGCCGGGTTCAGTCTATAGGAGACTGCTGGGTATAAAACAGGGCATAACATAATTATATTTTAGAATTTAAACACCCCAACATGCAAGCCATAATCCCGTGCGAGGTTTTTTTTAAGGTATTTCCCAAGTGGTTTAAAACAAAGAAAACAACGCTCGGGATTACGACAATCAATTTCATTCATAATCATAATCA
This sequence comes from Lantana camara, assembly GCA_037501455.1. Taxonomy (NCBI): domain Eukaryota; kingdom Viridiplantae; phylum Streptophyta; class Magnoliopsida; order Lamiales; family Verbenaceae; genus Lantana; species Lantana camara. Next base: position 87,900,603 of record CM074856.1, read on the forward strand.
TTCATGCGGTCAATAAATGAGCCCTGGCGGGTGGACGAATATCTCCAACCTACTCCTCGTGTGTGTATATCAATTCAATCTTTATATTAGTGATCATACATATTAATACATATTCGTTCATAATCATAATAAGAACCATAATCATATCATGTATATTCATATCATTTGTAACACCCCAAACGGAGGATGCCACATCCCCCACACTAAGACCTAGAGTCAGTCACGAAATGGAAAGTCCATGCCCGAATCCGAATCAAAGCGAACGGGAGACCAACTCACTCACTAGGCTAGGCGGATCTAACTCGACATACTCAGAGCGCGGAAGCAATTTAAACAATTATCATCAGATAGCGGAAGCAATTAAATCAACGTACAAAATAAGTGATGGGTTCAACGAGCATAGATACCTAGTCCCGAATAGCAGCATACATAACAGGTGACGGGTTCAACTAGCATAGATACCTAGTCCCGAATCTCAAATCATCGCAACGTAATAAACCAATATAAGTATCAGCAGAATAGCTAATTGATCGTATGCATAAATTACATGAAAATCCCTTTAATTTCCCCCTGAATTGGATTAGATTTCTACTTAATTTGCTTCTATTTGGCTTTTGTAGAAACATGTCGATAAATAAGGGATTTGGCAGAATTATGAAGAAAAAGGTGCTAAGTGTTGAAAATGCCTGAGCCATGACCTCAATGCATGATCATCCCTAAGGCCAATGCGTGTAAAGCAGACCACGGTCAACAAGTGCGGCTGACTTCTCTTGTTGGGACAGGTGGCACACATGCAGCTGCTCTAACTCAGTTTTGTGCGTCCCAAGACTGAAGATTACGATTTTGGGAGTTGCAAAAGCATTTTTGCCTTAAAATGTGTACCCAACTTGCAAACTTGGAGATATAAGCTAGAATTAGAAGGCAAAAGGGCTCATAATTCATCTTGGGGGATAGAGAGGAAGTTACACAGCAGCTGGAGCAGCTGGAGCAGAGCAAGAACAGGGGCTGATCCCCTGTTTCGGCCAAGAGCAAGATTTCCTCTTCCTTTCCTCTTTTTAGTTCAATTACAAGCTTAGATTATGAAGCACTTTAACATATCTTTTGTAGCTTGATTTAGTTGTTTTACTTTCAGTTCCTTAGCAGTTTATTAGCCTTTTATATTCTGTAAATATGAACAACAGCTGAACATATTTGTCTTAGTTAGGTTGTATCTTTATTCCTTGCCAATATTTATGAGATCTAAGTGAGTGAATATGAATTTAATCTATGGTATTTATGCATGCTTTGAACGTATTTGTATAAGTTGTTTTCGAATCATCTTTCTGATCAATCGATGCCTAGATAACAACTTGATAAGGTTATACTAATACTTGATACGTAATAGTCTTGTAAAGGTATATAAGAACCAGACATCATTGAAAGTTTACCACCATGTTTACTCAATAAAATGGTGAGGCATGCGTAATATGATTTCATAAGTCCAAGCTTCTTGAGATTTTGGATCATGATTAATGTCCTTTTGGTGCTCAATGCTATCATACAGTTAAATCCTAGATACTTGTTCGCGGGACTGCTGTGTGGTAAGAATTTAATTGATGAGCTTCTCTTGATTAAGTTGAAATTAAGAAAGGATGATGTAGATAAGCTTCTTGTCTATTGTATGTTAATCTACCATTTGATTAGATTTGATTTTTGTATCAAGGATACAGGCATGGAATGAAGTAACAACTTAGCTAAGATATCTCACTCATAATCAACCTGCACAACTCTCTTTGCTTACAGTCTTAGTTATTTGAAGAAATCTGATTTTGTGCTTTAAAATAGTTTGTTTTAATTACACACCTCCCCCCTCCTTTAATTTTTGTTGCTTCGTTTGCTTGGCTATTAAGAGATTTACGAGACCATCCAATCTCTGTGGGATCGACCCTTTACCACTATACACAATTTATTGTGTTTGGTAGTTTAGGAATATTATTTGGTGGATTCGGCACCCATCACTAATTACATCCAAATGCTAGCATACTAACCCCACACGGGTTTAAGTCTAAGTAGAGCATAAAACATAATCTCCAAAAGCGAAATAAGAATACATAACATAAATAGAGTATGTGACAAATGCATCTTAACACCAACTAAACCGACAAGTGTGACCTAGAAGACTCACATCCGCCTAGCTCAAGCCAAAAGAAACCTGCAACTAAAAGATAAAATGAGGTGTCAGTCAACTGACTGAGTGAGGGGGCTAACGCACACCCACTGTATATATATAGAGCATAGCACATATCAGAAGGGTGGACTCATGAACCGGAGATAGGTGTTGCATACCAAAACCTTTCCAAAAGTACCCAAAAGATAGTTATATAAGATTTAGAAAACATTTCAGAAACTCTATCTCGATTCATGATTCCCAGACAGAACAGATCACATGCTCGGCGAGTACGAGCTTCCAACCTTTACTCCTCAGAACATATCAAAACATAAAATACAAAATCAATCCAACCGTCACACCAATGATGGAGGAGATCTACCGTCCCCAAACCATCCATAACTGTAACGCCCCAACTTTTCAGTATTTTAAAATGACTTATGTGTTTACCAATTTGCGCAAATTAATTGGGTTTTAGTGTTTGCTATAATTAAATTTCATTGTTTAATTGTTAAATAAGTGATTAATTGAAATATATGCAATATTTGAATTTGAATTCATGTGAACAACTTGTGTGCTCCTTAATTGCGAGAAATAATTAATTATACGTGTTTTATGTATTTAATTTTTATTTTAATTATATTAAATGTTAATTATTTTATTTAATGTTATTAATATTAAATATATTTATATAATATAAATATATATATATTATTGTGTACGTGTGCATAAAAATAATTATGCATGCATGTATTGTAATATATATATATGTATGCATGCATTATTATTATAATGTATTATATATGAATTTAATTGTTTATTAATGTTAATGTTATGGCTTTTATTGTTACTTTGCGTATGAGTGACAATTACGTGCTTCGTTTCTATTTAAATTGATACCGAAATTTCGTGTGAATTTAATATGTTGAACTTATATGTGTCTTGTATATGAATATTTGTTCGTTTCGTATTTTCGGATTCATTTGCATGTGTTTCGGATTTAATTTGATTTTGGAATCCAAGTCGGGGGCTACCGAGCACTTAGAGCACCCTTGGTTCCGTATTTAATATCTTGAGCTCGGGAACTCGGATTCGAGTTCCGTCAACTTCTTGAACTCGTAACGAAAATTCGAGTTTAGTAAACTTAGCCTTATATTTTTCTAAAGTCATTTGAACCTCCGAAATTCAACCGAAAAACGAAACGGCGACGAAACTGACCTTGTTGCACTAAAATGGCCATAACTTGTTCATTTGTTGACCAAATTAACCATGGTTTGATGCTATAGAACCCTAACCCAACCACCTAACCTGCTATACCATGACCTAACCGAACCAACCCTCACACAATTCACAAATCTCAGCCAAAGTTACTGCTCTCCAGTTCTCTGTCGTAACCTTGCATTCCTTGGAGATTTTGGAGCTCAAATCTCATCCAATCTTCATCCAATCAACAAGGTAAGCTTAGAGTAATATTATATGTTCATTTCTGATCATTTTCATCCCTTCATCCCCAGATTTGATCATGGTTTCATGCATTTTTGGCTGATCTTGCAATATAGTCGGTTTTGAGCATTTATGCCGATCTTCTTCGATTCTTGATGGATTTGAATGATTCTAAGCCTAAAAATGATTGTTTTGATATCTTCTTCTCATTTATGATCATTAATTTCATGGTAGTTGAAGTATTTATGAGATATCAATTATGGAACATTGAGAAAAACTTCATGAATGTCACGCATGACAGCTTTTCTTGGTTGAGCTTGTTTGGAACTGATTTATACATTGAATTTGTATTGTTTTGTGGTACATTTGATAGCCTAATTGACCTGAACTTATTAAGATTACTTGAGATCATTTCATACCCTGTTTTCGTGTGAGTTTTACCCTGTTTTGGGACTGAAATGTTGCTGTCAAAGCTGATGCGTCTTCTTGTTCTTTTGCCGTCAGTTTTGGGGGTTGTTTTGAGATGAATTCTTACTGCATCTCATGTCATTTATTGCTGCATATGTTGCCTATTTTTTGCTTGAGATGTTGCTGTGTTTAAGCTAGAAAAAATAGGGGCTGGTCTGCGTCTTAGTTGATGCTGCGTTCATGCGACACGGGGCTGTCATTCTATCCCTTTTCAGCTTGTAACGGGGGTACTAGAGGGGCAGTTTTCTCTGTACCGAGACACGGGGGTGTCACCTTGTAATTTTCCATGCCTGATCTGTGGTGTTCGTGAACTGCTGCTGCTGGTTTCCTTATTCTTTCTTGCATGAAATGTACTCACATGAAGTTGTTGTGCATGAAATTTTGACAGGCATGTGTAATATTGCATGCACTTTAATTGTTTTGCATGCACTTTAATTGTTTTGCATGCATGAATTAGCTTAATGCACGAGATTTCATGCATATTGCATGCATGGAGATTTTGGTTAAATTTAAAATTTGCATGCATGTGTGTACGTTGCATGTATTATACATATATATATATATAATATAATATAATATAATATATGTATATTATATGTAATTATATATTTATATAGGTTTATGAAATATTAATTTTTATTTGATTTAATTAAATTATAGAATTTAATTGTTATCTATTTCATGTTTGATTTAATTTCCTAAATTTAATTGAATGTATTTAATTGTTTATTCTCTAATTGTAAATGCGATTGAATATGTTTAATTGTTTATGTTCTAATTTAAATGTGATTTAACTTGTGCTATGATTATATTTGAAATTCTTGAATTGAATTGATTGAAATGTGAAATTATGATTCGAATGAAAGTGAACGCTTCTAATGTCGAATGAAAGTGAATGAAAGTGAATGACTTGATTATATGATTTAAATTCCTTAATAGTGCACATGAACATTTTCATAACATAATTTTATCTTTTACATATTCATATCATGAGCATTGTATTGCCGAGCGTCTTATATGGTCATATTGAGTCTCACTTCACCTTTCTTGCACAGATCTTGAGTCCGTTGGAGACGAGGCCGGTCTGTAGGGCTCGTGTGTTCTCCTTGTTGCCGTTTGAGGTGAGTTTCTCTTCTACTTAGATGAAACGACCCGATATATCTCCCTATGTGAAAAGTTTTAAACCAAAGTAATACGATATATATATATTGAGTCTTTTATCGAGTAAATGATTGCAAACGTAAAGCCCTTATTTCTTGAACCCTACCTAATGTTTTGGCGAGAATGAATGAATGTTATGCACAGAATGGGGCCCAGGGGCTTGGTGTGAGTGGGGACCCGAGGAGGCAAGGGCTGACGGTAAACCCTCACACTAGTCCCATCAATGAACGGCGTAACCAGACCTCGTTAGGAGTTAGCGAGGAATGGACGTTGAGTGCCATCTGGGGAGTCATGTTCCCCTTTTGGTCAATGAATGGGTGGATGGGCCTTGCAAACCCGCCACCAACCCGGAGGAAGAAGGTGTAAATGTTATTTAATGCGCACGAAAGATTGAAATGCATGAAAAGAATGAATGTTAATGAATGCTAATGAATGTTAATGAATTACACGAGGTGTTGGTCGGAAAGTCGCTGGCCGCCATCGGGCTACCGTCGAAAGTCGCCGGAAAAATCCCGAAAAATCAGTCCTGAATGAAGTCTTCGTGCCCGTTCCGAATCCTCGATCAATTTCTGGAAATTCCAAGTCAATCTCCTCCAATTTTAGATCTAAGAACACGAAAACCCTAAAATCTTCAAACTCAAATTACTTCCAAATCGGTGAACCAAAATGTGATCCGTAAAAGGCATTGTATTACCCGTGACGAGCTCTTCGAAAGCCCTAAGGTAGCTCGCCGGAAAAATCCTTGGATCTAGCGCCGCTGTTTCACCGCCACTGTGCCACCGCGATCCGCAGCCAAACTGCTGAATCTGGAGTTGCGTGATCAAAGGCTACTAGTTCTCGCCGTTCCGAACAGCTTTCGTGAAGAGCCCGAGGCCAAAAGATGGCCAGAAAAGGCCCCTGTTGGCCGCCGAATATTCTGCCGCCGCCCACGTCGCCGGAACCATCACCTACGGCCAAAATCAGGTGAAATTGATGCTGGAAATGAACTCAGGGGGTCGAAAAATGTTGGAAACCATCCAGCCCCCGTCGAAAAACACTGCTGGAAGCGGTGGAATCGCACCGCTACAGGAACTCTTGCCGCCGCCGCGAGCTTTAGGCGGCGCATGCGGCGCCATCGCGGCCCCGATGGCCACGCTGCCGATGTCAAACAAAGTGCCGAGGGGTCTACTTTCTGGGTCTGAGGCACGTGCTTCAAGGAGGGGGCCGGAAACCGCTGCGAACGGCCGGTGAAGTGCCGGTGGTTTGACACCTCCGCCGCTGCTACTAAAATCCGGTGATAACTCCACCACCGTTCATCGTTAGGCCGTGAAATTGGCACTCTTGCGTACGTCTCGCTGAGATAATCGAAATGGACTATTCGTTAGTTCAATTCCGTCGAGAAACGATCGAGTTATGGGCTCGTAACCGAAGCCGCGTATAGTGACCGCGGGAGAGAGAGAGTGGGAGAGAAGAGAGAGAGAGAAAGGAGATTTGGGAGAAATGTGTCTTGTGCACAAGCTATATACAACTGGGTATCATTATCGCGTAGCAAAGAGTAATAGCGCGTACAAATAATCGTAAATAAAATTGGTAAAGTTACGAATAAACATTCAAGCTCCGAATTAATTTTATAAATTAAAATGAAATAGAGATTTACCAATTAGAGTTTAATTCAATTTAATTTTAGAAACCTTTCGTACAATTTAACGACACTTCGTAAACATATGATTGATAATTAGTCTTAAGGAATTCAAGTAAACCGAAATGAAACAAGTAACATGATGGATTTAAAATCAACTTAACCATTAATTTTAGAATAATTCGAATGATCACATATTCAATTGGATTTACATTGAATCACATAATTCAAAAACTCTTAAATTAAACACACACAAGTGTAGAGACTTACTTGTTAATATCGTCAGGACGCCCTTCGAGAGTACGGGGCGTCACAACCTTCCCCCCTTAAGAGAACCTGGTCCCCAAGTTCCACTGCTAAAATGTAGATCCTCGAGTTGTAGTGCTCCAACCCTTCTCCCGAACTCGCATAAGATCATAACTCTAATGGTGAGGCTTACTCTGGTCATCTACAATGAACCTCCTTTATGGTGTCTTGTTATCGTCGAGGTCCGTGCGAGTACTTGATCCGTTAGTCGTCTCAGATGCACCACTTGCTACCCGAAGTCAGATCAACGCGTAACGCAACCACAACAAACAAGAGAGAATCCCATCTCTCAACACGTAAGTGAGAGAGCCCCGTCCCTCAGCACCCACAAGAGAGAGAACCCCATCTCTCGAGCACATATAAAAGAGAGAACCCCGTCTCTCAACCTAAGTCAGGCAGATTCCAACATCTCCCAACATTCTAGTTTGAGAAAATCCAACATTCCTTAAACCCCTAGATTCAAGAGAATCCAGCATCCCTGAATATCTAAGTACAAGAGAGTCCAACATCTCTCGCGCACAAAACTTAGAAAGATTCCAACATCTTTCTACCACATAAACAGAGAGAATCCTATATCTCTCCAACATGTAAAAAGAGGGAACCTAAGGTCTCTGTTGCACATAATTCTACTGATCAGTTATTCATACATACACACATCATAGTAACACTTGACGAAAAGTATACGATGCATGTTTGGTGTGCCTTATACAACTGATATCGGTGTCCCTTGAGTATAGATTCAACGCTCATACCTCAACTCAAGGGGGATATCGCGATGGAATCCCTATAAAACAAGGTTACAGTATGTATGTATGTTATATGGGAAGTTAGTGAGCAATCAAGAGAGTTTTAAATCACATAGGCATGAATAGTTCACATAAGTACATAACTCATTCATCATCTCAGCAACGGTTCATAACGAGTAGAAATTTCAAGTTACAATTACTAGATCAGGTATCCAAGTTATCACAATTAAAACAACAATAGTCATCACCCACATCAAACAAAACAACGTAAGAGTATTTAAACGATGCATGTATGCAATTGCCATGAATGCTTGGCGTGCCGTTAACCAAAGTGTGAAAATCTTGATAGGAAAGTCGAGATGAAGCAATAGGAGTTGTTTAAGCAGACAATGATGCAACCCTCGTCATCTGAACCTCTTTGTCTTGAGTCTTTTCATAAAGTGGTAACTCAGCAAAGCTCGTTTATCACCAAACCCCTTACTAGACCGTAATCCTTGCTCAACTAGAATCATCTTCAGTTTCTCCCAAGAATTCTCATTTATGTGTTAAATCTTAGTCTGCTCATCTTCAAGGAGTTGTCCATGATTCGTTTGTCAATTAGATATTTACCTCAGAGTTTCGTTGGATGATCGTGGTGCTAAGCACTTCCCAATGCAATTCATGGTATATGGTTCTGAAACTTGGATAAAGTCTTTCGGCATCTAACTGTTCTATTCCCTCATCAACAATGTCTTCCATCTCATCTTGAAGAAACACCCAAAGAGCTAACAACCAATCTTGCCTTGTCGTTCGTTAACTCTAAACGGCACCAAAACCTTCAACACTCACCGATGGTTTGTAGCTCGTTGCTTAAGTAACATGGTTACCTATTCACATCCCTTGAACTTGATCGGATCTTATTTGATCGGATTCTTCTACCTTAACTCGTTTCCATCGACAAGGTGACTAATCCCAAATAAACAAATCATCAAGGCGAAAGCTCATCAAACTCCTTCAAAACGGTTCTACTTGATCAGATTCTCCTCCATTGACTCATTTCCTCAACAAGGTGACTACTTCCATAAGAACGAATCCTCAAGGTTAAAATTCGTCAAACTTCATTTTTCAATTGACTTTAAGGTACTAAGTCAATATAGCAAATCTTATTCCTTCAACTCTGAACCTTTTCATAAACATTGATCTTGGTAAAGAATCCTTTCATCTTTGAATTATGGTGTGTTTCCGTTGTAGTACCAATCGGTAGTGTTGACGGAGGGAAATCTTAGTGTTGACTCATAGGGCACCCTGAAATTCGAACACTAAATTCGATGAATGGGAGTTAAAGTGCAAATGAAATGTAACATGTATATCACGTAAATGCAACAATTAGTTGTAATTTATAAAGCACATAAAACAAGATGTTGCATAATCAAAGTCACAATGTGTACACAATCATATAATCAGGAAACAATTCATGCCGAAGGATCAAAGTATCAAGTCAAACAAATGCAATGCGCAGTTATTCCTATGTCGTATGACCTAGACAGACACAACACGACACTAGAGCTTGGTTTTGCAACCTAGAGCTCTGATACCACTTAAGGATGTAACACCCCAAACGGAGGATGCCACATCCCCCGCACTAAGACCCAGACTCGGTCACGAAATGGAAAGTCCATGCCCGAATCCGAATCAAACCGAACGGGAGACCAACTCACTCACTAGGCTAGGCGGATCTAACTCGACAGACTCAGAGCGCGGAAGCAATTTAAACAATTATCATCAGATAGCGGAAGAAATTAAATCAACGTACAAAATAAGGGACGGGTTCAACTAGCACAGATACCTAGTCCCGAATATTAGCATACATAACAGGTGACGGGTTCAACTAGCATAGATACCTAGTTCCGAATCTCAAATCATCGCTGTAGCACCCTAACCCCCAGGGCACCACATCCCCCGCACTATAGCCTCGATCCACGTATGAAATGGAGAATCCATATATAAATCAAAACTATAGCGAACGGGTGACAAATAAAAATGACGAGCTAGGCGGGACACTCTCCCCAACAACACAGAGTAAACATGATAATGAAAGCGGAAGCAATAAAATCATTCATACATATAGGTACCATATTTACCGAATAGATACTTATAGATACCACTTTAACTATCAATACATTATCATCTCTTAATAATATACATATTCAAGTATCCAAAACGTGACAATACTAGTCATAACATGAAACTAGCATAAGACTATATAAAAAGGGTATGAAACTAGACCCGTGGAAATGCAAGACTCGAACAACTCCCGCCTAGCACGACCACGCTCAAAAGGGTACCTGAAAAGTGAAGTATCAGTCTACCGAAGACTGAGTGAGGGGCAATAAATATATATAACACACATCACATGCAAGGTGTAGCCTCGGGTGAAAACTTTGGAAATGAAAGGAATATATATAGTTCAAGAAACTGAATCTTTGCCCGAGATTACAACCAATCACTTTAACATTTTAGCTTAAACATTTCATGAACATGTGACCCCGGCGAGTAGGGGCGAATCTCCAACCATAACACCAAATGTGACAATACGTGCTTGCTTTATCAATTCAATACATGATCATGCAATTTCATTTAGTGCTCATATAAACAGTTTCATGCTTGAAATCATGTGATAACCCGAGGATAACCCCGACATGCCAGATTAATCCCCAGTCTCCTTCTTCCTCCGGGTGATATCGAGTTTGCAAGGCTCGACTATCCACGACATGGCGTGTGTAGAGGACATGACCCTCTAGACACGGAACTCCTTCCACCACTAATCTCCTAGTGGCTTCAGGGATGATCCCAACAATGTGTGGATAATTCAGGAGATTACCCGTCAGCCCTTGCTTTCCCGGTTGGCTCAAGAATTACCCTCGGGCCCACGTGCAATCATGTACTCGCCAAACTTGCTTGAAATCATGACACTCAACACTTTCTTGCTTGAAACGTTTATAACTTTGAAAACGTTTATAATTATAATAGGTTTTGGCCGAAAATAGCACATAAGGGTGGTAGGGTTCTATATACATAACCTAAACCTCACCTTTCTTGCAAAATACAATAACGAAGTTTTCTAAGGAGCTTGCTCCTCGTCCACGCCCTCGTGACCTGTGCAAATACGACGTATAAACATGAGACATGAACTAAAATGACCAAAATATGACGAACGGCGGAAATGTGTCGAGACGACCATGAAAATGCAATGTGGTATGATAACATGCCGTTTCACATCATATTAGCACATATTATAGCCATTCGGGGTCAAAGAAGTCGTTGGAACGAGGGGTCATTTTCGTAATTTTATACAGTGAATTTTGTTCTGCATTCCAGGTGGGAACGGCCGTTCCGGTCCCCTTTGAAAAATGGGAACGGTCATTCCCATGAGTTCCCCAAAACGAGCCAATGTTTTTCCCTTAAAAACGCGCCTAACTGGGAACGGCCCTTCCGGCTCCAAGGCCAAAATGGGAACGGCCATTCCCGTGGTCGGCCGACTGTTTTATTTGAAAAGATGGGAACGCCCCTTCCCGCAATGCCTTGAGGCTGGGAACGGTCGTTCCCAGTTTCTGAAACTTTGAAGAACAGAGTAGAAACAGGGGATGCTCACGGGAAACAACAAAGCAAGCACCAAAATTCCATTTTTGATCCCCAAATGCAATAATTTCTGGAAGTAAGATGCATACACATTCAAGAAGTAGTAATATCACTTCTAAACACTCAAAGCATTCAATATGATCAAGAATTCCAAGTTTCGAGTTTATGATCAAACTTGATCATTCAAGCCAAATTTCCAAGGATTCAAGCTATAAATCATGCTATAATTCATGAAATGATCACCTAATCATGCTTCTAATTCTAACTCTTCATTTAGCATATAATTTCCAAACCCTAAGCATGTCAAACACAATCAAAACTCATCCCTTTCCATGCAACCAACCTTGAAGATGAAAGAAATGAAGAAGTTGGATGATGATGATGATCACTCCCAAATTTCTTGAAAGATTTCTTGAAATCTTGATGATTGATTGAAAAACCACTTCTTCCCTTTTCCTTGAAGAACCGAGAATGAGAGCAAATGTGTTTGGGGAAATTTTTGGGTAGAAATGATCAAGGAAGCTTGGAGATATGTTTTTACGTGATTCACCATTTTTGGAAGAATGTGAAATGCTCAAATTGCCATTTAATCCTCCAAGCATTCAAGTCATGCAATCAAGTATATATGGTTTTGAGTTATGATCAATTAAGTCCTTAAAGGATTGACAATTAAGTCCCTAGAATTTTAAAGAATATTTAACTAGGGACAATTTGGTAATTTAAAACACTCTCGGATATGGTTTCATGCAATAAATATTTTCCGTGTCATGAAATAATATTTTCAATGATATGAATTCAAATAATTGATATAAATAATGTTTCGTGAATTTTATAAAATTATGAATGCCAAGTAAGAATATATTATAAAATTAAAGAAATAAAATAAAACCTACGCTCAAACTCACACGTGGCGTGCTTACCTGTTCATCTGAAACCGGGGCGTTACAACTCTCCCCCCCTTAAAAGAATCTGGTCCCCAGATTCTCTAGTTTTGCTCGAACAACTCCGGGTGGAACCGTTTCATTTTATCCTCTGTTTCCCAAGTAGCTTCCTCGGTTTTATCGCTTCTCCACAACACCTTAACCATGGGAATCCTCCGGTTTCTCAACTCTTGAAATTTCCGATCCAATATTCTAACCGGCCTCTGTATAAATGTCAAATTCGGTTCCAACTCAACTTCTTCCACGGGGAGAATCGTAGTCTCATCGGGGTAATATTTCCTTAATTGTGAAACATGAAATACGTTATGAATCCCCGTAAGACTCGGTGGTAGGTCCAATCGATAGGCTACCTCGCCTATTCTTTCAAGAATCTCAAACGGACCTAAGTAACGAGGATTAAGTTTTCCTCCTTTCCCGATCCGGGTGAAACCTTTCCTTGGTGACACCTTCAAGAATACCCGGTCACCAACTTCAAATTCTAGATCTCTTCGGCGCTTATCGGCATAGCTCTTTTGTCTATCTTGCGCGGCTTTCATCCATTGTTGAATCATTTGAACTTTCTCAATCATAGCTTGAACGACTTTGGAAGGCCTTTCGAATCTTTCACCTCTCTTTACTCCTTCCTGTTTTGACCATTTCCATTCTTCCAAGTCGAAGAACAACGGAGATCGGCACTTTCTTCCATAAAGTAACTCGTAAGGAGCCATCCCAATCGAAGCCTGAAAGCTGTTGTTATAAGCAAACTCGATCAAAGGAAGCTGTTCTGCCCACGAGTTCTGAAAATCCATCGCGCAGGCCCGAAGAAGATCTTGCAAATACCTGATTAACCTTTCAGTTTGACCGTCTGTTTGCGGGTGGAATGCTGTACTGAACTTAAGTTTCGTTCCCAAGACGGCTTGTAATGCCTGCCCCAACTTAAATATCATCAATATCTAGTAACATCCAAATACTAGCTTACTAAATAGAACATAAGCATAATCTGCAAGTGTGATACATAACTACATAAAATAAGTAGAGTATGCGACAAGTGCATCCTAACACCTACTAGACTGACAAGTGTGACTCAGAAGACTCACTTCCGCCTAGCTCAAGCCAAAAGAACCTGCAACTAAAAGATAAAATGAGGTGTCAGTCAACTGACTGAGTGAGGGGGGCTGACGCACACCCACAGTATATATATAGAGCACAACATGTAACATAAGGGTGGACTCATGAACCGGGACTAGGGTTTTGCACGCCAAAACAGTTCGAAATACCCAAAATAGTATGAGTTTGGAAAAAGCCATTTAGAGAAGCCTATCTCGTTTCACAAGTCCCAAACATTCATAACATATGCCTGGCGAGTACGGGCTTCCAACCTTTACTCCTCATAACTGAACAGAACATAAAGCAAAATTAATCCATTCACTACTCCAATGATGGAAGAGTCACGCATTGACCCCAACCATTAATAACATACATACAAACTCACAAGGGGTAGCGAACCCACGAGTGCCCTCCCCGGCTGTACACCGAAGGCTCAAGATATCACGCCTCCCCTATCTCCCTGAGTCGTGCAATGATATCTCAAATAGAACTAGCACAGTGGCTTATCCGACGGCCCTATGCCGTACCGGTCTCCACTCGTACCAGCTCCTGGATCCACATAACATAACATACATACATATACCAATATTTCACAGCAACTCGCTACAGAATCATAACATAACTGATTTTCCAAAATAGCTTACATATGCCTCAATACTTAATTTTTCTTCAAAATCAAGGATGGTCCACAAGGTCATAATCATATCATATCCAACACATATCTAATCATACATAGTATATAACCGCATGCAAGAATTGAAATCATCATATTAAGGCCATAGGTCGCTTAACTATACAAAATCCTAAACCTCACCTTATGCAAGTAGAGTCTGAGAGTGTGAAGGGCCAAACACTCTAAACCACGGGCCCACCGGCACCACCAAACTCTGTGACAAGACATACAGAAGCCCAGACTTAAACTCTATATGAACCAAGTAAGAAGCACGGCGTATCAAGAGATGAATGATATGTAATATGAAACGAAGTGTACACATAGGTCACGTAGCATAGTTCACATATTCCACCAAATCATGCAATTAACGAAGTATTAAGGTTTAACAATGCATTATGGAATGATATGAATCACATAGGTCAAGTAGCATAACATAGGACAAACTTTCATACGAAGTTATTCAATTAAAATTACATATTATAATCTAAGAATGGAGTCGAAGTCATATCATAACCTATAATTCATAAAGCATCTCGAACGGATCAAGTAAACACAAAGGATCATGCATGAAAGGGGAACAGGGGGTTGGGAATGGCCATTCCCATGCATAGCCTTGCATGGGAGCGGGCCTTCCCACAACGAAAGTCAGCGAGACTGGGAACGGCCGTTCCCAGTCTATGCATACATGGGAACGGGCGTTCCCATGTTCGCCGCCAAAACACCAACCCTAACCCGGAAGAGCCGTTCCGGGGCTCAAAGCACAAACGGGAAAGGCCGTTCCGGCCATAGATCTGGAGCAGAAACTTGACAGTTTCGGGAAGAAGAAGAGGAACACCAAAAATCATCAAACCAACACGAAATCTACCATAAAACATCACGAAATTCAAGTATATCATCATATAACTCATGCTTAGCATCAAAACATCAAGTAATCCAAGTTTAAGAAGGTTTTGCCCAAAATCTCAAACACCCATTTTCATGAATTTCAAGCTTAAACAAGAAGATATGAATCCCTAGTCTTCCTACACGAATTTCCAGCAACTAAGACACATAAGGAGCATTCAAATCATCAAAGCTTGCTCAAGGAATTCAAGATCTCATCATATAAACCATATTCTTCAAGTTGGGCATAAATCACCATTTTCACAAGACTTCCTCATACAAGCTCATACATTCAATTTCATGCTAGGATTCATATATAGAAATGAAATACACATCAAGGGAAATCCGTAGCTTACCTTGTCTCTTGAAATGATGAAGAAATGAGGGAGATATGAGCTCTTGAAGGTGTAGGAAGTCTTAGATCTTCATCCTCTCTTGGAGCTCTTCCATGGATGATATGATTTGTGTGAAGTGAGGTTTGAAATGAAATGAGAAGGGAAAAGGCTATTGATATGGTGGCTAATAATTCTAAGTCAAAATTAGGGTTTCCAAGATATAATATGAGGCTAGAGGCTTTAATAGGATTTGGGCTCAAATAAATGACTTTCGGCCCAATAGGTCAAAATTAAAAGGTTCAAGGTCTAAACGGTTTCCGAAAAATATAAAGTAAATTCCGTTGGACCCGAATCACCGATTCAAGTCCAATGGTGGTGTCGGAATTCGAATTCGAATTCCCGAGCTCATATTGGTCCGGAATGACCCAACCTCTCCTAACTTAAGTTAGGCCCAAAACACACAAATAGGTCCAAGTCCTATTTAAATCCAACTCTAACAATTAATTTAAATTCACATAAGTTCCGTTCTTAGGTTGTCATGCAAGAATTCATATTTTACCATTTCGATCAGTTAAGTCATGTTTTCAATCAAAGTTGGAATTAAACACATAAAAAGGGAATTAAATCACATAAGTGCATAACGTAATCTCTCGTGAAGCATACTTGTACGATTTATCGGATGGGGCGTCACAATCAAAATGCATAAAGAAAACAGAATACAATGCATGTGACTCGAGCTATCCACAACCACGAGTCAAAGACAACCGCCTAGCTCCAACTCCCGAACGGGTACCTGCAAACTCAAGAGAAAGGAAAAAAAGAGAGAAACAACAAGGGTCAGTCCTAGAGACTGGTGAGGGGGCTAACACAACACCCATACATATACATAAGAGCAAAGCATATTCAAAGCTGAAAGGGTTCATGAACCGGGCATGGTTTTTGCATTCTAAAATGTTTAACCCGTGGTAATAGATATATAAAGAAAGAAGTTTCAGGCCGAAAGCCAAAATCAACCAAGTTTTAGAGTTAGAAATCCACCCCCGTTTCACAACCATAACCAAAAGCATAAGCTTACCATCCCGGCGAGTTCGAGTTCCAACATACTTACTTCATAAGCAAAGACAAAGCGAAAACCAAACAAAAACATAAATCCATCCCACCCCTACACCGTTTGGGGATGAGAGGTACCCCTCTCCTGTCCCACACTTAAGTTTATAATGAGACGGGGGATCCCGCCCGCTCCTTCGACGGGCTATGACACATGCACCCATCGACTTAAAAGAACTCGCTTTCCCCTCGACCTCCCAAGGTTGAGCCAAGTCTCCCGTAAAAGTGGAGTCGTGTTGATGAGAGAGCCCGGCGACCCCATGGCCGACTCGAGATCATATACCACTTCTCCGGGACCCAAACTTACACTTACACTTACACTTAACACACAAGCTTACACACAAGTCATATCACGCTTATACACACACACTCTTATCAAAGCTTTGCAAGGTAAACAAAAATATAGCTTAGATACATATTAAAGCGTTTTCAAAACCTCCAAACAAACGGGATAAATCCTACAAAATACGTATTCAAACACATATCTATATATATACATATATAAGTCGCATGCAGGTTCGAAATTCAAATAGGGTTTTAGGTCATAATGACTAAAAGGAAAGAAAACCTCACCTTGTCGATCAAACCGAACAAAACGGACCAAAAGAGGACTAACGAACCACTTCCTCAACAACGGAACGAACCTAAGAGCAAAACAAAGAATAAGAGATAAACTTAGACTCAAAATGAACCATATTGATGCTCGACAAGTGCATAGGGATGCAAGTGATGCGTATGAAGTTTAACAAATTAACCTATAATGCATACACGTTCATATTAAATCATAACTCTCATAAATCACATTAAACGAATTCTTGAATTTCATATAGCATGAATATCATATCCTACAACATGTTATTGAAGCATTCATATCATATAAGGAGCAAGGAATGATCACGCAAGGCATATAAACAAGACATGAAATCATAAATGCACGTTAAAGTAGCATACTTCATATATGAGATCATAATTCGAAAACGAGTAAACAATTCAAGTCATAAATTCATAATAAACAAGTTAACACATAATAAATCAAGCTAACAATGCATATAAGTCACAAACGGGATGAGAGAAGGCAATTAAAAGCAACGAAACGATGAAAGAAACTCCCCCGGGGCGCCGCCGTGAGAAATGACACGACCATATCCAAAATACACATAAAACGGACATGGCCGTGTCCGATTTTAATAAAATTCAGGCCCTACTCGAGAAAACAACACGGCAGTGTCATACTGTAGTTCATATAGGACACGGCCATGTCAAGCATGATTTTTCCAAAACGAAGATTGAGCAGTAGTTCAGTTTTTTAAGGGGAAAAACAGGGCATTTCGTGCAGCAGCTTGGGGAGATTTTCTTAGCCCATAAAGCACACATAACAAGTATGAAATCAACATCAAAACATCACTAACTCAAGCATAAAAATCGTAGCAACAATCAGCTCAAAATTCACCCACAAAACAAATCATGTTCTAACTGACATATGCAGCTGAAAAAGGGCATGAAATCAGGGCAAAACAGAGCATATTCATAGAGTAACATGTATATTACATAACCATGCATTAATACACAAAATTGGAGGTAAGAATTCATCAAACGTATCTAAAAAACATGACAGCAGTTCATACCGGGAGAGTAGTTCGGAAATTCTAGTTTTCATGCCCAAAAGCTCTAAGTTCCATCCAAGTTATAAATGAAGAATCAACCCTAACACATCTAACATGAAGTATAAATCAATAATGGAAGCAAAGAAGCTCATATAATCACCAAAGAAGCATCAAATCAGGCCCAAACTCAAGCTAAAGCATGGAAGCAAGAAATGACCTCTAACCCTTCCTATTCATGCCATCTCCCAAACTCAAATTAAATCTCAAATAAAACATTAAATTCATGGATCAAATTCATCATATAATCATGGAGAATTCGAAAATACACATACCTCCAAGAGTTGATGAAGTATGGAAGAGTTTTGGCTTCAAAATCACAAGACATGGATGAGTGTTTTCTTTCTTCCTTTTTTTTCTCCATTTTCAGCATCTTTTCCTTCTCCTTGGGATGTGTGGCTCGAATGGCAGCTGATAAGGTATAGATATAGGTGAATCATGGTCATATAAACCAAGGGTTAAGGCTTACGTATGGATAGACTGGGCCCACAAGTGTAAGACTAGTCAAAGAAGGCTACTTTGGTGCAAGCTGCTCGTTCTGGGTGAAATACGGAGGTTCAAATCGGCTTAGAAAAATACAAAATCAGCTTCAAAAGTTTCCTTTCTTCGTTACGAGCTCAACGCTTCTTTCGGAATTCGAATCCAAATTCCCGAGCTCAAGATACGCCTTCCAGAACACGAGGTGCGCTAAAACTAGTTAGGCCCTCATGTCCCTTGTCAAGTACCAAAGGTTTAAAACCTCGACAAACGAACCCCAAAACTTAAAACGAGCATGAAAACACATTCATAACTCACTGGTATCATGCATAACAAAATTTCACAAAAATCGGAATTGAATTCCGGCACATAATGAGCAAATTACGGGCATGCAAACTAAAAACGTTACAATTCAAAGTTCATAAATAAACAATTAATTTCATATAAATTCAAATAATCACATAACAATTAAAATAACGTAGATTTGCTTAAATAAAGAATTGGGAAGCACAATTAGCACTCTCGTTAAGGCGTACCTGTACGGCCGGACGAACGGGATGTTACAGGTTGCGCGACCCTAACCATCCAGACAGGTGAGGGGAGTGCTAGCTACTCCAAACCCTCAGGATCTCCATCACTCACCAAACCTCCTGGTGAGATCAGGGGTAATCCGAATCAAACTGGTGGAGATGTGTACAGGGGTGATAACCGGCGACCCCATGGCCGTCATGCGTCTCCCTTGCCCACAACTCCGAGGCCCAACATACCAAAACATTTCATATTAGAGCATAACATAACCCGCTATAGAACTTAACGTAAACAAAACTTACCAAACACACCTTACCTTGCAACAACTATGCTATACATACCTCTCCGTGTCAAATCCATAACATATCCATAGCCAGTAGCTCCCGGCTCATAAGAGGCACACGGTTTGAAGCATAGTTAATGTTGCAAACATAACAAATCAGAACATACCAAACAAGCGTACATAGGCTCGTACATAGCATATCATACTTGCAAGACTTAGCAAATTCATGAACTTACATATTTCACACTTATTTACTTATACTTAAAGTTATAGTTCGCATTCATAGAAAACGAGCACATTTTATAGGGCTTAACTATAACCTAACCTTACCTTATACCAACGGAACCGAGAACGTGACGATTTATCCACCCTGGAATCAACACGGCTAACGAAACACCACCCCGGGTGCACCTGAACAAACTGAAGGCAAAACACAAAGCTTAGACCCAAGGAAGAACCTCATTGACGCACGGCGTATGCATAGGCACTTAAAAGAGTCAAATACGTAGGCAAGATTCATACTCAAACTCATTTCACACAAAGGGATGCATTTCACATAGTGGCGATACGTAACAAGGTGCATATGTGCCTTGTGCAAACAATTCACATAAATTAAGCGACATAAAAATGCAAAGAAGAACAAATAGATACACATACATAAGTTATAACAAGTTGGGAATGAGTTTGAAGGTGAAAAGGTGCAAGAGAAGTGGGAGAAAAGCATAAGAAAAGGTTCCGAGCAAAAATAGGCAAAAGCTGGAAATTTTCCGGAACGGACAGGCTGTAGGAAAACGATCATAACTTGAGTTTCAGAAATGAGAATTATTTTTTTCTTCTTGGAAATAAAACTAGACACATATATATTTCAAATTTTATATGGCTCGAAACACGGTTCAAAGCGAGAAGAAAATAATATATGTTCGAAGTTGGGTGAAAGCTGAATTCTAGCGAAGTGGCGACACAATTTTCAAACGGTTATATCTCATAATATAGAATGAATTTTGAGGTGATTCCGATTGGAGTGTAGCACCCGAGCGCAAGGTACCGCATCCCCCGTACCGAGACCCGACCCGGATATGAAATGGATACTCCATACCCTAGCTAAATCCCCACGAAAGGGGACATACACACAATCTATGCTAGGCGGGCTAACCCTTAAACCATACGAATCAGAGTTAAACATTAAAGTGGAAGAAATAACTTAACATTTATCATATATATATATACCATGAGCATCAACGCTCCAAAGATATTCATATACATCATTCACATTCCATCACGGCTCAAAACATGTACGCTCCATAACAATATTCATATACAATGATCATAAATAGAGTATGCAAGTGTAAGACCAAAAATACAAGAGCTAGAGACGAATGCAACACCTAACGACTCGAATTCCCGCCTAGCTCCCTGACACCTGCATAAAACAACTGAAAACCAAACGGGTTCAGTCCAAAAGGGACTGGTGGGTATAAAAAACATGGCATAATGTAATATATGATGGTATTTAAACATTCGCATGCAAGCTTTAATCCCAAATGATGTTTTTAAAGAATTTCCCAAGTGGGTGAAATAGAGAAATCATCAAACGGGATTATAACGATTCATTTACATTAGGTCATTCTTGGCCCGGCGAGTGGGCGTGCATTATCTCCAGCCAACACCTTATGTAGTTCATTAAACATTCATTCATTCATTTATTTCATGCATATCATTCTTTCGTACACATTCATTAACATTTACACCTTCTTCCTCTGGGTTGGTGACGGGTTTGCAAGGCCCGACCACCCATTCATTCACCAAAAGGGGTAACATGACTCCCCAGATGGCACTCAGCGTCCATTCCTCGATAACTCCTAACGAGGTCCGGTTACGCCGTTCATTGGTGGAACAAATGTGAGGGATCACCGTCGGTCCATGCCTCCCCGGATAGCCACTCACACTAAGTCCCTGGGCCCCATTCGTGCATGCAATCATTTCTCGCCAAAACGTTTGGTAGGATTCATAAAATAAGGGCTTTACGTTGCAAACATTTACTCTTTGAAATGACTCTATATACATATATTAATTTTGGTCGAAAACTTTTCACATTGGAGGTATATAGGGTCATATAACTAGATAGAAGAGAAACCCACCTTAAAACGACAAAAAGAAGCACAAGAGCATCACGGACCGGCCTCGTCTCCAACAGGATCAAAATCTGTGCAAGGAAGGTGAAGTGAGACTCAAAATGACCAATTAAGACGCTCGGCAATGAAATGATCATGATATGAATGCATAAAAGAATATATTATGTAATGAACACGTTCATGTGCACTACTAATGTCTTAAAGACATATAAACATTCATTTCATGAAGCATTTAACGCCGTTCAAGTACATAACCTTCACATTTAAATCAAATTGATCCACAAATTTCAAATAACGATCATAATACGTAGTATAACATGTTTACAATTAGAAAATGGTAAATAGAAACATTCAAGTCATATTCGGAAATTAAATAACATGAAATAGATAACAATTAAATTCTAAAAAATTAAATAAATTAAATAATACTTAAATATATATATATATATAATCATGTCTTAAATATATATATATATATATATATATATATATATATATATATATATATATTTATCCTATGTACGACATGCATGCATATATTAAGGAACAAAACATATAAAATAAAACATAGTAAGTATGCATGTAAATATACAAATATACGTAGCATGTATGTATGAAACAAACAAACTAAATTACAACATGCAGGCATGCAATATCAACAAAACAATTTAAATCATTACTTATTCATGCACATATATATACTATAAAGCCCTGCATGCATGCGAAGATGGAAATTAGAAAACAATTAAAGCCATGCATTTGCGTTGAAACTGAAATTTTGTTGCAGAAAGAGCAGGGGTCGCGGCCGTGACCCATTTTCTTCAAGAAATGGTAGCGGCCGCTACCCATTAAAATCTGAATTTTTGGTCAATTTCTCCATAATACGTGAGCAGCCTCATTTTAAGTCACGGGCGCGACACTAAATATAAGCAAATCAGATCGCGGGCGCGACCCTGTTCAAAGCAACAAAATACGCAGCAAACTGGACGAAAACAGAGTAGCAACAAATTCAATCTTCAACCAGCATGCTACCAACAAGTTCAGATGTCAATACATAGCAAAAGAGCAATATTTCAGTCCCAATTTAACACCCACACTTGCAGCCAAGGTCATCAAACGTGAGCAAGGAAAGTATAAGATCAATTCATGTTATTTCTTCAAAATTTCATTAATGGCAACTCATGAATGCTTCAACTACTATGTAATACAGCACCATAAATGCAAAGAAGGATTCAAGACAATCATATTCGTGCTTGGTATCAATCAAATTCATCAAGAAATGAAAGAGATCAACATATTTCACCATAACCTAACTATTCACTAAGTCAGCCATAAATCCATGAAAACATGCTCAAAATTGGGGATGAATGGATCATAATGAATGTACAATACAACCCTCAGCTTACCTTGTGGATTGGATGAAGTTTGGAAGAGATTTGAGCTTGAATCTCCAAGGATGGCAAGAGCTACGGGACGGACTAGAAAACAGGGGATGTTTGGCTGAATTTCTCCAAGTGAAGAGGGTTATCTCGGTTTAGGGTGATTAAGGCTAGTTAGAGGGTTGAGTTAGGGTTCCAAGGAATCAAACCATGGTTAATTTGGTCAAGGTTTGAATAAGTTATGGTCATTTTAGTAAACTGTGGCAGATTTGGTTTCCGTTTCGTGTTTCAGTTGAATTTCGGTGGTTCAAATAACTTTGGAAAAATATAAGGCTAAGTTTATTAAACTTAAATTTTTGTTGCGAGTTCAGCGAAGTTGACGAAACTCGAATCCGAGTTTCCTAGCTCAAAATATCAAATACGGAACCAAGGGTGCGCTAATTGCTCATTAGCCCCCGATTTGGATTCCAAAAATCAAAATAAATTCGAAACTCATGCAAATGAACCCAAAAACATGAAACAAACACATATTCATATTCATATTCATGACACGTATATCTTCGACATATTAAATTTTCACGAAATTTCGGTATCAAATTATATAAAAACGAAGCGTTTATAACACTTATGAGCAATGCATTTAAAATAAATCCATACATTCCGAATTAAATACAAAAATTAAAATCAACGAATTTCATATTAATTAACAAAATTGAATTTCATATTTAATTAATGACAAGTCAACGCATTAACATATAGAATTAATATTAATAAAACTTAAGATATAATATTTAACATTTTAATATTTAATATAAAATTAAATA
Source organism: Lantana camara (assembly GCA_037501455.1). Classification (NCBI taxonomy): domain Eukaryota; kingdom Viridiplantae; phylum Streptophyta; class Magnoliopsida; order Lamiales; family Verbenaceae; genus Lantana; species Lantana camara. The sequence continues at coordinate 87,924,417 of CM074856.1, forward strand.
CATAAAACACGTATAAACAATTAATTCACGCAATATGGTAAACACATACGTCATACCTGTACGGCCGAAATATCGGGGCGTCATAACCTCTCCCCCTTAAAAGAATCAGTCCTCGGATTCACTGATCGCCTGGAAACAACTCGGGATGAAATCTTTTCGTCTTATCCTCCGTCTCTCACGTAGCCTCTTCCGTTTTGTCACTTCTCCATATGACTTTAACTAGTGGGATTTACCGGTTTCTTAATTCTTGCAATTTTCGATCCAAAATTTTAGCCGGTTTCTGAACGAAGGTGAGGTTAGGCTCAAGTTCCACTTCCTCAACGGGTAGGATCTCGGATTCATCCAGATAATACTTCCGAAGCTGAGAAACATGAAATACGTTGTGAATTCCTGTCAAGCTTGGAGGTAAATCTAAACGGTAGGTCGTATCTCTGATTTTCTCAAGAATCTCATACGGTCCTAAATATCGAGGATTCAATTTCCCTCCTTTTCCAATCCTCGAGAATCCCTTACGTGGCGAAGCTTTCAAGAATACCCTATCACCAATCGCAAACTTAAGATCTTTCCTTCGGTGATCGACATAGCTTTTCTGTCGATCCTGGGCTGCTTTCATCCGTTGTCTAATTATTTAGACCTTATCAATTACCTCTTGCACGGCCTTAGAGGGTTTTTTCTTTTCCTCCCCTCGTTTCACACCTTCTTGTTTGGTCCAATTCCATTCCTCTAAATCGAAGAACAACGGGGACCTGCATTTTCGTCCATAGAGAGCTTCATAAGGTGTCATTTCTATCGATGCTTTAAAGCTGTTATTATAGGCGAACTCAATCAAAGGCAATTGGTCGTTCCAGGAACTCGGAAAATCCAATGCACATGCTCTCAACATATCCTCTAAATATTTAATTAATCTTTCTGATTGCCCGTCGGTCTGAGGATGGAAAGTTGTGCTGAATTGAAGCCTTGTTCCCAGATTCCTTTGTAATTCTTACCAAAATCTAGAAGTAAACCTCGGATCCCGATGTGATACAATGCTGACCGGCACACCATGAAGTCGGACAATTTCGTCAACATACTTCTTAGCTAACTTATTCACCTTATCCGACATCCGAATAGCCTGAAAATGTGCCGATTTCGTCAATCGTTCCACAATCACCCAAATCCCATCTAAACCACCTTTCACTCTAGGAAGACCCGAAACAAAATCCATCGCCACTTGTTGCCATTTCCATTCTGGGATAGGTAACGGTTTAAGTAGCCCCGATGGCTTCTAATACTCTGCTTTCACAACTTGACACCCCCCGACGATTCGATACGTCGGTAAACTACCTCCAAGAGGAGAACTCACAAAATAGCAAGAATTTGAACAAGTAAACGATAGGCACAGAGATGCACATAGATCACGAGATATAAAAGAATACCTAGCACCTGGATCAAATAATGCATGGATGCTCGTCTTATGAATGCAAATGGTACCTTCCACCACGGCGTTTGGATCGGCCTCAACATTCTGCTCCTCGCCCTCGAGGGCATAAGCTCATGCCTGAACCATCGGTCTCTGTACCCCACCTTGATATCCTGGAGTCTTGTCCGGGCATGCAAAAGCCATATGATCCCCTTTTCCAAAAATCAAGCACAACCCCAATCTCTTTCGGCAATTATTGTAAGAATGGTTGGCCATCAACAAAAAGTACACGGAGGTTGATCATTACGGGATCCCTTTATAGCTGGTGAAGCCTAAGGTGCTCGTGGAATGGGTGCAATCTGACCTCCTGCTCTAGGCTTCTTCAATGGTCCTTTTGGTGGTGGATCTGGTAAAGTCATCGGCCTCTTTCCTTTATTAAATCCTGAGCCTGATCCTGACCTTTGTCCCTGGCGTTAGACTGGCCCCCTAGCATTCACAGAATCTTCAACTTTTAAGGCTTTCAAAGTAGCCTTCGCCCAAGTGCTCGTGTTAACCGCCTCAAGAGCTGCCTGAATATCCGGTGGAAGCCCCTGAACAAACTGCATATGTAACACCCCAAACGGAGGATGCCACATCCCCCGCACTAAGACCCAGACCCGATCACGAAATGGAAAGTCCATGCCCGAATCCGAATCAAAGCGAACGGGAGACCAACTCACACACTAGGCTAGGCGGATCTAACTCGACAGACTCAGAGCGCGGAAGCAATTTAAATCAATTATCATCAGATAGTGGAAACAATTTAATCAACGTACAAAATAAGTGACGGGTTCAACTAGCATAGATACCTAGTCCCGAATATCAGCATACATAACAAGTGACGGGTTCAACTAGCATAGATACCTAGTCCCGAATCTCAAATCATCGCAACGTAATAAACCAACATAAGTACCGGCAGAATAGCTAATTACATCCAAATGCTAGCATACTAACCCCACACGGGTTTAAGTCTAAGTAGAGCATAAAATATAATCTCCAAAAGCGAAATAAGAATACATAACGTAAATAGAGTATGTGACAAATGCATCTTAACACCAACTAAACCGACAAGTGTGACCCAGATGACTCACATCCGCCTAGCTCAAGCCAAAAGAAACCTGCAACTAAAAGATAAAATGAGGTGTTAGTTAACTGACTGAGTGAGGGGGCTGACGCACACCCACTGTATATATATAGAGCATAGCACATATCAGAAGGGTGGACTCATGAACCGGAGACAGGTGTTGCATACCAAAACATTTCCAAAAGTACCCAAAGGATAGTTATATAAGATTTAGAAAACATTTCAGAAACTCTATCTCGATTCATGATTCCCAGACAGAACAGATCACATGTAACGCCCCGATTCCGGATGAACAGGTAAGCACGCCACGTGTGTGTTTTGAGCCTAGGATTTTATTTTCGTTCTTTAATTTCGTAATATATTCTTACGTGGCATTCATATTTTTATAAAATTCATGAAATATTGTTTATATAAATTATTTGAATTCATATCATTGAAAATATTATTTCATGATACGGAAAATATTTATTGCATGAAACAAGCGCCGAGAGTGCTTTAATTACCGAATTGTCCCTACTTGATTATTTTTCTAAACTTTAGTGACCTAATTGCATAATCTTTTAGGGATCCAATTGATCATATTTTAAAACCATGTATTGTCAATTGCATAACTTCATGAGCTAGAGGATTAATTGGCAAATTAGAACAATTCACTCATTTTAAAAAGGGATGAATCGGTATATGCATCTCCAAGCTTCCATAAACTCATTTTCAACAAAATATTGCCCAACCATTTGCCTCCTCATTCTCAGTATTAAGAAGAAAAAAAAAAGAAAGAGAAGAATTTTAAATTTTCATCAAGGATTTCAAGGAAGTTGCCAAGCTTTGGGGAATTCATCATCATCATCATCCATCTTCTTCATTTCTTTCCATTTCAAGGTTAGTTTGCATGAGTTAATGATGTTGATCATATTAGCCATGATTAGGGTTTGAGTTTGATATGCTAGGTGGATTATTGGTAGATGGAAGCATGATTATGTGATCTTATATTGAATTATGGCATGATTTATAGCTTGAATCTTTGAGTATTGAGCTTGAATGATCAAGTATGATCATGAGTGTGAAACCTTGAAATCTTGATGATATTGTGTGTTTTAGGTGTTTATGTGTTAATTTATCATTCTTTGTATATTGATGCATCATAATTCCTGAAAATATAGGCTTGTGTTGATCAAAATGGATATTTGTTGCTTGCTTTGTTGCTTCCCGTAGCCATGCTCTGTTTCCTCTGTTTCTTAACAGTTGCAGAAACTGGGAACGACCGTTCCTAGCCTCAAGTCATTGTGGGAACGGGCGTTCCCACCTTTTTCAAATGAATTAGGCGGCCGAGCATGGGAACGGCCATTCCCATTTTGGCCTTGGTGCCGAAAGGGCCGTTCCCAGCTTCAGCGCGTTTTTAAAATGGAAGTCGTTGGCGCGCTTTTGGGGGTTCATGGGAACGACCGTTCCCATTTTCCAAAGGGGACCGGAACGGCCGTTCCCACCTGGATTGCAGAACAAAATTCTCTGCATAAAATTACAAAAATAGCCCCTCGATCCGACGACTTCTTTGACCTCGAATTGCTATTATATGTGCTAATATGTAGTGAAACAACATGTTATCATGCCGCATTGCATTTTCATCATCATCTCGATACATTTCCGCCGTTCGTCATATTTGGTCCATTTTAGGTCTTGTCTCATGTATACACGTCGTGTTTGCACAGGTCACGAGGGCGTGGACGAGGAGCAGGCTCAGTAGAGTATATCCTTGTCATATTTTGTAAGAAAAGGTGAGGTTTTGTTTTAAGTAAATCGAACCCTATAACCTTTATGTGCTATTTTCGGCCAAAACGTATTATAATTATAAACGTTTTCAAAGTTATAAATGTTTCAAGCATGAAAGCAATGATTGTCATGATTTTCAAGCAAGTTTGGCAAGTACATGATTGCACGTGGGCCCGAGGGTAATTCTTGAGCCAACCGGGAAAGCAAGGGCTGACGGGTAACTCCTGAATTATCCTCACATTGTTGGGATCACCCCCCGAAGCCACTAGGAGATTAGTGGTGGAAGGAGTTTCGTGTCTAGAGGGTCATGTCCTCTACACACACCATGTCGTGGATAGTTGAGCCTTGCAAACTCACTATCAACCGGAGGAAGAAGGAGACTGGGGATTAATCCGGCATGTCGGGTTATCCTCGGATTATTGCATGATTTCAAGCATGAAACTATCTATGTAAGCACTAAATGGAATTGTATTATCATGTGTTGAATTGATAAAGCAAGCACGTATTGTCACGTTTGGTGTAAAGGTTGGAGAATCGCCCCTGCTCACCGGGGTCACATGTTCATGAAATGTTCAAGTTAAACTGTTAAAATGATTCGTTGTAATCTCGGGCAAAGAACGAGTCTCTTGAACTATATACCTATTTCACTTCCAAAGTCTTCACCCGAGGTTACGACTTGCATGTGATGTGTGTTATATATTTATTGCCCCTCACTCAGTCTTCGGTAGACTGATACTTCACTTTTCAGGTACTTGAGCGCTTGGTCGTGCTAGGCGGCTGTCCGGTCGAGTTTTGCATTCTCACGAGCCTAGTACCGTACCTTCATGTATAGCACTTTTGGTATCTCATGTTATGGTCGTTATTAGTACTTTTTGAATACCAGAATATGTATATTATTAAGAGATGATAATGTATTGATAGTTAAGTTGGTATCTATACGTAACTATTCGGTAAATATGGTACTTATATGTATGAATGATTTTATTGCTTCCGCTTTCATTATCATGTTTGCTCTGATTTTGGTTGGGGAGAGTGTCCCGCCTAGGTAGTCATTTTTATTGTCACCCGTTCGCTATAGTTTTGGTTTATGTATGGACTTACCATTTCATAGGTGGATCGAGGCTATAGTGCGGGGGATGTAGTGCCATGGGGGTTAGGGTGCTACATCACATGCTCGGCGAGTACGAGCTTCCAACCTTTATTCCTCAGAACATATCAAAACATAAAATACCAAATCAATCCAACCGTCACACCAACGATGGCGGAGATGTACCGTCCCCAAACCATCCATATCAGACATACCCTCAAGGGGTTGCGAACCCACAAGAGTCCTCCCCGGCTGTACACCGAAGGCTGAAGATATCACGCCTCCTCTATCTCCCTGAGTCGCGCGATGATATCTCAAATGGAACTACGCACAGGTATATCCCCGACGGCCCTAACCGTCCCGGGGGCTCGTTACCCATAGCTCCTCGGATCCACGTACATACATACATACAAATGCCAATATTTTATGGCCAACTCGCTACAGAAACATAACATAACTTTTTGAAACAGCTTACATATGCTTTCATATCTAATTTTCCAAAACAGAGCTGATTCACAAGGTCATAAACATATCATATCCAACACATATGTATTTATAATAGATATACTCGCATGCAAGGGTTGAAATCAGCATATTAAGGCCATAGGTCGCATAACTATACAAAATCCTAAACTTCACCTCGTGAAAGTAGAGCCTGAGAGTGTGAAGGGCCAAACACTCTAAACCTCGGGCCCACCGGCACCACCAAACTCTGTGACAAGACACACAGAAGCCCAGACTTAGACTCTATATGAACCAAAGAAGACGCACGGCGTTGTTTAACATGATCGTGGTTATGCATAAGTGTTCATGTTGTGCTTGGATAAGGTGTCGTGGTCATTCAAAGCATATCAATGCTCAACAAGGTCATATTTACAAGCAACCAACATGCAATTCCATATCCAAAGATGCAAGATCAATTTAGGAAGTCAATGTATTCACAAAATGCATATTAAATCATCCAATGTCGCAGGGTTCAATTATAATATTAGAATTAAGCATCAAGTTCATGTCGAGTTATAAAGTGCATAAGTAAGAGCAACTTGGTCATATAAACATACAAAGTTGTTGTAGGTAGATGGCATGCTTGATACAAATAAAGAGTGCATTTAATTCACTTAAGATCCTACTTTACAACTTCACAACATGTTTGGTACACAAGCTCAAGTCACATTTATAGTTTCATAAATATTACACTTACATCCCCTAAGTTATTTATAAAAGTTTAGAATTATTACACATACATCCCCTTAGTTGATTACTAAGCATAATTGTTCGTTTAAAGTGTTTACACAATTATTCAACTAGGAATTAATTACTTACAAGCATGCATGACAATTATCAATTTATCGTAATTCATAATATACCATTTTTTAGTAGTAAGAGTAAATCAAGACACTACAATTCTAATTCCTATCATGCATCAAGTCTCAAGTTGTTCAAGCATCTTTCATGTATCTCAATTTTATATTTGAAACACAATTTACAACAAACATAACAGTGAGAACGTCTCAAATTCATATAGAGAAATCACAACATGTTCGTTCTTCTAAAATATCATTTAATTTCATTTAGTCACATAAAACATTAGTTTCTAAATGTTACACTAACACCCCTTCGTACTTAACAAATAGCGTAAATCCATCACATCGGATTCAAATTGTAAATTGAAACATTCATGCATATCACAATCCATTCAATACATGTTTTCATATACGATTGGAATACATCTCGATCAACAAACCAACAATAACCAATTTATTTGCACTTAAAACAATTAATTCAAATAATCACAATTACGTAAAACAATTCGTAATAAATAGATCGAGTGTCCGATTAACGAACGGAAAGTGGCATTGAACTCACCACAACGAGAAGAACATTCTGACCAGACGCCGCCGGAAGGCCACCACTGTAGCTGCCGGAATTTGGCCGGACCACCGCCGGGCCCCCGCCGAAAGTCGCCGGAAAAATCCCGAAAAATCAGTCCTGAATGAATTCTTCGAGCCCGTTCTGAATCCTAGATCAATTTCTGAAAATTCCAAGTCAATCTCCTCCAATTTCAGATCTAAGAACACGAAAACCCTAAAATCTTCAAACTCAAATTACTTCCAAACCGGTGAACCAAAATCGAATCCGAAAGAAGCATCGGCTTACCGAAGACGAGCTCTTCGAAAGCCCTAAGGTGGCTCGCCGGAAAAATCCTCCGAGCTAGCACCGCCATTGCACCGCTGCTGCACAGCCGCGATCCGCCGTCAAACCGTCGAATCTGGAGTCGCGTGATCAAAGGCTACCAGTTCTCGCCGTTCCGAACAACTTTCGTGAAGGGTCTGAAGCCAAAAGATCGCCAGAAAAGGGCCCCGTTGACCGCCGAAGTTTCTACCGCCACCCACGTCGCCGGAACCACCACCTACGGCTAAAATCTGGTAAAATTAACGCCGGAAATGGACTCAGGGGGTCGAAAAACCTTGGAAACAATCAAGCCCCATTGAAAAACGCCGGCGGAAGGCGGCGAAACCCACCGCTACAGTAAAAAACGCCGCCCCCACGCGCCGTCGCGGCCCGAATGGCCGTGCCGCCGATGTCAGACGATGCACCGGAATGTCCTTTTACTGGGTCTTCGGCGCGTGCATCGAGGAGGTGGCCGAAAACCGTCGCCAAAGGCCGGCGAAGTGGCGGTGGTCTGACACCTCCGCCGCTGCTACTGAAATCCGGTGATAAATCCGCCACCGTTCGTTGTTAGGACATGAAATTGGTACTCTTGCGTCGGTCTCACCGAGATAATCGAAATGGACTATTCGTTTGTTCAATTCCGTCGAGAAACGATCGAGTTATGGGCTCGTAACCGAAGCCGCGCATAGTGACCGCGGGAGAGAGAGTGGGAGAGGAGAGAGAGAGAGAAAGGAGATTGGGAGAAATGTGTCTTGTGCACAAGCTATATACAAGCGGGTATCCTTATCGCGTAGCAAAGAGAAATAGCACGTACAAACAATCGTAAATAAAATTGGTAAAGTTACGAATAAACCTTCAAGCTCCGAATTAATTTTATAAATTAAATGAAATAGAGATTTACCGATTAGAGTTTAATTCAATTTAATTTTTTAAAAACCTTTCGTACAATTTAACAACACTTCGTAAACACATGGTTGACAATTAATCTCAAGGAATTCAAGTAAACCGAAATTAAACAAGTTAAGTAACATGATGGATTTAAAATCAACTTGACAATTATTTCATGGAATAATCCAAATGATCACATATTAAATTGGATTTACATTAAATCACATAATTCAAGAACTCTTAAATTAAACACACACAAGTGTAGAGACTTACTTGTTAATATCGTCAGGACGCCCTTCGAGAATACGGGGTGTCACAGCATAGCCTTATGGAAGTCATCACTCGCTATATTAGGTGCATAGTGAGACATCCTCTCATATTCTGAAATATACTCGGCCATAGACCTCGATCCCTGCTTCAATTCAGTGAATTCCCTAAGCCTTCTAGTACAGGATGAAGGAGAAATAAACTTATTCTTGAATTCCCTTGAAAAAACTTTCGAGTTGATCTCCTCTCCAGCTGTTTCCAAAACAATCCGGGTACTCTCCCACCATGAATAAGCCTCCCCTTGTATCAAAGTGATAGTACATCGAGCCTTCTCTCGGGACTCACATGGAATGAGCTCCCAGATCCTCTCAACTTCTTTTAACCACATCTCCTACTGCATATCATTTCCCTTGAAAAACTTAGGAGGTATTTGGTTCTGAAACTCCCTAAGTATAACTGAAATTGGTGCCTCGGGTGGTACAGCAGGGGCAGGTGGTGCTGGAGGTGCCGGTGGTACATAATCTCGAAGCCTCTGATCTATGATGTTAATAACAGAATTTACAAAAGCCTCTGCCGGTTGTGGCTGTGGAGGTGGTGGAGGTGTAGGAGTACGATCACGATGATGACGTTGCCCTGGAGATCTATCACGGTGTCTACGTGGAGGCATCCTATCAATAAACACTAAGAATGTGTGTTAGGTTTAGTTTACGCATGATAATACAATCAATTCCATCAAAATTCAAAATTTAAATCAATTAAGCACAAAAGAGATGCATATGCAACACATTGTCAATTAGTTCCTAAGTCGAACGACCTAGACTGACCCACACGACACGAGAGCCTGGGTTTTGCAACCCGAAGCTCTGATACCACTAAAGGATGTAGCACCCGAGCGCAAGGTACCACATCCCCCGCACCGAGACCCGACCCGGATATGAAATGGATACTCCATACCCGAGTTAAATCTTAACGAACGGGGACATACACACACTCCATGCTAGGCGGGCTAACCCTTAAACCATACGAATCAGAGTTAAACATTAAAGCGGAAGCAATAACTTAACATTTATCATATATATATATATATATATATATATATATATATATACCATGAGCATCAACGCTCCAAAAATAATTCATATACATCAGTCACCTGCCATCACGGCTCAAAACATGTACGCTCCATAACAATATTCATATACAATGATCATAAATAGAGTATGCAAGTGTAAGACCAAAAATACAAGAGCTAGAGACGAATGCAAGACCCAACGACTCGAATTCGCGCCTAGCTCCCTGACACCAGCATAAAACAACTGAAAATCGAACGGGTTCAGTCTAAAAGGGACTGGTGGGTATAAAAAACAGGGCATAATCTAATATATGACGGTATTTAAACATTCACATGCAAGCTATAATCCCAAATGAGGTTTTTAAAGAATTTCCCAAGTGGGTGAAATAGAGAAATCATCAAACGGGATTATAACGATTCATTTACATTAGGTCATTCTTGGCCCGGCGAGTGGGCGTGCATTATCTCCAACCAACACCTTGTGTAGTTCATTAAACATTCATTCATTCGTTCATTTCATGCATATCATTCTTTCGTGCACAATCATTAACATTTACACCTTCTTCCTCCGGGTTGGTGGCAGGTTTGCAAGGCCCGACCACCCATTCATTGACCAAAAGGGGTAACATGACTCCCCAGATGGCACGCAGCGTCCATTCCTCGCTAACTCCTAACGAGGTCCGGTTATGCCGTTCATTAGTAGAACTAATGTGAGGGATCACAGTTGGCCCATGCCTCCCCGGATAGCTGCTCACACCAAGTCCTTAGGCCCCATTCGTGCATTCATTCATTTCTAGCCAAAACGTTTGGTAGGATTCATAAAATAAGGGCTTTACATTGCAAACATTTACTCTTTCAAACGACTCTATATATATATATATTAATTTTGGTCGAAAACTTTCCACATTGAAGGTATATAGGGTCATATAACTAGATAGAAGAGAAACCCACCTTAAAACGACAAAAAGAAGCACAAGAGCCTCACGGACCGGCCTCGTCTCCAACAGGATCAAAATTTGTGCAAGGAAGGTGAAGTGAGACTCAAAATGACCAATTAAGACGCTCGGCAATGAAATGATCATGATATGAATGCATAAAAGAATATATTATGTAATGAACAAATTCATGTGCACTATTAATGTCTTAAAGACATATAAACATTCATTTCATAAAAGCATTTAAAGTCGTTCAAGTACATAACCTTCACATTTAAATCAAATTGATCCACAAATTTCAAATAACGATCATAATACGTAGTATAACATGTTTACAATTAGAAAATGGTAAATAGAAACATTCAAGTCATATTCGGAAATTAAATAACATGAAATAGATAACAATTAAATTCTAAAAAATTAAATAAATTAAATAATACTTAAATATATACATATATAATCATGTCTAAAATATATATATTTATCCTATGTACGACATGCATGCATATATTAAGGAACAAAATAAATAAAATAAAACATACTAAGTATGCATGTAAATATACAAATATACGTAGCATGTATATATAAAACAAACAAACTAAATTACAACATGCAGGCATGCAATGTCAACAAAACAATTTAAATCATTACTTATTCATGCACATATATATACTATAAAGCCCTGCATGCATGCGAAGATGGAAATTAGAAAACAATTAAAGCCATGCATTTGCGTTGAAACTGAAATTTTGTTGCAGAAAGAGCAGGGGTCGCGGCGGCAACCCATTAAAATCAGAATTTTTTGTCAATTTCTCCATAATACGTGAGCAGCATCTTTTTAAGTCGCGGGCGCGACACTAAATACAAGCAAATCAGTTCGCGGGCACGACCCTGTTCAAAGCAACAAAATACGTAGCAAACTGGGCGAAAACAGAGCAGCAACAAATTCAATCTTCAACCAACATGCTACCAACAAGTTCAGATGTCAATATACAGCAAAAGAGCAATATTTCAGTCCCAATTTAACACCCAAACTTGCAGCCTCGGTCATCAAACGTGAACAAGGAAACTAAAAGATCAATTCATGCTATTTCTTCAAAATTTCATTAATGGAAACTCATGAATGCTTCAACTACCATGTAATACATCACCATAAATGCAAAGAAGGAGTCAAGACAATCATATTCATGCTTGGAATCAATCAAATTCATCAAGAAATGAAAGAGATCAACATATTTCACCATAACCTAACTATTCACTAAGTCAGCCATAAACCCATGAAAACATGATCAAAATTGGGGATGAATGGATCAAAATGACTCATAATGAATTTACAATACAACCGTAAGCTTACCTTGTGGATTGGTTGAAGTTTGGAAGAGATTTGAGCTTGAATCTCCAAGGATGGCAAGAACTACGAAACTGAATAGAAAACAGGGGATGTTTGGCTGAATTTCTCCAAGTGAAGAGGGTTATCTCGGTTTGGGGTGATTACAGCTAGTTAGAGGGTTGAGTTAGGGTTCCAAGGAATCAAACCATGGTTAATTTGGTCAAGGTTCGAATAAGTTATGGTCATTTTAGTAAACTGTGGCAGATTTTGTTTCCGTTTCGTGTTTCGGTTGAATTTCGGTGGTTCAAATAACTTTGGAAAAATATAAGGCTAAGTTCATTAAACTTGAATTTTCATTGCGAGTTCAGCGAAGTTGACGAAACTCGAATCCGAGTTTCCTAGCTCAAGATATCAAATATGGAACAAGGGTGCGCTAATTGCTCATTAGCCCCCGATTTGGATTCCAAAAATCAAAATAAATTCGAAACTCATGCAAATGAACCCGAAAACATGAAACGAACACATATTCATATTCATGACACGTATATCTTCGACATATTAAATTTTCACGAAATTTCGGTATCAAATCATATAAAAACGAAGCGCGTTTATAACACTCATGAGCAATGCATTTAAAATAAATCCATACATTCCGAATTAAATACAAAAATTAAAATCAACGAATGTCATATTAATTAACAAAATTGAATTTCATATTTAATTAATGACAAGTCAACGCATTAACATATAGAATAAATAATAATAAAACTTAAGATATAATATTTAACATTTTAATATTTAATATAAAATTAAATATATAAATCACGTGTAAACAAATAATTCACGCAATATGGTAAACACATACATCATACCTGTACAGCCAAAATATCGGGGCGTCACATGGAAAATGTTCTATACTCAAAAAGGATTCTATAGTCCAAAATTCAGGCAAAACGGACCACAAACGAATTCTGCACGACTGTCGTGTCGGAATAAAAAAATTACAACTCGAGGGCTTAACACGGCCGGGTTGGAAATGAACCGAGGGTTGACAAGGCCGTGTTGGGTCATCTTCTACGAAAAATAAGAGCAGAACAGCAGGGGATCAACGGGGGTGGTTCCCAAACCACCCCAATCACATACCAATAAATTTTCAACCCAAAAACACTTAAATTCAAGGTATATCACATATATATAACACATTAGAACACAAATTGGACTTTGAAACGAGCCCGAACACCCAAAACATGAAATCTAAACTATTCATCATCACTCTCAAATAGCCACTTAGACACGGAGTCATACCATGAAATGCACGTAGAATTGAAGCACCTAATGAGAGGAATACAATGGTTACCTTGGTTCGTTGATTGGGCGGTCGGACGTGGCAAGCTTGAGCCAAAGCTTGGAATGACCAAGGGGGTGTTTTTCTCTTCTCTTTTCCCTCTTGCTTGTGCTGATCCAAAATGAGGAGAGGAAAGGGTATTTTCAGCTTTTAAGGCTGAAACGGGTCGGGCTAATCGGGCAGGGTCAAACAATATCCGGTCCATTCGGATCGGATTTTAAACCTATAGGGCGAATAAACGACTTTAGAAAATAAAGGTTAATTCATTGAATCCGAATCACCAAAACAAACTCAATGACAAGGTTAGAATTCGAATTCGAATTCTCGAGCTCAAGGTCGCCACGAAGGCTAAAACACCCTAATTAGAATTAGGTCCCTAATTTGCAAATATTGGACGATTGAGTCCAAGTACATTTTATTAAATTCTAATGCGCACATAATATATGAAATACAAATTGACACGTCAGACATACGAATTCACGTAAATCTCAAAATTATCAAATTAAACTCTCTCGTGACGACATACCTGGATTGTCGAGAAGACGGGGTGTCAAAAACTCGCCCCCTTAAGAGAACCTGGTCCCCAGGCTCGCCTTCTCAAATTTCCAGCTTGAACAGCTTTCCGTATTCACCCAAGTTCGAGGTTCATGACGTCCCGACAAGGTCTTCAAGCACAAGGGGTTTTAATCTCCAAATAGATCCGGTCATTTGAATTACTCAATAAACTCGCACGGTAAAGAGGGTCTAAAGTAGATTCAACTCTCACCGTTTGAGTTCATTAGAGTCAACTCTCGAGCTCAGTGTTCTCTCGAAGGCCGTAGCTACAACTCACGCCACTTACACAACCAAGCTCAAACCAAATTTCCTTCTTGTCCACTATCTAAGGTTCGAAGTGTCTAACATCCGAACCCTCTTCTTACATCTTCAACTCATCAAGAGACTGGTTGAATTATTGTAAAGCTCAACCCTCATCTTACCAAAACAACACTCTCGAACACTCAAAACATAAAACAAAATTAAAATGCATGATGCACGTGATATGCATGTTCAAGTGTACCCAAAACCTTCTTTTAATTCTCTTCGAACTCTTTCTTTAAAGGCACGGTTCAATAGAGAATCAATCTCCATGCCATGAGATTTTGGTTAACCCTATTTTGTGCCCATAATTAAGATTCTCCCTAATATCCTTCGTGGATTAATCATTCCATCTTTAACACTTCCATCATGATACCTTATCAAGAAAATTAATTCTCCTTCAAAGTGGGTTTCCAATTTCCTTAAATCTTCAATCTCGTTTGTAGACTTTCCAAACCAATACCCTTCAACACCTTCTTCATAACATCCTACAACCTTCAACCTGGTCTCAAGAAGGGGTCTTCAATTCTTGCCTTTTCTCTAACTATCTTTTCTAACTTCCTCGGGCACAAAACTTGGAGATTGAAAGACACAACATCCTATCAAACAAACACTAAATATGCATGCTGGGTAACATATGCCGATGCCATGCATAACATAATTTCACTTAAACACAAAAAATGTTACAAGCAACAATTTCCATACAAAGAGTAAATAAGAGCAAAATTGAATATGTAATGGAGGCACGTGCCATGAGTGCAAATACCTCCATCTTTGGATTCATGTTAGCTCCTAAACTGAACCCTTTGCTCACGCACCCTTTGTTTATTAGCTCTCGATTGCTCACAATCAAAAACCATATGTTCCGATGATCCGCATGCGTAGCCTCTTTTCAACCTATCCCGACACGCCTAATAGGTATGGTTGTCTCCCCCACAATAGGTGCATGATCAAGACTCTCTCTTTGATTTTAGATAATCTCTGGTCTTATGTTTTTTCCCACCGACCTTTTTAGCTCGAGTACCACGTTGATGGAATCTTTCTTCTACTTGTAGATTCGAGCATAATGCTAATTCATCTCTCAATCTCAAATTCTCTTCCTCCTTGACTATTTTTATTCTTTGATTTTCAACCCTTAAAGCTCCCGTTGTAGCTTTGTCCCAAGTGCTCGTATCCTCCGCAATTAAGGCCTCCTTGAACTCATCCCGAAGTCCTTCCATGAAGTACCAAGTCTTTATCTCCTCATCGTTCATGATATGAGGTACGTAGATGCCTAACCTCTCGAACTCTTCAAGGTACTCCGTGACCATTTTGTCTCCTTGTTTTAGGGTATGGAACTCTTCAAATCTTCGATATCGTAAAATAGCAGGTGAGTCCCTTCTTCTAAAATCTTGAACGAAGGTATCCCATGTCAATCCTTCATTCATTGCTTCAATTTGTGGGGAAACTCTTTTCCACCGCTGGCTTGCTTGTCCTTGCAAAAGTAGTAAGGCAAGGCGAGCCTTATCTTGTGAGTCGCACGGCCATACCTCGAATATACTTTCAATCTCGGAGAGCCACTCTTCCACCGGATATCATTGCATTCTCTAAATTGGGGAGGGTTGAATGTTCCGAAGTCTCGATACAATGTTGCCATCCGACTCATAGGTGGTAATTCGGTCATTGTTTATTCTCGATGATAAAGATGTTGATGTGACTCATAGGATACCGTCTGATCCTACCCGTTTTCATTTAACCACCCCATTTATGCCTGGAAATGAGCTGATTTCAGCCAATTTCTCCCTCCCCTCTCTCACGTTAGCTGCAAGAAGGGAAGAAGAGAAGAGAAAAGCCCCTTTTTTGGCCTCAAGCTTTGGCTCAAGCTCGTACCCCATCGGACCACCCGATCAAAGAATCAAGGTAACCATTGTATTCCTCTCGTTATGTGTTTCGATTCTACGTGTATTTTGTAGTATGAATTCTTATGTATGTGGCTCTTTGGAGGAGATGATGAATAATAATATGATCGGGATTTTATGTGTTTAAGCCCATTTCGGGAGTTCTAATTTGTATATATGTGATCTATGTGCTATATATACTTCGTGGAGTGATTATTGCATGATTTTCGGTTGTTTGGAGGGGGGTGTGTGTGTGTGTGTTGGCTGTGTGCTCCGCCATTAATGGCGGAGCTTGAAGCTGGAATTCGGGGGTGAGTAACCCACCATTACCACTTTTGTTCTTGGGGGAGGTAACACCCGTTACCTCCCAGCTTTGCTTTTGGTTTTGGCGTCTGCCAGGGCTAACTGGCGTTACCCCATTTGGGCAGGCAAGGGGTAACGCCCGTTACCCCTATGCCTCCTTTTGCGCCTGTGTCCCTTAACGGGGCATTTCAACTTTGTTCTTTGAGGGGGTAACCCCCGTAACCCCCTTAGGTTTTTTGTAGAGGTTTGCCTCGTTTTCTTTTTCGTTCGTTTTCATTTCCGGTTTCTTTTCTAACGTGTTTTATATTATTTTGGGATATTAATCAACATGCATTGTTATGATTTAATTGTTAGGAATAGTGCCATGAAAGCCGATGTAATAGTCAGCTTTAGTACTTTCCATTTGTAAATCACAGATAATCTTTGAATAATACGAATCAAGGCAACACTTCTTTATATGCTCTTGTTTGATTGTGTGTTTCCTTTTGACTGCGCATGTATAAGAACTCCCATAATCAATATGACTTATAGGACTCAACCATTTAGGTGAAGTGGTTCATGAGACGAGCCCTATATTCCATAAGTCATGATTAGAAATCACTCCAAGCTGATGAGTCCGAAAGACAGTGGGAGTGTCAACCTGACTCGTTTGAGGCTTGCTCGTGTGATCACGCCCTTAAGAAGGACCACCTTGTTTCATGGGGTGCAATGTGTATAGTTGATACGTGCGTGATACATGGGGGTGGTTACTTGTTATAAGTAGGTATACTGAGGTGTCCCGTGTGAGAAGATTCCTAAATGGGAAAGGAAGTTTCTATAGTTGGAAATAGAAACTTCCAATTAGGAAATATCTCACGAGTCATTGAGGTGATTAAGTGATCCTTAAACTTGAGGTTCCATTGGTACTTTATGAGCTAACTCTGTAGTCTTAGGTGTAAGCTTTAAAGGGTGTCGCCTTAGACAACTGATTCAAGGCTTATGCTGGGGTTACACAAGTGGCACATGAAATTATATGAGAATCAATAAAGGACCTACACTTGCATTAGCAAGATGATGATCTCTTATTGTGTAAGTCATTCATATGCCATCTAGGAGTCCTTGGCCAAGGTAGTGGATCAAGACATCAAGAAAAGAGTTTCTTGGATTGAGATCAAATGGATATGAAATGCACTTAACATTAAGATCAAGATTATTAGGGTTCTAATTATTATCTGACCCTAGATCTTCATTGAGAGATGGGACGTAGGAGGATTGTATCTGACATATGTCAATGACTTAAAGGTTCTGTCGAATCGAAATATTCTTATTCAGCTAGGGGTCAAACACCTGTTGCTAGACTATGGTCGTTTGATCTGTGGGCTGATTAATTAATTAGAGAATTAATTAATTAGGGTCACTGCTAATTGAATTAAGAACCTAGAGGGTCACACACAACAACCTGGTGGGGTCCACACGTGTGAGCCACACGTGTAGTCACTTGTGTGTATGTGTATAAATATTAAATAATTAATGAGTTAATTATTTAATGGACTTTGATTTAATTTTGAATTAATATTAAAGTTCTAATTTGGAGAGGGGCGGACCCTAGCCTTACAAATAGAGGGGTTCGATCCCCATAGGGAGATGACACACAATTTCTCCTTCTCTATAATTATACACTAAACCCTAGAGCCTATACACCGAATATAGAACTAGCATCCTCCCTATTCAGACCGTCGTCGCGGTTGGTGTACTATTTATCTAGAGGGCTACTATCATGAAGTTTTGAAAGATTCGAACGAGCTTTTGGGGATCAAGCAGCGTGAAGAGCATTCTTGGGCGGCTAGAACGTGTCAAGAAAGCTACTATCCAAGTGAGTTTCTTGATCACTACGAATTTGGGAAAAGGAATTGTAAGATTTGATCCTTGCTTAGTTGGGAAAATTTTAAATTCCCGCTGCGTTTCCCTTGTGTTTTCCTAACAAGTGGTATCAGAGTCACCTTGCAAGGCCTATTTCTGGTTCGTCTCAATTATTCTGAATTTGGTAGAAATTCTTAGGCTTAGATGCGAATTAATGTATTCTTGAGTTCTTTTAGAAAGCCTGAAATACGAAACTGTATTTTTTCCTAAAAATTTCTGAAAACTATTTTCTTAAATCTGGTTTCGAAAGACTGTTTTAGTTGAAATTCATTTAAATCGTAATTTCGAATTTTGGATTCAATTGGGTTTTGGAGAAACCTGAGATACGAAACGAAACACGAAACGAACACGCGAGGGTGGAACATGCCAACGGGTAGCACGCCCCAACCACACACGGCACCGTCACGCAGCCACGTTCGACGCCGTCCTAGGAATGCCTGCTCACCTATCCCGCAACCGCAAGGGACAGCCTCTCGCACGGTCCCGCAACTGCACTGGAGCACCCGCCCAGCCTCGCCCACACGCGAGTAGTAGCAAGCTACGGGCGATGCACGCAGGGCCCGGTAGCTTGCGCCTAGCCCGGATTTCATGTTTTCGTATTTTCGGTCCTTGAAATCCAGATTTAATTTTTCTGAAAAATTTTATTTACTTAAATTAAAAGTTATTTTTGAAATAATTGTTTAAATTTGGATTTTGAGAAATTAAAGTGATTTAAATTTTGGGAAAATTACAAACTTTATTTTATGAAAATATTGAAGGAATAAAATTATTAATTTTCAGAAATTAATTGGAATTTTATTAGTTTATTGTTTTTCAGGTTTTATAGAAAAGACTTGTAGCGCCCCAACGGAAGGCCCCACATCCCCCGCACCGAGGCCCGACCCGCATATGAAATGGAGAGTTCATACACGAGACGAATCACGGCGAACGGGGACTCACTCACACACTAGGCTAGGCAGGAGCTAGGACCTCGAAACCAATTAAACAAGTTCATGAATTAAATGCGAGTGTGGAAGCAGGACATGTAATCAATCATAAGTTCAAATAGTAAATGATGGGTTCAACTAGTATAAATACCTAGTCCCGAAATTTCCAAACATAAACTTAAATCATAATTCATAATTCACGGGAAAACTTAACAATTCATACATTCTTGAATCACTTATACAATATAAAGTATGCGTGAAGTGACTCAAACTTAGACACAGAACTTGACAGACTCAGAATCCCGCCTTGCACTCCAAAACCTGCAAGAACTGAAAACAAAGCCGTGTTCAGTCTATAAGAGACTGGTGGGTATAAAACAGGGCATAATATAATATTATCGCATAATTTAAACACTCACGCATGCAAGCTATAATCCCATGCGAGGTTTTAAGATATTTTCCAAGAGGGTAAAACAAAGGAAAACAGCGCCCGGGATTACAACTAATAAGTTCATTTATTCTTTACAATCATGCGGTCTGTACGTGAGCCCTGGCGGGTGGGTGAATATCTCCAACCTACTCCTCGTGTGTGCATATCATTTCAATCTTTACATTAGCAATCATACAATTCATACATAATCGTTCATATTCATTCATAATCAATCATAATCATTATCGTTCATAAATATAAACACTTACACCTTTTTCCTCTGGGTGGTGGACGGGTTAGCAAGACCCGACCACCGGTCCATATATGGGCCAATGGGGGTACATGAATACCCCAAGGGCACTCAGCTCCCATTCTTCACTAAACCTCCTAGCGACAGCCGGTATCACCGTCAATGTGGTGGGACTAGTACAAGGGATCACCGTCTGTCCTTGCCTCCCCGGATCGCCACTTGCACTAAGTCCATGGGCCCGTGTGTTCAATCATGTCCACGCCAAAAATCATAAGGTGGGGAAATACATAAAAGAAGGGTTTTACATTGGAAATCATTGACTCGTTTGAAATGACTCGATGTATATATAATTATAATATTTTAGCTCAAATCTTTCATATAAGGGATATATCGGGGCTGTAGCACCCCTATACGTAGAGATGCCACACCCCCGCACTATAAGTCGATCCACATACGAAATGGATGATTCGTACATGAACCAACCTATAGCGAACGGGTGACAATGCAAGAAACAATCTAGCTAGCTAGGCGGGACTAACCTCAATCGAAGTATCACAATGTAATAAAACTAGCGAAAGCTTAATAATTTCCCATATCACTTATCAAGTATTCAAGACATACTAGCCTCTAATTCCCTATATCAATACATTATCATCTCCACAATTTCAAAACATGTCATAATATACAAAAGCTTTCACATGTTCTTAACTAAACAAGTACAAGATACCAAAATGAGAATGAGGTGCTAAACTCGACCAAAAGACTCGAACCCGCCTAACACTTCCTTGCAACCCTGAAAATGTGAGGTGTCAGTCTACCACAGACTGAGTGAGGGGTTTAAACAAATATAAGTGCACGTATCATGCAAGCTATAATCTCGAGTAAGATTTTATAAGAAACACAATATAAGTTCAAGGATAAAGAGCAATTCCCGCCCGAGATTACAACTAAATTAATTTAACAATTTAATTAATTATCAATTCAATCCGTAGCCCTGGCGAGTAAAGGGCAATCCTCTAACCTTGCACCAATAGTGAATCATTTCATGCTAGTTTAATTATCATGTGATCATACAATTCATTTACAGTGCACACGTATCCATTTCATGAACCCCTTAACTCCGGTTGATGGTGGGTTTGCAAAGCCCTAACCATCCATGCTACGTACGTCGGGAACATGACTCCCCCGTACGGGATTCCTTCCTCCACCAAACCTCCTGGTGGATTCAGGGGTCATCCCAATGTTGAGGGGTGTGCAGAGTTACCCGTCAGCCCTATGCCTTCCCGGTTGGCTCGTACACATACCCTCGGGCCCAAAGTGCTATCATGCTACTCGCCACTAAACATTCACGATATAATCACAATACACGCATTTCTTTGCATGATCATGATATTAATCAAACTACATACATTGCTTTGCATGAGCCCGATTTGCTTTGAAATTATTTTAAAAGCTTGGAAACGATTATAAGAAAATATAAATATACCTTTTTGGCTTGAAAGTTCACATAAAGGTTATAGGGTTCTATATATTAGTAATTAAACCTCACCTTTACCGAACAACCAAAAAGCAAGAAGAAACCCTAAGGAGCGTGCTCCTCGTCTCCCGGACCGTGATCTTGAATGAAAAGAAATGGAAGAAAAGATGATTGAGCTTCAAAGCTTGAATTTTCTTGAAAAACATGGATGAATTGGATGAAATCTCTTCTCTCTTCTTGGAGCATATGATTCGGTGAGCAAAGGAAGCAATTTGGATGAAATGATCAAGATGAAATAAGCTTGGAAGCTTGAAGAATATATTACCTGATTCATCCTTTTTGAATTGTGTGAAAATGTTCAAATTGCAATTTAATCCCTGATGTGTCTGAGTTATGCAATTAGGGATGATTTGTTTGCTAAATGATCATTTAAATCCATGAAAAGGGTATGCAATTTGGTCCCTTAATTTTAGAAAAATGAGCAAGTAGGGACAAGTTCGTAATTAAAGCACTCCCGGTAATTTTTCCCGCGAAATGAATATTTTTCCATGACATGAAATAATTTTTCCAATGATATGATTCTATATAATTTCATGAAAGTTTGCTAAAATTTAATTTATAAAATTATAGTGAAACGTAGGAAATTAATTAATGAAAATCGGGGCGTTACAATTCTCCCCCCCCCCCCCCCCCCCCTAAAAGGACCTGGTCCCCAGGTCCATTGTCCAGTTTTAAATTCCAAAACCAGCAATGAGAGAGCCCTGTCTCTCGAACAAGTAACGAGAGCACCCCGTCTCTCCAGCAAGTAATGAAAGAACCCCGTCTTTCAGCAGGTAATGAGAGAACCCCGTCTCTCGGACACTTCAAATAACAATCCAAGGAACAATGATGAAAACATTTATCACACAGGAAGCAAGTATAGTCATGCCAACCACATTAATTTATCCTCCGTAAAAGAAAAACACACTATTGCTAGCAAAAGTTATAATAATGATAAAATCCATGATGCTCGTGATATGCATGTTTGAATGTACCGTTCACCGTTGATTTTGCTATGAAGGTAATTGATACCTCTGGTTGCCGTATTTGGATTTCCTCATCCACCTTGCACCTTGCTTGCAAAATTATATGGACGAGCCTGAACTAGCGGCCTCTCACCCCCGGCCGGCCTTTCTCTTCGCCTTGGGCACGTATCTGCTTGATGTTCATTGCTCCCACATCGCATACATAAGTTTAACCGTTTTCGATAAGCCTCGTAGGCATGATTATCATGCCCACAATATGCACAAAGAACCTTTCCCGACTGTGATGGCAATGCCGTGGCCGAAGCATTTCCCGAAGTTGACTTATCAATTTGGAACTTCTCCTTTTTAGGTTTTTCCTGAGATGGTAGGGTTGGATCAGTAATAGACCTTTTTATTGCATTAGAACCTTGTTCTAATCCTAAAACCGGGCTCTGTTCAAAGCGAGGAATAATTCTTCTTGCATTCACTGAGTCCTCAACTTTCAAAGCTTTGGTAGTGGCTTTGCCCAGGTACTCGTATTAACCGCTTCTAGAGCTTTCTGTATGTCCGAACGGAGCCCCTGCACAAACTGCATCGATTTATGGCACTCATCACTCGCTATATTGGGTGCATAGCGAGACAACCTTTCAAATTCGGATATGTAATCTGCTACCGATCTTCCTCCTTGCTTAAGCTCTGTAAACTCTTTAAGCCTTCTGGTACGAGAAGAAGGTGGAATGAACTTATTCTTGAACTCCCTAATGAAAACCTCCCACGTGACTTCTTCTTCGGCTGCATCTAAAACAATCTTGGTGCTTTCCCACCAAGAATAAGCTTCTCCTTGTATTAATGTAAGAGTACACCTAGCTTTCTCTCGAGTCTCGCAAGGAATAAGTTCCCAAATTCTTTCCATGTCTTTAAGCCATTGTTCGGCTTGCATGTCATTTTGCTTGGAGAATCTAGGTGGATGTTGATTCTGAAATTCCCTTAAAATAGCTGAAATTGGGGCGGCGGTGCTGTTGGAGGAACCGGTGGTACAGGAGGCACATAGTCCCTCAGTCTCTGATCTATTAGTTGAACCATAGAATTTAGGAAGTTCTGCGGTTGTGCTTGAGGGGGTGGAGATGGAGGAGCATGCTCATGACGGTGATGCCTATGTCCCGGAGAATGCTCTCTACGAGGCCTTCCACGTGACATCCTGAAATTCAAACGCTGTACATGCATGTTCGATTAACAGGTGCAAATGAATGCAATGAACTCACAATTCACATAAGTCACAGAATTCAAATAATTCAAGTAATTCAAACAAATCCAAGTATATTCAATTATGATGCAA
The DNA here is from genome assembly GCA_037501455.1 of Lantana camara. NCBI lineage: Eukaryota > Viridiplantae > Streptophyta > Magnoliopsida > Lamiales > Verbenaceae > Lantana > Lantana camara. The sequence goes on from CM074856.1 coordinate 87,948,159, forward strand.
AACTCGCAATTAATCAATTAATCCTACGCCGTATGACTTAGACTCGACATAACCTCATTTGGTCGCGCCCCAAAGCGAAAAACTTTTAGCGTTCTTTATGCAGTTGTCGAGGTAGATCTCCCGTACAACATCATTATCGGGCGGTCGGCCCTCATCGATTTCAAAGCAGTTATTTCGACATATCATCAGAAGGTTAAATTCCCCACCCCCGAGGGGACAGGTGAGGTTCTGTGCAACGTCAAGGAGGCATGGGAATGTTATATCCTATCCCTGAGAAGTCACAAGCCAAGGCAAGCCATCAAGCAGGGTCCACGAAGAAATATGTGGATTTCCCCAAGTTGGACGAAGATGGTCCTGAGCGCAAGAGGGCCAAACTTTACAGGAAGAAGAATAGAAAGAGAGAAGCGAACGGATCCAAAGACGGCCAAGCTGGCCCACTCGGACCATTTGAGGGATCTTCCTCGGAGGGCGAGGGTCATGACCCCTTGGAGGAAGCCAGTGATAAACTCACGGGTAAGAAGACGGCGCTTGAGCTCCCGAGGCCTGAAGTACGTATTGAGCCTACGGAGAATTTTCTGACCATCAAACTGGAGCCTGGAAACCCTGACAAAACCACCCGGATAGGTTCCAACCTCGACGGTCCCTCTCAAATCATGATGATCGAATTTTTACGAGAGAATGTAGATGTCTTTGCTTGGAAAGCCTCCGACCTAACGGGGGTAGATCCGAGCGTCATTGTTCACAGGCTTAACATACATCCAGCCTTCAAACCTATCAAACAGAGGAAGAGGGACGTTCATGGATTCAAAAGGCAAGTCATAGAATAGGAGGTGAACAAACTTCTTGATGCTCAGTACATTGAGGAGATCCTTTACCCAGAATGGCTCTGCAACGTTGTCCTCGTGCCCAAGAGTGCAAATAAATGGTGCATGTGCAATGACTTTACCGATCTCAACAAGGCGTGCCCCAAAGATCTATACCCTTTACCGAGGATTGATTAACTAGTAGATTCGACGGTGGGGTACGAACTCATGAGTATGATGGATGCATTCCAGGGGTATTATCAGATCTTTATGGCACCCGAGGACCAACCAAAGACTTCCTCCATGGTCCATGTGGGAATTTACTTTTTCAAGGTCATGCCGTTTGGACTCAAAAATACAGGGGCAACTTATCAACGTTTGGTTAACAGAATGTTCGAGCGCGAAATAGGAAAATCCATGGAAGTATATGTGGATGGCATGATTGTCAAAAGTGAGCGCCAACAATCCCATCTAGAGGATCTCAAGCGAGCGTTCAGCATCCTGCGGCAGTATGGTATGAAATTGAATCCTTCAAAATGCACATTCGGCGTTCGGGGGGGAAAGTTCCTAGGGAATGTTGTTAGCCAAAGAGGCATTGAGGCCAATCCGGAGAAAATCAAAGCGATCTTAGACATTCCCTCCCCTCAGAATGTTAGAGAGGTCCAAGTGATGGTGGACAAGATCATTTCTTTGAACAGATTTATTTCCCGCTCGGCCAACAGAAACCTGCCCTTCTTCAAAATCCTTCTCAACGCTCTTAACTTCGCCTGGAGCGAGGAATATGAGAGAGCTTTGCAGGACATGAAGCAATATCTCTCGAGCGCACCACTGTTGACCAAGCCTAACCCTGGGGAGAGCTTGCTTATTTACCTTTCAGTCTCCTCAGAAGCCACGAGTGCTGTCCTCGTAGCTGTACGCGAGCGCAAGCAACTGTCGGTATATTACTTAAGCAAGACCTTGCAGGGGGCGGAGAAAAGATATATAGAGATAGAGAAATTTGCCTTTGCGCTCGTTAATGCTTACAGAAGGTTAAGGCCATATTTTCAGGCCCACTCCGTCACGGTGCTTACCGACCAACCCCTCAAATAGGTACTCTCGAAACCGGACGTCTCAGGGAGGTCAATCAAGTGGTCAATTCGCACAACGATACAGGCTCAGGCCGTGGCAGATCTGCTCGTTGAGCGCTTCGGCCTGGATATCACACCCCCAGTAGAAGATAGAATATGGCTTTTGTACACAGATGGCTCCTCGACCTCACAAGGGGGGGAGCCGGGGTGACCCTCAGGAATCCTCAGGGGAATGAAGTGGACTACGCAATCAAATTAGCGTTTCAGGTCACCAATAATGAAGCAGAATATGAGGCCCTCATCCAAGGGCTTAGGATCGCCCTACAGAATGGGGTCGCTCGGGTCACTGCTTATGTTGACTCCCAGCTGATTGCAAGTCAAATTGATGGCACTTATGAGGCTCGAGAAGCCACCATGGTGCAATACCTAGCAAAGGCCAAGGAGATTATACCTAAGTTTAAGGAATTCCACCTGCTGCAGGTCCCTCGAGCAGAAAATGAGCGTGCGGATACCCTTTCCAAATTTGCATCAGCTATGGAAGGGTCTTGCGAGCATCACGTCACGTTCCTTAGCATGGAAGAACCATTGATCAATGATGGGAAACCCTCGTGCCAGGTGAGTATGATAGATCCGGCCGAGCCTTGTTGGCTTGATGACATCGCCAGATTCCTGAAAGACGGTACCTGCCCGAGCGACAAAGTAGAAGCATGGAAGGTCAAATGCAAAACCCCCGATTCTCATTAGACAACGAGGGTAGGCTCTTCAAGCGGTCTTTCCAAGGCCCACCATTAAGGTTCCTAAGACCCTCGCAAGCTAAAGAAATGTTACAACATGTGCATAGTAGAAGTTGTGGGAACCACTCCGGCGGTCGGATTCTGGCCAAGAAGGTATTGAGGAGTGGATTTTATTGGCCCTCGGTGTTGCAGGATGCCATCAGTTACTCTAAGAAATGTCCTAAATATCAATTTCATTCCAACACCCCTCAACTACCGGCCGCTCAAATGATCCCTATTGATGTATCGTGGCCCTTTGACCTGTGGGGCATCGATATAGTGGGACCCCCTGCCAATGGCGGTCGGACAAAAGAGGTTCGTGATCCTCGCTATGGATTATTTCACCAAGTGTGTAACGCCCCAATTTCCAGTCAGTCAGGTACGCTCGACATGTGTGAGTTTCGAGCGTTAGGAATTTTATTTATTATTTTCATTTATTCAATTTACATGCGTTATATTAAGTTTATAAATTATATTTCAACATGATTACGTGAAAAGGTGTGAAATGCTTATCAATTTGAGAATTATATTATAGCTTGAATTCATTTGTTACATGAATTAATTGTCCAACTTATTTTAATTGCTTACTTGTCCTTAATTGACATTTATATAAATGTGAGGATTTAATTGCATGAAAACCTTTTGGACCAAATTGATCATTCTTAAATCCTTTTATACTTAATTGCATGACTTGTTACATTTGGAGGATTTAATGGCAAGTAAAACATCTCATCAAAATCAAGAAATGAAATTACGTGATATATTTCTTGTTTCTTCCATATCATTCCATTTCATCATACACACCTCCATATTTGATTCCTTCTACCGAGCCAAAAGCCATCAAAGAGAAAGAAAGGATTCCATCCAATTCAAGCTTATTTTCGGAGAAATTGCATAAGATTAATTCATCAATCATCTTATCTTCATCTCTTTCATGCTCCTCTTTTACTCAAGGTAAATACATGGAATATATGTGAAAACTTGAATTGAGTATATGAAGTTAGGGTTAGGATTTGATTACAATAGCTTGTTAATATGATGTTAGAAACATGATTCTAAGCTTTAGACTTGAATTTCTTGCATAAATCTTGAGAATTATGGAGATAGATGATGAGTTCATGTTTTGGATGAAGTTGATGATTCTTGATGATCAAGCTCGATTTGTGTGTTTATGTTGGTCCTTAGTATACTATAAGCATATATGAGTACCTCCCTTCATGAATTCTACATTTGGGAATGATTTGAGTGATGTTTGATGCATTTTGGGAATGGTTCGTGAGCTCCCCTGTTTCCTGCTCTGTTTTCTGTATCTTCTGCGTAACGGGAACGACCCTTCCCGTTCCCTTTGTATTTGGGGAATGGTCGTTCCCTGATTTTGAATGAGTGCATGGAGGTGAGGACAGGAACGACCCTTCCCATTTTGGCTTACGAGCCGAAACGGTCGTTCCCATCTTCGGGGAGCAGCTTCGGGGAGCTGGGAACGGCCCTTCCCATTTTGAACTGAGGGCCGGAACGGCCGTTCCCAGACCTCTGGAGAGGCAGAACATTCTACATAAAATTCCATTTTTCACTTTCAATTCTAATGGCTTTATTGATCCCAATTTGTGATTATATGATTGATTACATGCCAAAACATGATATTTACATGCTACATTGCTCATTTCACGAAGTCTCGTTGCTTGATCACGTCGTGCGTCTTATTTGGTAATATTCTTGAATTGTGGTCTCATGCACGTACATTGTCCCATTTCTTGTCCAGTTATTCTCCAGGGCGGAGATTGTTAGTCATGAGCACGGTCACACATCCATGAGTCGTCGTGTCGCCTGTCAGGTGAGGTTTAATTCTAGTTATATAAAACCTATACAACCCTTATGTGAGCTTTCGGCCAAAAAGGTATTTTTACTTATAGTTTCCACGAAAATACTCATGATTACAATCAAGTCACTTTTATCGCAAGCAAGTCATGGTCATGAAAACCAAGCAAGCAAGCCATGTATCGTGCATGTTTTAGGCGAGTAAGCATGACCGTTCACGTTGGGCCCGAGGGTAGTGGCTTGAGCCAACCGGGAAAGCAAGGGCTGACGGGTAACTCTGGTGCTATCCTCACCACATTGGGATGACCCCTGAATCTGCTAGGAGATTAGTGGAGGAAGGAGTTCCGGGCTTAGGGATTCATGTACCCTCTGCTCAACACGTCGTGGATGGTGAAGGCTAGCTACCTTCCCATCATTGGAGGGAGAAGGAGACTGGGGACGAGTCCGGCACCATGGATTGTCCTCGAGTTATTGCATGATTTTCATTCCATGAATGTGTTACTTGATTACACGATCGCACAATTGCCCGATAATTGAATTCCATGATGGCCTATTGATTAACAAAGCAAACATGTTCCATGTACATTTGGAGTAAGGTTGGAGACTGTCCTCACTCGCCGGGGCCATGTATTGAAAGCTTGAAATTGATCAAGTATTCAATCTTGACAGTTGTATTCTCGGGCGAAGGTATCTTATTATTGAGCGTGTACATTTATCTTTTCTAAAACTTTACCCGAGAATATAGCTTGCATGTTATCTGCGCAAATATTTATTTAAAACCCTCACTCGGTCTTCACCGACTGACATCTCCACCTTTCAGGTTATTGCAGGTGCACGCTAGGCGGGAAGTGAGTCGAGTCCAGTCCTTGTAGTCGAGTCAAGCGCGGTGTATTTTTTTTAATTATTTATTTATTGTTCAAAGGAATTATGCGTAATGTTATTTGTTATGTATTTGAGGAGATGATAATGTATTGATATGTAAAGTTAAGTTTTGGTTTACCTGTTAAATGTTCGTTAAGACATTCTTCCGCTTACTCCTTTTTGCATTATGGTATTTAATTTGCGAGTTAGTCCCGCCTAGCCGGTTATTATATTTTATTGTCACCCGTTAGCTGTAGGTTAGTTCATGTACGGATTACTCATTTCGTATGTGGATCGACCTATAGTGCCAGGGTGTGGCATCTCCACGTGTAGGGGTGCTACTTCTTAAGTGGTATCAGAGCCCGGTTGCAAAACTGAGGTTCTAGTGTCGTGTCGTATCAAGTCTAGGTCGAACGGCATAGGAATTAATTGTCAATTTGAGAGTCTTACATTTTATTTGAACACTTTGATCTACTTGACTTCTTTGAATTAAATGAATTACTTGATAACTTGTGCCTTGCATTAATTCATGTTATTAATTGTCAAGTAATTGATCTTGAATTGTTTGAAAATTTAGGTGACCGACGTGTTTTATCTCAAACATTGATAAATTACTTATTGTACTTATATTAAATTCTTGTTATCGGCATCAATTATGTGACAATTGTGTGACACGAGCATGCCTTACCCACATGCATTTATTTTCAACATAAGTTGTGAGTGACAGGCTATGGAATTGATATCAACCCATGGCCAATCGTTCAATGATTTCAGTTAGTGCAAGACTACCTCTTTAACTTGGGAAGGGTGAGAAAACGTGCCGAAATTCCTACAAGGATTCGGGAGTCATCATCTTTCCTATTGGGATGAAACTTCAAGTGATGGGGTCCGGAAAAGAAGAATCAAGCTTGGAAATCATTTACAAGATTCGAAAAAAAAAATAAATTGAAGATGTGCGACCTCGAGCTTTCCAGCAACAAGGAAGGGGTATTCTCGGGGTGTTGATGATGAAGTGGCTTCAAGGATTACCAACTATGGTTTGGTTAAATTGGAAGATATGGAGCAACAAATGGAGGCATTTGAATTTAGGAGTTACAAACTCGGATCATCAGTTACACCAGGTACTACAAGGTAGGTGATAACCAAGGAATTAGTTGTGGAAAAGGCTTGGGAACCATTTTGGTATCAAAAACCCGAGAAGGAGTGGGGTTCAAGAAAATTCGAAATCAAGTCATGGAAATGTATGAATCAAGGCCGGAGGATTTTGAAGATTTGAAAGACCGTGTGGAAAATTTGAGAATGATCAAATATTCGAGACAAGCTTAGAAGTCAACCAACAATGAATGGATACTCGACTCAAGCCTAGCATTTCTACGGTGACAGGTTCTTCAATGCATTCATAAACACGTGCATCATATTGTATTAATTTAACTTACTTCTTATTTATATATATTACTATAATTATTGTTGTTGAAATTGCATGAGTGATTTGTTAAGTACCTTGTTTAAATTAGTCAAGTTTCTTTATTATATACATACCTTTAAACTAATACAATTATTCCAACATGATGCATTTTAAATTGATTGTAAGTGTACTATGTGCAGTAACATTTTAACCGGCATGCATTATCCAGTGTTTATTGTAATAGGTTCTCTCTCCCATTTTACTCCAACCACTGCCTCAATTAAGATTATATTGAATCAAGAGATTGGAAGAAATTACGTTCGGGTATTATTAGGAGGATTATTGGGATCTGGGAAAATGTTGATAAGTTCAAGCAGATAAATGATTAGTAGTTTCTTCAACTTTCAGAAATTAGCCAGCATCTTGGAAATACAGTGGTGCAGGAGAGTGAACTTTTCTTGCTTCAGGTCATGGTATCGGTCTTGCCAAATATCAACTCTCTGGAAGCAATAGGTGGCAAGTGCAATGATGTTTTCACTTCTACGGATAGCAGAACTCCACAACTTTTACCTAAGGAACTTTGATGGCCGATTATATTTTATCGGATTGGGGATGTCGAAAATTACAGATATCAGATCAGATTGGCGATATAGTTAGAAAAATTAAGGAGTGGTAAGTCAGCTCAAGGAATTAGAAAATTTTATTTTAAGGGGGAGAGTTGGTCGAGAAACAAGTTAAAGACAGAAGTTAAGATCTCACTCGGGAAAATTGGAACTTCAAGAAAACCAATTCCTTCCAGAGTCCTCTAACAGAATTCTGTAAAAGAAATCTTTCCTCCCTCTTACACAAAGAAAAAGGTCCGATCATCGACAACATATTTGATTTATTACTGTTCTCAGAATGTGGATGCCTTTGAGTGGTGTGGGTGTGTAGTCTCAGGATATCAGTTGACTCAGTAAATAGAAAAGGATTCAACTTGGTTAGTACTCGCAACCAATCACAAATTTTAATTGGGCGACTCCGACAAGAGATTTCTTATAAAGTTGTTACTTATACCCTAGAGATGCCCGTAACTGCGCATCGTGTTAGGAATAGTGCCCTAGAAAGCCGATTGTATATCCGCTTTGTGCTTTTCCTTATTGTAATCACATACAATCTTTGAATGAAATAACGAATTGAGGCAACACTTCTTTATATGCTCTTGTTTGGTATGCGTTTACTTTATCTGTACATGTATAAGAACTCCCCTAATCCTGATGACTTTAGGACTCTACCATTTAGGTGAAATGGTTCATGAAACGGGCCCTATATCACATAACTCATGATTAGTAAAATACTCCAAGCCGATGAGTCCTACCGACAGTGGGAGTGTCAACCTGACTCCTCTAAGTCTTGCTTGTGGGATCACGCCCTTAAGAAGGACCACCTTGTTTCATGGAGGTGCAAAGTGTATAGTTGATACGTGCGTGATACATGAGGGTGCTTACTTTAATAAGTAAGTTCACTGAGGTGCCCCGTGTGAGAAGATTCCTAAATGGGAAAGGAAGTTTCTATTTCAGGAAATGGAAACTTCCAGATTAGGAAATATCTCACGAGTCATTGATGTGATTAATTGATCCTTAGACTTGAGGTTCCTTGTCACTTTATGAGTTAACTCTGTAGTCTTAGGTATAAGCTTTAAAGGGTGTCGCCTTAGACAACTGATTCAAGGCTTATGTTGGGGCTGCACAAGCGATTCATGAAAGTGAATGAGAATCAAGAAAGGACCTACACTTGCATTTGCAAGGTGATCTCTTATTGTGTAAGTCATTCATATGCCATATGGAGTCCTTGGCCAAGGCAGTAGATCAAGACATCAAGAAAAGGGTTTCTTGGATTGAGATCAAATGGATATGAAATGCACTTAGCTTTAAGACCAGATTATTAGGGTTCTGATTCTTCCCTTACCCTAGATCTTGGTTGAGAGATAGTAAGTAGGAGGATTGTATCTCACATTAATCAATGACTTAAAGGTTCTGTCAAATCCGAACATTCCAATTCAGCTAGGGGTTAAACACCTGTTGCTAGACTATGGTCGTTTAATCTGTGGACTGATTAATTAATTAGTGAATTAATTAATTAGGGTCGCTGCTAATTGAATTGAGAACCTAGAGGGTTACACACAACAACTTGGTTACATGAGTTAAGGCTTAAAAATGATTAAACGAGTTAATCGGGCCTAGAGGGTTCCACACGTGTGAAACCACACGTGTGGGTCACGTGACTAGACACGTGTCATTGTGACACGTGTGCCACACATGACTATTTAATTGAATATTAAATAATTAAGTTGTTAATTATTTAATTAAATAATAATTATTTAATAGACTTTGGTTTAATTTTGAAATTAAAAAGAAAGTCTTATTTTGGAGAAAAATAATCTAGTTAATTAATTATGAATTAATTAATTAGATAAAATAAGTTATTTATTTTTAAATAAATAAAGTATAAAATTATCCAAAAAATAGTTTGGATATTTTAGCTCTCTTGAAAGTTGATTTAAATTTGAATTCAAAGTCAAAGTCAAAATTACTTGATGATCAAGTAATAGGAGAGAGAGACCAAAACCCGAGCCCATAAGGACTAGGATTTTCGGTCCTCCCTTTATTATAAATAGGGGAGCTCGAGCTCTGCTTAGAGGGAATTGGCAATTCTTTTGGTTCATGTATTGAACACCATCCTTTCTCCAAGATAAACGAAACCCTAGGTTAAGCCTAAACACTAACTAGAGAACTAGCATCCTTACTAGTTAGATTGTAGTCAAGTTGGTGGACTATCTCTAGAGAGCTTCAAGTTAGAAGTTTGAAGATTCGAGCTTTACCAAGGGGAGGGGATCAAGCCGCGAGAAGAGCGTTCTTGGGTGGCTTGAAACGCTTCAAGAAAGAATAAAAGAAAAGTAAGTTTCTTATCTCTACGAATTTGGTTACACGATTGCGAGTCCATGGCCCTTTTGTTGGGAAAATTTTTAAAATTCCGCTGCTTTCTGATTCGTGTTTTCCAACAGCCTGCTGTCGGGAACAGAACCGGTGGCCCGGGAACAGTAGCTGGAGCTCTCCTCGCCGCAGGAAATGAGGTAGAAGGGTCTGGTTCTATTCCTCCTCCTGCGATGCTTGTTCCTGCCGCTCCCGTCGCTAATCCCTCCATTTACTCCATGGCGATGCCGCCACCAGGGTTCACATATGTGCAACCCACCATGATGCCCGGAATGATGCCGGGCATGATGCCCATGATCCAGCCTTACCAAGTGGGCACGCTACAGCTTCTCGCCTCCATGCCCAAGGAAATCCAAGGAGTGGAGATGCCACAATTGACCCGGCAACAACTCCAGGCGCTCTACGCTCAGTGCAAGGCGCAGGCCGTATAAAACGCATGGAGTCACTTGACTTTCGCTTACTTCCCCCAAGCGGGGGGCTCAGGGGTGGCCCCTCCACTCGGAGGTCTCCCGGTCCATCCTCTTATGATGGCTCAGAATGTTCTAGGGGCCCAGCCACCTCCACCGCCCCCAACGTAAGGAAAGATGCCCCCCCGAGGGCAGATCCGGAGCCGCGACAAGGGGAGAAAGAGAAGGCTCTTCCTGCGAAAGGGGATGTTGAAGAAGAGGTCCAGTCTAGGGCCACTGGAAGGACGAGCAGGAGGGAAGGAAACGACCCTCGTCTGGATGCTGTGCAAAACCAACTTGAAGGATTGCAGCAGATAATGGACCAGCTCTCTCGAGCGCGGTCTCAAGTCCCCCTTGTCGGGGACGAGAGGTCCAAGGCCAGAGACACTCGCAACCCACGAGACCATATCCCTCGCCGCTGGAGGGAGGAGGACTACAATCAGCACGACCACGAGGGTGGGAACCACAAACCTCTGATAGGCGGTTCGCCCCTTATTGACGAAGTCTTGATGGCCCGGGCAGGGATGGGAAAAATCCCCACATCTGTCAACCACTACGACGGAACCACCGACCCCACCGAGCATCTAGATCATTTCATGCATCTGATGCACCTCTACGAGCACTCCAGCCATTATTGGACGAAGATCTTTGTCACTTCCCACGTGGGAATGGCAAGAGAATGGTATAAGAAGCTGCCCCCTCATTCCATACGAGGGTATGAAGACTTGACCAATGCTTTCATTAGCCACTTCAGTTTTTTGAAAGTGCCAGGGCCCGGTGCCATGACTCTTTATAGCCTGGTACAAGGACCTAACGAGACGCTCAGGTCCTTCATGGGCAGGTTCAATAAGGAGATCTTGCTGGTGGAAAAGCCCTCAATGGACTTCTTGAGGCACGTACTCTTTGGAGCAATCAATATGAAAAATTACGTCAGCAAAGAGTTTGTGGAAGAAGTGGCGAAGAAGAAGCCCCGCTCGTTGATAGAGATCAGGGATATAGCTGATTCCTTTTTTACCCTCGAAGATATGTACATCGTGAGGGACCAGAAGCTTGCAATCGAGGCACAGAAGATAAGGGAGAGCTCAAGAATCGCCGCCGCAGCCCAGTGTCCGCTCGAAGAAATTCTCCGCCTCCTCGCAGATACGAGAGCATCCCCCTCGACCATCCCATCGCTGACGTTTATTCCATGGAAGACAAAAAGCTGTTCTGTAACGCCCCCGTTTTTCTTAGTGTGTATAGCATGAAGTATATGTTTATCAAATTGCGCGAAATACTTATTTATACATGTTTTACATATTTAAGTTTATTTAAATGTATTAAATGTTAATTATTTTATTTTAATAATATTAATATTAAATATATATGTATATATTATTTTAATGATACTAATATTAAATATATTTATATAATAATAAAAATATATGTTAATTGTGTACGTGTGCATGAAGATTGTAATGCATGCATTTGTTATTTATATCATAATTATGCATGCATGTTACCTATAAATTATATATGTATTTATTAACTATATTTATATACATATATATATATATGTAAATGTGCACGATTTGTTTAATGTGTTTGCATGAAATCATGCCATCCATTTTAATAAATAATTATGCATGCAATTCAGATTTTATTAGTGCATGCATGAATTTATATATTCATAATTATATATGTATTAATTTGTTATATTATCTATAATATTATGAATTTTATTGTTTCATTGCGTATGAATGACATTTACGTGCCTCGTTTCTATTTAAATTGATACCGGAATTTCGTGCAAATTTAATATGTTGAGCTTATACGTGTCTCGTATATGAATATATGTTCGTTTCGTATTTTCGAATTCATTTGCATATGTTTCGGATTTAATTTGAATTTTGGAATCCTAACGAGCACTTAGCGCACCCTTGGTTCCGTATTTAATATCTTGAGCTCGGGAACTCGGATTCGAGTTCCGTCAACTTCGCTGAACTCGTAACAAAAATTCAAGTTTAGTAAACTTAGCCTTATATTTTTCTAACGTCATTTGAACCTCCGAAATTCAACCGAAAAACTAGACGGCCACCAAACTGACCTTGTTGCACTAAAATGACCATATCTTGCTCAAACCTTGACCAAATTAACTATGGTTGGATGCTATGGAACCCTAACTCAACCCTTTATTCATCTATTAACCCCCCAAACCGAGATAACCCTCCCCACTTACTGAAAATATCTCAAACATCTTCTGCTTCCCAGTCTCTCCCGTAACTCAAGCTTTGCCAAGAGATTCAAGCTCAAACCTCCTTCCAAACCTCCATTAATCCACAAGGTAAGCTTGGATATGTTATGTACATACAATATGAGTCATTTTCATTCATTAATCCCCAAATTTGAGCATGGTTCTTGAGGTTTTTAGCTGGAATTCGAAATAATGGATTTGGGACAAATTTGTTGATCTCTTTCGTTTCTTGATGTTTTTGATTGATTCCAAGCCTGAAAATGATTGTTTTAACATCCTCTTCTCATTTATGATCATTGATTGCATGGTAGTTGAGGTATTTTTGAGATAGCAATTTTGGAACTTTGAGAAAACTTCATGTAATGTCACGTATGACAGCTTTGCACGGTTGAGGTCTTTTAGGAACTGATATGCATGTTGAATTTGTGTTGCTTGGCTGTGTATTTGCTGGCCTAAATGACCTGAACATGTTGGGGATAAATGGGATCAGTTGTGCCCTGTTTTTACGTGATTATGCCCTGTTTTTGGCCTGGATATGTTGTTGTCAAAACTGCTGCGTTACTCCTTGCCTTTGCTGTCAATTTTCACGGCTTTGTGGGATTTGTTTTGGCTGAATTCCTACTGCATTTCATGCCATTAGTTGCCACATATCTTGCTTTAATTTTGCTTAGGTTGTTGCTGCATTTTTAAGCTAGAAAACAGGGGAAGTCTGTGTGTTGTGGAACTGCTGTGTTTATATGAAACGGGTGTGTCAAATTTCTCCTTTGCAGCGAGACACGGGGGTGCAGGGTGGCCTGTTTTCTCTGTACCGAGACACGGGGGTGTCTCGGTTTGTTCTACGTTGGTGACACACCCGTGTCACCTTTTGAATCCCAAAACCATATGTGATACTACTGCTGCTGTTACTGCTTCAATTCCTTTCTTTTCTTTGCAGGTGTGTGTGTCTGTTATGTGTGTAATGGGGCTTAGTTGGTTGTATGCATGTTAGACACTTAGGTAGCATGCATGTTAATATGTATCAGTTCTTTTTCATGCATGAAAGATTGATATGATGCATGAAAATTGCATGAATTTAGTGTTTGCATGCATGTGGTTTTGTGTGTGTGCATGTGTTTTTACGTAGGTATATATATATATATATGCTTTAGGTTGCATGCATGTAATGTTTTAATTAAATTGTTTTGCATGTATACTATATATATATATATGCATAATTAATCCATGCATGTTGTTGATTAATGCATTTGATTAATTTTATTTAATTGCATGCATGTCTATACGTGTATATATATATATATATATTATATATATATATATATATATATATATATATATATGTTTATTATATAATTATTATATGCTTATTATATATGTTTATTATATATATTTTAAATATTATTGGATTTAATTCAATTGTTGAATTAATTGATTTCTATTTCGCGTATTTAATTTACCGACTATTGATTGAACGTTTTATTTATTTTATTCCTAATTGTGAATATGAATATTACTTGCTATGAATATTAAATGAATTCTTGGATTAATTGATATGCATTATGAAATATGAATTTATGAAATTGAATGAAATATATGAACGAATTATTTGATTATATGTTTTAAATTCTTTAATAGTGCACATGAACATTTTATGATATAATATCATCTGTTACGCATTCATATCATGTTCATGGCATGCCGTGCGTCTTATATGGTTCATTGGAGTCTTGAGTCTTACGAACACGTCATGTTGTCTTTTGTACAGTTTATCTCCAGGGTGGAGAGATCTTGATCGTTCAGGCACTTGGTATTCGTATCCTTGTATTGTCACGGTTCAGGTGAGGGTGTTTTCGTTCTAGTTATGTATAAAACCCTATAACCCTTATGTGACAAGCTTTGGCCAAAAACCTAATATAGTTATATATGGTTTTCAAATGAAATGTACCAAGTATATGTTGATCGAGTAAACCCTTTTCAAATGATTTATGAATTATGTTATGTTTATTATGAATCAAGGGTTTTAAGCCAAAATAGTATATTTATATATATCGAGTCATTTTGGGTAAATGATTTCAAACATATGACCCCCTTTTATTTATGAAACCCTACCTTATGTTTGGCGAGACATATTTATGATTTATGATTGCACGGGCCCCGGGACTTAGTATATGTGGCTAACCGAGGAAGCAAGGGCGGACGGGGATCCCATATACTAGTCCCAACCAAACTACGGTGATACCGGCCCTCGCTAGGAGGTTTAGCGGGGAATGGGAGCTGAGTGCCCTTGGGGGAGTCATGAAACCCCATTGGCCTATGTATGAGGTGGTCGGGTCTTGCTAATCCGTCCACCACCCGAAGGAAGAAGGTTGGAACTTGATTTATGATTATGCTTATGTTATGTTATGATTGATATGCACCGTGTGGGAAGGCCGGGACACGGATTGCCCAAACGAATATGTTTTATATGATATATGATATGCGTGTATTATCATATACTGCATGATCACCTACTTAAAGTATTATTGATATTTGTCGTACACGGTCGGAGTTTGGTTGGAGTCGATGCACGCTCACTCGCCGAGCCTTTATGTTTATGTCTAAATTATGAACGTAATGAATGAATATGATTAGTCGTAAAATCCGAGTATTGCTTGGTCATTCTCTTACCCTTTTTGGGAACTAATTTTAAATAAAACCTTGCTCGGGATTTATGACTTGCATGTGCATGTTTTATATATATGTATATCCCTCCTGCTCACTCAGTCTTCTAGAGACTGACCCTCTCCCTCCCCAACACTTTAGTGTGCAGGTTTGGCTTTGGAGTTTTGAGCTAGGCGGAGTTATGTCGAGTTTGAGTTGGTCAAGTTAAGTAGAAGTGTCTCTGCATTTACCTTATGTACTTAAATTGTGAATGAGGTAACCTTGTAAGAATATTGGAGTTGAATCTTGTGTAAGTGCTATTGAATTGCTTTTGTTGGCTTTGATTATGAGTTAAAAGAGGCCTGAAGAGCCCAAGTTTGCTTATGGTTTGTGTTCTTGAAGTTTAGTTTTCCGATGCATTATATTTTGTTGTTTGGGTAGTATGTGCAGGGTCTAAGTTCCGGCTAGCTTAGGAAGGTAATTTTGTTTGTCTCCCATTCGCTATGATTGAATACGGGTACAGACTTCCCATTTCGTTACTCGTGTTGAGCCATAGTGCGGGGGATGTGGTGCCTCACGTGCGGGGTGCTACATGTTCAAAAAGCCACCTAAAATGAGGGAAACTTAGGCTCAAAAGCGCTCGGGCAAGTACTGTGCCTTCCACAAGCAAAAAGGGCAAGACACAAACGAGTGCCGCCAACTCGAGAGCGAGATTCAGAGGCTCATCGTCGGGGGGGCACCTCAAAGAATTTCTGAAGGTGCTGGAGAGGTATAACGAACACTGTGCCGAGCGTACGAGAGTTAGAGGAAGGAGCCCCTCGGGCTCCAGGAGCCCGTGCCGCCACCGCCCAGAAACAAGCGAGCGCGGCAAGCAGAAGGCCGTCGACATCGAAAACTAACCCTTCGCTGTCATTGACATGATCGCCTGTGGGGACTCTAACGCTTCCCACTGTCGTCATGTCCGCATCTATGATCAGAGGTCTTCAAGACCAAAGCCTGTGTACTCTCTGGAAGGATCCTCACGCTCGAAAGAGGATGACGTGGTAGGATTTACTGAGAAAGATTTAGAGCATATTGTAACACCTCATGGGGTCGGTGAAACCTCTGACTGCCCCATGGTGGTTAGCTTAGATGTTCATAACCATATTGTAAAGAGAGTTTTGATTGATAGTGGAAGCTCAGTAAACGTTCTCCCCTACTCAACGTTTCAAAAAATGAATATAACAAACATTCCCCTCGAACCCCTTAGAACAGCCCTCGTTGGCTTTGGGGGTTCCGAGATCATCCCTCGCGGACAAATTCGCTTGGCCACCTCATTTGGTCGCGCCCCAAAGAGAAAAACTTTTAGCGTTCTTTATGCAGTTGTCGAGGTAGATCTCCCGTACAACATCATTATCGGGCGGCTAGCCCTCGTCGATTTAAAAGCAGTTATTTCGACATATCATCAGAAGGTTAAATTCCCCACCCCCGAGGGGACAGGTGAGGTTATGCGCAACGTCAAGGAGGCATGGGAATGTTATATCCTGTCCCTGAGAAGTCACAAGCCAAGGCAAGCCATCAAGCAGGGTCCACGAAGAAATATGTGGATTTTCCCAAGTTGGACGAAGATGGTCCTGAGCGCAAGAGGGCCAAACTTTACAGGAAGAAGAATAGAAAGAGGGAAGCGAACGGATCCCAAGACGGCCAAGATGGCCCACTCGAACCATTTGAGGGATCTTCCTCGGAGGGCGAGGGTCATGACCCCTCGGAGGAAGCCAGTGATAAACTCACAGGTAAGAAGGCGGCGCTCGAGCTCCCGAGGCCTGAAGTATGTATTGAGCCTACGGAGAATTTTTTGACCATCGAACTGGAGCCTGGAAACCCTGACAAAACCACCCAGATAGGTTCCAACATCGACGGTCCCTCTCAAATAATGATGATCGAATTTTTACGAGAGAATGTAGATGTCTTTGCTTGGAAAGCCTCCGACCTAACGGGGTAGATCCGAGCGTCATTGGTCACAGGCTCAACATAGATCCAGCCTTCAAACCTATCAAACAGAGGAAGAGGGATGTTCATGGATTCAGAAGGCAAGTCATAGAAGAGGAGGTGAACAAACTTCTTGATGCTCAATACATTGAGGAGATACTTTACCCAGAATGGCTCTACAACGTTGTCCTCGTGCCCAAGAGTGCACATAAATGGTGCATGTGCAATGACTTTACCGATCTCAACAAGGTGTGCCCCAAAGATCCATACCCTTTACCGAGGATTGATCAACTAGTAGATTCGACGGTGGGGTGCGAACTCATGAGTATGATGGATGCATTCCAGGGGTATTATCAGATCTTTATGGCGCCCGAGGACCAACCAAAGACTTCCTTCGTGGTCCATGTGGGAATTTACTGTTTCAAGGTCATGCCGTTCGGACTCAAAAATGCAGGGGCAACTTATCAACGTTTGGTCAACAGAATGTTCGAGCGCGAAATAGGAAAATCCATGGAAGTATATGTGGATGACATGATTGTCAAAAGTGAGCGCCAACAATCCCATCTAGAGGATCTCAAGCGAGCGTTCAGCATCCTGCGGCAGTATGGTATGAAATTGAATCCTTCAAAATGCACATTCGGCGTTCGGGGAGGAAAGTTCCTAGGGAATGTTGTTAGCCAAAGAGGCATTGAGGCCAATTTGGAGAAAATCAAAGCGATCTTGGACATTCCCTCCCCTCGGAATGTTAGAGAGGTCCAAGTGCTGGTGGACAAGATCATTTCTTTGAACAGATTCATTTCCCGCTCGGCCAACAGAAACCTGCCCTTCTTCAAAATCCTTCGCAACGCTCGTAACTTCGCCTGGAGCGAGGAATATGAGAGAGCTTTGTAGGATATGAAGCAATATCTCTCGAGCGCACCACTGTTGGCCAAGCCTAACCCTGGGGAGAGCTTGCTTATTTACCTTTCAGTCTCCTCAGAAGCCACGAGTGCTGTCCTCGTAGCTGTACGCGAGCGCAAGCATCTGTCGGTATATTACTTAAGCAAGACCTTGCAGGGGGCGGAGAAAAGATATATAGAGATAGAGAAATTTGCCTTTGCGCTCGTTAATGCTTCCAGAAGGTTAAGGCCATATTTTCAGGCCCACTCCATCACGGTGCTTACCGACCAACCCCTCAAACAGGTACTCTCGAAACCGGACGTCTCAGTGAGGTTAATCAAGTGGTCAATTGAGCTCAGCCAATTCGACATCATCTTCGACACTACAAGAAATCCTGCAAATTCCGACGGAGAATTTCGAGGGAATTCCGACGGAAATAGTGAATTCCGATGAAATTCCGAGGGAATTCCGATGGGACACATGCCGTAGGAAAACCCTCCCTCGGAATTCAAAACGGACGGAAAACCGACGGAATTTCGAGGGACAAAAATCAGAAAAAAAATTAAATTAAAAAAATTCCGACGGAATTCCGAGGGAAATCCCGTCGGAATAGTCGTATTTTTGAAAAAATAAAATATATCTCCCGACGGAATTCCCCTCGGAATCCCCTCGGAATTTGCTTTAAAAAAAAATTTAATTAATTATTTGAATTCCGTCGGAATTTACTGGAAAAATAAAAACTTAATGAGCCACTGGGGATTCGAACACCCAAACTCGCGGTAGGAAGATATTATGGAAACCAAGGAAAACCAGTTGAGCTAGATCAATTCATTGGTTTAGTTTGATACAAATATTTATATATCATTTGAAATAATAAAATCACAAATTTTGTAGACTATATTTAAAATTGAGTTCTTAGAAAATATTAATTATAACTACAAATATTATAAATACGTCATAAGAATTCAATTTAAGCATAGATAAAACCGACGGAATTCCGACAGAAATCCCGTCGGAATTATTTAATATTATTTTTAATTTTTATTTTTAAAATATCCGATGGAATTCCGACGGAATGCCCGTCGGAATTATTCAATTTCTATTTTTATAGTTTATATTTAAAAAAACCGACGGGAATCCCATCGGAATTCCGTCGGAATTATTTCATATTATTTTTAAATTTTATTTTTTAAAATATCCGACGGAATTCCGATGGGAATCCCATCGAAATTATTTAATTTTAATTTTTATATTTTATATTTAAATAACCGACGGGAATTCGGTCGGAATCCCGTCAGAATTATTTAATATTACTTGTTAATTTTATTTTTTTTAAAATCCAATGGAATTTCGAAGGAATTTCCGTCTGATTTATTTAATTTTTATTTAAAAAAAAAAATAAATTCCGTTGGAGGGAATTCCAAGGGAATTCCGACGGCCTGTTTCCCTCGGAATTTTCCGTCAGAATTTGCAGAATTTCTTGTAGTGCGAGCCTCGCACAACGATACAGGCTCAGGCCGTGGCAGAACTGCTCGTTGAGCGCTTCGGCCTGGATATCACACCCCCAGTAGAAGATGGAATATGGCTTTTGCACACAGATGGCTCCTCGACCTCACAAGGGGGGGGGGGGGGGGAGGAGCCGGGGTGACCCTCAGGGATCCTCAGGGGAATGAAGTGGACTACGTAATCAAATTAGCGTTTCAGGTCACCAATGATGAAGCAGAATATGAGGCCCTCATCCAAGGGCTTAGGATCGCCCTACAGAATGGAGTCGCTCAGGTCACTGCTTATGTTGACTCCCAGCTGATTGCAAGTCAAATTGATGGCACTTATGAGGCTCGAGAAGCCACCATGGTGCAATACCTAGCAAAGGCCAAGGAGATTATACCTAAGTTTAAGGAATTCCACCTGCTGCAGGTCCCTCGAGCAGAAAATAAGCGTGTGGATACCCTTTCCAAATTTGCATCAGCTATGGAAGGGTCTTGCGAGCGTCACGTCACATTCCTTAGCATAGAAGAACCATTGATCAACGATGGGAAACCCTCGTGCCAGGTGAGCATGATAGATCCAGCCGAGCCTTGTTGGCTTGATGACATCGCCAGATTCCTGAAAGACGGTACCTGCCCGAGCGACAAAGTAGAAGTACGGAAGGTCAAATGTAAACCCCCCGATTCTCATTAGACAGCGAGGGTAGGCTCTTCAAGCGGTCTTTCCAAGGCCCACCATTAAGGTTCCTAAGACCCTCGCAAGCTAAAGAAATGTTACAACATGTGCATAGTGGAAGTTGTGGGAACCACTCCGGCGGTCGGATTCTGGCCAAGAAGGTATTGAGGAGTGGATTTTATTAGCCCTCGGTGTTGCAGGATGCCATCAGTTACTCTAAGAAATGTCCTAAATATCAATTTCATTCCAACACCCCTCAACTTCCGTCCGCTCAAATGATCCCTATTGATGTATCGTGGCCCTTTGACCAGTGGGGCATCGATATAGTGGGACCCCTGCCAATGGCGGTCGGACAAAAGAGGTTCGTGATCCTCGCTATGGATTAGTTCACCAAGTGTGTAACGCCCCAATTTCCAGACAGTCAGGTACGCTCGACAAGTGTGAGTTTCGAGCGTTAGGAATTTTATTTATTATTTTCATTTATTCAATTTACATGCGTTATATTAAGTTTATAAATTATATTTCAACATGATTACGTGAAAAGGTGTGAAATGCTTATCAATTTGAGAATTATATTATAGCTTGAATTCATTTGTTACATGAATTAATTGTCCAACTTGTTTTAATTGCTTACTTGTCCTTAATTGACATTTATATAAATGTGAGGATTTAATTGCATGAAAACCTTTTGGACCAAATTGATCATTCTTAAATCCTTTTATACTTAATTGCATGACTTGTTACATTTGGAGGATTTAATGGCAAATAAAACATCTCATCAAAATCAAGAAATGAAATTACGTGATATATTTCTTGTTTCTTCCATATCATTCCATTTCATCATACACACCTCCATATTTGATTCCTTCTACCGAGCCAAAAGCCATCAAAGAGAAAGAAAGGATTCCATCCAATTCAAGCTTATTTTCGGAGAAATTGCATAAGATTAATTCATCAATCATCTTATCTTCATCTCTTTCATGCTCCTCTTTTACTCAAGGTAAATACATGGAATATATGTGAAATCTTGAATTGAGTATATGAAGTTAGGGTTAGGATTTGATTACAATAGCTTGTTAATATGATGTTAGAAACATGATTCTAAGCTTTAGACTTGAATTTCTTGCATAGATCTTGAGAATTATGGAGATAGATGATGAGTTCATGTTTTGGATGAAGTTGATGATTCTTGATGATCAAGCTCGATTTGTGTGTTTATGTTGGTCCTTAGTATACTATAAGCATATATGAGTGCCTCCCTTCATGAATTCTACATTTGGGAATGATTTGAGTGATGTTTGATGCATTTTGGGAATGGTTCGTGAGCTCCCCTGTTTCCTGCTCTGTTTTCTGTATCCTCTGCGTAACGGGAACGGCCCTTCCCGTTCCCTTTGTATTTGGGGAACGGCCATTCCCATATTTTGAATGAGTGCATGGCGGCGAGGATGGGAACGGCCCTTCCCGTTTTGGCTTACGAGCCGGAACGGCCGTTCCCATCTTCGGGGAGCAACTTCGGGGAGCTGGAAACGGCCCTTCCCATTTTGAACTAAGGGCCGGCACGGCCGTTCCCAGACCTCTGGAGAGGCAGAACATTCTGCATAAAATTCCATTTTTCACTTTCAATTCCAATGGCTTTATTGATCCCAATTTGTGATTATGTGATTGATTACATGCCAAAACATGATATTTACATGCTACATTGCTCATTTCACGAAGTCTCGTTGCTTGATCACGCCGTGCGTCTTATTTGGTAATATTCTTGAATTGTGGTCTCATGCACGTACATTGTCCCGTTTCTTGTCCAGTTATTCTCCAGGGCGGAGATTGTTGGTCATGAGCACGGTCACACATCCATGAGTCGTCGTGTCGCCTGTCAGGTGAGGTTTAATTCTAGTTATATAAAACCTATACAACCCTTACGTGAGCTTTCGGCAAAAAAGGTATTTTTACTTATAGTTTCCACGAAAATACTCATGATTACAATCAAGTCACTTTTATCGCAAGCAAGTCATGGTCATGAAAACCAAGCAAGCAAGCCATGTATCGTGCATGTTTTAGGCGAGTAAGCATGACCGTTCACGTTGGGCCCGAGGGTAGTGGCTTGAGCCAACCGGGAAAGCAAGGGCTGACGGGTAACTCTGGTGCTATCCTCACCACATTGGGATGACCCCTGAATCTGCTAGGAGATTAGTGGAGGAAGGAGTTCCGGGCTTAGGGATTCATGTACCCTCTACTCAACACGTCGTGGATGGTGAAGGCTAGCTACCTTCCCATCATTGGAGGGAGAAGGAGACTGTGGACGGGTCCGGCACCACGAATTGTCCTCGAGTTATTGCATGATTTCCATTCCATGAATGTGTTACTTGATTACACGATCGCACGATTACCCGATAATTGAATTGCATGATGGCCTATTGATTAAAAAAGCAAGCATGTTCCATGTACATTTGGAGTAAGGTTGGAGACTGCTCTCACTCGCCGGGGCCATGTATTGAAAGCATGAAATTGATCAAGTATTTAATCTTGACAGTTGTATTCTCGGGCGAAGGTATCTTATTATTGAGCGTGTACATTTATCTTTTCTAAAACTTTACCCGAGAATATAGCTTGCATGTTATCTGCGCAAATATTTATTTAAAACCCTCACTCGGTCTTCACCGACTGACATCTCCACCTTTCAGGTTATTGCAGGTGCACGCTAGGCGGGAAGTGAGTCGAGTCCAGTCCTTGTAGTCGAGTCAAGCGCGGTGTATTTCTTTTAATTATTTATTTATTGTTCAAAGGAATTATGAGTAATGTTATTTGTTATGTATTTGAGGAGATGATAATGTATTGATATGTAAAGTTAAGTTTTGGTTTACCTATTAAATGTTCGTCAAGACATGCTTCCGCTTACTCTTTTTTGCATTATGGTATTTAATTTGCGAGTTAGTCCCGCCTAGCCGGTCATTTTATTTTATTGTCACCCGTTCGCTGTAGGTTAGTTCATGTACGGATTACCCATTTTGTATGTGGATCGACCTATAGTGCGAGGGTGTGGCATCTCCACGTGTAGGGGTGCTATATCTTAAGTGGTATCAGAGCCCGGTTGCAAAACCGAGGTTCTAGTGTCATGTCGTATCAAGTCTAGGTCGAATGGCATAGGAATTAATTGTCAATTTGAGAGTCTTGCATTTTATTTGAACACTTTGATCTACTTGACTTCTTTGCATTAAATGAATTACTTGATAACTTGTGCCTTGCATTAATTCATGTTATTAATTGTCAAGTAATTGATCTTGAATTGTTTGAAAATTTAGGTGACCGACGTGTTTTATCTCAAACATTGATAAATTACTTATTGTACTTATATTAAATTCTTGTTATCGGCATCAATTATGTGACAATTGTGTGACACGAGCATGCCTTACCCACATGCATTTATTTTCAACATAAGTTGTGAGTGACAGGCTATGGAATTGATATCAACCCACGGCCAATCGTTCAATGATTTCAGTTAGTACAAGACTACCTCTTTAACTTGGGAAGGGTAAGAAAACGTGCCGAAAATTCCTACAAGGATTCGGGAGTCATCATCTTTCCTATTGGGATGAAACTTCAAGTGATGGGATCCGGAAAAAAAGAATCAAGCATGGAAATCATTTACAAGATTCGAAAAAAAAATAAAAATTTGAAGATGTGCGACCTCGAGCTTTCCAGCAACAAGGAAGAGGTATTCTCGGGGTGTTGATGATGAAGTGGCTTCAAGGATTACCAACTATGGTTTGGTTGAATTGCAAGATATGGAGCAACAAATGGAGGCATTTGAATTTAGGAGTTACAAACTCGGATCACCAGTTACACCACGTACTACAAGGTAGGTGATAACCAAGGAATTAGTTGTGGAAAAGGCTCGGGAACCATTTTGGTATCAAAAACCCGAGAAGGAGTGGGGTTCAAGAAAATTCGAAATGTATGAATCAAGGCCGGAGGATTTTGAAGATTTAAAAGACCGTGGGGAAAATTTGAGAATGACCAAATATTCGAGACAAGCTTGGAAGTCAACCAACAATGAATGGATACCGGACTCAAGCCTAGCATTTCTACGGTGACAGGCTCTTCAATGCATTCATAAACACGTGCATCATATTGTATTAATTTAACTTGCTTCTTATTTATATATATTACTATAATTATTGTTGTTGAAATTACATGAGTGATTTGTTAAGTACCTTGTTTAAATTAGTCAAGTTTCTTTATTATATGCATACCTTTAAACTAATACAATTATTCCAACATGATGCATTTTAAATTGATTGTAAGTGTACTATATGCAGTAACATTTTAACCGGCATGCATTATCCAGTGTTTATTGTAATAGGTTCTCTCTCCCATTTTACTCCAACCACTGCCTCAATTAAGATTATATTGAATCAAGAGATTGGAAGAAATTACGTTCGGGTATTATTAGGAGGATTATTGGGATCTAGGAAAATGTTGATAAGTTCAAGCAAATAAATGATCAGTGGTTTCTTCAACTTTCAGAAATTAGCCAGCATCTTGGAAATACAGCGGTGCAGGAGAGTGAACTTTTCTTGCTTCAGGTCATGGTATCGGTCTTGCCAAATATGAACTCTCTGGAAGCAATAGGTGGCAAGTGCAATGATGTTTGCACTTCTACGGATAGCAGAACTCCACAACTTTTACCTAAGGAACTTTGATGGCAGATTATATTTTATCGGATTGGGGATGTCGAAAATTACAGATATCAGATCAGATTGGCGATATAGTTAGAAAAATTAAGGAGTGGTAAGTCAGCTCAAGGAATTAGAAAATTTTATTTTAAGGGGGAGAGTTGGTCGAGAAACAAGTTAAAGACAGAAGTTAAGATCTCACTCGGGAAAATTGGAACTTCAAGAAAACCAATTCCTTCCAGAGTCCTCTAACAGAATTCTGTAAAAGAAATCTTTCCTCCCTCTTACACAAAGAAAAAGGTCCGATCATCGACAACATATTTGATTTATTACTGTTCTCAGAATGTGGATGCCTTTGAGTGGTGTGGGTGTGTAGTCTCGGGATATCAGTTGACTTAGTAAATAGAAAAGGATTCAACTTGGTTAGTACTCGCAACCAATCACAAGTTTTAATTGGGCGACTCCGACAAGAGATTTCGTATAAAGTTGTTATGTAACGCCCCGGTTCTGGATGAACAGGTAAGCACGCCACGTGTGCGTTTTGAGCGTAGGATCTTATTTTCGTTCTTTAATTTCATAATATATTCTTACGTGGCATTAATATTTTTATAAAATTCATGAAACATTGTTTATATAAATTATTTGAATTCATATCATTGGATATATTATTTCATGACACGGAAAAATAATTATTGCACGAAACAAATACCGAGAGTGTTTAATTATCGAATTGCCCCTACTTGATTATTTTTCTAAACTTTAGGGGCTTAATTGCATAAACTTTTAAGGACTTAATTGCACATATTTCAAAATATTGTATATTTGATTGTATGATTTCATAAAGTGAAGGAGTAAATTTCAATTTCCACATTTCACTAAAATCAAGGATGATGAATCACGGTATTTCATCTTCAAGCTTCCAAGGGTGCTTCATTTTGATCTTTTCATCACATTTGCTTCCTCTCATCACCGAGACACCACCATCTAAAAAGGGAAGTGTGATTTCATCATTTACATCCAAGAATTCAAGGAATTTCAAGCTTTGAAGCATCATCATCTTCATCATCATCCTCATCTTCCATTCTTTTTCTTTCAAGGTTAGTTTTGCATGAATTGATGAGTTTGATCATATTTGTCATGATTAGGGTTTGGAATTTATATGCTAGATGGATTATTGGTACATGGAAGCATGATTATGTGACCTTATATTGAATTATGGCATGATTTATTCATGAATTTAATGGAAAATCAAGCTTGAATGATCATTATGAACTTGAGCTAGAAACCTTGGAAATCTTGATGGTATGGCATGTCTTATGTGTTTGAATATTATCTTATCATCTTTTGAATATAGATGCATCATATTACCAGAAATAGGAGCATTTGGGGATCAAAAATTGGAACTTGGGTGTTTGTTTGTTGCTTCCCGTAACCTTCCCCTGTTCTGCTCTGTTTTTCTTCAGTTGCAGAACTGGGAACGACCGTTCCCAGCCACAAGGCATTGTGGGAACGGGCGTTCCCACCTTTTCAAATGAATTAGGCGGCCGAGCATGGGAACGGCCTTTCCCATTTTGGCCTTGATGCCGGAAGGGCTGTTCCCAGCTTCAGCGTGTTTTTAAAATGGAAGTCGTTGGCGCGCTTTTGGGGGGTTCACGGGAACGACCTTTCCCATTTTTCAAAGGGGTCCGGAACGGCCGTTCCCACCTGGATTGCAGAACAAAATTCTCTGCATAAAATTACGAAAGTAGCCCCTCGATCCGACAACTTCTTTGACCCCGAATTGCTATAATATGTGTTATTCTGTACTGAAACAACATGTTATCATGCCACATTGCATTTTCATCGTCATCTCGATACATTTCCGACGTTCGTCATATTTGGTCCATTTTAGGTCATGTCTCACGTATACACGTCGTGTTTGCACAGGTCACGGGGTTGTGGACGAGGAGCAGGCCCAGTAGAGTATATCCTTGTCATATTTTGTAAGAAAGGTGAGGTTTTATTTTAAGTAAATCGAACCCTATAACCCTTATGTGCTATTTCCGGCCAAAACCTGTTATAATTATAAACGTTTTCAAAGTTATAAACATTTTAAGCAAGAAAGCAATGATTGTCATGATTTTCAAGCAAGTTTGGCGAGTACATGATTGCACGTGGGCCCGAGGGTAATTCTTGAGCCAACCGGGAAAGCAAGCGCTGACGGGTAACTCCTGAATTATCCTCACATTGTTGGGATCACCCCCGAAGCCACTAGGAGATTAGTGGTGGAAGGAGTTCCGTGTCTTGGGGGTCATATCCCCTACACACACCATGTCCTGGATAGTCGAGCCTTGCAAACTCACTATCACCCGGAGGAAGAAGGAGACTGGGGATTAATCCGGCATGTCGAGTTATCCTCGGGTTATTGCATGATTTCAAGCATGAAATTGTCTATGTGAGCACCAAATGGAATTGTATGATCATGTATTGAATTCATAAAGCACGTACGTATTGTCACGTTTGGTGTAAAGGTTGGAGAATCACCCCTACTCGCCGGGGTCACATGTTCATGAACTGATCAAGTTAAACTGTTAAAATGATTCGTTGTAATCTCGGGCAAAGAACAAGTTTCTCGAACTATATATCTATTTCACTTCCAAAGTCTTCACCTGAGGCTACAACTTGCATGTGATGTGTGTTATATATTTATTACCCCTCACTCAGTCTTCGGTAGACTGATACTTCACTTTTCAGGTACGTGAGCGCTTGGTCGTGCTAGGCGGGTGTCCGGTCGAGTTGTGCATTCTCACGAGTCTAGTACCGTACCTTCATGTATAGCACTTTTGGTATCTCATGTTATGGTCGTTGTTAGTACTTTCTGAATACCTGAATATGTATATTATTAAGAGATGATAATGTATTGATAGTTAAGTTGGTATCTATACGTATCTATTCGGTAAATTTGGTACCTATATGTATGAATGATTTTATTGCTTCCGCTTTCATTATCATGTTTGCTCTGGTGTTGTTGGGGAGAGTGTCCCGCCTAGCTCGTCATTTTTATTGTCACCCGTTCGCTATAGTTTTGGTTTATGTATGGACTTTCCATTTCATACGTGGATCGAGGCTATAGTGCGGGGGATGTGGTGCCCTGGGGGTTAGGGTGCTACGTCTACAGGTGGTATCAGAGCCCGGTTGCAAAACCGAGGTTCTCGAGTCATGTCAGGTCAGTCTAGGTCGCACGGCGTAGGATTATTTATTACTTGAGAGTCTGCATTTCACTGAAATACTTAATTTACTTGAATTCTTGCGTTACTTGAGTTATTTGATCTTTCTTGTATATGTGCTTATTCACATTGTTGAATTATATGCACACATTTGCATTTATTGATCAAGCCACGCATGTGTAGTGATTTGATTTCAGGATGGAGCACGACAGGCATTCCAGTGATCGATCCTCGAGACACAGGCATCATCATCATCGCCGGCATCATCGTCGGGAGAGATCACCACCTCCTCCTCCTGCTCAGGCACAACCCCAGGATTTCATGAACGCGGTAGTGGGGCTAATTGATCAGAGGCTACAGGAAAGGGTTCCTCCACCACCTCCAGCACCAGTAGCACCACAGGAGAACCCCATTTCTGCCATATTGCGAGAGTTTCAGAACCAGCGTCCCCCGAAGTTCTACAAGGGCGACGATATTCAGGCAGAGATGTGACTAAAGGAGATGGAGAGGATTTGGCAGCTTATCCCTTGTGACACGCAGGAGAAGGCTCGCTTTACACTCACTCTTATCCAGGGTGAGGCCTACTCCTGGTGGGAGAGTACACAGATTGTTCTAGAGGCAGCCGCGATAGAGATTACCTAGGAGGTCTTCATACGGGAGTTCAGAAACAAGTATATTCCTCCAACTTCCCGTACTCGTAGGTTGAGGGAGTTCACCGAGCTGAAATAGGGAGGAAGATCTGTGGGGCAGTATATCACCGAGTTCGAGAGACTTTCTCGATATGCACCCAACATAGCGAATGATGATTTCCATAAGGCGATGCAGTTCGTTCAGGGATTGAGGCCAGATATTCAGGATGCACTGAAGGCAGCCAATACGAGCACCTGGGCTAAAGCTACCGCAAAGGCCCTAAAGGTTGAGGATTCTGACATGGCTAGGAGAGGTACTCAGCGGACTGGATAGGCTTCGGGCTCGAGAGCAGGTCAGGGATCGAGCTCGGGAAAGAGGCCGATGATTTACTCCGCACCTCCCGCGCAGAAGGAATCCGGGAAGAAGCTTAAGGTGACAGGGCCGTTACAGAGGGGCCCGAGAGATCTAGCGCCACCACAGCCACCTCAGAAATCGGGCTGCAGATTTTATGGGCTTCCTACACATAGCTATGATAACTGCAGACGCCGGTTAGGCTTATGTTTGATCTGCAGGAGCGACGAGCACATGGTAGACGGCTGTCCGGATTGTCGGGATCCACCACCTGCAGGTCCGAGACCACTTGTGAGAGCTCGAGCGTATGCACTCGCTGGGGAGGAGCAGGATGCTGAGATAGACCCCGCCGCGGTAGTTGAAGGTACTATTTGCATCCATGGCACGAACATCCATACATTATTTGATCCGGGAGCTACACACTCCTTTCTTGCTCATTCTATTGCTATTACTTTACCTTTGCCTGCTATGTGTACTTCTGTGCGCTATTTAGTTAGTACTCCTTTCGGTAGTAGGCGAGAGACGGATCAGGTCTACAGGGATGTTCCAGTGGTGATTGAAGGCAGGGAATTTCTGACAGATTTTATTGTTATGCCAATGGAGAGATACGGGGCTATATTGGGGATGGATTGGTTATACAGGCATTGTGCTACCGTGGATTGTCGAGCTAAGAAGGTTCAGTTGGGTTCAGAGGTTACCACGGGTTGTACTTCGAAGACCGTACCCCTACTTTCTTTTTCAGAAGCTCAGAAATTAGTCAGAGACGGGGCTACAGGGTTCATTGCTTATATTCTGAACAAGCCAAAGGATCAGGTGAAATTAGAGGACACCGAAGTAGTAAAGGAGTTTCCCGAGGTATTTCCAGAAAAATTGGATTCTTTGCCTCCTGAGCGAGAGATCGAATTTGTGATCGATCTTTTTCCGAATGTCGAGCCGTATTCAAAGACTCCATACCGGATGGCTCCAGCGGAATTAAAGGAATTAAAAGTTCAGCTGGAAACATTGTTGGAAGTTGGCTACATTCGGCCGAGTACTTCACCTTGGGGAGCACCAGTTTTATTTGTAAAGAAAAAGGACGGGACTTTAAGAATGTGCATCGATTACAGGGAGTTGAATAGGATGACTATTAAGAACAAGTACCCCCTCCCACATATCGAGGAGTTATTCGATATACTTCAGGGTTCCAAAGTTTATTCAAAATTGGATTTAAGGCAGGGATACTATCAGCTGCGAATCCGAGCAGAGGATATTCCTAAGACAGGATTCAATACTCGGTACGGGCACTACGAGTTTGTGGTTATGCCGTTTGGATTAACTAATGCCCCTGCAGCTTTCATGGATATGATGCACCGGATTTTCAGGCCTTTCCTCGACAAGTTTGTGGTGATTTTTATTGATGATATTCTGGTTTTCTCAAAATCAGCCGAGGAGCAGAGGCATCTTAAACTTGTTCTACAAACTTTGAAAGAGCACCAGTTGTTTGCTAAGTTAAGCAAGTGTGAATTCTGGATTGATCAGGTTTCTTTCTTGGGACATGTAATTTTGGGAAAAGGGTTGGAAGTCGATCCCTCGAAAATCGAGGCCGTGCTCAAGTGGGAGAAACCAAAGAATGCCTCGGAAATTAGAAGCTTCTTGGGATTGGCCGGTTATTATAGAAGATTTGTTCAGGACTTCTCTAAGATTGCTGCACCGTTAACCCGATTAACAAAGAAGGATACTAAGTTTGTCTGGGACGAGAAGTGTGATCAAAGCTTTAACTTTTTGAAAGAAAAGTTAGTCTCAGCTCCGGTGTTAACTCTACCCGAGGGTTCAGAGGAGTATGCAGTGTACACAAATGCTTCTAAAGAAGGCTTAGGTTGTGTTTTGACTCAGAAAGGAAAAGTGATCGCCTATGCCTCACGAAAGCTAAAGGAATATGAAAGGAATTATCCGACACACGACCTAGAGCTTGCAGCCGTGATTTTTGCTCTCGGGAAATGGAGACATTATCTTTACGAGACTTCCTTTGAGATTTTCACCTACCACAAGAGCCTCCAGTATTTATTCACACAGAAAGATTTAAATATGAGGCAACGGCGTTGGATGGAAAAGTTGGAAGATTATGATTGTACAATTAAATACCATCCAGGAAAAGCAAATGTGGTCGCCGATGCACTTAGCAGGAAGGCGAGTGTGTCGAGTTTGGAAGTAAAGGAAGGTGATGAAGTTGCTCCAATTATCCTAAAAGCTCGGGTTTCTAATATCACAATTCAGCTGGAATTAAAGTATCAGTTATTTGAGGCTCAGAATAAGGATCCGGAAGTTCAGAAGCTTGTGAGTAAAGCTAAGGATGATCAGGAGAGTCTGTTTGGGTTTGATGAGACCGGGTTACTTCGATTTAAAAATAGAGTAGTAGTACCTGAAGAACTGAAACAGGTCCTACTTGAAGAAGCTCACAAGTCAGCCTATTCGATCCACCCTGGAGGAAACAAAATGTATAAGGATTTGAAGCAATATTATTGGTGGAACGGGATGAAAAGAGACGTGGCAGAATATGTGAAACATTGCTTGACTTGTTAGAAAGTGAAAGCTGAGCACCAAAAGCCCGCAGGACTTCTACAACCGTTACCTATTCCCGAGTGGAAGTGGGAACAAGTAATGACGGACTTTGTCTCCGGATTACCAAATTATGGATAGATTTACAAAGTCTGCTCACTTTCTACCGGTCCGGATGTCCTATAAGATTCCAAAGTTGGCTAAAATCTATAACAGAGAGATTATCCGACTTCATGGTATTTCGGTGAGCATAGTTTCAGACCGAGACCCGAGGTTTACTTCTAAGTTGTGGCAAGAGTTGCAGGCCATTTTGGGAACGAGGCTTAAGTTCAGTACAGCATTTCACCCACAAACAGACGGTCAAACTGAAAGATTAATAAGATATTTGGAAGATCTTCTTCGGGCTTGCGCGATGGATTTCCAGAACTCGTGGGCAGAACAGCTTCCTTTGATTGAGTTTGCTTATAATACCATCTATTAGGCTTCGATCGGGATGGCTCCTTACGAGTTACTTTATGGAAGAAAGTGCCGATCCCCATTGTTCTTCTACTTGGAAGAGTGGAAATGGTCAAAACAGGAAGGAGTAAAGAAGCGTGAAAGATTCGAAAGGCCTTCCAAAGTCGTTCAAGCTATGATTGAGAAAGTGAAAATGATTCAACAAGGGATGAAAGCCGCGCAAGATAGACAAAAGAGCTATACCGATAAGCGCCGAAGAGATCTAGAATTCGAAGTTGGTGACCGGGTATTCTTGAAGGTGTCACCAAGGAAAGGTTTCACTCGGATCGGGAAAGGAGGAAAACTTAATCCTCGCTACTTAGGTCCGTTCGAGATTCTTGAAAGAATAGGCGAGGTAGCCTATCGACTGGACCTACCACCGAGTCTTACGGGGATTCACAACGTATTTCATATTTCACAATTAAGGAAATATTACCCAATGAGACTACAATTCTCCCCGTAGAAGAAGTTGAGCTGGAACCGAATTTGACATTTGTTCAGAGGCCGGTTAAAACCATGGATCGGAAATTTCAGGAATTGAGAAACCGGAGGATTCCCATGGTTAAACTGTTGTGGAGAAGTGACAGAACCGAGGAAGCTACGTGGGAAACAGAAGATAAAATGAAACGGTTCCACCCGGAGTTGTTCACACAAGACTAGAGAATCTGGGGACCAGATTCTTCTAAGGGGGGGGGGGGGAAGAGTTGTAACGCCCCGGTTCCGGATGAACAGGTAAGCACGCCACGTGTGCGTTTTGAGCGTAGGATTTTATTTTCGTTCTTTAATTTCATAATATATTCTTACGTGGCATTCATATTTTTATAAAATTCATGAAACAATGTTTATATAAATTATTTGAATTCATATCATTGGATATATTATTTCATGACACGAAAAAATAATTATTGCATGAAACAAGTACCGAGAGTGTTTAATTACCGAATTGCCCCTACTTGATTATTTTTCTAAACTTTAGGGGCTTAATTGCATAAACTTTTAAGGACTTAATTGCACATATTTCAAAATATTGCATATTTGATTGCATGATTTCATAAAGTGAAGGAGTAAATTTCAATTTCCACATTTCACTAAAATCAAGGATGATGAATCACGGTATTTCATCTTCAAGCTTCCAAGGGTGCTTCATTTTGATCTTTTCATCACATTTGCTTCCTCTCATCACCGAGACTCCACCATCTAAAAAGGGAAGTGTGATTTCATCATTTACATCCAAGAATTCAAGGAATTTCAGGCTTTGAAGCATCATCATCTTCATCATCATCCTCATCTTCCATTCTTTTTCTTTCAAGGTTGGTTTTGCATGAATTGATGAGTTTGATCATATTTGGCATGATTAGGGTTTGGAATTTATATGCTAGATGGATTATTGGTAGATTGAAGCATGATTATGTGACCTTATATTGAATTATGGCATGATTTATTCATGAATTTAATGGAAAATCAAGCTTGAATGATCATTATGAACTTGAGCTAGAAACCTTGGAAATCTTGATGGTATTGCATGTCTTATGTGTTTGAATGTTATCTTATCATCTTTTGAATATAGATGCATCATATTACCAGAAATAGGAGCATTTGGGGATCAAAAATTGGAACTTGGGTGTTT
Source organism: Lantana camara (assembly GCA_037501455.1). Classification (NCBI taxonomy): domain Eukaryota; kingdom Viridiplantae; phylum Streptophyta; class Magnoliopsida; order Lamiales; family Verbenaceae; genus Lantana; species Lantana camara. The sequence goes on from CM074856.1 coordinate 87,981,695, forward strand.
GTTTGTTGCTTCCCGTAACCTTCCCCTGTTCTGCTCTGTTTTTCTTCAGTTGCAGAACTGGGAACGACCGTTCCCAGCCTTAAGGCATTGTGGGAACGGGCGTTCCCACCTTTTCAAATGAATTAGGCGGCCGATCCCATTTTGGCCTTGATACCGGAAGGGCCATTCCCAGCTTCAGCGCGTTTTTAAAATGGAAGTCGTTGGCGTACGGGAACGACCGTTCCCATTTTTCAAAGGGGTCCAGAACGGCCGTTCCCACCTGGATTGCAGAACAAAATTCTCTGCATAAAATTACGAAAATAGCCCCTCGATCCGACAAGTTCTTTGACCCCGAATTGCTATAAGATGTGTTATTCTGTACTGAAACAACATGTTATCATGCCACATTGCATTTTCATCGCCATCTCGATACATTTCCACCGTTCGTCATATTTGGTCCATTTTAGGTCATGTCTCACGTATACACGTAGTGTTTGCACAGGTCATGGGGTTGTGGACGAGGAGCAGGCCCAGTAGAGTATATCCTTGTTATATTTTGTAAGAAAGATGAGGTTTTATTTTATGTAAATCGAACCCTATAACCCTTATGTGCTATTTCCGGCCAAAACCTATTATAATTATAAACGTTTTCAAAGTTATAAACATTTTAAGCAAGAAAGCAATGATTGTCATGATTTTCAAGCAAGTTTGGCGAGTACATGATTGTACGTGGGCCCGAGGGTAATTTTTGAGCCAACCGGGAAAGCAAGGGCTGACGGGTAACTCCTGAATTATCCTCACATTGTTGGGACCACCCCCGAAGCCACTAGGACATTAGTGGTGGAAGGAGTTCCGTGTCTAGGGGGTCATATCCCCTACACACACCATGTCGTGGATAGTCGAGCCTTGCAAACTCACTATCACTCGGAGGAATAGGGAGACTGGGGATTAATCCGGCATGTCGGGTTATCCTCGGGTTATTGCATGATTTCAAGCATGAAATTGTCTATGTGAGCACTAAATGGAATTGTATGATTATGTATTGAATTGATAAAGCACGCACGTATTGTCACGTTTGGTGTAAAGGTTGGAGAATCACCCCTACTCGCCGGGGTCACATGTTCATGAACTGATCAAGTTAAACTGTTAAAATGATTCGTTGTAATCTCGGACAAAGAACAAGTTTCTCGAACTATATATCTATTTCACTTCCAAAGTCTTCACCCGAGGCTACAACTTGCATGTGATGTGTGTTATATATTTATTGCCCCTCACTCAGTCTTCGGTAGACTGATACTTTACTTTTCAGGTACGTGAGCGCTTGGTCGTGCTAGGCGGGTATCCGGTCGAGTTTTGCATTCTCACGAGTCTAGTACCGTACCTTCATGTATAGCACTTTTGGTATCTCATGTTATGGTCGTTGTTAGTACTTTCTGAATACCTGAATATGTATATTATTAAGAGATGATAATATATTGATAGTTAAGTTGGTATCTATACGTATCTATTCGGTAAATATGGTACCTATATGTATGAATGATTTTATTGCTTCTGCTTTCATTATCATGTTTGCTCTGGTGTTGTTGGGGAGAGTGTCCCGCCTAGCTCGTCATTTTTATTGTCACCCGTTCGCTATAGTTTTGGTTTATGTATGGACTTTCCATTTCATACGTGGATCGAGGCTATAGTGCGGGGGATGTGGTGCCCTGGGGGTTAGGGTGCTACATGTTACTTATACCCTAGAGATGCATGTAACTGTGCATCAAGTTAGGAATAGTGCCCTAGAAAGCCGATTGTATATCCGCTTTGTGCTTTTCCTTATTGTAATCACAGACAATCTTTGAATGAAATAACGAATTGAGGCAACAATTCTTTATATGCTCTTGTTTGGTATGCGTTTACTTTATCTGTGCATGTATAAGAACTCCCCTAATCCTGATGACTTTTGGACTCTACCATTTAGGTGAAATGGTTCATGAAACGGGCCCTATATCACATAAGTTATGATTAGTAAAATACTCCAAGCCGATGAGTCCTACCGACAGTGGGAGTGTCAACCTGACTCCTCTAAGGCTTACTTGTGGGATCACGCCCTTAAGAAGGACCACCTTGTTTCATGGAGGTGCAAAGTGTATAGTTAATACGTGCGTGATACATGAGGGTGCTTACTTTAATATGTAAGTTCACTGAGGTGCCCCGTGTGAGAAGATTCCTAAATCGGAAAGGAAGTTTCTATTTCAGGAAATGGAAACTTCCAGATTAGGAAATATCTCACGAGTCATTGATGTGATTAATTGATCCTTAGACTTGAGGTTCCTTGTCACTTTATGAGTTAACTTTGTAGTATTAGGTATAAGCTTTAAAGGGTGTTGCCTTAGACAACTGATTCAAGGCTTATGCTGGGGCTGCACAAGTGATTCATGAAAGTGAATGAGAATCAAGAAAGGACCTACACTTGCATTTTCAAGGTGATCTCTTATTGTGTATGTCATTCATATGCCATATGGAGTCCTTGGCCAAGGCAGTAGATCAAGACATCAGGAAAAGGGTTTCTTGGATTGAGATCAAATGGATATGAAATGCACTTAGCTTTAAGACCTGATTATTAGGGTTCTGATTATTCCCTTACCCTAGATCTTGTTTGAGAGATAGTAAGTAGGAGGATTGTATCTCACATTAATCAATGACTTAAAGGTTCTGTCAAATCCGAACATTCCAATTCAGCTAGGGGTTAAACACCTGTTGCTAGACTATGGTCGTTTAATCTGTGGACTGATTAATTAATTAGTGAATTAATTAATCAGGGTCACTGCTAATTGAGTTGAGAACCTAGAGGGTCACACAGAACAACTTGGTTACATGAGTTAAGGCTTAAAAATGATTAAACGAGTTAATCGGGCCTAGAGGGTTCCACACGTGTTGGTCACGTGACTAGACACGTGTCATTGTGACACGTGTGCCACACATGACTATTTAATTGAATATTAAATAATTAAGTTGTTAATTATTTAATAGACTTTGGTTTAATTTTGAAATTAAAAAGAAAGTCTTATTTTGGAAAAAAATAATCTGGTTAATTAATTATGAATTAATTAATTAGATAAAATAAGTTATTTATTTTTAAATAAATAAAGTATAAAATTATCCAAAAATAGTTTGGATATTTTAGCTCCTTGAAAGTTTATTTGAATTTGAATTCAAAGTCCAAGTCAAAATTACTTGATGATCAAGTAATAGGAGAGAGAGACCAAAACCCTAGCCCATAAGGACTAGGATTTTCGGTCCTCCCTTTATTATAAATAGGGGAGCTCGAGCTCCCCTTAGAGGGAATTGGAAATTCTTTTGGTTCATGTGTTGAACACCATCCTTTCTCCAAGATAAACGAAACCCTAGGTTAAGCCTAAACACTAACTAGAGAACTAGCATCCTTACTAGTTAGATTGTAGTCAAGTTGGTGGACTATCTCTAGAGAGCTTCAAGTTAGAAGTTTGAAGATTCGAGCTTTACCAAGGAGAGGGGATCAAGCCGCGAGAAGAGCGTTCTTGGGTGGCTTGAAACGCTTCAAGAAAGAATAAAAGAAAAGTAAGTTTCTTATCTCTACGAATTTGATTACACGATTGCGAGTCCAAGGTCCTTTTGTTGGGAAAATTTTTAAAATTCTGCTGCTTTCTGGTTCGTGTTTTCCAACACATCGCCCTTTTCATTTGTGCTACTGGCGTCGCTTCCATAAATGTACCAGTTGCCGTGAACGCGTCTGAGAAGATTGAAGCCAATCGACCGTCTCTTTCAAGATCTTTGCTTCGAGAGAGTATTTTTACTCTGACTAAGGAGGTTGAGGAGATAGTAAAATCTGTCCTCTCTGTTGTCGGATAAGAGTTTGCTTGGAGCACAAAGCCAGTCTTTTAAGCTTGGATATACAACCACCCCTAACAAGAAACTTAACGGTTATGGGTACTTCTAACTTCGGCCCCAAAAGGGGTAAGCAAGGGAACCAACCTAAAAATGGTTCGATTGACAAATTTGAGATTTAGATTGGCTTGGACCTGCGGTGACTGACAATAATGACTTACGGGACTTGAAGAAAAGGAAAAGGAACACCAAGGCCGAGAAAATGTCGAGAATTGAAAGTTTGAATCGGGATGAAAAATGGTAAGTGCTTTGGGAAATTTCGGGAACAAGGGTCCTAAAGGATGAGATAATAGAGCAGGGAGGAAAACTTTGGTTACAAGGTACTATACGTTGAGCATTTGAGGCATGATAGTACAGTGGGAAGAGATTTCAACCAAGAGATCAGGTATTTAGTCGGATTGTTACAAATGCAGGAAACTTCAATTTTTCAATCCCCGGTGAACGGTACACTTAATCATGCATACCACGGGCATCATTTAACTAACTATTGCCTACGTGATTCCTTGTTTACTATTAATTGGTTTTATGTGAACAACAACTTGATATGATTGATATCTTGTACCTAATCTTTACGTGATAAGTGTGAATTACATATTTAATTGTTACTTGAATTTTATATTTCGTGTGCGTGAGGGACGGGGATTCTCTCAAGGTTGTCAAGAGACGGGGTTCTCTTGTTTCTTGCTCGAGAGACGGGGTTCTCTCATTAGTTGTTTGACAGACGGGGCACTCTCATTATTTCCAGTTACTTGTCAACTTGTTTTAGTGGAAGGTTAGATTTTCTTTCGAGTGTTTAGGCTCCGGAAAGTTGAGGGTCGTGATTTCACACATTGGAGGACCTTGTGGATTGAGACCTCTTTCGAACTAATCCCTGACGGGGAGTAGCTAACCCGCGTGGGATGAACACGTAAGAGTCAATTAAATTTCAGGAATTCGAGACAGTGAATCCGAGGACGGATTCTCTTAAGGGGAAGAGAATTGTAACGCCCCAATTTCCAGACAGTCAGGTACGCTCGACACGTGTGAGTTTCGAGCGTTAGGAATTTTATTTATTATTTTCGTTTATTCAATTTACATGCGTTATATTAAGTTTATAAATTATATTTCAACATGATTACGTGAAAAGGTGTGAAATGCTTATCAATTTGAGAATTATATTATATCTTGAATTCATTTGTTACATGAATTAATTGTCCAACTTGTTTTAATTACTTACTTGTCCTTAATTGACATTTATATAAATGTGAGGATTTAATTACATGAAAACCTTTTGGACCAAATTGATCATTCTTAAATCCTTTTATACTTAATTGCATGACTTGTTACATTTGGAGGATTTAATGGCAAATAAAACATCTCATCAAAATCAAGAAATGAAATTACGTGATATATTTCTTGTTTCTTCCATATCATTTCATTTCATCATACACACCTCCATATTTGATTCCTTCTACCGAACCAAAAGCCATCAAAGAGAAAGAAAGGATTCCATCCAATTCAAGCTTATTTCCTGAGAAATTGCATAAGATTAATTCATCAATCATCTTATCTTCATCTCTTTCATGCTCCTCTTTTACTCAAGGTAAATACATGGAATATATGTGAAATCTTGAATTGAGTATATGAAGTTAGGGTTAGGATTTGATTACAAAAACTTGTTAATATGATGTTAGAAACATGATCCTAAGCTTTAGACTTGAATTTCTTGCATAAATCTTGAGAATTATGGAGATAGATGATAAGTTCATGTTTGGGATGAAGTTGATGATTCTTGATGATCAAGCTCGATTTGTGTGCTTATATTGGTCCTTAGTATACTATAAGCATTTATGAGTGCCTCCTTTCATGAATTCTACATTTGGGAATGATTTGAGTGATGTTTGATGCATTTTGGGAATGGTTCGTGAGCTCCCCTGTTTCCTGCTCTGTTTTCTGTATCCTCTGCTCAACGGGAACGGCCCTTCCCGTTCCCTTTGTATTTGGGGAACGGTCGTTCCCATATTTTGAATGAGTGCGTGGCGGCGAGGACGGGAACGACCCTTCCCGGTTTGGCTTACGAGCCGGAACGGCCGTTCCCATCTTCGGGGAGAAACTTCGGGGAGCTGGGAATGGCCCTTCCCATTTTGAACTAAGGGCCGGAACGGCTGTTCCCAGACCTCTGGAGAGGCAGAACATTCTGCATAAAATTCCATTTTTCACTTTCAATTCCAATGGCTTTATTGATCCCAATTTGTGATTATATGATTGATTACATGCTAAAACATGATATTTACATGCTACATTGCTCATTGCACGAAGTCTCGTTGCTTGATCACGCCGTGCGTCTTATTTGGTAATATTCTTGAATTGTGGTCTCATGCACGTACATTGTCCCGTTTCTTGTCCAGTTATTCTCTAGGGCAGAGATTGTTGGTCATGAGCACGTTCACGCATCCATGAGTCGTCGTGTCGCCTGTCAGGTGAGGTTTAATTCTAGTTATATAAAACCTATACAACCCTTACGTGAGCTTTCGGCCAAAAAGGTATTTTTACTTATAGTTTCCACGAAAATACTCATGATTACAATCAAGTCACTTTTATCGCAAGCAAGTCATGTTCATGAAAAGAAAGCAAGCAAGCCTTTTATCGTGCATGTTTTAGGCGAGTAAGCATGACCGTTCACGTTGGGCCCGAGGGTAGTGGCTTGAACCAACCGGGAAAGCAAGGGCTGACGGGTAACTCTGGCGCTATCCTCACCACATTGGGATGACCCTGAATCCGCTAGGAGATTAGTGGAGGAAGGAGTTCCGGGCTTAGGGATTCATGTACCCTCTGCTCAACACGTCGTGGATGTTGAAGGCTAGCTACCTTCCCACCATTGGAGGGAGAAGGAGACTGGGGACGGGTCTGGCACCACGGATTGTCCTCGGGTTATTGCATGATTTCCATTCCATGAAAGTGTTACTTGATTACACGATCGCACGATTGCACGATAATTGAATTGCATGATTGCCTATTGATTAACAAAGCAAGCATGTTCCATGTACATTTGGAGTAAGGTTGGAGACTGCCCTCACTCACCGGGGCCATGTATTGAAAGCATGAAATTGATCAAGTCTTTAATCTTGACAGTTGTATTCTCGGGCGAAGGTATCTTATTATTGAGCATGTACATTTATCTTTTCTAAAACTTTACCCGAGAATATAGCTTGCATGTTATCTGCGCAAATATTTATTTAAAACCCTCACTCGGTCTTCACTGACTGACGCCTCCACCTTTCAGGTTATTGCAGGTACACGCTAGGCAGGAAGTGAGTCGAGTCCAGTCCTTGTAGTCGAGTCAAGCACGGTGCATTTTATTTAATTATTTATTTATTGTTCAAAGGAATTATGCGTAATGTTATTTGTTATGTATTTTAGGAGATGATAATGTATTGATATGTAAAGTTAAGTTTTGGTTTACCTGTTAAATGTTCGTCAAGGCATGCTTCCGCTTACTCCTTTTTGCATTATGGTATTTAATTTACGAGTTAGTCCTGCCTAGCCGGTCATTTTATTTTATTGCCACCCGTTCGGTGTAGGTTAGTTCATGTACGGATTACCCATTTCGTATGTGGATCGACCTATAGTGCGGGGGTGTGGCATCTCCACGTGTAGGGGTTCTACAAAGTGGGCTGAAGCCGAAGCGGTCGCAAAAATAACGTTCAAAGTTGTCAGAGATTTTATTTGGAAAAAAATCATTTGCAGATACGGTATCCCGATGGTAGTCATCTCAGACAACAGCTCCCAGTTCATTGGAGCTGACACACGAGAATGGTGCTACGAATTAGGCATCGAGCAACGCTTCACTTCCGTGGGCCATCCGTAGGCCAACTGTCAAGCAGAGGTAACCAACAGGACCATACTCCAGCATCTGAAAACAATGCTCGAAAGTAAAAAGGGAGAATGGGCAGAAGATCTTCAAGGAGCCCTCTAGGGGTACTGTACTACCCCACGAGAGGCGACCGGGGAAACCCCTTACTCTATCGTTTACGGCTCCGAGGCCATGATACCTGCGGAAATTGCTCAGGAGTCCGTGCGCATCCCTTATTTCGAGCCTGCACTTAACGAGGATAATCGGATGTTTGAGCTAGACGTACTTGATGAAAGAAGAAACACTGCTTGGGCTCGTATTCATAAATACAAAGCGACGGTCGCCCGTCAGTACAACAGACGGGTCAGAGAGAGGACCTTCCAGCTGGGGGATCTGGTCCTCAAAAAAGTGGAAGTGTCTAAACACGTGGGTAAATTGGATCCCAATTGGGAAGGCCCCTTCAAGGTCATTCAGGTACGGGCGAACAATTCCTACCTGCTAGAGACTTTACAAGGTGAGCGTCTCCCTCGACCATGGAACACATGTAACCTTAGACGGTTCTACGTGTAGTTGCAATCCTTGTAATTCCCCACCAGGGGCACACTGTATCTCCTTTTGACAAGAAATACAAGCATATCAGTGAGTATTTTCCAAATTCTTATTTACCATTTACTTATTTTAATCAATGGTTTGAATTATCAATTATATTAACGCCTACTCCGTGTCGAGCGTCCTCCATGTCGAACGGCTTGATGGCCACCTGGTCCAGGCCTATAAACGAGCGGACCCTCTCTAAGTCAACGCCCGGGGTATCGTAGACTCCCTACGACGAACGTCTTGACGATTCAGAAGCGCACCAACCCTTAAATGGGCAAGTCCTAATAGGGGTTGTTGTATGCTTAATTACACCAACTAGATGCTGATCGCTCTAGCTCGCGCTCGGAAACCCCTTAAAGACCCTCATTTCATAGGGGAATGCGTACGCCCGTGGATTACAGACACCTAGCCAATCCCCTCGCGGATTCCTAAGTCCAAAGTTCACACCACGGCTACGCTCGCCATTGTCTAACACCTAGAAAATTCTATAGATGATTTCTAAGTCCACCTTAGATTATTGGGGCACTCAAAACAGCTGTATACATTCCACGTTTACGGCCGACACTTAGCGTATTCCTTGGTGGATTCCTAAGTTCAAGCTTGGGGCCTTATGTTGGAATATGGCCAGGGTACCCTCATAAGGAACACCCTCGCGCCCATGCAATCCCATCACCAACATTCAGATACCAAAAGGAACAAACAGACAATGCTCAAAATTCACCATTGAAAGAGATCAAACTTCGTTAAAATGGGATCAAAAGTGCATTAACGGAAGTACAGGAATCAAATACATAAGGTCAAATGTTCATAACGGTAATGGAAATAAGCAGACAGAACTTTACAAAAGCAGATAGAGGAGAATCACTGGGGTTGACTCTCGGGCTCCGGAGGGGCAGATGAAAGGGGAACGGGCGCCAACATATTACCGTCGGGAGTTTGAGCATCACTTGGGCCCACGCCGTCCTGAGCATCCAGAGTAATGTTGTTGTCTTCCATAGGAATAGGCTTGGGGTCCACCGGGTTGGCTGCTACGAAGTCCTTCTGAAGCATCATCACCAACTCATCATACTCGGGGTTCCGTCAGGTCATCTAAGTCCATGCGCAGGCGCTCATCAGTCCGAGCGCTCTCGGGTACCATTCCCAGTTTCACCATTTGGCCCACCGCCTTCGAGAAGAATCGCCGAGCGTTGTCAAAGCAGTGGAGGTTGGCTGCAAAGGCAAAAGCTTTGGAGCGCACGAATCTGGTCACCGCGTCCCAAGCCACCCTCGTCTCTAAGGAGAGCACCTTCTCCTGTAAGTTGGCGAGCTCCTTCTTAGTTGCCTCAGCCTGCTGGGTACCCTCAGTTAATTGCCTACCCAGATCCTCAGTGGCTACCCTCGGCTGGTCACGCTCCTCCTTAAGTTTCTTATGACGCTCGTCAAGGGCCAAGTATGCGTCATCTGATTTCTTCAAGTCCTCCTTCAGCTTATCTTTCTCAAGATTGGATGTAGTGAGTTGAGCGCAAACGGAGTTATAATCTTCCTGCAGTTGGCCTGGGTCAGAAATGCGCAGCAACTTCTTATACTTGGCCTTGTGCTCAGAGTAGACCTGCGCTCGCCCTTGCAAGTTCTTCAACCTATGGATCATTTCCTGAAAGGCCAACAACAAAAGTTACCATCAGATCTACTCAAGAGTGGGAAATTCTCAAAAGAAGTTAAAGAACTCACCGTTAAGAGGGCCCGACAAGCATCGTCAGCAACCCGAGCAGCATCCTGCTCGTTCAGTTTATCATGGTCGCCAGAGAATTGGAGTTTGCTTACAATCCCTGTGACCAAGTTGTAAGAAGATAGACTTTTCTTCAGGAGGACCGGGCCGTCTCTCCTCTGGCGCTTGTATCGTGCATCCCCTTCACACCAAATTTTCCAAAACTCCTCATCCTCCGAGGATGAGGTATCACCACCCTCGCCGCGAGGGCCCACGACAACCTCCTTCCCCTTGCCGGTGATGGGGATGGAGTCTGGAATTCTCTTCCTTTTCCCCGAGCACTCGGAACGCTCGGCCCGCAATTCGTCGTGCATTCTGGCTAGCTCCCCCGAGCGGTTGCGAGAGCTTCATGAGCTCAATACTATGGGCCCCCCAGGGGCAATAGGGGAAGTAGCCTCGCGGGCCGCCCCGTACATCAGATCTTCAATGTGGCCCTCACCGTGGCCAGCATCCTCCCCACTCCGGCGAGCGCCCCTGCCGCCATCACCACGTCCCATTCCCCGACAGGCACCTCTCCCTCTCGGGGCATTGGGGAGTTGGATACCTTGCTGTTGCTGCGGTTGCTGCTGATTACCGCCGGCTTGGTGAGCGTGCAACATCTCTACAATGCTCTAGGCATCAACTCCCGCTATGAGAATGTCCACCTACGAGCGAAAAACAAACGAGCATAAAAAATGTTGTGCTTATAAAACAAGGGAAAAGCTCAAAAGTTCGTTCCTGTGCTAAATGTTAGAACTGTTAGTTCCTAGAATCTAACCATCACGGAACATGGTCCGAGCGGGAGGATTGAGCACCATCTCCGGAGGATGCACTAACCCATAGCGGAGCAGCACTTCCTCATCCCTCATTAACTCCTTAGCCTTTATCCACTTCTTCTCGTTTTTCATGACGAGGGCCAAGTTCTTAGCCCAACGCTCGAAAAGTTTATCCCCTGATCTGTTCCTAACCAGAGGCCCCTCTCCGTGAACTATCCACCCTCGATGAGCCCTAAAAATCCCCCCTGGCGCCCCCTGTAACACCCCAAACGGAGGATGCCACATCCCCCGCACTAAGACCCAGACCCGGTCACGAAATGGAAAGTCCATGCCCGAATCCGAATCAAAACGAACGGGAGACCAACTCACACACTAGGCTAGGCAGATCTAACTCGACAGACTCAGAGCGCGGAAGCAATTTAAACAATTATCATCAGATAGCGGAAGCAATTAAATTAACGTACAAAATAAGTGACGGGTTCAACTAGCATAGATACCTAGTCCCGAATCTCAAATCATCGCAACGTAATAAACCAATATAAGTATCAGCAGAATAGCTAATTACATCTAAATGCTAGCATAATAACACCACACGGGTTTAAGCCTAAGTAGAGCATAAAACATAATCTCCAAAAGCGAAATAAGAATACATAACATAAATAGAGTATGTGACAAATGCATCTTAACACCAACTAAACCGACAAGTGTGACCCAGAAGACTCACATCCGCCTGGCTCAAGCCAAAAGAAACCTGTAACTAAAAGATAAAATGAGGTGTCAGTCAACTGACTGAGTGAGGGGACTAACGCACACCCACTGTATATATATAGAGCATAGCACATATCAGAAGGGTGGACTCATGAACCGGAGATAGGTGTTGCATACCAAAACATTTCCAAAAGTACCCAAAAGATAGTTATATAAGATTTAGAAAACATTTTAGAACTCTATCTCGATTCATGATTCCCAGACAGAACAGATCACATGCTCGGCGAGTACGAGTTTCTAACCCTTACTCCCCAGAACATATCAAAACATAAAATACCAAATCAATCCAACCGTCACACCAATGATGGAGGAGATGTACCATCCCCAAACCATCCATAACAGACATACCCTCAAGGGGTGGTGAACCCACAAGAGTCCTCCCCGGCCTTAGCCGAAGGCTCAAGATACCACACCTTCCCTACAGCACGGGTCGCATGAAGATATCTCAAATGGAACTACGCATAGGTATATCCCCGACGGCCCTAACCGTCCCGGGGGCTCCTTACCCATATCTGCTCGGATCCTCATACATACATACATACAGATGCCAATATTTCATGGCCAACTCGCTACATAATCACAACACAACTGTTTTTCCAAAATAGCTTACATATGCTTCAAAAACTGGTTTTTTATATATATTCCTACGCTGCAGGGATAGCCCGCCCACGCAGGACTCACACACTTACATTCCCACGCTGCCGGGATAGCCCGCCCACGGAGGAGTGCAAGCATAAGATCATAAAAATATCATATTCAACACATACATAACTATTGTAAGGTATACTCGCATGCAGGGGTAGAAATCAGCATGTAAAGGCTATAGGTCGCATAACTATACAAAATCCTAAACCTCACCTTGTGAAAGTAGAGTCTGAGAGTGTGAAGGGCCAAACACTCTAAACCTCGGGCCCACCGGTACCACCAAACTCTGTGACAAGACATACAGAAGCCCAGACTTAGACTCTATATGAACCAAACAAGACGCACGGCGTTGCTCAACATGATCGTGGTTATGCATAAGTGTTCATGTTGTGCTTTGATATGGTGTCATGGTCATTCAAGGTATATCAATGCTCAACAAGGTCATATTTACAAGCAACCAACACGCAATTCCATATCCAAATATGCAAGATCCATTTAGGAAGTCAATGTATTTACAAAATGCATATTAAATCATCCAATGTCACAGGGTTCAATTATATTATTAGAATTAAGCATCAAGTTCATGTCGAGTTATAAAGTGCATAAGTTAGAGCAACTTGGTCATATAAACATACAAAGTTGTTGTATGTAGATGGCATGCTTGATACAATTAAAGAGTGCATCTAATTCACTTAAGATCATACTTTACAACTTCACAACATGTTTGGTACACAAGCTCAAGTCACATCCATAGTTTCATAAATATCACACTTACATCCCCTAAGTCATTTATAAAAGTTTAGAATTATTACACGTACATCCCCTTAGTTGATTGCTAAGCATAATTGTTCGTTTAAAGTGTTTATACAATTATTCAACTAGGAATTAATTACTTACAAGCATGACAATTATCAATTTATCGTAATTCTAAATATACCATTTTCGAGTAGTAAGAGTAAATCAAGATACTACAATTCTAACTCCTATCATGCATCAAGTCTCAAGTTGTTCAAGCATCTTTCATGTATCTCAATTTTATATTTGAAACACAATTTAAAACAAACCTAACATTGAGAACGTCTCAAATTCATATAGAGAAATCACAACATGTTCGTTCTTCTAAAATATCATTCAAGTTCATCTAGTCACATAAAAGATTAGTTTCTAAATGTTACACTAACACCCCTTCGTACTTAACAAATAACGTAAATTCATCACATCGGATTCAAATTGTAAATCGAAACATTCATGCATATCACAATCCATTCAATACATGTTTTCATATACGATTGGAATACATCTCGATCAACAAACCAACAATAACCAATTTATTTGCACTTAAAACAATTAATTCAAATAATCATAATTATGCAAAATAATTCGTAATAAATAGATCGAGTGTCCGATTAACGAACGGAAAGTGACGTTGAACTCACCACAATGAGAAGAACATTCTGACCAGACGCCGCCGGAAGGCCACCACTGTAGCTGCCGGAATTTGGCCGGACCACCGCCGAAAGTGGCCGGAAAAATCCCAAAAAATCAGTCCTGAATGAAGTCTTCGTGCCCGTTCCGAATCCTCGATCAATTTCTAGAAATTCCAAGTCAATCTCCTCCAATTTCAGATCTAAGAACACGAAAATCCTAAAATCTTCAAACTCAAATTACTTCCAAACCGGTGAACCAAAATGCGATCCGAAAGAGGCGTTGTCTTACCCATGACGAGCTCTTCGAAAGCCCTAAGGTAGCTCGCCGGAAAAATCCTCGGAGCTAGCGCCGCCGTTACACCGCCGCTATGCCGCCGCCGTCAATCGGCCAAATCTGGAGTCGCATGATCACTGGCCACTAGTTCTCGTCGTTCTGAACAACTTTTGTGAAGAGCCCAAGGCCAAAAGACGGCCAGAAAAGGCCCCCGTTGGCCGCCGAAGTTTCTGCCGCCGCCCACGTCGCCAGAACCACCACCTACGGCTAAGATCTGGTGCAATTGATGCCGGAAATGAACTCAGGGGGTCGAGAAACCTTGGAAACCATCAAGCCCCGTCGAAAACCACCGCCGGAAGGCGGCGAAATCACGCCGCTACAGGAACGGGCGGCGTCGCCGCGAGCTTCAGGCGGCGCGTGCGGCGCCGTCGCGGCTCCGATGGCCGCGCTGCCAACGTCAAATGAAGCGCCGGGATGTCCTCTTACTGGGTCTTGGGCGCGTGTCTCAAGAGGAGGGCTGGAAACCTCCGCGAAACGCCGGCGAAGTGGTGGCGGTCTGACAGCTCCGCCGCTGCTACTGAAATCCGGCCATAACTCCACCACCGTTCGTTGTTAGGCCATGAAATTGGTACTCTTGCGTACGTCTCTCTGAGATAATCGAAATGGACTATTCGTTTGTTGAATTCCGTCGAGAAACGATCGAGTTATGGGCTCGTAACCGAAGCCGCGAATAGTGACCGCGGGAGAGAGAGTGGGAGAGGAGAGAGAGAGAGAAAAGAGATTGGGAGAAATGTGTCTTGTGCACAAACTATATACAACCGGGTATCCTTATCGCGTAGCAAAGAGAAATATCGCGTACAAATAATCGTAAATAAAATCGGTAAAGTTACGACTAAACATTCGAGCTCCGAATTAATTTTATAAATTAAAATGAAAGAGATAGATTTACCAACTAGAGTTTAATTCAATTTAATTTTTAGAAACCTTTTATACAATTTAACGACACTTCGTAAACACATGATTGATAATTAATCTCAAGGAATTCAAGTAAACCAAAATTAAACAAGTCAAGTAACATGATGGATTTAAAATCAACTTAACCATTAATTTTAGAATAATCCGAATGATCACATATTAAATTGAATTTACATTAAATGACATAATTCAACAACTCTTAAATTAAACACACACAAGTGTAGAGACTTACTTGTTAATATCGTCAGGACGCCCTTCAAGAATACGGGGGCGTGACACCCCCACAAAGAAATATTTCCCCTTCCAGTTCTCATCGTACGAGGTCGAGGGCGAATCAATCATCTTAAATCCAGATTTGGCTTGGGCGTAATAAAACCCATCTGTCGGAGACGAGCGCGGCGAGCGGGCCACCTGGATTAGACTGTTGAAGTTGTCTGTCGAGGGTTCATGGCTTGTGACCTTCATCAGGATCACAAAAGTGTTTATTAGGGCTATGCCGTTTGGAAGAATTTGAGAAGGGCTAAGTACGAGGTAATTGCAAATATTGGCAACAGCGATCGGAATGGATACCTCAAACCACCGGCCAGCACGGAATCTAGATAGATGGTCATCATCCCCGGCGGCGGACGGTTAGCCCTTTCCCCCTCCACAGGAAGGTGAATTGGGAACACTGCCTCATCCCAATATACCTTAGCCTTCAAATCTTCTAGATCCTCGAGCATCAGTATGCTCTCTATTTCATCTGGGGTCCTATCAGTTTGGTGAGGATTATTTACCCTCACATGCGTAAGCGTTCCTTCCCCTGGCGACGACGTTTGCAACTGAATATTTGGTTGCGAACTAGTTACATTTTTTTAACCGAAAATTCGGTTGCAAAGTGATGTGGCTTACATGCCATGTCTGCAGCCTTTTGCAACCGGAAATTTGGTTGCTACTTCGGCTGCAAAGTATTCGGTTGCAAACTCGATTACGGTTGCAAGCTCGGTTACTAAATTTTGCAACCATGGTTTTAGCAACAGAAATTTTTGGTTCCACTTCGATTACAATACGGTTGCAAAATGGCCTTTTCCGGTTGCTAAGTCGATTGCTAAATACATGTTTTCTAGTAGTGAATTGACTAAAAAGTTACGATAAACCCTTACAATTTCAGGAACGAAATCAATTTCATGATTGCCAGCCGTCCAAATCCATGGTTGATACGCTGCATTTCTCTCTACAAATCTTCCCCAGGTATCCCACCTTGTGTTATCATGGAATGGATAACTATCAGCATAGGAGAGGTCTCCAACAAACAGCTAAGCCTGTCCTTTGATGGGATTCAGCTCGTAATGAGTCACTGTCCTACTCGAATCACGCGTTTGACCAAGATCACCTGAATTCAACCATTATACTTCATATTCATATAAATTAGGATGACTTGTAAATCTTTTCATATTTTATTGTAGACCTTCCACATTAACTAAACAATGGCATTACCATACCTATAAGCCCAAAAGTATATGGAATATCAGGGCTTGATTGAGGAGGAGTTACGAACCAAAATTGTCTTGTCACATTCCCCGTTCTTACTGCATAGTAGTATTTTGTATCAAACTGCATATATAGTTATAGTGATCATTCCA
This sequence comes from Lantana camara, assembly GCA_037501455.1. Lineage (NCBI taxonomy): Eukaryota > Viridiplantae > Streptophyta > Magnoliopsida > Lamiales > Verbenaceae > Lantana > Lantana camara. The sequence continues at coordinate 87,998,222 of CM074856.1, forward strand.
ATCATCAAATAGAAAGTTGCTAGATGAAACTTCATTGAAAAATACAATACTCATAAAGATTTGATTGGGAAGTGAAAAGAACACTTCGGTCCTTTGAACGCTCGCATTACAGTCCCCATGGATGCTTCGCGCCAGGGCTCCCTCTTTTCCATGCTAGGCACCCTCGGAAATCGCACCCCTGTGTCCCACGCTCGGACGCCCATCGCCTGCGACCTCTTGCCAGAGGCCCCTCGAGCGTATTCAACGCTCGGGTTGGCACTTAAAGGCATTTCTCTTTTCGAGGGTCGGTTCCGGTAATGCGGAGTGTCTCTCCCGGGAATTTCAGAGGTACGGGGAGCATAATTAGCCTCCTACACGATCATCGCTCGCCAACCACTTCTGAAACAGCGGAGGCGCGCACCTCGTACCTGCCCTGCTATAGGCTTTTCAGAGCCATCACTCTCACACCATCTCAGGTCGCCACGTGTTAGGGCAACACAGGTTTGGGACCACTAGGTCAAATTACCCAAAGCACCCTCACCCCTAACATATAAATAGGGAGAATCACATGGTTTCTTCCCCCAAGTCATCTTCTTCACAAAAACCACCTGCACTGAACTAGGGTTTTTCTCCATTGCTGCATAATCCAAGCTTTGCATACTTCACCATTTCACCACACATTCATCCTTGGTGTTATCCTAGCTGGAAGAACCCACGCTATCAAGGAAACCCAGTTCCTGAGGCACTATAGCCTGTGATGGTCTTCCCTTTCCTCTAAACAAATCTTGAAAGTGTTGGTTGCATTTTAGGAATCCTTTTCCCGCACCATCATATATATACTTTTTTTAAAAAACACAGACGGAATTCCGAGGGAAAACCCGTCGGAAACATTTAATTTCTATTTGTTATATTTTATGTTTTTTGCTTTAGTTTTTCATTTAATAGAAAACTATATTATTTAAAATATATTTTAACTTTTATTTTTAAATTTTATATTTGACAATATTAAAAAAAAACGATTGGATTCCCCTCGGAATCCAGTCGGAATTATTTACTATTACTTGTTAAATTTCAAAATTTAAAAAAACGATTGAATTCCGACGGGATTAATTTTTATATTTTTAAAAAAATATCAAAACTCATCGGTATACTGTCGGAATTCTCTTGGAATAACCGACGACATTTCGACGGAGTGTTTTCCTCAGAAATTTCCGTCGGAATTCGCAGGATTTCTTGTAGTGATATAAACAAGTTCATAAGACATATATATCAAGTATATCACATATGTACCAAGGCCAGTGTAACATCCCGCTCGTCCTATAAATGAGGTACGTCACTTTTAAACCTTTTTATGTGTGTAATTATGTGATTTTGTGCTTTACACGGCCCTATTTTGAACTCTTTAAGAGTTTAGGGGCTTGTTTGCAATTTTCTCTTTCTTTGGGTTTTTCGGTCATTCCTCGTTCAATCGAGATTTCGACCTCTTTGACCCCTTTAACGCGTTCGGGGCAGCGAGACGAGTCCGTAGACTCTGAGTTTGCCCAATTCTGACTTCGTTAGCCCTTTCTACCGATCGTTTCTTCGCGCGAGGACCGGGATAAATATCGATCTTCATCGTTTTGCGTGCCACAAACTCCAGCTTCAGCTCTCTCTCCCTCCTCCAGCGATTCAAACACTGTTCACACACACTCGGAGGTGTGTTTTCACACACAATCCAAACTTGTTCGTTTCTCGACGGATTTCGACGAACCACTAGTGCTTTTCGACGGGCTCGACGACGCGGTCACAACCGTACCAAGAACTCGGCCAACCGGCGACCGACGGCGGAGAAATCGCCGGATTTCAGTCGCGCGCGGAGGGTGGTGGTGGACCGCGGCTTCGCCGCCCATTCGCGGCGGTCTCTGGTGGACTTCCGGCGACACGCGCCACCCACCCAGGTAGAGGAGCTCCCGGCGTGAATTTCTGGACAGACGGCGCCGCCAACGGGGCGGCGAGGAGGCCGCACGCGCCGCCTGAAGCTCGCGGCGGCGGCGGCGGTTACTGTAGCAGCGTGTTTCGCTGTTTTTCGGTGACTTTTTCCGACGGGGTTTGGTGGTTTCCGGACGTTTTCGACCTCCTGGACTCATTTCCGGCATCAGATTGAGACGAATCGCGGCGGAGATGGCCGAACCGGCAAGTGGCGCACCGGCGGCTTTTCGGCGGCGGATTTGGCCCTTTTCCGGTGGGTTTTTGGTGGTGGTTCCTTCACGGAAGTTGCTCAGAATATTGGAACGTAGCGGATGGTGTTGGCCCCGACTCGAGAACCGGCCGGCGGCGGCGAACCGGTGGCGGACCGGTCTGGACCGGCGGTCCGATTTTCCGGTGACTTTTTCCGGGTTTTGGCTTGGGGCTTTCGTAGGGCTCGTTACGGGCTTTCCAACGGTATGTCCGGAATTTATTTTCGTTTGGCGGTTTGCGTTTAATTTCAGTTTTCGTTCTAGGGTTTCGGTTCGGTTTTTCTTTAATGAAGTCTTGTGTGTTTGGTATTTTCTGAATTTGTTTGAGGGCTTTTGTCGAGCAGGCCGAGGCGTACGTTTCTGTCCTTCCGGGGATTTTTCCGACCACCGGAGGTGGTGGTCCGGCGGCTGCACGTGGCGGTTCGGCCGGCTACGGTGGCGACATTCCGGTGACTTTCGGTCAGCGGGTTCCTTTCGTTGTGGTGAGTCCAACGCCACTTTCCGTTCGTCAATCGGATGTCCGGTTGATTTTATGTGAATTTTTGAAGTTGTTGTATTTGCTTTCGTTAATTGTTTTAATTGTAATTTCGGCCTTGTATGAACTATGAAATGGAATTTGTGAATTGTATGATATATGGAAGCTTGATTCGTGTCTTATTGAATTTAATTGCCTCGTTATTTGCCTACTTATTTGAGAATAATTCTTGTTTAAGGGGTGTTAGTGTAATTTTAGAAAACTAATTGATTATGAATTTTATGAAATGTAAGGAATGAATTATGAAAATATACGTTGTATTTAATTTGAATGAATTGATCAAGTATGCTAATTGTTAGAATATCGTGAGAATTGTCAATGTATAATTTATATATATTGTTATGTAATTCATGTTTAATTTCGTGAGACTTTGTGCATAATATGATTTGAATTCTTTATGTCTTAATTTATTCTATGTAATTAATGTTAGGAATTTTATAAGCTATGCATATTTTGATATGTATTACGAATTGTAATATGCTCTGAATGACTTGATTGAATAAATATGGATTATATGTTGCATCATTTGTATTCGTGAGCATGGCCGTGCGTCTGTTTGGTTGTTTTGGGAGTCTGAGTCTGTGTTGTGTGTTCAGTTGTTCAGGGGTTGTTCAGGGAGTGTCTGTCAGCTGTCCGGGTTTCAGTGGGACTTCTTGGCCATTGTTTTCCGTGCTCGTCGGTGTACGGTGAGGTTTTCTTTCTTTTAGTTAAAGCGACCTAAAACCTTACGTGTATTTTGAAGCCCGCATGTGAACTATATATATATATGTATATAGATATGTGTTCGGATATGTATTTTGTGGGAATTGGTCCCTTTTGTTATGAAAGAATTGGAAAATGTTTTGTATATATATATAAGCTATTTTACGTTTGTTTGGAAAAGTTTCGACAAGTGTGAGTGTGCGTGAATGTGTGTGTGAGTTTAAGCAGGGCATGATTTGCGGATAAGTTTCGTCTGGTAAGTGTGATATGTGTAAGTGTGTGTGTATCTGTGTGATGGGCCCCGGAGATTGTGGGTAAGGGAGACCCGGGACGACCATTGGGGTCGCCGGTTACGACCCCTGTGCACTTCTCCAACAACGGGAGACTTAGTTCTTCTATGCCGACGGAGCGCATTTTGGCTGGCCGTCGAAGGAACCGGGCGGGATCCTCCGGTTCACATGTTTCGTTCTGTGGAGGGTTGAGAGGGGCACCTCTCTTCCCCAATGGTGTGGCGGTGGGATTGTTTATTGGATTTGTTTCTGTTTATGCTTTGAGCAAGTGTAAGTTAAGCGTGAACTCTCCGAGTTAGTTTGATTTCGATTTTGAATTTAGTTCGTGAAACGGGAATGGATTAATAATTAATAAAATTGGTTGATTTTGGCCTTTGGGCCTTAAACTCTTTTATATATTTACTATCACGGGAAAATGTTTTAGATTGCAAAAACCAGGCTTGGTTCATGAACTTTTAAATTTGATATATGCTCTGCTCGTATGTATATGTATGGGTGCGTGTGTTAGCCCCCTCACCAGTCGTTAGGACTGACCCCTCTTCGTTGTTTCTTTTTCCCCCCTTCTTTTGTTTGAGTTGCAGGTTTGCTTTGGGAGCTCGTTGGTGCTAGGCGGTTGAATCGAGTCTTTCGTTTTGTTCGGGTTGAGTCGGTCTTTGTATTTGTATAGGTTTTGCATTCGTTTGAATTTGATTTAATTTGTTTAATGTATAAGTTTAATTTATTCGCTTTGTTATGCCACTATGAAGATTTATGTTTAAGTTTGGAATATACGAATTTTCGGGACAGGTTAGGACAGGGCTTTGATTAGTTGAACCCGTTTTGATTGTATGCACTCGGGACAGGTTAGGACAGGTGAGTGGAACTAGTTGAACCCGTTTAGTTGATGTTTATTTATTTTCTGGATTGTATGAATTCGGTTCGTTGCATGAAATTTTTGAAAGTTCATATTTTGAAATGCTTCCGCATTCTGCTTTTGTTTTCTCTTGCGTACTCTGTACAGGGTCTAGACCGCCTAGCCTTAGGTTGGATTTTGGTTTGTCACCCGTTCGCTGTGACTTGGTGCGCGTGCGGATTTCCCATTTCGTACACGTGTCGGGCCATAGTGCGGGGGTGTGGCGCCCCACCGCTCGGGGTGTTACATCTTGTGTGGTATCAGAGCTACCAGGTTCAAAACCGGTGCTCTGGAGTCGGGTCGTGTCAGTTTAGGCCGTACGGCATAGGAGTACTTGTGCATTGCATTCGTTTAATGTGAAATATTGACTTCTCTATATGAATTTGTCTGAGCTTATGTGATTATGTGTACACTATGATTACGATTTTTATAACATTATCATTGTTATGCTTTAAAATTTTGTAAATTATGTGTTGCATCTGCATTTAGTTGGTGCTCTTAATTGTTTTCATTATATGACATATCCATTCACTAACTCCCATGCATAAATACTTATTCAAATTGTGAATTGTAGGGTGACTCCTTGGCACCAAAATTGTAATTGATCGTGACAACACTTCCCACTTCTACCAATTGATGAAAGAGGATTTGAGACTTCCATCTTCTGACTACTTGGAGCAAACGAATCTCAACAAGAATTCAGTCAGGGTTCGATGCTAATATAATGGAAACAGGTATCATGCATTCATAGCACATGCATCATGCATTGGATTAAATTGTAATTATTCTGATCTTTTTGTTCTACGTGCTCGATTGTTTTCTTGCTGATTAATGAGTATATGCCATTCACATCCCTAACCCTACATGCATTAGATTCGTGATTGTATTTTAGGTGGTCATCTATCTGATTCACCAAGTGCTGTCTTAGTTGAAGCCTCATTGGAATCCGAACAGGGGTGATCAAAAGTGTACGATTGATCTAACCAGCTCAGAGTATAGGGAGGATGAAAGAAGATATTTGTCTACGATGGGGATATTAGATCTTTTGATTATCGAGGTGCTCGGGAGTAACATGTTTTATAAGGACACCAGGATTTTTAAACTCTGGATGGCGTGAGGTAGCAACGAAGAAATCGAAGCAATTGTACCATTCAGACTTCAGAGTCATTCAAGGGAGGGTCAGACTATTTTAAAGACATTAACACGAGTAGTTACACTTGTACTAAGGAAAAAGGGAAAACTTTAAAATAAGGAATTTCGTGGCAATGTTTTTGAAAGCCAACTTCACCAAATTACGAGGACGGGAGCATCAGTTAAAATGACGGTGGCAAAGTGGGATTGATTAAGGATTCTCCATTGATCCCTTCATGAACGTTATAAGAAACCTTACCGATGATGGAGGCAGCAAATTTTATTTCTCGCGAACTTTATCGGGACTTCGGAAGAGCCTACGGATCACTTGGCTCCGACAACTAATTGAAACGGTTCGAGACCCTTTTGAACCAGAGGATGCGAGGAAACATCAAAGAATGTAAAATGGAAAGTTGGAACTACGGTCAGTTAAGGAATCGATTATTCGTTCAAGTTAAAGAAATTGTCAACCACAACTTCATTGCCACGGTGAACGGTACATTAAACATTCATGGCATTTGCACACATGCATTGCATAAGTAATTATATTTTATTTTGTTTGACGTGTGTGACAACGTGTGTAATAACGTGACTAATTGATTTAATTTCGTAATTTAAAGTTTTCTGTTGTTTGTGAACTCTTGCCAACTGATTTGATTGCATGCTTGTGTAAATTATTTGTGCCTCTATGTTTAATGTTCTTGATTGCTTATTACCCCTTTCATGCATATACATATATTGTAATCTTATTTTACAGACATTCCATCGCGATATCCCCCTTGAGTTGAGCATGGATGATGTATGTATACTCTAGGGACGCCGATATCAGTTATGATAAGGTACACTAAACATGCATCACATATTTTGCGTCTAGTGTTTGCTCCAATGTGTGTTTGTTTGATTGCTGAGTAAGTGAACCTGTGTGCTAGAGAGTTGTTGAGATCTCTCTCTATTTATGTGTTAGGGAGATGTGGGATTCTCCCTATTTGTATGATAGAAAGATGTTGGATTCTTTCTGAGTTTTGTGCACAAGAGATGCTGGATTCTCTTGTTCTTAGGTATTCGAGGGTTGCTGGATTCCCTTGGATTTAGGGTTTGAGAAATGCCGGATTTTCTCAAACTAGATTGTCTGAGAGATGTGGAATTTATCAGACTTAGGTTGAGAGACGGGGTTCTCTCAATTCTGTGCCGGAGAGACGGGGTCTCTCCCTTGTGTGCTGAGGAACGGGGTTTTCTCTTTTGTGTGCTGAGAGACGGGGTGCTCTCACTTGAGTGTTGAGAGATGGGATTCTCTCTTGTTTGCTGCCGTTGCGTGGTGGGTGGCCTGACTTCAGCCAATAAGCGATGAGGATGTGACGGTGGCGAGCTTGGAATGCAGTGACCTATGGGTGATTGAATGAAGTGATCAGACAGATCTCTGTGGCTACCAAACCCTGAAGGGAGATGATGTCATCAAAGGGGTAAAACTTTACAGCCAGGGCTATGACTATACGATTTTGGGGAGAGTGATGCAGGTAGTCCAGATCGAAGCTCTTCGACTCAGCAGTAGGACCTGAGGACAGGTCCTTTTGAAGGAGGGAAGTTTGTAACATCCCGCTCGTCCTATAAATGAGGTACGTCACTTTTAAACCTTTTTATGTGTGTAATTATGTGATTTTGTGCTTTACACGGCCCTATTTTGAACTCTTTAAGAGTTTAGGGGCTTGTTTGCAATTTTCTCTTTCTTTGGGTTTTTCGGTCATTCCTCGTTCAATCGAGATTTCGACCTCTTTGACCCCTTTAACGCGTTCGGGGCAGCGAGACGAGTCCGTAGACTCTGAGTTTGCCCAATTCTGACTTCGTTAGCCCTTTCTACCGATCGTTTCTTCGCGCGAGGACCGGGATAAATATCGATCTTCATCGTTTTGCGTGCCACAAACTCCAGCTTCAGCTCTCTCTCCCTCCTCCAGCGATTCAAACACTGTTCACACACACTCGGAGGTGTGTTTTCACACACAATCCAAACTTGTTCGTTTCTCGACGGATTTCGACGAACCACTAGTGCTTTTCGACGGGCTCGACGACGCGGTCACAACCGTACCAAGAACTCGGCCAACCGGCGACCGACGGCGGAGAAATCGCCAGATTTCAATCGCGCGCGGAGGGTGGTGGTGGACCGCGGCTTCGCCGCCCATTCGCGGCGGTCTCTGGTGGACTTCCGGCGACACGCGCCACCCACCCAGGTAGAGGAGCTCCCGGCGTGAATTTCTGGACAGACGGCGCCGCCAACGGGGCGGCGAGGAGGCCGCACGCGCCGCCTGAAGCTCGCCACGGCGGCGGCGGCGGTTACTGTAGCAGCGTGTTTCGCTGTTTTCCGGCGACTTTTTCCGACGGGGTTTGGTGGTTTCCGGACGTTTTCGACCTCCTGGACTCATTTCCGGCATCAGATTGAGACGAATCGCGGCGGAGATGGCCGAACCGGCAAGTGGCGCACCGGAGGCTTTTCGGCGGCGGATTTGGCCCTTTTCCGGTGGGTTTTTGGTGGTGGTTCCTTCACGGAAGTTGCTCAGAATATTGGAACGTAGCGGATGGTGTTGGCCCCGAATCGAGAACCGGCCGGCGGCGGCGAACCGGTGGCGGACCGGTCTGGACCGGCGGTCCGATTTTCCGGTGACTTTTTCCGGGTTTTGGCTTGGGGCTTTCGTAGGGCTCGTTACGGGCTTTCCAACGGTATGTCCGGAATTTATTTTCGTTTGGCGGTTTGCGTTTAATTTCAGTTTTCGTTCTAGGGTTTCGGTTCGGTTTTTCTTTAATGAAGTCTTGTGTGTTTGGTATTTTCTGAATTTGTTTGAGGGCTTTTGTCGAGCAGGCCGAGGCGTACGTTTCTGTCCTTCCGGGGATTTTTCCGACCACCGGAGGTGGTGGTCCGGCGGCTGCACGTGGCGGTTCGGCCGGCTACGGTGGCGACATTCCGGTGACTTTCGGTCAGCGGGTTCCTTTCGTTGTGGTGAGTCCAACGCCACTTTCCGTTCGTCAATCGGATGTCCGGTTGATTTTATGTGAATTTTTGAAGTTGTTGTATTTGCTTTCGTTAATTGTTTTAATTGTAATTTCGGCCTTGTATGAACTATGAAATGGAATTTGTGAATTGTATGATATATGGAAGCTTGATTCGTGTCTTATTGAATTTAATTGCCTCGTTATTTGCCTACTTATTTGAGAATAATTCTTGTTTAAGGGGTGTTAGTGTAATTTTAGAAAACTAATTGATTATGAATTTTATGAAATGTAAGGAATGAATTATGAAAATATACGTTGTATTTAATTTGAATGAATTGATCAAGTATGCTAATTGTTAGAATATCGTGAGAATTGTCAATGTATAATTTATATATATTGTTATGTAATTCATGTTTAATTTCGTGAGACTTTGTGCATAATATGATTTGAATTCTTTATGTCTTAATTTATTCTATGTAATTAATGTTAGGAATTTTATAAGCTATGCATATTTTGATATGTATTACGAATTGTAATATGCTCTGAATGACTTGATTGAATAAATATGGATTATATGTTGCATCATTTGTATTCGTGAGCATGGCCGTGCGTCTGTTTGGTTGTTTTGGGAGTCTGAGTCTGTGTTGTGTGTTCAGTTGTTCAGGGGTTGTTCAGGGAGTGTCTGTCAGCTGTCCGGGTTTCAGTGGGACTTCTTGGCCATTGTTTTCCGTGCTCGTCGGTGTACGGTGAGGTTTTCTTTCTTTTAGTTAAAGCGACCTAAAACCTTACGTGTATTTTGAAGCCCGCATGTGAACTATATATATATATGTATATAGATATGTGTTCGGATATGTATTTTGTGGGAATTGGTCCCTTTTGTTATGAAAGAATTGGAAAATGTTTTGTATATATATATAAGCTATTTTACGTTTGTTTGGAAAAGTTTCGACAAGTGTGAGTGTGCGTGAATGTGTGTGTAAGTTTAAGCAGGGCATGATTTGCGGATAAGTTTCGTCTGGTAAGTGTGATATGTGTAAGTGTGTGTGTATCTGTGTGATGGGCCCCGGAGATTGTGGGTAAGGGAGACCCGGGACGACCATTGGGGTCGCCGGTTACGACCCCTGTGCACTTCTCCAACAACGGGAGACTTAGTTCTTCTATGCCGACGGAGCGCATTTTGGCTGGCCGTCGAAGGAACCGGGCGGGATCCTCCGGTTCACATGTTTCGTTCTGTGGAGGGTTGAGAGGGGCACCTCTCTTCCCCAATGGTGTGGCGGTGGGATTGTTTATTGGATTTGTTTCTGTTTATGCTTTGAGCAAGTGTAAGTTAAGCGTGAACTCTCCGAGTTAGTTTGATTTCGATTTTGAATTTAGTTCGTGAAACGGGAATGGATTAATAATTAATAAAATTGGTTGATTTTGGCCTTTGGGCCTTAAACTCTTTTATATATTTACTATCACGGGAAAATGTTTTAGATTGCAAAAACCAGGCTTGGTTCATGAACTTTTAAATTTGATATATGCTCTGCTCGTATGTATATGTATGGGTGCGTGTGTTAGCCCCCTCACCAGTCGTTAGGACTGACCCCTCTTCGTTGTTTCTTTTTCCCCCCTTCTTTTGTTTGAGTTGCAGGTTTGCTTTGGGAGCTCGTTGGTGCTAGGCGGTTGAATCGAGTCTTTCGTTTTGTTCGGGTTGAGTCGGTCTTTGTATTTGTATAGGTTTTGCATTCGTTTGAATTTGATTTAATTTGTTTAATGTATAAGTTTAATTTATTCGCTTTGTTATGCCACTATGAAGATTTATGTTTAAGTTTGGAATATACGAATTTTCGGGACAGGTTAGGACAGGGCTTTGATTAGTTGAACCCGTTTTGATTGTATGCACTCGGGACAGGTTAGGACAGGTGAGTGGAACTAGTTGAACCCGTTTAGTTGATGTTTATTTATTTTCTGGATTGTATGAATTCGGTTCGTTGCATGAAATTTTTGAAAGTTCATATTTTGAAATGCTTCCGCATTCTGCTTTTGTTTTCTCTTGCGTACTCTGTACAGGGTCTAGACCGCCTAGCCTTAGGTTGGATTTTGGTTTGTCACCCGTTCGCTGTGACTTGGTGCGCGTGCGGATTTCCCATTTCGTACACGTGTCGGGCCATAGTGCGGGGGTGTGGCGCCCCACCGCTCGGGGTGTTACAGCCAGAAATCGAATTCAAAGTCAAACGGATCATATACGAATCAAAATGCAAATAAATCAAAGTTCAAGTATTTAAATCCTTCGCATTCAACATATATCATAAGATTAGCATATAAAAGCATAATAAATAATTTAATTGCGCACTTAACTCACACGTAACGTCATACCTGGACGGCCGATCGGATGGGGCGTCACAATATAATTTGCCCTTAATAATATTAAATATATTTTTCCCAAACAACCACATAAATGTAATACATGAAAATTATTTCTCCGTACTAGTCACATAAAAGCATGCCAAAATCCGACCATTTTACCTTTCCCGACTAGATCAGTTTATCCGACTAGGCTAGCTTATGGCTGTTACATTGGTCATGAGACCCGAGCTGGAATTTTTAAGAAGCATGACTATTCTTTAAATTACAAAGAAGATTGAAAACACAATTTTCACAATTCACGGCTAATAAATGATTACACAACACCAAATTGGTCAATTTCATCCTAAAACTCTAGAGGCAGGGGTCTCTTGGATAGAGTTTTAATTGTTATTCTGTTCGAACCCAAATAAATTGATATATGTAGGAGAAACCAAAAAAACTAGAGGTAGGGGGTTTTTACTTGAGAAAATAATTTTATGGGACTAAATTTGAAATTGTTACAAATATGTCTTAAAGGACTAAAAGTGCAATATCTCCTATGATTTAGTGGATGGCGTTTGATGGGGGCGAGTAAGAGTCTGACTGGAGATTACATGCCACCCCAATATATGGGAAACGGAAACGTAAGGCCCCAATTCTGTGCTCGAAAAGGCTCGTTTTCTCTTCCAAACTAACGCATTAAGGATAAAAATGCAGCTTCTTCACGCTCCGTCTTCTTCGAGTCTGGTATTTCACTACTCCACATCGCAGCCAAAAGGGAGTAAGTTTCGCTCTATGCAGCATATCTCTCTCCAGAATCCATTATCCGCTTAGAAACTAACTTCAATTTGTAACTTATGTAGGACCAGTGCATTTGGCTGGGAAATTGCTCATTGAACCGCTTACTGTTACTTTATTCTCATATCAAAGACATTTAGGGCCTGCATGGTTTTCGTGTAGTGATCCAGTATACAGCTCTATCTCACCTAAAGCTGCTTCATCTGAAGGTGATTTTGTTTCTCTGTCTATCGTGGTTAAGCGTTTGAAAATTTTCGAGTGTCCTGTTATACAAGAGCTACGACATTTCCTATGTATTTATATATGCTTGTTTTCTTGGCTCAATCAGAGAGGAAACCATTATAAGCTCGTATCCTGTCATTATGATTTCATTTTCCTGGCTGGTACGGGTCCTTTAAAAATTATCTTAATAATCGGTTTACCGGCATTAGTTTTCTGTTTCACTAAATTTACTGAAAATTGATTGCTTTATGGAATACTGATGAGTTGTTAATATGTGCTATAATCTTGTAATGCTATTGGTTGCGTAAAATCCAAGTAAAGATGGAAATTGCCCATGGAAAATCTTTTTCAATACATAAAGTGCTGCATAAATCGACAGGGGTTTGCTGATATATTTGTTGCAAGCGTGGAAACTTGGTTAGATTATATAGAAATCTGATAAGATAATAGAGCTTGAGAAATGCATTCTTAGATTGCTTCCGAATTAGTTGTAACCTTGTTTTCCCTATTGAGCCTCCCTTTACTTGTGGAATAAAATGATGGTCTGTAATGAACAATTAGATGTGGGAACACAGAATGGAGAAGGAAGGACGATGATAAAGCCTGATATGTTGGAGAAGTTGAAAATCTGTCGAGACTAACAGGATTTGAAAATGAATATGGAATACAGTAACCCCAAATTTGATTTTCTTCACAAGTCAGTGCCTGAGTTATTGTAAACTAGTGGTTGCAGAAGTTTATCTAGAAAGTAGGCAGGCTCATGGTTGATATGAGAAAGGGATATAATACCTACCAGAAAGGATTAGGGGTTTTATTGTTTATCAAACTGAGTCAAACATCTATTATTCATACTTTAAGGTAACTCTGTTTGCTTATAAGACTACTCTACTTCTTGCTTACAGCAAGTGCTGTGGTAATTTTGTGATTTATGCTGCATCTGGAATGACAAAGGAATTTTAGAAAAAATATCAACTCACTTTATTCTGTTGACTTCCTCCAAACATCACATTCGTCAAAAAATCGAGGGACTTGTGCTCTTTGGTCCTGTAGTCTTCCTGGGGGTACATTCCTTCTTGCTAAACCTGCATCTAAACAATGAATCTACTTCTTTAACCCAATCTTCTGTACTCATGTTCTGTATTATTTGTTAAATGAGCATGAAGAGTTCCTTTTGCACCTATGTATTGCCGGCTAGTATTGTTCTTTTATATAACTTCGCCCTGCTCAGTGATGTGTAAATCATGCATGAAGCATCTCCGGACATGTGTGTCGCATTTGACCCTTAGATAGTGTCCTTTAGTTTGTCTCATCAGTTGATCATGCAAGTTAACTAAAGCATGGATAATCAAAAATACCACATCTTAAATTCCAGCTCATTAGGATTGATGAGTTCATGTCATCATAAAAATCGGAAATTCTTATTTCCCAAACTAAAGCTTCACTTTCAAGATACAATCTGAAAATTGAATTAAGGTAATAAATAGTACAAGATAAGAGAATTTCCCTTGCTAACAAAGGCTCAACATACTACTACTTGATGCAACATTGCAAGTTTGTTGGATTTTAAATGCTCAAAAATGGACACTTCTAGGAAATTTAGTACACTGTAACAATCATGTCTGCGGGCATTTACTTGTTTCACTGAGGTTTCTTCATTAGATCCTCAGTAGTTTGAAGGACCATTGTCTTGGGTACTGGACGGGTGTTCCTCTTCAGGCTTCAGCCTTCGTAGGAAATGAAGAAATATTCTTTCAACCAGATTTTTTATGAACTATTGCTCCGCCCTGGGATTAGTTTGAGCCCCTTAATGAGATAATTATTTGGCATCACTTCATTTAGCAAATCAATCAGTTACATTGTTATGTTCTGAAACCTCGGTTAATAAGCAAAACTTTGTCCTTTATTCTTCTATTTAGGCAGTGTATTTAGAAGATGCTTTGCACCTATCATGATCCTTCATTTTCAATTTCATCTAACCAAACTATAATTGCAGCTGTTGCCTCAGAATTAGCAAGTCAAACAGCTGAGGCGGATGTCCTCAAAGCCTTGTCAGAGATAATTGATCCAGATTTTGGTACTGACATCGTCTCATGTGGGTTTGTGAAGGATCTTAATATCAGCATGTCATCGGGAGAGGTTTCTTAAGAAATTGGATTTGATCAATTTGTCTTTTACATATATAGATCAACGCATCATCCGACATTCTCACTTTGAATCTCAGGTTACTTTTCGTTTAGAGCTCACTACACCAGCATGCCCAGTGAAAGACATGGTAGATGAAATACTATTGCTAATACTTATCTCTTGTACTTTCTAGCAGTATTTTTCACCAAATTTAGCTTATAAGGTTCTAAAAATAACCCAGAAAGTTTGAGAGGAATCTGCTAGAGAGAAGAAAATGTAGAAGGAGTAAGACTATAGTCCTCTCACATTCTACTTGAAGTGGCAACTGACTAAACCATTTTTATAATATTGATATAAATATTTATATCTTGTCATGCTTGTAATTATCGAGTAAAATATGATATGCTAAACGAGAATATGTTGCCTTGCAGTTTGAGCAGAAGGCTAATGAGGTGGTGGCAGCACTTCCCTGGGTGGCAAAGGTTAAGGTGACTATGTCTGCTCAACCAGCAAGGCCTCTTTTTGCCAGCCAACTTCCAGCAGGTCTACAAACAATATCTAATATATTGGCTGTTTCAAGTTGCAAGGTAAAAATGTTATATAATATTCTAGTTCTGCGCTGAATTATTTTCTTGGAAGCTGGCTAACAGTTTCCTTAATCAATGAACCCTTCAACAATTGCAGGGAGGGGTAGGAAAATCAACTGTAGCTGTAAACCTTGCATATACTTTGGCTGGTATGGGTGCAAGAGTTGGTATATTCGATGCTGATGTGTATGGTCCTAGTTTGCCAACAATGGTGTCCCCAGAAAACCGGTTTCTTGAAATGGTAATTCCTCAATTATGAACTAGATTTGGTTTTAGCTCTCACTATATTACAATTGCATGGTATCTATTTAGAATTCGGAGAAGAGAACTATCATCCCTACTGAATACATGGGTGTTAAACTTGTATCTTTCGGATTTGCTGGACAAGGCCGTGCAATAATGCGTGGACCAATGGTGTCAGGGGTCATCAATCAACTACTGACTACCACTGAATGGTATGTTGTTTTTCCTGCATATATGGTCCTATTACGAGAAGCAGTTGATATGTAGATATATTTCCTAGAATTTGTTATAGTTCTTGAATAATGAAACACAATTTTTCTTTCAAAAATATTCTTGTTGGCTGTTTTCAGTTTTGTGCCACTCATTTGATCGAATCCCGAATGTAGAAGATAATTGTGGACTTGTTGAAAAAAATACAACAGGCGCATTTTTGCACCTTTTCTAACTGTTACCCCTTGGTTTCTACTTGTAAAGAATTCTAAAGATAGTCAAAAATTGCCTCTAAATCTGAATACATAAAAACTATATCTGCAACACAATAACTCACTAAAGGGAGGAATACCTATTCTAGTTTACTATTGAATTTGAATGAGAGCGAGATCTGCATCTATCACTTTTTAGGACCTGTCTCTATTTTAAACTTTCTTCTTATATTAAGCAATTATGTTGAAGCAGAAAAGTTTCAATCTTCATCTCTTTAGATTTGAAGAACATAACAGGTATTTTATGATAAATGTTTTATTTGAAGAAGAAAAATAATTAAACAATGGAATAAGCATCTAGACATCTTTATGCAGTACATGCCTTCTACTTAATAAATCAGGCGAAGTACAAAAATATCTGATGCTGCTTATCAGATTTTATCTTCTGAAATTTTACAGTCATGTTGTTATTCTTCAATTCGCCATATTGAATAGAACTGTAATCCTTCACTTATGCTGCTGATACCTTGAGAACTGGACTTGCTGATGTTACAATATTTGTACTCGATAGCAATTTGATCTTCTTTTGCATTTTTCTCATTCTGTTTGGCATTAATCAATACATTCTGTGACTCAAAATGTGTACTGTGTAGGGGTGAACTTGACTACCTAGTCATAGACATGCCCCCTGGAACGGGTGATATTCAACTCACATTATGCCAGGTGTTGCTTTGATGCTATTTTAATGAAATGAATGCATTGTTTCTTCTTTTGCTGCAGTTGACCCACTATTAATATTGCTTAGATATAACTAAACATGGGTTAAACTCTCAGGTTGTCCCATTGACTGCTGCTGTTATTGTTACCACGCCTCAGAAGCTAGCATTCATTGATGTAGCAAAAGGAGTCCGCATGTTTTCTAAACTAAAGGCCTGTTTCTTATATTCTGAACTTTCTCCATTTTATTGAGTCCGAGATTTCTGTAAAAATTTAGATACTGGTACTCCAAATATATCCTTGTGGAAATTATCTTGTGCTATATTATAATTGTAAACTGTGTTTTTCAGGTACCCTGTGTTGCTGTAGTTGAGAATATGTGCCACTTTGATGCTGACGGAAGACGTTATTATCCATTTGGGAGAGGTTCAGGTTCTCAGGTTGTTCTAATGCTTCAGTATCTTATTTGAAATTCAACACCCATCTTTTCGTATCCTAGAGAAATTTAGTATAACGGATTGAAAAGTCATGAAACATTTAAGGATTGAAGTTACTGTTTTAAACATTATCACAAGTTTTACATTTGTGCAGATTTAGAATTACTTCATGAAATGTACATATTTGCAGGTGGTCCAGGAATTTGGGATCCCCAATCTATTTGAGCTTCCTATAAGACCGACGGTGAGTTTCTTTCGTGGTCATGTTCTTATTATTGACATGCAAAGATACTTTGAGTTTCTTTCCTGGTCATGTTAGAATTATTGACGTACAAAGATAACTGGGAATTTTCTTTTCTTAGAATAAAGTATTCTGTAGATTAAGGCTTATTAGCTTGTTTTCCTCTACAGAAATTGTAGTTGCTGCTCCATGGGCTAATACTTATATACAAAGATATATAATGCATATACATTAAGTGTGTTTTTAATAGCATTCATGTCCTAAGAGAACATTGGATGTGCAATTGTGACTTGCATATTAGATAAATCAATCTTTCAGAGGACACAGAGAAGTTTCAAATAGATTTTCGATAAGTCTCAATTACGAATAATCACTCCACTGTACGTCTGCAAAAATTGTCCGACTTTACTGTTGAAAATTTTCTTTATGATAATATAAGCATTTTCAAATTAAGAGATAGCGGAATACCTGAAGTAGTTACAAAGGTGATTAATTTGACAGCTATCAGCTTCTGGAGATAGCGGAATACCTGAAGTAGTTGCTGATCCTCAAGGTGAAGTTGCACGAGCATTTCAGGATTTAGGTGTCTGTGTGGTGCAACAATGTGCGAAAATCCGCCAACAAGGTACCTTCACTTCCTTCTTTAGTAGTTTGAAGGTAGACTATGAATCCACTAGTCAATGGTTGATATCAGTTTGGCCTTCGTGTCAGATGACTGCTGATCTAAGGTTGCTTTTGTGCTTGTTTTATGCAGTGTCAACAGCAGTCACTTATGATAAATCTATGAAAGCAATCAGAGTCAAAGTACCTGAATCAGAGGAGGAGTTTTTTCTACACCCAGCAACTGTGAGGCGAAATGATCGATCTGCACAAAGTGTGGTATGTAAAATGTTCAATTAGAGCAACAGTATGCTGTATTTTTTTGTTTGGATTTAGTTGGATATTAGTCCAGGAAATGATAATGAAACCTGATGACCTTTCCTGTAGATGTTACTATACAACTGCCCTTCCTAAAAAACACTCCATTCATCTTTGCACTTAAGCCTCTAACCACAATTGAGCTCTATTCTTTCACATCCGTGATGCTATGATAGACCATGCTGCTCACTATCATAAACATTTGACCATGAGGAAGAAGTCTGATGGGTCCCTCCCTGCCTAAATTCTTGTGATCACAACAAGTACATGGAAAGGCTGCAGGGTTCAGAAATAAATTTTCGAAGTTCACACTATTTTAGGCTGAATGAGAATTCTATCAAGTTACTCCGTTCCAATATCTAGTTGGATCATCATATTCTGTATATATTGAATGAGCAACACACCCGACTGGCTAAAATTTGTCTAATTGCTGTCACTGGAGCAGAACAATAACTCTACAGAAATACGATCTGTTCCTTAGATTCTTGAGAAAAGCATACAAAACTCAACTACAGGAAAGTGGAAAAGATCACTGTTGAAAACTGTCAAGTCCAATAAATAAAAGGGTCATTATTCCTCATCATGGAGTAGGTAGCTGTGCTCTGAAACCTGTCAAAGAATTGATCATATGGCTGTCCGTCTAATATGTTTTTCCCAAACTCTTCATTGCTGATCCAAATAGGATGAATGGACTGGTGAGCAGAAGCTGCAGTACACAGATATAGCAGAGGACATTGAACCTGAGGAAATTCACCCCATGGGGAACTATGCCGTATCCATAACATGGCCTGATGGATTTAGCCAGGTATTCTATCGAGCATCTTCCATTGATTAACAATCTTATTTGACATATATATATCTGTTCAAAGCCTTTTATACAAGTCAAGAGGTCTCATGACTATTAGCCAATCTTTTCTTCAAAAAGATATGAATATGAGCATTGTGGAGTTTCTAGCTTTCGAACTTGCCATCTGGTTGAAGTGAAAACTGCCATTATTAGTGATATACTTTTCTACTTTTTAATACGTTAGTGGTGTTCCAAATGATCCATTTTAAAAGCACAAGTGAGTGCCTTAGGAACATTCCAGTAGTCATGATGGTAATCTAAATATAGGTTAATGTGAAAATACGAAAGTTGGATGCTTATTGCCTGAATTGCTATTTTGGGATGTAGGGTTGATGGGATGTATGTGTAAGTAGATACTATAAACCAAATCTTTGCTTCTACTCTTCATATGGTAATTTGCGGCTGCCCTTAAAGTGGAGGTGTCATCACCTCCCTCCCCCTTATTATGTGAGGTGTCGTACTTCCAAACATTGGTTTCTCTATCCCCAAAGTATAGAGAGAGAAAGAAAAAAAAAAAAAAAAAAGAGGAAGAATCCAAGGTAATTTGCATTGTTTTATTCACCTTCATGCCCATCCTCAATCAAGCTCATTGCCTTGTCTCTTTTGCAGATCGCTCCATATGATCAGCTGCAAATGATGGAACGTTTAGTTGATGTTCCTCAACTTTTGCACCAGTAAAACAGCTTGAATGATGCTCAAAAGTATTTGTCCGGTCGTTTTGAAGTTCAGCTAAGTTATTCACCAAAATCTGGTCGAATTGTGAGCAGCATGAGTACTCTCACCAATACGAGGCGGAGCTCGTTATTTGTCCTTTAGCCACAATTTCAAGTTGTATATGTATAGGAGTTGATAGATTCTTGTTAACCGGTTGTTATTGCAATGAAAGAAAATGACTCTTGCATGATCGCATCCTTTCGATTTTCTAGTGTCTTTCCTTTGAAATTCTTTATGCGCTCAATCAGCCAGATAAGAGGCGGGAAAGAAATAATATGTAATAATTTGGTGGAAAGGTAATTGGAGCATATCACCGCCAAACAATACATATTGACAGTTACCGGCACGCCCAAAAAGCAATTCGAACACGAAGCGCTACAAGCTGTTTGAGGAACTATCGAATAATATTTAAAAGGAAAAAAAAATTTTGGTCATCCGAACTATGATCGTTTTTACATTTTACCATCCGAATTAAGTTCCGTTACAAACCACCATCTATACTTTGAAATTTTTACAAAATAGCATCTCTGATCACTTTTTAGTGGTTTTTCTTGTCTAGAGAGTAAATCAGTGACGTGCATCAATTGTATTTAAGGGCATAATTGTCATTCAAAATGTGAGGCCCCGTCTCTTTGGCAATCCAGGTATGACGTCACAAGTGAGTTTAATTATATAATTTAAATGTTTTAATTGCAATTACGTGATGTCACATGCTCTACGTGTCAACTTGATCTTTATTTTAAGTTATTTATTACCCTAGAATTTAATTATTACGTGATTGGACTCAAAAGTCCATTTAATTGAAGTTTAGGGACCTAATTACTATTAGGGTTTCTAAGCCGTTCTTCGGCTAACTTGAGCTCGGGGATTCGGATTCGAATTCCAACTTCGCCATTGGATTCGTTTCGACGATTCGGATCCAACGAAACAAACCTCATATTTTTCTTAAGCCGTTTGAACTCCCTACTGATTTAAATTCTAACCGATTGAATCGAACCCTCCTTGAATAGGACCGAACTAGTTTTTCTTGCCATAAGAACCGAACCACTCCATTCTCTCCCTCATTTGTTCATCACATTTTCAAGAGGAAAGAAGGAGAAGAAAAGGATTTTCCCCAACCTCACACTTTGACCTCAAGCTTCATATCCGTCTCTCGTCCGATCAACTGTAGCACCCTGCACGGTGGGTCACCACATCCCCCGCACCTAAGCCCAATCCACATATGAGATGGAAAACCCGTACATGAACCAAGTAGAGGCGAATGAGAGACATATAGACCCACACCTAAGCTAGGCGGGACGTAAACCCTGCAACACAGACAAACCCCAAAATAAATACGTATGCGGAAGCAAAATATACATTCAAATATTAAAGCACGAGCAGCAGGTGACGGGGTTCCACTAACATAGGTACCTAATCCCGAAAGGAAACATAAATCATAAAGCATACGGGTTCAAATCCGTCCCTAGAAGCCTGTCCCGAAATATAACATATCGAAATTGTAACGCCCCAAATTCCGGAAGTTCAGGTAAGCACGCCACGAGCGGGTCTTCAGGAGTTGGGAGGTTTAAATTTAAGTATTTCATTCAATTAATTGCCCTTTCGTTATATTATATGCATAACATTTCTACGCATTTACATGAATCGTCATTTATATGAATTATATGAACTAAGTGACCTAAATGAATTAAATGTCCTTAATTACTCTCTTGTGTAAATTCTTGGATTTAATTGTAATTCATGATTTGGAGCTAAGTGAATTGTTCTGTAGAGATGAGACTCAATTGCATGCATTAAAATTGTAGAGGGGCTTGTTTGAAAAATGTGGTGATTCATCCCATTTCTTGGAAGACTTTAGATTAATTAGACATTGTATGTATACATGTACCTTATATGCTTGATCATCATTTTCATCCAATTTCTACACACACACACACACTAAATACCGATTAAAACACCAAGGAGAAGGAGGAAATTTTATCTCATTTTCAAGCTAAATTCTTGAAGGATCATTGAAGCTAGGAGCATCCTCATCATAATTTCTCCACTTCATCTTATTTCTTGCTTGAATTTAAGGTATGGCATGAACTTGGATGAATTTCTTGTTTGACATGGAAGTAGGGTTCATGAATTATGTAATGAATTCTTGCAATATTTGGAGTTAGAAGCATGTTAGGATCATGAGAATTGGAAGTTGCATGGATATATTGAAGTTCATGAAGATTGGAAGCATGTGTATATATGGGGTTTTGAATGATGAATTCTTGATGATTGATGCATGTTTCATGGTTTATACGCTACCTAAATGATGTCTTTAAGTTATATACATGTTATATGATTGTTTTGGAGCATTTTGGTTGAGTTTGCTTTGGGTTTTCATTCCTTTTCTTTCTTATCCGAAGCTACCCCTGTTTTGCCCCTTTTTCCAGCCCTGGAAGGGTACCCGGGCGGGTACTTTTACGCTGAAAAGCTTCTGGACAGCTTTACCCGGTCGGGGAACTTTTCCCTTGAATTTTACCCGGCCGGGTACTTCCTCATCCGAATGCCAAATGACCTGATTTTTGAACCGTTGGAAAGCTCTTGAAGTCTAGAACAACCTCCAATTGGAATCACCTCAATATCTTTTTCCATTTGTGAGATATTAACAATTCTTTTTGGTGTCGCTGCTTTACCGAAAAACTGTATTCACCCAACTTCAAGCTTACACCATTTTCTCCTCGCTTTGAACTAGAAAACGAGCCATATATCCTTGGAAATCCCTTTGTGTATAGTTTCATTCCCAACAAACAAAAATTAATTCCAACTTCTACAACTCAAGATATTTCCATTTTCCTACAGCTTGTGCGTTTTCGAAATTGTCGGGTTTTGCAAAACTTCACCCACCTTCTTATTGCTTTCCTTTCACTTCCTTAGCTTCCGAATGTGACTTATATGCATTATATAATTGGTTTATTGATAATCATGCTCTTATTTGACATTCCTTAAATTGTTATTGCATGATCTATTGATACATGACTTTGCCGTTCGTCTTAAATGGTTCATAAGAGTCGAGTTTCACGCACACTTGTCCTTGTTACACAGATCTCGGTCCCGAAGTCGAGGAGCACGCTCCGTAGCGCGTATTCTTGTTCTTTTATCGGTACAGGTGAGGTTTAATTTTAGATATATAGAACCCTTATAACCCTATGTGATGTTTTCAACCAAAAGTAATTATATATCTATAGTTTCAAACCTTATGATTTTCAAATGATTTCATGAAACGTATTGAACGGATTGACTGATTGATTGGGCGAGTACATGTATTGTTCACTGTGGGCCTGAGGGTAGTGTATTGAGCCAACCGGGAAAGCATGGGCTGACGGGTAACTCTTGCACTATCCTCACCATTTTGGGATCACCTCTGAATCCACCAGGAGGTTTGGTGGAGGAAGAAATCCCGTGCGTGGGAGTCATGTTCCCGACGTACACCATGATTGGATGGTTGGGTCTTGCAAGCCCACCATCACCCGGAGGAAGAAGGGTTCATGAAACTGCTAATTAATTGCACGTATTGACTTGTATGCTCACTTAATAAATTGAAACTTTCATGATTGTACACTTTTGGAGAAAAGTTGGAGAATGCCCTCACTCGCCTGGCCACGGATTGAATTGATAATTGATTGAATTGTTAATTTGGAATAGTTATAATCTCGGGCGAGCCTATGGTATTTCTTGAACTTATATTGTTTTTTTATAAAATCTTACCCGAGATTATGGCTTGCATGATATGTGCGTTTATATTTATTTAAACCCCTCACTTAGTCTGTGGTAGACCGACCCCTCGCATTTTCAGGTTTTGCAGGTGGAGTGCTAGGCGGGGTTTGAGTCTTTTGTTAAGTCTAGCATTTCATTCACATGTTGGTATTTGTATAATTTTGAATCATGTGAAGCCTATGTATATTATGGTTTGATGTTGAAGGTTTGAGAATGCATGTTTATGGAAATAAGGAACAAGAATGCTAATGGAATGTATGTATATTGCTATGCTTTCATTTGTGTTGATGCATGTTTGTACTTTGAGGGTTAGTCCCGCCTAGCTAGAGAGTCATTTTTTTATTGTCTCCCGTTCGCTATAGGCTTGATTCATGTATGGGTGCTCGTTCCATATGTGGATTGAACTATAGTGCGGGGGATGTGGTGCCTTTGCGTTAAGGGTGCTACATCCTAAGGTGGTATCAGAGCCCGGCTGCAAAACCGCGGTTCGAGTGTCTTGTCTTGTGAGTCTAAGTCATACGGCATAGGATTATTTGATTATTTGAGAGTCTAGCATCTTATTTGAAACTATTTGACCTTATTTGAATTATGAGATTTATGTGTTCTATGAACTTAATTACCTTTATTCATACTTGTTAATCAAACATGCATGTACAGTGTTTGTATTTCAGGATGCCTCGTGGAAGGCCTCGCAGAGAGCATTCTCCCGGTCATCGGCATCACCGTCGTGATCGAACTCCACCTCCACCCCCTTAAGCGTAACCTCAAGATTTCTTAAACTCTATGGTGCAGCTTATTGATCAAAGACTAAGAGATTATGTGATTCTTCAACGGAAATGACATGCAAGCCGAGCAATGGCTTAAGAAGGTGGAATGAATTTGGGAACTTATTCCTTGCGAGGCTCGAGAGAAAGTTAGGTGTACCCTTACTTTGATACAAGGAGAAGCTTATTCTTGGTGGGAAAGCACCAGGATTGTTTTAGATGCGGCCGAAGAAGAAGTCCCATGGGAGGTTTTTACAAGGGAATTTAGAAACAAGTTTATTCCTGAAGCTGTTAATACTAGTACTTGGAAGAAGGCTACCCAAAAGGCCTTGAAAGTGGAAGACTCGGTAAATGCTCGAAGATCTACTTATAGGTCGAGTCAGGGTTCCAGCTCGGGATTAAGGCCGAATTATAATGCCGGGAAGAGGCCGATAACCTATGATAACCCTCCACCGCAGTCTAAGGGTCCGATGAAGAAATTGAAGCCTCAAGTGCCACAAGTACCGGTTCAGAAAGCTCCTCGGACCACGCCTGTGATACCACCACCTACGGGAAAACTGGGTTGTTCTTATTGTGGGTTACCTACCCATACCTATGAAGGTTGCCGGTGCCGTTTGAATTTATGTTTGATTTGTGGGAATGCCGATCATAAAGTGGATACGTGTCCAGATAGACGGGATCCACCACCTGGGGGTCAGAGGCCGCTTATTAGAGCTCGTGCATATGCCTTAGAAGGTGAGGAAAGGGATGAAGACGTAGATCCCGCCGCCGTTGTTGAAGGTACCATTTGCATTCATAGCATGAACATACATACCTTGTTTGATCCGGGGGCTACCCACTCTTTCATTTCTTGTGATATTTCTATGAAATTGCCCCTATGTGTTACTCTTTCTTCTGCTTATTATGTTGTGAGTACTCCTTTTGGTGGTAGTATAAAAACTAACCGGGTTTTTAAAGAGGTGCCGATGAGTATTAAGGGTCGGGTTTTCTCTACGGATTTCATTGAATTATCTATGTCTCGGTATGAATCTATCTTGGGTATGGACTGGTTATACAAGCACTGTGCCACCGTTGATTGTCGTGCTAAGAGAATTCAGTTGGGTTCAGAAGTTGTCACAGGTCGGAGTTCTAAAACTATACCTTTATTATCTTTCTCCGAAGCTCAGAAATTGGTTCGTGATGGGGCTACGGGATTCATAGCTTACATTCTTAATCAACCCAAGGATCAGATGAAGTTAGAAGAGACAGAAGTGGTTAAGGAATTTCCCGAAGTGTTTCCGGAAAATTTAGATTCATTACCGCCGGAAAGGGAGATAGAATTTGTGATTGACTTGTATCCAAATGCTGAGCCGTATTCTAAAACTCCCTATCGGATGGCCCCGGCTGAGTTGAAGGAGTTAAAGGTGCAACTTGAGGGTCTCTTGGAAGTCAGATATATTAGACCGAGTTCATCGCCGTGGGGAGAGCCGGTATTATTTGTGAAGAAGAAAGATGGTACCTTGATGATGTGTATTGCTTACCGGGAATTGAATCGGATGACAATTAAGAATAAATATCCTCTTCCACACATCAAGGAGTTTTTTGATATACTCCAAGGATCAAAAGTTTATTCGAAGCTTGATTTAAGACAAGGGTATTATCAATTACGGATCCGAGCTGAGGATATTCCAAAGACGGGCTTCAATACGAGATATGGGCATTATGAATTCGTGGTTATGCCTTTTGGTTTGACGAATGCTCCCGCCACTTTCATGGATATGATGCATAGAATTTTCCGGCCTTTTCTTGATAAGTTTGTTGTGATCTTTATCGATGATATTATGGTTTTCTCCAAGTCGGTTGAGGAACATGCAAGATACCTTGAACTCGTATTGAAAACTTTGAAGGAACACCAATTATTTGCAAAATTTAGTAAGTGCGAGTTGTGGATCGACCGAGTTTCTTTCTTGGGCCATATTATTTCGGGGAATGGACTAGAAGTTGATCCTTCTAAAATTGAGGCAGTTTTGAAGTGGGAGAGACCAAAGAATGCCTCTGAGATTAAAAGCTTTTTGGGATTGGCGGGTTATTATAGGAGGTTTCTGCAAGATTTTTCTAAAATTGCCGCCCCTTTGACTTGGTTAACAAAGAAAGATGTTAAGTACGAGTGGAATGAAAGTTGTGAGAAGAGCTTAGTGTTTTGAAAGAGAAATTGGTTTCGGCCCCAGTTTTAAGTCTTCCAGAGGGTCTAGAAGGTTATACAGTCTATACGGATGCATCTAGAGAAGGTTTGGGGTGTGTTTTAACTCAAAATGGCAAAGTTATTGCTTATGCTTCCCGAAAGTTGAAGGATTATGAGAGGAATTATCCGACGCATGATTTAGAGCTTGCCGCGATAATATTTGCACTTGGAAAATGGAGACATTATTTGTATGGAGTTACATTTGAGATTTTCACGGATCATAAGAGTCTCCAATATTTATTTACACAGAAAGATCTTAATTTGAGGCACCGGAGATGGATGGAACGGTTAGAAGATTATGATTGTGTGATCAAGTATCATCCCGGGAAAGCTAATGTAGTTACCGATGCTTTAAGCCAGAAAGTTGGTGTTTCGAATTTAGAGGTTGGAGAAGGTAGTAGGATTGAGCCTATTGTGATAAAAGCTCGGGTTTCTAATAGCTCCATTCAATCGGAATTGAAGTATAAAATGTTTGAGGCTCAGAATAAGGATTCGGAAGTTCAGAGGTTGGTTGCTAAGGCAAGAGAGGATCCGGAAAGTCCATTCGGGTTTGATGAAACTGGTCTTCTTCGTTTCAAGAACCGAGTGGTAGTACCCGATGAATTGAAAAGGGTATTGCTTGAGGAAGCGCACAAGTCGACATATTCGGTCAATCCCGGAGGAAATAAAATGTACAAGGACTTAAAGAAACTTTATTGGTGGTGTGGGTTGAAAAAGGATGTGGCCGAGTTCGTGAAATGTTGTTTGACGTGTCAACAGGTTAAAGTGGAGCATCAAAAGCCCGGAGGTCTTCTACAGCCGTTACCTATTCCCGAATGGAAGTGGGAACAGGTAACAATGGATTTTAAGTCCGGGTTACCAAAGGTGAAGGGTGGATATGATGGCATTTGGGTGATTGTGGATCGGTTAACTAAGTCTGCACATTTTCTACCGGTCAGGATGTCTTATAAGATTCGAAAGTTGGCCGAATTTAAAGTAGAGAGATTGTTCGCCTCCATGGGATTCCGGTGAGTATTGTTTCTAATAGAGACCCCCGATTTACTTCAAAATTATGGCAAGAACTTCAAGGGATTTTGGGTACGAGACTTCAATTCAGCACGGCATTTCATCCTCAAACCGATGCTCAATCTGAAAGGGTGATACGACATTTGGAAGATTTGCTCCGATCTTGTGCTTTGGATTTTCAAAACTCGTGGTGTGATCAACTTCCATTAATTGAGTTTGCATATAACAATAGTTACCAATCCTCTATCGGCATGGCTCCTTATGAGTTACTCTATGGTCGGAAGTGCCGGTCCCCGTTCTTCTTTGATTTAGAGGAATGGAAATGGACGAAACAAGAAGGGGTAAAGAAAGGAGAGAAACTTGAGAAATCTTCTAAGACCGTGAGAACTATGATTGAGAAAGTTCAGCTTATACAACAACGGATGAAGGCTGCACAAGATAGGCAGAAAAGTTACGCCGACGTTCGTCGGAGAGATCTTAAGTTTGAAGTTGGAGATCGGGTTTTCTTAAAAGTATCTCCAAGAAAGGGGTTTTCTCGTATTGGAAAGGGAGGAAAGCTTAACCCTCGCTATTTGGGTCCGTTTGAGATTCTTGAGAGAATTAGAGAAGTGGCTTACAGATTGAACCTACCTCCTAATCTTACCGGGATTCATAATGTCTTTCATGTATGTTAATTAAGAAAATATTATCCGGATGAAACTGAAATTCTCCCTGTTGAAGAAGTTGAGTTGGAACCGAATCTATCTTTTGTTCAACAACCGATTAAAGTTTTAGACAGGAAGTATCAAGAGTTGAGAAATCGGCAGATTCCTATGGTCAAGGTATTATGGAGAAGTGATAAATCTGAAG
Source organism: Lantana camara (assembly GCA_037501455.1). Taxonomy (NCBI): domain Eukaryota; kingdom Viridiplantae; phylum Streptophyta; class Magnoliopsida; order Lamiales; family Verbenaceae; genus Lantana; species Lantana camara. The sequence goes on from CM074856.1 coordinate 88,026,136, forward strand.
AAATGACATGGGAACCAGAAGAGAAGATGAAAAGGTTCCATCTAGAATTATTTATTTCCGATCAGTGAATCTGGGGACCAGATTCTTCTAAGGGGGGGAGAGTTGTAACGCCCCAAATTCCCGAAGTTCAGGTAAGCACGCCACGAGCGGGTCTTCGGGAGTTGGGAGGTTTAAATTTAAGTATTTCATTCAATTAATTGCCCTTTCGTTATATTATATGCATAACATTTCTACGCATTTACATGAATCGTCATTTATATGAATTGTATGAACTAAGTGACCTAAATGAATTAAATGTCCTTAATTGCTCTCTTGTGTGAATTCTTGGATTTAATTGTAATTCATGACTTGGAGCTAAGTGAATTGTTCTATGGAGATGAGACTCAATTGCATGCATTTCAATTGTAGAGGGGCTTGTTTGAAAAATGTGGTGATTCATCCCATTTCTTGGAAGACTTTAGATTAATTAGACATTGTATGTATACATGTACCTTATATGCTTGATCATCATTTTCATCCAATTTCTACACACACACACACACACTAAATACCGATTAAAACAACAAGGAGAAGGAGGAAATTTTATCTCATTTTCAAGCTAAATTCTTGAAGGATCATTGAAGCTAGGAGCATCCTCATCATAATTTCTCCACTTCATCTTATTTCTTGCTTGAATTTAAGGTATGACATGAACTTGGATGAATTTCTTGTTTGACATGGAAGTAGGGTTCATGAATTATGTAATGAATTCTTGCAATATTTGGAGTTAGAAGCATGTTAGGATCATGAGAATTGGAAGTTGCATGGATATATTGAAGTTCATGAAGATTGGAAGCATGTGTATATATGGGGTTTTGAATGATGAATTCTTGATGATTGATGCATGTTTCATGGTTTATATGCTACCTAAATGATGTCTTTAACTTATATACATGTTATACAATTGTTTTGGAGCATTTTGGTTGAGTTTGCTTTGGGTTTTCATTCCTTTTCTTTCTTCTCCGAAGCTACCCCTATTTTGCCCCTTTTTCCAGCCCTGGAAGAGTACCCGGGCGGGTACTTTTTGTGCATAAAAAGTACGCGGGAGGGTACTTTTTGTGCATAAAAAGTACCCGGGTGGGTACTTTTACGCCAAAAAGCTTCTGGATAGCTTTACCCGGTCAGGGAACTTTTCCCTTGAATTTTACCCGGCCTGGTACTCCCTTATCCGAACTCCAAAATGAATGATTTTTGAACCGTTAGAAAGATCTTGAAGTCTAGAACAACCACGAATCACCTCAATATCTTTTCCATTTGTGAGATATTAACAATTCTTTTTGGTGTCACTGCTTTGCCGACAAACTGCATTCACCCAACTTCAAGCTTACGCCATTTTCTCCTCGCTTTGAACTAGAAAACAAGCCATATATCCTTGGAAAGCCCTTTGTGTATAGTTTCATTCGCAACAAACAAAAATTAATTCCAACTTCTACAACTCAAGATATTTCCATTTTCCTATAACTTGTGCGTTTTCGAAATTGTCGGGTTTTGCAAAACTTCACCCACCTTCTTATTGCTTTCCTTTCACTTCCTTGGGTTCCGTATGTGACTTATATGCGTTATATACTTGGTTTATTGATAATCATGCTCTTATTTGACATTCCTTAAATTGTTATTGCATGATCTATTGATACATGACTTTGCTGTTCGTCTTAAATGGTTCATAAGAGTCGAGTTTCACGCACACTTGTCCTTGTTACACAGATCTCGGTCCCGAAGTCGAGGAGCACGCTCCGTAGGGCGTATTCTTGTTCTTTTATCGGTACAAGTGAGGTTTAATTTTAGGTATATAGAACCCTTATAACCCTATGTGATGTTTTCAACCAAAAGTAACTATATATCTATAGTTTCAAACCTTATGATTTTCAAATGATTTCATGAAACGTATTGAACGGATTGACTGATTGATTGGGCGAGTACATGTATTGTTCACTGTGGGCCCGAGGGTAGTGTATTGAGCCAACCGGGAAAGCATGGGCTGACGGGTAACTCTTGCACTATCCTCACCATTTTGGGATCACCTCTGAATCCACCAGGAGGTTTGGTGGAGGAAGAAATCCCGTGCGTGGGAGTCATGTTCCCGACGTACACCATGATTGGATGGTTGGGTCTTGCTAGCCCACCATCACCCGGAGGAAGAAGGGTTCATGAAACTGCTAATTGATTGCACGTATTGACTTGTATGCTCACTTAATAAATTGAAACTTTCATGATTGTACACTTGTGGGGAAAGGTTGGAGAATGCCCTCACTCGCCAGGCCACAGATTGAATTGATAATTGATTGAATTATTAAATTGGAATAGTTATAATCTCGGGCGAGCCTATGGTATTTCTTGAACTTATATTGTTTTTTTATAAAATCTTACCCGAGATTATGGTTTGCATGATATGTGCGCTTATATTTATTTAAACCCCTCACTCAGTCTGTGGTAGACTGACCCCTCGCATTTTCAGGTTTTGCAGGTGGAGTGCTAGGCTGGGTTTGAGTCTTTTGTTAAGTCTAGCATTTCATTCACCTGTTGGTATTTGTATAATTTTGAATCATGTGAAGCCTATGTATATTATGGTTTGATGTTGAAGGTTTGAGAATGCATGTTTATGGAAATAAGGAACAAGAATGCTAATGGAATGTATGTATATTGCTATGCTTTCGTTTGTGTTGATGCATGTTTGTACTTTGAGGGTTAGTCCCGCCTAGCTAGAGAGTCGTTTTTTTATTGTCTCCCGTTCGCTATAGGCTTGATTCATGTATGAGTGTTCGTTCCATATATGGATTGAACTATAGTGCGGGGGATGTGGTGCCTTTGCGTTAAGGGTGCTACAGAAATAAATCATACGGTACATATGAACGTTCAAACTTATACAAATTACAGAAGTGAGTATACAAGGACTCAAACTCGACAAAAGACCCGACAGACTCCGCCTAGCTCGAACTCTACGCAATCCTGCACACTAAAAGCAAAGTGGAGGGAGAGGGGTCAGTCACACGGACTGAGTGAGGGCCTACTCACACATGCTACCTATATATAAGGAGCAAAACATATTCAAGTAACACGGTTTGTGAACTCATGATAGTTTTTGCACACCAAACTTTGTCCGTGATACATACATATAGGGGTTTCTTAACAAAACAGAGCAAAACAAAGCTTAACAATTTCGTACGTATCCAAACATATCAAAACATACCTTATCATATCAAATCATTTCACACTATAGCTTATACTTTCAAAATATCCATATTTTATCTTAATTATGAGTCTATCCCCGTTTCACGAACTTTAACAGAGCATACATACATAACTCGGTGGGTACGAGTAACAAATCCCATCCTGGCTACTCATATGAATCATATCATATCAAACGAAACAAACATATCATACATACGTCCTTCTCCGGTGATGGAAGGGTTGCGCGACCCTAACCATCCATAAAGACGAGGTGTGACGCCCGGAGCGATGGGCCACCACATCCCCCGCACCTAAACCCGAACCCACATATGAAATGGATTTCCATACATGAGTCCAAGTCTAAGCGAACGGGAACCTACACTCACTCCCTAGGCTAAGCGGGACTAAAACTCGGACAGAGTGTGCAAAACAAACATATAAATAGGTGGAAGCAATAAACAGGATCTAAAGAGCTCTAACATATACACATATTATCATATACATGGCCTCACGACCCAAAAGATCAAGTATATACATCAAAATTTCATAATTCACCAAAATACAAGTCATGATAACAAATACATAAGAGGAGTATTCAAAAGGTAGGAAATATGAAATGCAACTCGACCTAAACTAGAAGTACAACAAGGCTCAAAACACTTTCCCGCCTAGCTCGAGACAACCTGCAACTGGAGGTAGGGAAAAGGAGGGTTAGTCAAAACTCGACTGAGTGAGGGGGCTAAACGCACACCCACACATAAATACATATAAAGCAGATCAAATAACAAAGGTGATGGTCATGAACCGAGCTAAGGTTTCTCATACCAAAACACTTAAAACGTAACATATAGTATATAAAGAGATCCTAACTCGATTCATAACTCATCAAACAAAACATAACATAACATAAAATCCGGCGAGAACGAACTATCCTTACTCCTTCAAAGATAACGAAAACCGAATTCAAATCATAAATCCAACCCCACATCCATGGTACATTGGGACAAACCATATCACATACATTACCAAACACATACGGGGTAGCTATCCCACGATATGCCTTCCCCGGTTATCCACCGAGGGCTCAAGATACCACGCCTTCCCAATCTCCATAGGTCGCACGTGAATATCTCAAATGAGAGCGTGCACAGGGGTCATAACCGGCGACCCAGTGGTCGTCCCGGGTCTCCCTTACCCACGTCTTCGGGGCCCAATAAACAAAACCAAACCAAACTCCCATCTTTCAGGGGCATAGCTCGCTCATACATATCATATACGAATAACGAATTTCAAAACATAGCTTACTTATGCCAATACTTATACGAATTTCGAAAACGTAAAGCTTATTTCACAAAATCATAACATAGCTTAAGCACTCGTATTTAATATATATAATATATATATTCGCATACGGGGTAAGAAAACAACACGTAATAGGTCTTAGGTTGCTTAACTAATACAAATGATCCTAACCTCACCTTTACAAAAATAGAAGAAGAACCGGGGCAAAAAACGGGCAAAGAACCACCTAAACCTTGGGTTTGACAATGTCCGGAAGAGGTTTTGAAACAAAAGAAGACAATACCCGAGACTTAGACTCAAATATGAGCCAAATAGATGCTCAGCAATGCTCATGAATGCAATGTATATATATGAAGTGTAAGAAAGTGTTACTTAAAGCTTTTAAATTCCTATCACATAAAATTAATATCAAACAAATCCATAAAATTAATTTAAATCATTTAACATATAGTACATCACATTCACATAGCATATAAATCAAAAACAAACAAATAAGAGACATAGGGAAGAAATTAATGAACCACGAAAGTCATGTGATGGGTCTGATTTAGAGGATCAGATTGCAATCACTTTAGAATTTGTTGGGGTGAGGAAACCAGTTGATGATCACCGGAAAAGATGGGGTTTCTACCTGCTAGGACAAACACGAAAACAAAGTAAGAAGTCCAAGCTAGGGGAACTGGGGGTGATTCCCAGTTTGGCTCTCTGACGCTCAAGTCAGATGACGAAGAGAAAGCAAAGAAATTACAAAGTTGCAGTAATGGCGAATCCTTACAGTGGTGAAGGCGAATACGCATATTTATAGTTGAGGGTCGGGGACCCTTTGGTAATTCGCCCCTTGTGGTCCTGTCCTAATGCTGCTCTAACACGTGGCATGATACGGAGAAACCTAGAAGGAATCTCCTGCAAAAGGTACTAAAATGGTGGTGCAGGCAATAGTGGTAGGTGCGCGGGCGTGTACGGGGTGTCAGAGAGCCGTTTGGGGGTTGGTAATGAGGGCCAGGAGCATGCTCGTGTCAACCTAGTGCCTGATGGGCTTGCGGATCCGCTTGGGGTTTAGCGCCAAAGCTTCATGATGAGGGGAGCTTGGCCCCTTTAGTCTGTTTGTATATGGATGGTTACCCGATGGTGGGATCGCTCCGAGGGTGATTTCCCTGGCGAAGCTGGGGTTGTTTGGCTACCCCATGGACGCTTGTTGTTTGAGTGGGTTTGGTCGACACGTGTCTCATATTGGCGGAGACACGTGTTTACAGGGGAATCGGCCATCCGAGGGCCATGGACGCTTCGTGGGGAAGTCTATTTGGAGATCGTGGAATCCACTTGTCACGCATTGGTTGGGCCACGTGTCAAAACGTGGGCCAAGAGTATTTTGACCCCATCATTTTGCCCCCCAATTCTGCAGTCCTTAGTAATAAGGGTTGTAGAATTTTAAACTTCTGAACGCTTCAAGAGAGACGCTCGTGTTAAGGGTTTCACGTGATGTGAAATCTTCTTTTGACAAGTAATTAAATGGAAGTCATTTTGAATGACCGCTCGTGGGGCCCAGTATTAAATGTTGATGTGCGAGTGGGGGCAATTCTCAAGGAAATGACACGTGAATCTCGGGGAGTGGGTGACGTTTCACCAAAGTGGGAGGTTTCCAAGGCGGGAAATGATTGCTTTTCAAAATCACTCCCCAAAAACCCATGCCGATCTTTCCCTATAAATAGGGGATTCTGCATCTCCTCCATATTCTTTACGCAAACAGGACTTTCAGAGCAAACCCCCAAGTTCTTCATCAATCTTCAAGCTTTTCCCGAAATTTCTAGGTAATCCTTTGATACTTCTGACTTCTGACTTCTGACTTGCTAACCCTTAGGTTGATAGGTTTAATCTTCCCAAGACTTTCACAATACCTTCATTAGCCTCCAAAATCCCTATATCTTCCAAAGCTTTCATATCTCCCTAATCCTTCAAAAGCTATGTCGAGAGACCACGTTGAAGAATTTGCCCGTGAAGTGGAGGAGATGGAAACCCAAAGTTCTTCCCATCCTGATTCTCCCAGGGATGAGGATTTGGATGCGGCTGTTTCCGCTATGGGGGAGAGAGATCCCAGAGGTGTTGAACACCTCTTTGAAGAAATGGATATGGTGATTGAGGCAGAGAGATAGGGAGGGATTCTGCCGGTGACCGAGAGGGCTACTCATCCTCACCGCTACTCTGTGACGGTTGCAGTTTTTGCCCCCAGTCAAGAGGGAAACGAGGCGGCTGGGCCCTCGGAGTAGCCTCTTGGCAAGCGTAAAAAGAGATCCAGAGAATCAAAAAAGCAGGGATCAGCCGAGGGGGAAGGCTCGGGCATACAAGCGACCGACAGGACCCCGAACGAGACCCCATGCAAGATAACCCATGGGGAAATAGTGACTATGATGGCCCCAGTATACTGGGATGACCGATTCCGTTGGAGGATCCCACCCCACACGAGCGTGCTAACAACCCTCCTCCTGGGGAGATGGCAGTTTTTATGGATTCAGTGACTTTCGGGGGCCTGAGATTCCCTATTCCCATACCTGTAGCCAATATCCTCAACAATCTCAATCTGAGCCCTTCCCAAATTGTACCCAACGGTCTTGCCCTCATACATACCTTTGTAATCCTCATGGCATGTACTAGACATGGGCCATCAATCCATAATTTCAACGCCTTATTCCAGGTGGCTCATTCGCCACGTTCTTCTCCGAGGGCTGGTTTTTATTACATCCAGGCGAAATCTGGTCTAAAATTGATCGGCTGTCGCTCGTCTACTTATGGCGTAGAATGGAAGGAGAAATTCTTTTTTGTTTGGGCTCCGGAGGATGATGATTTTGGGGTCTCTCGAGAGTGGGTTTTGCACGGAGAAGGGCCCATTGTTAGGCACCGTTTGACCTCCTCCCTTCCTAAAAATTGGCCCCAAGATTTGGCCGCCGCAATGAGGGATGAGGGTTGGAAGATACAAGCCAAGGATTTATTAGATGACGCGGAGGTCATGTTCTGTAATGCCCCTATTTTCCCTTTTTGCATTATGTGATATTATATAAATTTCATAACATTAGATGCATTATATTTTCACAAACTTATATGAAAGTATCGTTAACGTGAAATTTTACGTGAATTAATTGCTAATGTGACTAAATGCTCATATGTGTCCTTACTTGATCATTTATTTAAATGTATGGACTCAATTGCTTAATATGAGTTAGAGTTAAATGATCATATTCCATGGAATGAAACTTAATTGCATGAACTTACCAACTTGAGTACCTAATTGCATAACTTAAACTCTTGTGGACTTGAGTACAATTTCCCCTTCTTCTTCCCCCTTATTACATGATATATACACACATATACACATACAATTCTTCTTCTTTTTCATACAAACACAAGACACACATCTCCATCTCTCTTCCTGTAGCGCCCCAAGCTGTGGGGCACCAAACCCCCGCACTATGACCCGACACGTGTACGAAATGGGAAGTCCGCACACGCACCAAATCACAACGAACGGGTGACAAACGAAAACACACACACTAGCTAGGCGGTATCTAATCCTGTACAAAAGGAAATATACAAAGCCAGAATGCGGAAGTGATACAAATTACGAATTTTCAAAAACTTCAAATTTACGATCATAATTTATATATTCCAGTAAGTAGATAAACATCAATTAAACGGGTTCAACTAGACAAGCAAACCTGTCCTAACCTGTCCCGAATAACATACAACAGTAACGGGTTCAACTAATTCCACGAACCTGTCCTAACCTGTCCCGAACTACATATATCCAAATCATAAATGTGAACCTGCACATAACATGACTTATACAAAACTTACAAACAAAATTCGAAATAAAACACTTAACAACCTCAGATAGACCAACACAAACTCAACTAACATTAACAACCGCCTAGCATGAACTCGAACGACCTCCAAGTAAACCTGCACACTAAAAACGAAAAAAAGGGGAAGGGTCAGTCCAAAGACTGAGCGAGGGGCAACCCACACACACCTATATATATATAGAGCAAAGTACGTTCCAAAATAAAGGTTCGGGAATCCGGGGTTGGTTTTTGTACGCCAAAACATTTTTCCGTGATAGTATACATATAGGGGGGCTTAAAACCAGATAAACAAATCTTGACTCAATCGATACTTAAAGTGTAAATTCAGATTCATGCAGACTTAGCACACATATCAAAGCATATTTTATTAGCTTAAAAGTATATCAATTTTTTTCTTAATTTAAGAATCTACCCCCGTTTCACGAACTTAACCAACAGACATAACATAACAAAACTTGGCGGGTACGAGCACACATCCAAGCAACTCCTTCTTATCACACAAATGCATAGACAGACGAAACCAAAACAAACGTACCTCCTTCACTCCGGGTGATGGAAGGGTTGTACATACCCTAACCATCCACACCTATACATAATGAGCCGGGGGATCCACCCGCTCCTTCGACGGGTCACGTAGCACGCCGTCGGCTCAAGAAGACCCGCCTTCCCCTCGATCTCCCGAGGATGAGCTAAGTCTCCCTTTATGGAGAAGTGCATAGGGTTGCAACCGGCGACCCCATGGCCGTCCCGGGTCTCCCTTACCCACAACTCCGGGGCCCAACAAGCATATAAACACACATATCTCAGAAACTTAACTCGCCACACACAGACAGACAGACATATCTCATGCATATCGTACTTATTATATCGTACGTACATACCACACATACTCTTACCTCAAAATCATAATCAAAACGGAGTTTAAGCATACATAGGCCCATACATAGCGTTCATACTTTCAAACTTACGATAAATCCAACAAAATACGTAGCTCGTACATATTTACGTATACATAGAGGCTTATAAGTCGCATGCATTCAAAGAGAGCACATTGCAAGGGTATAACTATATCCTAACCTCACCTGGTACCAAACAGAGCTAAAGACACAACAAATGGTTCACTCCGGAACCTGCACGACTCACTTGTCACCACCCCGGGTGCACCTGTATGAACTGAGCACACAAAACACAACACAAAACTCAGACTTAGACTCAAACAACCACACAGAGACGCACGACAATGCTCATGAATGCACAGAACAAAATACACATGATACACATTAGCAAAACAACGATTTATAATCATATACCATGCTTCATATGAAATTCACACATTACAAGGTCAAATGGGTCATGTACTTAACGAATTATCCCAAGAAATCAAGCTATATCTTACAACATTTCCCAATAGATGAAATTAGTCAACGGAACATGTAACGAATCTCATTCAAGTCATGAAATGCATAAACAAAGGATAGCATAATCATTCAACCCTACAAAATCCCATATAATTCATACAATGCATAACCAATTCATATTTATGCGAATAAATCACTTCTTACTTCCAAGAGTGGCCAATTAATTCGTACATGGTACGGTAAATTGTTTCTAACTTTCAAAGTTTCTAATTAAGTCATTATAGACATAATAATTCCTCTTTTACTTAGCCAAGGTTGGTATAATCGTTTATCAAATACTAAGGTTTAATTAGTAGAAATCATACAAATTTACATGTTTATGAAAATTACACATACACCCCTTAAAGTTAAGAAAATAGCGAAATTTCAATATGTCGGGATTCAATTTGCAAACCAAAACGTCCATACATATCACGTTGCATTTCATACATGATTTCATATACAATGGAATTCATTTCGATCGACAATTCAAGCATATGACAATTAATTTGCATTTAAAATAATTAAATCAAATAATCACAAATACACAAATAAATTCGCAACAAATCAACCGGACATCCGGTTGATGAACAAGACGTGGCGTTGGACTCACCACACCAAGGCGGATAAACTGTCCGAAGCCCGCCAGAACGCCGCCACCGGAGCCGCCGAAACAGTGGCGGGCCGCCGCCGGAGCGTGCCGAAAAAATCCCGAAAAATCACCCGTGCAAGTACTCCTCGTGCTCGTTCCAATTCCTCAACCAATTTCTACAAATTCCAAGCCAATTGTCTCCAATTTCAAATCCACGAATACGAAAACCCTAAAATCTTGAAACTCAAATTACTTCCCAACCGGTGAACCAAAATCAAATCCGAAAGAAGCATTGTCTTACCCGTGATGAGCTCTTCAAAAGCCCCAAGCTACTCGCCGGGAAAAATCCCCGGAGCTACCTCCGCCGTTGCGCCCCCACTGCGCCGCTGCGAACTGCTGCCCACCGGCCAAATCTGGAGTCACGTGATCAGTGGATGATAGTTCTCGCCGTTCCGAACAACTTTCGTGAAGAGCCCGAGGCCAAAAGATCGATGGAAAAGGCCCCCGTTGGTCGTCAAAGTTTCTGCCGCCACTCCCATCGCCGAAACCACCACCTACGGCCAAAATTGGATGAAATCGATGCCGAAAATGAACTCGGGATAGTCGAAAACCTTGGCAAACACTAACCTTCGTCGAAAAAGACCACCGGAGCGGCGGAATCGCCACCGCTACAGTGCCGCGCACCGCCGCCACGAGCTTCAGGCGGCGCGTGAGGCTCAACCGCGGCCAGGATGGCCTCACCGCCAACGTCCGAGGCTGCGCCGAGACGTCCTCATCATGGGTCTGGGGCGCGTGTCGCCGGAATCCCACCGGAAACCGCCGCGAGGGGCGACGAAGTGGCGGTGGTCCGCCCTCTTTTCTGCCGCGACTGTAAATAGCTGAAACAGGCCTCCTCCGCTCGTCGGTTGGTTAAGATCTTGGTACGGTTGTGACCGCGTCGTCGAGCTCTCCGAAATGGACTATTGGTTCGTTGAATTCCATCGAGAAACGAGTGAGTTCTAGGTAGTGCGTGAAATCACACCTTGGGTGTATGTAAATGTCTTGGAGAGAGAGAGCGGGAGAAGAGAGAGAGAGAGCAGCTGATCCGTTTGCTCGAAAAACGAGGGTCCGGTTGTTTTATCCCGGGTCCTCGCACGAAAAACGAACTATAGAAGGGGCAAACGACGTCAGAATTAAGAAAACTCAGAGTCTACGGACTCGTTTCGATGCCCCGAACGCGTTGGAGGGGTCAAAGAGGTCAAAATCTCGATTGAACGAGCAGTGGCCGAAAAACCCCTAAAAAGAGAAAATTACAAAAGGATCCCTGAACTCTAAAAGAGTTCAAAATAGGGCCACGCAAAACACAAAATCACACAATTAAACACGTAAAAATGTTGAAACGTAGCGTACCTTATAAATCGGACGAGCGGGATGTTACACTTCCTCTCCATCTCGATCCAAACTAGGAAGCAAGAGGCCAAGATTCCCTTCCATTTTCTTCAAGAATCAAGCTCAAGACTTCATCTCCTTCATTTCCCCCTTCATCTCTTCTACTTCCAAGGTAAAATCATGCATATATCTTTGGTAATTCATGAAGTATAATTTAACGTTTATGCTTCTTGTGATTTCCATGGGAATATATGTTATATATATGATGGTTTTGAGCTGGTTTCATGCATATATAGCTTACGTTGTTGAAGTGTTGAGCTTATGTGATCATATTTCCATGTTGGAGGTTTCATGAATGATTTTCATGGATCAAGCATATCATATTCATTTCTTTGTGACCTAAAGGATACATAGGAGACTTATGCATGTTATATGATAGTTTTGAGCTGTTTAATTGTTGTGGTTTGGTAGCCAAATATCGAGCCTGCTCCATTTTCCCTTCATATAACTACTGTAGGACGATCCACGGGCGTGGATTTTGACCCACGACCGCGGATTTATGTCCAGAAAGTTGGGATTTTCGGCAGAGGAATCCACGGGCATGGATTTTTGTACATGGAGAAATCCACGACTGTGGATCCTCCCCTGTTTTCAGCCTGAGTTTGTTTTGTTCTGTTTACCCCTCAAACGAACTCCGATTGACCTAATTTTTAAACCAACGTAAACCTCTTGAAGTCTAGAATACTCTCCAATTAAAATAAACTCAATATATTTTCTAGTTTGTGAGATATAATCAATTCTTTTTGGTGTCTCCACTTTACCAGAAAACTACTTTTATCCAACTTCGGGCCTACGCCATTTTAACCTCGCTTTGAACCAGAGAATGAGCCATATATATTCGGAAAGGTCGTTGTGTCTATTTTCATACCCAACAAGAAAAACACAATTCCAACTTCTATAACTCAAGATATCTCAGTTTTCCTACAACTTGTGCATTCCCGAAAACTATCAACTTTTGCCCAACTTTGCCAAAACCCTTCATATTACATTCCTTTCACTTCCTTGGCTTACTTGGTTTATTGATAACTATGCTCTTATTTGATATTCCTTGATTTTTATTGCATGACATACTAATCATGACTTTGTCGTGCGTCGTAAATGGTTCATACGGGTCGTGTCCCATGAACACTTGTCCTTGTTGCACAGATCTTTTTCCCGTTGATGAGAAGCAAGCTTCATAGTTGTATCCTTGTTAATTGTCGGCACAAGTGAGGTTTAATTCTAGATATATAGAACCCCTACAACCTTATGTGATGTTTTCGGCCAAAATATTTCTATACATCTATAGTTTTCCAAATCTTAATGATTTTCAACTGATTTCATGGAACGGATTGATTGATTGATTGATTGGGCGAGTAATCATGTTCACTGGGGGCCCGAGGGTAGTGTATTGAGCCAACCGGGAATGCAAAGCGCTGACGGGTAACTCTTGCACTATCCTTACCATTTTGGGATCACCTCTGAATCCACCAGGAGGTTTGGTGGAGGAAGAAATCCCGTGCGTGGGAGTCATGTTCCTAACGTACACTATGCATGGATGGTTGGGTCTTGTAAGCCCACCATCAACCGGAGAAAAAATGGTTTCATGAAACTGCTAATTGTGCACTATAATAACTTGCATGATCACTATTGAATTAAAACCTAAATATTGATTGTTCACTATTGGAGTAAAGATTGGAGATTGCCTCACTCGCCGGGCCGCAGATTGAATTGTTAATTTAATTAGTTGTAATCTCGGGCGAGAATTTATATTATTCTAGAACTTATATTGTTTTCTTTATAAAATCTTACCCGAGATTATAGCTTGCACGGTAATTGCACTAATATTTAGTTAAACCCCTCACTCACTCTTTTGTAGACTGACACCTTACATTTTCATGTTGCCAAGAGCCATAGCACTGCATATATGGATAGAGTCTTTCATGTTGGGCTTAGCACTTGTCTTTCTCATTTTCTTGTACATTATTGATCCATATATGCAGTGCTATGGCTCTTGGTACCTATGTATTAAGTATGACTTATTTTGATATTTTTGGGAGATTGTATTTATGTAAATGATGGGGAGGATTATGTTATGAAGTGAATGTAAATTATGTTTCCGCTTTATTTGTTATGCATTGTTCTAATTAATTAAGGTTTAGTCCCGCTTAGCTAGAGAGTCATTTTTTTTTTTATTGTCTCCCGTTCGCTATAGGCTTTATTCATGTATGGACCGTCCATTCCATATGTGGATTGAACTATAGTGCGGGGGATATGGCTACCTTGCGTTCCGGGTGCTACATGTTCCTTTGTGGGCTTACAAATGATCCTGAGTTTCTCAGAAACCCTCCCGCTCTAGATCTGGAGTGAGATGGTTAGCTTCTAGGGAACTAACTTTAGATAGGGTTGCTAACTGTGTATTTGTATTCTGCTGTTTTTATAAGGTAAAGTTAACCCTCGTTATCTTTGTCTCAGGCGTAAACATCATAATGGCGAGGAGAGGTGGAAACATGAGGAACGCGGCCAATTTTGTTAATGCCCGCAACCAACAACGCAACCCATAGCAACAACCAAAGCAACAACAACAACAGCAGCCCCCTCGTGGACGGGGAGCTGGACGAGGGGAAGGCCATCCGGGGGCAAGTAGTAGCACGAGCGCTGTAACGACCCAATTTTCGGCTATTCAGGTACGCATGACACGCGTGGGATTTTTGAGAGATAGGATTTATTTTAATTCTTTCATTTATTAATTTCTACGTGTCAACTTGAGAATTATTTTATAAATTAGATTTAATTGTTACATGAATTAATTGCCAAACATGATTTAATTGCTTAATTGTCCTTAAATGATCATTAATATAAATGTGAGGACCAAATTGCATATTATTTCTTGGACCTAATTGATCATTTTCCCAACTTTCTATACTTGATTGCATAAATTATAAACTTGAGGGACTTAATTACAAATTGTACATTTCATCAATTTTGAGGAGCCAAATCACGTTATATCCCTTCTCCATTCTTCCATGATCATTTTTATGTCATAAACACACAAAAACCTCCATATTTGCTTCCTCGCTTCCACCGATCCACACCACCAAAGAAGGGGAAGAGATTTCATGAAATTTTCAAGCTTTGAAGCTCTTTCATCATCATTATGATCATCTCACCTCATCTCATCTCTTTCTTTCAAGGTAGCCATGGATATATATATGAATTGAATTCATTTGTTGAAGCTAGGGTTATGATTTCTATGAAATAATTTGTTTATGTTTTGCTAGAAGCATGATTAGGAGCCTTGAACTTGGAATTCCTTGCATATATTATGGAATTTGTGAGGTTATGTGATGAGTTCATGTTTAGGGGTGAAGTGATGATTCTTGAGAATTAAAGCATGAAACAAGTGTTTATGTAGGATTTCATTACACTTTAAGTATGCTAGCATGTTTCTCTTCATGAATTATAGCTTTAAGAGTTGAATTATGGGTGTTGTGTTGAGATTTGATTGTGGTTCGAGCATACTCTGTTCTTCTCCCCAGTTTCTGCACTGTCTGTGTAACAGGAACGGCCCTTCCCATTCCCAGTTGTTTGGGGAACGACCGTTCCCATATTTGAATTGTGTGCATGGCGGCGAGGACGGGAACGACCGTTCCCACATTGTCTAACAGACGGGAACGACCTTTTCCATCTTCGGGGCACAGGGTCGGAAGGCTGGGAACGACCCTTCCCATATTGTACTAAAACCCGAAACGGCCGTTCCCAGGTCTCTGGAGGGGCAGAAACTTTCTGCATAAAATGTGAAATTCCATTTCCATTCCTTTACCTTTAATTGATCCCAACATGCTATTATATGATTAACATCATGCAATAATATGAGTATATCATGCTACATTCGTGAATGCATGCCATCTCGTTGCTTAATCATGCCGTACGTCATATTTGGTACCATTAGTGAGTCATGTCTCACGAGTGCACAAATATTTCCCTTCTTGTCCAGTTGTTCTCTAGGGGTGAGATTGTGACCAATGAGCACGTTCATGCATCCATGAGTCATCGTGTCGCCTGTCAGGTGAGGTTTAATTGCTAGTTACTTAGAACCCATATAACCTTATGTGAATTTTGGGCCAAAAGGTATAAATATATATCTACAAGTGTTTCTAACTCTCAAGTCATGTTCAGTGAAAGCAAGCCGTGTATCATGTTACAAGTCATGTTTACCGTGTTACCGTGAGTGAACCATGAACGTGTTTACCGTGTTACCGTGTATCGTCCACTATGGGCCCGAGAGCTAGGGTTTGAGCCAACCGGGAAAGCATGGGCTGACGGGTAACTCTTACACTTCTCTCATACCGTGGGGATGCCCCCTGAATCCACCAGGAGGTTTGGTGGAGAAAGGAGTCCCGTGCGCGGGAGTCATGAACCAGACATACACCGTGTTACCGTAGATGGTGAAGGCTTGCAACCTTCCCGTCATTGGAGGGAGAAGGAGACTGGGGATGAGTCCGTCACCACGGGCTGTTCTCGGGTTATTGTATTTATTGCACTTTCTGCCTGTATTGACTGAGTACACTATCGCGCGACTGCACTGTAATGGATTGCATGATCACATGTTAACTAATAAAGCAAGCATGTATTGTATACTGTCGGAGTGATTAGAGACCGTGCACGCCCTTGCCAGGGCCATTGATTGAATGAATTAAAGTGAATAAAGTGTTTAATCTTGATAGTTGTAATCTCGGGCGAGTTCTGTTGTTTTTGAACTTATATTATCTTTAGGTATAAAAACCTTACCCGAGGTTACAACTTGCATGTTAGTTGCGCTAATATTTATTTATGCACCTCATTCGGTCTTCACTGACTGACGACTCCACCTTTCAGGTTCTTACAGGTGCACGCTAGGCGGGAATCAAGTCGAGTCAGGCACGGTGAATTTCCTTGATTATTTATAATTGCGTACGACATCATTGTTAAAGTTAATTGTTATGTATTCGAAGATGATAATGTATTGATATGTAAAATCAGAATATGGATTACTTGATAAATGATCGGCAATATAACATTCTTCCGCTTATATGTTATGCATTGTGGTATTTGATTTGCGATTCAGTCCCACCTAGCTGGTCGTTGTTTATTTTATTGTCACCCGTTCGGTATAGGTTGGTTCATGTACGGACTATCCATTTTATATGTGGATCGACCTATAGCGCAGGGGTGTTGCATCTCTACGTAAAGGGGTGCTACATCTTAAGTGGTATCAGAGCCCGGTTGCAAAATCGAGGTTCGAGTGTGGGGTCGTGTCAAGTCTAGGTCGTGCGGCGTAGGAATTATTTGATAACCTGTGCTTTGCATTCATTCTTATCATTAATTGCTCACTAAGTGACCCTATTTGACTTGAAATTTACATGATCAACGTGTCTACTTGAACTTTGTTGCTATTAATTGTGATAATTTTGCATTCTAAATTGCTACTAGGTGTGACATGTGCATTAACATTTTAATCGGCATGCATAATCTAATGTTTATTGTTAGCAACCATCAATCCGGTCTTGTCGAATTAGACAAGGTTTTAAACAATAGGACATCCATTCTGGACTTCAAAAGGCTTAAGAAAGAAAATTTTATTTTCTTTCTTAAGGGGGAGAGCCGGCCACGGAGATAAATTAAAGAAGCAAGCATGTAACCGAACTACTACAATGAAAGAATTTCAATCCACGGTGAACGGTACACTTGATCATGCATATCACATGCATCGTATATCTCATTATTGTTATATTTACTTCCTTGTTAGTTGACTCTATTTTGTTGTTCGAGAGACGGGGATTCTCTCGTTGCTTGTTTGAGAGACGGGGTGGGTTCTCTCGTCGTCTGTTTGAGAGGCGGGGTACTCTCCTTGTTACTTGTTACTTGTCAATTTGTTCTAGTGGAAGGTAAGATTTTCTTTTGAGTGTTTGGGTCCCAATAAGTTGAGGGTCGTGACTTGATGGCATTGGAAGGATCTTGTTGGTTGAAGACCTCTTTCGAACTAATCCCTGACGGGGAATGGCCAACCCGCGTGGGATGAACAGGGAAGGGTGAATCCGAGGACAGATTCTCTTAAGGGGGAGAGAATTGTAACACCCCAATTTTCGACTATTCAGGTACGCATGACACGTGTGGGATTTCTGAGAGATAGGATTTATTTTAATTCTTTTGTTTATTAATTTCTACGTGTCAACTTGAGAATTATTTTATAAATTAGATTTAATTATTACGCGAATTAATTGCCGAACATGATTCAATTGCTTAATTGTCCTTAAATGATCATTAATATAAATGTGAGGACCAAATTGCATATTATTTCTTAGACCTAATTGATCATTTTCCCAACTTTCTATACTTGATTGCATAAATTATACACTCGAGGGACTTAATTACAAATTGTACATTTCATCAATTTTGAGGAACCAAATCACGTTATATCCCTTCTCCATTCTTCCATGATCATTTTTATGTCATAAACACACAAAAACCTCCATATTTGCTTCCTTGCTTCCACCGATCCACACCACCAAAGAAGGGAAAGAGATTTCATGAAATTTACAAGCTTTGAAGCTCTCTCATCATCATCATCTCACCTCATCTCATCTCTTTCTTTCAAGGTAGCCATGGATATATATGTGAATTCTTGAATTAATTAGTTGAAGCTAGGGTTATGATTTCTATGTAATAATTTGTTTATGTTTTGCTAGAAGCGTGATTAGGAGCCTTGAACTTGGAATTCCTTGCATATATTATAAAATTTGTGAGGTTATGTGATGATTTCATGTTTAGGGGTGAAGTGATGATTCTTAAGAATTAAAGCATGAAACAAGTGTTTATGTAGGATTTCATTACACTTTAAGTATGCTAGCATGTTTCTCTTAATGAATTATAGCTTTAGGAGTTGAATTATGGGTGTTGTGTTGAGATTTGATTGTGGTTCGAGCATACTCTGTTCTTCTCCCCTGTTTCTGCACCGTCTATGTAATGGGAACGACCCTTCCCGTTCCTAGTTGTTTTGGGAAACGACCGTTCCCATGTTTGAATTGTGTGTATGGCGGCGAGGACGGGAACGACCATTCCCACTTTGTCTCACAAACGAGCATATGGTCGGGAGGCTGGGAACGACCCTTCCCATTTTGTACTAAAACCCGGAACGGTCGTTCCCAGGTCTCTGGAGGGGCAGAAACTTTCTGCATAAAATGTGAAATCCATTTCCATTCCTTTACCTTTAATTGATCCCAATATGCTATTATATGACTAATAACATGCAATAATATGAGTATATCATGCTACATTCGTGAATGCATGCCATCTCGTTGCTTAATCTTGTCGTGCGTCATACTTGGTACCATTAGTAAGTCATGTCTCACGAGTGCACAAATGTTTCCGTTCTTGTCCAGTTGTTCTCTAGGGCGGAGATTGTGACCAATGAGCACGTTCATGCATCCATGAGTCATCGTGTCGCCTGTCAGGTGAGGTTTAATTGCTAGTTACTTAGAACCCGTATAACCTTATGTGAATTTTGGGCCAAAAGGTATAAATATATATCTACAAGTGTTTCTAACTCTCAAGTCATGTTCAGTGAAAGCAAGCCGTGTATTATGTTACAAGTCATGTTTACCGTGTTACTGTGAGTGAACCATGAACGTGTTTACCGTGTTACCGTGTATCGTCCACTATGGGCCCGAGAGCTAGGGTTTGAGCCAACCGGGAAAGCATGGGCTGACGGGTAACTCTTACACTTCTCTCATACCGTGGTGATGCCCCCTGAATCCACCAGGAGGTTTGGTGGAGAAAGGAGTCCCGTGCGCGGGAGTCATGAACCCGACATATACCGTGTTACCGTAGATGGTGAAGGCTCGCAACCTTCCCATTATTGGAGGGAGAAGGAGACTGGGGATGAGTCCGGCACCACGGGCTGTCCTCGGGTTATTGTATTGATTGCATATTCTTCCTGTATTGACTGCGTACACTATCGCGCGACTGCACTGTAATGGATTGCATGATCACATGTTAACTAATAAAGCAAACATGTATTGTACACTGTCGGAGTGATTCGAGACCGTGCACGCCCTTGCCAGGGCCATTGATTGAATGAATTAAAGTGAATAAAGTGTTTAATCTTGATAGTTGTAATCTCGGGCGAGTTCTGTTGTTTTTGAACTTATATTATCTTTAGGTATAAAAACCTTACCCGAGGTTACAACTTGCATGTTAGTTGCGCTAATATTTATTTATGCACCTCATTCGGTCTTCACTGACTGACGACTCCACCTTTCAGGTTCTTACAGGTGCACGCTAGGCGGGAATCAAGTCGAGTCAGGCACGGTGAATTTCCTTGATTATTTATAATTGCGTACGACATCATTGTTAAAGTTAATTGTTATGTATTCGAAGATGATAATGTATTGATATGTAAAATCAGAATATGGATTACTTGATAAATGATCGGCAATATAACATTCTTCCGCTTATATGTTATGCATTGTGGTATTTGATTTGCGATTCAGTCCCACCTAGCTGGTCGTTGTTTATTTTATTGTCACCCGTTCGGTATAGGTTGGTTCATGTACGGACTATCCATTTTATATGTGGATCGACCTATAGCGCAGGGGTGTTGCATCTCTACGTAAAGGGGTGCTACATCTTAAGTGGTATCAGAGCCCGGTTGCAAAATCGAGGTTCGAGTGTGGGGTCGTGTCAAGTCTAGGTCGTGCGGCGTAGGAATTATTTGATAACCTGTGCTTTGCATTCATTCTTATCATTAATTGCTCACTAAGTGACCCTATTTGACTTGAAATTTACATGATCAACGTGTCTACTTGAACTTTGTTGCTATTAATTGTGATAATTTTGCATTCTAAATTGCTACTAGGTGTGACATGTGCATTAACATTTTAATCGGCATGCATAATCTAATGTTTATTGTTAGCAACCATCAATCCGGTCTTGTCGAATTAGACAAGGTTTTAAACAATAGGACATCCATTCTGGACTTCAAAAGGCTTAAGAAAGAAAATTTTATTTTCTTTCTTAAGGGGGAGAGCCGGCCACGGAGATAAATTAAAGAAGCAAGCATGTAACCGAACTACTACAATGAAAGAATTTCAATCCACGGTGAACGGTACACTTGATCATGCATATCACATGCATCGTATATCTCATTATTGTTATATTTACTTCCTTGTTAGTTGACTCTATTTTGTTGTTCGAGAGACGGGGATTCTCTCGTTGCTTGTTTGAGAGACGGGGTGGGTTCTCTCGTCGTCTGTTTGAGAGACGGGGTACTCTCCTTGTTACTTGTTACTTGTCAATTTGTTCTAGTGGAAGGTAAGATTTTCTTTTGAGTGTTTAGGTCCCAGTAAGTTGAGGGTCGTGACTTGATGGCATTGGAAGGATCTTGTTGGTTGAAGACCTCTTTCGAACTAATCCCTGGGGAATGGCCAACCCGCGTGGGATGAACAGGGAAGGGTGAATCCGAGGACGGATTCTCTTAAGGGGGAGAGAATTGTAACACCCCAATTTTCGGCTATTCAGGTACGCATGACACGTGTGGGATTTCTGAGAGATAGTATTTATTTTAATTCTTTTGTTTATTAATTTCTACGTGTCAACTTGAGAATTATTTTATAAATTAGATTTAATTGTTACGCGAATTAATTGCCGAATATGATTTAATTGCTTAATTGTCCTTAAATGATCATTAATATAAATGTGAGGACCAAATTGCATATTATTTCTTAGACCTAATTGATCATTTTCCCAACTTTCTATACTTGATTGCATAAATTATACACTCGAGGGACTTAATTACAAATTGTACATTTCATCAATTTTGAGGAACCAAATCACGTTATATCCCTTCTCCATTCTTCCATGATCATTTTTATGTCATAAACACACAAAAACCTCCATATTTGCTTCCTTGCTTCCACCGATCCACACCACCAAAGAAGGGAAAGAGATTTCATGAAATTTACAAGCCTTGAAGCTCTCTCATCATCATCATCTCACCTCATCTCATCTCTTTCTTTCAAGGTAGCCATGGATATATATGTGAATTCTTGAATTCATTAGTTGAAGCTAGGGTTATGATTTCTATGTAATAATTTTTTTATGTTTTGCTAGAAGCGTGATTAGGAGCCTTGAACTTGGAATTCCTTGCATATATTATGAAATTTGTGAGGTTATGTGATGAGTTCATGTTTAGGGGTGAAGTGATGATTCTTGAGAATTAAAGCATGAAACAACGGTTTATGTAGGATTTCATTACACTTTAAGTATGCTAGTGTGTTTCTCTTCATGAATTATAGCTTTAGGAGTTGAATTATGGGTGTTGTGTTGACATTTGATTGTGGTTCGAGCATACGCTGTTCTTCTCCCCTATTTCTGCACTGTCTGTGTAACGGGAACGGCCCTTCCCTTTCCTAGTTGTTTTGGGGAATGGCCGTTCCCATGTTTGAATTGTATGCATGGCGGCGAGGACGGGAACGACCGTTCCCACTTTGTCTCACAGATGAGAACGACCCTTCCCATCTTCAGTGCATAGTGTCGGGAGGCTGGGAACGGACCTTCCCATTTTGTACTAAAACCCGGAACGGCCGTTCCCAAATCTCTGGAGGGGCAGAAACTTTTTGCATAAAATGTGAAATTCCATTTCCATTCCTTTACCTTTAATTGATCCCAGCATGCTATTATATGATTAATATCATGCAATAATATGAGTATATCATGCTACATTCGTGAATGCATGCCATCTCGTTGCTTAATCATGCCGTGCGTCATATTTGGTACCATTAATAAGTCATGTCTCACGAGTGCACAAATGTTTCCCTTCTTGTCCAGTTGTTCTCCAGGGAGGAGATTGTGACCAATGAGCACGTTCATGCATCCATGGGTCATCGTGTCGCCTGTCAGGTGAGGTTTAATTGCTAGTTACTTGGAACCCATATAACCTTATGTGAATTTTGGGCCAAAAGGTATAAATATATATCTACAAGTGTTTCGAACTCTCAAGTCATGTTTAGTGAAAGCAAGCCATGTATCATGTTACAAGTCATATTTACCGTGTTACCGTGAGTGAACCATGAACGTGTTTACCGTGTTACCGTGTATCGTGCACTTTGGGCCCGATAGCTGGGGTTTGAGCCAACCTAGAAAGTATGGGCTGACGGGTAACTCTTACACTTCTCTCATACCGTGGGGATGCCCCCTGAATCCACCAGGAGGTTTAGTGGAGAAAGGAGTCCCGTGCGCGGGAGTCATGAACTCGACGTACACCGTGTTACCGTGGATGGTGAAGGCTCGCAACTTTCCCATCAATGGGGGGAGAAGGAGACTAGGGATGAGTCCGGCACCACGGGTTATTGTATTGATTGTACTTTCTGCCTGTATTGACTGAGTACACTATCGCACGACTGCACTGTAATGGATTGCATGATCACATGTTAACTAATAAAGCAAGCATGTATTGTACACTGTCAGAGTGATTAGAGACCGTGCACGCCCTTGCCAGGGCCATTGATTGAATGAATTAAAGTGAATAAAGTGTTTAATCTTGATAGTTGTAATCTCGGGCGAGTTCTGTTGTTTTTGAACTTATATTATCTTTAGTTCTAAAAACCTTACCCGAGGTTATAACTTGCATGTTAGTTGCGCTAATATTTATTTATGCCCCTCACTCGGTCTTCACAGATTGACGCCTACACCTTTTAGGTTCTTGCAGGTGCACGCTAGGCGGGAATCGAGTCAAGTCCAATCCATGTAGTCGAGTCAGGCACGGTGTATTTACTTGATTATTTATAATTGCGTACGACATCGTTGTTAAAGTTAATTGTTATGTATTCGAAGATGATAATGTATTGATATGTAAAATCAGAATATGGATTACATGGTAAATGATCGATAATATAGCATGCTTCCGCTTATATATTATGCATTGTGGTAATTAATTTGCAAGTCAGTCCCGCCTAGCTGGTCGTTGTTTATTTTATTATCACCTGTTCGCTATAGGTTGGTTCATGTATGGACTATCCATTTTGTATGTGGATCGACCTATAGTGTGGGGGTGTGGCATATCTACGGAAAGGGGTGCTACTAGCGCCCAACCCCAAGGACGAGGGGAGAATCGCGGGGCCAACACTGACACACGGATCGTTACTAGGCCTGCGGACACAGTCGTCCCCAGGGGCACCACCCCACCAGTAAGTGCACAAAACCGCCCGTGCCCGGGCGTGGTTATCATAGATTCCTTCCAAGTTTCTAGGAACAGGAAAAGGATGCCCGACAGTACCCCCACACTGGGCAAGGGCAAGTAGGTTGCCGAGGGCACCCGTGGGGATGGGGACACCTCTTCCTCTGAGGAGGAACTCTTGTGGAATTTTGACCGAACACGGAATTGGAATTGGTGGATTTGACGATCGTGCACACGCTCATGGGGCTGCATCGAGCAGCCCAGCACCACTACGTAAGCCCGCTGAGCACAGCGTCGGATGCGCTTAGGCGCTACTACGTGGCTTGCGGGCCTCTCTCGCCGTGTCTCGACACTGTCGCGCGGGTAGTGTGCGCGAGGCTATTGCTCGTGCGCGTTCCGCGCACGCACGTGTGGGCGGCTCTCGCGCCGGGACATCTGGTTTCATTTTATTTTTCCAATTTCAAAAAAAATCCCTAATTACGAAAATTTGATTTTATTTTAAAACTCAGTTTTAAAATTTTAAAATTATTTATTTGAAATAATTATAAAACTTGGGGTTTTATGAATTAAAGTCAAGTTCTTATTTTTCGAGAAAATTACAAAAATCACTTTGAATGATTTATTTGACAAAAAATTAATTTTGAATTAATTGTTGTTTTGTTATAATCCGGTGAATTCGATTTTGAATAAATTCGCGAATAATGAACTATATTCAAATTACTTAAGTTAATTGTAACTTAAAGTTAAGGGAATTTTAAATTTAGTTGGTAAATTTAAATTCAATTGGAAACATGCTAGTTTAGGTGATCATGGGTTTGTCTTATGTATGGTTTTAAATTCTGCAGATGGATGATTTCAATTGGGATCTGAGCCCCATAGTTGCGCGTTTTCAATTGGGGTTGGAGCCCTACTTATGTGCGTACGGTTATGTGTTTATTATGTGGCTTTCCTTATTATTGTTTTTGGGCCGGGGTATGCCCCGTGTACTTGTCTATGGTCAATACGAAAATTGAACCATATTACTTTATGTAAAGAGAATACAACTTAGGAAGTGAGGTTTTTATTTTCATTTTGGAGACAAACACCCATGGAATACGAAGGATCCACAAGGAGCATTGGAAGAACGGTGGCCATAAGAAGACCCCTCAAAATGTTTAGGAGGGTTTCTATTAATGTAATAGATAGGGCATTTTTCCATTAAATTCTGTACCCCTATGTGATATGAATTGTCTTATGTAGCATAAATGTTAGAACTATTGATTTTGGAGTGGCTCCCAAAATCACATATAAGATAGGATACGCATGATCATCACATAATTAGTATCATGCTAGGACTTGTTATCTGCTAATTGCTTATGTGATGCACTTTACGTGAAACTGCATTAAACAAGACAATTAAAATTTGGATAACATTATATGTTGCTGAGGTCATTCGAAAATCCCATTTAAAATATTGAGCTAAATTCGAATAAATAGGTATTTTATCATGGTAATAAAATTCCTAGCATTCCATCAATAGGATTTAGGACTTAATAAGTGAACCTAATTGTTGTCTCATGAGTCGTGGGGTAATTAGTGGATCTTATTAACTCTTAGTTTCCTGATTAATTATTTTAAATAATTAATATTTCTCAACCATTTTAGAATGGGCGATGTCTCATAAGTCGTGGGTCGTTCCGGACTAAGTTTGGTTGAGATCTTATCATTGATGGGTCTAGCTCAACACTGAAGTAGATATGGATGTCTCACGAGTTGTGGGTCCATAGTTGAAAGATCAGTGATGCAAAAACATTACTAGGAATTCAATGAGAGATCGAATTGGTAAATAGTACATACCTAAGATTCTTAGACTTTTGGATGTCTCACGAGTCGCGGGTCCAAAACTAAGATTGCTTGGGATCCTAGTACCCACTGAGAAAATAAGTTTCTTCTAAAGTCGTTGGGATTTCTAGACTTTCTAAAAACAGTAGGAGGACATATTTCTAAAAACCTTGATAATATGTAAAATCGTTATTATTCAGCATGCTCATGATTTCTCTGTTTTTCCATTTAGGTTGTAGTTTTGTGATTCTCTACAAACTGAAATGGCAACCAAAAACCCTTTGGTATCCATCCTCGAATCAAACAAGTTGACGGGGCCCAATTACTCTGATTGGCTTCGGAATCTAAAGATAGTTTTAGATTCTGAGAAGAGAAGATATGTTCTCTTCGAGGGAGAGCCTACCCCTGAGGGTGAGGCTCCGACTCGGGCCAAAAGAGACGTGATTGTGAAATGGTCTGAAGACAATCTTCAAGCCCGTTGCCTCATGTTGGCTAACATGTCTCCCGACATGCAAAGGCTGTTGAGTCTATGGAATACGCTTGGGAGATTTATGACCATCTCGAGCAATTGTACCGCCCCAAAGAACGTGTTCTAAAGTATAAGGAGCTCTTTCATCTCAAAATAAAAGAAGGTACAAGTGTCGACGAACATGGACTTAAGTTCCTCGCTTTGAACGAGAAGCTTACTTCCATGGAGATGCCTCTAAGCGAGGACCTCGCCGTGGACTTGTTGCTCGCATCGCTTCCACCATCATTCAATCCTTTCGTACTAAACTTCAACATGAATCATGCTCATGCTACTGTCGATGAGCTGATTAGTCAACTTGTGACTGCTGAAGTCACGATAAAGAAGGATAACAAAGTAATGATGGTCACTTCCTCTTCTAGGCCTTCTAAAGGTAAAGGAAAGAAAGTTCCCAAGAAGAAGGGATCTCTTAAACCCGATGGAGGGGTTAAGAAGAGAAAGGACAAGAAGAAAAGGGATTAGAGAGAGGACGTTTGCCACCACTGTGGCAAGAAAGGGCATTGAAAGAGGAACTGCCAGGAGTAGAAGGATACTCTAAAGAAAGGTGTGTTTATTGTTGAAGTAAATCTATCTATTGATTCTAATTCTTGGGTACTTGATACCGGCTGTGGAGCTCATATCTGTAATGATGTACAGATGCTAAATGAGTTTCGGCAGCTCGAAGAAGGAGAATGCGTCTTGAAGGTTCGGAATGGATCAAACGTTCAAGCCCAAGCCATTGGGACGTGTAGATTTGATTTAGGTATATTTACTTTAGTTTTGAATAAAGTCCTTTATGTACCTTCTATTATTCATAATATAATTTCCATTCCAATATTAGATTGTAAAGGATATGAGATTTTCTCCAGAAATGGAAAATTTTATCTTAAGAAGAATAAAGCTTCCGTTTTACTTGGTACATTATCTAATGGACTTTATACATCTAAAGACACCAATATTTTGAATATACAAATAAACAAACGCAAAAGAGATGACAAGATCTGGACTTCTTTATGGCATGCATGTTTAGGCCACGTTTCTAAAGATAGGATTCTAAGTTAACCAATTTAGGATCATTCTATGATAATGAACTTAAAGAGTTAACTCATTATGAATCATGTCTTAAAGGAAAGACGACTAAATCTCCCTTTAATGGTAAAGTGGAACGTGCCACTAAAGTATTGGATTTAATCCATACTGATGTTTGTGGACCACTTAGTGTAAGTACTAGAAACAATCATCAGAATTTCGTAACCTTCATACACGACTTTAGTCGTTTTGGTTATGTGTACTTAATGAAGTATAAATCCGAAGCCTTTGAGAAATTCTTGGAATTTCAGAAGGAGGTTGAGAACTAAACTGGTCACAAGATTAAGACACTTCGATCTGATCGAGGTGGCAGGTATCTAAGTGACGAATTCCTTAGTCATCTCAGAGATAACAAAATTTTCTCTCAGTGGACTCCTCCGGAACTCCTCAATTAAATGGAGTTTCGGAAAGAAGGAACAGAACCCTACTTGATATGGTTCGTTCCATGATGAGTTTCACTAAATTGCCACCTTTATTCTGGGGCTATGCCCTAGAATCAGCAGTTAAGATTCTGAATCTTGTTCCCTCCAAATCTGTACCCAAAACCTCATATGAGATGTGGTTTGGCAAAATCCCTAACTATTCTTACTTAAGAATTTGGGGGTGTCCTGCTTATGTGAAGAGGACAGTGGGAGATAAGCTTGAAGCTAGATCAAGCTTATGTAACTTCGTAGGATATCCTAGAGAGTTAATAGGATATTATTTCTACGATCCTCTTGAACAAAAGGTTTTTGTGTCAAGAAACGCCACTTTTCTTGAGGACTCGTTCCTTAAAGAAAAGAAAGGCAAGATCGCAGAACTCGAAGAGGTTCGAGACCAAGGTCCCGCGCCTAGCTTGGAGAATAACGTCCCTATCCCTACCCAAGAGAGTGATACACGTAAAAATCCTCTTCAAATAAGACGTTCTGAACGCATTTCTAGATACCTAGAGAGATGGTATGGTTTTCTCCACCAAACATCTCAAATGGATAATGATCTATTAACTTATGAGGAGGCACTGTTAGATTCGGACTCTGAACAGTGGAAAGAAGCAATGAAATCCGAAATGAATTCCATGTACTCTAACCAAGTTTGGACCTTGGTTGATCCACTTGATGGGATCAGGCCCATAGGGTGTGAATGGATATATTAGCGCAAGCTTGGAGTAGATGGAAGCGTGTAAGCCTTTAAAGCAAGATTAGTTGCTAAGGGGTTTCCTCAAAGACCAGGCGTAGACTTTGATGAAACCTTCTCCCCGGTTGCAATGCAAAAATCCATCAGGATCTTGCTTGCCATTGCTGCATATTATGACTATGAGATATGGCAAATGGATGTGAAAACTGCCTCTCTCAATGGAGACATTGACAAAGACATTTACATGGAGTAACCCATGGGTTTCACATTCAGTGGGAGCGAGCAAAAGGATTGCAAGCTTCAATGTTCAATCTACGGATTGAAATAAGCTACTAGGAATTGGAACATTCGATTTGATGAAGCAGTCAAATCATTTGGCTTTATTCAAAATCCGAATGAGTCCTGAGTGTACAAGAAAGAATTGGAAACCTTGGTTCAATTTTTGATACTTTATGCAGATGACATCCTCCTCATTGGGAATGGGAAGAATGACATGAAAGTAACAAAGTCTTCGTTATTGAACCAATTTGAGATGAAGGATCTTGGTGATGCATCCTACGTTCTCGGTATAAAGATCTATCGGGATAGATCTAAGAGATTGTTAGGATTATCACAGTCAGTTTACATTGATAAAGTACTAAAGAGATTTAGTACGGAAGAATCCAAGTGTGGAAAACTTCCAATGGGCCCAGGAACAGTTCTTTCGAAGAAACTGTGTCCCAAGACTGAACTTGAAAAGTCCAGGATGTCAAAAATTCCTTATGCATCAGCTATAGGAAGCATAATGTATGCGATGCTATGTACTCGACCGGATGTGGCTTATGGACTTAGCGTGAGTAGCCGATTCAAATCTGACCCTGGTGAAGCTCACTGGACTGCTGTAAAGAACATCCTTAAGTACTTGCGAAGAACTAAGGATTTGTTCTTAGTTTACGGAGGCCAGCAAGATCTTGTCATTAGAGGATACTATGATGCAAGCTTTGCATCAGACATGAATGACTTTAAATCCATGTCAGGATACATATTCTGCCTGAACGGCGGAGAAGTGAGTTGGAAAAGTTCTAAGCAAGCGACCACTGCAGATTCGACCATTGAGGCTGAATACTTAGCTACAAACGATGCAACTAAGGAAGGTGTTTGGGTAAGAAACTTCATCCACGAGTTGGGTGTAGTTCCTAGCATTAAAGACCCCGTTACAGTGTTTTGTGACAACACTGGGGCGGTTGCTCAAGCAAGAGAACCAAGATCTCACCAAAGGACCAAGCACATTTTGAGGAAGTATCACTTAATCCGTGATATAATCAAGAGAGGGGAGGTGCAAATTGAAAGGGTCACATCGACAGAGAACATGGCAGATCCACTTACTAAGGCCCTTAGTCAACAGGTTTTCGAAGGACATCTTCTGAAGATGGGACTTAGTTTAGCTCCTGAGTGGCTTTGACGGGCAAGTGGGAGATTGTTAGGAATAATGCCCTTAAAGCAGCTTTTGGCTTTACTATTTCCTTATAATATCACAAACAGTCTTTGAATAATAAACGAGATGATTTTGTTTATAGGCATTCACTTCTTTATATGCTTATTATGTCTATTTGGGTTGACTGTGTGTTTGAATGTATTGAACTCCTCTAATCCGATGAGGCCGTTAAGAAATTTGTCATTATGGGAACGACATATGAAACAAGTTCTTCACTCCATAGGCGAGGATTAGAAACTTCTCCAAGTCGAGAGTACGACAGACAGTGGGAGTGTCGACCTTGACTCTGTTGAGACTTGCTTATGTGATTATGTCCTTTTGAAGGATCACTCAGTTTCATGGAGTGATAAGTGCATACTATGATACGTTCATAATACATGAGGGTGATTGTTACTAGAACTTCATCACTGAGATGTCTCGTGTGAGAATATTCCTAAAAGGGAAAGGAAGTTTCCAGAAACTTCTAGATTAGGAAATATCTCACAGGTCATTAACGTGATTCATTAATCCTTAGACTTGAGATTTTGTGATGTCTCATATGAGCTAACTCTGTAATCTTTGATATAGGCTCAAAGGGGTTTCGACATACTGAAACCTGAAGCACGGCCTATGTTGGGATTACACAAGTGACATATGTAGAATTAGTAGAATCGACAAAGGACCTACACTTGTTGCAAGAACAAGAATGATCTCTTACTGATTGAGTTGTTCGTAGTCCATTAAACATAAACCCTTGTCCAAGGTGGATAAAAGATCAAGACATCAAGAAAATGGGGTTTTCTTGGATTGAGGTCTAAACATAAATGGTTTTCTCTAAGAATATTCCCATGCCTTAGTTCTTGATTGAGAGATGGAGTTGTGGGAGGATCGTATTTCACTGTATGTTATTGACTGAAAGGTTCTTCGATTTATTTCGTTATTCGGCTAGGGGGGGTCACACACCCATTGCTAGACTACGGTAGTGTGATCTGTGAAGTGATTAAGTAATTAGTGAATTAATTAATTGCTGTCACTGCTAATCGAATAATGAACCTAAAGGGTCACACACAAATGCCAGGACACGAGGGTTATGGTAGGATGTTAATATGATTAACGAAGGATCAAATTGTTGATTGAATTGGAGAGAGTAACGCGTGGGGGCATTGCCACGTGTCAAAAGACGTGACTGCCACGTGTCACACGTAGCCACTACGTGGCTGCCACGTGTCATGCACACGAGCACGTACGTGTCTCCATGTAACACCCCAATTTTTTATATTCTAGTGTGACATATGTGTTTATCAATTTGCGCAAATTAATTGTCACTAAGTGTTTAATTATTATTTTATTTCATCTAATTTTATTACGTTAATATTATTTGTGTTATGTTATAAATAATTAAATTAATTGAATTTGAAATTTTATGGAGTTTTGAATAAAATGCGGGTCGGGTTTCGGTACGGGGGATGTGGTGCCTTCAGTTCGGGGCACTACATCCTTAAGTGGTATCAGAGCCCGGTTGCAAAACCGGTGTTCTCGTGTCGTGATTGAGTCAGTCTAGGTCGTACGGCTTAGGAATTATGTAATAATGTGTGCATTGCATTGATTTTGAGCCTGAAATTGCCTTCTCTTTTGAATCTCGATGAATTACGTGCTGTATTCTTGCATTGAATCCGTGCCTTTCGTGTTGAATATGTGACATGAGCATACACTAATTGCATGCATATCTCCTTTAAATGACTGATGATTTAAAGGTTATGAAGATAATATCAAACCACGACCAAGCTTCACGATGGCAATGATCTGGTACAAGTTCTTTCTGATGCACTGAAGATAGGAAGGATGCACCGGGGAAGAATCAAGAGAATTCGAGGTGCATGGCTTTATAGATGGAGCTAAAGTTCTAGGGTTAGGATCCAAAATGGGACGTTCCACTTTAGAGATACAATGGTAGAGAGACACTTGATAAGATAAGAGTTGAGCGGGGAATATTTATGACTCACAAGATGGGTATATGTGGCTTATCCTACATAGGATGCCATAATTGGATTCAACGGGATCCTTCAACTTAAAGAATGGAGTGAATGAACCTTAAGAGTACTTTAACCTTGGGTTCGAATTATGGGAGAGATAGCGGGGATTGTGAAGATTCAAGTTAAAACACATTCGGTGGGAACTAAGCATCAAGAGTCGTCAAAGAGGAATTTCTAAATATACCTAATGGCTAGAAGAAGAGTTTGTAGAAGTCAAGATCGGAGGGAATTTAAATCCCGGAGCTCTGAATTTCAACTGAGATGGAAAAACAGGAAGAGATTGGAAA
Source organism: Lantana camara (assembly GCA_037501455.1). Lineage (NCBI taxonomy): Eukaryota > Viridiplantae > Streptophyta > Magnoliopsida > Lamiales > Verbenaceae > Lantana > Lantana camara. Next base: position 88,058,410 of record CM074856.1, read on the forward strand.
GATCCAAGTAACGTAGTAAATACAGGTTTATGAAAGGTAACAAAGTTACGGATAGGATTTGAGTCCATTTTTTTTAATCTAAGCTGAATTATCGAGTTGTGAGGTCGAAATGAGAGATATGGAGCAAGAAATGGAAATAATAAAGAAAGGCAAAGGCTCTATGGAAGGAAATTATGCACTCAAGTGTAAGTAATTGGAAAATAAGTTCGATTTATCAATTCAAACTCATAAAGGATAAGTGCGGGAATCTTGATGAGGATGATGATTTGAAGTAGGATTCGGAACCACAATCCGGGTTAATTTTATAAGAGAGTTCGGACAATATTGAAGGGTCGATTCTAGTGGAGAAATTCGGATGCTAATTCCGTGAATGTAGAAGAATTTAGGGATCGAGAGATTATAATCTCGGACCGTGAACGGTATAAGTTGATGCATAAGGACTCTAGGAAATCTTGAAGACCGTGGGGAAGACAAGGAATGATGAACAAATCAAAGTAAGCTCGTGAGTGAAGAAACGAGGACAAGCTATCAAGCTAACGTCATTTTGGTGACAGGTTCAAAGCATTCATGGCACGCGCATCATATTTCGCATCAAATTATTTAATTTTATTTAATTGTACTTGGGCGTGCATCCCTATTTGATCTCATCACTCTAATGTGTTGCATATTTGCTTGTTGCAAGCGTGACACTTGCATTGACATCCTTACCTGACATGCATTTTAGTGTTTACTCAGTAGGAAGTTCTTTCACCGTGCTTATCAAGTATCTCTTCGACTGGCCACATTTGAGTTAAGAGGAAATGAAATAATGGGATGGCACATTACAAGGAAGATGACTTCGGGAAATAAAGAACCTCAAGTAAGGGGTAGGTTGGTGGAAACGAAGTTTTAGAAAGAAAAGCGAGACTAAAGTTGGCTTCGGGGTGTTCGGATTGAACAAGAATAGAGAAGGGGGTTTCGATTATCAAGGGAATGGGAAGGGAAGTTAAGAGGTATAAACTTTGGATTGCTATGTTCGTTAAAATTCCCCCCCCCCCCTCCCCCCCCCCCCCCCCCAAAATGAAATCTTTCCATCAAGAATTTCGAAGAACAAAGAATCGATGGAATTCAATGTGTAACGATAGAAATCCTAAGGGGGAGAGCGTGACCGAGGGATAAACTTAAATGTAAGGTCGTGCTCGAAGAAGCATTGTAGTAGGAACAACAGAAATGCTAGTCTTAGTAGGAATAGAAATCCTAATGGTAGTTATGGAAAAGAGTGAGATGGTCTATTAGTTTCAGACCTTCAAAGTGGGGATAAGTTTTGCTGGGGAAACAATAAGACATACAAATGCCGCTAATCTTTAGTTAGAAGACATATTCGAACTTAATCTCCCAAGTTTAAAATGGTTGGTTCTCTACACAATCATGTCTCAAGTTTTCAGGATAATGGAAATTATGGAGGAGCTTCCGCGGGACCGTTATATCAACTCAAGGGAAAGGAACTGAATTAGATTAACACATTTCGTGATGGCATCCATAGAGATTAATTCGATCAAGTGTTGGACGAGTTCGAATGACACCCAACGAGTTAAGATCTAACTATGTAGCCAGTCGTTTTTCCATGATGAATTAAAAGAGATTCGAGAAGAAAGGAATCGAAGGGATCGATCATTGAAGGACTTGAATCGAACCTCAGGAATTATTAGGAAGGTTTTATCATCAATTAGGGAATTGAAGGGGCCGGAACCGAATGCAACGTTACAAATGGATTCTTGGGGTAATCGTACATATGGGATTCTGATACCGAAGATGATAATATTATCAGGGAACTTCTGATGGACTCTAAAAATAACTTCGGGAAAAGAGAAGTTTGATCAAGTTGCCACGTTCAAAGAAGATGGAATTATGGGGAGGCCTTTATTCAACTTTGAGAGAAGTGAATTGAAGGAACAGAGATCAAGTGCACGTATAGGGGATTGAAGAATACAAAAGGGTAGATTGAAATGAGGAATGGTAAGATGATTCTTGGAAAGATTGAGCTTTACTCGGGGAATCAATGGTTTCACTTCATTTTGGGAACGACTTGATTGAATTAATTCAAGGGGCACGATTTTGAACTAAAGAAGACAACAGTGGGTAAGAGTCAGAGTGGATCAAGAATAGGATCAATCGAGGGTTTTACCATTGTAGCACCCCGGAGCGTAGGGTCACCACATCCCCCGCACTCTGACCCGACACATATACGAAATGGGAAATCCGTATACATGCACAAGTCAAAGCGAACGGGAGACAGACAAACACTCCTAAGCTAGGCGGATTCTAACCCTTACGAAATGTACATTCAAGTATCAAATTACAAACACATGCGGAAGCGTAATATTTCAAAACGATTTACACACACTAGCCCATCACAGGCTATAACTGAGCAAATATCCAACATATACCAAGTTTATTCCAAAAGTTCCAGCCCGACAGTGGCAATTTAAAACTTTACATCTATGCTGGTAAGGCCACAATATGTACATGAGCAAAATGTAGAGTGTATGCAAGTACAACCCAAAGACTCGACTTAAACGAACATGAACTACTCAATGCTCCGCCTAGCTCGACCAAAGCATACCTGTACCTGCGAAACTAAAAGTTGGAAAAGTAGGGAATCAGTCCACGACTGAGTGAGGGGTTAACCCACGCACGCTATAGATATAACAGAGCAGAGCATGTATCAAAATTTGAATGTTCATGAACCCAACGATGGTTTTTGCATACCAAAACATTTTCGAAAAGCCAAAAGATACATACGTATACAAAAGAAATCAAAATCCTATTCAGTCCATCCTTGTTTAACAAACTCAAAATAGAACAGAGCTCGGCGAGTACGAGCTTTCAAACCACATCCGTCAACACGCCTAAAAAATACAGGAAAAACAGAAATCAAAATACAATCCCGCCATGACACCATGGAAAGGAAGGGAGTGCACCCCATTCCTTTCAGAAACACGTATACACATCGAGACGGGGGTTTATGATTCCTACCCGCTCCTTCGATGGGGTTACCACCGGCTCAAGATAACTGACCTGTACCAAACCTCCTGGAAACAAGCAAGTAATCTCAAATGAAGACTATGCACAGGGCACGGTCCTGACGGCCCAATACCGTCCCAGGCTCCCTTACCCATTGTCTCCGGGCCCAATACACGAAGTATCCACAAGTATCAGGAACGCATTTGCCATATCTTTCAATGGCTTGTCTCGCAAGAGTACAAATATCACATTTTATCACTTTCAAGAGTTACCACTTCTCAAGATCAAGGCATACATAGGCCCAAAATTATACATGTATCAAATAAAACCTTCAAGAGTGCAAATATCAGAAGTATACGTACATATATAACCTTAATACATAGCTATTCAGGACGGAAACAATCATATAGAGGTATTAGGGCATGGCTAAAAACACATCTAACCTCACCTTTGACAAAAGAGTTCCAAAGAACAACACCGGGCACGGAAATGAGACTAACCCTCCGGATCGAACTCTCCTGGGATCACCTCTGAACAAACAATGAGCAAAACATGACAAAGACTCAATAATGAACCACTTAGATGCACGGAAAATGAAAAATGAATGCAATGGAATGCAAGAAATGAAATGCATGTGAGCAAGGATATCATTTAGGCATGCCGGGCTATGGAGAACAAATCACGGAGCATATTTTCAACTCATATCATAGCACCATAATAGGAACAGTACATAATTACATAATTTAACATGTTAGGAACAAGTTCGGTATGGAAAAATCATGAAAGAAACGGAAGAAAAGCTCAAACGAGGCTTCGGTTGCAAATCTAGTAAAAGCTGGCAGTTTTCTGAAAATGACCAGGCTGTAGGAAAATCAGAATATCTTAAAATTTAGAAGTCCAAATTCAGTTTAGTTTTTTGGAAATGAAACTAGACACACACATCTTTCTGACCATATATGGCTCAATTTTTTGTTCAAAGCGGATCAAAACAGTTTATTGTTTAAAGTTGTCCAAACGCAGGATTTCGGCAGACTGGCGACACCATTTTGTATTGGGCATATCTTACTCTCCAGAATGAATTTTGACAAGCCGTAAAAAGGAGAGTGTCCTAGACTCAACGAAGTTTCATTGGTTACAAATTCAGGCAATTCTAAGATGTTTTTCTTGGGTAACAGATGCGAAAAACTCACTGCAGAAAACTGTGAAACAGGGCAGAACAGGGGATTCACTTGTGGGTTCGGTTCGTACTTGTTCCAGGCCTCAAAACTTGAATATCAGGTCCATAAATCATACATAAAGTGTCTATAATTTCATGTAAGGTAACATGCTGCAAATAAATTTCAGTTCATGCAAGAATTATGCAGTTTATACACGTAAAAGTCACACAACGGTCATCAACTTTCAGCAAATGCACAAGAATCCCCAATTTCTCACAAATTCCTACACCTAGCTGCACGTATAACTCCATGGCCACCATGTTAGAGACTGAACCTTGCTGAAATGGAAGCAGAAAGATGATAAGGGGTTCACCTCTTACCTTCCTTAACTGAAAATCGAAAGGGGAAGGAGATGGGGAGCTTGCTTCTTCACTTGTCTTCAATGAAGTCTTTACCTTTTGCAAGAAAGAAAGTGGCTGTACGTGAAGGAAGAAAAGGAAAAATTGGTTGTGTGCTGCTGCTGCTACTTCCTTTCACGTGAGGAGAAATAAAAGCAAGGAGGTGATGATGCACTTGAGTTTAGGAGCTGCTGCCACTTGCTTCAACGTAAGGGAAAAATGGAAGCAAGGAGGTGACAATGCGCTGAAATTAGGAGCTGCTGCTATTTGCTTGAATCGTGAGGGAAAAAAATGGAAGCAAGTAGCTGGTGATATGCTTCAATTAGGAGGAAAGAGAAAGAAGCTAGTAGGTGACAATTCTAGGTTCAATTCCAAGAAATAACCGGTCGAAGTGGACCGGTTTTAGGGCGTCGGGATAGCAAACGGTTTCCGAAAATTATGAAACTAATGTCATTCATCTCAAAACGTCAAAACGAATCTAATGGCTAAGACGGATCTCACATAGCTCATCCCGAATTTAGGTTAATTCAATGAAATTTGAAAGCGATCTATTGACGTTGTTATCCCGAACTAGCTTGCTAGGGTTACATTCGTTCTAATGGATTCTTCGTTCGAACTTCCCACGACCCTAACACTTGTTAACCTAAACCTTTAAATGAGCGGGGCGTCACAACCATCTTCTCAATTGGACACGTTGAAGATATTAAAAACAAGTCAAGAATTGAGTGCTTTTGGATCTGACTATACATCCTAGCATGAGATTTTCATCTCGAAGTTCCTTACCATGGTAAACGGTACAAGAAGCATCCATGGCATATGCATACATGCAATTTCAATTCAAATAATTTGGATGTTGTGTGCCTTGATCATCTAGCGCGTTATTTGCTCGATATGATTGATAACTATTGTGCTTGATATGTATATATATATACATTGCTTGGCCTTGTGTGTCTTATGTGATGTTAATTGTTGTACTTGATGTTTTTTGCCTCCTTCTTAATGGTTGTGCTTGGGTGTAACTGCTTTGTGTTGTGTTGCTCGGGAGTATTGGAGACTCCCTTGCCTTGTGGTTGAGAGACGGGGTACTCTCGTTGTTTGTAAGAGACGGGGATTCTCTTATTGTTGTTCGAGAGACGGGGTGCTCTCTTTGCTTGCGAGAGACGGGGTTCTCTCATTGTTGCTCGAGAGGCGGGGCTCTCTCCTTGTTGGTTGTGAGAGACAGGGAATCTCTCATTGTGTGTTCGGTCGAGTAGTGAATCCGAGGACGGATTCTTTTAAGGGGGAGAGTTTGTAACACCCTAACATTTTATATTCTAGTGTGACGTATGTGTTTACCAATTTGCGTGAATTAATTGTCACTAAGTGTTTAATTATGATTTTATTTTGTCTAATTTTATTATGTTAATATTATTTGTTTTATGTTATAAATAATTGAATTAATTGAATTTGAAATTTTATGGAGTTTTGAATAATTTGCGATTGCATGAATTGTTTACGTGTCGTTTCTATATGAAATGAATTCCAAATTTCATGAAAATTTAATATGTTGGATCTATGTGTGTCATGAATGTGTATGTATGCTCGTTTTATGTTTTCGAATTCATTTGCATGAGTTGTTAATTTATTTTGATTTTGGAATCCAAAACGGGGGCTAACGAGCAATTAGCGCACCATTGGTTCCTTATTTGATAACTTGAGCTCGGGAACTCGGAATCGAGTTTCGTCACCTCCATTGGACTCGTATCGATGTTTCGGGATCAATGAGCTATGCCTCATATTTTTCTAAGACCATTTGGATCCTCAAAATTCGATCGAAGTGAGCACCTCGCACTTAAAACGATAACTATTGACCATTGGGAACTTTCGGACCTATAATGACACACCTAGACCCTACCTAAGACCTAACCCACTTGCAAACCACTCTCTCTACCCCCTATACAGCCCGAAAACTGAGCCACCCTCTCTCTCACTTAACCTACTCAGCCAAAAGAAGGAAGAAAGGAGAGAACGAACAGGAATAAGAACCCTTTTTTGCTCCATTTGAGATTTTGAGCTCATCTCGCATCCATTCCTTCTCCAATTTGAAAGGTAAGCTCATTTTTATGTTGTATATCTCCTTGTGGTTATTTTAAGTCCTATATTGCATGATTTCACCAAGATTTGATCAAGTATTGGAGAAGAGGATGAATAGTAAGGGTTTGGAATAAATTGATGGCTCTAGCTTAATCTCTTATGAAATTCTTTGGTATGAAGCTTGTATATTCATCTTGTAGCATGCATTTATACTTGTATGGAATAATTTTACTTGTTGGTTGAGAAATTATTGAGTGCCATTAGTGAAGCTTGAAGACATGGTTTGGTGGTTGGATTCTTGATGCATTTCTTAAGCTTGTGAAGTGTTAATGTGATATAACTTGTACATATTCACTTATGACTTGAATTAGTATGCTTTTGGTTGAGATTTGAGGTGGTTTTGTGGAGTTTTGGCTTCTCCCGCATAAGTACCCTGCTGCTGTTGTGTTGTGGGCTCGAATAGAAAATCCGCGAGGGTGGATTTTTGGCCTTGAAGAAATCCACGGGGGTGGATTTGTTGCAGAGAAGTTTCTGACCTGAATCCATGGGGGTGGATTTTGTCCTGCGGTTTTTTTGTTGCTCCGGTTCCGTTTTTCTTATTTTTCTTCACTTGTTTGATCTTCCTCCACCTCTTTTATGACTCCTATGCTATACTAACATACTTTATGAGGTGTTTTGATTAATGTATGAAGTTTATGACTTGAATTGCTATGAAATATGAAAGTTATGAATGAAGGAACTTGATAACTCCATGTATTGAATGTACTTGAATGAATTATGTGATAATGTGCCTTCCTGTCATGATTTTTATTTCATATACATTGCTAACTTGTATTATCTTGGGTATTATGAAATTTTATGATTTTTCATGGAATATTTTACGAGTTATGCCTCAACGTGTCTTCATCGCTCCTAATATACGCATGCATGGATCTTGGCTCTCAACGTGCACCCTAATTGCTTATGTAACTCTTAGTTTATCACTTGTATGACATGTATACATGTTGTATCCTGTGTTATGATTATTATTTGAATTTCTCGGTTTTATTTGGTATGAAATATGGAAGTTATGAACTCGAACGGATATGAATGTCTCTTAGAATGAATGAATGAGTTGTTTACATGACTTTAAGTAATGAATTGTGCATATGAACGTTTCCATGATACCGTATCATCTCTTATGCATTCATATCATATTCATAACATTACCATGCGTCGTATTTGGTACATTTGGAGTCTTGAGTCTCACGTGTACACTAAATTATCTTTTGAACAGTTTTCTCCAGGGTGGAGACTTGCCGGGTTCATAGGACACTTTCAAGTCCTCTCGTTTTCTTCTTGGTATTGGTCGGTAAGGTGTAAAGGTGGGTTTTTCTTCTATTAGTTAAAACCACCCTATATACATCCAATGTGCAAGGTTTTAAGCCAAAATTTATATTATGCGTATATCGAGTCGTTTCCAATGAGTAAATGATTTCAAACGTAAAGCCTTTATTTTATGAACCCTACCAAATGTTTTGGTGAGAATGAATGAATGAATGAATGCACAGAATGGGGCTGAGGGACTTGGTGTGGGTGGTGACCTGGGGAGGCATGGGCTGACGGTGATCCCTCACACTAGTTCCACTAATGAACGGCGTAACCGTACCTCATTAGGAGTTAGCGAGGAATGGACGCTGAGTGCCATCTGGGGAGTCATGTTCCCCTTTTGGTCAATGAATGGGTGGTCGGGCCTTGCAAACCCACCACCAACCCAGAGGAAGAAGGTGTAAATGTGAATGTGTACGAAAGAATGATATGCATGAAAAGAAAGAATGAATGAATGTTAATGAACTACATAATGTGTTGGTTGGAGATAATGCACGACCACTCGCCGGGCCATGAAAGACCTAATGTAAATGAATCGTTATAATCCCTTTTGATGATTGTCTATTTCACCCACTTGGGAAATTCTTTAAAAACCTCACTTGGGATTATAGCTTGCATGTGAATGTTTAAATACCGTCGTATACTATATTTATACCTCGTTTTATACCCACCAGTCTCCTATAGACTGGACCCGGCTTTGTTTTCAGTTTTCTCTTGCAGGTGTTGGAGTGCTAGGCGGGCTTTCGAGTCGGTCGAGTCGTATGGTAAAGTTTGGGTCACTTTAAGCATATTTTAATTTGATTAAGTTATAGAATTAGGTATGAAATGTTATATTGATTCGGGACAGGCTTCTAGGGATAGTTGAACCCGTCAATTGCTAAATGTATTTATGATTGATTATATGTTTTGCTTCCGCACATGCATTTTATTCTTTGGAATTGTTTATTTAGTTTCGAAGTTAGCTCCCGTCTAGCATAGCGAGTGAGTGGTCCCCGTTCGCCGTGACTTGGCACGTGTATGGACTTCCCATTTCATATGCGGGTCGGGTCTCGGTGCGGGGGATGTGGTGCCTTCCGTTCGGGGATGTGGTGCCTTCCCAATTAATTTTATTACACGCGAATTCTTTTCTAGAATTAATTAATTAAATTATAATTAATTAATTTAAGTCTTTTAATTAATTTTGAATTAATTATTAAGATTTTATTTCTCAAGCTTCCAATAAATAATTAATTGAGAATTAATCTATTTGTTGAATCTTGACTTTTAGCTTTAGGAAAGTTGAAAAGTCCAACTTCCTATTGTAGGAGAGAGAAAGTTGATTCTTGCAAGACTTGGAGAATAAGTTAGGAACTTATTATTCCAATTATATTAATAATTAAATTAGTTAATTAGTAAGCAAGAAAACAATCCCATTGGTTCTTGGAAACCTTAGGGGTTCGAACCATATAGTATAAATAAAGGGGTTGGGACTTCTCTTATTCTTTAGACTAACACTCACGAAGTGTTAAGTTTTTTAGAAAAATAAAAGAAAAGTTTTCAAAGCAAAAATCCTAACCTTAACACAAGCTATAGAACTAGCATTCTCACTTGCTTGATCGTGTTCTAGGATTGATGTGGATATGCCTTGGAGGATCGCTGCTTTGGGATCTATCGGGAACCGTTCGAGGGAGTTTCTGCTTGAAGGGTGTTCAGTAGGCGGTACTGAAATCACTAGAAAGCTTCTACCTACGTAAGTTTCTAAACACCCTGTGATACGATATGAGAATTGCAAGTCCATGATCAATCTTTTGGAAAAATTTTAAAATTTTCGTTGCATTTCTGTACTCGTTTTCAACAAATTTTACTAAGTCTCTGAGTAAACACAAGGGTCTTACTTTGAGGGTGCCCTGATTCAAGACTTGCGAAAATTTTCCTAAGTAGGGTAAAAGGGTCTGTGGTGAGCCCTTAGCTAACTCGAGGGTCCTGCTTTGAGGGTACCCTGGTTAGGGGCTTGCAGAAACTTGTCTAAAAAATTTTTCCTCGTAGGACGTGGCTTGAACAAGGCATGCAACGAGTCCCCATTTCGAGCGCTGGGTGCTTGTTTGGTAAGCAACCCGGGCCTACTAGGACGTTCGTGTATGCACACTAAGTTTTTTTTTTTGTACCACTTTTATCGAGTGTTGTACAGGTACGCTCGTGAGCTGGTTGCGAATACTTGTGAACATAGGTTTGATTTTCATGTTTCGCAAGCGTGAGACGCGTGGGACGAGTTCAGGAGAATTGTTGGTCACTTAGGAATTTTAACAAGTCATTGCATAAGCAAGGGTCTAGACCTGTGAAAACTTGTCTAAAAGTTTTCCCTCTTAGTGCTTGAATGCGAGGGATTTCTACTACGAGGGTCCTATTTTCGTGGGAAGTGGGAGCCCTGGTCAAGATTTGTGAAAACTTGTCTAAAAGTTTCCTCCCAACTGTTGTAATGTGCGAGTGCTAACTGGCAGTGAGAAGTGGTTAGTTCGCCTAGTGGCTATTGCTTGATTAATTCCCGAAGAGGGTGGACCTCAAGGTGGGATCTTGCCACTTTTGATAGGCGTATTTCACCCTCAAGAGGGGGATTCCTATGCTTCGAACCTGTGTAGCGATTGCCTAGGTTTCCGACAGGGAGTCATTTACCATCCTCAAAAGACATTTTCACACATAGAAATCCCTTAAATAGACAACGCTTGTAAACAGGAAATACACAGATCCCAGAAATGGGTTTTTACAAAATTATAAATAATCAAACATAGAACCTTCGTAGGTTGCATGCATTCCATGGACGCGGGAGACACTCGCCCTGGAGTGTCTCGAGCGTGTATATGTTGTTAGTTTTGATTTGTATTATTAGGAATAGTGCCCTAGAAAGCCGATTCGAAGTAATCCGTTTTGGGACTTTCCTAGTATCACAGACAATCTTTGAATAATATACGATTGATTAATATCATAGGCAAACACTTCTTTATATGCTCTTGTTTGGTATGCGTTTACTTTAGTTGTGCATGTATGAGAACTCCCCTAATCCTGATGACTTTAGGACTCTACCATTTAGGTGAAATGGTTCATGAAACGAGCCCTATATCACATAAGTCATGATTAGTAAAATACTCCAAGCCGATGAGTCCTACAGACAGTGGGAGTGTCAACCTGACTCCTCTAAGGCTTGCTTGTGGGATCACGCCCTTAAGAAGGACCACCTTGTTTCATGGAGGTGCAAAGTGTATAGTTGATACGTGCGTGATACATGAGGGTGCTTACTTCAATAAGTAAGTTCACTGAGGTGCCCCGTGTGAGAAGATTCCTAAATGGGAAAGGAAGTTTCTATTTCAGGAAATGGAAACTTCCAGATTAGGAAATATCTCACGAGTCATTGATGTGATTAATTGATCCTTAGACTTGAGGTTCCATGTCACTTTATGAGTTAACTCTATAGTCTTTGGTATAAGCTTTAAAGGGTGTCGCCTTAGACAACTGATTCAAGGCTTATGCTGGGGCTGCACAAGTGACTCATGGAAGTGAATGAGAATCAAGAAAGGACCTACATTTGCATATGCAAGGTGATCTCTTACTGTGTAAGTCATTCATATGCCATATGGAGTCCTTGGCCAAGGCAGTAGATCAAGACATCAAGAAAAGGGTTTCTTGGATTGAGATCAAATGGATATGAAATGCACTTAGCTTTAAGACCGGATTATTAGGGTTCTGATTATTCCCTTGCCCTAGATCCTGGTTGAGAGATAGTAAGTAGGAGGATTGTATCTCACATGAATCAATGACTTAAAGGTTCTGTCGAATCCGAACATTCCAATTCAGCTAGGGGTTAAACACCTGTTGCTAGACTATGGTCGTTTAATCTGTGGACTGATTAATTAATTAGTGAATTAATTAATTAGGGTCACTGCTAATTGAATTGAGAATGTACAGGGTCACACACAACAACTTGGTTACATGAGTTGAGGCTTGAAAATGATTAAACGAGTTAATCGGGCCTAGAGGGTTCCACACGTGAGGAGCACGTGTCCTTGGGACACGTGCCTCACACGTGTATATATATATATATGATATATATTAAATAATTAAATGTGTTAATTATTTAATAGACTTTGGTTTAATTTTGAATTAAAAGGAAAGTCTTATTTTGGAGAAAAAAAATAATATAGTTAATTAATTATGAATTAATTAATTAGATAAAATAAGTTATTTATTTTAAATAAATAAAGTATAAAATTATCCAAAAATAGTTTGGATATTTTTAGCTCTCTTGAAAGTTGATTTGAATTAGAATTCAAAGTCAAAGTCAAATTACTTGATGATCAAGTAATAGGAGAGAGAGAGACCAAAATCCTAGCCCATAAAGGACTAGGAATTTTCGGTCCTCCCCTCTTATAAATAGGGGAGCTCGAGCTCCCCTTAGAGCTAATTTGGCAATTCTTTTGGTTCATGTGTTGAACACCTTCCTTTCTCCAAGATTAAATTAAACCCTAGGTTAAGCCTAAACACTAACTAGAGAACTAGCATCCTTACTAGTTAGATTGTGATCAAGTTGGTGGACTTTCTCTAGAGACTTCAACTTAGAAGTTTGAAGATTCGAGCTTTACCAAGGAGAGGGGATCAAGCCGCGAGAAGAGCGTTCTTGGGTGGCTTGAAACGCTTCAAGAAAGAACAAAAGAAAAGTAAGTTTTCTATCTTTACGAATTTGGTTACACGATTGCGAGTTCAAGATCCTTTTGTTGGGAAAATTTTTTAAATTCTGCTGCTTTCTGATTCGTGTTTTCCAACAAGTGGTATCAGAGCCACCTCGTTAATCTTGTTTCTGATTCGTCTCAATTATACTGAATTTGGTAGAAATTCTTAGGCTTGATGCGATTGAGTATTTGTAATTGTTTTAGAAAGCCTGAATTACGAAACTGTATTTTTTCCTGAAAGTTTCTGAAAATTGGTTCTTGCAAATTTTAATTTTTGAAAACTATTTTAGATTTGAAACTGTATAAACTGTTTTTGGATTTCTTGGATTGGTTTTGCTTTTGAACGAAAACACGAAACGGAAAGCCTGGATTACGAACACGCGAAACTGAGTCGTGGGTCCATATTGAAAGATGGGTGATGCAAAAACAATTACTAAGAGTTCTAAAGGTGTTAGAATTGGTAAGTTGTACCTACCTAGGATTTTACTTAGAATGTCCACGAGTAGTGGGTTCGAGGTAAAATGCTTAGGATCTTAGTACCCGTTGGGAAACGTGTTCCTCTTAGATCTTTGGGAATTATAGATCTTTGAAAAACAGTGGGAGCTACATTAGATTAAAGACCTTATCGTATGTATATCGTTATTATTCAGCATGCTAACCTAGTTCTCTGCTTAGCATTTAGGTTGTAGTTCTGTGATTCTCTACAATATAAAATGCAAACCCATTCGTATCCATCCTTAAGTCAAAAGAGTTGACTAAGTCCTAACTAACTCTAATTGGCTTCGGACCCTAAAATTCGTTTTAGATTCTGAATAGAGAAAGGTGTTCTCTAAAGGGCGAAGTTTTCAATTATGAAAAATTCGACCCGGGCCAAAAGAGAAGCAATCTGAGGTGAATGGATTTCTCCAAACCACTTAAGAGCAATTGAACCACCTCATAAAAATGTTACAAGGTATAACATTGTGGAATTATTCAATATTCCAAATGAGGAAACAAATGCACATGAACAAGGTCTAAAGATCTTATTTGAAGATCTTGTGGTCTCGATCATTAACTGAGAAAAGAGTTCTCAATGCACTGATTGCTTACATTGCTTCCACCATCATTCAAACCCTTTATGCTCAACTAAAATGATGCTAATGTAGCATAGTTAATCATTTAGTTGATAATGGTTGAGAGCATCCTTAAGAAGGAATAAAAGGTTGAGATGGTTAATTCTTCTTCTAAACTCCCTAAGTTAAAGGCTTGAACGCCTAAAGAAGAAGAAACCCTTAAGAGCCCAATGGAGGGGCATGTAAGGGGTGTGCCCAAAAGACACTAGAGATCAAATAGGACGTTTGCTTCTATGATAGCAAATAAGGACTTTAAAAGGGAACTGCGAAGAGTATGAGTACTCTGAAATGTTACCTCGTTTAGTAATTCTACTAGGAATAGAATTCACTAGTCTTGAGTCAGTTCTGCATAATCCGTTGTGCAAAGACTCAAGGCACTAATGTTCTGAACATACAACGAGATAACAAAAGTAAGTGAGATGACAAAGCTTCGAATTACTTTGGAATGTTGAGATATAAAATGATTAGCAAGTCAGACACCTTAGGATCATTCTATGAAAATGAACCTATAGAGTTGACTTCCTGTAAATCCTATCTCAAAGGGAAAACGTTCCCGGAACATTGTTTAGGTGAAACATGGAACGTTGCAAAATTATATTGGATTTCGATCCATACTGATGAGTGTAAAATGCTTAATGTAAGCACTAGATACAATTGTCATTTTAATCATTATGAATGAATGTACTTGTTAAAGTACAAATTCGAAACTTATATGAAATTCTTAGAATTTCAAAAAGGAGGTTAGGAACCAAAGTAGTTATAGGTTATAGGCAAATCGATATGATCGAGATAGCCAATATCTTATCAACTAATTCCTTAGTCATCTTAGAAATAATAGGATTATCTCTCAGTAAACTAATTCGAGAACACCTTAGTGTTTCCGAATGAGGGAATGAAACCTTATAGGATATGGTCCATTCCATAGCAAGCTTTACTGACTTATAATCATTCTAGGAATAAACTCCCAGAATATGCAGTTAGAGATTTTGAATTTTGCACCTTCCAAAATCAGTCCTTTAGATGCACTATGCAATGTGGCACACTAAATTCCCTAATTATTCTTGTCCAAGAATTTAGTGGAATCCTCTTAAGTAAAGAGGATAGTGGGAGATAGGCTTGAAATGAGTTCAAGTTTATACAAACAATATTGGATATCATTTCTGCGATTCCCTTAGACAAAGGTTATTTGTCTCAAGGAATGTATCTTTCTTAAGGAATCGTTCCTATAGAAGAAGAAAGACAAGCAAGCAGACCTCAAAGAAATTTGAGAATAAATATCCACGCCACATATAGAAGAAACGAGCCCATCTGATAAAACTTAGCCAAATTTTAGAGCATGTACACGTGTGAAACCCTTCTCTTAAGACGTGTTTAGAACGCGTTCCTAGATAGCCATGGAATTACTTGAAGAGGAGACACTGTCAGATTTGGAATCTGAGTAGTGTAAGCAAGCCTTGAAATCCAATATGGATTCCATATACTCGAACCAAGTTTTGACCTTGGTTGATCCACCTGATAGGATCAAGCTCGTGCAGCTTCGAGTGAATGAAAGCATTACAACCTTCTTGACGGTTGAAATGCAAAAGTCCATTTGGATTGCGTTTATCACATCCTCATATTCTGACTATGAGATATGATAAATGAATATGAGAACTATCTTGTTCAATATGAGATTGAAAGAGACTGAAATAAGGTATTTCTATAAACCTCATATTCAGTGGGAGTATGCATAAGGTATGCAAATCCCTAAAGTCAATCAGTGAATTGATAAAGGCTTCTAGGAGTTAGACAATTCGATTCCATAGGATAGTCAAATCGTTTGGCACAGATGGAAGTCGAATAAGTCTTAAAAGTGTACATATGAAAGTTAGTTATGTAAGAGTCAATTTTTGGTTCTTTAGAAGACAACATCCTTCTCATTAGGAATGTCAAGGATAACGTGAAAGTTACCAATTCTTGTTTAAGAAACAATTTGACATGAAAGATCTTAGTGATTATCCTAAATTCTCGACATTCAGATCTATAGAAGATAGATCTAAGAGAATAAAAGGATTATCACAAAACGAGTACATAACCATAATACTAAAAGGAGTTTAGTAGGGACAATGGAACATCTCTTTTGAAGAGTATGTGTCCTAAGATAACTTTAAGAAAGTTAGAATGTCCAAAATCCCTTTAAGTAAAAGGGTGCATAATGTATGAAATGTTATGTACTAGACTTGATATGGCGCAACACTAAGCGTAGTGGGCCGAATCTAATATGACCTCAGAGAAGGTCATTAGATCTCTGTAAAGGATGTCCTCAGAGTACTTGAGAAGAAATGAGGATATGTATTAGTTTACAGAGCCCAAAAGATCTTATCATTGAAAGGATATTTTTGATGTAATTGTTTCATCAAACATAGATGATTATGAAATCATTGAAAGGATACAACTTCTACCAGAATGGTAATGCAATGTGTTGGAAAGGGGTTCCAAGGACGGACATTGCAAAACTCGACTATCGTAGTTGAGAACTTAGTCGTATTATATAACGCTAAGTTAAGTGTTTGGGTAAGAGACTCCATCTAACTGGTTAGATGAAGTTCCTAGCATGAAACAACTCCTTTATCATATTGTATGATAAAATGGATGGTTGTTGAAGTAAGAGAACCAAGACCTCACCAAGAGACTGAACACGTGATTACGAATCACTTTATAAGGGAAAGGTGTTTTCCTAAGAAATGTGTAAACAAGAGGGTCACATCAGCAGAGAATATGGCAGATCCACTTTGGAAACGCCCAAAGTCAATAGGCTCTCAAAGTGCATCTTGAGAAGATGGGACTTAGAGTACCTAAATGGCTTTTACGGGCAAGTGGGAGATTGTTAGGAATAGTGCCCTAGAAAGCCGATTCGAAGTAATCCGTTTTGGGACTTTCCTAGTATCACAGACAATCTTTGAATAATATATGATTGATTAATATCATAGGCAAACACTTCTTTATATGCTCTTGTTTGGTATGCGTTTACTTTAGTTGTGCATGTATGAGAACTCCCCTAATCCTGATGACTTTAGGACTCTACCATTTAGGTGAAATGGTTCATGAAACGAGCCCTATATCACATAAGTCATGATTAGTAAAATACTCCAAGCCGATGAGTCCTACAGACAGTGGGAGTGTCAACCTGACTCCTCTAAGGCTTGCTTGTGGGATCACGCCCTTAAGAAGGACCACCTTGTTTCATGGAGGTGCAAAGTGTATAGTTGATACGTGCGTGATACATGAGGGTGCTTACTTCAATAAGTAAGTTCACTGAGGTGCCCCGTGTGAGAAGATTCCTAAATGGGAAAGGAAGTTTCTATTTCAGGAAATGGAAACTTCCAGATTAGGAAATATCTCACGAGTCATTGATGTGATTAATTGATCCTTAGACTTGAGGTTCCATGTCACTTTATGAGTTAACTCTGTAGTCTTTGGTATAAGCTTTAAAGGGTGTCGCCTTAGACAACTGATTCAAGGCTTATGCTGGGGCTGCACAAGTGACTCATGGAAGTGAATGAGAATCAAGAAAGGACCTACACTTGCATATGCAAGGTGATCTCTTACTGTGTAAGTCATTCATATGCCATATGGAGTCCTTGGCCAAGGCAGTAGATCAAGACATCAAGAAAAGGGTTTCTTGGATTGAGATCAAATGGATATGAAATGCACTTAGCTTTAAGACCGGATTATTAGGGTTCTGATTATTCCCTTGCCCTAGATCCTGGTTGAGAGATAGTAAGTAGGAGGATTGTATCTCACATGAATCAATGACTTAAAGGTTCTGTCGAATCCGAACATTCCAATTCAGCTAGGGGTTAAACACCTGTTGCTAGACTATGGTCGTTTAATCTGTGGACTGATTAATTAATTAGTGAATTAATTAATTAGGGTCACTGCTAATTGAATTGAGAACCTAGAGGGTCACACACAACAACTTGGTTACATGAGTTGAGGCTTGAAAATGATTAAACGAGTTAATCGGGCCTAGAGGGTTCCACACGTGAGGAGCACGTGTCCTTGGGACACGTGCCTCACACGTGTATATGTATATATATGATATATATTAAATAATTAAATGTGTTAATTATTTAATAGACTTTGGTTTAATTTTGAATTAAAAGGAAAGTCTTATTTTGGAGAAAAAAAATAATCTAGTTAATTAATTATGAATTAATTAATTAGATAAAATAAGTTATTTATTTTAAATAAATAAAGTATAAAATTATCCAAAAATAGTTTGGATATTTTTAGCTCTCTTGAAAGTTGATTTGAATTAGAATTCAAAGTCAAAGTCAAATTACTTGATGATCAAGTAATAGGAGAGAGAGAGAGACCAAAATCCTAGCCCATAAAGGACTAGGAATTTTCGGTCCTCCCCTCTTATAAATAGGGGAGCTCGAGCTCCCCTTAGAGCTAATTTGGCAATTCTTTTGGTTCATGTGTTGAACACCTTCCTTTCTCCAAGATTAAATTAAACCCTAGGTTAAGCCTAAACACTAACTAGAGAACTAGCATCCTTACTAGTTAGATTGTGATCAAGTTGGTGGACTTTCTCTAGAGACTTCAAGTTAGAAGTTTGAAGATTCGAGCTTTACCAAGGAGAGGGGATCAAGCCGCGAGAAGAGCGTTCTTGGGTGGCTTGAAACGCTTCAAGAAAGAACAAAAGAAAAGTAAGTTTTCTATCTTTACGAATTTGGTTACACGATTGCGAGTTCAAGATCCTTTTGTTGGGAAAATTTTTTAAATTCAGCTGCTTTCTGATTCGTGTTTTCCAACATGTATAGCTTTGTAAGGGCCTTCCCATTTGGGGTCCAACTTGCCTACATGCTTTGAGACTTCAACCCTCTTCAAAACTAAGTCTCCTAACTGGAAAGTTCTTTCTCTAACCACTTTTTATACTGCTGAGCGACAGATGCCTTGTATTTATGAATATGTGCCCCTGCCTTGTCTCTTTTCTCTTCCAATAGATCCAATTCTAATGCTCTGTTATCCTCGTTCTCTTCGGGCTCGTAGTATGCCACTCGAACGGATTCATGTATAACTTCCGCTGGTATCATTGCTTCAGAGCTATAGACTAGTGAGTAAGGGGTTTCACCAGTGGCCGCTCATGGGGTAGTGCGATAAGCCCATAAAGCCCCTTGTAACTCCTCGGCCCACTCGCCCTTTTTGCTCTCAAGCATGGTTTTTAGATGTTGCAAAATGAGCCTGTTGGTGACTTCTGCTTGACCGTTGGCTTGAGGGTGACCCACGGAGGTGAAGCGTTGCTCAATGCCTAGCTCTGAGCACCATTCCCGGGTATCAACTGCTATGAAGTGGGATCCGTTATCCAAAATAACCACCCTCGGGATGCCATACTGCAAATAATGTTTTTCCATATAAAATACCGTACCACCCTAAAGGTAATTTTTGCAACAGCTTCGGCCTCAGCCCATTTGGTGAAGTAATCAACGGCTAGGATGACAAACTTTTTCTGTCCAATTACCATAGGCAGGGGGCCAACAATATCAATACCCCATTGATCAAAGGGCCACGAGACGTCAATGGGGATTATTTGAGCCGCTGGCAATTGGGGAATATTAGAGTGGAACTGGCACTTAGGACATTTCTTGGAAAATGCTATGGAATCCTGGAGAACTGTGGGCCAGTAAAATCCACTTCTCAGTATCTTTATGGCAAGAATGCGCCCCCCAGAATAATTCCCACAACTCCCTCCGTGAACAAGCTCAAGGGTCTCTTTGGCCTGCGAGGGCCTCAAACATCTCATTGGTGGGCCTTGAAAGCATTTCTGGAAGAGTCTACCCTCGTTGTCCAGAGAGAAACGAGGGGCCTTGTTCTGAATCTTCCTTGCCTCCACTTTGTCAGTCGGGCAAGTACCATCTTTAAGGAATCTGACAATATCGTCGAGCCAACAGGGCTCGGTGGGATCAATCATAACTACCGCTCGGTCGGGCTCTTTCCTCTGGATTAACTGTCCCTCCTTTCTGCGAAATGCGATAGAATATTCACAGGATCCTTCGAGGGCTGTATCAAATTTGGATAAAGCATCTGCACCCTCGTTCTCCGCTCGGGGGTTTGGAGCAAGTGAAAGTCCTTGAACTTTCTGATTATCTCTTTTTCTTTTCCCAAGTACTGCACCATGGTGGCTTCTCGAGCCTCATACGTTCCTTCAATTTAACTTGAAATCAATTGCGAATCAACATAAGCCGTGACCCTGGAAGCACCACTCTGAAAATCAATTCTCAACCCTTGTACGAGAGCCTCGTACTCTGCTTCATTGTTTGTAACTTGGAAATCCAGCCTGGTTACAAAGTCGATTTCAACTCCGTTGGGATCTCTGAGGGTCACCCCTGCTCCTCCCTCTTGAGAGGTCGAGGAGCCATCTGTGTGCAGGACCCATAGACCGTCGTTTTCAGGAACAGTAGGCTCTAAACCAACACGTTCCAGCAGCAAGTCCACAACTACCTGCGCTTGTATGGCTGTTCTAGGCCCAAAGCTTAGGTCAAACTGGCTCGATTCAATAGCCCATTTTATCAGCCTTCCGGAGACATCTGGCTTGGATAGAACTTGCTTCAAAGGTTGATCCGTAAGGATGGTGATTGAGTACACTTAGAAATAAGGGCTCAGCCTCCTGGAAGCATTAATGAGGGCAAAAGCGAACTTTTCGATTTCCAAATACATCTTTTCAGCACCTTACAACGTCTTACTTAAGTAATAGACAGGTACGTGTTTGCGCTCGCGTACGGCTACCAACAGTGCGCTCATGGCTTCAGCAGAGACAAAAAGGTACACAAACAAGTTTTCACCTGCCACAGGCTTTGTCAGGAGGGGAGCGCTCGAAAGGTAGGCTTTCATATCTTGCAAGGCCTTTTCACATTCTTCAGTCCAAGAGAAATTCCGAGCGTTGCGTAGAATTTTGAAGAAAGGGAGATTTCTGTCCACTGAGCGGGAGATGAATAGGTTCAACGAGATTAACATTCCCACTAACACTTGCACCTCCCTGAGATTGCAAGGGGATGGGATATCCAAGATGGCCGTGATCTTTTCGGGATTAGCTTCAATCCCACGTTGGCTAACCATGTAGCCCAAGAATTTCCCCCCTCGTACTCCGAAAGTACACTTAGAGGGATTTAACTTCATGCCGTACCGGTGCAGAATGGCAAATGTGCGCTTAAGATCCTCTAGATGCAAGCCTTGGCGCTCGGTTTTGACAATCATGTCGTCCACGTACACCTCCGTGGACCCTCCTATTTCCTTCTCAAACATCCGGTTGATGAGGTGTTGATACGTGGCACTTGCATTCTTGAGCCCAAATGGCATGACTAGAAAACGGAGTCTTGGGGCTATCCTCAGGGGCCATGAAGATTTGGTAACACCCCTGAAAAGCATCCATCATGCTCATTAACTCACACCCCGCGGTCGAATCCACCAGTTGATCAATCCGGGGTAAAGCATATGGGTCCTTGGGGCAGGCTTTGTTGAGGTCAGTGAAATTGTTGCACATGCGCCATCTGTTAGCGCTCTTGGGTACTAGTACCACATTGCACAACCATTCTGGGTATAGTATGGGCTCAATGTACTGGGCCTCAAGGAGTTTGTTAACTTTCTCTTCAATAACCTTCTTTCGAAAACCATACACATCTCGCTTCTTCTGCTTGATTAGTTTGAAGCTGGGGTCCACATTGAGCCTGTGGACTATGACGCTCGGATCAATTCCGGTATGATCAGACGCTTTCCATGCAAAAACGTTAATGTTTTCTCTAAGGAAGTCTATCATCATGATCTGCGAGGGTCCTAAGAGATTAGACCCAATTTGAGTGGATTTATCTTTGTTCCCTCGTTCCAACTCAATGGTGAGGAATTTCTCAGTGGGCTCAATCCGGACCTCAGGGCGAGGAAGTTCGAGCACCCTCTTCTTCCCTGTTAAACGGCCACCGGTCGTTCCTTCCTCACGGTCGTTCACCTCTCCATCAGAGGAAGATTCCCCAACCGCTCCAAGTGGGGCGCCCTCGGGGTTGCTTCCAGTGCTTGTATCCTTCTTCTTGTTTTGCTTTTTGTTCATTTTGGCCCTTTTGCGCTCGGGACCGTCCTCGTCCAAATTGGGAAAATCTACAAACTTCTTGGTGGACCCAATTTGAAATGATTTCTCTGCTTTGGGCTTCTTGAGGGACAACATATAACACTCCCATGCCTCTCGGACCTTGCACAGAACCTCTCCAACCTCGTCGGGGTTGGGGAACTTGATTTTCTGATGGTAAGTGGAAATGATCGCTTTGAAGTCTACAAGGGCTGGACGCCCAATGATGATGTTATATGGGATTTCAATTTCCACTACCGTGTAGGTGACTATGAGCATTTTTCGATGTGGTGCCCGACCAAATGAGGTGGCCAAGAGAATCTGTCCTCGAGGGACAACCTCAGAGCCACCAAAGCCAATGAGGGCTGTTTTGAGGGGCTCGAGCGGGATGTTGGTAATATTCATCTTTCGAAACGTGGTATAAGGCAAAACATTAACAGAGCTTCCACTATCAACCAAAACCCTCTTTACAACATGGTTATGGACGTTTAGGCTAACGACCATGGGGCAGTCAGAGGTTTCACCGACCCCATAGGTTGTTACAATGTGCGTTAGGTCCCTATCACTAAACCCAACAACTTCATTCTCCCTGGAGCAATAGTCGCTCGCTCCTTTGATAGCATAGACTTGTTTGGGTGTTGAGGGGCATTGATCGTAGCTCCTAACATATCGACGGTAAGAAGCATTAGAATACCCCCTGGACGAGCCTCCCGTGATAATGTTGATGACCGCAAAGGGGGTATTCTCTTGTCCCGCGGCCTTTTGTTTACCGCGGTGGCTGCTCTCGGGAGGTCCTCGCCCTCGTGGGCTCCTGGAGCGTGAAGGAATCCTTCTCTTCTCCCTGGCACGCTCGTTGCAGCACTCGTCATAACGCTCTAACATCTTCACAAATTCCTTCAGGTGACCGCCCGCAATGAGCCTTTGAATTTCAGCTTCCAACTGGCGGCATTCATCCTTGTCATGCCTCTTTTGTTTGTGAAAGGCACAATATTTGTTTGAACGCCTTAACGCCTCCGTATCCTTCATCTTCGTGGGCCTCTTAAAGAGCTTTTTATCTGACAGAGCATAGACCTTTGAGTTGGGCTTGTTGAGAGGAAGATGCTCGAGCCTTCGTGGGGGAGACGGTGATTTGCGGCGTTCTCTGTGAGGCTCTTCTCACCCCCGCTCGCTATTAAGGGGCCTAGAATGCCTGGGAGCATTCGACCCAAACATGTCCTCAAACGCGAAGTAGGGCTCGGTAATCTCTCTCATAGCCATGAGGGACGAGGGGCGCTTCTTCATGATAAGATCCGCAAACTTCTTGCACACATACTGTTTGTGATTGCAAGCCTTAAAAAGCACATGTGTCAAAAAATCCATCGAGGGCCTCTCCACTAAGAGTACCTCCTTATTGAAACGAGCAAAAAAGGATCGAAGGGATTCATGCTTGCCCTGGATCAAGTTGTACAGAGCAATGGGTGCGGTGACTTGTGCCTTCAATGAGTTGAAGTGATTGAGGAAAGCATTGGTGAGTTCGCCATATGAGCAGATCGAGCTGGGGGGCAGACGCTTGTACCATTCCTGGGCTGTAGCACCCCGCACGTGAGGCACCACATCCCCCGCACTATAGCTCAACACGAGTAACGAAACGGTAAATCCGCACCCATATCAAACCATAGCGAATGGGAGACAAACAGAAAGAACCTCCTAAGCTAGGCGGAACTTAGACCCTGCAAATATAACTAATCAACAAGACATAAGTAATAGAGAACTAAACCAAACACATGCATTGGCCACGGGCCTGCAGAAATTAAACATTCGAACCACAGACAGACTTGGGCTCCTTAGGCCTGTTTCAATTCATAACAAAGCCCGGCAAGGCAATTCGATAACAAATACATAACGAGTCAAGTTCATAGTATTATAGAATTGAATCATGCAAAAGTTAGATACATATGCGAGTGCAGAGACTCTCCTAACTGAACTTGACCGACTCAAAGGCTCCACACGACTCCGCCTAGCTCGAAACTCCAAAGCCAAACCTACGCACTAAAAAGTTGGGGAGGGAGAGGATCAGTCTCTAGAAGACTGAGTGAGCAGGAACGAAATACGTATATATAAAACATGCACATGCAAGTCATAAATCCCGAGCAAGGTTTTATTTAAAATTAGTTCTCACAAAGGCAAGAGAAAGACTAAGCAATGCTCAGATTTTATGACTAATCATATTAATTCATTCCATTCATAATTCATACATAAACATAAAGGCTCGGCGAGTGAGCGTGCGTCATCTCCAACCAATCTCCGACTGTGTACGACAAATATCATTAATACTTTAAGTAGGTGATCATGCAATATATCATAATACACACAGATCATATATCATATCATAAAACATATTCGTTTGGGCAATCCGTGCCCCAGCCTTCCCGCACGGTGCATATCAATCATACATAAACATAAACATAATCATAAAAATCAGTTCCAACCTTCTTCCTCCGGGTGGTGGACGGGTTAGCAAGACCCGACCACTTCATACATAGGCCAATGGGGTTTCATGACTTCCCCAATGGCACTCCGCTCCCATTCCCCGCTAAACCTCCTAGCGAGGGCCGGTATCGCCGTAACATAGGGGAACTAGCACATGGGATCACCGTCGGCCCGTGCCTTCCCGGATAGCCACATGTACTAAATTCCTGGGCCCGTGAACATAACATACATGCATAATCTCACCAAACCATTTGCTTCATACTTAGGATACATACTATAAGAAAACATACCTTACCTTGCAACTCGGCATATGCTATACACGTACCTCTCCGTGTCATCCTAATCCGTAGCTAGCATGAAGACACACGGTTTGGAGCATAGCCTCGTTGCAAAACCATTTTAAGCTTATATACGCCCATACGTATAATTTTAGAAGAATTTACTCAATGACTCCACTTTGTAAAGATAACATATATATACATAAGGTTTTAGGCCAAAACTTGTCACATAAGGTTGTAGGGTTTAATATGTAACTAAAACGAAAACACCCTCACCTGAAACATGACGATACAAGGATACGAGTTATCGAGTGCCTGAACGATCAAGATTTCTCCACCCTAGAGATAAACTGTACAAAAGAAAACGTAACGTGTTCGTGAGACTCAAGACTCCAAATGAACCATATATGACGCACGACAATGTATGATCATGATGTTAATGCTTAAAAGATGATATTATGTTATGAAAATGTTCATGTGCATTATTAAGGGATTTAAGGCTTATAAATAAGCCATTCGTTCATTCATTCATTTTCATTCAATTTCATAAATTCGCATATCATCTCAATTTAATCTAAGAATTTCATATAATAATCATAACACGTAATATTCATGTTTACAATTCGAAATAAGGTAAATGAAATGTTCAAGCAATAATCGATAAATTAAATATGTGAAATAGATATCAATTAATTCTAAAAATTGAATCCAAGGATTTCATATAGCAATTATAACACGTACTATTTCACATTTACAATTATAGAGTAAGCAATAATTACGTTTAATTCAAGATTGGAAATTAGAAAGAAACATGAAATAGGTAACAATTTAATTTCTAAAATTGGAATAAATTAAATAGTATATAAAATATATCAATATACATAAATATACATATATATATGCATACCTAAATATATATATATATATATTTATATATATATATATATATATATGTATGTATACATACATACGTAGTAATACATGCATAAATAATAATATGCATGCAAATGTAAAACATACATATAT
Organism: Lantana camara; assembly: GCA_037501455.1. Taxonomy (NCBI): domain Eukaryota; kingdom Viridiplantae; phylum Streptophyta; class Magnoliopsida; order Lamiales; family Verbenaceae; genus Lantana; species Lantana camara. Next base: position 88,084,089 of record CM074856.1, read on the forward strand.
ATATATACCCTTAACATGCATGCAAATGTAAACTTACATATATATATATATATATATTTTACGTAATACCTGCATGCAAATATAAATCATATATATAAATATATAATACGTAATGCATGCATGCAAATTACATAGAATAATCATATTAATGAAATATAAACTATACACATGCACAAAGAAATTCAAAGTAGGCTTCACCCATAATTACAGAAACACCCCCCTGCATGTCACCCATAATTACACAAACACCCCCTGCATGCTTTACCCATATATATATCCACACATTCTAATTGTTATAGTCCAAGAGAAAGAAGCAGCAGCAATATATATATACACACACACAAACAACTTACAATAGCAGAGCAGCACGTAGCAACAACAACATAAATGTATACATATAACACAAGCAGCAGCATATGAAGAAGAGAACAGCAACAATAACGCAGGTACTACCCGCCCGGTTAGATTCTCAAGGTAACCTTCCCCGGCCGTGGAAGGGAGATGCAGAAGCTACTGCATCAGAGGTACCCGCCCGGGTACTTCCGCGTTCAAACTCTCCCCGCCTGGGGAGAGTGTTACAGTTTAGCAGACAGCAGCAGCAGCTTGTACCGAAACAGGGGAAAGGACAAGGGAAGAAGAACAAGCCAAGACAACCATATAAACTTCAACCAAGCTCAGGCTAACAATTAAGGTAATAACACAACATCACAACAGGCCTTAACTCCTACAATTAATATGAAAATGGACAGCAACACAGGATGGAAAAGTAGCAGCTGTAACGTGAAGAAAAACAGGGGAACCGGAATAAAACAGGGCAAGAATTCGCATGAAGAATCAACCAACCACTAATACAAGCATGCTCAACCATAAATGAGAGAAAAGGATCATATATGCAACACCGAAACAAGTTGTAAGCCAAAGAAACTCAAGAACTCATCAATTCTCCCTTAAATCTAACTATTCATACATGTCATCAACACTCCAAGAAAACTGACTTAGAATTAGGGATGAATGGATCAAAATGAACAGAGATGCAAGTATATCATAATCCTAACTCACCTTGTTCATTGGATGAAAGTTGATAGAGATTTGAGCTCCAAAATCTCAAGGATTTGCACAGTGACGGGAAAACTGGAAGAGAAGGGTTTGTGGCTGAGTTTCTGGCTTGTGTGAGGATTAGTTCAAGATGGGGTAGTTGAGGGCTGATATAGGGTTGAACGAGGGTTAAAAGGCCACCAACCATAGTTAATTTGGTTAAGTTTTGATCATGTTATGGACAATATAGTGAAAGGTGGTAATTTTAATGCCATTTCGTTTTTCGGTTGGATTTCGGAGGTTCAAAAGATTTCGAAAAAATATAAGGCTAAGTTTATTAAACTCGAATCTTCGATACGAGTTCAACGAAGTTGACGGAACTCGAATCCGAGTTCCCGAGCTCAAGATATCAAGTACGGAACCAAGGGTGCGCTAATTGCTCATTAGCCCCCGATTTGGTTCCACGAATCAAATTAAATTCGTTAATACATCAAATAAATTCGAAAACATAAACCGAGCATATAGGCATGTTCATAACACACATATTTACGACATACTACAATTTCACGACATTTCCACATCATTTCATATAAGAACGATGCACAATTTAAACGACTATGCACAAATTCATAAAATTCATGCATATTAAAAATTAAACCAAATAATTTAGATTCTAATATTAATTCAAATTCAAGTCAACGTATTATTATAGAAATTAATTAATTAATATGGTTAAAGCATGATTAATTAGCATAACACTTAATTAATTTTAATCACTTGATTAACAAAATAAAATATTAAACTAACGAGATGAAATATTATAAATAAAATAATATAAAATAATAACAATTTATAATAAAATTAAATATTTAAAACACTTATAAACAGTTAATCACATAATTAGATAATTTAATTGCGCAGCTTATAAACAAATACGACACATTAGTATAAATGAAAAACCGGGGCGTTACATGGGAGGATCTTCCTTTCTTACTTTGGTCCCTTGCTGGGAGGCTTGTGGCCCTCGTTTTGTTACTTGGGAGTGGGCTTCCTTATCAATATTGATCCTCTCCACGGGCTGTTTTCCCTTGTTCGCTTGGGGATGTTCTTCCCAGCCCCTTGCGGGGACTTCCTTCTCTTTCGTAGGTGGAGGTGGTGGTTGGGCTCTCAAAATAGCCTGTGCCGCCATGAGCTGGTGCGCCTGCAATCCTCCCAAAGGAGGGGCAATTTGAGCGGCCTGCCCAGAGGGAAATTACATGGAAGTAAAATTTTTCCATGCACCCTGGGCCGCCTAGACCTCACACTGTTATTAGATGGCTTGTAGTTGCTGATGGGTCATGGGGGGTAACTCCACCCCTTAAATTTCCTTAGGGACCACCATCGGCAGCTGGAGTTGTCCGGCGTGGTATGGTTGAATAGCTGGCATCATAACGGTAGGGGTGAGCGTGTATCCAAGGGGTGGCTTCATATAGGGGTGCCCCCCTGGGTTAACCTGGGTGGTAGGCCATTGACTTTGGGGGAGGCTTGGGTGAGCAGGAAGCCCAGAACCTCTAACTGCGGCGGTGGAGGGATGCTCAGGTGTGAGTTCCGCTGAGGGCACCATTGGCTCAATGTGGGGAGGTGCTCCTCCAACAGGCGGTGCTCCACCGGTGGAGGCGGAAGTGGGGATGTTGGCGTTCCCTTCTGGATGGTGATCGTCAGCACCTCCTGCAAGTCCGGATCTAGTGGTAACCATGACGAAAATGGTGCTTGTTCTTCAACTAGCAAAAAGAAGGAAGGGTTGGAAGTGGTTTCCCACAAACGGCGCCAAAAATGATGGGTCTGAGTTTAGAGGATCAGATTCCGATCACTTTATAATTTGTTGGGGTGAGAAAACCAGTTGATGATCACCGGAAAAGATGGGGGTTCTACCTGCTAGGACAAAAATCAAAACAAAGTCAGAAGGCCAAGATGGGGGAACTGGGGGTGATTCCCAGTTTGGCTCTCTGACGCTCAAGTCAGATGATGAAGGGAAAGCAAAGAAATTGCAAAGTTGCGGTAATGGCGATTCCTTACAGTGGTGAAGGCGAAGACGCATATTTATAGTTGAGGGTCGGGGACCCTTCGGTAATTCGCCCCTTGTGGTCCTGCCCTAACACGTGGCATGATGAGGAGAAACCTAGGAGGAATCTCCTGCAAAATCTGCTGAAATGGTGGTGCAGGCAATAGTGGTAGGTGCGCGGGCGTGTATGGGGTGTTAGAAAATAACAATTGTAGGTGTTGAAATAACAATTAAACTAATTAAAATAAATAAAATTTTATTAAAAAGGCTATTTTTAAATTAGGTCCAAAACTTTCAAAAAGTGTCAAATAAGTCCAAGTTCAAATTTCAATTAAGTCCAAAATTAAATAAAATCGTACAATTAAGCCCTTAACTCATATAAGTCACATAATTTACGAAATTAGCTTGCTCGGGAATTAAATTCACATATCATAAATTCATAAAAATTCATATCATAAATCACTTGAGGCAAATTTTGACATATAATTCAAATATTTCATATAAATTCAAATAATTCATATAAGAATTTCAAATAATAAAATACAATTCAATTAAATGTATCAATTAAATATGAAATTGAAATAATCTCAATTGCGCACATACGTCATACCTGTACGGTCGCGGAGTCGGGGTGTCACAATCCCCCCCCCCCCTAAAAAGGACTTGCCCTCAAGTCTGACGCGAGTCCTCAAATAACTCCGGATATAAACTCCTCATTTTCTCCTCGGTTTCCCAAGTCGATTCCTCGAATTTTTGATCTCTCAAAGTACCCTGACGAAAGGAATCTGTCGATTTCTCAGTTCTTGCATCTTCCGGTCCTGAATTACGACCGGATGCTTTTCTATTGTCAAATCCGGCTCTAACTGAACCTCTTCAATTGGAAGAACTGTTGCCTCATCGGGATAGTACTTGCGGAGCTGAGAAACATGGAAAATGTTATGTATCCCGGTCAAATTCAGTGGTAGATCCAACCTATACGCCGATTCTCCGATTCTTTCCAATATCTCAAATGTCCCAAGGTATTGTGGCCTAAGCTTTCACCTTTACCTATTCGAGTGAAGCCCTTTCTGGGAGATGCTTTCAAGAAAACTCTATCTTCGACCTCAAACTCTAAGGGCCTTCTTCTCTTATCGGCATAGCTTTTTTGACGAGCCTGAGCTGCTCTCATTCTTTGTCGGATCTTATGAACCTTTTGAATAGTTTCGGCAATCTTTTCCTTAGGCTCTGCTCTCTCGAACTTATTCTCTTCGGTCCACCTCCAATCCTCGATATCCCAAAACAACGGTGATCTACACTTTCTCCCATACAGTGCTTCATAAGGAGCCATTTTGATGGAGCCCTGGTAGCTGTTGTTATAAGCAAATTTAACCAAAGCCAGATGCTCGTCCCACTTATCCTGGAAATCCAAAGCACACGCCCTAAGCATATCTTCCAAATACTGAATTAACCTCTCAGAGTGACCATCCGTCTGAGGATGCGAAGCGGTGCTAAATTTGAGCCGGGTGCCCAAACACTTCTGAAGATTCTGCCAAGAGATCGAAGTAAACCGTGGATCCCGATCCGAAATATTACTAATCGGAACTCCATGCAACCTTACAATCTCTCGAACATAAAACTCGGCTAGCTTTGGGACTTTCTTGAACATCCGAACCTTGAGGAAACGGGCAGACTTAGTCAATCTGTCGATAATTACCCAAATTCCATCAAACCCTCCTTTAACTCTAGGCAAGCCGGTCATGTAACACCCTGACGCGGAGGGCGCCACATCCCCCGCACCATTGCCCAACACGTGAAAATAAATGGGGACTCCGCTCACGCATCGAACCATGGCGAACGGGTGACACACAAAACTTACCCCTAGGCTAGGCGGTCTAGACCCTACATAGAGTGCGAAAGAAAATCAAAAGCAAAAGAGGAAGCCACAGGATCGCATAACATAACAAAATACATGCATCCATCTAAAAGCAGGAAAGCCAACTATTACAAGCCTTGCCCACCCCGGGCTAAATAAAACATACTTAAGTTCAACTTCAGAATACAAAGCTTAGCTTCTACATATTTATACATAGTACCAAGTATACATAGTACCAGAGCGGGAAATTAAAGATGCATATGCAAAGGCTCTTCTAAAACTGGAACGACTCCAAAAGAAAAAGACCGCCACCTAGCTCAAACTCCCCAACCGGGCACCTGCAAACTCAAGACAAAAAGGGGAAAAAACAAACAACGAAGAGGGGTCAGTCCTACAGACTGGTGAGGGGGCTAACACACGCACACGTACATATATGTAGAGCATAGCATAACATAGCATATCGAAGAGTGTTCATGAACCGGGGTTAGCTTTTGTATTCCAAATCATTTAAACCCGTGATACTACATATATAAAGAAAGATTTAGGGCCGAAGGCCAAAATCTACCAAGTTTTAGAAATTAGAAATCCAATCCCGTTTCACAAACCATAAACGGAAGCGAAAACTTAAACAAAATGACTCGGCTAGAACGAGTCCTAACCCACTTACTACATAGCAAAGCAAAGTGAAGTTAAAGCAAAAAGCATAAACCAATCCAACCTTTCTCCGGTTGGGGAAGAGAGCGGCCGCTCTCTACCCCTACACTTAACTTAGTCAGCGCGCTTTATACGTTAGGGCAATGAGTTTCATGACACTCACGCCCAAGGACTCCGTCCCCTACCTCCCTCCGAGTGGGTTTCGGGTTGATCCTGTAAAGTGGAGAAGTGTCCTAGGGTTGCAACCGGCGACCCCAATGGTCGTCCCGGGTCTCCCAAACCACACAACTCCGGGGGCCAAACTTACACTTACACTTACACTTACACTTATCACAAAACTTATCTCGCCAAAACATAACACGCACACACAATAACCCATTTTCAAAACAAACAAACGAAAATATAGCTTACTTATACATAAAAGCAGTTTTTAAACGTCTTGAAACAAAAGGGACCAATTCCCACAAAATACATATCATACACATATCTATATAAATATATACGTAAAAGTCACATGCGGGCTTAAAACACATTTAGGGTTATAGGTCATCATAGCTAAAAGGAAAGAAAACCCCACCTTATCGACCAACCGAACAAAAGGAACCACCCCTTCAGCCTCGAGACAAACCTAAGAACAAAAGCAAAATGGCAAGGACAAACTTAGACTCAATATGAACCAATTAGACGCTCGGCGTATGCATATGAATGCAAATGACGCATAAGGATTGCAAATGAGTTAACACTTAGGTCACATTAGGTCACATTAATTCATATCGAAACATAGTTCACATAATCCACGTTAACAAGTTCATGAACTTCATATAATCCATATAACATACCAAGTTAGGAAGGCATACATTTCATGTAAGAGCAAAGGAATTCCATGTAAGGCAAGCATACAAGGTAGGAAGTCATACTCGCACGTAAGGAAGCACTTAGATCACATAAAGCACATTTCACGTCAAACGAATCCACAAACGTAATACAATACACACGACACTCATAACACATTATTCAATCATGAAACATATTAAAATCAAGAAATGGAAAGTAATAGCATAGTACATTAGACACATAAACAAGTACAAATCACATTAGGGTCAAGAACGGGGAGGGAATCGAACAAAACAAGCACGAAAACAAGTTCGGGGCCAAAATATTTCTGCACTAAGATCCAGGGCTGTGGATTTTTAATAAAGAGGGGATCCACGGCCGTGGATCCCAGTCAGAAAGTTTCCCAAATCTGCCATCAAATCCACAGCCTTGGATTTGTTTTAGTGCAAAAATCCACGGCCGTGGGTTTGCTCCAGCCCAGAAAAATTCGAGATTTCGGCCCCAAAAACAACAAGAAACCAATCCAAAGCCAAGGAAACAAATAATACAAAAGTTATGCAACATATATTCAAGAATTCATGTCCTAGATCATGCAAAAACCGAGCTAAAGTGAAGAAAAGAGGAGGAGATGCATCACCACATTCATGCTCTAGCAAATTCATCAATGGTATCACCATGAATCCTCAACCATCAGGCAAACCAAGTTCGTAGAAGTCATATAGGATATCTTAGGGTCATAAAACATGCTTTATATGAAAAGATTTCATAAGGATTCAAGCAAAATTCATGAAAAAGCATCAAAACCACACTATTCATGCTATAAGCCATAACTCATGCAAACATGGATGGATTCTTGCAAAATGAACGGTAAAAGAACCACAAAGACATGGAGAGATCAAATATGGACTTACCTCTTGAATTGGAGAAGATTTGATGGAGCTTGAGTTGAATTCTTGAAGAAGATGAATAGTAAAACCCCTTTCTTCTCTTCTTCTCTTCTTTCCTCACAAAATGGGGCAAATATCCCTTATGGGGGGAGGGGGTTTCGAAATCAGATGAAAAGGGAGAGAGAGAGAGATTAAATCATGTCATTTAGTCATGGTTTAAGTTTGGTTAAGGTTAAAATGGGTCCCACAAGTGCAAGACTAGTCAACGGGGTCACTTTGGTGCAAGCTGCTCATTCCGGGTGAAAAACAGGGGATCAAATGGGCTTGGAAAAATATGAATCTTGATTCCTTGGCTTTCTTTCTTTGTTACGAGTCCAACGCATCTTCCGGGATTCGAATCTAAATTCCCGAGCTTGCCCTTATATCCCTAACACATAAAACAGTTCCAAAACCGTATCAAATAAACTCAAAAACAAGTAACGAGGATGTAAGCAAGTTCATATAACACATAATTCATGCAAGGAACGTAGTCACAAAAATCAGAAACGAAAACGAACACAAACGGAGTAAGAACGAAGCAAAGGGGCAAGTATGAACAAATAAGTCACATATGGTTTAATTAAAGGTCACGTAATTCAAATAAATCACATAAGGAATATAATAAACATACAATGCACATAATTAAATAAATAAAAACGCACATAACTCTCCCGTAAAGGTGTACCTGGAATGGCCGGACGAGCGGGATATTACAACCACCCCTCTTTCAAAAGGACCTGTCCTCAGGTCCTAGTCGAGATTTAGAGGACTCTGGAACGAACTCAAATCCACGCTTCCGTTGCGCTACTCTGATCCAAGAGTTGTAGTCTCCTCGGGACATCACTTCCTCAATTAGAAGTGAGAAAGACTTCTCATATCCCGGTAGCTCGGTGGTGCTTGCCAACTCCGAGTAAGTCTCCTTAATCTTAGCAAACTCTATGTCCGGTTTGCTCCCACTTCCAAATAGAATTCGAATGTAGTTGGAGAATCCCGCCGGAATGGTTCTCGATCTTCTATCGATAGCACTTTAGACATGGCTACACCAAGTCTACAATGTTTCTTCTTATGCCAACACCATTACCGGCTCTTCGAGTCTCGAACCATGAGTGGAATTAGTCTCTTGACTAAGCACTTCTTGAGACATAGGCTCTAACTTTCTGTTAGCCACGCACAACCGAAGTCTTCCATAGTACCTCGATTGTAACGGAAAAGTTTGAGTATAATCGTGTAATCAAGATAACTCTCTTCAAAAGCCTTATCCACTCGAACCATGCCTCTTCCTTGTCCTTCATATCACGGGACGCCACTTGTGTATCAACGAACCTCCTGTTGAATCCCGATAACACTAGAGACTTATTCTCTCTGGCAAATCTCGGTTCTTCTACCAAAATACGTAGTCGACAATACCCTTGTTGAAACCACACTCAACAAAGACCACAGAACGCTGAAGAAGGATGAACGACTCGTCGAAGGAAGCAAGAAGGGTATTTATCTTCCACAGTTAACTTGTACAGCTCACGGTAATATATACTCATTCTAAATCCCGTCTTCTTCTTAGATGGGACCAAGGTACTCCACAAAGATGTACCTAAATGGATGATATTACCTTCTAAGAGTTCGTCAACTACGACTTAACTTCAACAACCACGCTAGAGCCCACCTAAAGGAAACTCCAAACACGAACCAGTTCCGGGATAAAGATCACGACAACCTCGATGTCCTTATCGGGTGGAAACGAATTCCAACTTGCAAAGAAACATCAAAGGTGTCTTACTTCGATCTTTGTCTCCTTAAGCTTGGCTCGACCTCTTGGTTAATCCAAAGGAAAGCCACAAAGCTTATTGCACCGTCTCGGAATAATCAACAACTCCCACGAAAGATATAAACGTGTTAGCCTTCCATCTATTACCCGAAAATATTATTGAGCCCTAAAAAGGACCTCCAAAAGCATCCACCTATGCCTACGATGACACCGTCACCTTAACGTGAACTAGGCGCCTTCAAGTAAACCACTGGGAAAGCTCGGCCCTCACAACTCACCAAGCACTCGAACACTCACCTCACCAAACTCCCTCCAAGAAGAGAGCCAACACAAAAAGGAGAAAGAAAAAGGAAACCACAAGCAAGCAAACAACAATAAGGACACATAAGCACCGAGAAACAACAAGAAAAGGAAAGTAACTCGAATTGAAATAAAATGCATGTATGTAGTGCCATGAATTCTTAGTGTACCTTTCACCATGGAAAAAAAAATGTTGATCTCGACATCAAGCTCCTTGCTTCCACTTGCATCAACTCGGACTTGTCTTGGAGTCTTGGAATGAAGTCTCTTTGTAGTCCTTGGATTCTTGTTCTTCCGACAACCACTCACCATATGCCTCGGTTCCCCACACTTATAATACCTCTTGAGCTTCTTCCGGCAAACTTCTTCCATATGGTTCGGCCTTGACAAAAGGAACATTGAATCGGTTCCATTGGAGGAGGTATCGAATCCATCTTCATGAGTTGAAGTTCTTTTTCTTGGTGTTGGTGACATCTTGAAGTCCTTGGGCTTCCTCTCAGGACATAGATCTCTTACTTGAGCTCGAACTTGATCCTTGACCTTGTCCTACATAAGTAGTGTGAGACATCATCTTTTCCTCATCCATTGCCTCTTGCACCGCTCTTCGAACTTCCTCGGATCAATCATGCACCGGTGAGATTTGGAGAGCTTGTTGAATCTCATCCCTTCACTCTTGTATATAGCTCCGAACTTTAGGGTATTCTTGTTAGCTCCCAAACCTTCTAGCTCCATCATAAGCTCATCCATCCTCTTCATTTCTTGTTCAAGGTTTAAGAATTCTTGAAGTTTTGTAACCATTTCCTTTGGAGGAATGTACTTGTAGCAAAATTCTTAGATGAATTTCTTCAACATGAGCTCTTCTCCGGACTCCTTTAACCTCGATCTTACTTCCTTGAGCCATTTTGAAACTTCACCTTGGAGTAGACGGAAAATGCAGTTGACTTTGTTTTGTGAAGTCCCCGGACAATTCTCCCAAGTCCATAACATCATGGAAAGCCACTCCTTGGCTTCAGTAGCATCACCTCCAAACCACTTCGACGGATTAAAGTCATCGAAATCCTTGTAGATTGAAGACACTTGTTCCCCTTGTTTCCTTATTGATGAAGCATGTGGATGTGGAGATAACATCCTGAAATAAGAAAATGATTCCAAAATATCGATGCATGCAGGGTTTAGTACGTGTTCATGTGAGCAATTACTACAAATAAGTCAAATAATTCAAGTAATTCACATAATATATGAGAGTGAATGCAAATAATCACATAATCCTAAGCCGAACGGCCCAGACAGACTTGACACGATGCCAGCGCTCCGGTTTTGTAACCAAGAGCTCTGATACCACGCAAGGATGTAACACCCCGGAGCGGAGGGCACCACAACCCCCGCACCATAACCCAACACGTGAAACAAAATGGGGACTCCTCTCACGCATCGAACCATGGCGAACGGGTGACACACAAAACTTACCCCTAGGCTAGGCGGTCTAGACCCTGAACAGAGTGCGCAAGAAAATCAAAAGCAAAAGCGGAAGCAACAGGATCGCATAACATAACAAAATACATGCATCCATCTAAAAGCAGGAAAGCCAACTATTACAAGCCTTGCCCACCCCAAGCTAAATAAAACATACTTAAGTTCAACTTCGGAATATAAAGCTTAGCTTATACATATTTATACATAGTACCAAGTATACATAGTACCCGAGCGGGAAATTAAAGATGCATATGCAAAGATTCTTCTACAACTCGAACGACTCCAAAAGAAAAGGACCGCCGCCTAGCTCAAACTCCCCAACCGGGCACCTACAAACTCAAGACAAAAAGGGGGAAAAACAAACAACGAAGAGGGGTCAGTCCTAGAGACTGGTGAGGGGGCTAACACACGCACACGTACATATAAGTAGAGCATAGCATAACATAGCATATCGAAGAGTGTTTATGAACCGGGGTTGGTTTTTGCAATCCAAATCATTTAAACCCGTGATACTACATATATAAAGAAAGATTTAGGGCCGAAGTCCAAAATCCACCAAGTTTTAGAAATTAGAAATCCAATCTCGTTTCACAAACCATAAACGGAAGCGAAAACTTAAACAAAATGACTCGACAAGAACGAGTCCTAACCCACTTACTCCATAGCAAAGCAAAACGAAGTCAAAGCAAAAAGCATAAACCAATCCAACCTTTCTCCGGTTGGGGAAGAGAGCGGCCGCTCTCTACCCCCATACTTACCTTAGTCAGCGCGCTTTATACGTCAGGGCAGTGAGTTTCATGACACTCACGCCCAAGGACTCCGTCCCCCACCACCCTCCGAGTGGGTTTCGGGTTGATCCTATAAAGTGGAGAAGTGTCTTGGGGTTGCAACCGGCGACCCCAATGTTCGTCCTGGGCCTCCCGAACCACACAACTCCGGGGCCCAAACTTACACTTACACTTACACTTATCACAAAACTTATCTCGCCAAAACATAACACGCACACACACTAACCCATTTTCAAAACAAACGAACGAAAATATAGCTTACTTATACATAAAAACAATTTTCAAACTTCTTGTAACAAAAGGGACCAATTCCCACAAAATACATATCATACACATATCTATATACATATATATGTATAAGTCGGATGCGGGCTTAAAACACATTTAGGGTTGTAGGTCATCATAGCTAAAAGGAAAGAAAACCTCACCTTGTAGACCAACCGAACAAAAGGAACCACCTCTTCAACTTCGAGACAAACCTAAGAACAACAGCAAAAGGGCAAGGGCAAACTTAGACTCAATATAAACCAATTAGACACTCGGCGTATGCATATGAATGCAAATGATGCATAAGGATTGCAAATGAGTTAACATTTAGGTCACATTAATCCATATCGAAACATAGTTCACATAATCCACGTTAACAAGTTCATGAACTTCATATAACCCATATAACATACCAACTTAGGAAGGCATACATTTCATGTAAGAGCAAAGGAATTCCAAGTAAGGCAAGCATACAAGGTAGGAAGTCATACTCGCACGTAAGGAAGCACTTAGATCACATAAAGCACATTTCACGTCAAACGAATCCATAAACGTAATACAATACACACGACACTCATAACACATTATTCAATCATGAAACATATTAAAATCAAGAAATGGCAAGTAATAGCATAGTACATTAGACACATAAACAAGTACATATCACATTAGGGTCAAGAACGGGGAGGGAATCGAACAAAACAAGCAAGAAAACAAGTTCGGGCCAAAATATTTCTGCACTCAGATCCAGGGCTGTGGATTTTTAACAAAGAGGGGATCCACAGCCCAGAAAGTTTCCCAAATTCTCCATCAAATCCATGGCCCTAAATTTGTTTTAGTGCAAAAATCCACGGTCGCGGGTTTGCTCCAGCCTAGAAAAATTCGAGATTTTGGCCCCAAAAACGACAAGAAACCAATCCAAACCCACGGCAACACATAATACAAAAGTTATGCAACATATATTCAAGAATTCATGTCCTAGATCAAGCAAAAACCGAGCTAAAGTGAAGGAAAGAGGAGGAGATGCATCACCACATTCATGCTTTAGCAAATTCATCAATGGTATCACCATGAATCCTCAACCATCAAGCAAACCAAGTTCATAGAAGTCATATAGGATATCATAGGGTCATACAACATGCTTTATATCAAAAGATTTCACAAGGATTCAAGCAAAATTCATGAAAAAGAATCAAACCCACACTATTCATGCTATAAGCCATAACTCATGCAAACATGGATGGATTCTTGGAAAATGAAAGGTAAAAGAACTACAAAGACATGGAGAGATCAAATAAGGACTTACCTCTTGAATTAGAGAAGATTTGATGGAGCTTGAGTTGAATTCTTGAAGAAGATGAATAGTGAAACCCCTTTCTTCTCTTTTTTTCTTCTTTCCTCACAAAATGGGGCAAATATCTCTTATGGGGGGAGGGGGTTTCGAAATCAGCTGAGAAGGGAGAGAGAGAGAGAGCTTAACTCATGTCATTTAGTCATGGTTTAAGTTTGATTAAGGTTAAAATGCGTCCCACAAGTGCAAGACTAGTCAAAGGCGTCACTTTGGTGCAAGCTTCTCATTCCGGGTGAAAAACGGGGGATCAAATGGGCTTGGAAAAATATGAATCTTGATTCCTTCGCTTGCTTTGGTTGTTGTAAGTCCAACGCATATTTCGGAATTCGAATCCGAATTATCGAGCTCAAGTTATGCCTTCCGGAACACAAGGTGCGCTAAAGCTCATTAGGCCCTTATGTCCCTAACACATAAAACGGTTCCAAAACCGTATCAGAAAAACTCAAAAACAAGTAACGAGGATGTAAGCAAGTTCATATAACACATAATTCATACAAGGAATGTAGTCACAAAAATCAGAAACGAAAACCAACACAAACGGAGCAAGAACGAAGCAAAGAGGCAAGTATGAGCAAATAAGTCACATACGGTTTAATTAAAGGTCACTTAATTCAAATAAATCACATAAGGAATATAATAAACATATAATGCACATAATTAAATAAATAAAAACGCACATAACTCTCTCGTGAAGGCGTACCTGGAATGGCCGGACGAGCGGGATGTTACAGGACACGAAATCCATCGTCACTTGCTCCCATTTCCACTCGGGAATAGAAAGTGGTTGGAGAGTTCCTCTCGGCTTCTGGTGTTCTGTCTTCACCTTTTGACACGTTAGACATCGTTTCACGAAGCTCACGACGTCCCTTTTAATACCATTCCACCAAAATTTCTCTTTCAGGTCCCGATACATCTTATTACCTCCCAGATGAATCGAGTACCTCGAGCGATGTGCCTCCTCAAGTACAAGCCTCTAGAGCTCCTCTAGGACACATATTCTAGCTTCGAACCTTAACAAACCAGAATCATCAATCCCAAACTTAGAATTTGAATCATCTCTAGAACGAGCTACCAATTTCTGAATTTCTGCATCTGAGTTTTGAGCTTCTGACAACTGCTGTTTCAAATATGGTATTATTGTAAGATTAGCCAACCAAGTCCTTGAAATCAAAATCTCTGAACCCGAGCTTAAAGAATCTACTTCCAAATTAGCCACACTCGCCTTTCTACTCAAGGCATCAGCTACGACATTTGCTTTACCTGGATGGTACTGAATGGTGCAATCATAATCCTCTAACAACTCTATCCAATGCCTATGTCTTACATTTAAATTCTTTTAAGAAAAGAGATACTTGAGGCTTTGGTGATCCGTAAACACCGAGAACGTGGTACCGTAGAGATAGTGTCGCCACTTCATCAAAGCAAACACAACGACAACTAATTCAAGATCGTGGGTAGGGTAGCTCTTCTCATGATCCTTCAATTTCCTCAAAGCATAAGCTACCACACTACCGTGCTGCATCAAAACACAACCGAGACCCTCTTTGGAAGCATCTATATAAACTGCATAACCCTTGGTTCCCTCGGGTAGGGTAAGAACCGGTGCTGAAGTCAATTTCACCTTCAAAGTTTGAAAACTCGCCTCACACTTATCATCCCATTCGAATTTGACTTCCTTCTTAGTCAGACGAGTCAACGGGGCAGCAATTTTAGAGAAATCCTTAACAAATCTGCGGTAATAGCCGGCCAACCCAAGAAAGCTTCTAATCTCTGAGGTATTTCTCGGTCTTTCCTAACGAAGCACTGACTCAATCTTAGATGGATCAACTTCAATCCCATCACCTGAAATTATATAACCCAAAAACATAACTCGATCGATCCAAAACTCGCACTTACTGAACTTGGCATACAACTTGTGTTCTCTCAAGGTTTCCAAAATGATCCGAAGGTGTTGTGTATGCTCTTCAGCCGACCTAGAGTACACCAGAATGTCATCTAAAAATATCACCACGAACTTGTCAAGAAATGGCCTGAACACTTGGTGCATCATATCCATAAACACGGCTGGGGCTTTAGTTAACCCAAACGTCATAACAACAAACTCAAAATGCCCATACCGCATATTGAACCCGGTCTTCGGAATGTCCTCCTCCCTAATTCCCAGTTGATAGTAACCCTGCCTCAGATCTAACTTCGAGTATATCTTAGAACCCTACAGAATATCGAACAACTCCTCGATTTGAGGCAACAGGTATTTGTTCTTCACGGTCATCCGATTTAACTCACGGAAGTCTATACACATCCGTAACTTTCTATCCTTCTTCTTTACAAACAGAACGGGAGCACCCAAGAAGAAGTGCTTGGACGAATGTACCCGCAAGCTAGCAGTTCATCGAGCTGCGTCTTTAACTCCTTTAACTCTACAGGAGCCATTCTGTAGGGAGTCTTCGAAAAAGGCTCTGGTCCGGGATAAAGGTCGATTACGAATTTGATGTCCCTATCGGGTGGCAAAGAACCCAACATCTCAGGGAAAACATCGGTGTACTCTCGCACGACCTCTGTCTCCTCAAGTTTGGCCTGATCCTTAGGTCTATTCAAAAGATAGGCCACAAAACCAATCGCACTGTCCCGGACCAGTTTACTAACCTCAACAAAAGAGATCAACGGGCTTGACTTCACCTTCTCGCCCTTAAACACCACTGAACCAAAAGAGACTTTCTTCTCCCGACAGTCCATCTTAGCCCCGTGTTCAAATAACCAATCCATACCCAAGATCACATCATATCACTACATCGTCATTTCAATCACATCTGCTAAGAAAACCCGACCCTCGAAGCTCACCGGACAACCTCGAAAAACCCTGCAAGTTACCAAACTAGCACTAAGAGGAGAGCTAACCACGTAATCATGCACACACAAGGAAACAAGCAAGCTCATAGAAGAAGCGATGTCCTGGGAAATAAAGGAATGTGTGGCCCCGGGATCAAATAATGCATGTAATGTAGTGCCATGAATGCTTATAGTACCTTCAATCACGATATGTGGGTCGATTTCCACAGCTTGCTCTTCTTCACCACCCAATGCATAAGCCCTAGCTTGAATTGCAAGCCTCGGGTTATCTTTCTTCTTTGGGCACGTGCTCACCATATGATCCGGTGCCCCACAAATGAAACACCTCTTGTGAAGTCTGAAATAGTTATCCACGTGATGAGGACCCTTACAGTAGCTACATTACACTTTAGGTGGAGCCGGAAGTGCTAAGGGTCGATTCGATTGATTCGGTCTCGTGGTTCGGGGTTGCTTGTTTTGAGGCTTGGCTTGTTGAAATGTTTGAAATACCGATCTCTTCCCAAATTTATTGAAATTCCCCGAGCTCGACTCTTGCCCGGTATGAGTACTTTTTCTCCACATCACAGCCCGTTCTTCCACTCTTAGAGCTTTGTCCGTGACTTTCGCCCAAGTACTCGTGTTAGAAGCCTCTAGAGCATCTTTCATATCTTCACGTAGACCTTGGAGAAATTGAGAGGCCTTTGCTTCGTCATCATCGGCAATATTCAGGGCATAACAAGAGAGCCTTTCAAATTCGTTGATATAATCGGTGACGGACATACCCCCCTTGTTTAAGCTCCATAAATTCTCTCATTCGCCGATTCCTTGTAGTGCTGGGAATATATTTATTACTGAATTCCCGGACGAACACCTCCCATGTGATCTCCTCCCCGGTAGCCTCAAATCTTCCTTGCAAGCTTGACCACCAACTATAAGCGTGGCCATAGATCGGTTGGAAAACAGGAATCAGAAAGCAGCGGAAATTTAAAAAAAATTTCCAACAAAATAATCTTGGACTCGCAATCGTGTATCCAAATTCGTAGAGATCAAGAAACTCACTTGGATAGTAGCTTTCTTGACACGTTTTGAGCCGCCCTCAAACGCGCTTCATGCGGTAATGGCAACCCGTTCCTCGAAAGTCTCTTTCTACTTCAGAATCCATTGTAGGGATAACAATCCACACCAACGTAGATTCAAATCATGTTAGGGAAGTTCTTACCAATATAACATAAAGAAAGAAACATGAAACGAGAAATGCATGATTGAAACTCCCTTCGAAAACCAGTTTTTCGAAAGTAGAAAACTGCCAGTCACAAAACCCTCGTGAAAAAACTCATCCTTCAAGATATGGACGAACGGTTTTCGCCATCTTCTTTGCTTCGATTTTTTCACTCGTTTCATGTTGGGTTCAGAATCGTTTCATCATCCCTTCTGATCGTTTTGCTTGATCCCCACTTTTTGGTAAAGCTCGAATCTTCAAAACTTCTAACTTGAAGCTCTCTAGAGATAGTCCACCAACTTGGCTACAATCTAACTAGTAAGGATGCTAGTTCTCTAGTTAGTGTTTAGGCTTAACCTAGGGTTTCGTTTATCTTGGAGAAAGGATGGTGTTCAACACATGAACCAAAAGAATTCTCGATTAGCTCTAAGGGGAGCTCGAGCTCCCCTATATATAGGAGGGAAGTGGTCGAAAATCCCTAATCCTTATGGGCTTAGGATTTTGGTCCCTCTCTCCTATTACTTGATCATCAAGTAATTTTGACTTTGACCTTGAATTCAAATTCAAATCAACTTTCAAGAGAGCTAAAAATATCCAAACTATTTTTGGATAATTTTGTACTTTATCTATTTAAAATAAATAACTTATTTTTTATCTAATTAATTAATTCATAATTAATTAACTAGATTATTTTTCTCCAAAATAAGACTTTCTTTTTAATTCAAAATTAAACCAAAGTCTATTAAATAATTAGTCAAATTAATTATTTAACACAAAAATAAATATAGACATATATTTACACACGTGTGAGACGCGTGTCACAAGGACACGTGTCACTCACGTGTGGTTCACACGTGTGGAACCCTCTTGGCCCGATTAACTCGTTTAATCATTTTGAAGCCTCAACTCATGTAACCAAGTTGTTGTGTGTGACCCTCTAGGTTCTCAATTCAATTAGCAGTGACCCTGATTAATTAATTCACTAATTAATTAATCAGTCCATAGATTAAACGACCATAGTCTAGCAACATGTGTTTAACCCCTAGCTGAATTGGAATGTTCGGATTCGACAGAACCTTTAAGTCATTGATTCATGTGAGATACAATCCTCCTATTGACTATCTCTCAACCAAGATCTATGGTAAGGGAATAATTAGAACCCTAATAATCCGGTCTTAAATCTAAGTGCATTTCATATCCATTTGATCTCAATCCAAGAAACCCTTTTCTTGATGTCTTGATCTACTGCCTTGGCCAAGGACTCCATATGGCATATGAATGACTTACACAAGAAGAGATCACCTTGCAAACGCAAGTGTAGGTCCTTTCTTGATTCTCATTCACTTTCATGAATTACTTGTGCAGCCCCAGCATAAGCCTTGAATTAGTTGTCTAAGGCGACACCCTTTAAAGCTTATACCTAAGACTACAGAGTTAACTCAGAAAGTGACAAGGAACCTCAAGTCTAAGGATTAATTAATCACATCAATGACTCGTGAGATATTTCCTAATCTGGAAGTTTCCATTTCCTGAAATAGAAACTTCTTTTCCCATTTAGGAATCTTCTCACACGGGGCATCTCAGTGAACTTACTTATTGAAGTAAGCACCCTCATGTATCACGCACGTATCAACTATACACTTTGCACCTCCATGAAACAAGGTGGTCCTTCTTAAGGGCGTGATCCCACAAGCAAGCCTTAGAGGAGTCAGGTTGACACTCCCAATGTCTGTAGGACTCATCGGCTTGGAGTATTTTACTAATCATGACTTATGTGATATAGGGCTCGTTTCATGAACCATTTCACCTAGATGGTAGAGTCCTAAAGTCATCAGGATTAGGGGAGTTCTCATACATGCACAGCTAAAGTAAACGCATACCAACCAAGAGCATATAAAGAAGTGTTTGCCTATGATATTAATCAATCGTATATTTATTCAAAGATTGTCTGTGATACTAGGAAAGTCCCAAAACGGATTATGACTAATCGGCTTTCTAGGGCACTATTCCTAACAATCTCCCACTTGCCCGTAAAAGCCATTTAGGTACTCTAAGTCCCATCTTCTCAAGATGCACTTTGAGTGCCTATTGACTTTGGGCGTTTCCAAAATGGATCTGCTATATTCTCTGCTGATGTGACCCTCTTATTTACACATCTCTTAGGAAACACCTTTTCCTTATAAAGTGATTCGTAATCACGTGTTCAGTCTCTTGGTGAGGTCTTGGTTCTCTTACTTGAGCAACCATCCATTTAATCATACGTTATGATAATGGTGTTGTTTCACGCTAGGAACTTCATCTAACTAGTTAGATGGAGTTCCTTACCCAAACACTTACTTAGCGGTATTTGATACGACTAACGACTAAGTACTCAATTACAATAGTCGAGATTTTGCCACGTTCGTGCTTGGAATGTTTCCAACACATTGCTTTGCCATTGAGGCAAAAATTGCATCCTTTCAATGATTTACAATCATCTATGTTTGATGCAACAATTACATCAAAATATCCTTTCAATGATAAGATCTTTTGGGCTCTGTAAACTAGTACATATCCTCATTTCTTCTTAAGTACTCTGAGGACATCCTTTACAGAGATCTAATGACCTTCTCTGAGGTCATATTAGATTTGGCCCACTACGCTTAGTGTTGCGCCATATCTAATTTAGTACATAACTTTTCATACATTATGCACCCTTTCACTTAAAGGGATTTTGGACATTCTAACTTTCTTAAAGTTATCTTAGGACACATACTCTTCAAAAGAGATGTTCCATTGTCCATACTAAACTCCTTTTAGTATTATGGTTATGTACTCGTTTTGTGATAATCCTTTTATTCTCTTAGATCTATCTTCTACAGATCTGAATGTCGAGAATATAGGATAATCACTAAGATCTTTCATGTCAAATTGTTTCTTAAACAAGAATTGGTAACTTTCACGTCATCCTTGACATTCCTAATGAGAAGGATGTCATCTTCTAAAGAACCAAAATTGACTCTTACATCACTAACTTTCGTATGTACACTCTGAGACTTATTCGACTTCCATCTGTGTCAAACGATTTGACTGTGGAATCGAATTGTCTAACTCCTAGAAGCCTTTATCAATCCACAGATTGACTTAGGGATTTGCATACCTTATGCATACTCCCACTGAATATGAGATTTATAGAAATACCTTATTTCAGTCTCTTTCAATCTCATATTGAACAAGATAGTTTTCATATTCATTTATCATATCTCATAGTCAGAATATGAGGATGTGGTCAATACAATCCAAATGGACTTTTGCATTTCAACCGTCAAGAAGGTTGTAATGCTTTCATTTACTTGAAGCTGCACGAGCTTGATCCTATCAGGTGGATCAACCAAGGTCAAAACTTGGTTTGAGTATATGGAATCCATATTGGATTTCAAGGCTTGCTTACACTACTCAGATTCCAAATCTGACAATGTCTCCTCTTCAAGTAATTCCTTGGTTATCTAGGAACGCGTTCTAAACGTATCTTAAGAGAAGGGTTTCACACGTGTACATACTCTAAAATTTGGCTAAGTTTTATCAGATGGGCTCGATTCTTCTATATGTGGCGTGGATATTTATTCTCAAATTTCTTTGAGGTCTGCTTGCTTGCCTTTCTTCTTCCATAGGAACGATTCCTTAAGAAAGATACATTCCTTGAGACAAACAACCTTTGTCTAAGGGAATCGCAGAAACGATATCCAATATCATTGTATAAGCTTGAACTCATTTCAAGCTTATCTCCCACTATCCTCTTCACTTAAGAGGATTCCATTAAATTCTTGGATAAGAATAATTAGGGAATTTAGTAGGCCACATTGCATAGTGCAACTAAAGGACTGATTTTGGAAGGTACTAAATTCAAAATCTTTAACTGCATATTCTGGGAGTTTATTCCTAGAATGATTATAAGTCAGTAAAGCTTACTATGGAATGGACCATATCCTGTTAGGTTTCATTCCCTCATTCGGAAACACTAAGGTGTTCTCGAATTAGTTTACTGAGAGATAATCCTTTTATCTCTAAGATGACTAAGGAATTAGTTGCTAAGATATTGGCTATCTCGATCATATCGATTTACCTATAACTTATGACTACTTCGGTTCCCAACCTCCTTCTGAAATTCTAAGAATTTCATATAAGTTTCGAATTTGTACTTCAACAAGTACATTCATTCATAATGATTAAACTGACGATTGTATCTAGTGCTTACATTAAGCATCTTATACTCATCAGCATGGATCGAAATCCACTAGAATTTTGGAACGTTCCACGTTTCTTATAAACGGGATTCAGGAACGCTTCCCTCAAGATAGGATTCACAGGAAGTCAACTCTACAGGTTCATTTTCATAGAATGATCCTAAGTTGTCTGACTTGCTAATCCTTCTATATCTCAACGTTCCAAAGTAATTTCGAAGCTTTGTCATCTTACTTACTTTTGTTATCTCGTTGTATGTTCAGAACATTAGTGCTTTGAGTCTTTGCACAACGGATTATGCAGAATTGACTCAAGACTAGTGAATTCTATTCCTAGTAGAATTACTAAACGAGGTAACATTTCAGAGTACTCATACTCTTTGCAGTTCCCTTTCAAAGTCCTTATTTGCTACCATAGAAGCAAACTTCCAATTTGATCTCTAGTGTCTTTTGGGCGTACCCCTTACATGCCCCTCCATTGGGCTCTTAAGGGTTTCTTCTTCTTTAGGCCTTCAAGCCTTTAACTTAGTGAGTTTAGAAGAAGAATTAACCATCACGACCTTTTATTCCTTCTTAAGGATGCTTTCAACCATTATCAACTAAATGATTAACTATGCTACATTAGCATCATTTTA
This sequence comes from Lantana camara, assembly GCA_037501455.1. Taxonomy (NCBI): domain Eukaryota; kingdom Viridiplantae; phylum Streptophyta; class Magnoliopsida; order Lamiales; family Verbenaceae; genus Lantana; species Lantana camara. The sequence goes on from CM074856.1 coordinate 88,106,275, forward strand.
GTTGAGCACAAAGGGTTTGAATGATGGTGGAAGCAATGCAAGCAATCAGTGCATTGAGAACTCTTTTCTCAATTGATGATCGAGACCATAAGATCTTCAAATAAGATCTTTAGACCATGTTCGTGTGCACTTGTTTCCTCATTTGGAATATTGAATAATTCCATAATGTTATACCTTGTAACATTTTTATGAGGTGGTTCAGTTGCTCTTAAGTGGTTTGGAAAAATCCATTCACCTCAGATTGCTTCTCTTTTGGCCCGGGTCGAATTTTCACAATTGAAAACTTCGCCCTTTAGAGAACGCCTTTCTCTATTCGGAATCCAAAACGAATTTTAGGGTCCGAAGCCAATCAGAGTTAGTTAGGACTTAGTCAACTCTTTTGACTTAAGGATGGATACAAATGGGTTTGCATTTCATATTGTAGAGAATCACAGAACTACAACCTAAATGCTAAGCAGAGAAAATGTGAGCATGCTGAATTATAACGATATACAAAAGATAAGGTCTTTAATCTAATATAGCTCCCACTGTTTTTCAAAGATCTATAATTCCCAAAGATCCAAGAGGAACGCATTTCCCAGCGGGTACTAAGATCCTAAGCATTTTACCTCGAACCCACGACTCGCGGACATTCTAAGTAAAACCCTAGGCAGATACAACTTACCAATTCTAACACCTTTAGAACTCTTAGTAATTGTTTTGCATCATCTATCTTTCAATATGGACCCACGACTCGTGCGACATCCATATTTACTTAGGCGTTAAGCTAGACCCATCAATCATAAGATCATGATCAAACTTAGTTCGAACGACCCACGACTCGCGGACATTGCCCTTGCCAAAATTAACCACGAAATATTGATCATTTAAAATGATCAATTAGGTAACTAGGAACTAATAAGCTCCACTAGCTATCCCACGACTCGCGGACAATAACTAGCTTTACTTACTAAACTTAAAACCTAATGATAGAATGCAAAATTTAATTCAAAATTTGCATCTCTAATTAAATACCTATTATTCGAAATGAGCTTAATATTTAATGGGAATTTTCGAATCAACCGAAGAGTTGTTCGGTTCGACCTCACCAACATATATGTTATCCAATTTTATTAGTCTTGATTAATGCAAGTACAACTTAAATGCATTTCAAACAAGCACATAAACAGATAACATGTCCTAGCATGATACTAACATGAGATGATCATGGGTTCTACCTATCTTATGCGTGATATGTGGGAGCCACTCCACAATCACAAGTCCTAACATACATGCCACATAAACAGTTTAAATCACATAAGGGAAAGCGGTAACAAAATACGAGCCCTATCTCTATTACATTTAACAATTGAGATTCCCCTCCCTAACATTTTGAGGGGTCTTCACTTATGACCTCCTTGTTACTTGAATGTGGTCCATCTTACTCCATAGGTGCATTGTCTCCAAAATGAAAATAAAACCTCACCACCTATCTCTACTCTCAAATTACAATAAAAAGAAAAAGACATAAAGTAATAAGGCTCAATCTTCATATTGGCCTTAGACAATTACACGTGGCATACCCCGGCCTCAAAACAGTAACATGGAAAGCCACATAATAAATCACATAACAGTACGCACATAAGTGAGGCTCCAACCTCAATTGAAAAACGCAACTATAGGACTCCAACCCCAATTTAAACCATCCATGTGCACAAATTAAAACCATACATAAGTCTAAACCCACGATCACCTAACATGCTTAAAATGCAAGAATTTAAATTTACCAATAAATTTAAAATTCCTTTAACTTTAAGTTCGACTAACTTAAAGTAATCTGAAAAACAGTTCCTTGTTCAAGAATAATTTCAAAATCAAGAGCTAGAATCTGATAAAATTCAAGTTAATTCAAAAATTAACAATTTTATTAAAATCATTATTTCAAAAATAATAATTATACTTTTCCCGAAAAATTAAAATTGACTTTGATTCCCGAAATTCCCAAATTATAATTTTATTTCAAAATTAAAATTTTTTTTCAGTAAAAAAGATTTTTAAAATAAAATTTGGGCCAAAAACACGAATAGTCGCATCACGTCACATCCGCCCACAAGCGTGCGGGAGATCGCACAGACTGGGCAGACACTTGCGGGCCATCCCGCACAGGGGTGTGTGGGCAGTCCCGCACAGACGCGTGCGGGCAGTCCCGCCTAGCCCTGTGAGGGCGATCCCGCACAGGGCTGGGCGGACACGTGCGGGCAGTCCCGCACAGGGGTGTGCGGGCGATCCCGCACAGGGCTGGGCGGACGCGTGCGGGCAGTCCCGCACATGGGTGTGCGGGCGATCCCGCACAGGTTGTTCCGGCCTCGTCCGGACCCATCCGCGTGCGGCGATCACGAGCGACAAACTCGCTTGGAACTCGTCGTCCCGCACCGTTTTCCGTACAAAATTTTCAGAAAAATTTTCGTCTCGATTCGGGAATCAAAATCGCGATTTTAATAAATCTAAAATAAAACCCCTTTTTTTCAGAAAATGATTTTCTCAATTTATCAAGAAACCTCTCAGATTCAAAAGCTCAGATTACGATACAAATGCAAGAATACCTAACTGTAACTCAGATTCAAGAATTTCTCAAAATTCAGTTTAATTGAGACGAATCAGAAACACGATTAACGAGGTGGCTCTGATACCACTTGTTGGAAAACAGGAATCAGAAAGCAGCGGAAATTTAAAAAAATTTTCCAACAAAAGGATCTTGGACTCGCAATCGTGTATCCAAATACGTAGAGATCAAGAAACTCACTTGGGTAGTAGCTTTCTTGACACGTTTTGAGCCGCCCTCAAACGCGCTTCATGCGGTAATGGTAACCCGTTCCTCGAAAGTCTCTTTCTACTTCAGAATCCATTGTAGGGATAACAATCCACACCAACCTAGATTCAAATCATGTTAGGGAAGTTCTTAACAATATAACATAAAGAAAGAAACATGAAACGAGAAAAGCATGATTGAAACTCCCTTCGAAAACCAGTTTTGCGAAAGTAGAAAACTGCCAGTCACAAAACCCTCGTGAAAAAACTCATCCTTCATGTAGCACCCCGCACGTGAGGCACCACATCCCCCGCACTAAGGCTCAACACGAGTAACGAAATTGCAAATCCGCACCCGTATCAAACCCTAGCGAACGGGAGACAAACATAAAACCTTCCTAAGCCAGGCGGAACTAGACCCTGCAATGAAATCAATCAACAAAATATAATGCATCAACATGCTCAATTCAAACAAGTGAATCATAAGTATAATTGGGCACTTCAGGCCTCTTTTAAAAATCATAGCAAAACTCAATAAAGCCAATTTCCTAATAAATACATAGGTATCCAATTTCTCAATATAATTGAAACGAGTCATACATAACTCCAATACATGAATGAGTGGAGAGACTCTCCTAATCTAACTCGACCCACTTAAAGACTCCAGACACCTCCGCCTAGCTCGAAACTCCAAAGATCAAACCTGCACACTAAAAGAGTGGGGAGGGAGAGGGGTCAGTCTCTAGAAGACTGAGTGAGCAGGAGCGATACATATATATAGAAACATGCACATGCAAGTCGTAAATCCCGAGCAAGGTTTTATTTGAAATTAGTTCCCTAAAAGGGCAAGAGAATGCTTAATCAATGCTCGGATTTTATGACTAATTCATATTAAATTCATTATATTCATAAATCATACATAAATATAAGGCTCGGCGAGTGAGCGTGCACAACCTCCATCCAAACTCCGACCGTGTACGACAAATATCAATAATATTTTCAATAGGTGATCATGCAATACGTCATAATACATACAGACCATAATTCATATCATAAACATATTCGTTTGGGCGATCCGGATCCCGGCATTCCCGCACGGTGCATAATCATATCATAACCAACCTTCTTCCTCCGGGTTGGTGGTGGGTTTGCAAGACCCGACCACCTCTGTCTTTGACCAAAAGGGGTTACATGACTCCCCAGATGGCACTCAGCTCCCTTTCCCCGCCAATCTCCTGACGAGGTCCAGTACCGCTGTTTGTTAGTGGGACTAGTATATGGGATCCCCGTCAGCCCTTGCTTCCTCGGTTAGCCACATATACTAAGTCCCGGGGACCGTGAACATAACAGCTTAGCATAATCTCGCCAAAACATATCAGTACATACATATGATACATACTATAAGAAATCATACCGTACCGTGTAATTCGGCATATGCTATATACGTACCTCTCCGTGTCATCCTAATCCATAGCTAGCATGAAGGCACACGGTTTGGAGCATAGCCTCGTTACAAAACCATTTTTAAGCTTATATACGCTCATACGTATAATTCAGAAGAATTTACTCGATAACTTCATTTGAAAATTATATATATATATATACATAATCATAAGGTTTTGGCCAAAGCTTTTCACGTAAAGGTTGTAGGGTTTGTTACATAGCTAAAACGAAAACACCCTCACCTGAACCGTGATGAAACAAGGATCGAGCACCAAGTGCCTGAACGATCAAAAGCTCTCCACCCTGGAGACAAACTGTACAAAAGACCACAAGACGTGTTCGTGAGACTCAAGACCCTAGATGAACCATATATGACGCACGGCAATGCTCAAGCATGATATGAAGGTATAAAGATCATATTAAGTCATGAAAATCATATAACCAATTCATTCATTCATTCATTCATTATCATTCAATTCATATTCCCAATCAATTTATTTCAAGAATTCAAATAAGAGCATAGAACATGTTCAAGCTCTTCCATAATGCTACCACATACTTCATATTACATAACATAGCATATATCCAAGGTTTGACAACAAGAAGAAGTCATATGGTATAGAAAATAAGTGATACGATTCATAGACGACATATAAACACACATAAACGACAATAAGCAAAAGCATACCTATAACTCATCCAAATGCCACGAAATTGAACCACAATACTCCTAACACATAGAAAAACAAGTTCATAGTTTAACACAAAAGGAGATAAAGTCATTAATGAGGTGAAACAAATCAAAAACCGAAAAGGAAGCAACAAAGACTGCACATGGGAAGTGACACGGGGGTGTCACCTCCCTTAGCCAAACTGAGCCACGGGCGTGGCTCAGTACAGAACTGAGCAGAGGGTGTGACACGCCCGTGTCTCACTCTTATGAGTAAATGTGACACGGGGGTGTCACGGTACAGAACCAAAACCGTTCACAAGGTTTTTCCGGCAAAACTGATCCCTTACAAACTCAATCCAAAAGCATATCAAATGAACTCCAAATGCTCTGAAACTTAATATGCAGCATATTTGGCATGTTATGAACATTTTTCATTTAGAGTGCAAAAGCTAAATCACACGTTAAGATCATCGAATCCATGCAATAAAACTGGGTCGCTACAATCGGACATATGAACCCTAATGATTCTATCATGCCTTGATCAAGTACTTAGGGCTTGAATTTGGATCTGAAACTTTAGGTAATGATGCTAACATACTAAACAACTTATATACATCATATATATGCAAAATGGTACCATTTAAAGCACATTAGAATGATCAACAAGTTACAAAATGTAACAGCAACAATTCTGTCAACAATCATGCATAAGAACAGGCCATGTACTTCGGTTTTGAGGCTTCAAATGGAACCAAATACTTAAAACATGAATGTTAACATGTAGAACAATAAGTGTACATCAACTCCATGCATTTTCACACGAATTGAAGGCCATATGATCAAGCTACAACACATAAATTCACACAGCAGTTCAAAAACAGGGGAATCAATTAGATCATCAAGTTTGGAGCTCCATATCTCATAATTTCATAAAAGGGGCAAGAGAAGAAATCCTCCTAACATCATATACTATGAGTTAGGAAAGAAATAAGCCAAGAAACAAGTTCATATGATCACATATAAGCAAGAAATTCAGCCACACCAACATATAGGTCACTAGAGCAAAGATCCCTGAAAGTTCATACTAAACTCATAATTCAAACCCTAATCAAATCTGACCCAAATCACGATTTAAGTAGATGAAATGAAGCATAATAGAGTAGAGAAGACATAAATATTCATACCTTGAAGATTTGGTGGAAGAAGATGGTGATTTGAGCTCAAAATCACAAAGGATGGCCTAGGGTTTCTTCCTTTCTTCTCTTCTCCCTTCTCTCGATCAGTTGCAGCTGGAAGTGGAGGCTTATGGTTCGGTTTTCAGAGCTAAAGAGGAGAGAAAGGGCTTAACCCAAGGTAGGTAAGTCATGGTTAAGGTGTGGTTAAGTTAAGAGGGGTTATGGGGTCCCACCATGAAGACTAGTCAACATAAGGGCTCTTCTTGCACGAGTTGTCCGTTACGGTTGGATTTCGGAGGTCTTAATGATTTCAAAAAGGCATGAGGCTTGTTCAATTGTCTCCGGATCGTCGATACGAAGGCAACGGAGTTGACGGAATTCGAATCCGAATTCCCGAGCTCAAGATATCACGCACGGAACCAAGGGTGCGCTAATTGCTCGTTAGCCCCCCGACTTGGTTCCAAAAATCAAAATAAATTCGTAAACACGTCAAATAAATCCGAAAACATAAACCGAGCACGTAGGCATGTTCATAACACATATATTTATGACATACTGAATTTTCACACCAATCCGATATCATTACATATAAGAATGGAGCACAAATAAAACACTCACGCGCAAGAACGAATTCATATTGTTATAAATGAATTAAATTAAAATAGAAATAGTTTATGGTTTGAATCAAATATAAACATTTATAAACAATAAATCATATAATTAACTAATTAAATCGAGCAATTTATAGACAAATACGTCACATTATTATAAACTGAAAAACTGGGGCGTTACAATCTCTCCCCCTTAAAAAGAATCCGTCCTCGGATTCAAAGCACGCTTGAAAACAAACAATGAGAGATTCCCCGTCTCTCACAAGCAACAAGGAGAGAGCCCCGTCTCTCGAGCAACAATGAGAGAACCCCGTCTCTCCAACAACAATGAGAGAACCCCGTCTCTCGCAAGCAAAGAGAGTACCCCGTCTCTCAAACAAAAATAAGAGAATCCCCGTCTCTTAACCGAAAATAAAGCAAGGAAGTCTCCAATACTCCCAAGCAACTCACGCAAAACCAAATTTAAAATCACGTAAGGCACCCAAACCAAGTAATAACTGTCGCCCACATTGATATCCAATTACTCCGAGTAATTTAACACAATACAAGATTAAAGCACCTAACATAAAAAAAATTTTATATAAGTTAAAATTGCATGGATGCATGTATCATGAATGCTATAAGTACCGTTCACCGTAGTTGCATAATTCAGAACGGTAAGTTTCGTTGTCCAAAGCGTGGTCTGCCCCGAAAGTGAATTCAATGCGCGACCCGTCTTTAAGCGCTTCAAGGTACCCCAACCAAGCAATTGATAGATCCTCTAAGGATTTCATTCTTTATTCCCTTCTAACCTGTCCTGCTTCCAATCTTCTTCGATCTTTCGTCATTTCCCCTAAACCACTCTAACCAACCTTGATGACTCAATCCCGACCTTAAGATGCATGCTATACAAATTTCTTTCTTTCTTCCATTCGATTGACCCCTTTTCACTCCCTTTAACTCCTTAGGGTGAAGTTTAGTATTTGGTCCCTAAAATTCCTTGACCGAAGAGAAGATGTTCTTGATGATTTTTGAAGTTTGATTCGAATCTTCCTAATGTTCATCCTTGTCAATTCTGACTTAGGAGTTTCCAGAAGCTCCCTTATAATTCTGTTATCCCCAGATCCATGTTCTATACATAGGGATATTCTCGAAGCCATTTCCGTCATACCTACTGAGGGACTCCAACCCGAATAGAGTAACTTAACTCTCCTCTTAACAGCTTAACCCTTCAAGCCACCTTAGTTATCTCTGATCATCACTAATAGGATTCCCAGGTCTTCCTTAATTTACAATTGCATTATTCTCACTAAAATATTTCTTCAAGCACCCTTTCAATCGTCAATTTGTTCCTCGGTCGTGCTCTCCCCCTTAAATTTCTGTTGTCCCGGGTTGACTCCATTGATTCTTCTTTTATCGAAATTCTCGATGAGTAAATCCCATTTCTCTTGATGTCCTAAACTCCTTCCTTATTCTTGTCTGGAACTCTGGTTTCACTTCTCCTTCTGAATTCTCGTTTCCATGAACCTATCCCTTAATGAGAGTTCTCGTTTCCCAAATTCACCTTCCTTCTAATGTCATCCTATTATTTCTCTTCCTCTATTTGTGTTTACCCAAAAGCTTGCCTTCTAGAACCCGACTTCTAATCACTAGGCTTAATTCGAAGTCCTTCTTGGTAGACCCTTGATTAACTCCTATTCTTATTCCCCCAAATATTCCTCTGTCATTGCATCACCAAGGTCGAACCTCCATTCTAAATTCCAGTCGTTAATTGCAACTCAGTCTGTAAGGCTACGCGGTTAGCATTCTCCACATTCCTCCTGGGCATCCTTCCTGTCTTTCATGCCTCCGAAGGAATTTGCAATAGGTTGTTGTGATCATAAAATTTGGCCGTGGTTTGATATCATCTTTATAACCTGGGAACCATAACTTATTTCAAGAATAGATGCATGCGATTAGTGTATGCTCATGACACATATTCAATACGAAAGACAAGAATCCATAGAAAAATGCAACAAGTAATTCAACGAAATTCTTAAGGAAACCAAATTCCAAATTCAAGATCGATGCAATGCACATAATATCACATAGTCCCTATGCCGTTCGACTTAAACTGACTCCGACATGACTCAAGAACACCGGTTTTTTGCAACCGGGCTCTGATACCACTTAAGGATGTAGCACCCCGCACGTGAGGCACCACATCCCCCGCACTAAGGCTCAACACGAGTAACGAAATTGCAAATCCGCACCCGTATCAAACCCTAGCGAACGGGAGACAAACATAAAACCTTCCTAATCCAGGCGGAACTAGACCCTGCAATGAAATCAATCAACAAAATATAATGCATCAACATGCTCAATTCAAACAAGTGAATCATAAGTATAATTGGGCACTTCAGGCCTCTTTTAAAAATCATAGCAAAACTCAATAAAGCCAATTTCCTAATAAATACATAGGTATCCAATTTCTCAATATAATTGAAACGAGTCATACATAACTCCAATACATGAATGAGTGGAGAGACTCTCCTAATCTAACTCGACCCACTTAAAGACTCCAGACACCTCCGCCTAGCTCGAAACTCCAAAGATCAAACCTGCACACTAAAAGAGTGGGGAGGGAGAGGGGTCAGTCTCTAGAAGACTGAGTGAGCAGGAGCGATACATATATATAGAAACATGCACATGCAAGTCGTAAATCCCGAGCAAGGTTTTATTTGAAATTAGTTCCCTAAAAGGGCAAGAGAATGCTTAATCAATGCTCGGATTTTATGACTAATTCATATTAAATTCATTATATTCATAAATCATACATAAATATAAGGCTCGGCGAGTGAGCGTGCACAACCTCCATCCAAACTCCGACCGTGTACGACAAATATCAATAATATTTTCAATAGGTGATCATGCAATACGTCATAATACATACAGACCATAATTCATATCATAAACATATTCGTTTGGGCGATCCGGATCCCGGCATTCCCGCACGGTGCATAATCATATCATAACCAACCTTCTTCCTCCGGGTTGGTGGTGGGTTTGCAAGACCCGACCACCTCTGTCTTTGACCAAAAGGGGTTACATGACTCCCCAGATGGCACTCAGCTCCCTTTCCCCGCCAATCTCCTGATGAGGTCCAGTACCGCTGTTTGTTAGTGGGACTAGTATATGGGATCCCCGTCAGCCCTTGCTTCCTCGGTTAGCCACATATACTAAGTCCCGGGGACCGTGAACATAACAGCTTAGCATAATCTCGCCAAAACATATCAGTACATACATATGATACATACTATAAGAAATCATACCGTACCGTGTAATTCGGCATATGCTATATACGTACCTCTCCGTGTCATCCTAATCCATAGCTAGCATGAAGGCACACGGTTTGGAGCATAGCCTCGTTACAAAACCATTTTTAAGCTTATATACGCTCATACGTATAATTCAGAAGAATTTACTCGATAACTTCATTTGAAAATTATATATATACATATACATAATCATAAGGTTTTGGCCAAAGCTTTTCACGTAAAGGTTGTAGGGTTTGTTACATAGCTAAAACGAAAACACCCTCACCTGAACCGTGATGAAACAAGGATCGAGCACCAAGTGCCTGAACGATCAAAAGCTCTCCACCCTGGAGACAAACTGTACAAAAGACCACAAGACGTGTTCGTGAGACTCAAGACCCTAGATGAACCATATATGACGCACGGCAATGCTCAAGCATGATATGAAGGTATAAAGATCATATTAAGTCATGAAAATCATATAACCAATTCATTCATTCATTCATTCATTATCATTCAATTCATATTCCCAATCAATTTATTTCAAGAATTCAAATAAGAGCATAGAACATGTTCAAGCTCTTCCATAATGCTACCACATACTTCATATTACATAACATAGCATATATCCAAGGTTTGACAACAAGAAGAAGTCATATGGTATAGAAAATAAGTGATACGATTCATAGACGACATATAAACACACATAAACGACAATAAGCAAAAGCATACCTATAACTCATCCAAATGCCACGAAATTGAACCACAATACTCCTAACACATAGCAAAACAAGTTCATAGTTTAACACAAAAGGAGATAAAGTCATTAATGAGGTGAAACAAATCAAAAACCGAAAAGGAAGCAACAAAGACTGCACATGGGAAGTGACACGGGGGTGTCACCTCCCTTAGCCAAACTGAGCCACGGGCGTGGCTCAGTACAGAACTGAGCAGAGGGTGTGACACGCCCGTGTCTCACTCTTATGAGTAAATGTGACACGGGGGTGTCACGGTACAGAACCAAAACCGTTCACAAGGTTTTTCCGGCAAAACTGATCCCTTACAAACTCAATCCAAAAGCATATCAAATGAACTCCAAATGCTCTGAAACTTAATATGCAGCATATTTGGCATGTTATGAACATTTTTCATTTAGAGTGCAAAAGCTAAATCACACGTTAAGATCATCGAATCCATGCAATAAAACTGGGTCGCTACAATCGGACATATGAACCCTAATGATTCTATCATGCCTTGATCAAGTACTTAGGGCTTGAATTTGGATCTGAAACTTTAGGTAATGCATGCTAACATACTAAACAACTTATATACATCATATATATGCAAAATGGTACCATTTAAAGCACATTAGAATGATCAACAAGTTACAAAATGTAACAGCAACAATTCTGTCAACAATCATGCATAAGAACAGGCCATGTACTTCGGTTTTGAGGCTTCAAATGGAACCAAATACTTAAAACATGAATGTTAACATGTAGAACAATAAGTGTACATCAACTCCATGCATTTTCACACGAATTGAAGGCGATATGATCAAGCTACAACACATAAATTCACACAGCAGTTCAAAAACAGGGGAATCAATTAGATCATCAAGTTTGGAGCTCCATATCTCATAATTTCATAAAAGGGGCAAGAGAAGAAATCCTCCTAACATCATATACTATGAGTTAGGAAAGAAATAAGCCAAGAAACAAGTTCATATGATCACATATAAGCAAGAAATTCAGCCACACCAACATATAGGTCACTAGAGCAAAGATCCCTGAAAGTTCATACTAAACTCATAATTCAAACCCTAATCAAATCTGACCCAAATCACGATTTAAGTAGATGAAATGAAGCATAATAGAGTAGAGAAGACATAAATATTCATACCTTGAAGATTTGGTGGAAGAAGATGGTGATTTGAGCTCAAAATCACAAAGGATGGCCTAGGGTTTCTTCCTTTCTTCTCTTCTCCCTTCTCTCGATCAGTTGCAGCTGGAAGTGGAGGCTTATGGTTCGGTTTTCAGAGCTAAAGAGGAGAGAAAGGGCTTAACCCAAGGTAGGTAAGTCATGGTTAAGGTGTGGTTAAGTTAAGAGGGGTTATGGGGTCCCACCATGAAGACTAGTCAACATAAGGGCTCTTCTTGCACGAGTTGTCCGTTACGGTTGGATTTCGGAGGTCTTAATGATTTCAAAAAGGCATGAGGCTTGTTCCATTATCTCCGGATCGTCGATACGAAGGCAACGGAGTTGACGGAATTCGAATCCGAATTCCCGAGCTCAAGATATCACGCACGGAACCAAGGGTGCGCTAATTGCTCGTTAGCCCCCCGACTTGGTTCCAAAAATCAAAATAAATTCGTAAACACGTCAAATAAATCCGAAAACATAAACCGAGCACGTAGGCATGTTCATAACACATATATTTATGACATACTGAATTTTCACACCAATCCGATATCATTACATATAAGAATGGAGCACAAATAAAACACTCACGCGCAAGAACGAATTCATATTGTTATAAATGAATTAAATTAAAATAGAAATAGTTTATGGTTTGAATCAAATATAAACATTTATAAACAATAAATCATATAATTAACTAATTAAATCGAGCAATTTATAGACAAATACGTCACATTATTATAAACTGAAAAACTGGGGCGTTACACTTCAAGATATGGACGAACGGTTTTCGCCATCTTCTTTGGTTCGATTTTTTCACTCGTTTCATGTTGGGTTCAGAATCGTTTCATCATCGCTTTTGATCGTTTTGCTTGATCCCCACTTTTTGGTAAAGCTCGAATCTTCAAAACTTCTAACTTGAAGCTCTCTAGAGATAGTCCACCAACTTGGCTACAATCTAACTAGTAAGGATGCTAGTTCTCTAGTTAGTGTTTAGGCTTAACCTAGGGTTTCGTTTATCTTGGAGAAAGGATGGTGTTCAACACATGAACCAAAAGAATTCTCGATTAGCTCTAAGGGGAGCTCGAGCTCCCCTATATATAGGAGGGAAGTGGCCGAAAATCCCTAATCCTTTTGGGCTTAGGATTTTGGTCCCTCTCTCCTATTACTTGATCATCAAGTAATTTTGACTTTGACCTTGAATTCAAATTCAAATCAACTTTCAAGAGAGCTAAAAATATCCAAACTATTTTTGGATAATTTTATACTTTATTTATTTAAAACAAATAACTTATTTTTTATCTAATTAATTAATTCACAATTAATTAACTAGATTATTTTTCTCCAAAATAAGACTTTCTTTTTAATTCAAAATTAAACCAAAGTCTATTAAATAATTAATCACATTAATTGTTTAACACATAAATAAATATACACATATATTTACACACGTGTGAGACACGTGTCACTCACGTGAGCCACACGTGTGGTTCACATGTGTGGAACCCTCTTGGCCCGATTAACTCGTTTAATCATTTTCAAGCCTCAACTCATGTAACCAAGTTGTTGTGTGTGACCCTCTAGGTTCTCAATTCAATTAGCAGTGACCCTAATTAATTAATTCACTAATTAATTAATCAGTCCATAGATTAAACGACCATAGTCTAGCAACATGTGTTTAACCACTAGCTGAATTGGAATGTTCGGATTCGACAGAACCTTTAAGTCATTGATTCATGTGAGATACAATCCTCCTATTTACTATCTCTCAACCAAGACCTATGGTAAGGGAATAATTAGAACCCTAATAATCCGGTCTTAAATCTAAGTGCATTTCATATCCATTTGATCTCAATCCAAGAAACCCTTTTCTTGATGTCTTGATCTACTGCCTTGGCCAAGGACTCCATATGGCATATGAATGACTTACACAATAAGAGATCACCTTGCAAACGCAAGTGTAGGTCCTTTCTTGATTCTCATTCACTTTCATGAATTACTTGTGCAGCCCCAGCATAAGCCTTGAATCAGTTGTCTAAGGCGACACCCTTTAAAGCTTATACCTAAGACTACATAGTTAACTCATAAAGTGACAAGGAACCTCAAGTCTAAGGATTAATTAATCACATCAATGACTCGTGAGATATTTCCTGAAATAGAAACTTCCTTTCCCATTTAGGAATCTTCTCACACGGGGCACCTCAGTGAACTTACTTATTGAAGTAAGCACCCTCATGTATCACGCACGTATCAACTATACACTTTGCATCTCCATGAAACAAGGTGGTCCTTCTTAAGGGCATGATCCCACAAGAAAGCCTTAGAGGAGTCAGGTTGACACTCCCAATGTCTGTAGGACTCATCGGCTTGGAGTATTTTACTAATCATGACTTATGTGATATAGGGCTCGTTTCATGAACCATTTCACCTAAATGGTAGAGTCCTAAAGTCATCAGGATTAGGGGAGTTCTCATACATGCACAACTAAAGTAAACGCATACCAAACAAGAGCATATAAAGAAGTGTTTGCCTATGATATTAATCAATCGTATATTTATTCAAAGATTGTCTGTGATACTAGGAAAGTCCCAAAATGGATTATGACTAATCGGCTTTCTAGGGCACTATTCCTAACAAGATCATGGTAAGTGTGCATTGTAGCTTCTCCATAGGCCCACACGGTATGAGATTCCATACCCGGTTGGTTTGCACACGCCATTCCTCCGCTTGTACGTCATTTCCACCCACGAAAACCGGTGGATTCTGATTTTTAAATTCCCGGAGAGTAGCTGTAAGAAGATGTTCTCCATGATTCCGGGCTGGATGAGTATTGTTTCTCTCCTGAGCCCGTTGCTCCAAGAATACCACGAGTCTCTCCTTGAAATTGCCTGGGTCCATTTGTGGTGGTGGTGGCGGATTGTTATTTTCATGTTGTGGAGAATGATCCCGGTGGTAACGGTGTTCCGGAGATCTATCTCGGCGGTGGTGTCTTCGTGGAGGCATATTCTGTAAAAAACAAGGAATTACAATTCAGATGCGTGAGGGTCAGTACATGTTCATGTGCAAGATTAACAAGAAAATAAACAATAATCACATAAATGCACATAACCACGTTGTCCTAAGCCGTACGACCTAGACAGACCCAACATGACTCCAGAGCTCCGGTTTTACAACCGAGAGCTATGATACCACTTTAAGATGTGATGCCCAGAGCGGTGGACCACCACATCACCCGCACCAAAACCCGAGCCTACATATGAAATGGATTTCCATACATGAGTCTAAGTTTAAGCGAACGGGAACCTACACTCACACCCTAGGCTAAGCGGGGCTAAAACTCGGACAGAGTGTGCAAAACAAACATATAAATAGGCGGAAGCAATAAACAGGATCTAAAGAGCTCTAACATATATGCATATTATCATATACATGGCCCCACGGCCCAAAAGATGAAGTATATACATCAAAAGTTCATAATTCTCCAAAATTCAAGTCATGATAAAAATACATAAGAGGAGTATTCAAAAGGCAGGAAATATGAAATGAAACTCGACCTAAACTAGAAGTACAACAAGACTCAAAGTACTTCCCCGCCTAGCTCGAGACAACCTGCAACTGAAGGTAGGGAAGAGGAGGGCCAGTCAAAACTCGACTGAGTGAGGGGGCTAAACGCACACCCACACATAAATACATATAAAGCAGATCAAATAACAAAGGTGATGGTCATGAACCGAGCTAAGGTTTTTCATACCAAAACGCTTAAAACATAACATATAGTATATAAAGAGATCCTAACTCGATTCATAACCCATCAAACAAAACATAAAACAACATAAAATCCGGCGAGAACGGACTATCCCTTACTCCTTCAGAGATAACGAAAACAGAATTCAAATCATAAATCCAACCCCACATCCATGGTCCATTGGGAATCAAACCCTATCACCTACATTACGAAACCCATACGGGGTAGCTATCCCATGATATACCTTCCCCGGTTATCCACCGAGGGCTTAAGATACCACGCCTTCTCAACCTCTATAGGTCGTACATGAATATCTCAAATGAAAGCATGCACAGGGATCATAACCGGCGACCCCGTTGTCGTCCCGGGTCTCCCTTACGCACGTCATCGGGGTCCAACAAACCAAACAAAACCAAACTCCCATCTTTCAGGGGCATAACTCGCTCATACATATCATATACGAATAACGAATTTCAAAACATAGCTTACTTATGCCAATACTTATACGAATTTCGAAAATGTAAAGCTTATTTCACAAAATCATAACATAGCTTAAGCACTCGTATTTAATATATATTCGCATACGGGGTAAGAAAACAACACGTAATATGTCTTAGGTCGCTTAACTAATACAAATGATCCTAACCTCACCTTAGCAAAAATAGAAGAAGAACCGGGGCAAAAAATGGGCAAAGAACCACCTAAATCTCGGGCTTGACAACGTCCGGAAGCGGTTTTGAAACAAAAGAAGACAATACCCGAGACTTAGACTCAAATATGAACCAATTAGACGCTCGGCAATGCTCATGAATGCAATGTATGCATATGAAGTGTAAGAAAGTGTTACTTAAATCGTTTAAATTCCTATCACGTAAAATTAATATCAAATAAATCCATAAAATTAATTTAAATCATTTAACATATAGTACATCACGTTCACATTGCATATAAATCAAAAACAAACAAATAAGAGATATACGAAAAAAATTAAAGAAGCACGAAAGTCATGAATGGAAGATCAAACTAAAACCATATTATATGAAAACTAATTCAAATAATTCAATAATTAAATAT
The DNA here is from genome assembly GCA_037501455.1 of Lantana camara. Lineage (NCBI taxonomy): Eukaryota > Viridiplantae > Streptophyta > Magnoliopsida > Lamiales > Verbenaceae > Lantana > Lantana camara. The sequence goes on from CM074856.1 coordinate 88,122,978, forward strand.
ATATAATATAAGAGTCTTTTGCTTGGATACCCCATGTGTTATGCCTAATTAGCACTCTGAACCCTGTGATTTGAAAATTCTCAAACAGAACCCTGTGATTATATAAATTAGCACAGAAAACCCTGTGATTGTATTAAAGTTAGCACTCAAAACCCTACAACCACGGCTGTAGGGTTTGAAATTCTAATTGAGTGCTAATTTATTACAATCACAGGGTTCGCTTTGAGAATTTTCAAATCACAGGGTTCAGAGTGCTAATTAGGTATATCACAGGGTTTTTGATGTAATAAACTCTATAATATAATTTATATATATATACATACCATGTTAATAATGTAATACATATATATATATATATATATATATATGTTAGAACATGGTATTGGAAAAGAATGTATTGAATTGTATTCATTGTGTAAAATATTTTTCTGTGTTACAAGATTAATCCCTCTAGACTAGGATTTATATCCCTAAACACAATCTCAAAGAATCAGGAAAATTACAGGGATTTAGGGACTAAATCCGATAAGTCAATTCTTCCCATAAATTGATATTCTAACACTCCCCCTCAAGCTAAGTAATGGAACCGCCAATGCTTAGCTTGGTCAACACGGTGTGGAAGATTTGACTTGTAACGGCCTTTGTGAGTATATCTGCTAGCTGGTCCTTGGATCTCACAAAGGGAATAGATATCGTGCCCTCCTCTAGCTTTTCATTAATGAAGTCTCGATCAACCTGCACATGTTTTGTTCTGCCGTGCTGTACCGGATTTTCCGAGATACTGATAGCAGCTTTATTGTCACATTTCAGCAGACTTGGTCCTTTCTGTTCCATGCCAATTTCTGTCATTAGTTTCCTAAGCCAAATAAGCTCAGTTACCCCCTTTGCAATTCCCCTGAATTCAGTTTCGGCACTAGAGAGTGCCATAACATTCTGCTTCTTGCTCCTCCAAGTTACAACATTCCCTCCAACAAATGTAATAAGTCCAGAAGTGGACCTTCGATCATTTGGATTTCTTGCCCAGTCTGCGTCTGTATATGCCTCAATATTAAGATGGCCATGCCTCCCAAACATGATTCCTGTCCCTACAATACCTTTGAGATACCGAACAATGCGATTGACTGCTTCCATGTTTTCTTTTTGTGGTTGGTGCATGAACTGACTCACAATACCTACTGCGTAGGCAATGACTGGTCGTGTGTGAGCCAAGTAGATTAGTTTTCCCACCAACCGTTGATATCGTTCCTTATCTGTTCGTTCCCCATTCTCTTCTATCCTGAGTTTATGGTTTACCTGCATTGGAGTGTCAACAGGTTTACAATCAACCAACCCAGTTTCTGCCAATAGATCGAGAATGTACTTCTTTTGTGATATAAAAATCCCTATCTTTGACCGAAGAACTTCAATACCAAAGAAATATTTCAATCCTCCAAGGTCTTTCATTTCAAACTCTCTGAACAAATTCTTCCTGAAACTTTCCATTTCCTCACTGTGACTGTCTGTAATCATATCATCAACATAGATTATCAAGCATGTGATTAAGTCTCCTCGTTTCTTCAGGAACAAGGTATGATCCGCATTACTTTGCACGTATCCATGACATCGTACCGCCACTGTAAACCTGCCAAACCACGCCCTGGGTGACTGTTTGAGACCATATAGTGCCTTTCGAAGTCTACACACTTCATTACTCTGAAAGCCTTCGATGAACCCTGGTGGTGGTTCCATATATACTTCCTCGTTCAAATCCCCATGCAAGAAGTCGTTCTTCACATCAAACTGATGCAGTGGCCAGTCTCTGTTTGCTGTTACTGATAACAATACTTGGACAGTATCAAGTTTTGCTACAGGTGAGAAGGTCTCAGAGTAGTCAATTCCAAGTGTCTGAGTGTATCCCTTTGCAACCAGCCGCACCTTATCTCTTTCCACTGAGCCATCTACTTTATGTTTAACTTGCATTTCTCCCATGTATCTGTGGCACCCCGTCTCTCCGACGAGCCAGGACATGCATATTTGATGAAATGTGATGCGTTCGTGTTCGATTTGAGATCGAAATTTCGTGCCTTTTTAATATGTTGGAGTTTTATGAGTCCTGTACTTGAATATGTGCTTGTTACATGTTTTTGGGTTTATTTGTTGGGTTTTCGGGACTCGTTTTGTTGGGGTGACCTAAAGGGGAGCTAAAGTGTACGTAACGCACCTTGGGTTCCGGGTAGTGTAACTTGAGCTCGAGAATTCGGATTCGAATTCCGTCACCTCCGCTGAACTCGTTTCGACGATTTGAGTGCAACAGATCAGGCCTTGTAATTTTTCGACCTCATTTGATACCCCGAAATCAGCCCGTAACTTTGTCTCGCGCTTATATGACCACCTTTCACCATTTTGCACATAAGTCCCTCACTTCTTGGCCAATTGCCCTCAAACCTGGACCCACACCTCACTAACTCAGCCGATTATCACCCCATACTCCTCCCATATCGTTCCATACACAAGAGAAGGGAGAGATATCAGATTTTTGGAGCAGCTTAAACCATTCCCGTCACTATTCACACCTTGAAGAGATTGAGCTCTAATCTTCATTTTTCCTTCACCATCTTCAAGGGGTAAGCTTGTATTTGATATATACATGATTAAGTGGTCATTTTCATTCAAGAAAATCTAATTTTCATCCAAGTTTGATGTAGTTTTGATTCAAGACATGAATAGTTAGGTTTTATTGCCATTTTTGAATTCCATGAATTCTTTTGGTGTTTCTCTTGAATTGAGGCTGTAAACTTGATCTCTTATGCTTCGTTTATTATTGTATGTACCTGACTTTGTTGGTAGTTGAGTTATATGAGAGATACCATTAATGTTCATGAGGTTTTGGAAGTTATATACATAAGTTTAGCACCTTTCTTCTTCTCCTCTAATTACTATCAGCTTTGGATCAGATTTGGGGGAGTTTATGTGTTGTTTTGTTGCTGTTTTTGTTGCCTTTGGTACCTGCTAGCTGCTGCTCTGTTTTCTTACCTTTGGAACAGGGAACCGATGCTCGATCTGCTGCCATTCTCGCACCTGGACAGTCTCCCCGGCCAGGGAGATTTTCTTCAAGAAAAGTACCCGGCCGGGTACGTGATGCAGAGAGTTTCTGCATCAAAGTACCCGGGAAGGTACTTTAAAGAAGAAAATCTCCCCTGGGCGGAGAGATGAAACTGCAGCTGAAGTGTTTTATTTATTTTTTCCTAGCTTTTGCATGTTGATTGTTGGATTGCATGGTTATGATTTGATGCATGCTGCTTACGTGAACAATGCACGAAATGCTTCAGTTGTTTCTTATCTTTGCATGATTGTTTATTCATGAACTTTGCATGAACTTTACATGCATGAGTATAATTTTTTAAAGCTTAAGGTATTATGGGACGTGTATATATATATATATATATATATATAATATGTTATATAATTAATATGGAATTTAAATGATTTAAATTGAGTTTTAAATTAAATGTGATCCTATGGTTTTCTATGAATTCTTATGTATGAAATGTGTAATCTAAATGTGATTTTATGATTTAAATTATTTGTTATATTTTATGAATTTCGTTTATGAAGTTATTTGATACGGTTCGTATGTGTTTTGAACTGAAATGATCTAAATGATGCATTCTTGCCTTTTATTTGTATTCATTTCATTCATTTGCATTCATATGCATCGCCGTGCGTCTAAGTGGTCCATGATTGAGTCTAAGTCTTAAGTTTATGTTCGTTTTCTCAGAGTTGAGTTCTGGAGGAGTCGGTTCCACCATTTAAGCTTCTTCTTGGTCATCAACGCTCGTTCGTGAGCAGTCTTGGTAAAAGGTGAGGGTTAGGATCTTATCATTTAGATAACCGACCTACGACCCTATGTGCTCATTTTCAAGCCCGCATGCGAATATACTATTATATATATACTAAATATATGTCATATGATACATTATGAATCTTGTTATTCGATTTAATATGAGTTCTTCTGAAATTATACGTATGGGCGTATATAAGCTTAAAATTGTTTTGCAACAGGGCTATGCTCCAAACCGTGTGTTTTCATGCTAGCTATGGATTAGGATGACACGGAGAGGTACGTGTATAGCATATGCCGAGTTGCACGGTAAGATATGTTTCCTACGATATGTGTCTTATGTATGAATCGTACGTTTCCTTAGTTTCCGAGTTAGGTATGTTTCTTATGAATCCTTTGAATCTATTTTAATCCATTTGAATCTATTTGAATCCCCGGGTTCCGGAGGTGTGGGTAAGGGAGACCCGGTGAGGCTGTTGGGGTCGCGGGTTATCACCCCTGTGCACATGCTCCTTTGAAGTATCTACGCACGACTCTGAGAGAGATGGAGAAGGCGTGGTGCTGTGAGCCTTCGGCTGAGACCGGAGAAGGTACGTTGTGGGCTCGCGACCCCACGTATATTGAGTTGCACGATATGGGCCCTTAACCTGCGTGCAAACTTTCGGATAAAGGTTGGAATACGGGAATATGAATCTTTGAATTTATGAATCCTATGAATTTATGAGTTTATGCATCCTTACGAATCTTTTGAGTCTTTTGATTAAGGAGTAAGGTTGGAGACCCGTACTCGCTGGGTACTTGAATTCTTTTGTTATGTTGACTATGAAACGGGATAGGAGAGTTTGTTTTCAATATGAAATTTCTATGCTAAACTATGAATCGATCTGAATATACGAATCTCTATGAGTTTTAATATATGAATCTATATACGTTGTTGAATCTATGAGTCCTTACGAGTTTTCAACTTAAGATTATATGAATATATGAATAAGTTGGAGTCTTTTGAAAAATGGCTTTGGTATGTAAAACCCTATTCCCGGTTCATAGTCTTTTGTTTAATACGTGTTTTGCTCTATATGTAGATACTTGTTGGTGTGCGTTAGCCCCCTCACTCAGTCGGTGGACTGACCCTCTCCTTTCAACTTTTCAGTTTGCAGGTTGGGCTTGCTAGGCGGAGTCTTGAGTCGGTCGGGTTCAAGTCTTCTAATTCGAGTTGTATTTTTCATTTGCATTCAGTCATGCTTTTGTATTTGATTCGATTGTGGTAATTGAAGTATGTATATGTTATGCATTTGTTAATGAATTATGTACGAATTTCTATTTTGTATATTTTTTGGATTTAACTTCTTGGACTTTGTTATATGTTTTCCTTTCCTTATTCTTACGCGCTCTGGTCCTGTCTTAGCTCCGCCTGGCCTAGCGAGTGAGTGTAGGTTCCCGTTCGCTTAGTCTTGGGCTCATGTATGGATTTCTATTTCATATGTGGGTTCGAGGCTAGGTGCGGGGGATGTGGTGGCTCGCCGCTTCGGGCGCTACATCTTAAAGTGGTATAAGAGCTCTGGGTTGCAAAACCGGAGTTCTCGAGTCGTGTTGTGTCAAGTATAGGTCATACGGCGTAGGAACAACATGCTAATGTGTGCATTGCATTAAGATAGGTTACTTTATTGAATTATTTGTTTTAAAATTGCTACTTTCTTTTCATTAATTGTTGTAGTTGCATACTTTATGTGCATTAATTGTTTCATTTATGTGCCATAATCACTTACTAACCGCAAGCATCATAGTTTCACCTCTCTTGTGTATTGTAGGTTAATATCGCAAAACGGTCAACCCCTCAACTCAACGACCATGGCCCTAAGTTGAAATTAGGATAGAGTAGAGATAAAGACTCTTCATAATTGTTTAGATCTCACAAAGACAATCAATCCACTAAGGTGAAGGGCAAGATAGCTTGATTTGAAGGAGGAGATCTTATGTTCGTGTTGAGCGCATCATTTTCGAAGAGCAAATCCTATGCACCCATTGTGGTGGACGTAATCCTAGCAGTAAAAGTGTTGAAAAAGGAATTGGAGGTATGATCAAAAGGAGAAGATTGGTGCCACATTACGTAAATCTCCTCCGTATCTACTTGAAGTATCGGCTTGGAATTCGAGAAGGGAGGTCTTTTCAACGATGAATAATCAAGAAAAGTATTGAAGCGAGAAGTGGAACCCGAAACAAGTATTGAACCCAATTCTTGGGAGGTGAAGCGATTGATTTGCTACTCAACCTGAATATCAAGGCTGGGTAGATAGTGGTGCACAAAAGAAGGATCGATAGCTCTTCCTTCCTCGAGTGTATAAATATTCAATGGAAGAAAATCTTGTTGGGGGAAAACTCAATTTGAAATAGTTTAAAGGAAATCAAAGAATGACTCATGTTCTTATAATACTTGAAAGGAATTGAAGGAGTCCAAGGAATTAGTTCAAATCTTGGAGGGAATTAGAGAAGATCTTCGAGAAATGGAAACTGGGATCGAGTTTAGAGCTTGGATCAAGAGTATCCGGAAAGCTCTTCAGGTCGAATCTAAGGAAATTGAAAGGAAGGAGCCGAGTAAGAAGAATGGAATCGGGAGGTACTTGCATTCATGGCACGAGCATCCATCCCCCATTGTATCTTTATACTTATCTATTATGTGTTTTACGTATCGCCATTACTTGTTGCTTCCTTGTTTAAATTGTTGATCAACGTGACGCGTAGCATGAGCAAACCTAACCCGACATGCATGAGTTCAATGTTTTCATGATAGCTTGCAATTGAGAGAAGTCTTCCTTCGTGATGGTGAAAACCGGGATAAGAAGAAGGTGAAAGTGGAAATTCAAGGGATTTAGAAGATTAATAGCAAGGGAGCTAAGAGTGCTACGGAAGGAGATGAATGCTTTAATGATGATTAATTAAGAGAGTTGTAAGGGGAAGCATTGAAACCATGATCCGGGGACAAGTATTTTATTTGGACCCAATTCCTAGGAGGTAAACGAGTAACTCCAGGTTCTAGAGGAATATTAAGAGGATTTCATAGTATTGTCTAACGTAAGAAGAGCAAAGACAGATCCGGGGAATGTTTTAATTTGAGGTCCAAACTAATGATAAGGTGATGGTATTCATGCGGACCCAAGGTAAATTAGGTTCTTCAAGGGATAAGCAACGAAAATCGACAAAGAAGGTTCGAATATCATAGGGTTAGGGGATGATGAGCACTACAGACCAGTAAGGAAGAGTTCTGATTAAACCAATCCATTGGAAATCGAGTTCGGGCAATATGAAGGAGTAGAATGAGTTAAAACACCTTGGATATTAATTTTAGGAAGTTCTATGTTCGGGACGGATTGGAGTTTACTTTCCAGATCCAAGCTGAATTGTCGTGTTTTGAAGACGAATTGGTGGATAAAGCTGCAAATGGAAATGATAAAGAAAGGCAAAGTAATTTTGGGAAGAAGATCATATACTCGAGTGTAAGCCAGTAGAGGGCAAGTCATATAACCAATTCAAATTAGTAAAGAAGAGAATCGGAGGATTTCAATCAAGTTGATAAGTAGACGAAGATTCAGAAAAACGATGGAAGATCGATTATCAAAAGGAGGCCAAGATATTGATTCTATGAACATCAAAGAATTGGGATTTTGTGCTCTAATAGAATTACGAGAGATAGAGATTGTAAAGGAATGAACACTAGGGTGTGCCACTTGATGACTTTGAGGAGTACCTCTTCACCGGACCCTATAATATAAGAGATAGATGTCGAGAAACTAGGATTTAAATTAGACAAGGTATGGGGATATCCTAAAGGAACTGCGTTGAGAGGCTTCAAGACGACCGGATATCATGATATGGTGATGGTCGACTGAATTATAGTGAATCAAGATTAATCGAGTTATGAAAGATTCCGGAGGGGAAAGGAGCTTAAATAATCCTTCGTCGCAACTAGGAAAATGGAATGGAATCAACAAGCTAAGGATCCATTCAATAAAACCGAGGTCGAGGAATCCAGGTCACGAATTCTAAGACATCAACCTTGATTCTCCACTCCATCTCATCAATATGAAGGGCTTCAAGAAATGGTGAACGGTACATATATCATTCATGGCATGTGCATCATGCATATTTGATTGTTATAGTATTGTCGTGTGCTTACTCGTGTATGTGTGTGTGTGTATGTGTGTGTGTGCTTATTGTGTGTTTTTCTCGTGTGTGTGACTTTTGCGGTAAGCTGAGGGTCGTGGTTACAACAGTCTTCCGGATCGAGTGAGAAGTGGTGATCTAGCACTCCAGCAAATAGACTTCTTGAATTAGAAGGTGCGAGTGGTGGAGGTTCGGTAACCACGCCATTCGTGTAATGCCGAGCTTTTGAGTAGTTGAAATGAATTAAACGATAGGTGATGAATCAAACTTGGACCCTCCTATCGTGCGAAACATTTTAGTTGCTCCTAGCATGGATCAAGCGGTGAGGAAATTCTCCAACAAGATTTCAAGAAATGATCAAACCCCTTGTACGTGAAGACCTTACCGGGCTAACCCTTGTCGGGACGTCATGAACCTCAAACTTGGGTGAATACGGAAAGTTTCTTGAGCTTGAAACTCGAGCAGGCGAACCTGGGGACCAGGTTCTCTTAAGGGGGGAGGATTGTGACACCCCGTCTCTCCGACGAGCCAGAACATGCCTATTTGATGAAATGTGATGCGTTCGTGTTCGATTTGAGATCGAAATTTCGTGCCCTTTTAATATGTCGGAGTTTTATGAGTCGTGTACTTGAATATGTGCTCGTTACTTGTTTTTGGGTTTATTTGTTGGGTTTTCGGGACTCGTTTTGTTGGGGTGACCTAAAGGGGGGCTAAAGTGTACTTAGCGTACCTTGGGTTCCGGGGAGTGTAACTTGAGCTCGGGAATTCGGATTCGAATTCCGTCACCTCTGCTGAACTCGTTTCGATGATTTGAGTGCAACGGATCAGGCCTTGTAATTTTTCGACCTCATTTGATACCTCGAAATCAGCCCGTAACTTTGTCTCGCGCTCATATGACCACCTTTCACCATTTTGCGCATAGGTCCCTCACTTCTTTGGCCAATTGCCCTCAAACCTGGACCCACACCTCAGTAACTCAGCCTATTATCACCCCATACTCCTCCCATATCGTTCTATACACAAGAGAAGGGAGAGATATCAGATTTTTGGAGCAGCTTAAACCATTCCCTTCACTATTCACACCTTGAAGAGATTGAGCTCTAATCTTCATTTTTCCTTCACCATCTTCAAAGGGTAAGCTTGTATTTGATATATAAATGATTAAATGGTCATTTTCATTCAAGAAAATCTGATTTTCATCTATGTTTGATGTAGTTTTGATTCAAGACATGAATAGTTAGGTTTTATTGCCATTTTTGAATTCCATGACTTCTTTTGGTGTTTCTCTTGAATTGAGGCTGTAAACTTGATCTCTTATGCTTCATTTATTGTTGTATGTACCTGACTTTGTTGGTAGTTGAGTTATATGAGAGATACCATTAATGTTCATGAGGTTTTGGAAGTTATATACATGAGTTTATCACCTTTCTTCTTCTCCTCTACTTGCTGTCAGCTTTGGATCAGATTTAGGGGAGTTTATGTCTTGTTTTGTTACTGGTTTTGTTGCCTTTGGTACCTGCTAGCTGCTGTTCTGTTTTCTTACCTTTGGAACAGGGAACCGATGCTCGATCTGCTGCCATTCTCGCGCCTGGACAGTCTCCCCGGCCGGGGAGATTTTCTTCAAGAAAAGTACCCGGCCGGGTACGTGATGCAGAGAGTTTCTGCATCAACGTACCCGGGAGGGTACTTTAAAGAAGAAAATCTCCCCTGGGCGGGGAGATGAAACTGCAGCTGAAGTGCTTCATTTTTTTTTTCCTAGCTTTTGCATGTTGATTGTTGGATTGCATGGTTATGATTTGATGGATGCTGCTTACGTGAACAATGCATGAAATGCTTCAGTTGTTTCTTAGCTTTGCATGATTGTTTATTCATGAACTTTGCATGAACTTTACATGCATGAGTATAATTTTTTAAAGCTTAAGGTATTATGGGACGTGTATATATGTATATATATATATATATATATATATGTAATATATGTTATATAATTAATATGGAATTTAAATGATTTAAATTGAGCTTTAAATTAAATGTGATCCTATGGTTTTATATGAATTCTTATGTATGAAATGTTTAATCTAAATGTGATTTTATAATTTAAATTATTTGTTGTAACGCCCCGATTTTTCTAATTAACTTTTTACGCTTCATTATAATTTTATAAAATTCTTGAAGCATTATTTATATGAATTACTTGAATTAATACCATTAAAAATATCATTTCATGACACGGAAAATATTTATGAAATCAATACCGAGAGTGTTTCAAATTACCAAATTGTCCCTAAATATTCAATTTAAAACTTTGGGGACTTGATTGCATGATTCTTCAAGGATATGATTGATCACTTTCAAAACCTACCTATACCTTATCGCATAACTTAAACAATTGGAGGAGTAATTGGCAAATTGAGCAAGTTCACACATTTCCATGGGATGAATCACGTTATACCATTTCCATGAGCTTCCATGAACCATTTTTCATCTAAAAATTCCCCAAACACATTTGCTCTCACTCTCGGTTCCTCCAAGGAAAAAAAAGGAAGAAGTTTTCTCAATCAATCATCAAGATTTCAAGAAGTTAGCCAAGCTTTTGAGAATTGATCATTACCTTCTACATCTTTTCTCTTCATCTCTTTCATTTCAAGGTTGGTTGCATAAATTCATGATTTTAACCATGTTTGATTGAGCTAGGGTTTGAGAGATTGATGCTAGATGGATTATTTATAGATGAAAGCATGAATATGAGATTATATCATGAATTATGGAATGATTTCTTCATGAATTTAATGGAAATTAAGCTTGAATGATCAAGTATGATCATGAGCATGAAGCATGAATTCTTGATAATATTTCTTGGCTTAAGTGTTTAAGTGTTACCTTATCATTTATTGATAGATATATATATATGATTACTGATGAATTATTCGGTGCTTCCGCTTCATTTTATTGCATGTATAGTTTAGTTCCCGCCTAGCTTGTTGGTATTGCATTGTCACCCGTTCGCTATAGCTTTGATTTACGTATGGACCATCTATTTCATACGGGGATCGAGGCTATAGTGCGGGGGTGTGGCACCTCCACGTGTATAGGGGTGTTACATTTGTTATATTTTATGAATTTCGTTTATGAATTTATTTGATACGGTTCGTACGTGTTTTGAACTTAAATGATCTAAATGATGCATTCTTGCCTTTTATTTGTATTCATTTCATTTATTTGCATTTATATGCATCGCCGTGCGTCTAAGTGGTCCATGATTGAGTCTAAGTCTTAAGTTTATGTTCGTTTTCTCAGAGTTGAGTTCTGGAGGAGTCGGTTCCACCATTTAAGCTTCTTCTTGGTCATCAACGCTCGTTCGTGAGCAGTCTTGGTAAAAGGTGAGGGTTAGGATCTTTTCTTTTAGATAAGCGACCTACGACCCTATGTGCTCGTTTTCAAGCCCGCATGCGAATATACTATTATATATATACTAAATATATGTCATATGATACGTTATGAATCTTGTTATTCGATTTAATATGAGTTCTTCTAAAATTATACGTATGGGCGTATATAAGCTTAAAATTGTTTTGCAACAGGGCTATGCTCCAAACCGTGTGTTTTCATGCTAGCTATGGATTAGGATGACACGGAGAGGTACGTATATAGCATATGCCGAGTTGCACGGTAAGGTATGTTTCCTACGATATGTGTCTTATGTATGAATCGTACGTTTCCTTAGTTTCCGAGTTAGGTATGTTTCTTATGAATCCTTTGAATCTATTTTAATCCATTTGAATCTATTTGAATCCCCGGGTTCCGAAGGTGTGGGTAAGGGAGACCCGGTGAGGCTGTTGGGGTCGTGGGTTATCACCCCTGTGCACATGCTCCTTTGAAGTATCTACGCACGACTCTGAGAGAGATGGAGAAGGCGTGGTGCTTTGAGCCTTCGGCTGAGACCGGAGAAGGTACGTTGTGGGCTCGCGACCCCACGTATATTGAGTTGCACGATATGGGCCCTTAACCCTCGTGCAAACTTTCGGAGAAAGGTTGGAATACGGGAATATGAATCTTTGAATTTATGAATCCTATGAATTTATGAGTTTATGCATCCTTACGAATCTTTTGAGTCTTTTGATTAAGGAGTAAGGTTGGAGACCCGTACTCGCTGGGTACTTGAATTCTTTTGTTATGTTGACTATGAAACGGGATAGGAGAGTTTGTTTTCAATATGAAATTTCTATGCTAAACTATGAATCGATCTGAATATACGAATCTCTATGAGTTTTAATATATGAATCTATATGCGTTGTTGAATCTATGAGTCCTTACGAGTTTTCAACTTAAGATTATACGAATATATGAATAAGTTAGAGTCTTTTGAAAAATGGCTTTGGTATGTAAAACCTTATTCCCGGTTCATAGTCTTTTGTTTAATACGTGCTTTGCCCTATATATAGATACGTGTTGGTGTGCGTTAGCCCCCTCACTCAGTCGGTGGACTGACCCTCTCCTTTCAACTTTTCAGTTTGCAGGTTGGGCTTGCTAGGCGGAGTCTTGAGTCGGTCGGGTTCAAGTCTTCTAGTTCGAGTTGTATTTTTCATTTGCATTCAGTCATGCTTTTGTATTTGATTCGATTGTGGTAATTGAAGTATGGATATGTTATGCATTTGTTAATGAATTATGTACGAATTTCTATTTTGTATATTTTGTGGATTTATCTTCTTGGAGTTTGTTATATGCTTCCGTTTTCTTATTTTTGCGCGCTCTGGTCCTGTCTTAGCTCCGCCTGGCCTATCGATTGAGTGTAGGTTCCCATTCGCTTAGTCTTGGGCTCATGTATGGATTTCTATTTGATATGTGGGTTCGAGGCTAGGTGCGGGGGATGTGGTGGCTCGCCGCTTCGGGCGCTATAGTATCATTTTGGGCCAATACTTCCATTTCAACTTCCATAGCTTTCTGCCACTCCTTGGTCTGTTTAGCTTCCTGTACTGTTCGAGGAACCTCCTCCTTGTAGAGGCTACTTAAGAAAGCCTTTGCTGTGTGGGATAGACTCCCCCTGATCATATTTACCATTGGGTATTTGGCAGTTCGGGATGTATGATCCGGTGAATATCTGGATGGAGGAATCCGTCTAGTACTCCTCTGTGGCAGTTTGTACCTAAGGTCTGCATTCTCAGGCACAGTATCAGGAGCATTTGGAATATCATCAATATCAGAAATGATTATAGGAAGAGTGGAAGAATCAGTTACCTCATTTTGGACATCATTCGGAGGAGGATCGTTGGGCAGAGGTGTGGTACTGAGGTCTTCAAGTGAAGATGGGGGGGATGCTGGCGAGGCAAGCTCAATCGGATCAGTATAACTCAACCAACTCAGAGATCTATCACTGTGAATCTCCCCCTGATCACTGTGCTGGGATAAGTAGAAATACTCAGTTTCTACAAAGTTACAGTTCATGCTTATGAGAAAACTCCTGGAACTTGGGTTGTAACACCGATAACCCTTCTGGCTTGGTGCATAGCCCATGAAGACACATTTTTCAGCACAAGCATCTAACTTGCTACGGTCTGTTTTTGGTATATGAATGAAGACTGTGCACCCAAAAGTTCTCGGATGTAAAGTAAGGTGTGGTGGGACAGCAGTTTGAGTCTGGATGACATTCAATGGTGTTTGGTGGGCCAGGATTTTAGTGGGCAATTGGTTGGTTAAGTAGACTGCAGTACAGACGGCTTCGGGCTAGAAATGGTTTGGGATATGTGCTTCAGTGAGTCAAGCATGGGACATCTCAAGTATGGTCCGGTTTTTTCGTTCTGACACCCTGTTTTCTTGAGGTGTATTGGGGCAAGATGTTTGATGGAGGATTCCCTGTTGTTGGAAGAAACTGTGCAAGTCATGATTAACATACTCGCGCCCATTATCCGACCTTAGAACCTTAATTTTCTTATCAAACTGTGTCTGTATCATGTTGAAGAACGCGACAAAGGTACTAAACACTTCAGATTTATGCTTCAGAAAATACACCCAAGTCATGCCAGAAAAATCATCAATAAACAACACAAAATATCGAAATTTGTTCTGATTAGTCACAGGGGCTGGTCCCCAAACATCTGAATGCACTAATGAGGAAACAGATTCAACCCGAGTATTTTTCGACTTAAAAGAGGTTCAATGGCTTTTAGAGGCCAGACACGTTTCACAAGACAAATCCAAAAACTGATTGTTCTGAAAAGCGAAGGAAATAACATCTTTAAATACCCCATTGAAGGGTGACAAAGACGCCTATGCCACAGCCAGTGTTGTGTGGTTCCTGTTCCTTGTGAAAGTAGAGCCTTGGACTGATTTTCAACTTATCCACATAATATAATCCCCCACGCTCAGTACCACACCCAACAATCTCCTTCGTATGAATGTCCTGCAATATGCAAAAATGAGGATATATGAGAACCACACAATTCAATTCTTTCACCAACTGGTTTACTGACACTAATTTACAAGATAAAGATGGAACATATAGGCAATTTCTTAGTTGTAAATTTAAAGAAATAGAAACGGAGCCTTCTTTTTCCACCCAGATTTTTTCCCCACTTGCAGTCGGAATATGGGATGTTTTGGAGTGACAGGATCAATAATATCACGCAAATCAAATGTCATTGAGTCTGTTGCGCCACAATAAAAAATCCATTGTTTTGTTTTATCAGATTGAGATTGAGAGACAAATCCACACGGTGCACTAATATGTAGGCCCATTCGAAATGTGTCATAAGTGGAGGGGGCATTATGCAGATTATCAAACATAAGGGGTTTTAACCTAGGGTTTGGGTCATTACCCCTAAACTCGTTACCTTGTGCGCCGCTGTTGGTTTCGGTTCCTCTCCCCCCCCATCTCGCCGGTGGCAAGATTTGCCCGGCTGACTCCGACTGCCGTCGCCGTGGTGTCTCCTCCGACGATGCCGGCAACGGACGTCTTCTCCCCACCATTATTGACGGCAAGTTGGCCCTTCTGTTGCCTCCTTTTGCCGTCTGTTTTCCATCGCCGGCTGGTTTCCGTTCGCCTTCCCACCACTTCGGGTAGCCCACGATCTCAAAGCACTGGTCTATTGTGTGCTTGGGTTTCCGACAATAGTCACTGAATAGTTCCGACTTATCCTTACGCTGTGATGACCGGCGATTGCCGGTTTGTGTTCGGCCACCGCCTTCTAAGCGTGTTGTCCAATGCCCAATTTTTTCTTTTCTCGCCATGAGTCCGGATCCCGGTTTCTGTGATTCTGAGTTGAGGTGGGTCTCATCGCCGCCGGCCACCGTCCTTAGGATTTGGAGGTGAGCGGCTTCATGTCGCACGGTGGCGTAGGCTGTCTCTACAGATCGTTTTGGGTCTTGCTTTACGATGTCTCTCTGAATAACATAGAATTTTTCATCTATACCGGTAAGGAATTGGTACAGCCGTTGTTCTTGGGTGATTTTGTTGAAGATAGTTATATCTTCGGCACACTTCATTGGATTCGGCTGTTTTCTGTCGATGGCCATCCAAATCGTCTGGAGTTTGGCCCAGAAATCTTCCAAAGTTCCGTGTCCCTGTTTCTGGGTATTTGCCCTTCGATGTAGATCGAAAAGTTAAAGTGGATCCCCTCTACTCCCGTAAGTGGTCACGAGACCCTCCCACAGCGCTCTTACCGTCTGATATTGTAAGACATTATTGAGGAGATTCGATTCGATGTTCTGAATCAACCAGGTAAACACATTCTGGTCTTCTACATCCCATTGATCGAATTTGGGGTCGGTTTCTTCCGGAGGCGGTGGATTTCCGGTTAAGTGTGATCGGCCGGCCCGGCCCCCAATTGCCATTTTCATTAACCTCGCCCACATCGGATAATTGCCATTGTTAAGTTTGATTCCAATAGACAAATAATCGGTGTTGGGCAGAAGGAATTGGTTTTGCTTTGGATGGTTGTTTTGCAGCAGATTTGCCAATTGTATGGACAAATCTGTATTGGTTTCGGTTTGATTGGGTTCTGTTGGTGTAGACATGTTTGATGTACAGGTTGTTGCTGGTTCGAGGTTGATTGGTTTGGGATTGGATTACGCGATGATGATTAAAACTGAGCCCCTAAGGATGTAACACTGCTCTGATACCATGTTAGAACATGGTGTTGGAAAAGAATGTACTGAATTATATTCATTGTGTAAATTTTTTTTCTGTGTTACAAGATTAATCCCTCTAGACTAGGATATATATCCCTAAACACAATCTCAAAGAATCAGGAAAATTACAGGGATTTAGGGACTAAATCCGGTAAGTCAATTCTTCCCATAAATTGATATTCTAACAATATATATATACACGCATGCAATAGATTAATAAAATTGATGCATAAGCAATTTACATGCATGAAATTAAACATTACCTACATTAAAGACAAAGGGTTACTCAGGCATACACATAAATAACCATGCACACAAGCTTGCATTAATGTTCATAATGATTAAACAAAGAAAGGAATTGCATGGGAAAGAAATAAGGAAGAAAGGAATTCATGCACGCAGCTTACACAAACCGCACGGCCGCGCGGACAATTAGCTTCAGCCATGCACGGCCTTGGGTAACATTTTAATTCCAAAAAAAAAAAAAAAACAAACGAAAGTTCAGCACAGCCTTACATGTTTTTAGTTTGAAACCTGCACGGCAGTGCAATTTATTTCCTAAGATGCCAAGAGTTATGCACGGCCTTGCGCCATGCACGCTAATTTGGTGCGCGGCCGTGCATCCTCTTCTTCACCAAATTTAGAGTGCAGCAGTAGCCATACGTGCAGGGGAAAATAGGGGAGAAAAGGAAGCAGTAGTAAGACATGAAATGCAACAAATAAAGGCACCAAAACTGATGCAAATCAGTTCCCAAACCAGCATGCAACAACAACAATTTCGTGACAGCAACTTTGAAGGCAAAACTCAACACTTTCCATGATTAAACTTGCAAGAATTCAAGCACAACAATTGTGACACCCTGCTCGTTCGACGTATAAGGTACACCACGTTCCAACCTTTTTAAGTGATTAATTATGTGATTTTGTGCTTTGCGTGGCCCTATTTTGAACTCTTTTAGAGTTTAGGGGCCTGTTTGTAATTTTCTCTTTTTAGGGGTTATTCGTTCATTTCTCATTCGGTCGAGAGTTTGACCTTTTTGACCCTTGCTTTGCGTTCGGGGCATTAAGATGAGTCCGTAGACTCTGAGTTTACCCAATTCTGACTTCATTAACCCCTTTTTCCATTCGCTTTTGCGTACGAGGACTAGAGATATAATACCCCGAATCCTTGTATTTTGTGCAAATCAGCCCAGCTCTTTCTCTCTCCTTCTCCCGCGTCTCTCGTCTCTCTCTCCTCACACACACTTGAGGTGAAGACACACACACAAGCTCGTTCTTGCTCGTTTCTCGACGGAATTCGACGTGTGAATAATGGAAATTTATCAGCTCGACGAGCCCGTGACATTGGTACAAGAATCAGAGCCTGAAAACCAGTGGAGACGGCGTAATCGCGACTTGCAGGCGGCGGCAGTGGTACCGCGACTTTGCCGGCGAGTCCTCAGCAGGTTTTACGCCACCGGCTCAAGAATATCTCGCCTCCCCTATCTCCCTGAGTCGCACGAGATACCTCAAATGGAGACTATGCACAGGCTTAACCCGATGGCCCGTTACCGTCCCGGGGTTCCTTACCCACAGTCTCCAGGGCCCAACATATCAGAACATAACATAACAGATCATAACTCGCTACATATCATACTTATCAAATCATAACAGACTTAGGTACCTGATTAGACATATCATACCTTGCAACTTAGCATATGCTATAAACGTACCTCTCCGTGTCATCCTAAACCGTAGCTAGCTTGAAGACACACGGTTTGGAGCATAGCCTCGTTGCAAAAGATTTCAAGCTTACATACTCTCGTACATATAAAGTTCGTATAAACATATATCTACTATATAAATATCATAGAATAATCGCATGCAGGCTTGAAAACGAACACAGAGGGTTATAGGTCGCTGTAACTAAAAGAAAAACCTAAAACCTCACCTTACACCGACGAGAGCGGAAAACACAAGCCAAGAAGTCCCACTGGAACCCAAACAGCTGACAGACCCTCCCTGAAGAAACCCTGAACGACTGAACACACAGAACACAAGACTCAGACTCAAATCACAACCAAAAGACGCATGGCCATGCTCAAACACTTAAAAGATGCAATCGTGTAGGCAGAATTCATAATCATATCCATTTCATACAAAACAAATCATCATATAGTTTGAATCTTCTGTCATCAATTTGTAGAAGCGAGAAGTGTTGTTACAATCAATTACTATTTTGTCATCGAGCCAACGCCCTGTATTTCACAAATCGATCAAAAATCAATGCATGTGGGTTAGTACGTGGGTATGTCAAGTAATGAAAGCAATTAAGAACACCTAATTAATGCAGATGCAACACGTAACCTACTAAAATTTAAAGTATAATAATGATAAGTTTGCAAAAATCGTAATTATAGTGTGCACATAATCACATAAGCTTAGACAAATTCATGCAGAGGAGTCAAAATTTCGCATCAGACAAATGCAATGCACAAGTATTCCTATGTCGTACGACCTAAACTAACACGACACGACTCCAGAGCTCCAGTTCTGAACCTGGTAGCTCTGATACCACTTAAGATGTAGCACCCCAAGTGGTGGGGCACCACACCCCCGCACTATGACCCGACACGTGTACGAAATGGAAAGTCCGCACACGCACCAAGTCACAACGAACGGGTGACAAACGAAAAATCAAACCTAAGCTAGGCGGTACCTAAACCCCGTACAAGTAAAATATGCAAAAACCTATATGCGGAAGCGAATCAAAATATGAACTAATAAAAACTTTAATCATTAACATAAATAAACGGGTTCAACTAATTCCACGACCCTGTCCTAACCTGTCCCGAATTCAAACATACAACAAAGACGGGTTCAACTAATCCAAGCCCTGTCCTAACCTGTCCCGAATTCAAACATACAACAGGATTATGTTTATGCTTTGATTATATGAATTTTCAGGACAGGTTAGGACAGGGCTTGGATTAGTTGAACCCGTCTTTGTTGTATGTTTGAATTCGGGACAGGTTAGGACAGGTTCGTTGAATTAGTTGAACCCGTTTATTTATGTTGTTAATATATGTTTTTATTAGTTCATATTTCGATTCGCTTCCGAATACAGGTTTTTGCATATTTTACTTGTACGGGGTTTAGGTACCGCCTAGCTTAGGCTGGATTTTTTGTTTGTCATCCGTTCGTTGTGACTTGGTGCGTGTGCGGACATTCCATTTCGTACACGTGTCGGGTCATAGTGCGGGGGTGTGGTGCCCCACCGCTTGGGGTGCTACATGTAACATCCCGCTCGTCCGATTTATAAGGTACACCATGTTTCAACCTTTTTATGTGTTTAATTATGTGATTTTATGTTTTTTGTGGCCCTATTTTGAACTCTTTTAGAGTTTAGGGGCCCCTTTGTAATTTTCTCTTTTTAGGGGTTTTTCGGTCATTTCTCGTTCGATCGAGTTTTTGACCTTTTTAACCCCTTCAACGCGTTCGGCGCATCGAGACGAGTCCGTAGACTCTGAGTTTGCCCTATTCTGACGTCGTTTGCCTCTTCTACCATTAGTTTTGCACGCGAGGACCCAAGTTATAATACCCAGATCCTCGTTTTGCGTGCCATAATTCCAGCTTCAGCTTCTCTCTCTCTCCCCGCGATTCACGACCCTCACACACACCCAAGGTGTGATTTCACACACATGCCCAAACTCGCCCGTTTCTCGACAGATTTCGATGAACCAATAGTCCATTTTGATTATCTCGACGACGCGGTCATAACCGTACCAAGAACTCGACAAACCGACGAGCGGTGACGGAGATACGGTGGAATTTTAGTCGCGCAGGTGGAGGGTGGCGGAGCCGCCACTTTGCCGCCTATTCGCGGCGGCTTCCGGCCATCTTCCGGCGACAGGCGCCCCTAACCCATGAAGAAGGTTTCCCGGCGCAGCGAGGGACGTTGGCGGCGGGGCCATCCGGGCCGCGACGGCGCCGCACGCGCCCCCAAAAGTTCGCGCGGCGGAGTTGCGTTACTGTAGCACCGCTTTTCGCCGCTTTCCGGTGACCCATTCCGACGGTTCAAGGTGTTTCCTACCCTTTTTCGACCCCCTGAGTCCATTTCCGGAATCGTTTTCATCGAATTTTGGCCGTAGGTGGTGGTTCCGGGGAGGCTTGCGGTGGCAGATTATTCGGTGGCCAACGGGGGCCTTTTCCAGCCATCTTTTAGCCTCGGGCCCTTCACGAAAGTTGTTCGGAACGACGAGAACTAGTGGCCATTAATCACGCGACTCCAGATTTGGCCGATTAACGCCGGATCGCGGTGGCACAGTGGCGGTGCGACGGCGGCGCTAGCTCCGAGGATTTTTCCAGCGAGCTACCTTAGGGCTTTCGAAGAGCTCATCACGGGTAAGACAATGCCTTTTAATCCGTATTTTGGTTCACCAGTTTGGAAGTAATTTGGATTTGAAGATTTTAGGATTTTCGTATTGTTGGATCTTAAATTGGTGACGATTGGCTTGGTTTTTCCAAAAATTGATCGAGGAATTGGAATGGGCACGAGGAATCCTTGCACGGACGGATGATTTTTCGGGATTTTTTCGGCGACTCCGGTGGCGGCGATCCGGCGGGTTTTGGACAGAATGTCCATCTTGTTATGCTAAGTCCGTTGCCGCTTTCCGTTCGTTAATCGGACACTCGGTTTATTTTCTGTGAATTTATTTGTATAATTGTGATTATTTAATTATTTGTTCTAATTGTGATTTTAACGCGATATACTTGATTTTCCGATCGAATTGTACTTCAATGTATATGAAATGATTGTATGAAATAAAATTTAATATATTTGGACGTCTTGATTTGCAATTTGATCTTGGTTTGTTGAATTTGTTAATTGTTTAATTTAAGAGGGGGTGTTTGTGTAATTTCTGGAAAAGTATGAATTGTTTAATTCAAATTGGTAAACCTTAGTAATTAAATCCAATATGTAACACATGAATTGAAGATGTAAAATATGAATTGTGTGAATTGACTAGGGTTAGAATTTGATTTGTAACCTCGTGAAATTTGTATAAATTAGGAAGCATGCTATTACGAATTATTTGATTTATTAATATGTGTCAATTGTATGAAAGATGCTACGTGAATTTGAATGAAATGAATTAAGTAAACTTTGTTAATTAAATTTGTTATACAATCCATGAATTGTTTGTGTGATAAATGAATAATATGATTTGATCAAATTATTCAATGTTTCTTCTACAAATAATTGCTAGGCATTTGATCCCTGCTTGTGTGATTGCATTTGCCGTGCGTCTCTTTGGGGTTGTTTAAGTCTGAGTCTGAGTCATGTGTTGTATTTTGTGTGTCCAGTTGGTACAGGTGCACCCGGGGTGGTGACAAGTGAGTCGTGCAGGTTCCGGGGTGAATCATCTGCTGTGTCTTCGGCTGTGTTTGGTGCCACGTGAGGTTAGGATATAGTTATACCCTATTGTAACGTGCTCGTTTTCGAATGCATGCGGTTTATAAGCCTTATGTATATGTAGATACGTGTGAAGTACGTATTTTGCTGGTTTTGTCATATGATTTGATTTAAAATGTACGAATCGCTATGTATGAGCCTATGTATGCTTTGTCTCAGTTCTGTTATGATTTCGAGGTCAGTGTGTATGATATGTACGTGTGATATGATAAGCACAATATGCATGAGATAAGTCTGTATGTCTGTGTGTGGCGGGTTAAGTTTTCGATATATGTGTGCTATTTGTGTGATGGGCCCCGGAGTTGTGGGTAAGGGAGACCTGGGACGACCATGGGGTCGCCGGTTACGACCCCTGTGCACTTCTCCACAAAAGGGAGACTTAACTCATCCTCGGGAGGTCAAGGGGAAAGCGGGTCTTCTTGAGCCGGCGGCGTGCTACGTGACCCGTCGAAGGACCGGGTGGATCCCCCGTCGCATTACATTTCTGTGTGGGGGTTGAGAGGGGCACCTCTCTTCCCCAAACGGTGTGAAGGAAGGTACGTTTGATTTGATTCCGTTTGTTTATGCCTGTGTGTGATCTGAGGAGTTTGGTTGGATTAAATTCGTACCCGCCGAGTGTTTTGTCTATCCGTCTGTCATAAGTTCGTGAAACGGGGGTAGATTCTTAAATTAAGATAAAAATTGGATTTTTGCTATTAAACTAATGAGTTATGTTTTGATACGTGTGCTAAGTGTGCATGAGTTGAACGTATGTTCTGAGATATGCATAAGCTAAGTTTTGTTCGTTATGTTTTGATAAGTCTCCCTATATGTATATTATCACGGGAAAATGTTTTGGCGTGCAAAAACTAACCCCGGGTTCACGAATATTACTTCTACTCTGTGTTGTGCTCTATATATATGTATAGCGTGTGTGTGTTAACCCCTCGCTCAGTCTTTGGACTGACCCCTCTCCTTTTATGTTTTAGTTTGCAGGTTTTGCCTTGGAGTTCGTTGGAGCTAGGTGGCTGTTAGTGTCTATCGAGTCGGTGTCAGTTTGTCTAAGTTTGATAAGTGTTTTATTCGAATTACGTTTGTTAATTTTGTACAAGCTATGATATATTTTATGCAGGTTCGTACTTATGATTTGAATGTATAGAATTCGGGACAGGTTTGGACAGGTGCTCGGATTAGTCGAACCCGTTTGATTATATGTTTGATCAGGACAGGTTTCTAGGGCCAGTTGAACCCGTTTTATTGTATAGTTATTCGGGACAGGCTAGGACAGGTTGCCTTGTTTAATTGAACCCGTTTAGGTTGATGCTGTTTTACTTTCTGGATATATGAATTTATGATTGCTGATTTAAGTTTTTGAAAATTCGTAATTTTGCATTGCTTCCGCGTTCAGGTTCTCCATATCTATTTCTGTACAGGGTTTAGGTACCGCCTAGCTTAGGTTGTTTTTCGTTTGTCACCCGTTCGCTGTGACTTGGTGCGTGTGCGGACCTTCCATTTCGTACACGTGTCGGGGCATAGTACGGGGATGTGGTGCCTCACCGCTTGGGGCGCTACATCTTAAGTGGTATCAGAGCTACTAGGTTCAGAACCGGTGCTCTGGAGTCGTGTCGTGTCAGTCTAGGTCGTACGGCATAGGAATATGTGCGCATTACATCTATTTGGCATGAAATTTGGCTCCTTCAGTGTGAATCGCATGGAGTTATGTGACTATGTGCGCGTTATGCCTATAAGTGTGCAACATTTTAGCAATATGCTCTTAATTGCTTTTCATTGTTGCACTTAGATGACTTAAATGCAACATTACATTTGCATTCTTAACCCTCATGCACCAACTCTAGTGTTTTAATTACATGGTTGCAATACCAACAATTTAACCAGCTTCCATGATACCATTGCAATATTATGGTCAAGATTTCAAATACCACGGTGAACGGTACACTAAGCATTCATGGCACGAGCATCCATGCATTCTTCATTTGATTAATTCTTGTTATTATGTGTTATATCTGTCAATTGTGATACTTGTTGATTGTTGTAATTTTGATTATGCTTTTGTGATTGAGTGAGAGAGATTTGATTCTCTCTATTTATGTGCTAGGGGGGTGTTGATTCTTCCTACTTGTGTGTTAGAGAGATACTGGATTTTCTCTATATTACGTGACAGAAAAATGCTGGAGTCTTTCTGAGCTCTGTGCACGAGAGATGCTGGATTCTCTTGTACTTAGGTATTCGAGGGATGCTGGATTCCCTTGGATTTAGGGTTTGAGAAATACCGGATTTTCTAAAACTAGATTGTCTGAGAGATGTGGAATCAATCAGACTTAGGTTGAGAGACGGGGTTCTCTCGATGCTGTGTTTGAGAGACGGGGTTCTCTCAATTGTGGACCTGAGAGACGGGGTTCTCTCTTTTGTGTGTTGAGAAATGGGGTTTTCTATTTTGTGTGCGGAGGGACGGGGTTCCTTCGCTTGCGTGTCGAGAGATGGGATTCTCTCTCTTGTTTCTTGCGGTTGCGTTACTTCTAGCCACACGACAGTTTGCAAGTAACGAGGATGTGACGGTATCAAGCTTTGGGTACAGTGGCCTAGTGGTGATCAAATGAGCTTGAAGTTGTTAGGAATAGTGCCCTAGAAAGCCGATTGTATATCCACTTTGTGCTTTTCCTTATTATAATCACAGACAATCTTTGAATGAAATAATGAATTGAGGCAACACTTCTTTATATGCTCTTGTTTGGTATGCGTTTACTTTAGCTGTGCATGTATGAGAACTCCCCTAATCCTGATGACTTTAGGACTCTACCATTTAGGTGAAATGGTTCATGAAACGAGCCCTATATCACATAAGTCATGATTAGTAAAATACTCCAAGCCGATGAGTCCTACAGACAGTGGGAGTGTCAACTTAACTCCTCTAAGGCTTGCTTGTGGGATCACGCCCTTAAGAAGGACCACCTTGTTTCATGGAGGTGCAAAGTGTATAGTTGATACGTACGTGATACATGAGGGTGCTTACTTTAATAAGTAAGTTCACTGAGGTGCCCCGTGTGAGAGCATTCCTAAATGGGAAAGGAAGTTTCTATTTCAGGAAATGGAAACTTCCAGATTAGGAAATATCTCACGAGTCATTGATGTGATTAATTGATCCTGAGACTTGAGGTTCCTTGTCACTTTATGAGTTAACTCTGTAGTTTTAGGTATAAGCTTTAAAGGGTGTCGCCTTAGACAACTGATTCAAGGCTTATGCTGGGGCTGCACAAGTGATTCATGAAAGTGAATGAAAATCAAGATAGGACCTACACTTGCATTTGCAAGGTGATCTCTTATTGTGTAAGTCATTCATATGCCATATGGAGTCCTTGGCCAAGGCAGTAGATCAAGACGTCAAGAAAAGGGTTTCTTGGATTGAGATCAAATGGATATGAAATGCACTTAGCTTTAAGACCGGATTATTAGGGTTCTGATTATTCCCTTACCCTAGATCTTGGTTGAGAGATAGTAAGTAGGAGGATTGTATCTCACATGAATCAATGACTTAAAGGTTCTGTCGAATCCGAACATTCCAATTCAGCTAGGGGTTAAACACCTGTTGCTAGACTATGGTCGTTTAATCTGTGGACTGATTAATTAATTAGTGAATTAATTAATTAGGGTCACTGCTAATTGAATTGAGAACCTAGAGGGTCACACACAACAACTTGGTTACATGAGTTGAGGCTTGAAAATGATTAAACGAGTTAATCGGGCCAAGAGGGTTCCACGCGTGTGAAATCACACGTGTGAATATATATATATTATATATATATGTATTAAATAATTAAATGTGTTAATTATTTAATAGACTTTGGTTTAATTTTGAATTAAAAAGAAAGTCTTATTTTGGAAAAAATAATCTAGTTAATTAATTATGAATTAATTAATTAGATAAAATAAGTTATTTATTTTAAATAAATAAAGTATAAAATTATCCAAAAATAGTTTGGATATTTTTAGCTCTCCTAAAGTTGATTTGAATTTGAATTCAAAGTCAAAGTTGGAAATTACTTGAAGATCAAGTAATAGGAGAGAGGAACCAAAACACTTGCCTATGAGGACAAGGATTTTGGCCGCCCCTCCCCTTTCCTATATATAGGGGAGCTCATGCTCCCCTTTAGAGCTAATGGGCAATTCTTTTGGTTCATGTGTTGAACACCTTCCTTTCTCCAAGATTAAATAAAACCCTAGGTTAAGCCTAAACACTAACCAGAGAACTAGCATCCTTACTAGTTAGATTGTGATCAAGTTGGTGGACTTTCTCTAGAGACTTCAAGTTAGAATTTTGAAGATTCGAGCTTTACCAAGGAGAGGGGATCAAGCCGCGAGAAGAGCGTTCTCTAGAGACTTCAAGTTAGAAGTTTTCTATCTTTACGAATTTGGATACACGATTGCGAGTTCAAGATCCTTTTGTTGGGAAAATTTTATAAATTCCGTTGCCTTCTGATTCGTGTTTTCCAACAAGTGGTATCAGAGCCACCTCATTAATCGTGTTTCTGATTCGTCTCAATTATTCTGAATTTGGTAGAAATTCTTAGGCTTAGATGCGAATTGAGTATTCTTGAGTTCTTTTAGAAAGCCTGAAATACGAAACTGTAATTTTTCCTGAATTTCTAAAACTGTTTTTGAAAATCGTTTTAGTTGAAATTTATCAAAATCGAATTTTTTAATTTTGGATTGAATTGGTTTTAAGAAACCTAGACACAAAAAGAGACGCGAAACAAACGCGCGGGATTGGGACGTGCCAATGTGTAGCACGCCCCAGGCCTGAGCGAGCACGCCGCCCAGCCCCTCCCGCAACAGTGCGGGAGCCATCCCGAGCGTGCCCAGTCCGTCCCGCAACCGCGCGGGACGCCTGCACAGCCCGCCTAGTCGCGGCGCGCGCACGATGCACGCCCAGCTTGCGCCCGCGAGCGGCAACTGCGGCGCGCTGTGCGCGCTGCTGTGCGGCGGTGCCTCGCGCGGCTGGGCCATTTTTGGGCTCTTTTTCGTGTTTCGTTTTTTTTCGTGTTTTCGGTCCTTAAAATCCCGATTTAATTTTATTTTAATTTTATCTTTTAAAATCAGTTTTGCTAAAGTAAAATTATTTTAAAATTTTTGATTAAATTGGGATTTTTGAGAAATTGAAGCGATTTGGATTTTGGGAAAAATTATGAACTTTATTTTCTGAAAATAATGAAAGAATAAAATTATTAATTTTGGAAATTAATTGGAATTTTATTGGTTTATTGTTTTTCGGGTTTTATTGAAAAGGCTCTTGAACAAGAATTGCATCTAAGTCGTGTTTTAAGTCATTAGGACTTGAAACGAGAATTTTAATTTATTGGCTAAATTTAAATTCTCGCAAAAGCATGTTAGGTGATCATGGGTTTAGATCTATGTATGGTTTTAATTTATGCACATGGATGTTTTAAATTGGGGTTGGAGCCCTATAGTTGCGTTTTTTCAATTGAGGTTGGAGCCTCACTTATGTGCGTACTGTTATGTGATTTATTATGTGGCTTTCCATATTACTGTTTTTGAGGCCGGGGTATGCCCCGTGTAATTGTCTAAGGCCAATATGAAGATTTAGCCTTATTACTTTATGTCTTTTTCTTTTTATTGTAATTTGAGAGTAGAGATAGGTGGTGAGGTTTTATTTTCATTTTGGAGACAATGCACCCAAGGAGTAAGATGGACCACATTCAAGTAACAAGGATGCCATAAGTGAAGACCCCTCAAAATGTTAAGGAGGGGAATCTCAATTGTTAAATGTAATAGAGATAGGGCTCGTATTTTGTTACCGCTTTCCCTTATGTGATTTAAACTGTTTATGTGGCATGTATGTTAGAACTTGTGATTGTGGATTGGCTCCCACATATCACGCATAAGATAGGTAGAACCCATGATCATTACATGTTAGTATCATGCTAGGACATGTTATCTGTTTATGTGCTTGTTTGATATGCATTTAAGTGTACTTGCATTAATCAAGACTAATAAAATTGGATAACATATATGTTGGTGAGGTCGAACCGGACAATTCTCCGGTTGATTCGAAAATTCCCCTTAAATATTAAGCTAATTTCGAACAAATAGGTGTTTAATTCGAGATGCAAATTTTGAACTAAATTCCTAGCATTCCATCAATAGGTTTTAAGTTTAGTAAGTGAAGCTGGTTATTGTCCGCGAGTTGTGGGATAGCTAGTGAAGCTTATTAGTTCTTAGTTACCAAATTGATCATTTTAAATGATCAATATTTCATAGTCAATTTTAGCAAAGGCGATATCTGCGAGTCGTGGGTCGTTCGAACTAAGTTTTGGTCATGATCTTATGATTGATGGGTCTAGCTTAACGCCTAAGTAAACATGGATGTCGCACAAGTCGTGGGTCCATATTGAAAGATAGGTGATGCAAAAACAATTGCTAAGAGTTCTAAAGGTGTTAGAATTGGTAAGTTGTACCTACCTAGGGTTCTTACTTAGAATGTCCGCGAATCGTGGGTTCGAGGTAAAATGCCTAGGATCTTAGTACCCATTGGGAACGTGTTCCTCTTAGATCTTTGGGAATTCTAGATCTTTGAAAAACAGTGGGAGCTGCATTAGATTAAAGACCTTATCTTTTGTATATCGTTATAATTCAGCATGCTCATTAGTTCTCTGTTTTACCATTTAGGTCGTAGATTCTGTGATTCTCTACGTGGTTTGAAATGGCAACCAAAAACCCTCTTGTATCGATCCTCGAGTCAAACAAGTTGACTGGTCCCAACTATTCTGATTGGCTGAGGAATCTGAAAATCATTTTAGATTCTGAGAAGAGAACTTATGTTCTCTTCGAAGGGAAGCCCAATCCCGAAGGGGAGGCTCCCACTCGGGCCGAGCGGGATACGATTCAGAAGTGGAAGGATGATAATCTCCAAGCCCGTTGCCTTATGTTGGCTAACATGTCTCCGGACTTGCAAAGACAACATGAGGCCATGGAATTTACTTGGGAGATTTACGACCACTTAGAGCAACTTTACCGCCCTCATGAACGTGTTACAAGGTATAACACTTCAAAGGAATTGTTCCACTTGAGAATGAGGGAAGGTTCAAGTGTCCATGAATATAGACTCAAGTTTCTTGCCCTTACTGAGAAACTTGCTTCCATGGACATGCCACTGAAAGATGAGCTTTCAGTGGATTTGTTGCTAGCTTCGCTCCCACCATCATTCAACCCATTTGTCCTTAACTTCAACATGAAGCATGCTGGTGCTACTGTAGCTGAGCTGATTAGTCGGCTTGTGACTGCTGAAAGCACGATCAAGAAGGACAATAAGGTTTTGATGGTGAATGCTCCATCTTCCTCTTCTGGGCCTTCTAAAGGTAAGGGCAAGAAAGCCCAAAGGAAGAAGAAGAAACCCCTTAGGCCCACTGGTGGCGTTTCGAAGGGAAAGGCCCAAAAGAAGAAGCGTGATCAGAAAGAGGATGTTTGCTTCCATTGTGGCAAAGCGGGATATTGGAGGAGAAACTGCCCATAGTACAAGGCTACTCTAAAGAAAGGTATCTTTCTCGTTGAAATAAATCTTTCTATTAATTCTAGTTCTTGGGTACTTGATACCGGTTGTGGAACTCATATCTGTAATGATGTACAGATGCTAAGTGAAGTCCAACAACTCAAAAAAGGAGAATGTGTCTTGAAGATCGGCGATGGCTCAAACGTTGAAGCTCGAGCTTTAGGCACAATTAGATTAGATTTAGGTAGTTTTGAGTTAGTCTTAAATAAAGTCCTTTATGTACCGAGCATTATTCGTAATATAATTTCAGTTCCAATATTAGATTGTGAAGGTTATGAAACTTATATTAAGAATGGTAAATACTTTATCAAACGAAACAACTCTTTCGTTCACATCGGTACTCTAAGTAATGGACTTTACCTAACTCAAAATATCAATATTATGAATATACAACGAGAAACAAAGCGTAAGAGAGATGACAAAGTTTCAGCTCCCTTATGGCACGCTAGATTAGGACACATTTCCAAGAACAGAATTAGCAAGATAAACACTTTAGGATCATTCTCTGAGAATGATCTTAAGGAGTTAACTTCTTGCGAATCCTGTCTCAAAGGAAAAATGTCCAAAGTCCCTTTTAAAGGAACTGTGGAACGTGCCACTAAGGTTTTGGATTTGATCCATACTGATGTTTGTGGACCGCTTAGTGTAAGCACTAGAAACAATCATCAGTATTTCATAACCTTTACTGATGACTTTAGTCGGTATGGTTATGTATACTTAATGAAGTATAAATCTGAAGCTTTTGAGAAATTCTTAGAATTTCAAAAGGAGGTTGAGAACTAAACTGGTCACAAGATCAAAGCACTTCGATCTGATCGAGGAGGCGAGTATCTTAGTGAAGAATTCCTTAATCATCTCAAAGATAATGGGAATATCTCTCAGTGGACTCCTCCGGGAATTCCTCAGCTTAATGGAGTTTCTGAGAGAAGGAATAGAACCCTACTTGATATGGTTCGTTCCATGATGAGTTTCACTGACTTACCACCTTCTTTCTGGGGTTATGCCCTAGAAAGAGCAGCAAAGATTCTGAATCTAGTTCCCTCTAAGTCAGTCCCCAAAACGCCCTATGAAATTTGGCATGGTAAAATCCCTAGTTATTCTTACTTAAGAATTTGGGGTTGTCCTGCTTACGTGAAGAGGACAGTGGGAGATAAGTTAGAATCTCGTTCTAACTTATGTTACTTTGTAGGTTATCCTAAGGAATCCATAGGATACTGCTTCTATGATC
Source organism: Lantana camara (assembly GCA_037501455.1). Lineage (NCBI taxonomy): Eukaryota > Viridiplantae > Streptophyta > Magnoliopsida > Lamiales > Verbenaceae > Lantana > Lantana camara. The sequence goes on from CM074856.1 coordinate 88,153,324, forward strand.
AATCTGAGCAAAAGGTGTTTGTTTCCAGAAATGCCACTTTTCTTGAGGAACCGTTCCTTAAAGAAAAGAAAGGCAAGATCATAGAATTAGAAGAAGTACAAAGTAACCCCACGCCACCCACTGAAGAGACGTCCCCTACTGATCAACCACAACCAATCATGAATTTTGATACACATGTAAATCCTCCTCTAAGGCGTTCTGAACGCACTCCTAGACAGCCGGAGAGATGGTATGGATTCTTCCATGAAATCTCTCAAAAGGATAATGATCCTTCTACATATGAGGAGGCACTTTCAGATTCTGACTCTGAACAGTGGATAGAAGCCATGAAATCCGAAATGGATTCCATGAACTCCAACCAAGTTTGGACCTTGGTAGATTTGCCTGATGGGGTCAAACCCATAGGTTGCAAATGGATCTTTAAGAGAAAGCTTGGAGTTGATGGAAGCATTGCAGCCTACAAAGCAAGACTGGTTGCAAAAGGATTCACTCAAAGACCCGGCGTGGACTTTGACGAAACCTTTTCACCAGTTGCAATGCAAAAGTCCATTTGAATCATGCTTGCCATTGCTGCATATTATGACTATGAGATATGGCAAATGGATGTGAAAACTGCTTTTCTCAATGGTGACATTGACAAAGACATTTATATGGAGCAACCCATAGGTTTCACATTCAGTGGGAGTGAGCAAAAGGTTTGCAAACTCCAAAGATCAATCTATGGATTGAAACAGGCTTCTAGGAATTGGAACATTCGATTTGATGAATCGGTCAAAGCGTTTGGCTTCATCCAAATTTCGAATGAATCATGTGTGTATAGAAAGAAATTGGAGGCCTCAGTGCAATTCTTAGTACATTATGTTGATGACATCCTTCTTATTGGGAATTCAAAGGATGACATGAAAGTTATGGTTATCGAACCAATTCGAGATGAAAGATCTTGGTGATGCGTCCTATATCCTTGGAATTAAAATCTATAGAGATAGATCTAGAAGGTTAATAGGACTGTCACAGTCGATGTACATTGACAAAGTATTGAAGAGATTTAATATGGAGTCAGCAAAGGTTAAGAACCTTCCTGTGAGTGTAGGAACATATCTTTCAAAGAAGATGTGTCCTAAGACTAACCTTGAGAAGGAGAGAATGACTCATACACCTTATGCGTCAGCAATAGGTAGCATAATGTATGCAATGTTATGTACTCGACCGGATGTGGCTTATGCACTTAGTGTGACAAGTCGTTTCCAATCTGACCCTGGAGATGGTCACTGGGCTGCCGTAAAGATTTATTCTTAGTTTACGGAGGTCAGAAAGATCTTACTGTCGAAGGATACTGCGATGCGAGCTTTGCATCAGACTTAGATGATTTTAAGTCAATGTTAGGATACATTTTCTGCCTAAACGGCGGAGCAGTGAGTTGGAAGAGTTCCAAGCAAACAACCACTGTAGATTCGACCACTGAGGCCGAATACTTAGCTGCAAATGATGCAGCTAAGGAAGGTGTTTGGATTAGAAACTTCATTCAAGAGTTGAATGTTGTTCCTAGCATGAAAGACCCTATTACTGTGTTTTGTGACAACACTGGGGCGGTTGCTCAAGCAAGAGAACCAAGATCTCACCAACGGACCAAGCACATTATGAGGAAGTATCACCTAATCCGTGATATTATCAAAAGAGGAGATGTGCAAATTGAGAGGGTCACATCAGCAGAGAACGTGGCAGATCCACTTACTAAACCCCTTAGTCGAGAAGGTTTCCAAGGTCATCTTCAGAAGATGGGACTTAGAGTAGCTTTAGAATGGCTTTGACGGGCAAGTGGGAGATTGTTAGGAATAGTGCCCTAGAAAGCCGATTGTATATCCACTTTGTGCTTTTCCTTATTGTAATCACAGACAATCTTTGAATGAAATAACGAATTGAGGCAACACTTCTTTATATGCTCTTGTTTGGTATGCGTTTACTTTAGTTGTGCATGTATGAGAACTCCCCTAATGCTGATGACTTTAGGACTTTACCATTTAGGTGAAATGGTTCATGAAACGAGCCCTATATCACATAAGTCATGATTAGTAAAATACTCCAAGCCGATGAGTCCTACAGACAGTGGGAGTGTCAACTTGACTCCTCTAAGGCTTGCTTGTGGGATCACGCCCTTAAGAAGGACCACCTTGTTTCATGGAGGTGCAAAGTGTATAGTTGATAAGTACGTGATACATGAGGGTTCTTACTTTAATAAGTAAGTTAACTGAGGTGCCTCGTGTGAGAGCATTCCTAAATGGGAAAGGAAGTTTCTATTTCAGGAAATGGAAACTTCCAGAGTAGGAAATATCTCACGAGTCATTGATGTGATTAATTGATCCTTAGACTTGAGGTTCCTTGTCACTTTATGAGTTAACTCTGTAGTCTTAGGTATAAGCTTTAAAGGGTGTCGCCTTAGACAACTGATTCAAGGCTTATGTTGGGGTTGCATAAGTGATTCATGAAAGTGAATGAGAATCAAGATAGGACCTACACTTGCATTTGCAAGGTGATCTCTTATTGTGTAAGTCATTCATATGCCATATGGAGTCCTTGGCCAAGGCAGTAGATCAAGACATCAAGAAAAGGGTTTCTTGGATTGAGATCAAATGGATATGAAATGCACATAGCTTTAAGACCGGATTATTAGGGTTCTGATTATTCCCTTACCCTAGATCTTGGTTGAGAGATAGTAAGTAGGAGGATTGTATCTCACATGAATCAATGACATAAAGGTTCTGTCGAATCCGAACATTCCAATTCAGCTAGGGGTTAAACACCTGTTGCTAGACTATGGTCGTTTAATCTATGGACTGATTAATTAATTAGTGAATTAATTAATTAGGGTCACTGCTAATTGAATTGAGAACCTAGAGGGTCACACACAACAACTTGGTTACATGAGTTGAGGCTTGAAAATGATTAAACGAGTTAATCGGGCCAAGAGGGTTCCACGCGTGTGAAATCACACGTGTGGCTCACGTGAGTGACACGTGTCACTGTGACACGTGTCACACACGTGTGAATATATATATATATATTATATATATATGTATTAAATAATTAAATGTGTTAATTATTTAATAGACTTTGGTTTAATTTTGAATTAAAAAGAAAGTCTTATTTTAGAGAAAATAAACTAGTTAATTAATTACGAATTAATTAATTAGATAAAATAAGTTATTTATTTTAAATAAATAAAGTATAAAATTATCCAAAAATAGTTTGGATATTTTTAGCTCTCCTAAAGTTGATTTGAATTTGAATTCAAAGTCAAAGTTGAAAATTACTTGAAGATCAAGTAATAGGAGAGAGGAACCAAGACCCTTGCCTATGAGGACAAGGATTTCGGCCGCCCCTCCCCTTTCCTATATATAGGGGAGCTCGTGCTCCCCTTTAGAGCTAATGGGCAATTCTTTTGGTTCATGTGTTGAACTTCTTCCTTTCTCGAAGATTAAATAAAACCCTGAGTTAAGCCTAAACACTAACTAGAGAACTAGCATCCTTACTAGTTAGATTGTGATCAAGTTGGTGGACTTTCTCTAGAGACTTCAAGTTAGAAGTTTGAAGATTCGAGCTTTACCAAGGAGAGGGGATCAAGCCGCGAGAAGAGCGTTCTTGGGTGGCTTGAAACGCTTCAAGAAAGAACAAAAGAAAAGTAAGTTTTCTATCCTTACGAATTTGGATACACGATTGCGAGTTCAAGATCCTTTTGTTGGGAAAATTTTTTAAATTCCGCTGTTTTCTTATTCGTGTTTTCCAACAGAAGTGACCAACGGTCAAGTGCTCAGTGGGACCTCTATGACAACGAGTCAATATGAAGGGAGTTGATGCCAACTAAGGGAGAAGTATCCTGTAGAGATTGCAGTTCGCCTAGATCAGAGTTGCGCAGCGGAAGTTTGAAGTGGAATTCGTTTCAGTGTTGTTCAAGATCCGACCTTAGGACCTGAGGATAGGTTCTTTTGAAGGAGGGGAGTTTGTAACATCCCGCTCGTCCGATTTATAAGGTACGCCATGTTTCAACCGTTTTATGTGTTTAATTATGAGATTTTATGTTTTTCGTAGCCCTATTTTGAACTCTTTTAGAGTTTAGGGGCCCCTTTGTAATTTTCTCTTTTTAGGGGTTTTTCGGTCATTTCTCTTTCGATCGAGTTTTCGACCTTTTCGACCCCTTCAACAAGTTCCGGGCATGGAGACGAGTCCGTAGACTCTGAGTTTGCCCTATTCTGACGTCGTTTGCCTCTTCTACCATTCGTTTTGCACGTGAGGACCCAAGTTATAATACCCGGATCCTCGTTTTGCGTGCCATAATTCCAACTTCAGCTTCTCTCTCTCTTTCCCGCAATTCACGACCCTCACACACACCCAAGGTGTGATTTCACATAAATGGCCAAACTCGCCCGTTTCTCGACGGATTCCGACGAACCAATAGTCCATTTCGATTCTCTCGACGACGCGGTCACAACCGTACCAAGAATTCGACCAACGGACGAGCGGTGGCGGAGATACTGCGGAATTTCAGTCGCGCAGGTGGAGGGTGGCGGAGCCGCCACTTCGCCGCCTATTCGCGGCGGCTTCCGGCCATCTTCCGACGACACGCGCCCCTGACCTATGAAGAAGGTTTCCCGGCGCAGCGAGGGACATCGGATGGCCGCGCCGGCACTGCACGCGCTGCCTGAAGTTCGCGCGGCGGCGTCGCGTTACTGTAGCGGCTCTTTTCACCGCTTTTCGGCGACCCATTCCGACGGTTCAAGGTGTTTCCTACCCTTTTCCGACCCCCTGAGTCCATTTCCGGCATCGTTTTCATTGAATTTTGGCCGTAGGTGGTGGTTCCGGTGAGGCTTACGGCGGCATATAATTCGGCTGCCAACGGGAGCTTTTCCGGCCATCTTTTGGCCTCGGGCCCTTCACGAAAGTTTTTCGGAACGACGAGAACTAGTGGCCATTATTCTCGTGAATCCAGATTTGGCCGATTGGCGGTGGATCGCGGTGGCACAGTGGTGGTGCAACGGCGGCGCTAGCTCCGAGGATTTTTCCAGCGAGCTACCTTAGGGCTTTCGAAGAGCTCGTCACGGGTAAGACAATGCCTTTCACGGATCGTATTTTGGTTCACCGGTTTGGAAGTAATTTGGATTTGAAGATTTTAGGCTTTTTTTATTGTTGGATCTGAAATCGGTGACGATTGGCTTGGTTTTTCCAGAAATTGATCGAGGAATTGGAATGGGCACGAGGAATCCTTACACGGATGATTTTTCAGGATTTTTCCGGCACGCTCCGACGGTGGCCGAGCGGCGGCCGCCACTGTTCCGATGGCTCCGGTGGTGGCGATCCGGCGGGCTTCGGACAGAATGTCCATCTCGTTATGGTGAGTCTGTTGCCGCTTTCCGTTCGTTAATCGAACAGTCGGTTTATTTTCTGTGAATTTATTTGTATAATTGTGATTATTTAATTATTTGTTCTAATTGTGATTTTAACGCGATATACTTGATTTGCCGATCGAATTGTACTTCAATGTATATGAAATGATTGTATGAAATATAATTTAATATATTTGGACGTCTTGATTTGCAATTTTATTCTAGTTTGTTGAATTTGTTAATTATTTAATTTAAGAGGGGTTGTTTGTGTCATTTCTGGAAAAGTATGAATTGTTTAATTTGAATTGGTAAACCTTAGTAATTAAATTCAATATGTAATACATGAATTGAATATGTAAAATATGAATTGTATGAATTGAGTAGGGTTAGAATTTGATTTGTAACCTCGTGAAATTTGTATGAATTAGGAAGCATGTAATTATGAATTATTTGATTTATTAACATGTGTCAATTGTATGAAAGGTGCTACGTGAATTTGCATAAAATGAATTAAGTAAACTTTGTTAATTAAATTTGTTATACAATCCATGAATTGTTTGTGTGATAAATGAATAATATGATTTGATCAAATTATGCAATGTTTCTTCTGCAAATAATTGCTAGGCATTTGATCCCTGCTTGTGTGATTGCATTTGCCATGCATCTCTTTGGGTTGTTTAAGTCTGAGTCTGAGTCGTGTGTTGTATTTTGTGTGTCCAGTTGGAACAGGTGCACCCGGGGTGGTGACAAGTGAGTCGTGCAGGTTTCGGGGTGAACCATCTGCTGTGTCTTCGACTATGTTTGGTGCCAGGTGAGGTTTGGATATAGTTATACCCTATTGCAACGTGCTCGTTTTCGAATGCATGTGGTTTATAAGCCTTATGTATATGTAGATACATGTGAAGTACGTATTTTGCTGGTTTTATCATATGATTTGATTTGAAAAGTACGAATCGCTATGTATGAGCCTATGTATGCTTTGTCTCAGTTCTGTTATGATTTCGAGGTCAGTGTGTGTGATATATACGTGTGATATGATAAGCACAATATGCATGAGATAAGTCTGTCTGTCTGTGTGCGGCGGGTTAAGTTTCCGATATATGTGTGTTATTCGTGTGATGGGCCCCGGAGTTGTGGGTAAGGGAGACCCGGGACGACCATGGGGTCACGGGTTACGACCCCTGTGCACTTCTCCACAAAAGGGAGACTTAGCTCATCCTCGGGAGGTCGAGGGGAAAGCGGGTCTTCTTGAGCCGGCAGCGTGCTACGTGACCCGTCTCAGGAGCGGGTGGATCCCCCGTCTCATTACATTTATGTGTGGGGGTTGAGAGGGGCACCTCTCTTCTCCAAACGGTGTGAAGGAAGGTACGTTTGATTTGATTCCGTTTGTTTATGCCTGTTTGTGATCTGAGGATTTTGGTGGGATTAAATTCGTACCCGCCGAGTGTTCTGTCTGTTCGTCTGTCATAAGTTCGTGAAACTAGGGTACATTCTTAAATTAAGATAAAAATTGGATTTTTTCTATTAAACTAATAAGTTATGTTTTGATACGTGTGCTAAGTCTGCATGAGTTGAACGTATGTTTTGAGATATACATAAGCTAAGTTTTGTTCGTTATGTTTTGATAAGTCTCCCTATATGTATATTATCAAGGGAAAATGTTTTGGCATGCAAATACTAACCCCGGGTTCACGAATATTACTTCTACTTTGTGCTGTGCTCTATATAAATGTATAGCGTGCGTGTGTTAACCCCTCGATCAGTCTTTTGACTGACCCCTCCCCTTTTATGTTTTAATTTGCAGGTTTTGCCTTGGAGTTCGTTGGAGCTAGGCGGCTGTTAGTGTCTATCGAGTCGGTCTCAGTTTGTCTAAGTTTGATAAGTGTTTTATTTGAATTACGTTTGTTAATTGTGTACAAGTTATGATATATTTTATGCAGGTTCGTACTTATGATTTGAATGTATAGAATTCGGGACAGGTTAGGACAGGTGCTCGGATTAGTCGAACCCGTTTGATTATATGTTTGATCGGGACAGGTTTCTAGGGCCAGTTGAACCCTTTTTATTGTATAGTTATTCGGGACAGGCTAGGACTGGTTGCCTTGTTTAATTGAACCCGTTTAGGTTGATGTTGTTTTACTTTCTGGATATATGAATTTATGATTGCTGATTTAAGTTTTTGAAAATTCGTAATTTTGCATTGCTTCCGCATTCAGGTTCTCCATATTTTTTTCTGTACAGGGTTTAGGTACCACCTAGCTTAGGTTGTTTTTCGTTTATCACCCGTTCGCTGTGACTTGGTGCGTGTGCGGACATTCCATTTTGTACACGTGTCGGGTCATAGTGCGGGGGGTGTGGTGCCTCACCGCTTGGGGCGCTACACTACAACAATGGCAACACTCAAATAACTCAACCACCAACTAATTCAAGTCCATACATCATTAAATTCTGCTGAAGTGATCTCATAAACCTCATCAAATCAGGACATATCACGAAAGAATGCATATAAATTCATGAAATGGGTTAAACCCTTACTATTCAATGTATGCCTCAAAAGTCCATCAAACTTAGATCAAATTCAGATATTAATGGATTAAAATGATCACATAAGCATGGACATATAAAATATAAACTTACCCCTTGAAGAAGATGGAAGAAAATGGAGATTGGAGCTCAAAATCTCCCTTGGGTGAATAGTTACGGGATTGCTGTCAATTTCTCAAAAAATGGCTGAATTCTCTTCCTTTGGCTTGTGTGGATCATTGTGAGGGAGAGATTTATGAAAGAGATTCAAGTTAGGGTTATGTGGGTCTAGGTTTCATGTGAAAAGCTCAAAAGATGAGGGACTTATGTGCAAATTAGTGAAAGGTCGCCACATGAGCGTGAGATAAAGTTACAGGCTAACTTCGGGGTACCAAACGAGGTCGAAAAATTACAAGGCCTATTCCATTGTACTCGAATCATCGAAACGAGTGCAACGGAGGTGATGGAATTTGAATTCGAATTCCCGAGCTCAAGATATGCTAACCGGAACCCAAGGTGCGCTAAGTACACTTTGGCCCCCTTTAGGTCACCCAAAGAAAACAACTCCCAAAAACACGAAATATAAACCCGAAAACATATAACGAGCACGTATTCAAGTTCATGACTCATAAAACTCCAACATATTAAAATGGCACGAAATTTCGATCTCAAAACGAACACGAACGCAACTCATTTCAACAAATAAGCATATTATTCAAATAATAAAATTTAAAATTTCAAGAAATAATAAATACATAATAAAAAAAAAAATTAAACGAATTAAAATAAATAAAATTTAATTAAAAAGGCTATTTTTCAATTAGGTCCAAAACTTTCAAAAAGTGTCAAATAAGTCCAAGTTCAAATTTCAATTAAGTCCAAAATTAAATAAAATCGTACAATTAAGCCCTTAACTCATATAAATCACATAATTTACCAAATTAGCTTGCTCGGGAATTAAATTCACATATCATAAATTCATAAAAATTCATATCATAAATCACATAAGGCAAATTTTGACATATAATTCAAATATTTCATATAAATTCAAATAATTCATATAAGAATTTCAAATAATAAAATATAATTCCATTAAATGTATCAATTAAATATGAAATTAAAAAAATTTAAATTGCGCAAATACGCCATACCTGTACGGTCGCGGAGTCGGTGTGTCACACGAGGGGAGCGCGCACACTCAACCCTTAGGTTCCCAGTCCCCTACCAAACCTCCTGGCGGGTTCCGGGTTAGTCCTATCAAACTTGGAGACTATGTCTAAGCTGAGCCCGACGACCCGATGCCGCCCGAGATTCCTAACCCACAGTCTCCGGGGCCCATCATACCAGGACAAATCATAGCATAGCATATCAAACATAACTAGCTACAGAACATAACTTACATGACATACCTTACGTTGCAACAACTCTGCTTTACATACCTCTCTGTGTCAAATTAATAACATATCCAAAGCTTGCAGCACTCAGCTTAAAAGTGGCACACGGTTTGAAGCATAGTTTAATGTTGCAAAACATGACAAACCATACTGAATCAAAAGAAGCGTACATAGGCTCGTACATAGCGTGTTATACTTACAAAGTTTTAACAAAGTCATAATCTTACATATTAAGCACATATTTACTTGTACTTAAGGTTATTGTTCGCATGCATAGAAAATGAGCACGTTTCATAGGGTTTAACTATAACCTAACCTCACCTTACACCAACGGAACCAAGAACGAGATGATTGATCCACCCCAGAATCAACACAGTTAACCAAACACCACCCCGGGTGCACCTGAACAAACTGAAGACAGAAATACAGAGCTTAGACCCAAGGATGAACCACATAGACGCACGCGTTTGCATAGGCATTTAAGAGATGCAAATACATAGGCAAAGTTCATATTCAAACTCATTTCATGTAAACAAATGCATTTCATAACTTAACATATGCTTAAAACATATTAAGGTATGTTTATGTGCACAATTAATGCAAACAAAGGTAAATAAAAGGTATGTGGTGGCATTTATTCATGTATGAACACATAACATATTACTAAAGCAACAGAAAATGCGTATAAGAACAAATACATACACATACATATGGTATAACAAGTTAGAAACAAGTTCGGAGGTGAACATGTGCAAGAAAAGAGGAACAAATGCATAAGAAAGGGTTCCGAGCAAAAACGGGCAAAAGCTGAAAATTTTCCAAAATGGGCAAGTCGTAGGAAACAGGAATATCATGAATTTGAGAAATACAAATTGAGTTTTGTTTCTTGGGAATGAAACTAGACATAAAGATCTTTCCAACGGTATATGGCTCAGATTGTTGTTCAAACCAAGACGAAATGGCGTAGGTTTGAAATTGGATAAAAGCAAGTGTTCGATGAAATGGCGACACAAAAATGAAATCGTTATATCACACAATCTGGAATGAATTTTGAGGTGATTCTAATTGGATATTGTTCCAGACTAAAAAATGAAACCGTTATTGTGTCATGAAGTTGGATTGTTGATTGGACGAGAAATGGAGACGGGGCTTGAGCTCAAAGGTTGAAGATGGGGAAAACCCTCTTTTTCTTCGCTTCTTCCTCTTTAAATCATGCAAACAAGAATAAGGGACAGAGATGGGGTGGTTCGGTTTATGAAGGCTAATAAAACCGGTTCGGCTCGGTTCATGATGGGTTCGGTTCAAACGGTTAGAAATTTATTCGGTAGAGGGTTCAAACGATGGTAGAAAACGGCGAGGATAGTTCCATCAGACCCAAATCATCGAAACAAATCCAATGGTGAAGTCGAAATTCGAATTCAAATCCCCCCGAGCTCAACTTAGCCAAGAAACGTCTCGAAAACCCTAATTCTGATTAGGTTCCTAATATGATTCCCGGAGTGGTGGGCCACCATACCCCCCGCACCTAAACCCGAACCCACATATGAAATGATTTTCCATACATGAGCCCAAGTCTAAGCGAAGGGAAACTACACACACACACACTAGGCTAAGCGGGGCTAAGACTCGGGCAGAGCGCGCAAAACAAACAAATAACTATGTGGAAGCAACTAACAGGAACACATATTAACATATACATGGCCTCATGCCCAAAAGATCGAGTATATCCAACAAGTATTCATAATTCTCCATACTATACAACCCAAATATCAAATACATAGTAAGGGTAACCAAAAGCAGGAAAGTATGTATGCAACTCGACCTAGACTCGAAAGTATAACAAGACTCAAAGTACTTCCCCGCCTAGCTCAAAACAACTTGCAACTGAAGGTAAGGAAGGGTCAGTCAAAACTCGACTGAGTGAGGGGGCTAACCGCACACCCATACCTAAATACATAAATAGAGCAAAGTAAGTATCAAAGGTGATGGCCATGAATCGAGCTAAGTTTTTTTCATATCAAAAGGTTTTCAAAAGCATAACATATAATACGTAAAGAAATCCTAACTCGATTCACAATCCAACGAACAAAACATGAACACAAGTCCGGCGAGAACGGACCTCCCCTAACTCCTCCTAACATAATATAAAACCGAAATCATAAATCAAATCCAACCCCAACAACCATGGTGTTTCGGGAATCAAACCCTCTCCATCTACTTACTTATGTACAAGGGGTAGCTAACCCACCATGTACTCGGAGCATCATGCCTCATCAACCTCCAAGAATAGTGCGTAATACTACAAACGGGAATCATGCACAGGCATAACCCGATGGCCCTTGCCGTCCCGGAAGTCCTTACCCACTATTCCCTGGGCCCAAGATACCTTACCAATACCAATTCCTATATTTCAGGGCTACCTCACTTATACATAACATAAACGAATAAACGGATTCAAATCATAAGCTTACATATGCTCGTACTTATACCGATTTCATAAACTTGAAGCTTATTCATAAGATCATAAACATATCTTATACACACATATTTAACTATATATAAGATATATAGTCGCATGCGGGGTGAAAAATCAACACATATTAGGCCATAGGTCACTTAACTAGAAGATATAAAATCCTAAACCTCACCATAGCAAAAGAAAGAGAAAACCGAGGGAAAAAAAAACAACAATCGCCTAAACTTCAGGTTAGTGGGCATCCGGAAGAGGCTCTGAAACAAAAGAACATAAGACCCGAGACTTAGACTCAAATATGAACCAGTTAGACGCCCGACAATGCTCACGAATGCAATGTATGCATATGAAGCGCATAAACGTATTACTTAACACATATCAAATCATAACTCGTTCAAATCATATCCAATAAATTGAAAAATCTAATATAATCAAATTAACACAAGATAATACATTTTAGCAAAGCTTAAGAATCATATTAGGGGTGGGAGAGAAGCAAACAAGCGAAGAAAACAAGAAAACAATGTTCGGAGCAAAAAGGTGCCGCTGTCTAAAATCCACCGCGGTGGATTTTTTTCAAAAAAAAAATCCACAACCGTGGATTCAAGGCAGATAGCTTCCTAGAAGCCTGCCTCAAATCCACCCCCATGCATTATTTTTATAGCAAAATCCATGGTCGTGGATTCAGGTCAGGGGCCAAAACACGAGGAAAAGCTTGCAAAACCCATGTAAAATCCATCCTAAACCAAAGTAACAACATCAAGGCATGCAATGGAGCAAGAAAACCACAAAATCATGCAAGAAAACACCTCAAATCATCTCTACACAAGCATATTACAAACAGGGAAAGAAAGGGATTCAAAGGAGCAAGAATTCATCAAGTTTCTTCCAAGAACTCAAAGGTACATTAATGGAAACTCATAACACATTCACTTACGATGAATAAGGAGCAAATACAAGCAATAATTATGCCATATTGATCAACACATAAAGCTTCAAACTTCATAAAAACAAGAGATTCATAAGTTCTCCAAACAAGAGATTCATAAGTTCTCCAAAATTTGTACAAAACCTAACTATTCATGACTCCAAGAAATTCTCATGATCTCTAGTATAACAGTATGATTCAAGGAGGGCGAAATGATCACAATATCAAGGAGAGCAAGAATCTTGAATTACCTTAAAGGATTGAGCAAGAAATAACACAAAACTTGAGCTTGAAAGGCCAAAATGGAGGTTCAACAATGGAGGATGGCTTGGAGCTTCTTCTCTCTCTTCCTTTCCCCTCTTGGTTCGAAATTCAGCACAAAAATAGAGAAGGATAGATGATTGTGTGATTAAAAGTCAAGGCTAGGTACAAGGTATGGGTTGGTAGCTCTCAAGTGGATCACATAGGCACGTCATAGGTACGTAGGGTCGAAATTTACGTCGTTGGGGGTCAAAACGACATTGAAAAAGCACAAGGCTTATTCCATTATTCCCGAATCGTTGATTCGAGTAAAATTGGCAAAGACGAAACTCGAATCCGAGTTCTCAAGCTTAAGTTAAGAGAAAATGACTCAAGAGTGGCCAAATTGCAAATTGGCCCAAAAGTTTGAAATAAAACTCAAATGAGTCCAAACGAATTCAAACAAGTCCAAATCACAATTAAATCATACAATTAAGTCCAAGAATCAAATAATCAACGTTAAACACAAATTAGGCATGCTCGGTTCAAATTCCAAATCTCAAATCATAGAATTCAAGTCCAACGTGCAAGTAGGGCAAACTCGTATCCAAATTCCCACATAATTCATGTAAGAGATAAATAAAGAAATATAAATCTAATTAAATGCATAGAAGAATATGAAAATAAGCATAAATACGCACACGTCGTACCAACCTATTCGTGCGAGCGGGCGGGGTGTCACAACCTCTCCCCCTTGAAAAAGGACCTGTCCTCAAGTCCGAACCAAGGTCTCGAACAACTTTGGTTACAAACTCTTCATCTTCTCCCCGGTTTACCAAGTAGACTCCTCAGACTTCTGATCTCTCCAAAGAACTCTGAGCAAGGGAATCTGTCAGTTCCTTAATTCTTGGATTTTCCGGTCTTAAATCGCAACCGGGTGTCTTTCTATTATCAAATCCAGCTCTAACTGTACCTCATCAATAGAGAGAATAGTGGCCTCATCGGGATAATACGTGCGAAGCTGAGAAACATGAAACACGTTGTGTATCCCGGTCAAACTCGGCGGTAGATCGAATCTATACGCCGTTTCTCCAATCCGTTCTAGGATCTCGAAAGGCCCGAGGGATAGTAGATTAAGCTTTCCACCTTTACCTATTCGAGTGAAGCCCTTCCTTGGAGATACCTTAAGAAAGACTTTATCTCCGACTTTGAACTCCAAAGCACTTCTTCTCTTATCGGCATAGCTCTTCTTGTAGCACCCCAGACGGAGGATACCACATCCCCCGTGTAACACCCCGGAGCGAAGGGCGCCACATCCCCTGCACCATAGCCCAACACGTGAAACGAAATAGGAACTCCGCCCACGCATCGAACCATGGCGAACGGGAGACAAACAAAACTCACCCCTAGGCTAGGCGGTCTAGACCCTGAACAGAGTGCGCAAGAGAATCAAAAGCAGAATGCGGAAGCAACTAGATCGCAAAACATAATACATGCATCCAATCTAAAAGCAAGGTATAACAAATATTACATGCCGTGCCTATCCCGGGCGAAATAAAATGGACTTAAGTTCGAATTACAAGACATAACTTATACATAATACCATATTTACGTATTTACACGTAGTACCAAATATACATAGTACCAAGGCGGGAAAGTAAAGATGCATGTGCAAAAGCTATGTAAAAAACTCGACGACTCGAACAACTCCCAAAACAAAAGATCGCCACCTAGCACGAACTCCCCAACCGGGTACCTTCAAACTCAAAGAAACGGGGGAAAAATAAACAATGAAGAGGGGTCAGTCCTAAAGACTGCTGAGGGGGCTAACACACGCACACATACATATAATTAGAGCATAGCATAATCAAATCGAAGAATGTTCATGAACCTTGGTTGGTTTTTGCATTCCAAATCATTTAAACCCGTGATACTACATATAGGAAGAAAGATTTAGGGCCGAAGGCCAAAATCCACCAAGTTTTAGAAATTAGAAGTCCAATCCCAATTCACAAACCATAAGAGAAACGAAGGCTTACACAAAATGACTGGGCGAGTACGAGTCGAAACCCCTTACTCCTTAACAATGCAAAGCAAAGACAGACACAAACCACAAATTAATCCAACCTTTCACCGTTTGGGGAAGAGAGCGGCCACTCTCAACCTCCGCACATACCTTATAATATAATGGTGGCGTCGGGGGATCCTACCCGACCCTGACGGGTTATACCGCCGACATGTGAGACCTGCTTTCCCCTCGACCTCCCGAGGATGAGCGAAACCTCACTTTGTGGAGCCGTGTTGATGAGAGAGCTCGGCAACCCCATGGCCGACCCGAGATCACATACCACTTCTCCGGGGCCCAAACTTACATGAAAATCACATAGATACGAAGTTTATCTCGCCACACACACACACTTACCAAAGCTTACTCAAAAAGAAGATCAAAATAGCGCTTATATACATATAAAAGCCTTTTCAATATCTCATGACAAAACGGGATAAAACCCACAAAATACTAATCAAACACTTATCTATATGTATATATATATATAAGTCACATGCGGGCTTAAAATACACATAAGGTTGTAGGTCATAATAGCTAAAAGAAAGAAAACCCCACCTTGTCGACCAAACCGAACAAAAGAACCACCTCTTCAACCTCGAGACAAACCTAAGAACAAAACAAAGACAAGAGACAAACTTAGACTCAATGTGAACCAATTAGACGCTCGGCATATGCATATGGATGCAAATGATGCATAAAGTATGAAATGAAATTAACACTTCGGTCACCTTAATCTATATTGAATCGTATCGAAACATAGCTCACATAATCCACGTTAACAAGTTCATGAACTTCATATAATCCATATAACATGTCAAATACCAAGTTAAGAGTGCATACATCTCATATAAGAGCAAAGGAATTACAAATAAGGCAAGTAAACAAAGTAGGAAGCCACACACACAAGTAAGGGAGCACTTAGATTACACAAGGCACGTTTCACGTTAAACGAATCCGAAAATTTAATACAACACACATAACACATTAATCAAACATAAAACAAGTTAAAATCAAGCAAAGGCAAGTTATATCATAGCACATTACACATATAAACATGTATATAGCACATTAGGGTCAATAACGGGGAGGGAATCAAACAAACCGAGCAATAAAACAGGTACGAGGCCAAGGTATAACCATAACCAGATCCAGGGCCGTGGATTTTTAACAAAGGGAAGATCCACGGCCGTGGATCTCAGTCCAAAAACACCCCAGATTCTTCCCTGCAAATCCACAGCCGTGGGTGGATTTTAGTGTAAAAATCCACGGCCCTGGATTTGCTCCAGCAGCAAAATTCGAGATTTTGGCCCCTTAAACACCAAGAACTCCATCTAAACTCAACATCATACAAGGATTATGCAATAAATATCCAAATATTTATGCCCTAGGTCATGCAAAAATCGAAGCTAAAGTGAGCGGAAAGGAGAAGATGCACACAGAGTTCATGTTCTTCCAATATCATGCAAGACCAACAGTGACAACTCTTATATAACTCAAATACCATGTAATACAAGTTCAAGGAGACATGAAGGGAGATCATAAGAACATATTCGATGCATCAAATCAAAAGGAAACTCAAGGATTGCATAGATTCATCAAAAGGGGCATAAAACCTAACTATTCATCATATATGCCAAAGAATGCTTAAATCATGGAGATATCTTGCAAGATTAGAGTTAAAATGACCAAAAATGAACAAAGAGAACAAATAATAACTTACCTCTTGAATTGGAAGAGATTTGATGAAGTCTTGGGCTCAAATCTTGGAGAAATGGCTTGATCCCCTTTCTTCCTCTTCTCTTCTCCACAAAGCTGAACTTGGGGGACTCTTTTTCTCTTCATTTCTGGGGTTGGTTCGGGATTAGGGCTGAGGTAAGGGATAGATAAGCAAGTTAGTGGATGGTGGGACCAAGAATAAGTTGAATTGGTCAACAATTGTGGGAGTTATGACTTATTTGGTAAAATGTGGCAAATCTGTCAAAAGAGGCTCAAACCGGATGAAATTCGGATGATCAAACGGGCTTAGCAAAATATGAATCTTGATTCCTTGGCTTGATTTCTTTGTTACGAGTGCAACGCATCTTCCAGAATTCCAATCCGAATTCCCGAGCTCAAGTTATGCCTCCCGGAACACAAAGTGCTATAAAGCTCATTAGGCCCTTATGTCCCTAACACAAAAACGGTTCCAAAACCGTATCAAACAAACTCAAAAACAAGTAACGATGACGTAAGAAAATTCATATAACACGTAATTCATGCAAGGCATGTAGTCACAAAAATCAGAAACGAAAACGAACACAAACGGAGCAAGAACGAAGCAAAGAGGCAAATATGAGCAAATAAGTCACATAAGGTTTAATTAAAGGTCACATAATTCAAATAAATCACATAAGGAATATAATAAACATACAATGCATGTAATTAAATAATTAAAAGCGCACATATCTCTCTCGTGAAGGCGTACCTAGAATGGCCGGACGAGCGGGATGTTACAACCTCCCCTCCTTCAAAAGGACCTGTCCTCAGGTCCTAGTCGAGATCTAGAGGACTCTCGAGCGAACTCAACTCCACGCTTCCGCTGCGCTATTCTGAACCAAGAGTTGTAGTCTCCTCGGGAGATCCCTTCCTCAATTACAAATGAGGAAGACTTCAAATATCCCGGTAACTCGGTGGCACTTGCCAACTCTGCGTAAGTCTCCTTATTCTTACCAAACTCTTGTCCGGTTTGCTCCCACTTCCAAATAGAATTCGAAAGTAGTTGGAGAATCTTACCGGAATCGTTCTCGGTCTTCTACCGATAGCACATTAGACATTTCTACACCAAGTCTACAATGTCCCTCCTTATGTCAACACCATTACCGGCTCCTCAAGTCTCGAACCAAAAGTGGAATTAATCTCGTGACTAAGCACTTCTTGAGACATAGGCTCTAACTTTCCGTCAGCCACGCACAACCGATGTCTTCCTTAGTACCTCGATTGTAATGGAGAAGTTTGAGTATCCTCGTATAATCAAGGTAACTATCTTCAAAAGCCTTTTCCACTCAAACCATGCCTCTTTCTTGTCTTTCATATCACGGGACGACACTTGTGTAACGACGAACCTCTTGTAGAATCCCGATAACACTAGAGACTTATTCTCGGAGGCAAATCTCGGTTCTTCTACCAAACGTGTAATTGACAATACCCTTGTTGAAACCACACACAAAAAAGACCACGAAATGCTGAAGAAGGATGAACAACTCCTCGAAGCAAGCAAGAAGGGTATTTATCTTCCACAGTTAACCTGCGCAGCTCACGGTAATATATACTCATCCTAAATCCCGTCTTCTTCTTAGATGGGGCCAAGGTACTCCACAAAGAAGTACTCAAAGGGATGAAATTACCTTCTAAGAGCTCATCAACTACGAATTAACTCCAACAACCACGCTAAAGCCCACCGGAAGAGAAACTCCAAACACGGTGCGATTCTGGGGTAAAGATCATGACAATCTCGATGTCCTTATTGGGTGGAAACAAATTCCAACCTTCAAAGAAACACCAAGGGTGGCTTTGTAACACCCCAAGCGGAGAAGTGCCACATCCCCCGCACTGTGACCCTGTAACGCCCCGGCAGAGGGCAATCACATCCTACCCCGCGCTAAGGTTCTAGCTCGTATATGAAACTGACATCCATATACGCGCTGTTCCCAAAGCAAGCGGTGACGGACGAACAACCTGGCTAGGCGGTACCTAAACAACTCGACTCAACGTGCCGTAAAGAAAGCAACAGACATGCGGAAGCGAGCATAAATTTTTTCAACAAACATGTAGCATGCAATCAGAATCAATTCATTAACGTCAACTAACAAGATTAATCATGCATCACACAATTCAACGGGTTCAAGGGCATGCAACCTGTCCCGACAAGAAATAATACAAATACGGGTTCCACTTCCTAGGCACCTGTCCCGAAACAAAATCATAAATACGGGTTCAACTACCTAAGCATGATTCTTCAATTACATGAAAGTTCCCCATAAATAAAAATTTCGACATAATTTCAACAATAATCATGCATCCCGAAAACAAGTAAACAACATGGTCTCACAAGTACTTATTCATGCTTTACATCCGTTCAACATAGCTCATAAATCTCAATGTTGCATTAATACAAGGGTTACTAGGGTTATCACATGGTAGCACAACTGATCAAGGAAAGCATTTATGCAAATTGCACAAGTAGGAGACAAGCTAAATACAAACGTAACATTTAACGTCAATCATTACCAACATAGCATAAGAGAGGCTACAAAATAATTCAAGTTTAGGTAGAGTGCATGTATCAACTATCAAGTACACCACCCGGTAAAGAACAATCAATTTCTAACTTACCGTATTCACGTTGGCACTTAAAGCAATTAGCAACGCAAGTTACATGCATATCAAATAATCACATTCTAGCATATAACGTCACAAGTGTAACAATCGGGTAATAATAATATTCAAATCAAAATGTATAAGTGCAATGCCGTGAATACAGTCCGTACTTTTCACCGTAGTAATAAAATCATGCTCATCATCCTCTTGCCCGCCATTCAACGCATAGGCATGTGCATGTGCCACGGGCCTTATCTCATCACCCGGTCCCTTAGTCTTAGGTTCGGTACAATTCCTTGCTATGTGTCCGGTGCTCCCACAATTGAAACATTTACCAAGCTTCTTCCAACAATTTCCTTCACGATGAGTGATGCTACCACAATGATCACAAGGTTTACGCCCTTGTGCAGTTGATAGGAGCTCCTTTCCTTTCCCTTTCTTAACCATCACGTGGCCCTTTTTCCGCGGTGGAGGTTGAGAGAAAGAACTAGGGACAACTCTCTTAAGACCCAAACTGAAACAAGGATTAGCAACATTCTTCTTAGTTCCAAGTCTTTGTTCCTCCGCTTCCGCTTCCATAGCTAGCTCGGTAGCGGTGACCCAATCGTTGGTTTCTTCCTGAGTCAAGGTCTTTGCTAACTTCCCACGAAGCCCTTCCAAATTTTGTCGGTCCATCCTCTGATTACAATCCCTTACCCAAAGTGCTGGATCCCCACAAGTAAAGCATTTCCCAATCTCTCCCCAACATTCGTCTCCCTTATGGCCAATGTCACCTCGATGCTCATACAAACCTCTAGTTCTCGGTCTATCACAATTCCTTGCCAACCAAATAGGGGTGTAACGCCCCTACAAGGGCATCCCACGCCTATCCCGCGCTACGGGCCTAGCTTGTATATAGAATTGCTATCCATATACCCGCCAAGATCGAAGCAAGCGTTGACACACGGACATCCTAGCTAGGCGGTACTAGACTCACACCAAGAGAATTAAAACAAACACAAATACGCGGAAGCTTAAAACACACCACATGCATAAGAGTTCAAATTCAATATATCCACTTCAGACCTTCTCAAGTCAAATGAAAACAAATGCGAAAGATTAAATCATCAATTAAGTGACTAACACGGTCCAGCATGAAATGCTTAACTAAAATGTAAAACATCCTAGAGACCGCCACGGTCCAACTAACAAGATAATAAATCCGATAACGTACATGCTAAATACAAAATAACTCTAAGGTAACAAAATCAAAGTAAAAGCAACAAACATAACTAGACAACTAGACAAGACTCTCAAGAAAGACTCCCGCCTAGCATGACTCCAAAAGCAACCTGTGGACACGAAAGGTAAAGGAGATCAGTTCAAACGGAACCGGTGAGGAGAAGTATACATAATATAATTAACATAAAAAGGTTCAATGCATGCTCAAATCAAAGGTGTTCATGATCCGTTAATGTTTTTAGAAAACAATGCAGATTTTATAAAAATACGGATCATAAACCAAAGCACCGGCTCGGCGAGTACGAGCACTCCATCCTTACTTCCCAAACCAAGTGAAATCAAACCAATCCATCCTTAACACCATTGATGTCGAGGGTGTGCACCCCCCGATCATCGCAAAAGAGCCATGGAGAAGTGGGTCCATGAAACCGACCTTCCCCCAAGCCTACCTTAACCCCGAGTCTTAGCAAACTTGTCCAAAAGTGGGTACTTCATAAGGGATCAGCCGTCCGCCCTTGCGTTCCCGGCATCACCGCTTACTCCGCCCCGAGCGCTATCAAAAGAACCGACCAAGCAAGCGTCCTTGCAAGGTATAACAAAGGCTCGCTACACAACTCACACGTACATAATACTCAAATGAAAGTTCCGAAACAATTTTGGGTATCTATCCCATATACCAAAACTCAAGTTTTACTTGTAAACCGTTTTCCATAAGCAAATATCCATAATACGAGCAAAGCTCACAAAACTTGGCTTATAATACCTACATATACATTTCGAAAACGGGAGTTTAAAACCAATAAATATGAGAGGTCATAGGTGTCCACAGTTTTGAAATCGTTTTGATATTATAACTCCTCACCTTTACCAAGAACCTCGAAGATCAAGCACGAACAAGGAATGTTACACGTCCGGAGACTCACCACCTAACAAGACAACGTACCAACAAAGGTAAGACTCGGCTCGAAACCCAACAAGACGACGCAGGGCTTGGACATGAATGCAAATATGTTAATGGTGTGCAAGGAATGTTCAACGATGGTATAGATTGGCAATTATGATCATATTGCATCATATAAGTCATATATCAATTTCCCAAGTCATAAGTAATAAGTGACATATGAATCATACTTAACACAATTTAATTAAACAAATAACTTAGTCAATTAAGATAACTTAAGCATGATTGAGGTATAAAGATCATAATATAAGGTATACATGAGATGTCACAACATATAACGAGGTCACAATACATTAGAGACATAATATAAATAAGTAAGTAACAAACGAGAAGCAAAATAAGTGAAACGAATCAAGAAAACAAGGCTGGGGAAAATCCACCCCCATGGATTTTCCTTCACAAAAAATCCACCCTCGCGGATTTGGTCCAGAGCTACTGCCTCAAATCCACCCCCATGGATTTTTTACACAGCAAAAATCCACCCTAGCGGATTCTGCCCAGAATTTAAAAAAAAGTGACAGCCACTCCGAATTCGACGGGAATGAGTTCTAAACACCCCAAAACATGAAATTAAGCTTCCAAAACCACAAATAAGCATCATAAACCATCAAGTTACATAATAAAGCATTTAGGAACATTTAAACATTAAGAAATCTAACAATTCATGCAAGAACTTCATCTTCTACAAGTTTCAAGAAAGCTTCAAGCATAACAATGGTGAAATCAACAATCATTGCAAGAAATTGTAGGAAATCTATCACATTCTCCATAAAACACATAAGGAACAAGAATCCATCATCAAATCAAGCTAAACCAAGCTAGAACATGAACATGCAAGAATTCTTCATAAAAGCTTCAAAGGTCAACAATGGTGGTTTCTTCAAACAAGTATGAAAATGAGAAATTTTTACATCAAATCACTCCCAACATCATAAGAAACATATTTCCATCATAAAATTCGGATTTAATCCATCTAACCAAGAACCCTAGATTTCAAACTCAAGCTTCAAGTTCAAAGAAGAAGACCCACATAAGCATTCAAGCATTTCTTACCTTAAGAGCTGAAAATGGAAGAGGGAATCTTGTTCTTTAGTCTTGAATCTCCAAATTTAGTCTCCACTCTTGGCTCTTGAAGATGGCTTGAAGTTCTTGAGAGAATATGGATGGTCTCTTGAGAAAAGTGAGGGAGAGAGTGTGTTTCAATCTTGAAATAACGTAAGAATGGGTTTTGGTGTGTTAAATCTGATTTTGTAAATTGGGTCAGCCATATAGGGTCATGGAGCGGGTCATACGGGTCGGATTTAGGTGAAATTGGGGCTCAAATTGGGTCAGAATTGAAATTGGGTCGCAGGTCAACATTTAAAGGCTTAAAAGGTTGACTTTTCGTAGAATGGCCATAACTTCTTCGTCCGAACTCCAAATCGAGCGATTCAAAAACCCACGAACTCGTAATCGAATTATCTACTCAATTTCATTAAGTTCTATCCAGTTTCAGGCTTGGAAAATAAATTTACCTTATAGTCCCTAAATTATGCTTTAATGTCCATATAAACACATTGTTTCGTCAAACTATAAAACATGCTATCAAAGCAAAATAAGAATAATATGAGCACATAATTAACACATCAATTAGTCCCGTATTTCATACAAATCATATGTTCTACATAAGTTCAAGCATAACGGTCAATTAAGGCATATTATTCACATAATTCATGCAAAGAAAGGTAAATCGTGCACTCTCGTACCAACTTTACCTTGACCGAGAAGCGGGGCGTCACAGACCCAGACCCGGAACATGAAATGAAAGTCCATGCCCGAATTCGAATCAGAGCGAACGGGAGACCAACTCACACACTAGGCTAGGCGGATCTAACTTGACCAAAACTCAGAGTGCGGATGCAATTAAAACCAACAACAATAGATAGCGGAAGCATTTAAAACAAAACGTACAAAGCAGGTGACGGGTTCAACTAGCATAGATACCTAATCCCGAATAATAAATCAACAAACATAACAAGTGACGGGTTCAACTAGCATAGATACCTAATCCCGAATATCAACATAAAGTAATAATAATCAAGTGCCACAAGGGCCGAACGAGAGTGCCACGCAGGGCTACCGAATAGTAAAGTATAATCTCAAGTCTACAATTCAAAGCATAAGTAAAGTGTATAAAAAGACAAATGCAAATAGAAAGACTAGACCGACGAAGTGCAACTCAAAGGACTCACTTCTGCCTAGCAAACGCAAACAATCCTGCAACTAAAAGTGTAAATGAGGGGTCAGTCAACTTGACCGAGTGAGGGGGCTAACGCACACCCACAATATATATATATAAGGAGCATAGCACAGAATAAAAAGGATGGACTCATGAACCGGGGATAGGTGTTACATACCAAAACGTTTTGAAAGGACCCGAATAAGATATAGATATAACTTTAGAAACCATTTTCCAGAAAGACTCTATCCCGATTCATAGTTCCATAACATAACATAATCAACTGCTCAGCGAGTACGAGCTTCCAACCTCAACTCCTCATAACATAAATCAAAATCAATCCAACCTCTACACCAATGATGGAGGAGATGTACCATCCCCATACCATCGAGAATAAACCGTCTAAAATAGACTCACCCTCAAGGGGTTGCGAACCCACAAGAGTCCTCCCCGGCCTTAGCCGAAGGCTCAAGATACCACGCCTCCCTCATCACCCTAAGGTCGCACAATGATATCTCAAATGGAACTATGCAAAGGATAAATGCCCCGACGGCCCTAACCGTCCCGGGGGGTACCCATTCCGCAGCTCACCAGGATCGATCCACACACAGATCACAACGGATCACAACATAACAGATCACGACGGATCACATACGCCAATCTTTCATGGCAATCTCGCTACAGAACATAACGTAAAGTACTTTTCAAAACAGCTTATATATGCTTTCATATTTACTTTTCCAAACAGAGTTGATTCAGAAGGTCATAAACATATCATATCCAACACATACGTATTTATAATAGATATACTCGCATGCAAGGGTTGAAATCAGCATATTAAGGCCATAGGTCGCGTAACTATACAAAATCCTAAACCTCACCTCGTGAAAGTAGAGTCTGAGAGTGTGAAGGGCCAAACACTTTAAACCTCAGGCCCACCGGTACCACCAAACTCTATGACAAAACATACAGAAGCCCAGACTTAGACTCTATATGAACCAAACAAGACGCACGGCGTTGCTCAACATGATCGTGGTTATGCATAAGTGTTCATGTTGTGCTTAGATATGGTGTCGTGGTCAATTAAGGCACATCAATGTACAACAAGGCCACATTTGCACACGAGGCATATAGATAATCTCATGACATAACGAACAATCCAATCAGCCCTTAAGGAAACCAAGTTAATACGAAACGAGCCACTTATTATCTATGTAATTCATGTAATTCAAATTATAGTACAGTTATTATATTTAAATCGGAAAGTCAAATAGTACTCAAGTAATGAGCAATTAAACATAATTGCATAATTAACAATCAAGCCATATAAATATACAATACATGGAGAAACAAATACTTCAAACAAGGAATCACTCGACTTTTAAAGCCAACTTAATTTATACAGCATATATACACAATTACACATTTATTGTTACGAAATCTCTCAAGAATCCACAAGAATTCAATTTACTGAAAACCATCCTACATTTAATCACACATATGCGACCACAAGCACATGTTCATAATTAGGTGCAAACATTCAGGTTCACATTTTAAATAAATTAAAGTTCACCAATGCACCCTATTTAATTTTAAAACGTAGTTGATATAACCAATTGCATACCAAATATATATAATATTACTCACACAATATATATGTTTATGTATATATATATATTTATATGTACAGATTGAATTAGTTATTCAAGAAAGGCATAAGCTAAACTCTTTTATAAATTTGATTTCCAAATCAATTACACAAATTCTCAATAATTAACAGTATATCGTTAATTCATCATCTAAATAGATTCACACATACAACTTCATGTTAGGTCTTTAACCCCAAACAATTATACATAAGATTGCATATAACGCACACACACACCCAGAATTCTCAAATTAAAACAAGTCCAGGAAATGAATATGCTAAATTCATTCAATTACAACTTACCATTTATCTCATAAGCCCAACATTCAATACAGCATGAAATCCAAACCGAATTAAATTGCAACCGAAATGTAATTAACCATACATATACATATAAATTTTTATAATAAGAGACAGTTCTAATATGTCTATAAATTGTATACAAGTATTTCTCATCAAAAGGAAAGAAACAGAATGCAAAAACTGGAATTTGCCTCGGCTCTCAACAAGAACAAAGGAACTAATTATAAACAGCATGTAGTTGTTCACAATTTCAATAATTAATTTCATTCACGAGTTATGCGATAAACTAAATTGAAGAAGAATAAAATGGATGTTTACAATTAAGAATAGCATCCAGTGATGATTTCGGAGTTGGCGGAGCTGGATTGAATCCGATCGAAGGCGGTGTTGCTGGGTGTCTTTCTTGGTTGTTCTAAGTCTGACGGCTGGCCGGTTGGAGCTGGAAGCAGGCGGTGGTTGTTTGTAGCAGTGAAATTAGCTGCTGGCCGAAGATCAGAGTTCTGGATCTAATTAGGTGGTGTGAGGCCGAGATGGAGGAAAACAGAGAGATGTAGTGGGCTACGGTTCTTTGGTGGAGCTGTCGGATCTGGGGTTAATCGAAGGTGGCGGCTCACGATGGTGAGGTTTCTGGATATGGTGGTGGTCGCCTGGAATGGAAGCCGACGGCGGAGACGGCACATCGGCGGTGGCATGGAAGTTGGTTGTTGTTGCGCCACTGCTGGGTCTTGGCGATGGTGGTGAAATGGCGTCACATCTGAGATTGGCCGAAGCAGGGTCACCGGAGGTGATGATGATGGTGGCGGCGAAAGGGTGGTTGAGGGCTGGCCAGATCTGTGATGAGGGCAACCGATAGTGGCGCTCCCTGCTGGAAATTGTGAAAAGGGAGAGGAGAAAGGGGTTGGTGGTGACTGGCCGTTTGTCACCGGCGAAAATGGTGATTGGCGGTGTAGGGTGAAGCCCTCGCGCCGCTGCTTCTCCAGGAGGTAGAAGGAGAATGGGATAGCATGTTGCTGCTCCTCGGCCAAGATCTAAAAGAAAAGGAGATCGGTGGCGGATTCACAATGGCGGAGGGCTGAATCGCGGCGGAACATGGTGGTGGAGCTATTCTCGCTGCTGCTGAGTGCATATGGGGAGGAAGGAGAAACAGGGTGGCGCTGTGGCGTGGTCAGCGGCAGTGGTGTGGCTGTCGGAGAGGGGTGGAGCCGCCGTTGCTGCTTGAAGAAACCGAAAGGGGGTCTGGGGAGGGAGAAGGGCTCGCGCAGCTGATGAAGCTTGAAAAGGAGATGGATGAATAGTAGATAGTTAGGGTTTCGGTGTATTAGAAGACCATTTCTTCCGAAATTGCAATTTAGTCCTTCGAGAACTTAAGTGGTGCGATTCAATCCTCCAGTTTCCAAAAAGATCAATTAAGTCCAATTAGAGATTTGGTAATTATAAAAACAACCCCCAGACTTAAAGATAAAGTCCAATGAAGCCCAACATCGAAATTAATAAATTAGGAAGCGAGTCCCAAACAATTAGACAAA
Source organism: Lantana camara (assembly GCA_037501455.1). Taxonomy (NCBI): domain Eukaryota; kingdom Viridiplantae; phylum Streptophyta; class Magnoliopsida; order Lamiales; family Verbenaceae; genus Lantana; species Lantana camara. Next base: position 88,180,558 of record CM074856.1, read on the forward strand.
GTTCAATCAAGTCTTTAACTTTATAAAACTACAAATTAACCCACATAATTCAAATTAAAGAGCAAATAGTTATTAAACACATATTTCAATTAAGTCTACATATTTCATAAGGTCGATTAAACTATTAAAACATAAATAAAGTCATTCAACATAAGCAGAGTTAAATATATAACAATCTAATCGCACGAAAACGACATCGTGTCGTGCTCCGAAAATGCGGGGTGTTACAACCTTCCCCCCTTAAGAGAACCTGGTCCCCAGGTTCCACTGCTGAGTTGGAAAAGCTTTGAGTGATAGTGTCTTAACCCTTCTCAAGGAGTTGCGTAAAACTTAGCCTCCTTTGTGAAGTTTACTCTCATTGTCTTTACTGAACCTTTCTTGTGATATCTTGTTGCCATTGGGATCCATTCGAGTACTGGACCGTTGCTTTCATCAAGTTCTTCATTCCCATAAGACGAATAGTTGTCACTGCACTCGACTTCGATGGCGTCACAAACTCGTCACTGCAGACCGTAGCCAGGACAACGCGTAACGCAACCTCAACAAACAAGAGAGAATCCCATCTCTCAGCACCAAAGGTGAGAGAACCCCGTCTCTCGAACATAGAAAGCCAGAGAACCCCGTCTCTCGAGCAGACAATTGAGAGAACCCCGTCTCTCAGCCTAATTTGGACAGATTCCAGCATCTTCTAACATTCTAGTTCAAGAAATTCCAACGTTTCTCAAACCCCTAAATTCAAGAGAATCCAGCATCTCTCGAATACCTAAGTACAAGAGAATCCAACATCTCTCGTGCAGAAAGCTTAGAAAGAATCCAACATCTTTCTATCACATAAGTAGAGAAAATCCTACATCACTCCAACACATAAAAGAGGGAACGGTCTCTCTTGTACATAAATCCACTGATCAGTTATTCATACATACACACATCAGAGTAACACTTGATGAAAGCATGCGGTGCATGTTAGGTGTACCTTACACAACTGATATCGGTGTCTCTTGAGCGTAGGTTCAACACCCATATCTCATCTCAAGGGGGATATCGCGATGGAATTCCTGTAAAACAAGGTTACAGTATGTATGTATGTTATATGCAAGGTTAGTGAGCAATCAAGGGAGTTTTAAATCACATAGACATGCTTAACCTACATGAACACGTAACTTATTCATTTCAGCAATAGTTTACCAAAAACAGATATTCCAGGTTATCCATGCTAGATCAGGTAGCCACGTTATCACAATCAGAACAACGACAATCATCACACACATCAAACAAAACAAGATAAGAGTACTTAAGGGATGCATGTATGTAAATGCCATGAATGCTTGGTGTACCGTTAACCAAAGTGGAAAAATCTTGACAAGAAAGTCGAGATGAAGCAGTAGGAGTTGTTTAAGCCGACAATAATGCAACCCTTGTCATCCGAACTTCTTATCTTAAATCTTTTGATGTGCATAGGCAATTTAGCAATTATGTCCATCATCCAACTCTCTACTAAACCATAATCCTTGCTCAACCAGAATCATCCACAATCTCCTTTAAGAACTCCGATTTATGCGTTAAACCTTGGTCTGCTCATCCTCAAGGAACTGTCCATAATTCGATTTCCAATCAGAAATCTATCTCAGAGCTACGTTGGACGGTCATGGTATTAGGCACTTCCCAAACCAATTCATGGGTTTCGATTCTAAAACATGAGTAAAGTCTTTCGACATCTAAGTGATCCATTCCCACCTCAGCAGAATCTTCCATCTCATCTTGAAGAAACACCCAAAGCGCTAACAACCAATTTTCTCATGTCGTTTGTTAACTCTAAACGGCACCAAAACCTTCAACACTCAGCGATGGTTTGGAGCTCGTTGCTTAAGTAACATGGTTACCTATCCACATCCCTTGAACTTGATCGGATCTTATTTGATCGGATTCTTCTACATTAAATCGTTTCCATCAACAAGGTGACTACTCCCAAATAAATGAATCATCAAGGCAAAAGCTCATCAAACTCCTTCAAAACGGTTCTACTTGATCAAACTCTCCTCCATTGACTCATTTCCTCAACAAGGTGTCTACTTCCAAATAAATGAATCATCAAGGTTAAAATTCGTCAAACTTCATCTTTCAATTGACTTTAAGATAGTAAGTCAATATAGCAAATCTCATTCCTTCAACTCTGAACCTTTTCATGAACATTGATCTTGGTAAAGAATCCTTTCATCTTCGAATCATGGTGTGTTTTCGTTGTAGTACCAATAGGAGGTGTTGACGGAGGGAAATCTTAGTGTTGACTCATAGGGTACCCTGAAATTCAAACACTAAAATCGATGCATGCGGGTTAAAGATGCAAATCAAATGTAACACGCATATCACGTAAATGCAACAATTTGTTGTAATTTATAAAGCACATAAAATAAGATGTTACATAATCAAAGTCACAATGTGCACACAATCATATAATCATGAAACAATTCATGCCGAAGGATCAAAATATCAAGTCAAACAAATGCAATGCGCAGTTATTCCTATGCCGTACGACCTAGACAGACTCAACACGACTCAAGAGCTCGGTTTTGCAACCTAGAGCTCTGATACCACTTAAGGATGTAACACCCCAAGCGGAGAAGTGCCACATCCCCCGCACTATGACCCAGACCCGGAACATGAAATGAAAGTCCATGCCCGAATTCGAATCAGAGCGAACGGGAGACCAACTCACACACTAGGCTAGGCGGATCTAACTTGACCAAAACTCAGAGTGCGGACACAATTAAAACCAACAACAATAGATAGCGGAAGCATTTAAAACAAAATGTACAAAGCAGGTGACGGGTTCAACTAGCATAGATACCTAATCCCGAATAATAAATCAACAAACATAACAAGTGACGGGTTCAACTAGCATAGATACCTAATCCCGAATATCAACATAAAGTAATAATCATCAAGTGCCACAAGGGCCGAATGAGAGTGCCACGCAGGGCTACCGAATAGTAAAGTAAAATCTCAAGTCTACAATTCAAAGCATAAGTGTATAAAAAGACAAATATAAATAGAAAGACTAGACCGACGAAGTGCAACTCAAAGGACTCACTTCCGCCTAGCAAACGCAAACAATCCTGCAACTAAAAGTGTACATGAGGGGTCAGTCAACTTGACCGAGTGAGGGGGCTAACACATACCCACAATATATATATATATAAGGAGCATAGCACAGAATAAAAAGGATGGACTCATGAACCGGGGATAGGTGTTACATACCAAAACGTTTTGAAAGAACCCGAATAAGATATAGATATAACTTTAGAAACCATTTTCCAGAAAGACTCTATCTCGATTCATAGTTCCATAACATAACATAATCAACTGGTCAGCGAGTATGAGCTTCCAACCTCAACTCCTCATAACATAAATCAAAATCAATCCAACCTCTACACCAATGATGGAGGAGATGTACCGTCCCCATACCATCGAGAATAAACCGTCTAAAATAGACTCACCCTCAAGGGGTTGCGAACCCACAAGAGTCCTCCCCGGCCTTAGCCGAAGGCTCAAGATACCACGCCTCCCTCATCACCCTAAGGTCGTACAATGATATCTCAAATGGAACTATGCAAAGGATAAATGCCCCGACGGCCCTAACCGTCCCGGGGGGTACCCATTCCGCAGCTCACCAGGATCGATCCACACACAGATCACAACGGATCACAACATAACAGATCACGACGGATCACATACGCCAATCTTTCATGGCAATCTCGCTACAGAACATAACGTAAAGTACTTTTCAAAACAGCTTATATATGCTTTCATATTTACTTTTCCAAACAGAGTTGATTCAGAAGGTCATAAACATATCATATCCAACACATACGTATTTATAATAGATATACTCGCATGCAAGGGTTGAAATCAGCATATTAAGGCCATAGGTCGCGTAACTATACAAAATCCTAAACCTCACCTCGTGAAAGTAGAGTCTGAGAGTGTGAAGGGCCAAACACTTTAAACCTCAGGCCCACCGGTACCACCAAACTCTATGACAAAACATACAGAAGCCCAGACTTAGACTCTATATGAACCAAACAAGACGCACGGCGTTGCTCAACATGATCGTGGTTATGCATAAGTGTTCATGTTGTGCTTAGATATGGTGTCGTGGTCAATTAAGGCACATCAATGTACAACAAGGCCACATTTGCACACGAGGCATATAGATAATCTCATGACATAACGAACAATCCAATCAGCCCTTAAGGAAACCAAGTTAATACGAAACGAGCCACTTATTATCTATGTAATTCATGTAATTCAAATTATAGTACAGTTATTATATTTAAATCGGAAAGTCAAATAGTACTCAAGTAATGAGCAATTAAACATAATTGCATAATTAACAATCAAGCCATATAAATATACAATACATGGAGAAACAAATACTTCAAACAAGGAATCACTCGACTTTTAAAGCCAACTTAATTTATACAGCATATATACACAATTACACATTTATTGTTACGAAATCTCTCAAGAATCCACAAGAATTCAATTTACTGAAAACCATCCTACATTTAATCACACATATGCGACCACAAGCACATGTTCATAATTAGGTGCAAACATTCAGGTTCACATTTTAAATAAATTAAAGTTCACCAATGCACCCTATTTAATTTTAAAACGTAGTTGATATAACCAATTGCATACCAAATATATATAATATTACTCACACAATATATATGTTTATGTATATATATATATTTATATGTACGGATTGAATTAGTTATTCAAGAAAGGCATAAGCTAAACTCTTTTATAAATTTGATTTCCAAATCAATTACACAAATTCTCAATAATTAACAGTATATCGTTAATTCATCATCTAAATAGATTCACACATACAACTTCATGTTAGGTCTTTAACCCCAAACAATTATACATAAGATTGCATATAACGCACACACACACCCAGAATTCTCAAATTAAAACAAGTCCAGGAAATGAATATGCTAAATTCATTCAATTACAACTTACCATTTATCTCATAAGCCCAACATTCAATACAGCATGAAATCCAAACCGAATTAAATTGCAACCGAAATGTAATTAACCATACATATACATATAAATTTTTATAATAAGAGACAGTTCTAATATGTCTATAAATTGTATACAAGTATTTCTCATCAAAAGGAAAGAAACAGAATGCAAAAACTGGAATTTGCCTCGGCTCTCAACAAGAACAAAGGAACTAATTATAAACAGCATGTAGTTGTTCACAATTTCAATAATTAATTTCATTCACGAGTTATGCGATAAACTAAATTGAAGAAGAATAAAATGGATGTTTACAATTAAGAATAGCATCCAGTGATGATTTCGGAGTTGGCGGAGCTGGATTGAATCCGATCGAAGGCGGTGTTGCTGGGTGTCTTTCTTGGTTGTTCTAAGTCTGACGGCTGGCCGGTTGGAGCTGGAAGCAGGCGGTGGTTGTTTGTAGCAGTGAAATTAGCTGCTGGCCGAAGATCAGAGTTCTGGATCTAATTAGGTGGTGTGAGGCCGAGATGGAGGAAAACAGAGAGATGTAGTGGGCTACGGTTCTTTGGTGGAGCTGTCGGATCTGGGGTTAATCGAAGGTGGCGGCTCACGATGGTGAGGTTTCTGGATATGGTGGTGGTCGCCTGGAATGGAAGCCGACGGCGGAGACGGCACATCGGCGGTGGCATGGAAGTTGGTTGTTGTTGCGCCACTGCTGGGTCTTGGCGATGGTGGTGAAATGGCGTCACATCTGAGATTGGCCGAAGCAGGGTCACCGGAGGTGATGATGATGGTGGCGGCGAAAGGGTGGTTGAGGGCTGGCCAGATCTGTGATGAGGGCAACCGATAGTGGCGCTCCCTGCTGGAAATTGTGAAAAGGGAGAGGAGAAAGGGGTTGGTGGTGACTGGCCGTTTGTCACCGGCGAAAATGGTGATTGGCGGTGTAGGGTGAAGCCCTCGCGCCGCTGCTTCTCCAGGAGGTAGAAGGAGAATGGGATAGCATGTTGCTGCTCCTCGGCCAAGATCCAAAAGAAAAGGAGATCGGTGGCGGATTCACAATGGCGGAGGGCTGAATCGCGGCGGAACATGGTGGTGGAGCTATTCTCGCTGCTGCTGAGTGCGTATGGGGAGGAAGGAGAAACAGGGTGGCGCTGTGGCGTGGTCAGCGGCAGTGGTGTGGCTGTCGGAGAGGGGTGGTGCCGCCGTTGCTGCTTGAAGAAACCGAAAGGGGGTCTGGGGAGGGAGAAGGGCTCGCGCAGCTGATGAAGCTTGAAAAGGAGATGGATGAATAGTAGATAGTTAGGGTTTCGGTGTATTAGAAGACCATTTCTTCCGAAATTGCAATTTAGTCCTTCGAGAACTTAAGTGGTGCGATTCAATCCTCCAGTTTCCAAAAAGATCAATTAAGTCCAATTAGAGATTTGGTAATTATAAAAACAACCGCCAGACTTAAAGATAAAGTCCAATTAAGCCCAACATCGAAATTAATAAATTAGGAAGCGAGTCCCAAACAATTAGACAAAGTTCAATCAAGTCTTTAACTTTATAAAACTACAAATTAACCCACATAATTCAAATTAAAGAGCAAATAGTTATTAAACACATATTTCAATTAAGTCTACATATTTCATAAGGTCGATTAAACTATTAAAACATAAATAAAGTCATTCAACATAAGCAGAGTTAAATATATAACAATCTAATCGCACGAAAACGACATCGTGTCGTGCTCCGAAAATGCGGGGTGTTACAGGCTTACTTCGATCTTTGTCTCCTTAAGCTTGGCTCGACCTCTAAGTTAACCCAAAGGGAAGCCACAAAGCTTATTGCACTGTCCCGGAATAATCAACCACTCCCACGAAGGATATAAATGGGTTAGCCTCCCATCTATTACCCGAAAATATCATTGAGCACAAAAAGGACCTCCAAAGCAATCACCAACGCCTATGGTGACACCGTCACCTTAACACGAACTAGGCGCCTTCAAGAAAACCACCGGGCAAGCTCGGCCCTCACAACTCACCGAACACTCGAACACTGGCCTCACTAAACTCTCTCCAAGAAGAGAGTCAACACAAAAGAGAAAAGAAAAAGAAAACCACAAGCAAGCAAGCAACATTAAAGACATATAAGCACCGAGACACAACAAGAAAAGGAAAATAACACAAAATAAAATTAAAGATGCATGTATGAAGTGCCATGAATACTTAGTATGCCTTTCACCATGGTAAAATGTTGATCTCGACCTCGAGTTCCTTGCTTCCACTTGTATCAACTCGGACTTATCTTGGAGTCTTGCAATCATGGCTCTTCATAGATCTCGGTCATAGATCTCGGATTCTTGTTCTTCGGGCAACCACTCACCATATGTCTCGTTTACCCACACCTATAGCATCTTTTGAGCTTTTCCCGACAAACTTCTTCCGTATGGTTCGGACCTTGGCAATAGGAACATTGAATTGGTTCCATTGGAGGAGACATCGAATCCATCTTCATGAGTTGAAGTTTCTTCTTCTTGGTGTCGGTGACATCTTGAAGTCCTTGGGATTCTTCTCGAAACATCGGTCTCTTGCTTGAGCTCGAACTTGATCCTTGATCTTGTCCCACATAAGAAAGGTGAGACACCATCTTTTCCTTATCCATTGCCTCATGCACCGCTCTTCTAACTTCCTCGGACCAATCATGCATCGGTGAGAATTGAAAGGCTTGTTGAATCTCGTCTCTTAGCTCTTGTATATAGCTCCGGACTTTAGGGAAATCTTGATTAGCTCTTGAACCTTCTAGCTCCATCATAAGATCATCCACCCTCTTCTTTTCTTGTTCAAGGTTCAAGAACTCTTGAAGTTTTGTAACCATTTCCGTTGGAGGAATATACTTGTAACCATCTTAAGATCATCCACGCGAGTTCTTCTTCAGACTCCTTTAATCTTGACCTTACCTCCTTGAGCCATTTTGAAGCTTCGCCCTGGAGTAAACGTGAAATGCACTTGATCTTCTTTTGTGAAGTCTCCGGACAATTCTCCCGAATCCATATCATCATGGAGAGCCACTCTTCGGCTTCAATATTATCACCTCCAGACCACTTCGGTGGATTAAAATCATCAAACTTCTTGTAGACCGAAAACACTTGTTTCTCTTGTTTCCCTTTTGATGCCAAATATGGATGTGAAGATGCCATCCTGAAATAAGAAAATGATCCCAAAATATAGATGCGTGCCGGGTTTAGTACATGTTCATGTGAACGATTAATACAAACAATACAATTAATTCACGTAATTCTCATAATAAATGAGAGTGAATGCAAACAATCACAAAATCCTAAGCCGAATGACCTAGACAGACTTGACATGACTCAAGAGCTCCGGTTTTACAACCAAGAGCTCTGATACCACTTAAGGATGTAACACCCCGGAGCGAACAATGCCACATCCCCCGCACCATAGCCCAACACGTGAAACGAAATGGGAACTCCGCCCACGCATCGAACCATGGCGAACGGGAGACAAACAAAACTTACCCCTAGGCTAGGCGGTCTAGACCCTAAACAGAGTGCGCAAGAGAATCAAAAGCAGAATGCAGAAGCAACATGATCGCAAAACATAATACATGTATCCAATCTAAAAGCAAGGTATAACAAATATTACATGCTGTTCCCATCCCGGGCGAAATAAAATGCACTTAAGTTCGAATTACAAGACATAACTTATACATAATACCATATTTACGTATTTACATGTAGTACCATATATACATAGTACCAAGGCGGGAAAGTAAAGATGCATGTGCAAAAGCTATGCAAAAGACTCGACGTTTCGAACAACTCCCAAAACAAAAGACCGCCACCTAGTACGAACTCCCAAACCGAGTACCTTCAAACTCAAAGAAAAGGGGGAAAAACAAACAACGAAGAGGGGTCAGTCCTAAAGACTGGTGAGGGGGCTAACACACGCACACATACATATAAGTAGAGCATAGCATAATCAAATCGAAGAATGTTCATGAACTGGGGTTGGTTTTTCCATTCCAAATCATTTAAACCCGTGATACTACATATAGGAAGAAAGGTTTAGGCCGAAGGCCAAAATCCACCAAGTTTTAGAAATTAGAAGTCCAATCTCAATTCACAAACCATAACGGAAACGAAGGCTTACACAAAATGACTCCGCGAGTACGAGTCCAAACCCCTTACTCCATAGCAAAGCAAAGCAAAGACAAACACAAACCATAAATCAATCTAACCTTTCACCGTTTGGGGAAGAGAGCGGCCACTCTCAACCCCCGTGCTTACCTTATAATATAATGGTGGCATCGGGGGATCCTACCCGACACCTGACGGGTTATACCGCCGACATGTGAGACCCGATTTCCCCTCGACCTCCCGAGGATGAGCGGAACCTCACTTTGTGGAGCCGTGTTGATGAGAGAGCCCGGCGACCCCATGGCCCACCCGAGATCACATACCACTTCTCCGGGGCCCAAACTTACACGAAAATCACATAGATACGAAGCTTATCTCGCCACACACAAAAGTAAGGGAGCACTTAGATTACACAAGGCACGTTTCACGTTAAACGAATCCGAAAATTTAATACAACACACATAACACATTAATCAAACATAAAACAAGTTAAAATCAAGCAAAGACAAGTTATATCATAGCACATTACACATATAAACATGTATATAGCACATTAGGGTCAAGAACGGGGAGGGAATCAAACAAAACGAGCAAGAAAACAGGTACGAGGCCGAGGTATGACCGTACCCAGATCCAGGGCCGCAGATTTTTAACAAAGGGAAGATCCACGGCCATGCATCTCAGTCCAGAAACACCCCAGATTCTGCCCTGCAAATCCACGGCCGTGGGTCGATTTTTGTGTAAAAATCCACGACCCTGGATTTGCTCTAGCAACAAAATTAGAGATTTTGGCCCCTTCAACACCAAGAACTCCATCTAAACTCAACCCAACACATCATACAAGGATTATGCAACAAATATCCAAAGAATTATGCCCAGGTCATGCAAAAATCGAAGCTAAAGTGAGGGGAAAGGAGAAGATGCACACCAAGTTCATGTTCTTCCAATATCATGCAAGACCAACAAAATACCATGTAATGCAAGTTCAAGAAGACATGAAGGGAGATCATAAGAACATATTAGATGCATCAAATCAAAAGGAAACTCAAGGATTGCATAGATTCATCAAAAGGGGCATAAAACCTAACTATTCATCATATATGCCAATGAATGCTCAAATCATGGAGATATCTTGCAAGCTTAGAGTTAAAATGACCAAAAATGAACAAAGAGCACAAATAATAACTCACCTCTTGAATTTGAAGAGATTTGATGAAGTGCTGGGCTCAAATCTTGGAGAAATGGCTTGATCCCCTTTCTTCCTCTTCTCTTCTCCACAAAGCTGAACTTGGGGGCTCTTTTTCTCTTCATTTCTGGGGGTGGTTCGAGATTAGGGCTGAGGTAAGGGATAGATATGCAAGTTAGTGGATGGTGGGACCAAGAATGAGTTGAATTGGTCAGCAATTGTGGAAGTTATGACTTATTTGGTAAAATGTGGGAAATCTGTCAAAAGAGGCTCAAACCGGATGAAATTCGGATGATCAAACGGGCTTAGAAAAATGTGAATCTTGATTCCTTGGCTTCATTTCTTTGTTATGAGTCCAACGCATCTTCCAAAATTCGAATCCGAATTCCCAAGCTCAAGTTATGCCTCCCGGAACACAAGTTGCGCTAAAGCTCGTTAGGCCCTTATGTCCTTAACACAAAAACGGTTCCAAAACCGTATCAAACAAACACAAAAACAAGTAACGAGGACGTAAGAAAATTCACATAACATGTAATTCATGCAAGGCACGTAGTCACAAAAATCAGAAACGAAAACGAACACAAACGGAGCAAGAACGAAGCAAAGAGGCAAATATGAGCAAATAAGTCACATACGGTTTAATTAAAGGTCACGTAATTCAAATAAATCACATAAGGAATATAATTAACATACAATGCACGTAATTAAATAATTAAAAGCGCACGTAGCTATCTCATGAAGGCGTACCTGGAATGGCCGGACGAGGGGGATGTTACACCCTGCACTAGGACCCAGACCCGGTCATGAAATAGGAAGTCCAGGCTTGAATCCGAATCATAGCGAACGGGGAGACCACCTCACACTCTAGGCTAGGCGGATCTAACTCAACACACTCAGAGTGCGGAAGCAATTTAAACAATCATCAACAGATAGCGGAAGTAATTAGATCAATATATAAAACAAGTGACGGGTTCAACTAGCATAGATTCCTAGTCCCGAATATCAACATACATAACAGGTGACGGGTTCAACTAGTATAGATACCTAATCCGGAATATCAAATCATCATAACATAATAAAACAACATAAGTAACAACAGAGTATCTAATAAGATCCAAGTGTTAGCATACTAACCCCACACGGGTTTTAATCTAAGTAGAGCATAAAACATAATCTCCAACTGTGAAACATAAATACATAACATAAATAGAGTATGCAACAAATGCATCCTAACACCACTGGACTGACAAGTGTGACTTAGAAGGCTCACTTGCGCCTAGCTCAAGCCAAAAGAACCTACAACTAAAAGATAAAACGAGGGGTCAGTCAACTGACTGAGCAAGGGGGCTAACGCACACCCACAAACTAAATATATATAAAGCAAAGCACATAACAGAAGGGTGGACTCATGGATCGACATAAGGGTTTGCATACCAAACATTTGAAAACAAACTTATATTTTTACTTAGAAAGTATTTGCAGAAACCTTATTCTGATTGATGATTCTCATAACAGATCATAACATATGCTTGGGGAGTACGAGCTTCTAACCTTTACTCCTCATATCAGAACAAAATAGAAATACAGAATAAAATCCATCCTCTACTCGGGTGATGGAAGAGCCACGCGTTGGTCCCAACCATCCATAACAATCATACTCATAAGGGGTAGCTGTAGCACCCCGCAGGTGAGGCACCACATCCCCGCACTATAACCGCGATACGTGTAACGAAACAAAGACTCCGTACACGTACCGAGCTATAGTGAACGGGAGACAAAACAAAAATACCAGGCCTAAGCTAAGCAGGACCTAACCTTGTACAAAAGAAAAGATTCAAGACATGACAGCGGAAGCAATGCAAAAGCTAACTTTTAAAAACTTTCATACATCAATAAAAACTGTACGGGTTCAGCTACTCCAGGGAACTCGTCCTATCCTGTCCCGAATAACTATCATGTGACACCCCGATTTCTTGACCGTACAAGTATGCGCGTCACGCGAGTGAGTTTTGGAATTTAGGATTTAGTTAACTCGAATTCTTGTGAATTATATGATTTATAAATCCTCCTTTCGTGTGTTTGATTACGTGAGTTGTGTATTTATTTTTCCTGAAAATGATTTATGTGTCTAATTATTTCTCATTTTGAGAATTACATATTTAATTGTCCTTAATTGCAACTTTGTGTAATTCTTGAACTTAATTGGTAAGGACTAAATTTCCACATTCATATCTTTTTTGCTTGATTGCATTCATTTAAATTATCAAGGACCAAGTTGCAATTTCCCCTTTTCCTCCTCTCCTCATTCATGATATATCACATATACATATACATACATACACTTCTTCTTCATCTTTCATACACAAAACAAAGCAAGAACCCTTCCTTTCTCTTCTCTCCCTATTCCGATCCAACCAAGGAAGCAAGAGCCAAGGAATTCTTCCATCTTCACCAAGAATCAATCTCCATCTCTTCTTCTCTTCTTCTCTTCTTTTCCTACATTCCTCTTCTCATTCAAGGTAAGGGCATGTATATATATTGGTAAATCTTGGAGTATGTTAGGGTTTTGAGTTTCTTTGCATCCCATGAGATTATATGAATCATATATGATGATCTTAAGTTGGTTTTGTGCATCTTAATAATGAGTTTCATAAAGTTTGAAGCATGAATCATCATATTCAATTTAAGGGTTTCTTGATTGGTTTTGATTGGATTAAAGCATGAATTCTTGGTCTAATTGTTACCTAATGATGTATTTAAGATATAAGCATGTTGTTTGATGTTTTGGGTGCTTTTGGTTTAGATTTGAGGTGATTGGGTTGTTTGGTCTTTCCCTCCCGCGAGTTTACCCTATTCTGCTACGTTTTTCTTGCCCAGAAGGACTATCCGGGCGGGTAGTTTTTTGTACTGAAAAGTACCCGGGCGGGTACTTTAGTGCAGGAGGGTTTCTGCACTCTTTTTCCCCGGCCGAGTAGATTTTGAATTGTATTTTTCCCAGCTAGGTACTCCCTCATTCAAACTCCTTTTGAGCTGATTTTCAAACCGTTGGAAAACTTTTGAAGTCTAGAACAATCTCCAATTGGAATCACCTTATTATCCTTTCTAGTTTGTGAGGCATAATCAATTCTTTTTAGTGTCGCCACGTTACCGACAATCTGCTTTCGCGCAACTTCGGGTCTACGCCATTTTCACCTCGCTTTTAACCACAAATCGAGCCACATACCATTTTAAAGGCATATGTGTCTATTTTCATCTAACACAAACAAAACTCTATTTCATGAAATTATTATGTTTTATTTCATATTGAAACATGTCATGACAAGTTTCATCACTTCATAAAAATTCTTGTCGTGCGTCCTACTTGGTTCCATTGTTGAGTTGTGTCTCACAAGTACACCATGTTTGTAGCTCCCGGAACGGTGGGCCCCCACATCCCCAGTACTTAAACCCTAACCCACATATGAAATGGATTTCCATACATGAGCCCAAGTCTAAGCGAACGGGAACCTACACTCACACACTAAGCTAAGCGGGGCTAGAACTCAAACAGAGTGCCCAAAATAACCAAACACGAATGTGGAAGCAACAACATAAGGATCGAAAAGAGCTCTATACTAACATTTACATCATATGTAATGGCCTGACGGCCCAAAAATAGGTCAAGTATTTACATAATTCTCCGAATACATATTTAGGATTCAAAAACAATTTATAAAAGTAATCAAAATGCAACAGGTAAATATGTCGACTCGACCTAAACTCGAAAGTACGACACGACCGACGCACTTCCCCGCCTAGCTCGAGCAACCTACAACTAAAGTGTTAAAAGGAAGGGGTCAGTCAAAACTCGACTGAGTGAGGGGGCTCACGCACACCCACACCATAAATACATATAGAGCATAGCAAATAATCAAAAGGGATCGATCATGAACCGAGCTAGGGTTTTGGATACCAAATCATTTTTAAAACATACATAGAATATAAAGGAAATCCTAACTCGTTTCACATCCAGCAAAGCATAAAAGGAAAATAAACGTCCGGCGAGTACGGACCTCCTGAACTCCTCATACAAATCATAAATACATAAGAATTCATAAATTCATAACTCCTCAAGGCCTTGGTGATTGGGAATCAAACCCTCTCCACCCATATGGATTTTATATACATACGGGGTAGCTAACCCACGATATGCCTTCCCCGGTTATTCACCGAAGGCTCAAGGTAATAACGCCTTTTCAACCTCAAAGAGTCGTATGCCACCACCTCAAATGGGAATTGCACAGGCTTAACCCGATGGCCCTTGTCGTACCGGGCGTCCTTACCCACAATCCCTGGGCCCGGATTTATAAGAAACATACCAACAACCCATCTTTGAGGGTACAACTCGCTGAATCATGAAGGGAACATACAAGGGATTCAAAATCATAAGCTCATATACGCCCATACTTATACCATTTTCATAAATTCGTAAAGGGGATTCATAAAATCATAAACGTATCATAAGCATTCGTATTTAACCATACAATACATATATAGCCAAATGCGGGATGGGAAAACAATAACATAAAGGCCATAGGTCGCTTATCTACAAGAAAAGATTCTAACCCTCACCTTGAAATGGAAACGGAGTGAAAACCGAACAAAAGGGAGCAACCGAACACTTAAACCTCAGGCTCGTTAACTTCCTGAAGAGGCTCTGAAATAAAGAATGCAAGACTCGAGACTTAGACTCAAATATATACCACTTAGACGCTCAGAAATGCATATGTATGAAAAGAATGCATATGAAATGCAAGAATGCGTCATTTAGGTCATTTAAGTTCATAACTCATATAAAACGTATCAAATAAATTCATAAACAAAATTCATAAAATATAACAAATAATTTAAATCATAAAATCACATTTAGAACACACATTTCATACACAATAATTCATATAAAACCATAGGGCCATATTTAATTTAAAACCTCAAATTTAAATCACTTAAATTCATTTAATTTAAATATGTAACATAATATATCAAATGCATATTTCCACATTCTAGAAACTCCTCATGCTTTAAAGTCATTTATAATGCATGTAAAGTCCATGCAAATACACCATTAATCATCCCATGCATTTAAATCACGTAAGTAGCATGCACAAGTTCACAACACCATGCAAAGTTAGGAAAACAATTCAAAACACTCCAGCGGCACCTCATCTCCCCGCCCAGGGGAGATTTTCTTCATAAAAGTACCCTCCCGGGTACATTTGATGAAGAAACTTTCTGCAAAGCACGTACCCGGCCGGGTCCTTTCTTGGGAAAAATCTCCCCGGTCGGGGAGACAATTCAGTCGCGGAAAATGGCGAACATCACCCCTGTTCAGCCCTGCTTTCCAACCAAGCCACATACCAACTCAAAGAGACATGTAAAGCCAAGAAATTCAGCAGCAATTCAGCACAAACACTCCCCCCAAAACTGATCAAAACCGAACAGGAAAGAAAGGAAAGGAAAAGAGATCAAATTCATTCATATCTCAACTTGAAACCTTAAGAACATTAATGATAATTCACTCATGCCTCAACTACCACCAATGTCAAGTATATTCAACAATAAATGAAGCATAAATGATCCATACTCCAGCTCCAATTCAAGCCAAACACCAAAGAATGCGATGGAATTCAAAAATGGAATAAAAACCTGACTAGTCATGTCTTCAGCCAAAACTATATCAAACATGGATGAAACTCAGATTTTCTTGGATGAAAATGACCACTTAATCATGTACATATCAAACACAAGCTTACCCTTTGAAGATGGTGAAGGAAAATGAAGATTAGAGCTCAATTTCTTCAATGGGTGAATAGTGACAAGAATGGGTATTGCTGCTCCAAAAATTGGATTTCTCTCCCCTCTCTTGTGTATGGAATGAAATGGAATGAATATGGGGTGATAAAGGGTTGAGTTATTGAGATGTGGGTCCAGGTTTGAGGGCAATTGGCCAAGAATTGGGGGAGTTATGTGCAAATTAGTGAAAGGTGGCCATATGAGCACAAGTCAAAGTTACGGGCTCATATCGGGGTATCAAACGAGGTCGAAAAATTACAAGGCCTGTTCCATTGCACTCGAATCGTCGAAAGGAGTTCAGCGGAGGTAACCGAATTCAAATCGGAATTCCCGAGCTCAAGATATGCTACCCGGAACCCAAGGTGCTCTAAGTACACTTTAGCCCCCTTTAGGTCACCCAATGAGAACAACTCCCGAAAACCCGACATATAAACCCGGAAACACATAACGTATTCAAGTTCACGACTCACAAAACTCCAACATATTAAAATGACACAAGATTTTGTTCTCAAATCGAACACGAACGCATCTCATTTCAACAAATAGGCATACTATTCCAATAATAAAATTTAAATTCAAGAAATAATAAATAAAAATCAAAATAAAAAATTAACTAATATAAATAAAAAAAAATTATTAAAAAGGCTATTTTTCAATTAGGTCCAAAACTTTTAAAAAGTGTAAAATAAGTCCAATTCAAATTTTCAATTAAGTCCAAAAATAAATAAAATTGTACAATTAAGTCCATAACTCATATAAATCACATAATTTACGAAATTAGCTTGCTCGGGAATTAAATCCACATATCAGAAATTCATATCATAAATCACTTGAGGCAAATTTTGACATAAAATTCAAATATTTCATATAAGAATTTCAAATAATAAAATATAAATCAATTATATGCATCAATTAAATATGGAATTAAAATAATTTAAATTGTGCACATACGTCATACCTGTACGGTCGCGGTGTCGGGGTGTCACAATCCTTCCCCCCTTAAAGAGGACTTGTCCTCAAGTCCGACTCGAGTCCTCAAACAACTCTGGATATAATCTTCTCATTTTCTCTTCCGTTTCCCAAGTCGATTCCTCGGATTTCTGATCTCTCCAAAGTACCCTGACCAAAGGAATCCGCCAGTTTCTCAATTCTTGCATCTTCCGGTCCTGAATTGCAACCGGATGCTTTTCTATTGCTAAATCCGGCTCTAACTGAACCTCTTCAACTGGGAGAATTGTTGCCTCATCGGGATAATACTTTCGTAGTTGAGAGACGTGAAAAACGTTATGTATCCCGATCATACTCGGCAGTAAATCCAATCTATACGCCGTTTCTCCGATTCTTTCCAATATCTCAAACGGTCTCAGGTACCGCGGACTAAGCTTTCCACCATTACCTATACGAGTGAAACCCTTTCTAGGAGACGCCTTCAAAAAGACTCTATCTCCGACTTCAAACTCTAAGGGCCTTCTTCTATTATCGGCGTAGCTCTTTTGACGGGCCTGTACTGCTCTCATCCTTTGCCGAATCTTACGAACCTTTTCAATAGTAACGACAATCTTTTCCTTAGACTCGGTTCTCTCCAGCTTATTCTCTTCAGTCGAACTCCAATCCTCAATGTCCCAAAATAGAGGAGGCCTACACTTTCTTCCGTAAAGTGCCTCGTACGGAGCCATCTTAATCGAACCCTGATAGCTGTTGTTATAAGCAAATTCAACCAAGGGTAGGTGCTCGTCGCACTTATCTTGAAAGTCCAAAGCACATGCTCTGAGCATATCCTCTAAGTACTGAATTAGCCTTTCAGATTGGCCGTCTGTCTAAGGATGCGAAGCCGTGCTAAACTTGAGCCTGGTGCCCAAACACTTCTAAAGATTCTTGCAAAAGATCGAAGTAAACCGGGGATCCCGATCCGAAACAATACTAGTTGGAACTCCATATAACCTTACAATCTCCCGAACGTACTACTCGGCTAGCTTTGGAACTTTCTCAGACATCCGAACCTTAAGGAAATGGCCAGACTTAGTCAATCTGTCCACAATTACCCATATTCCATCAAAACCCTCCTTTAACTCTAGGCAAGCTGGACACAAAGTCCATAGTCACTTGCTCTCATTTCCACTCGGGAATAGAAAGTGGTTGGAGAGTTCCTCCCGGCTTCAGGTGCTCTGCCTTCACCTTTTGACACATTAGACATCGCTTCATAAAGTTCGCGACGTCCCTTTTCATGCCATTCCACCATAATTTCTCTTTCAGGTCCCGATACATCCTAGTACCTCCCGGATGACTCGAGTACCTCGAGTAATGTGCCTCCTCAAGTATAATCCTCTTGAGCTCTTCTGGGACACATATTCTCACTTCGAACCTTAACAAACCGAAATCATCAATCCCAAACTTAGAATTCGGATCATCTTTAGAACGAGCTACCAACTTCTGAATCTCGGCATCCGTAGCCTAAGCTTCTAACAACTGTTGTTTCAAATCCGGTATTATCGTGAGATTTGCCAACCAAGTTCCTGAAACCAAGATCTCTGAATCTGAACTTGAAGAACCCGCTTCCAAATTAGCCACATTCGCCTTTCTACTCAAGGCATCGGCGACCACGTTCGCTTTGCCCGGATGGTACTGAATGGTGCAATCGTAGTCCTCTAGTAACTCCATCCAACGCCTCTGTCTTACATTCAAATCTTTCTGAGAAAAGAGATACTTGAGGCTTTGGTGATCCGTAAACAGCTCGAAGGTTGCACCGTAGAGATAATGTTGCCACTTCATCAAAGCGAACACAACGACAGCTAATTCGAGATCGTGGGTAGGGTAATTCTTCTCATGCTCCTTCAAATTTCTTGAAGCATAAGCTACCACTCTACCGTGCTGCATCAAAACACAACCAAGACCCTCTTTCGAAGCATTTGTATATACTGCATAACCCTCGGTACCCTCGGGTAGGGTAAGAACCGGTGCTGAAGTTAACTTCACCTTCAAATTCTGAAAACTCGCCTCACACTTATCATCCCATTCGAATTTCACTTCTTTTTTAGTTAAGCAAGTCAACGGGGCGACGATTTTAGAGAAATCCTTAACAAATCTGCGGTAATAGCCGGCTAACACAAGAAAGCTTCTAATCTCTGAGGCATTTCTTGGTCCTTCCCAACGAAGCACGGACTCAATCTTAGATGGATCAACTTCAATTCCACTACCGAAAATTATATAACCCAAAAACATAACTCGGTCGATCCAGAATTCACACTTACTAAACTTTGCATACAACTTATGTTCCCTCAAAGTTTCCAAAACGATCCGTAGATGTTGGGCATGCTCTTCAGCCGAACTAGAATACACCAGAATGTCGTCTATAAGGATCACCACGAACTTGTCGAGAAAAGGCCTGAACACTCGGTGCATCATGTCCATAAATACGGCTGGAGCATTAGTTAATCCAAACGGCATGACAACGAATTCAAAGTGCCCATATCTTGTGTTCAAACCTGTCTTTGGAGTATCTTCCTCCCTAATCCGTTGCTGATAGTAACCTTGCCTCAAATCCAACTTGGAGTAGACTTTGGAACTTTGCAGAATATCGAATAACTCCTCGATGTGAGGCAAAGGATATTTGTAGCGCCCTATACACTACAACCCCGCACCGTAGCATCTCCCGAGTGGATGTGAGGCCTACCACCCGAGAAACACTCCGGCGAACGGACAGTGCTATACTATATCAGAGTATTAAACCATTGCAGCGGAAATTTTGATGATTTAAAACTTTTGAAACTATGATAGGGGTATAAACAAGCCAGTGATGGCATAGTATAGATGTCAAAGGTAGTGACCATGTAATGGCCGTAGTAGGTAATTACAAGCTCATAAGTATAACTTATTCTAAAGAACCTTGAACTATCATGCCAAACGAAAAGACATACTAGGCTTAAAGATACCTTCTAGTAAACGTCTATTGAACCTGAAACCATGATTTATAAAGAACGAGGGTTAGTCAAATTGACTAAGTGAGGGGGGTAGTTGGAACTACATATATACGTATAGGTATATTTGAAAAAGGTGTTTGACTATAAAAGTTGGAGTTTGAAACTGTTAATAAAATAATAGATTGATAGTATTATACCGGAAATCAATAAAATAATAATCAATACAAATATTTGGTTCATATTTATTTTGAGAAAAAGGGCAATAAGGGATTGGGTATCAGATTCTTGAAAATATGAATCGTACGACAATAAAGTATTAATGCCCTGCAAGTAGGCGTTCTCCATCCTTTACTCCTTAAACAGAAAAAAATCAGAAATAACAGAATCAATCCAGCCTTCTTCCTCCATGATCTATCGGGAGCAACTCCTCGAGATCCAGATACAGATAAAGGGAGGGACGTACGTTTCCCATCACTTAATGTGGAATAACTAACCTCCAATTAAACCAACATTAAGATCAGATTTGGCGGTAGGTATGGTAATAGATGATGGCCCTTGCCACCCGACTATTAGTTCTACCGTACCACCGGGCCCAATAGATACAGATACAGATCTTGCATTTTAAATATAGAATAGAGTTACATTATATCAATACTCACCAAAACGGACTTGAGTATGATATGTTTGTAACTTATACTTAAACAAGGATTTTGTTTGATATAATAGGATAATAGGCATCCATATATCAGATATTTCCCAGAAAGGGGATAATACTATAATTAGGGAAAATAAGACTGAATCTTTATTAGGATAAATAATAAAATATTTTATATGTAGACTCATGATCCCAGTTGAAAATATTTTAACCTCACCTGCTACGGTACAGAATCAAGTAAAGTATTCGGGGTTCAACTGTCCAGACCTAGTTCCTAAAAGTAGTGAACTACTACGGACTTAGAGAACTAAGTTCTTTCTATACTAATGTGGTACATGAATGAGCACAATTAAAGCAAGTTGTAACAAGGAGTAACTGTAAATGTATAGGAAATTTGGCAATCTAGAATTGAAATATTATTGTAAAACATACTGATACCGAAGTCATACAACCGAATTAACCAAGAAATTCTTATTCAAATCATGAATCCAAGTTAAGGTTTATTTTTAATAAAAGTGAACCCGATTTTGAAAACGTTATTTAATCCTCGATTTTAAAATTGTTAGATAAAAGTCTTTTCTTAAAAAAAAAATAAAATTGTATTTTATATTAATTCTTGAAATTACTGCATGATATTATTAGTCAAAGTTCATATTTAAAGTCAAAAGTCAAAGTTACTATTGAAAAACGGTCACTATTTAACCTTAGGGGATTAAATATTTTTTAAACACAAAATCAAACACACACTTACACACACTAGCACACGGTACACACACCTACTTCAAGAACATGTTCTTAAGTCTATTTGAATATTCATAGGACATATTAGGTATATTAGATCATGTGCATATTCATAACATAAGATTTCAAGCATAATACAGCAAAATATATAAACATTCCAAGAAAAATAATTCATAATTAAATTCTCTAAACATGCATTTGTTCTAACATTCAAGAACATGATTATGAATATTCAAACACATATTTAAATAAATTCATATAATAAACATGTATTTCTTAATTTAAATTTCCTAACTCTATTTCATGAAAATAAATTCCTAAAGCATAATTCTCTAACATAATTTAAAACATATAAAATATAAATTAAATTGCATAATTTAAATATATAATAAAGCATGAATTAAAGCATAAATTAAAGCACAAAAACTAAACTTTTGTCTCTTGAATGAGGGGCTTGGCGTGATGTTTAGGGAGAGGGAGATGAGTGATTTTTGTGTGTTGATTTGTGAGTTATAAATGATGTTTGGGAGGGGTATTTATAGGTAGTTATGAGGGGCTTTTGTGCAATTCCTAAGAGTTTAAGGGAGATGTGGATACTTCATATCCTAGACATTTGCTTGGTAGCTATGGAGGAAATGTGGTTGTCTTATAATTTAAACATATGCTTGGTAATTAGTTAGGAAATGTGGAGAAAATATACCCATTTATTTAAACTTTCTAGAAGGTCTATAAAAATAAATATAAAATGGTATAAAATTTATCCAAGAGTCGAGAGGTGAAACCTTGAAGTAGTAAATTAATGAAAGAACGAGTGAAAAATAAGCTTCGTCATGATTATAAATGTGGAATATTTAGAGTTTCCGTTTACAAATCATGAACGTTAAAGATGATGAAAATTATGAGAAAATTATATAAACGAAGCTATGATGAAGTTTAAAGGTTGGAAAAATTATCATATTTTAGAGAAAAATTCAAGAAACGTTTTAAGTAAAATTTCGAATATTGAATGAAAGCTTAATTGTTTTAATAAAATGACAATTTTTAAAAAGGAAAATATTTATAAAATATGCTATGGGTGGAATCGAGTTTTGGTAAATGTATGAAAATTCATAAAATAATTCAAGGGTCGTTTTGACTATAATATTGAATATCCAAAAGTAGATGAGTAAAGAGTTATTTACGATCGAACTATAAGCTAGGGTTTTGCCGGTTTTTTATGCTACTAGAGTTAGGATGGGAATCATCGTTCACGGAGAGTGTCAAGATCCTCGAAATAATGTGAGAATTCTTTTGGTCACAATATTGGGTGGTAAAAGTACTTCGGGGAATGTAGGAAAATTCTAGGGCTGTAGGGGTATTTTCATAATTTCTAACCTAAAATCGTAGGAATAGGTTTTGAAATATATGAAGGGGTTTTAGGTGCTGGAAAGGGATGTATACTAGAGTTCTAAGATTCTTATGAGAAAAGTTTCAAGATACATGCTCGATAAAGGAAATAATTAAATTACGAACTTTTAATTAAAACTATAGCACATAAGTCACATAAGAAGGCAATGCATGAAAGAATAAATAAGGATCGAGATTGTAAACGCTTCTTGAATAACCCTTTACTTACCTCTCCCGACTCGGCCCAGGTTAGGGCTGTTACAATATTTGTTCTTCACGGTCAACCGATTCAGCTCACGGTAATCTATACACATTTGTAGCATTCCATCTTTCTTCTTTACAAACAGAACGGGAGCACCCCACGGAGAAATGCTCGGACGAATGTACCCGCAAGCTAGAAGCTCATCAAGCTGCGCCTTTAACTCCTTTAACTCTGTAGGAGCCATTCTGTAGGGAGTCTTCGAAAAAGGCTCTGCTCCGGGATAAAGGTCGATTACAAACTCGATGTCCCTATCGGTTGGCAAAGAACCCAATGTCTCAGGGAATACATCAATGTACTCTCGTACGACCTCCGTCTCCTCAAGTTTGGCATGATCCTTCGGTCTATTCAAAAGATAGGCCACGAAACCTATCGCACCGTCCCGGACCAGTTTACTCGCCTCAACGAAAGAAATTAACGGGCTTGACTTCACCTTCTCGCCCTTAAACACCACTGAACCAAAAGAAACTTTCTTATCCCGACAATCCATCTGAGCCCCATGTTCAGAAAACCAATCCATTTCGAGGATTACATCATTCCTCTTCATTGGCATTTCAATCAAATCGGTGAGGAAAACCCTGTCTTCAAAACTCACTAGACAACCCCGATCATTCCTGCAAGTTACAAGACTACCACCAAGAGGCGAACTAACCACATAATCATGCGCACAGAGGGTAACAGGCAAGCACAATGAAGATGCAAGATCCCAAGAAATAAAGGAATGAGATGCCCCGGGATCGAACAATGCATGTAATGTGATTCCATGAATGCTTACGGTACCTTCAATCACGGCATTAGGATCAAGATCTGCAGCTTCCTCTTCTTCAACCCCAAGGGCATAAGCTCTAGACTGAATCTCGGCCCTCTGATTGTTCCCCGCTGCATGTCCTGGCTTTTTGTTCAGGCATTGATTAAGCATGTGATCCGGTGAGCCACAACCGTAGCATCTCTTGTGATGTTTAAAATAATTTTCAAAGAGATGATTACCCTTGCAATATTTGCATTGGACTTGAGGCGGTGCTGGTAATGCTAGAGGTTGAGCTTTTTGTCCTGTCGGCTTGAATTGCTTGTTTTGAGGCTTTGTCGGTGCAAAAGCTTGGTAGGCCGGCCTCTTTCCATGTTTGTTCTAACCTCCCAAGCTAGAACCCTGTACGGTATGAGAAGTCCTCCTCCTCCTAGCTACCACTCGATCCTCTACCTTTAAAGACTTCTCGGTGACTAATGCCCAAGTGTCAGAATCAACCGCTTCTAGTGCATCCTTCATATCTTCTCTTAAACCTCGAAAGAACTTCAAAGCCTTGTGGCGGTCATTGTTGGCAATGTTGGGAACGTACGTTGACAAACGGTCGAACTCATCAATGTATTCGGTGACCGTCTTCTCACCTTGTTTCAAGTCCATGAACTCTTGGAGTCTTTGATCCCTAGCGACGATTGGAATGCACTTGTTACGAAACTCTCGAGTGAATGTCTCCCAATTATTCTCGTCACCGGCGGCATCCAAACGGGCTCGGATGCTAGTCCACCAACTGTAAGCCTGGCCTTGCACCATTGTGAGGGTGCACCTTGCCTTCTCAACTGATTCACACGGTATCAACTCCCAAATTCTCTGTATTTGGATTAGCTACTCCTCGGCTTGAATATCATTCCCTCCTTCAAACTTGGGGGGATTCTGATTCCTAAACTCCCGTAGAATGTGAGTGACTTGCCCTCCTTCTTGATTGATAACCGGAGGTGTATTCTGGCGATACTGAGTATCCAAATATGCACATAATCTTGCCATAAATCCCTCAGGTTCCATGTTGTTCTCGGGTTGTGGGGAATGATCCCGGTGATCTCTACGGCCCCGGAGACGTATCACGGTGATGATCTCTTCTCGGAGGCATCCTACAAAATCCAAAGAATTCCAATAGACATGCTTGCGGTTAGTACATGATCATGTGCACAATTCGTAGAAATTCAAGTAAATGAGGCACATAAATGCACATAACCACATTATCCTAATCCGAACAACCTAGACAAACCCAACACTAGAGCTCCGGTATTACAACCGAGAGCTCTGATACCACTTCAAGATGTAGCGTCAGGAACTGTGGGCCACCACATCCCCCGCACTTAAACCCGAACCCACATATGAAATGGATTTCTATACATCAACCCAAGTCTAAGCGAATGGGAACCTACACTCACACACTAGGCTAAACGGGGCTAGAACTCAAACAGAGCGCGCAAAATAACCAAATAAGAATGCAGAAGCAACAACAAAAGGATTGAAAAGAGCTCTATACTAACATTTACATCATATGCAATGGCCTGACGGCCCAAAAATAGGTCAAGTATTTACATAATTCTCCGAATACATATTTAGGATTCAAAAACAATTCATAAAACTAATCAAAATGCAACAGGTAAATATGTTGACTCAACCTAAACTCGAAAGTACGACACGACCGACGCACTTCCCTGCCTAGCTCGAGCAACCTTCAACTAAAGTGTTAAAAGGAAGGGGTTAGTCAAAACTCGACTGAGTGAGGGGGCTAATGCACACCCACACCATAAATACATATAGAGTATAGCAAATAATCAAAAGGGATCGATCATGAATCGAGCTAAGGTTTTGCATACCAAATCATTTTTAAAACATACATATAATACAAAGAAAATCCTAACTCATTTCACAACCACCAAAGCATAAAAGGAAACATAAACGTCCGGCGAGTACGGACCTCCTCAACTCCTCATACAAATCATAAATACATAAGAATTCATAAATTCATAACTCCTCAATGCCTTGGTGATCGGGAATCAAACCCTCTCCACCCATATGGATTCTATATACATACGGGGTAGCTAACCCACGATATGCCTTCCCCGATTATTCACCGAGGGCTCAAGGTAATAGCGCCTTCTCAACCTCCAAGAGTCGCAAGCCACCAACTCAAATGGGAAGTGCACAGGCTTAACCCGACGGCCCTTGTCGTACCGGGCGTCCTTACCCACAATCCTTGGGCCCAGATTCATAAGAAACATACCAACAACCCATCTTTCAGGGCACAACTCGTTGAATCATAAAGGAAACATACAAGGGAAGTTGGAAAACATGAATCAGAAAGCAGCGGAATTTAAAAAATTTTCCCAACAAAAGGATCTTGGACTCGCAATTGTGTATCCAAATTCGTAGAGATAGAAAACTTACTTTTCTTTTATTCTTTCTTGAAGCGTTTCAAGCCACCCAAGAACGCTCTTCTCGCGGCTTGATCCCCTCTCCTTGGTAAAGCTCGAATCTTCAAACTTCTAACTTGAAGTATCTAGAGAAAGTCCACCAACTTGATCACAATCTAACTAGTAAAGATGTTAGTTCTCTAGTTAGTGTTTAGGCTTAACCTAGGGTTTTATTTAATCTTGGAGAAAGGAAGGTGTTCAACACATGAACCAAAAGAATTGCCAATTCCCTCTAAGGGGAGCTCGAGGTCCCCTATTTATAAGCAAGGGAGTGCCGAAATTCCTAGTCCTTAATGGGGTAGGATTTTGGTCTCTCTCTCTCTCCTATTACTTGATCATCAAGTAATTTTGACTTTGACTTTGAATTCTAATTCAAATCAACTTTCAAGAGAGCTAAAAATACCCAAGCTATTTTTGGATAATTTTATACTTTATTTATTTAAAATGAATAACTTATTTTATCTAATTAATTAATTCATAATTAATTAACTAGATTATTTTTCTCCAAAATTAGACTTTCTTTTTAATTCCAAATTAAACCAAAGTCTATTAAATAATTAACTAATTAATTATTTAACATTTTATTAAACAATCACGTGTGGCACACGTGTCATAATGACACGTTTCCAGTCACGTGACCCACACGTGTGGAACCCTCTAGGCCCAATTAACTCGTTTAATCATTTTCAAGCCTCAACTCATGTAACCAAGTTGTTGTGTGAGACCCTCTAGGTTCTCAATTCAATTAGCAGTGACCCTAATTAATTAATTCACTAATTAATTAATCAGTCCACAGATTAAACGACCATAGTCTAGCAACAGGTGTTTAACCCCTAGCTGAATTGGAATGTTCGGATTCGACAGAACCTTTAAGTCATTGATTCATGTGAGATACAATCCTCCTACTTACTATCTCTCAACCAAGATCTAGGGCAAGGGAATAATCAGAACCCTAATAATCCGGTCTTAAACCTAAGTGCATTTCATATCCATTTGATCTCAATCCAAGAAACTCTTTTCTTGATGTCTTGATCTACTGCCTTGGCCAAGGACTCCATATGGCATATGAATGACTTACACAATAAGAGATAACCTTGCAAATGCAAGTGTAGGTCCTTTCTTGATTCTCATTCACTTTCATGAATCACTTGTGCAGCCCAAGCATAAGCCTTGAATCAGTTGTCTAAGGCGACACCCTTTAAAGCTTATACCTAAGACTACAAAGTTAACTCATAAAGTGACAAGGAACCTCAAGTCTAAGGATCAATTAATCACATCAATGACTCGTGAGATATTTCCTAATCTGGAAGTTTCCATTTCCTGAAATAGAAACTTCCTTTCCCATTTAGGAATGTTCTCATACGGGGCACCTCAGTGAACTTACTTATTAAAGTAAGCACCCTCATGTATCACGCAGGTATAAACTATAGACTTTGCACCTCCATGAAACAAGGTGGTCCTTCTTAAAGGCGTGATCCCACAAGCAAGCCTTAGAGGAGTCAGGTTGACACTCCCACTGTCTGTAGGACTCATCGGCTTGGAGTATTTTACTAATCATGACTTATGTGATATAGGGCTCGTTTCATGAACCATTTCACCTAAATGGTAGAGTCCTAAAGTCATCAGGATTAGGGGAGTTCTTATACATGCGCAGATAAAGTAAACGCATACCAAACAAGAGCATATAAAGAAGTGTTACCTCAATTCGTTATTTCATTCAAAGATTGTCTGCGTTTACAATAAGGAAAAGCACAAAGCGGATATACAATCGGCTTTCTAGGGCACTATTCCTAACAAGGGATTCAAAATCATAAGCTCATATACACCCATACTTATACCACTTTCATAAATTCGTCAAGGGGATTCATAAAATCATAAACGTATCATAAGCAATTGTATTTAACCATATAATACATATATAGCCACATGCGGGACAGGAAACCAATAACATAAAGGCCATAGGTCGCTTATCTACAAGAAAAGATCCTAACCCTCACCTTGAAGTGGAAACGGATGGAAAACCGAACAAAAGGGAGCAACCGAACACCTAAAGCTCAGGCTCGTTAACTTCCTGAAGAGGCTCTGAAACAAAGAACGTAAGACCCGAGAATTAGACTCAAATATATACCACTTAGACGCTCGGATATGCATATGTATGAAATGAATGCATATGAAATGTAAGAATGCATCATTTAGGTCATTGAAGTTCATAACTCATATAAAATGTATCAAATAAATTCATAAACGAAATTCATAAAATATAACAAATAATATAAATCATAAAATCACATTTAGATCACACATTTCATACACAAGAATTCATATAAAACAATAGTGCCATATTTAATTTAAAACCTCAAATTTAAATCACTTAAATTCATTTAATTTAAATATGTAACATAATATATCAAATGCATATATGCACATTCCAGCAACTCCTTAAACCTTAAAGTCATTTATAATGCATGTAAAGTTCATGGAAATACAACATTAATCATCCCATGCATTTAAATCACTTAAGTAGCACGCACAGGTTCACAATACCAGGCCCACTACACACTACGAAGCCAGTGAAGGAAGCCGGTTCAATCATTGAGGAGTTCAATAACTTTTAATAGGAAAAGCGAATTGAGATTACTAATGACGGATGGAGGTTGAGGATAGACTGATCTACTCCCACTCTTCACCTCTTGGCTTAGTAAGATATTTCTCTTAGTCTACTATAAGCCTCCTTTGCCCAAACTCTTAGAGTATGACTTCGACTATTCTTCCTATTACAACTTAAAAGTACAATAAAATAAGCGGGGCCAAGACCATTTCGAAGACAAGAGAAAAGAAGAGTAAAAGGGAGCGAAATTCGAAGGTGACCTTCAAAAGTCTTGTTCAGGTCTTCCTTGGGCTTTTTTACGGACCGAAATGGGATGCCCTGCTAATTGGAAGTGAAAAGAATTCAACTTGGCTTCAAGCCGGGCTAGTCCTTTCTTTTAGGAAGAATCTTCCCATAGCATAGTCTTGAAACGAAGCCCTTCGAACCTTTTTGCCCTTTCAAATAAAAAAAGCTTTTCGGTGGCTGACTTCTTTGTTCCACCCTTCCGTAACCCTATCTTTGATTTCAGACAGGGCTATAGGTTGATGAGGAAGAAGAGAATTCTATAACCAGCTCTACTATCTTCATCTTCTGATCGTGACTAAAAAGAAGGATCCCTACCGTTCGTTTCCGGAGGTAGCCCAGGCGGTCGTACTACTTCATTCTTAGTGTCCTGACCAGATACCCCACCAATAATGAGCTAAGAGCCATAGCAAGAGATATAGCGTTGCCTTCCGGCTGAGTGAGCTCATAAACTGGCGAATCAATTCATTTGAAAGATAAAGTGGGGTCTAGCTGATTTCCGAGTTGACCAATGATAGATATGTACCATGCAAAGTTAGGAAAACAATTCGAAACACTCCAGTTGCACCTCATCTCCCCGCCCAGGGGAGATTTTCTTCATAAAAGTACCCTCCCGGGTACATTTGATGAAGAAACTTTCCGCAAAGCACGTACCCGGCCGGGTCCTTTCTTGGGAAAAATCTCCCCGGTCGGGGAGACAATTCAGTCACGGAAAATGGCGAAAATCACCCCTGTTCAGCCCTGCTTTCCAACCAAGCCACATACCAACTCAAAGAGACATGTAAAGGCAATAAATTCAGCTGCAATTCAGCACAAACACTCCCCCAAAACTGATCAAAACCGAATAGGAAAGAAAGGAAATGAAACGAGATCAAATTCATACATATCTCAACTTGAAACCTTAAGAACATTAATGATAATTCACTCATGCCTCAACTACCACCAATGTCAGGTATATTCAACAATAAATAAAGCATAAATGATCCATACTCCAGCTCCAATTCAAGCCAAACACCAAAGAATGTGATGGAATTCAAAAATGGAATAAAAACCTAATTATTGAAGTCTTGAGACAAAACTATATCAAACATGGATGAAAGTCAGATTTTCTTGGATGCAAATGACCACTTAATCATGTACATATCAAATACAAGCTTACCCTTTGAAGATGGTGAAGTAAAATGAAAATTAGAGCTCAATTTCTTCAATGTGTGAATAGTGACGGGAATGGGTATTGCTGCTCCAAAAATCTGATTTCTCTCCCTTATCTTGTGTATGGAACGAAATTTAAGGAATATGGGGTGATACAGGGTTGATTTAGTGAGATGTGAGTCCAGGTTTGAGGGTAATTGGCCAAGAATTGAGGGACTTATGTGCAAATTAGTGAAAGGTGGCCATATGAGCGCGAGTCAAAGTTACGGGCTGATTTCGGGGAATCAAACGAGGTCAAAAAATTACAAGGGCTGTTCCATTGCACTCGAATCATCAAAACAAGTTCAGGGGAGGTGATGGAATTCGAATCCGAATTCCCGAGCTCAAGATATGCTACCCGGAACCCAAGGTGCGCTAAGTACACTTTAGCCCCCTTTAGGTCACCCAACGAAAACAACTCCCGAAAACTCGCCATATAAACCCGAAAACACATAACGAGCACATATTCAAGTTCATGACTCACAAAACTCCAACATATTAAAATGACACGAAATTTCGATCTCAAATCGAACACGAACGCATCTCATTTCAACAAATATGCATATTATTCCAATAATAAAATTTAAATTCAAGAAATAATAAATAAAAATAAAAATAAAAATTTAATAAATTAAAATTAAAAAAAATATTATTAAAAAGGTTGTTTTTCAAATAGGTCCAAAACTTTTAAAAAGTGACAAATAAGTCCAATTCAAAATTTCAATTAAGTCCAAAAATAAATAAAATCGTACAATTAAGTCCTTAACTCATATAAATCAAATAATTTACGAAATTAGCTTGCTCGGGAATTAAATCCACATATCAGAAATTCATATCATAAATCACTTGAGGTAAATTTTGACATAAAATTCAAATATTTCATATAAATTCAAATAGTACATATAAGAATTTCAAATAATAAAATATAAATCAATTATATGCATCAATTAAATATGAAATTAAAATAATTTAAATTGCGCACATACGTCATACCTGTACGGTCGCGGAGTCGGGGTGTCACAATGTTTCCTTTCTTGTTTGGTGTTCTCCTCGGTGGAGACTTTCAAGCCTTGTGATCCTTCTCCTGTTTCTTTCTTACACTTGGAGGTGAGGGTTTTTCTTTATAAACGACCTATGACCTTGCATGAAGTAAAAGTATGCCAAATGGTTTTCATACTAAAGTTAACCTTATCTTTTATACCGGCTAGGTACCAAAAATGTTTTATAACTTGTGTAAGTGTTAACCATGAGCCTGTTTTGCGAGATCCTGTCTGTGCCCCCGGCTCCCCTAGCGCTGGATTAGCCGGAGTGGTTCTTGTTCATGTTCCTATTCCTGGGGCCCAAGAGCTTGTGTATTGAGTGAACCGGGGAGGTATTAGGCCGACGGTGACCTCTTACATGAGTCCCATCCTATTGGACTACCCGGATACCCACCAGGAGGTGGGAGATGGGGCTCCGATCTGAGGGAGTCATGAACCCAAAGATCACCCTGATGCACGGATGTGGAGGTTAGCTACCGGCCAAATTGCACCCGGAGAAAGGAGATTAATTTGTACTTATTTTTCCCGCCTGATAATTAATAATAACTCCTGTTTCCTGCTTGTTTCCTGATTACCTACTTGTACTTGTCATTTAATAAGTGAAAAGAGGAGTCCAGGATGGATTAAATACCCGTTCTCTCCGAGTCCCCCTAAAATGTTAAGCATAGATATTCGTAACCTCATGTATGTCTCAGTCCCTGTTCAGCACCGGAGCTCGTGGATCGTAAAGGTAAAGTGTGCATCAACAGAAGCGTATGGATATCGACACATGTATATTCTATCCCATTTACGTGACTTGCATGCCCTGACATAATTCCACCCGTATGTATTAATTTGCTCCTGATTCCTCGCTCCTGTTTATTTAATACTAAAACGTATAGTGGAATTATGCCTGCCTGATTGCCTGATTATATATACATATATATATATATATATATATATATATATATATATATATATGCGTGTGTACCCCCTTCACTCAGTCAGTTGGCTAACCCCTCCCTCCCCTTGTTTTTAGTTCTGTCTTGCAGGTTCAGTCTTCATTAGGCGGGAGTCAGTTGAGGTCTTGTTTGAGTCTTGGTCCTGTACACACTTTGCATTGTACAACATTCCTTTCCTGCTCTGATGGGGCCTTGTAGGCCACATTATATTTATTTATCACTTTCTTGAACTCGGGATAGGATTCTAGGGCCCTAGTTGAACCAGTTTTTATATTAATGTATTTGTATGTGATTGGGGACAGGTTAGGACAGGTCTCCTGATTTAGTTGAACCCGTATTTACATTCATGTTTGAGTTGTGTTCTTATTGTTATCTTAATTGTCTTGCTTCCGCATTTTTGTTCTATCGATTTGTTGGTCTAGGGTCTAGTCCCGCCTAACACAGGGTTGCTTTTGTTCTGTCTCCGTTCGCTGTGAGTTTGGTTCATGTACGGACTCTCCATTTCATAGGTGGGCTGGACTCATAGTGCGGGGGATGCGGGGCCCTCCGTGTCGGTTGTCACATCTTAAGCTGGTATCAGAGCTCCAGATTGTAAAATCGGAGTTCTCGCGTCTTGTCGGTCGAGTCTAGGTCGTACGACTTAGGAACTACCTGTCAACTTGTGCATTGCATTGATCTTGAACATGAAATCGCATTCCCTTTTGAATTTTGTTGAACTACGTGTTGCATTTTGCATCGAATCCGTGGCTTTCGTGTTGAATAAGTAACATGAGCATGCCCTAATCGCATGCATTTACTCTTGAAATGAGTTATAACTTATAGGTTATGAAGATAATATCAAACCACAACCAATTTCTACGATGACAACGGTTTATTTCAAGCTCCTTCTTAGGCATGGAAGATAAGAAGAATGCTCCGGGGAAGTATATATGGAACTCGAGACTTGTGGCCCGTCTTAAAGGGGGCTATGGTTCAAAGGTTAAACTCTGGGATGGAATGTTCGAATTTGGGTGGATTGACAAGTTCTACCGCAGTAGAGGGATACTTGATGGGATAATGGTTGATTCGTGTGATGTTTGTGACTTAGAAGATCGACAAATATGCCTCTGCTACACAGGTGTCTTAGTCGGATTCAACGGGATTATTAAACTCAAGGAAGAAACAAAGGGAAAGCCTTACAAGTGTTTGAATCCGAGGTTTAGATCAACAAATAGGCGAGGGTCTTCGAAGAAACCCAAGGCAAAATAGACACGTGGCGTGCCAAGCAATAAGGCTCGCTTAAGTGAATTGATGAGATCGTGTAGTTGAAAGTGTTGGAAAACACGAATCAGAAAGCAGCGGAATTTAAAAAATTTTCCAACAAAAGGATCTTGGACTCGCAATCGTGTAACCAAATTCGTAGAGATAGAAAACTTACTTTTCTTTTATTCTTTCTTGAAGCGTTTCAAGCCACCCAAGAACGCTCCCTCGAAAGTCTCTTTCTACTTCAGAATCCATTGTCGGGATAGCAATCCACACCAACCTAGATTTAATTCATGTTAGAGATGTTCTTAACAATATAACATAAAGAAAGAAACATGAAACGAGAAAAGCAGGATTGAAACTCCCTTCGAAAACAGTTTTGCGAAAGTAGAAAACTGCCAGTCACAAAACCCTCGTGAAAAAATTCATCCTTCAGGATATGGACGAACGGTTTTCGCCATCTTCTTTGGTTCGATTTTTTCATTCGCTTCACGTCGGGTTCAGAATCGTTTCATCATCCCTTTTGATCGTTTTGCTTAATCCCCACTTTTGGTAAAGCTCGAATCTTCAAAAACTTCTAACTTGAAGTCTCTAGAGATAGTCCACCAACTTGGCTACAATCTAACTAGTAAGGATGCTAGTTCTCTAGTTAGTGTTTAGGCTTAACCTAGGGTTTTATTTTATCTTGGAGAAAGGAAGGTGTTCAACACATGAACCAAGAATTGTCTATTAGCTCTAAAGGGGAGCATGAGCTCCCCTATATATAAGAAAGGGGAGGGACGAAATTCCTAGTCCTTAATGGGCTAGGATTTTGGTCTCTCTCTCTCCTATTACTTGATCATCAAGTAATTTTGACTTTGACTTTGAATTCTAATTCAAATCAACTTTCAAGAGAGCTAAAAATATCCAAACTATTTTTGGATAATTTTATACTTTATTTATTTAAAATAAATAACTTATTTTATCTAATTAATTAATTCATAATTAATTAACTAGATTATTTTTCTCCAAAATAAGACTTTCTTTTTAATTCAAAATTAAACCAAAGTCTATTAAATAATTAATCACATTAATTATTTAATACATAAATAAATATACACATATATTTATACACGTGTCACTCACGTGAGCCACACGTGTGGTTTCACACGTGTGGAACCCTCTTGGCTTGATTAACTCGTTTAATCATTTTAAAGCCTCAACTCATGTAACCAAGTTGTTGTGTGTGACCCTCTAGGTTCTCAATTCAATTAGCAGTGACCCTAATTAATTAATTCACTAATTAATTAATCAGTCCACAGATTAAACGACCATAGTCTAGCAACAGGTGTTTAACCCCTAGCTGAATTGGAATGTTCGGATTCGATAGAACCTTTAAGTCATTGATTCATGTGAGATACAATCCTCCTACTTACTATCTCTCAACCAAGATCTAGGGCAAGGGAATAATCAGAACCCTAATAATCCGGTCTTAAAGCTAAGTGCATTTCATATCCATTTGATCTCAATCCAAGAAACCCTTTTCTTGATGTCTTGATCTACTGCCTTGGCCAAGGACTCCATATGGCATATGAATGACTTACACAATAAGAGATCACCTTGCAAATGCAAGTGTAGGTCCTTTCTTGATTCTCATTCACTTTCATGAGTCACTTGTGCGGCCCCAGCATAAGCCTTGAATCAGTTGTCTAAGGCGACACTCTTTAAAGCTTATACCTAAGACTACAGAGTTAACTCATAAAGTGACAAGGAACCTCAAGTCTAAGGATCAATTAATCACATCAATGACTCGTGAGATATTTCCTAATCTGGAAGTTTCCATTTCCTGAAATAGAAACTTCCTTTCCCATTTAGGAATGTTCTCACACGGGGCACCTCAGTGAACTTACTTATTAAAGTAAGCACCCTCATGTATCACGCACGTATCAACTATACACGTTGCACCTCCATGAAACAAGGTGGTCCTTCTTAAGGGCGTGATCCCACAAGCAAGCCTTAGAGGAGTCAGGTTGACACTCCCACTGTCTGTAGGACTCATCGGCTTGGAGTATTTTACTAATCATGACTTATGTGATATAGGGCTTGTTTCATGAACCATTTCACCTAAATGGTAGAGTCCTAAAGTCATCAGGATTAGGGGAGTTCTCATACATGCGCACGTAATGGAAACACACAAAACACGTATTGGCATATAAAGAAGTGTTTGCCTATAATCAATCGTATATTATTCAAAGATTGTCTGTGATACAAGAAAAGTCCCAAAGCAGATTACGTCGAATCGGCTTTCTAGGGCACTATTCCTAACAATCTCCCACTTGCCCGTAAAAGCCATTTAGGTATTCTAAGTCCCATCTTCTCAACATGCACTTTGAGAGCCTATTGACTTTGGGCGTTTCCAAAGTGGATCTGCTATATTCTCTGCTGATGTGACCCTCTTGTTTACACATCTCTTAGGAAACAGCTTTTCCTTATAAAGTGATTCGTAATCACGTGTTCAGTCTCTTGGTGAGGTCTTGGTTCTCTTACTTGAGCAACCATCCTTTTTATCATACAATATGATCAAGGAGTTGTTTTCATGCTAGGAACTTCATCTAACAAGTTAGATGGAGTTTCTTACCCAAACACTTAACTTAGTGTTATATAATACGACTAAGTTCTCAACTACGATAGTTGAGTTTTGCAATGTCCGTCCTTGGAACCCCTTTCCAACACATTGCATTACCATTCTGGTAGAAGTTGTATCCTTTCAATGATTTCATAATCATCTATGTTTGATGAACGGTTACATCAAATATCTTTCTAACAATAAGATCTGTTGGGCTCTGTAAACTAATACATATCCTCATTTCTTCTCAAGTACTCTGAGGACATCCTTTACAGAGATCTAATGACCTTCTCTGAGGTCATTTTAGATTCGGCCTACTACGCTTAGTGTTGCGCCATATCTAATTTAGTACGTAACTTTTCATACATTATGCACCCTTTCACTTAAAGGGATTTTGGACATTCTAACTTTCTCAAAGTTATCTTAGGACACATACTCTTCAAAACAGATGTTCCATTGTCCATACTGAACTCCTTTTAGTACCGTGGTTATGTACTCATTTTGTGATAATCCTTTTATTCTCTTAGATCTATCTTCTATAGATCTGAATGTCGAGAATATAGGATAATCACTAAGATCTTTCATGTCAAATTGTTTCTTAAACAAGAATTGGTAACTTTCACGTTGTCCTTGACATTCCTAATGAGAAGGATGTCGTTTTCTAAAGAACCAAAAATTGACTCTTACATCACTAACTTTCATATGTACACTTTTAAGACTTATTCGACTTCCATCTGTACCAAACGATTTGACTATCCTATGGAATCGAATTGTCTAACTCCTAGAAGCCTTTATCAATCCACAGATTGACTTTGGGGATTTGCATACCTTATGCATACTCCTACTGAATATGAGATTTATAGAAATACCTTATTTCAATCTCTTTCAATCTCATATTGAATAAGATAGTTCTCATATTCATTTATCATATCTCATAGTCAGAATATGAGGATATGGTAAACACAATCCAAATGGACTTTTGCATTTCAACCATCAAGAAGGTTGTAATGCTTTCCATTTACTCGAAGCTCTAGGAGCTTGATCCTATCAGGTGGATCAACCAAGGTCAAAACTTGGTTTAAGTATATGGAATCCATATTGGATTTCAAGGCTTGCTTACACTACTCAGATTCCAAATCTGACAGTGTCTCCTCTTCAAGTAATTCCTTGGATATCTAGGAACGCGTTCTAAACGCATCTTAAGAGAAGGGTTTCACACG
Source organism: Lantana camara (assembly GCA_037501455.1). NCBI lineage: Eukaryota > Viridiplantae > Streptophyta > Magnoliopsida > Lamiales > Verbenaceae > Lantana > Lantana camara. The sequence goes on from CM074856.1 coordinate 88,218,051, forward strand.
TGTACATACTCTAAAATTTGGCTAAGTTTTATCAGATGGACTCGTTTCTTCTATATGAGGCATGGATATTTTCCTCAAATTTCTTTGAGGTCTGCTTGCTTGCCTTTCTTCTTCTATAGGAACGATTCCTTAAGAAAGATACATTCCTTTGAGACAAACAACCTTTGTGCAAGGGAATCGCAAAACTGATATCCAATATCGTTGTATAAACTTGAACTCGTTTCAAGCTTGTCTCCCACTATCCTCTTCACTTAAGAGGATTCCACTAAATTCTTGGACAAGAATAATTAGGGAATTTAGTGTGCCACATTGTATAGTGCATCTAAAGGACTGATTTTGGAAGGTGCAAAATTCAAAAATCTCTAACTGCATATTCTGGGAGTTTATTCCTAGAATGATTATAAGTCAGTAAAGTTTGCTATGGAATGGACCATATCCTATAAGGTTTCATTCCCTCATTCGGAAACACTAAGGTGTTCTCGAATTAGTTTACTGAGAGATAATCCTATTATTTCTAAGATGACTAAGGAATTAGTTGATAAGATATTGGCTATCTCGATCATATCGATTTGCCTATAACTTATGACTACTTCGGTTCCTAACCTCCTTTTGAAATTCTAAGAATTTCATATAAGTTTCGAATTTGTACTTCAATAAGTATATTCATTCATAATGATTAAACCGATGATTGTATCTAGTGCTTACATTAAGCATCTTACACTCATCAGCATGGATCGAAATCCACTATAATTTTGGAACGTTCCATGTTTCACCTAAACAATGTTCCGGGAACGTTTTCCCTTTGAGATAGGATTCACAGGAAGTCAACTCTATAGGTTCATTTTCATAGAATGATCCTAAGGTGTCTGACTTGTTAATCCTTTTATATCTCAACGTTCCAAAGTAATTCGAAGCTTTGTCATCTCACTTACTTTTGTTATCTCGTTGTATGTTCAGAACATTAGTGCCTTGAGTCTTTGCACAACGGATTATGCATAATTGACTCAAAACTAGTGAATTCTATTCCTAGTAGTATTACTAAACGAGGTAACATTTCAGAGTACTCATACTCTTCGCAGTTCCCTTTCAAAGTCCTTATTTGCTACCATAGAAGCAAACGTCCTATTTGATCTCCAGTGTCTTTTGGGCGTACCCCTTACATGCCCCTCCATTGGGCTCTTAAGGGTTTCTTCTTCTTTAGGCCTTCAAGCCTTTAACTTAGGGAGTTTTAGAAGAAGAATTAACCATCTCAACCTTTTATTCCTTCTTAAGGATGCTCTCAACCATTATCAACTTAAATGATTAACTATGCTACATTAGCATCATTCTAGTTGAGCATAAAGGGTTTGAATGATAGTCGAAGCAATGTAAGCAATCAGTGCATTGAGAACTCTTTTCTCAATTGATGATCGAGACCATAAGATCTTCAAATAAGATCTTTAGACCTTGTTCGTGTGCACTTGTTTCCTCATTTGGAATATTGAATAATTCCATAATGTTATACCTTGTAACATTTTTATGAGGTGGTTCAATTGCTTTTAAGTGGTTTGGAAAAAATCCATTCACCTCAGATTGCTTCTCTTTTGGCCCGGGTCGACTTTTCACAATTAAAAACTTCGCCCTTTAGAGAACGCCTTTCTCTAGTCGGATTCTAAAATGAATTTTAGGATCCGAAGCCATCTAGAGTTAGTCAGGACTTAGTCAACTTATTTGACTTAAGGATGGATACGAATGGGTTTGCATTTCATATTGTAGAGAATCACAGAACTACAATCTAAATGCTAAGCAGAGAAAATGTGGGCATGCTGAATTATAACGATATACAAAAGATAAGGTCTTTAATCTAATGTAGCTCCCACTGTTTTTCAAAGATCTATAATTCCCAAAGATCTAAGAGGAACACGTTTCCCAGCGGGTACTAAGATCCTAAGCATTTTACCTCGAACCCACGACTCGCGGACATTCTAAGTAAAATCCTAGGTAGGTACAACTTACCAATTCTAACACCTTTAGAACTCTTAGTAATTGTTTTTGCATCACCCATCTTTCAATTTGGACCCACGACTCGTGCGACATCCATATTTACTTAGGCGTTAAGCTAGACCCATCAATCATAAGATCATGATCAAAACTTAGTTCGAACGACCTACGACTCGCGGACATCGCCCTTGCCAAAATTAACCACGAAATATTGATCATTTAAAATGATCAATTAGGTAACTAAGAACTAATAAGCTCCACTAGCTATCCCACGACTCGCGGACAATAACTAGCTTTACTTACTAAATTTAAAACCTATTGATGGAATGCTAGGAATTTAATTCAAAATTTGCATCTCGAATTAAATACCTATTATTCGAAATGAGCTTAATATTTAATGGGAATTTTCAAATCAACCGAAGAGTTGTTCGGTTCGACCTCACCAACATATATGTTATCCAATTTAATTAGTCTTAATTAATGCAAGTACAACTTAAATGCATTTCAAACAAGCACATAAACAGATAACATGTCCTAGCATGATACTAACATGTAATGATCATGGGTTCTACCTATCTTATGCGTGATATGTGGGAGCCACTCCACAATCACAAGTTCTAACATACATGCCACATAAACAGTTTAAATCACATAAGGGAAAGCGGTAACAAAATACGAGCCCTATCTCTATTACATTTAACAATTGAGATTCCCCTCCCTAACATTTTGAGGGGTCTTCACTTATGGCCTCCTTGTTACTTGAATGTGGTCCATCTTACTCCATGGGTGCATTGTCTCCAAAATGAAAATAAAACCTCACCACCTATCTCTACTCTCAAATTACAATAAAAAGAAAAAGACATAAAGTAATAAGGCTCAATCTTCATATTGGCCTTAGACAATTACACGGGGCATACCCCGGCCTCAAAAACAGTAATATGGAAAGCCACATAATAAATCACATAACAGTACGCACATAAGTGAGGCTCCAACCTCAATTGAAAAACGCAACTATAGGGCTCCAACCCCAATTTAAACCATCCATGTGCATAAATTAAAACCATACATAGATCTAAACCCATGATCACCTAACATGCTTTAGCGAGAATTTAAATTTAGCCAATAAATTAAAATTCTCGTTTCAAGTCCTAATGACTTAAAACACGACTTGATGCGAGTCTTATTTATAAAAGTTTTCAATAAATCCCAAATTACCAAAACAAATAAAATTCCAATTAATTTCTGAAAATTAATAATTTTACCAAAGATTGTATTTTCCCAAAATATAAACCGTTTCAATTTCTCAAAAATCCCAATTTTAAGTTTTACTCAAAAATTAAAAATAAATATTCAAAAATAAAATTTTTAAAATTAAAATAAAAATTGGGACTGGATTGCACGAAACACGAAAAAGCCAGATCACGAAAACGGGGCCCGTACGCGAAAAAAGGGTCACGCCAGTTGCAAGCGCGCGCGACAGGCGCGCACTGTGTGCGGGCGGGCTGGGCGATGCTGCGCGAAGCCCGCTCGCGCGACTCCTTCGCGTACGGGGTTTCGCGTGTTCGTCGTATTCCATATTTTCGTTTCGTGTTTTCGTTCAAAAGCAAAACCAATCCAAGAAATCCAAAAACAGTTTATACAGTTTCAAATCTAAAATAGTTTTCAAAAATTAAATTTTGCAAAAACCAATTTTCAGAAACTTTCAGGAAAAAATACAGTTTCGTAATTCAGGCTTTCTAAAACAATTACAAATACTCAATCGCATCAAGCCTAAGAATTTCTACCAAATTCAGAATAATTGAGACGAATCAGAAACACGATTAACGAGGTGGCTCTGATACCACTTGTTGGAAAACACGAATCAGAAAGCAGCGGAATTTAAAAAATTTTCCAACAAAAGGATCTTGGACTCACAATCGTGTAACCAAATTCGTAGACATAGAAAACTTACTTTTCTTTTATTCTTTCTTGAAGCGTTTCAAGCCACCCAAGAACTCTCTTCTCGCGGCTTGACAACCCGTCCCTCGAAAGTCTCTTTCTACTTCAGAATCCATTGTCGGGATAGCAATCCACACCAACCTAGATTCAATTCATGTTAGAGATGTTCTTAACAATATAACATAAAGAAAGAAACATGAAACGAGAAAAGCAGGATTGAAACTCCCTTCGAAAACAGTTTTGCGAAAGTAGAAAACTGCCAGTCACAAAACCCTCGTGAAAAAATTCATCCTTCAGGATATGGACGAACGGTTTTCGCCATCTTCTTTGGTTCGATTTTTTCATTCGCTTCACGTCGGGTTCAGAATCGTTTCATCATCCCTTTTGATCGTTTTGCTTAATCCCCACTTTTGGTAAAGCTCGAATCTTCAAAAACTTCTAACTTGAAGTCTCTAGAGATAGTCCACCAACTTGGCTACAATCTAACTAGTAAGGATGCTAGTTCTCTAGTTAGTGTTTAGGCTTAACCTAGGGTTTTATTTTATCTTGGAGAAAGGAAGGTGTTCAACACATGAACCAAGAATTGTCTATTAGCTCTAAAGGGGAGCATGAGCTCCCCTATATATAAGAAAGGGGAGGGACGAAATTCCTAGTCCTTAATGGGCTAGGATTTTGGTCTCTCTCTCTCCTATTACTTGATCATCAAGTAATTTTGACTTTGACTTTGAATTCTAATTCAAATCAACTTTCAAGAGAGCTAAAAATATCCAAACTATTTTTGGATAATTTTATACTTTATTTATTTAAAATAAATAACTTATTTTATCTAATTAATTAATTCATAATTAATTAACTAGATTATTTTTCTCCAAAATAAGACTTTCTTTTTAATTCAAAATTAAACCAAAGTCTATTAAATAATTAATCACATTAATTATTTAATACATAAATAAATATACACATATATTTATACACGTGTCACTCACGTGAGCCACACGTGTGGTTTCACACGTGTGGAACCCTCTTGGCTTGATTAACTCGTTTAATCATTTTAAAGCATCAACTCATGTAACCAAGTTGTTGTGTGTGACCCTCTAGGTTCTCAATTCAATTAGCAGTGACCCTAATTAATTAATTCACTAATTAATTAATCAGTCCACAGATTAAACGACCATAGTCTAGCAACAGGTGTTTAACCCCTAGCTGAATTGGAATGTTCGGATTCGACAGAACCTTTAAGTCATTGATTCATGTGAGATACAATCCTCCTACTTACTATCTCTCAACCAAGATCTAGGGCAAGGGAATAATCAGAACCCTAATAATCCGGTCTTAAAGCTAAGTGCATTTCATATCCATTTGATCTCAATCCAAGAAACCCTTTTCTTGATGTCTTGATCTACTGCCTTGGCCAAGGACTCCATATGGCATATGAATGACTTACACAATAAGAGATCACCTTGCAAATGCAAGTGTAGGTCCTTTCTTGATTCTCATTCACTTTCATGAGTCACTTGTGCAGCCCCAGCATAAGCCTTGAATCAATTGTCTAAGGCGACACCCTTTAAAGCTTATACCTAAGACTACAGAGTTAACTCATAAAGTGACAAGGAACCTCAAGTCTAAGGATCAATTAATCACATCAATGACTCGTGAGATATTTCCTAATCTGGAAGTTTCCATTTCCTGAAATAGAAACTTCCTTTCCCATTTAGGAATGTTCTCACACGGGGCACCTCAGTGAACTTACTTATTAAAGTAAGCACCCTCATGTATCACGCACGTATCAACTATACACTTTGCACCTCCATGAAACAAGGTGGTCCTTCTTAAGGGCGTGATCCCACAAGCAAGCCTTAGAGGAGTCAGGTTGACACTCCCACTGTCTGTAGGACTCATCGGCTTGGAGTATTTTACTAATCATGACTTATGTGATATAGGGCTCGTTTCATGAACCATTTCACCTAAATGGTAGAGTCCTAAAGTCATCAGGATTAGGGGAGTTCTCATACATGCGCACGTAATGGAAACACACAAAACACGTATTGGCATATAAAGAAGTGTTTGCCTATAATCAATCGTATATTATTCAAAGATTGTCTGTGATACAAGAAAAGTCCCAAAGCAGATAATGTCGAATCGGCTTTCTAGGGCACTATTCCTAACAGAAAGGAGAGAAAAGGGAGACTTAGGAAATATTATAGCTCGGGATGTAGACCAATAGAAAGGAAATAAGGGGAACTAGAGATAATTCGAATTAGGATATTTCAAGTTACCAGTAAGAGAAAAGTTGGATTGAAGGAGTCAAAGAGAATCAATCAACGTGGTGAATATAAATCCATGGAAGGTGACAATGCTAAGGATAGGATTTGAGCTCATCTTCCAAATCCAAGCTGAATTGTCGTGTTGTAAGGTCAAACTGGAGATATAGAGTAACAAATGGAAACGATAAGGATAGGCAAAGCATCCGCAGAAGGAAATTTTGTGTTTAAGTCATTGAACGACGGGTTGTTCAACCCATTTGAGCTCATAAAAGAAGAAGGCAAGGGAACTTTGATCAAAATGATGGTTAGAAGTGGGATTCGGGACCACATTAGGGATCAATCTTGGAAGAGAATGGGGACAACATTTGGAGATTGACTCTCTAGAAGAAGTTAAGAAGCCGACTTCATGGGTGTAAAAGAGTTGGGTGCAAGAATTCACAACCCCAGACCGTGGAGAGATGTACGTTGATGTAAGAAGATTTATGGCGATTCGAAGATCGTGGGAGAAAAAAGAAATGATCGACATGTTCAAAGCAAGCCCTGTGATTAAAGAAATAAGAGGCAACTTGTCAATTAAAGCTTATCACTACGGTGACAGGTTCAATGCATTCATCGCACGTGCATCATACCTCACATTAAATTAATTAAATTCCCTTAATTATATGTATGTGTGCATCTCTACTTGTTGTGATTCTCTAATGTGATTCTCTAATGTGTTGCATTTGCATCATAATCCGACATGCATTGTTTAGTGTTCACTTGATAGGAAATTTTCTCCGCTTCGCCATCAAGTGATACTTCAACCGAGCCGTTACCGAGTCAAGGTAAGATGAATTTTAAGTTGTAGAGCTTGGAGAATGAAAGAAAAGGGAATTCAAAGGCTCAGAAAAAGTAGAGATGGAGTTTGGAACGTAAGAAGTGAGTTGCTATCCCTACGGATCACTCCAAAGTGAATGTAAGTAGGATTACCAGGTATGTGGCTTTTGTAGAACCTTTTCGAGGAGGAAGCTAAGTTGAAGTGGTCGCAAGTATTCGATCCAAGAAGCAATAGAACGAGTCCAAGGAATTGGGATAGAAGCTTTTAAGGGGGAGATCATAACCGGGAGGTGATTTAAATACTTGGTTGGGCACGAACGGATCATTTCTAGAAGCGAGAATGGAAATGCAAGAGTCAACAAGTAACGGGAATTATATGAAAGTGACAAGGGAGAAATTAGGAGAGTTTGGTACCTGATGAACTTCAAGGTCGAGTTGGGTAAATACTCCATGAGTGATATTGGAAGAGACATGTACTTCGAAAGATAAAGATGTGGAATCAAGAAGTGGTTGGGAATTGAATCGATAAGACAAGATAGGCGATGATCAATGATGATTTCGGTTATGGAATCGATGTCGTTGGTATCCTATTACCAGACATGTACAAACCTAATCTCCTAAGGTTGAAAGAGTCGTTGTTGCACCCCGCACGTGAGGCACCACATCCCCTGCACTAAGGCTCAACACGAGTAACGAAATAGTAAATCCGCACCCGTATCAAACCCTAGCGAACGGGAGACAAACATAAAAACCTTCCTAAGCTAGGCGGAACTAGACCCTGCAATGATAACCAAATCATAATATATAATGCATGGCAAAGCCCAAGTACAAACATACAAACCATAAAAGGAATTTGGGCTCTTCAGGCCTCTTTCAAAACATAACAAAACCCAGTAAAAGCAATTCAATAACGATTACATGAATATTCAAGTCCAAGATACTACAGAATCGAATCAAACATAAATCCAATACATGAATGAGTGCAGGGACTCTCCTAACCTAACTCGACCCACTTAAAGACTCCAAACACCTCTGCCTAGCTCAAAACTCCAAAGCCAAACCTGCACACTAAAGTGTTGGGGAGGGAGAGGGTCAGTCTCTAGAAGACTGAGTGAGCAGGAGCGATATATATATATAAAAACATGCACATGCAAGCCATAAATTCCGAACAAGGTTTTATTTGAAATTAGTTCCCAAAAGGGCAAGAGAATGATTAATCAATGCTCAGATTTTATGACTACTCATATTAATTCATTACATTCATAAATCATACATAAACATAAGGCTCGGCGAGTGAGCGTGCACAATCTCCAACCAAACTCCGACCGTGTACGACAAATATCATTAATAAGTTGATTAGGTGTTCATGCGATATATCATAATACATGCAGACCATAAATCATATCATAAATATATTCGTTTGGGCAATCCGTGTCCCGGCTTTCCCGCACGGTGCATAATCATATCATAACATATACATAAGCATAAGCATAAATCATAACCAACCTTCTTCCTCCGGGTGGTGGACGGGCTTGCAAGACCCGGCCACCGGTTCATACATAGGCTAATGGGGGTACATGAATCCCCCAAAGGCACTCAGCTCCCATTCCCCGCTAAACCTCCTAGCGAGGGCCGGTATCACCGTATATAAGGTGGGACTAGTACAAGGGATCACCGTCGGCCCTTGCCTCCCCGGATAGCCACTTGCACTAAGTCCCTGGGCCCGTGAACATATCATATTTGCATAATCTCGCCAAAACATTTGCTTTCATACTTAGGATACATAATATAAGAAAACATACCTTACCGTGCAACTCGGCATATGTTATACACGTACCTCTCCATGTCATCCTAATCCGTAGCTAGCATGAAGACACACGGTTTGGAGCATAGCCTCGTTGCAAAACCATTTTTAAGCTTATATACGCTCATACATATAATTCAGAAGAATTTACTCGATAACTTCATTTGAAAACCATATATATATAATCATAAGGTTTTGGCCAAAGCTTTTCACATAAGGGTTGTAGGGTTTGTTACATAGCTAAAACAAAACCACCCTCACCTGAACCGTGACGAAACAAGGAACGAGTTACCAAGTGCCCGAAGGATCAAGATCTCTCCACCCTGGAGAAAAACTGTACAAAGACAACACGACGTGTTCGTGAGACTCAAGACTCTAAATGAACCATATATGACGCACGGCAATGCTCAAGCATGATATGAAGGCATAAAGATGATATTATGTCATGAAAGTGTTCATGTGCCCTGTTAAGGCATTTATATCATATAATCAAGTCATTCACTCATTCATTCATTTTCATTCAATTCACCAATTCATATCTCCAATCAATTTAATTCAAGAATTCAAATAGGAGCATAGAACATGTTCAAGCTCTCCCAACATGCTACTACACACTTCATATTACATAATATAGCATATTTCCAAGGTTTGACAACAAGAAGAAATCATATGATATACAAAATGTGTTACGCGATTCATAAACGACATATAACACACATAAACGGCATTAAGCAAAAGCATGCCTATAACTCATCCAAATTCCATGAAATTAAACCACAATACTCTCAAAATATAGCAAAACAAGTTCATAGTTCATCACAAAAGGAGATCAAGTCATTAAGGAGGTGAAACAAATCAAAAACCGAAAAGGAAGCAACAAGGACTGCGCAAGGGAAGGGACACGGGGGTGTCACCCTCCTTAGCCAAACTGAGCCACGACCGTGGCTCAGTACAGAGCTGCCCAGAAGGTGTGACACGCCCGTGTCTCACACTTATGTGTAAATGAGACACGGGGGTGTCACGGTACAGAACTAAACCACACACAAAGTTTTACCGGCAAAACTGAACGCATACCAAATCAATCCAAAAGCATACCAAATCAACTCCAAATGCTATGAAACTTAATATAAAACATAGTTGGCATGTTAGGAACATTTTTAATTTAAAGTGTAAAGGCTAAATCACACGTTAAGATCATCTAAATCATGCAGCAAAACTGGGTCGCCAAAATCGCACATAAAAGCCCTATTGTTTCAATCAGCCATGATCAAGTACTTAGGGGTTGAATTTGGATCTGAAACCTTGGGGAATGCATGCTAACATACTAAACAACTAATATACATCATATATATGCAAAATGGCACAATTTAAAGCACATTAGGGTGACCAACAACCACACAATTGCAACAGCAACAATTCTGTCAAAGATCATGCATAAGAACAGGCCATGTCTTTCGGTTTTGAGGCTTCAAATGGAACCAAACACTTAAAACATGAATGTTAACATATAGAACAATGAGTGTACATAATATCCATGCAATTTCACATGAAAAGAAGATCATTTGGTCAAGCAACAAAGCAAAATGAACAGCAGCACTCCGGAAAACAGGGGAAGCAGTTTGATCAACAAGTTTGGAGCTCCATATCTCATAATTTCATCAAAGGGTCAAGAGATAAAATCCTCCTAATATCATATACTATCAGTTAGGAAAGAAATAGGTCAAGAAACAAGCTCATATGATCATGTATAAGCAAGGAAATCAGCCACACAAGCAAATAGGTCACAAGAGCAAAAATCCCTAAAAGTTCATACCAAACTCATCACCCAAACCCTAATCAAATCTGATCCAAAACATGATGTAAGTAGATGAAATCAAGCATAATAGAGTAGATAAGACATAAATATTCATACCTTGAAGATTAGAAAAAGAAGGGAGGTGATTTGAGCTCCAAAATCACAAGAATGGCCAAGGGTTTTCTTCTCCTTTTCTCTCTTCCTCTCTCGATCAGCAGCAGCAGCTATGGGAGATGTTTGGTTCGGTTTTTCAGAGTTAAAGGGGTAGGATAAAGGCTTAACCCAAGGTACAAAAGTCATGGTTAAGGTATGGTTAGGTTAGGTTAAGTAAAAAGGGTCCCACCATGAAGACTAGTCAACATAAGGAGCTCTTCTTGCACGAGTTGTCCGTTACGGTTGGATTTCGAAGGTCTTAATGATTTCAAAAAGGTATGAGGCTTGTTCCATTGTCTCCGAATCATCGATACGAAGGCAACGGAGGTGTCGGAATTCGAATCCGAATTCCCAAGCTCAAGATATCACGTACGGAACCAAGGGTGCGCTAATTGCTCGTTAGCCCCCGATTTGGTTCCACAATCAAAAAATAAATTCGTTAACGCGTCAAATGAATCCGAAAACATAAACCGAGCATATAGGCATGTTCATAACACACATATTTATGACATACTACATTTCCATACCATTCCGATATCATTACATATATGAACGAAGTACAAATAGAACACTCATGCGCATGAACGAATTCATATTCTTATAAATGAACTACTAAAACTTAAATTCCATATTAATTAAATTAAAACCAACTAATAACAGGTTGAAATTAATTAACGAAATTACCGAAATAGTTAAGGTAACACGAAACCTTAATTAAGAAATTAAACACTAAATATCAAAGTAAAATAAAATGAATTAATTAAAATAACCATAGTCTATAGTTTAAATCAAATATAAACACTTATAAACAATTAATCATATACTTAAATAATTAATTTGCACAATTTATAAACAAATACGTCACATTATTATTACTGAAAAACTGGGGCGTTACAGTCGTATATGGGGTAACGTGTCTCATGCCTTGGAGATGATGGAATCGTGAAAGAATCTTTTTTTTATTTTTAGAATTGGTAAGGACGTTATTGGGTAAGAAAACCTGATCTAATTATCATATTCTATAAGGGACAAAGTGAGAGTCAATTCAACCGAGCATTGGAAATGGAATAACTAGGAGAGATCACAAGCATCCGAGAAAGGTTGCGTATAATTCATGATGAATATTGAGTTGATTGGATTAATGTCAAGTGCACACTCAAGATTCAGAACTTCGGATCGTGGTGTTTAGAAATGATAAGAGGAAAGGTTGTGGAAGGGAGACTGGGTGGCCATTGAAGTATTGGAGATCGGGGATTTCAATGCATCGCACCTTGGGTAGAGGAATCTCTAACAACGAATCAAGTGTTGAATCGGAGCACAAAAATGGAAGATTCCCAAACAACGGTGAAAGGTACATCAAACATCCATGGCATATACATATATACAACTTTAGTTCGAATAATTTTATAATGCTAAGTGCTCTGATTGCTTGTTGTAGTAACTGCTTTTGTATGATTGATACTCGATGTGTTTGATTTCTCCTACTTGCTTCTTGTGTGGGTGTTGTGTGATTGTTTATTTAATTGTTGTTCTGAGAGCTTGAGAGTTTCTCTTTCTTTGTGTTTGAGAGACGGGGTTTTCTTGTTGTTTGTTCGAGAGACGGGGTTCTCACGTTGTTTGTTCGAGATGGGGGTTTCTCCCTCTTTGTTACACTACCTCCTTTGTCTGCTAGGATTTCGAGTGTTTAGCTTTCGGTGAGTCAAGGGTCGCGACTTAACAACAATTGAAGACCCCTTGTTGCTTGAAGACCTTTTCCGAACTAATTCCTGACGGGGAGTTGCTAACCTGCATGGGATGAAAACGGGAGAGCTTCTTAAGAGCCCAAAACTCGAGGCAGTGGACCTGGGGACCAGGTCCTCTTAAGGGGCAGAGGTTGTGGCACCCCGATTTCTCAACCATACAAGTACGTGCGTCACCCGAGTGAGTTTTGGGATTTAGGATTTATTTAACTCAAATTCTTGTGAATTATATGATTTATAAATCCTCCTTTCGTGTGTTTGAATACATGAGTTGTGTATTTATTTTTCCCGAACATGATTTATGTAACTAATTATTTTTCATTTTGAGAATTACATATTTAATTGTCCTTAATTGCAACTTTGTGCAATTCTTGAACTTAATTGGTAAGGACTAAATTACCACATTCATATCTTTTATACTTGATTGCATTCATTTAAATTATCAAGGACCAAGTTGCAATTTCCCCTTTTCCTCCTCTCCTTATTCACGATATATCACATATACATATACATACATACACTTCTTCTTCATCTTTCATACACAAAACAAAGTAAGAGCCCTTCCTTTCTCTTCTCTCCCAATTCCGATCCAAACAAGGAAGCAAGAGCCAAGGGATTCTTCCATCTTCACCAAGAATCAATCTCCTTCTCTTCTTCTCTTCTTTTCCTCCATTCCTCTTCTCATTCAAGGTAAGGGCATGTATATATATTGGTAAATCTTGGAGTATGTTAGGGTTTTGAGGTTCTTTGCATCCCATGAGATTATATGAATCATATATGATGATCTTGAGTTGGTTTTGTGCATCTTAATCATGAGTTTCATAAAGTTTGAAGCATGAATGATCATATTCAATTTAAGGTCTTGATTGGTTTTGATTGGATTAGAGCATGAATTCTCGGACTAATTGTTACCTAATGATGTATTTAAGATATAAGCATGTTGTTTGATGTTTTGGGTGCTTTTGGTTGAGGTTTGAGGTGATTGGGTTGTTTGGTCTTTCCCTCCTGCTAGTTTGCCCTGTTCCGCTACGTTTTTCTTGCCCAGAAGGACTATCCGGGTGGGTAGTTTTCTGTACTGAAAAGTACCCGGGCGGGTACTTTAGTGCAGGAGGGTTTCTGCACTCTTTTTCCCCGGCTGGGTAGATTTTGACTTGTATTTTTCCCAGCTGGGTACTCCCTCATCCGAGCTCCTTTTGACCTGATTTTTGAACCGTTAGAAAACTTTTGAAGTCTACAACAATCTTCAATTGGAATCACCTTATTATCCTTTCTAGTTTGTGAGATATAATCAATTCTTTTTTGTGTCGCCACGTTACCAACAATCTGCTTTCGCCCAACTTCGGGTCTACTCCATTTTCTCCTCGCTCTTAACCACAAGTCGAGCCACATACCATTTTAAAGGAATATGTGTCTATTTTCATCTAAAACAAACAAAACTCTATCTCAACTTCTAGAACCCAAGATATTCCCATTTTCCTACAGCTTGTGCATCCCCGAAAACTGTCAGCTTTTCCTCAACTTTGCCAAAACCGTTCTTCTTTCTTTCCTTTCACCCCTTTGGCCCCCGTATGTGACTTATATGAATTATATGCTTACTTAATTGGTATTTACGCTCTTAAACTTCATTGTTTGAACTCTTTCTTTATGTATGAATTGAATTCGTTTGAGTAATTGAGCCTATGAACACGATCACATCATTCCATGAAATTCTTATGTTTTATTTCATATTGAAACATGTCATGACAAGTTTCATCATTTCATAAACATTCTTGCCGTGCGTCCTACTTGGTTCCATTATTGAGTCGTGTCTCACAAGTACACCATGTTTCCTTTCTTGTTTAGTGTTCTCCTCGGTGGAGACTTTCAAGCCTTGTGGTCCTTCTCCTGCTTCTTTCTTACACTTGGAGGTGAGGGTTTTTCTTTATAAACGACTTATGACCTTGCCTGAAGTAAAAGTATGCCAAATGGTTTTCATACTAAAGTTAACCATATCTTTTATACCGGTTAGGTACCGGAAATGTTTTATAACTTGTCTAAGTGTTAACCATGCCCCTAGCTCTTCTAGCGCTGGATGAGCCGAAGTGGTTCCTGTTCCTATTCCTGGGGCCCAGGGGCTTGTGTATTAAGTGAACCGGGGAGGTATTGGGCCGACGGTGACCTCTTACACGAGTCCCATCCAGTTGGACTACCCGGATACCCACCAGGAGGTTTGGTGGGAGATGGGGCTCCGATCTGAGGGAGTCATGAACCCAAAGATCACCCTGATGCGCGGATGTGGAGGTTAGCTAAGTACCTAAGTAGAAGAGAATCCAGCATCTCTCGTGCACAAAACTCAGAAAGAATCCAACATCTTTCTATCACATAAATATAAAGAATCCTCCATCTCCCTTGCACGTAAATAGAGAGAAACAATTCTCCCTCTCACTTAAATAGAGAGACGGTAACATCTCTCTTGCACATAAGTACAATCAATTAACACCCATAAAAGCATACGTCACAGTAGCATAATTAACAATTACAACAATCAAATATATCACAGTGGACAAGTATAACATTTAATAACAAGAATTAATCAAATAAAGGATGCTTGTATGCTCGTGCCATGGATTCTTAGTGTACCGTTCACCGCGGTGCTGGTAATCTTGATCATAAAGTTGAGATGATGTCATGGAAACTGATTAAATCATTGATGGGGTAACCCTGTATTTAAAACACTAACGTTGGTGCATGAGGGTTAGATGTGCAAATGAAATGCAACAGTTAAGTCACATAAGTGCATCAATTAAATGTAATTAAGAGAACACTGATGAAATGTTGCACAATCATAGTCATAACGCGCACATAGTGACATAACTCGGTGCAATTCATACTGAGATAGCAAAATTTGATGCCAAACAGATGCAATGTGCATATATTCCTATGCCGTACGACCTAAACCGACGCGACATGACTCAAGAGCACCGGTTTTGAACCTGGTAGCTCTGATACCACTTTAGATGTAGCACCCCGCACTCTAACCCAACACGTGTAATGTAGCACCCCTACACGTGGAGAGCTTAAGATGTAGCACCCCTACATGTGGAGATGCCACACCCCCGCACTATAGGTCAATCCAAATACAAAACGGGTAACCCGTACATGAACTAACCTATAGCGAACGGGTGACAAATAAAAGAACAAGCTAGCTAGGCGGGAGTAGACCCTCAAATAAAATAAATCCAATACATGAACTCAAAAGCGGAACACTATGCTAATACATGGAACGAAACACTATGCTAGACTCAGCTGGATAAAAGATACGACCCGACTCCCGCCTAGCACGCCACGAACGAAACCTGAAAGATGGATGCGTCAGTCTGTAAAGACCGAGTGAGGGGTATAAATATAAATAAACACAAGTAGCATGCAAGTTATAACCTCGGGTAAGGTTTGGTAACTAAAATATTATAAGTGCAAGAATAACATAAAACTCGCCCGAGATTACAACTACCAAGTTTAACATGGTAATTACATTTATTATAGCAATCAATGGCCCTGGCGAGGGGCGTGCACGATCTCCAACCTTCTCCATTGGTGGTGGGTTTGCAAGGCCCGAACCACCCACGATATCACGATGTACGTCGGGAGATGACTCCCACTTACGGGACTCCTTCCTCCACCAAACCTCCTGGTGGATTCAGGGGGCATCCCCACGGTTTGAGAGAGGTGTAAGAGTTACCCGTCAGCCCTATACTTTCCCGGTTGGCTCAAACACTCACTCTCGGGCCCATAGTGCACTATACACGATAATTTGCCAAAACATGATCACGGTTCAATCACGATAACACGGTACAGGGCTTGCTTTTCATGAACACAACTAGCTTTCAAGAACACGACTTGTAACATGATACACGGCTAATTTGTAAATCATTTGTTTGTTCTTGGGAAATGATTATGAAGATATATATATATATGTAATTTGGCCAAAGTCCACGTAAAGGTTATATGGTTCTAGATAACTAATAACTAAACCTCACCTTTACCAACAAAATGCAAGTCGAGACACGGCCTACGACCCCTGCTCCACGACACGAGAAGCTTATCTGTGCAAGGGATACATGTATACATGAGATTTTACTCTAAATGGAGCAAATATGACGAACGGCGAATATGCAACGAGATGACAAGAAATGTAAAATGTAGCATGAAAATATCTTGTTTTAGCATGTATTCTATCATAAAATAGCAATTTGGGATCAAAGAATGTATTGGGTTAGAATCCCAAAAATCATATTTTATGCAGTAGCTTTTGCTCTACCAGACGTATGGGAACGGCCGTTCCGGCTTCCCTTTGAAAATGGGAAGGGCCGTTCCCATGGTCATCCGGAAACGCGCCAGCGCTTTCAATATTTAAAACACGCCTTCGCTCGGAACGGCCCTTCTGGCACACAGGCCAAAATGGGAAGGACCGTTCCCGGGCTCGCTGGCCTGTCCTAACTCAAAAGCGTGGTTCCCATGATGCCTTAAGCCGGGAAGGGCCGTTCCCCGTTTCTGCAAATTTGAAAAGCAGAGCAGAATAGGGGAAGGCTACGGTAACAACAACTCAAGCAACAAAGTCCCAAATTTGATCAATAAAGCCAATAATTTCTGGTAATATACATGCATATACATTCAAAATATGATAATATACCATTTAAACATCTAAAGCACGAAATATCTCCAAGAACTCAAGGTTTCAAGTTCATGTACATATCAACATACAAGTCCATATTTTCCAAGAATTCATGCAATAAATCATGATATAATCATGTTTTCACATATCAAACAACAAATAATCGATAAACTCCATGCTTCTCAAACCCTAGCTCTTTTCATAATTGATCAAACATCACCAATCCATGCAACCACCCACCTTTGAAGAACAAGAAATGGAGAAGAAAGATGATGATGATGATTATGCTCCAAATTTGAATTATTTCTTGAAATTCTTTGATGAAAAATAGTTGAAATCTCTTCTTCTTTCCTTCTTGAAGAAACCGAGAGCAATAAGGAAGCTAGGTTGGGAGATTTTTGGATAAAAATGAAATTGGAAACATGGGGAGCCTTCTTACGTGAATCACCATTTTTGAATTTGGTGAAATATTCAATTTACAATTTGATCCTCCAACTCAATAAGTTAAGCAATTAAGAATGAAGAGTTTATCACATAATCAATTAAGTCCAATAAATGTTTATGCAATTTGGCCCTTTAATTTGACAAATGAACATGTAGGGACAAGTTGACAATTGAATCATATTCGACAATTATTTCACAAAATAAATGTTCAAGTTATGAAATAAATTCTTAGTTTAATATGAATTCATGAAATTTCATGAAAGTTTGGTAAAATGTAATTTATAAAATTATAATAAACATAAAAATATGATTAATGAAATTCGGGGCGTTACATGTAACGGAACAAAGACTTTGCACACGTACCAAACCATTGCGAACATGAGACAAAACAAAAATACCAGACCTAAGCTAGGTAGGACATAATCCTGTATAAAAGAAAAGATGTAAGATATGACAGCGGAAGCAATGCAAAAGCCAATTTTAAAAACTTTCATACATCAATAACAACTGTACGGGTTCACCTACTCCGGGGAACTTGTCTTATCTTGTCCCAAATAACTATACAACAAAACGGGTTCAACTGGCCCTTGAAACCTATCCCGAATAGTCATACAATCAAAACGGGGTTCATCTAATCTAAGTACCTGTCCTAACCTGTCCCAAAATTTCATACATTCAAATCATACATACAAACCTTTACAAAATAAATCTTATACAAAATTTCCAACATAATTCAAAAAAAAAATACTTAACAAACTAAAACAAATAGAAACGGACTCAACAGACTCGACACACCGCCGCCTAGCACGAACTCTAATGACCTGAACCTGCAACTAAAAACAAATAGAAGGGGAAAAAAGAAACAACGAAGAGGGGTCAGTCCTAACGACTGGTGAGGGGGATAACACACTCACACGTACATATACATCAGCAGACCATATTCAAAGTAAGAAGATTCATGAACCGAGGCGTAGTTTTTGCATTCTAGACATTTTAACCAGTGATACTATATATATAAGGAAAAAGGTTTAAGGCCGAAGGCCAAAATTAACCAATTTTAATAATTAGGAGTCCACTCCCGTTTCACGAATCAAGTTCATAGTCAAAATCACACAACTCGGCGAGCACAAGTTTCAAACCGCCTAACTTCGTTCATAACCAAAATTTGGAATCATAAATCATATAAAAGCATAATTCAAACATACATACCTCTACTCCGGGTGATGGAAGGGTGGTACCTACCCTAACCATCGATCATACAGTATGGGTCGTGAGTTTCATGACGCTCACGCCCGAGGACTCCTTCCCCCACCAAACCTCCTAATGGGTTCAGGGTTGATCCTTAAGTGTGGAGACCTTGCTAGGGACTACCCGACGTGTAACGCCCCCACCCGTACCAGAACAAGAGGAGAGCGGCGTCTCAACCCCCGCACTAAAGCACCTCTCAAGTAATGGTGTGAGCCATCACTCAAGAAATACTCCAGCGAACGGTTGTCTATCTCGGAACTATACATGTATAACGATGTGGCTATGCAGCGAAAAATCAGAGTATTTTAAAACTTTTCAAAACATGTGCGTGATGGCATGTAACAAGCAAGAACATATTGATCGTGTAAGAGAGACTCGGCATATCAGAACATATAACATATTCACATATAAGTACCGACACAGTAGAGTTCAAAATATCGGTAACAGAGTAGCAGGAAGAGTATAACAAAGATACTCAAGTACTCAGAAACATGAAGTGATGCAGCCATAAAACATATGCAGGACACAACAGGAAGTAATACTAAGTCCTGATTGAAATAAAAATGACAATCTAGAGCTTCACGATACCTCTAGGCTGCGGCTGCAAGACCTCAAACCACGAGGCAAGAAAACAGGAGAGGTATTAGTCAAAAGGACAAAGTGAGGGAATACTTAAAAGAAAGTACTGAGTGATAAAGAACTTGAAGTGTAATTCAAAACTGTTAATGCAAAGCTTTAAAGAAGAACTCGAAACAAGTTCGATTGATAAAACTATTTGAATGTAATGCTGTAAAAGAATACGAGTTTCGAAACTCTTTTTATGAATGCTATCACACGTACACACATATGCTGTAGATGGTTCATAGTTCTATCATAAAACGGGATAAGGGTAAAGTGAACTTTTCCAAATATGAACCATGCTTTATGAAACAGAATTTTGCCGCAAGCTAGGCTTCTCCATCCTTACTCCAGAAAAATATGATATCGTAGAGTATCGGACCGAGGTCAACAATCACTCCACACACAGTAGAGTATCAGACCAAGGTCAACAATACCCCACTAACACATACAAACCTGCACCATCCTCCACCGGTTGTCACTTCGGGTAGCTAGCCCTAGCCGACCTGTAAACATGTAATGGGAACAAATTTGTTGTCCGTTCCCAGACAGATTATCCTGACTTAACCAACCTCCTGTTAAAAGTCGGTGTCAATTGTCTAATTGTGGTGGACGGTATTGGTGATGTCGTTGGCGCACACCTCCTGAACATCACCTCCATACATAACCGCCGGGCCCAAACTATAAACTTTATGCTTGCATTTCAAGATTAGCAGTGACCAGAGTACCACTCCAGTATGCTAACAACAACATGTAAAACTGTAACTGTAACATATGATGCTGTCTGTAAAACATGTGATGTTGTCTGTAAAACATGTGATTTTGTCTGTAAAACATATGATTCTGTCTGTAAAACATGTGAAACTGTACTTTGAAAACATATGCAGAACATGTAACTGTCTTTGAACAAGAACGCAGAACTTTGGAAAACATGTGTTGTAGATCAAGGTATACTATTAGAGTATGAATGATCCTTTCAAAAGAATGTCCCGAAAAAAGGGATAGTTCAAAACGAGGTTTAACTTTGAATTTCAAAACATATGATACGATAGTATAATCGTGGTTCCAGTTGGAAAAAAATTTATAACTTCACCTCACCAACTAGTAGCAAATGGTAGGTAGACAGATTACGCAGTGCCCTGGGGATCCCAGTGCTCAACCTTAACTCCTGTAGGTGGTGTACTAGAGTGAGCTTAAGAACTAAGACCCACTACTAACCAAGATGCATATGAAATGCACGAAATAATGAACAAGGATCATGTAAAGAACATGCAACAGAAGAGAGTAATACCATTTAAGGTATTCGAGAAAGGTAACACACAAAGGAATATGTTAAAGTGAGTTACTCTTAACGTGAGACTATGATCTTACTATAACCGAGTAAGCTTCAGTCAGATTATGAATCCTATCGCAAACCTTAAGTTAAGAAACAAGTCCACGAAAGAAAACACATTTTGAAAACATATTTTAGACCCTGGATATGGAAACCCTAGGTGCAAATGTCTATTAAGAAAGCACAAGTTTTATTTCATTTTTACTATTCAAAAGCACTATTCAAAAGTACTATTCAAGAATACTATTCACGATTACTATTCACAGGTTACCATTCACATGTCGGGTCAAAGGTTCGGGTCAAACCCTTACTATACACCCACACCCACACACGGTACACACACACATACCATGCACGTACACACCCACACATACGGCATGCACCCACACACACCCTAATTAAATTATGATCTTGATTATAACCTATAGTTTCAAGTTCATGTTAATATAATCAAGTGTGATCTAGGTTAAAGGTATAACCTATGGTTAAGTGATCTAATTAAGGCATAAGATCAAGTTATGAAACACTATTCTATCTTAGGTTATAACATGTGACACTATTAAAGTGTATAACATATGATCAAGGCTCTAATCCATTAATCCATATCATATCATAAGCTCAATTCATAATTCAAGAATCATATAACAATGTGACAACATATATCATATCATATCATATATCATGAACCTTTAGGCATGTAACATGTAACAATTTAATTCAATACCAACATGTAACAAGTTGTGACATAATAAATTGTAAATCACTATTCCATTAGCTAGCATGCATGGACATAATTCAAATTCCATAATCATGCATCAATTCTCATAATATAACAATCATATCACATGATCATAGCATATACTAGAGCAATTCATAACATATTCAAGCATATACTAAACAATTAAAACATATAAACATATATTCAAACATATCATGAAAACTATATAATAAATGCATAAAATAAAATCCAATATGACTTA
The DNA here is from genome assembly GCA_037501455.1 of Lantana camara. Lineage (NCBI taxonomy): Eukaryota > Viridiplantae > Streptophyta > Magnoliopsida > Lamiales > Verbenaceae > Lantana > Lantana camara. The sequence goes on from CM074856.1 coordinate 88,239,814, forward strand.
GGGAAGACCCTAAGACCCAACCTAAACATAATATAAACATACCATCACATAAAAACATAAACTAGCTAAAACATAACATAAAACAAAACAACTAACCTAGCTAATGGAGGGGGGAGTACCAACGGCAAATAGGGGGAGAGGGAGAGGAAGAAAGGGTGTTGTCAACACAACTTTGGGCAAGGATTCTAATGGCATGAGGGGGATATTTATAGGTGTTGGGAAGCCCCTCACACTGGAAATAAAATGTAAGGAAGGGTATGAGAGCAAAAGTGGAATAGCTTCTCTTGGAAGCTTTAGGTATTAAGAAGGTAAAATGGGACTGCTGGGGGGTATTTCGGTAATTTCACTACCAAAACATGGCGTTAAGTGGCTGAAAGTATAACCATTCCGTCCGGGCAAAAATTAGCTTCGAAACGCATATTCATTCGTCGAAATCGGATTTACCGTTTGAAAGATACATTAGTTTTAGTGAATAAAAGTTTTCAGCTCGAAACTAAACATGAGTGAAAAACGACTTTCTAGAATGATTTTCAAGTCCGGATTGTTTCCAAAATTCAAGAAATAAATCGAGAAGCGTTTTGAATCCAATATCGACTATAAAACGTTTTACCGTTAAAAAGTTGAAAACGTAGAATGAATAGTGAATTCTCACGTACGAACGTACGCTTCAAAATTTCAAGCTAGGGTTTGAATCAAGAGTTGTAAAACATCTCAAAAATCTTGAAATAGCTCAAGTAGTGCAAATCCGAAGATAAAACATTTTCCGAATGAGAACTGTTCGTAGAAGGAATAGTGAATTAGGGTTTTTGAAAATATTTTCAATAAAACCAATGCTCAAAATAGATTTCCAAGTCAAGAATGATTTCAAAAGACTCCTCTCGAATCAAGGATCGATTCGACTGTAAACTTGGGTAGGAAAGGTATCAGAATCAAAAACTCATTTTTAGATGAATAGTAACTTTGGTCGGTAAGTTCCAAAAATACCCTTATGGTTCAACAAAGACTCTCTGAGCTTGGGAAACAAGTTCAAACGATAGGAAAACATGTGTGATGAACCTCTAGGGTTCGAGAAGCAATATAAACAAGGTAGGCTCGGGTTATGAATAGTAAATTGTATCAAAGGTAAAGAATTCCCCCTTAAAACATGTCAGATCATATACGAGCACAAAGTTCATGTAAGAATGCAATGCATGATGATTAAAAAAGTTGGATCACGGTCTATAAACGCTTTACCAATGCCCTTAACTTACTGTTTTCATCCAGGCCCTGTTTTGGGCTGTTACACAACGGCCCACACAGTCCCAGGTCTCCTTCGCACCAATCTCTGGGGTCCAATTCATAATTCATAGTTCATAAATCATAAGTTCATAATTTTCAAATTTTCATATTACGGACTCATATTCTAAAATTCAAAGCTCGCTAGTTCAAAAATCACACACACCAACCCTTTTTCAAAAAAATAAATGAAAATATTACTTACATATACATAAAAGCCTTTTTCAAACATTTCATAGCAAACGGGTCATTTCCCACAAAATACGTATTGAACACATGTCTAAATATATATATACATACTTAGGTCGCATGCGGTCTTAAAAGTCATTTTAGGGTCGTAGGTCATAACAACTAAAAGAAAGAAACCTCACATGATACCAAACAAAGCCGAAGACACAACAAATGTGCCACCCCAGAACCTGCACGACCACAAGTCACCACCCCGGGTGCACCTGAACAACTGAACACACAAAACAAAGACTCAGACCTAATAATAACCACAGAGAGATGCACGGCAATGCTCACGAATGCACATTCACAAAACAACCAATTTAAATTCACGTATCATATTTCATACAAATTGCACGTATTACAAGCCCAAATAATTCATATAATAACATGCCACGAATTTCATTTAATTGACGGAATCACAGGATAAATTTCTGGACGAACGGTTTTCGCCATCTTCTTTGGTTCGATTTTTTCATTCGTTTCATGTTGGTTTCAGAATCGTTTCATCATCCCTTCTGATCGTTTTGCTTGATCCCCACTTTTTGGTAAAGCTCGAATCTTCAAAACTTCTAACTTGAAGCTCTCTAGAGATAGTCCACCAACTTGATCACAATCTAACTAGTAAGGATGCTAGTTCTCTAGTTAGTGTTTAGGCTTAACCTAGGGTTTTATTTTATCTTGGAGAAAGGAAGGTGTTCAACACATGAACCAAAAGAATTGCCAATTAGCTCTAAAGGGGAGCATGAGCTCCCCTATATATAGGAAAGGGAGAGGGACGCCGATCCTATTCCTCGTTGGGCAAGGATTTGGTTCCTCTCTCTCCTATTACTTGATCATCAAGTATTTTACAACTTTGACTTTGAATTCTAATTCGAGTCAACTTTTAAGAGAGCTAAAAATATCCAAACTATTTTTGGATAATTTTTATACTTTATTTATTATAAAAATAAATAACTTATTTTTATATAATTAATTAATTCGTAATTAATTTAACTACATTATTTTCTCCAAAATAAGACTTTCTTTTTAATTCAAAATTAAACCAAAGTCTATTAAATAATTAACACATTTAATTATTTAATACGTATATATATATATAATATATATATCCACACGTGTGATTTCACACGTGTGGAACCCTCTTGGCCCGATTAACTCGTTTAATCATTTTCAAGCCTCAACTCATGTAACCAAGTTGTTGTGTGTGACCCTCTAGGTTCTCAATTCAATTAGCAGTGACCCTAATTAATTAATTCACTAATTAATTAATCAGTCCACAGATTAAATGACCATAGTCTAGCAACAGGTGTTTAACCCCTAGCTGAATTGGAATGTTCGGATTCGACAGAACCTTTAAGTCATTGATTTATGTGAGATACAATCCTCCTACTTACTATCTCTCAACCAAGATCTAGGGTAAGGGAATAATTAGAACCCCAATAATCTAGTCTTAAAGCTAAGTGCATTTCATATCCATTTGATCTCAATCCAAGAAACCCTTTTCTTGATGTCTTGATCTACTGCCTTGGCCAAGGACTCCATTTGGCATATGAATGACTTACACAATAAGAGATCACCTTGCAAATGCAAGTGTAGGTCCTTTCTTGATTCTCATTCACTTTCATGAATCACTTGTGCAGCCCCAGCATAAGCCTTGAATCAGTTGTCTAAGGCGACACCCTTTAAAGCTTATACCTAAGACTACAGAGTTAACTCATAAAGTGACAAAGAACCTCAAGTCTAAGTATCAATTAATCACATCAATGACTCGTGAGATATTTCCTAATCTGGAAGTTTCCATTTCCTGAAATAGAAACTTCCTTTCCCATTTAGGAATCTTCTCACACGGGGCACCTCAGTGAACTTACTTATTGAAGTAAGCACCCTCATGTATCACGCACGTATCAACTATACACTTTGCACCTCCATGAAACAAGGTGGTCCTTCTTAAGGGCGTGATCCCACAAGCAAGCCTTAGAGGAGTCAGGTTGACACTCCCACTGTCTGTAGGACTCATCGGCTTGGAGTATTTTACTAATCATGACTTATGTGATATAGGACTCGTTTCATGAACCATTTCACCTAAATGGTAAAGTCCTAAAGTCATCAGGATTAGGGGAGTTCTCATACATGCATAGCTAAAGTAAACGCATACCAAACAAGAGCATATAAAGAAGTGTTTGCCTATGATATTAATCAATCGTATATTATTCAAAGATTGTCTGTGATACTAGGAAAGTCCCAAAACGGATTATGACTAATCGGCTTTCTAGGGTACTATTCCTAAAACCTTCATCCTCTTCAAGTCTTCAAGCGTACCTTCAGTTCCAACCCATTCAATTCCTTAACCGAAAATAAGACCTCCTTGATGATTCTTGAGGTTTGATCCAAGTCCTTCAATAACTACCCTTTCTTCGATTCTTCTCATCTTAAAACTTTCCAAGTCATCATGGAGAGATGACTGGCGATTTATTAAAGATTTTATTTTGTTATGTCGTCTGAATCACTTTTAATACTTGGTTGAATTTACCTTCATTGTCACCATCCGGGAATATGGTACTTTAATCTGGTTTTCTTTCTACAGAACAGACCTAAAGGTTCAATAGACGCTTCTTCATAATTTCATCATCTTCAAGATCCGAATTCCATTCGTATAAATGTCGATCGAGCTAATCTATTCATTCCTCATAGTAATTTTCAACCCGAGTTTGGTAGCTTAACTTCCACTTTGAAGGTTTAACTCATAAGGCCTTTCCATTCCTTTCCTATCATCATCATTAGAACTTTCATATCTTCCACGGTTTGCATTTCCATTTTTCCTACTAACGTACTTCTTTGAGCGAAACCTTGCATTTCAAGTTCGTCTCTTGGTCGTGCTCTCTCCCTTAAAAGTTTCCACCTTCTTACGTCGAGCTTTATCCCCCATCTTATAATTGAATTTCTTGATTTACTCAAAATGAGCAATCCTTGTTAGGGATGGTGTTCGGTGTGTTACTCACCTTCAGTTAAAGTGATGAGTTGAAAGAACATTCCAAATCCTCTTCTAATTTTCTCGAAGTCCAGAAGCCCAATCTCTTTCCTCGTTCGATCCGAACATCTCTGAGTCGACCCAAACTCTTATTCCCCGAATTAAAATTATCCTCTCGGTCTTAGCTATATCACCAAAATATTCTTCTTCTTCAGTTTGGTTTGGCAGAACTTTAATTGAAATAGTAGTTGAAGTATCACGCGGGGAAGGCATCCTAACAAGTAAACACTAAGGTAATGCATGTCGGGTTAAAATGCCAATGTTATGAAGCACGTAGTACACTTGCAAACAATTAAATATGCAATATGTTGGAGCAATTATATCAATTAGAAATGCGCACATAAGTAGAGAAAATTAAATAATTTAAAGCGATGTATGATGCACGTGCCATTAATATGTTAAACCTGTCTCCGTGGTGGTAAGCTTTTAGCTCGGCAACTTGTTCTTCATTTCCTTAATTACGGCTTGCTTTGAACTCGTTGGTCATTTCTTATTTTTCCCACGGTCTTCAAATCTCCATAATCTTTCTACATCAACTTGCATATTTCCAAGACCCGAAATTGTTTTTTCTCGAACCCAATGTCTTCTTCGTCTATGGAATCGGTATTTCCACTTACTCCCAAGTATCGACCTCTAAAGGTTATCCAAATCTTGACCTTGATTTTCACCCTGTTCGAAATTCTCTTGGCCAATCCCTTATGAGTTCGAATCGGTGGAATGCACTCGCCCTCTAATTGCTTACACTTGGTTTCATAATCTACTCCGAAAGCTCTTTGTCTTTCCTTATCGTTGCCATTTGTTACTCCATATCTTTGTGTTGTTTGACTTTCTTTAACTTCTCTAAGTTCGATTTATACCTTGTCCAGAATTAAAGTATCCCAAGTCACCATTTCTTTTCCTTGTTCCCCGTACTCAACTTCTAATGTATTAGTTAATTTGAAAATTCGTTCTTGATAGTTTATATCATTCACCCTTCATTGGTCCTATTATTCTTCGAAATTGATTTACTTGGAAGCTCATCCTCAATGATCCTCGTTGCTCACTTCTCAGCAACCTATTTTACCTTAAGTCCTCTTGGTTATCATCACCCCTTTGTCGATCCAAACCTCGAAATAAAGTTCCTTTAAGGTTTTCCTTTGCTTCTTTCTTGAATTAAGTAATCCTAAGGAATCCGATCGATTAACCCTGATAGTGTAGGTGTATGTGTTGATCTTGTGAATGGTAGACGTCGCACACCCACTACTATCCCTTCGAATACTCATCAACCTTGGTAGAACTTGTCGATTATTCCTACAAGTTGAATTTTTCCAACTCATATTCCACCACTCGAATCATAGCCCAATTAAGGAAGGCCACGACTCTCGAATTCTTGTATGAACTCCCCGGTGTATTCCTTACATCCTCCATGCTTAAAAGTAGAGCCCATGATGAGTTGTTTTGATCGTGAGGATTGGTCGTGGTTTGATGTTATAAGAATATCCTACAATCACAACTCGTCTCAAACATAAATGCATGTTAATTAGTACGCGCATATGATATATAATTAGCACCAAGAGCATGTATTTGATGCAAAATGTAGCACATAAGTCAACAAAATTAAAATTGAGTCACATGTAACAAGTAATTTCCAACAATTAGTAGTAATTTAGCAATGAAATCAATGCAATGCATACGTAGAGAAGTTGTTCCTATGCCGCACGACCTAAACTGACTCAATCATGACATGGGAACCCGGTTTTGCAACCTAGGGCTCTGATACCACTTAAGGATGTAGCTCCCCAAACGGAAGGCACCACATCCCCCTACCGAGACCCGACCCGTATATGAAATGGAAAGTCCATACACATGCCAAGTCATGGCGAACGCGGACTCACTCACTCAGTAGGCTAGGCGGGAACAAGAATCTCGAAACCCCACAAGCCAAACAATAAGATAAAAATGCACGTGCGGAAGCATTTCATATCATCAATCATGAATATAGGTAGCAATTAACGAGTTCAACTAGCATAAATACCTAGTCCCGAAATTTCAAACATAAACCATAAACTCTGCGTTTAAACATGTTTCAATATGACTTAAACAAATTACAATGTGCGTGAGGAAAGACTCTGACTTAACTATAAAACTTGATCGACACAACTCCCGCCTAGCACTCCAAGCCTGCAAAAGAACTGAAAACAAAGCCGGGTTCAGTTTATAGGACACTGGTGGCTATAAAACAGGGCATAACATATATAATATCGCTGAATTTAGCACCCACACATGCATGCTATAATCCCGTGCGAGGTTTTAAGATATTTCCCAAGTGGGTGAAAACAAAGAAAACAACGCTCTGGATTACAACCATCAATTTCATTCATTCATTTAATCATGCGGTCATTACGTGAGCCCGACGAGAGGGCGAATTTTCCAACCTTCTCCTCATGTGTGCATTTATTCATTCATTCATTCATCCATTAGTGATCATAAACATTAACATTCATAAACATTCACATTCATAACATTAACATAAACACTTACGCTTTCTTCCTCCGGGCGGTGGATGGGCTTGCAAGACCCGACCACCTAATAGATGGTGGCAATGAGGTTCATGAGTCCTCAATTCCCGGTTAGCGTTTTCTCGTCAAAACTCCTAACGAGATCCGTTTCGCCGTAATATGGTTGGAACTAGTGCATGGGATCACCGTCGGCCCTTGCCTCCCCGGATAGCCACAATACACTAAGCTCCGGGCCCGTGTTCATACATGCCCTCGCCAATACATAAGGTAGGATTCATAAAGAAAAGGGTTTATGGTGAAAATCATAGACTCTTTTGAAAAGACTCGATATATATATATAAATACATACTTGGCTTAAAACCTTCACATGAGGGATATATCGGGTCGTCATAACTAATAGAAGAGAAACCCACCTTTACACCTTACCGACCAACCAAGAAGAAAACAAGAGGACTTGAAAGTGTCCTATGAACCCGGCATATCTCCGCCCTGGAGAAAACTGTACACAAGACGATACAATGCATTCGTGAGACTCAAGACTCTAAATAAACCATACATGACGCACAATAATGCAATGAATGTCTTTTGATATGCATAAGAGAGTAAGTCATGGCATGGAGATGCATTAAGGCACATAATCAATCATTTCATTCATTCTTGGAGCTTTCATAGTCACTCGAGTCCATATCTCCCATGTATAGTATCAAATCCATCCATTAATTCCGAACAAAGATCATAACACATATTTCACCAAGTATACAATGCATATGAACCATAACAGAAAAGATAAATACGCAATTAGGGTTCATATTGATAGCAAAGATCCATATATGCACGTACTTGGAGCATTGACGACATATTAAATCATAACTCGTAAAATATTCCACGAAAAAATAATGAAAATTATAATAAATAAGATAACACATTATAGAACATGTTAGTATAGCATAGAAGTCATAAAAGATGTGGAGGAAGATAAAACAAGCAACGAAAAACGGAACCGGAGTCATGAGGGTCGGCTGGACAAAATCCACCCCCTTGGATTTTTCCAAAGGGAAAAATCCACCCCCATGGATCTGGTCTAGAAGCCCATTGACCCAAATCCACCCCCATGGATTTTTCGAAAGGAAAAACCCACCCCCGTAGATTTGGCTCAGTAGCTAAAAAAACACAACAACAGGGCAAAACGAAAGGGAAAGGAAAAGAAGCATATTACCAACTTATAACTCAACAAAAAAGCATATAAATATACAGAGATTCTTGTCCTAATTCATACAAAAACCGAAGCTAAATCATGAGAGTGGAAGAGATGCTTACAATGGTTCATATTCTTCAAGTTTCATGAGAATTCATTAATGGTAACTTTCAAATAACTCATTTATCATGCAATATAAGTTCAAGGAAACTCAAATGGAATTCTTAGAATCATATACCATGCTTCATACTAAAAGAAACCACAAGAACTCATCCAAGATTCACCAAAGTTCCACAAACCCTTACTATTCATCACCTTCTCCAATACTTGATCAAATCTTAGTGAAATCATGAAATATAGGACTTAAAAGAACCACAATGAGATACACAAAATAAAAATGGGATTACCTTTCAAATTGGAGAAGAAATGAAGGGAGTATGAGCTCAAATACCCCAAGGTTGAATAGTTTCCTTCTTCCCCCTTTTCTTTCTTTTCTTTTCTCTTCTTTCTCTCTCTTTTGGCTGAATTGATTGAGTGAGAGAGAGAGTGGCTCGGTTTGGGTCTGAAAAGGGGAGAGAGAGAGGTACTCCAAGTGGGTATAGGTCAATGGTTAGGGTCTAGGGGTGTTATTTAGGTCCGTAGGCACATAAATTGTCAATGGTTGTCATTTTAGGCGTGAGGTGCTCGTTTCGGTTGAAATTCGGGAATCCAAATGGTCTTAGAAAAATATGAGGCTTATTCCATCAGATCTGAATCATCGATAAGAGTCCAATGGAGGTGACGGAACTCCATTCGGAGTTCCCGAGCTCAAGGTATCATATACGGAACCAAAGATGCGCTAATTGCTCGTTAGCCCCCCGTTTTGGTTTCCAAAACTCAAAATAAATTCAAAACTCAAACAAAAGAATCCGGAAACATAAAACGAGCAAAAATATATGGTCATAATACACATAGTTCACTCATACCAAGTTTTCACGAAAAACAAAAATCAAATCGAATAGAAAAGACACTCAAACACAATCACATAGGCATAAATGTTTCAAGAATTTATTTTCAAAATTAAACTACTAAGAGAAATAATAATTGAAATTATATAAAACTAATTTAATTACACATATTGTTAAGCATACACGTCATACTCTGAATAACGAAAAAACTGGGGTGTTACAACCCATGTTGACCCGTTACCCACAACCATTGGAACCACCATCTACGACCGTTTTCTGTTCAATCCGAGATCGCCATCGTGCTCGGAAGGTCGAAAAAGGTAGGAGACCGCTTGGAACCGTCCAAAAAAGCCACCGGAGGGCGGCGTTTGGTGCGTGTGTACCTCTGTCGCGGCTCCTCTGGCCACGCCACCTACCCAGAATTGATCGCTGGAGAGAGACCTTTCATACCCCTAGGTGCATGTCGAAGAAAGGTCATCGGAAACGCCAAAAATAGCCGGCGAAGTGGCGGTTCCACCACCCCCTTCTAGCCGCAGCTGAAAACGACGATAACTCTGCCATCGTTCGTCGTTTGGTCGAGATCTTGGTACGATTGTGATCGCGTCGTCGAGCTCTTCGAAATGGACTACTCAATCATCGAAATCCGACGAGAAACGACCAAGTTTGGAATGTGTGTGTGTTTCGTATGTGTTTATGTCGTGAGGGAGGAGAGAGAAAGAGCCGGGAGAGAGAGCTGATTGGTCTGGCACGTTTAACAAGGGTCCGACTGTTTTATCCCGGGTCCTTGCACGTAAAACGAACGGTAGGAGGGGCAAACGACTTCAGAATTTGGCAAACTCAGAGTCTACGGACTTGTTTCGCAGTCCCGAACGTGTTAAAGTGGTCCAAAACGTTGAAATCTCATCCGAACAAGAAATGACCAAAAAACCCCTAAAAAGAGAAAATTACAAATAGGGCCCTAAACTCTAAAAGAGTTCAAATTAGGGCCACACAAATCACAAAATCACAATATTAAACACATAAGAAAGTTGAAACATGTTGTACCTTATATATCGAACGAACGGGATGTTACAGTAGCGAACCCACAAGTGCCCTCCCTGGGTGTACAACGAAGGTTCAAGATATCACGCCCTCCTCTATCTCCCTGACTCATGCAATGATATCTAAAATGGAGCTACGCCCAGGTTTATCCCTGACGACCCTAACCATCCCGGGGGCTCCTTACCCGTAGCTCCTCTAATCCAGATGTAACACCCCAAGCGGTGGGGCACCATACCCCTGCACTATGACCCGACACGTGTACGAAATGGAGAGTCCGCACACGCACCAAGTCACAGCGAACGGGTGACTAACAAAAAAATCAAACCTAAGCTAGCCGGTACCTAACCCTGTATGAATGAAAATAAGCAAAACCAAATGCGGAAACGATACAAAATACGAATTTTGTAAAAACTTTAATCAACAATCACAATTCATATATTCCAGAAAGTAGATAACATCAACTAAACGAGTTCAACTAAACAAGCAAACCTGTCCTAACCTGTCCCGAATAACATACAACAATAACGGGGTTCAACTAATTCCACGAACCTATCATAACCTGTCCCGAAAATTCATGCACACAAAATTAATCATAAGCCTGTACAAAATAACATAACATAGCTAATAAATTAAAATTATATGTTACACAACTTATCAAGTTCAAAAGAATACAAAACGTACACAAACACAAAGGCTAGACTCAATTCGGACAAAACCAAACGACTCGACTCAACCGCCTAGCGCCAACGGACTCCATAGCACAGCCTGCAAACTAAAAACATAAAAGGGGAGGGGTCAGTCCAAAGACTAACCTAGGGGTTAACACACGCACGCTATACATATATATATAGAGCATAACACGTAGTAGAAGCAATGTCCGTGAACCCGGGGTTAGTTTTTGCACACCAAAACATTTTCCCGTGATAGTATACATATAGGGAGACTTATCAAACAAATCACAACACATACGTTTCTTAAGGCACAAACTCAGATTCATGCAGACTTAGCACACGAACCGAAACATAACTTTTTAGGTTGAAAGCATAACAATTTTTATCTTAACTTAAGAGTCTAACCCCGTTTCACGAACTTATAACCGACAAACATAACGAAACTCGGCGGGTACGAGTACACAACCAACCAACTTCTTGGCAAAGCAAAGTGAAGACAAAGCAAAAACTGTAACATCCCCACCCGTACTGGAACATGAGGAGAGCGGCGTCTCAACCCCCGCACTGAAGCACCTCTCAAGTAATGGTGTGAGCCATCACTGAAGAAATACTCCAGCGAACGGTTGTCTATCTCGGAACTATACATGTATAACGATGTGGCTATGCAGTGGAAAAATCAGAGTATTTTAAAACTTTTCAAAACATGTGCGTGATAGCATGTAACAAGCAATAACATATTGATCGTGCAAGAGAGACTTGGCATATCAGAACATGTAACATATTCACATATAAACACCGATATAGCAGAGTTCAAGGTATCGGTAACAAAGTAGCGAGAAGAGTATAACAAGGGCACTCAAATATTCAGAAACATAAAGTAATGCAGCCATAAAATATATGCATGACACAAAAGAGAAAGTAACACTAAGTCCTGACTGAAACAAAAATGACAATCTAGAGCTTCAAGATATCTCTAGACTACGGCTGCAAGAACTGAAACCACGAGGCAAGAAAACGGGAGAGGTATTAGTCAAAAGGACTAAGTGAGGGAATACTTAAAAGAAAGTACTGAGTGATAAAGAACTTGAAGTAAAGTTCAGAACTGTTAAATGCAATGATTTAAAGAAGAACTTGAAGCAAGTTCGATTGATAAAACTGTTTGAATGCGATGTTGTGAAAGAATGCACGTTTTAAAACACTTTCATGAATGCTATCACACGCGCACACATATGTTGTAGATGGTTCATAGTTCTTTCATAAAACGGGATAAGGGTAAAGTGAACTATTTTAATTATGAACCATCCTTTATGAAACAGAATTTTACCCGCAAGCTAGGCTCCTCCATCCTTACTCCAGAAAAACATGATGAAGTAGAGTATCGGACCAGGATCAACAATAACTCCACATATAGTAGAGCATCGTACCAAGGTGAACAATACTCCACCAACACATACAAACATGCACCATCCTCCACCGGTTGTCACTTTGGGTAGCTAGCCCTAGGCGACCTGTAAACATGTAATGGGAACAGATTTACGGTCCATTCTCAGACAGATTGTCCTGACTTACAAACCTCCTGTGAAAAGTCGGTGTCAATTGTCTAATCATGGCGGCCGGTATTAGTGATGTCGTTGGAGCACACCTCCCGAACATCACCTCTACACATAACCACCGGGCCCAAACTGTAAACTGTATGCTTGCATTTCAGAATTAGCAGTGACCAGAGTACCACTCCAGTATGCTAACAATAACATGTGAAACTGTAACTGTAACATGTGATGCTGTCTGTAAAACATGTGATGCTGTCTGTAAAACATGTGAAACTATACTTTGAAAACATATGCAGATCATGTAACTGTCTTTGAACAAGAATGCAGTACTTTGGAAAACATGTGCTGTAGATCAATGTATACTATTAAAGTATGAATGATCCTTTCAAAAGAATGTCCCGATAACAGTGATAGTTCAAAACTAGGTTTAGCTTTGAATTTTCAAAACATATGATACGATAGTATAATCGTGGTTCCAGTTGGAAAACATTTATAACTTCACCTCACCTAATAGTAACAAAAGGTAGGTAGACAGATTATGTGGTGCCCTGGGAATCCCAGTGCTCGACTTTAACTCCTGTAGGTGGTGTACTAGAGTGAGCTTAAGAACTAAGACCCACTACTAACCAAGATGCACAGGAAATGCATGAAACATATGAACGAGGAACATATAACACAAGAGAGTAATACCATTTAAGGTATTCAAGAAAGGTAACACACAAAGGAATACGTTAAAGTGAGTTACTCTTAACGTTGGACTATGATCTTACTATAATCGAGTAAGCTTTAGTCAATTTATGAATCCTATCGCAAACCTTAATTTAAGAAACATGTCCACGAAAGAAAACACATTTTGAAAACGTATTTTAGACCCTGGATATGGAAACCCTAGGTGCAAATGTCTATTAAGAAAGCACAAGTTTTATTTCATTTTTACTACTCAAAAGCACTATTCAGAAGTACTATTCTAGATTACTATTCATAGGTTACTATTCACATGTCGGGTCAAAGGGTCGGGTCAAACCCTTACTATACACACACACTCACACACACGGTACATACACACCATTCACATACACACACACACACACACACACACGGCATGCACACACCCTAATTAAATTATGATCTTGATTATAACCTATAGTTCCAAGTTCATGCTACTATAATCAATTGTGATCTAGGTTAAAGGTATAACCTATGGTTAAGAGGTTCAATTAAGGCATAAGATCAAGTTATGAAACACTATTCTATCTTAGGTTATAACATGTGACACTATCAAAGTGTATAACATATGATCAAGGCTCTATCCAATAATCCATATCATATCATAAGCTCAAGTCATAATTCAAGAATCATGTAACCATATAAGAACATGTCTCAACATATATCATATCATATCATATATCATGTCATGAACCTTAGGCATGTAACGTGTAACAATTTAATTCAATACCAACATGTAACAAGTTGTGACATAATTGAACATAGAATACTATTCCATTAGCTAACATGCAAGAATATAATTCAAATTCCATAATCATGGATCAATTCTCACAATATAACAACCATATCACATGATCATAGCCTATACTAGAGCATTTCATAACATATTCAAGAATATACTAAACAATTAAAACATATAAACATACATTCAAACATATCATGAAAACAATATAATAAATACATAAAATAAAATCCTATATGGCTTAGGGAAGACCCTAAAACCCAACCTAAACATAATATACACATACCATAACATAAAAACATAAACTAACTAATACATAGCATAAAAATAAAACAACTAACCTAACAATGTGGGGGAGGAGGGGGGGGGGGGGGCGACGACCAAGAGGGGAAGAGAGGGAGAAGAAAGGGTGTTGTCAATACAACTTTGAGCAAGGAATGAAATGCCTCTTTCCCTCTATTTGTAGTTGAAGAGAAGCCCCTCACATTGGAAATAAACTTGAGGTAAAGGTATAAGGGCAAAAGTGGGATATCTTCTCTTGGAAGCTTTAGGCATATGGAAGCTGAAATGGGACTGCTGGGGGGTATTTCGGTCATTTCACCTCCAAAACATGAAGGTAAGTGGCTGGAAGTATAACCATTCCGTCCAAGCAAAAATTAGCTTCGAAACGCATATTCATACGTCAAAATCGGATTTACCGTTTGAAAGATATATTAGTTTTAGTGAATAAAAGTTTTGAGCTCGAAACTCAACACGAGTGAAAAACGACTTTCGGGATTGATTTTCAAGTCCGGATTGTTTCCAAAATTCAAGAAATAAATCGAGAAGCGTTTTGAATCCAATATTGTAACGCCCCGGTCCCGGATGAACAGGTAAGCACGCCACGTGTGAGTTTGAGCGTAGGATTTATTTATTTATTCTTTAATTTCATAATAATATATGCTTACGTGGCATCTCATATTTTCATAAAAATTCATGAAATATTATTTTGTGAATTATGTGAATTCATAGCATTGAAAATATTATTTCATGACACGGAAAAATGTTAGGAATAGTGCCCTAGAAAGCCGGTTGTATATCCGCTTTGTACTTTTCCTTATTGTAATCACAGACAATCTTTGAATGAAATAACGAATTGAGGCAACACTTCTTTATATGCTCTTGTTTGGTATGCGTTTACTTTATCTGTGCATGTAGGAGAACTCCCCTAATCCTGATGACTTTAGGACTCTACCATTTAGGTGAAATGGTTCATGAAATGAACCCTATATCACATAAGTCATGATTAGTAAAATACTCCAAGCCGATGAGTCCTACAGACAGTGGGACTGTCAACCTGACTCCCCTAAGGTTGCTTGTGGGATCACGCCCTTAAGAAGTACCACCTTGTTTCATAGAGGTGCAAAGTGTATAGTTGATACGTGCGTGATACATGAGGGTGCTTACTTTAATAAGTAAGTTCACTGAGGTGCCCCGTGTGAGAACATTCCTAAATGGGAAAGGAAGTTTCTATTTCAGGAAACGGAAACTTCCAGATTAGGAAATATCTCACGAGTCATTGATGTGATTAATTGATCCTTAAACTTGAGGTTCCTTGTCACTTTATGAGTTAACTCTGTAGTCTTAGGTATAAGCTTTAAAGGGTGTCGCCTTAGACAACTGATTCAAGGCTTATGCTGGGGCTGCACAAGTGATTCATGAAAGTGAATGAGAATCAAGAAAGGACCTGCACTTGCATTTTCAAGGTGATCTCTTATTGTGTAAGTCATTCATATGCCATATGGAGTCCTTGGCCAAGGCAGTAGATCAAGACATCAAGAAAAGGGTTTCTTGGATTGAGATCAAATGGATATGAAATGCACTTAGCTTTAAGACCGGATTATTAGGGTTTTGATTATTCCCTTACCCTAGATCTTGGTTGAGAGATAGTAAGTAGTAGGATTGTATCTCACATGAATCAATGACTTAAAGGTTCTGTCGAATCCGAACATTCCAATTCAGCTAGGGGTTAAACACCTGTTCCTAGACTATGGTCGTTTAATCTGTGGACTGACTAATTAATTAGTGAATTAATTAATTGGGTTCACTGCTAATTGAATTGAGAACCTAGAGGGTCACACACAACAACTTGGTTACATGAGTTGAGGCTTGATAATGATTAAACGAGTTAATCGGGCCAAGAGGGTTCCACACGTGTGAAACTACACGTGTGGCTCACGTGAATGACACGTGTCCACACGTGTGAGTACATATATATATATATTAAATAATTAAATGTGTTAATTATTTAATAGACTTTGGTTTAATTTTGAATTAAAAAGAAAGTTTTATTTTGGAGAAAAATAATCTGGTTAATTAATTATGAATTAATTAATTAGATAAAATAAGTTATTTATTTAAAATAAATAAAGTATAGAATTATCCAAAAATAGTTTGGATATTTTTAGCTCTCTTAAAAGTTGACTTGAATTAGAATTCAAAGTCAAAGTTGGAAAATACTTGATGATCAAGTAATAGGAGAGAGAGGGACCAAATCCTTGCCCAACAAGGACTAGGTTCGGCGTCCCTCTCTCTTACCTATATATAGGGGAGCTCAAGCTCCCCTTTAGAGTTCATTGGCAATTCCTTTGGTTAATGTGTTGAACACCATCCTTTCTCCAAGATAAACGAAACCCTAGGTTAAGCCTAAACACTAACTAGAGAACTAGCATCCTTACTAGTTAGATTGTGATCTAGTTGGTGGACTATCTCTAGACAGCTTCAAGTTAGAAGTTTGAAGATTCGAGGTTTACCAAGGAGAGGGGATCAACAGGCGAAAAGAGCGTTCTTGGGTGGCTTGAAACGCTTCAAGAAAGAATAAAAGAAAAGTAAGTTTCTTAACTCTATGAATTTGGATACACGATTGCGAGTCCAAGATCCTTTTGTTGGAAATTTTTTTTTAAATTCTGCTGCTTTCTGATTCGTGTTTTCCAACAAGTGGTATCAGAGCCACCTCGTTAATCGTGTTTCTGATTCGTCTCAATTATTCTGAATTTGGTAGAAATTCTTAGGCTTAGATGCGAATTAGGTATTCATGAGTTCTTTTAGAAAGCCTGAAATACGAAATTGTAATTTTTTCTGAATTTCTAAAACTGTTTTCTCAAATCGTGTTTTTGAAAATTGTTTTAGTTAAAATTTATCTAAATCGAATTTTAATTGAAACGGGTTTTGGAGAAACCTAAAAATACGAAATAGGACGAGTCAAGGCGTGCTAGCAAGTCGCCCGCCCAGCCAGTCGCCACCGCCCAGCCCTTCCGCAACCGAGCGGGAGGCCCTCCCGCCCGCGCCTAGGCGCTCCCTCTCGCCTGTCCCGCAACCGGGCGGGACAGCCGCCCGCACCGTCCCGCAACAGAGCGGGACGCCCTGGCCGAGACCGCCCGCCATCGGGCGGGCAATGTTGCGCGCGACAAGCGCACGACCCGCGCGCCCAGCGCGCACACACGGGGGGCAATTGCCGCACGCTGTGCGCACAGCTGGCGCGCACAGCGCGCGTCTGATGCCGCGCTGCAGTGCCCTCCCTTGGGCGGGTGGTTTCGGGCCAATCTTCGTGTATCGTGTTTCGCGTTTTCGGTCCTTGAAAATCCCGATTTAATTTTATTTTAATTTTATCTTATAAAATCAGCTTTGCTAAAATAAAATTATTTTAAAAATTTTGATTAAACTGGGATTTTTGAGAAATTAAAGGGATTTGGATTTTGGGAAAATTATGAACTTTATTTTCTGAAAATAATGAAAGAATAAAATTATTAATTTTGGAAATTAATTGGAATTTTATTGGTTTATTGTTTTTCGGGTTTTATTGAAAAGGCTCTTAAACAAGAATTGCATCTAAGTCGTGTTTTGAGTCATTAGGACTTGAAACGAGAATTTTAATTTATTGGCTAAATTTAAATTCTCGCAAAAGCATGTTAGGTGATCATGGGTTTAGACTTATGTATGGTTTTAATTTATGCACATGGATGGTTTAAATTGGGGTTGGAGGCCTATAGTTGCGTTTTTCAATTGAGGTTGGAGCCTCAGTTATGTGCGTACTGTTATATGATTTATTATGTGGCTTTCCATATTACTGTTTTTTAGGCCAAGGTATGCCCCGTGTAATTGTCTAAGGCCAATATGAAGATTGAGCCTTATTACTTTATGTCTTTTTCTTTTTATTGTAATTTGAGAGTAAAGATAGGTGGTGAGGTTTTATTTTCTTTTTGGAGACAATGCACCCATGGAGTAAGATGGACCACATTCACGTAACAAGGAGGCCATAAGTGAAGACCCCTCAAAATGTTAGGGAGGGGAATCTCAATTGTAAAATGTAATAGAGATAGGGCTCGTATTTTGTTACCGCTTTCCCTTATGTGATTTAAACTGTTTATGTGGCATGTATGTTAGAACTTGTGATTGTGGAGTGGCTCCCACATATCACGCATAAGATAGGTAGAACCCATGATCATTACATGTTAGTATCATGCTAGGAAATGTTATCTGTTTATGTGCTTGTTTGAAATGCATTTAAGATGTACTTGCATTAATTAAGACTAATAAAATTGGATAACATATATGTTGGTGAGGTCGAACCGAACAACTCTTCGGTTGATTCGAAAATTCCCATTAAATATTAAGCTAATTTCGAATAAATAGGTATTTAATTCGAGATGCAAATTTTGAATTAAATCCCTAGCATTCCATCAATAGGTTTTAAGTTTAGTACGTGAAACTAGTTATTGTCCGTGAGTCGTGGGATAGCTAGTGGAGCTTATTAGTTCTTAGTTACCTAATTGGTCATTTTAAATGATCAATATTTCATGGTCAATTTTAGCAAGGGCGATGTCCGCAAGTCGTGGGTCGTTCGAACTAAGTTTGATCGTGATCTTATGATTGATGGGTCTAGCTTAACACCTAAGTAAATATGGATGTCGCACGAGTCGTGGGTCCATATTGAAAGATAGGTGATGCAAAAATAATTACTAAATGTTCTAAAGGTGTTAGAATTGGTAAGTTGTACCTACCTAGGGTTCTTACTTAGAATGTCCGCGAGTCATGGGTTTGAGGTAAAATGCCTAGGATCTTAGTACCCATTGGGAAACGTGTTCCTCTTAGATCTTTGGGAATTATAGATCTTTGAAAAACAGTGGGAGCTACATTAGATTAAAGACCTTATCTTTTGTATATCGTTATAATTCAGAATGCTCACTAGTTCTCTGTTTTACCATTTAGGTCGTAGATTCTGTGATTCTCTACGTGTTTTGAAATGGCAACCAAAAACTGTAACGCCCGAGCGCGAGATGTCACATCCCCCGTACCATGACCCGACCCGTATACGAAATGGATTTCCATACACGTGCCGAATCATAGCGAACGGAGACATACCATCTTGCTGAGCCAGGCGGGACTAGCCTATAACTTTAAACCCCAACATTAACAACCACAACAATCAGAGCAAAGGAAATGCGGAAGCAATCATTCATATATTATATTGAGCTAGAGCTCTAGGTACCAACATGTATTCCATATATGCTAAGCTATACGCTCTATTCACCAATATTCAAGAGAGATACATATAGGTACCAATATTCATGTACGCTCCATACATACAAAATCCAAAAGTATCAAAATGAAACAAATGCGTGTAAAGGAAAGGCTAGACACTAAGCAAGACTCTCCTCTCGACTCGCATCCCCTTCCTGCAAAAATAACTGAAACAACTCCGGGTTTAGTCTTAGACAGACTGGTGGGTATAAAAAGATAGGCATAATATCATAATATTGCGGAATTTAAACACGTACATGCAAGTTATAATCCTTATTCGAGGTTTAGAAGCATTTTTCCCAAGTGGGAAAATAAAATACAACGAATAGGATTATACCAATTCCTTTCATTCATTAGGTCATTAGTAGCCCGGCGAGAGGGCGTGCATTATCTCCAACCTCCACCTCGTGTAATCCATTATTCATTCATTCATTTGTTCATACATTACATTCTTTCGTGCACATACATTCGATCATTCATTCAATCGTTCATATACCACCTTCTTCCTCCGAGTAGGGAACGGGTTTGCAAGGCCCGAACCCTCATTCATTAATGTTAGAGGGGTATATGAATCCCCAAAAGCGCGGGTCCCCTTTCAGTCACTAATCTCCTAGTGAAATCCAGGTTGCCGACATTGTTGGAACTAGTATAGATGGATTCCTGTCAGCCCAAGCTTCCTCGGTTCACCACTACACTAAGTCCCGGGCCCCCATTCATTGTGATCACACATTCATTACTCGCCAAAACATTTTGGTAGGATATTCAAGAAAAAGGCTTTCGTTTAAAACATTGATCATTGAAAACTAGCTATAAATACATATTTAGGGTTTTGGCCAAAATCTTACACATTAGGTGTTCGGGGTCATATTGTTATCTAATAGAAGAAAAACCCATCTGATAGACAAAAGAACCCGACAAACTCTCACTGCTCAACCTCGTCACCCACTGGACCGAGACCTGTGTGACAAAGGTAGTGTGAGACTCAATCATGACCACATTATACGCTCGGCTAAGAAATGACATGCTATGGAATGCTTAAAATGCGATAATATGCTCAATTAGGGTCATGAATGTCATAGAATTCAATTAAACACATAATTCAACCATTTCGTTCAATAGACGGTAAAAACCGTATTCCTTCTCGTTCATATCATTCATACTTTCATACTTTCATTCATATGGTCACCAATAGCATATATCAATCATAAAACATAGCTTTAATATAATCACGTTACATACAATCCAACAATACGAGCCATGAACGCAAAACAAGCAATAAAAGAGTTCCCCCAAAGCTGCCATTTCAAATGACACAGCCGTGTTGAGTTTTCAAAGAAAACGGACACGGCCGTGTCCGAGGTTTAAAATCGAAAAATTCAAAGTCGAAGGCATGACACGGCCGTGTTGAGTTTTCAAAGCATTTGGACATGGCCGTGTCCGAGGTTAAATTCAGAAAAAAATTCAAAGTCGAGAGCCCAACACGGCCGTGTCCATTTTCAGTTCAAAGCTGACATGGCCGTGTCAGCTCGTCGTCTTCACAAGAGAAATAGAGCATAAGCTCTGTTTCTTCGAGGGAAAAGCTTTAAAAACAGGGCAGCCACAAGGAAGCTCATATATTGCACTAGGACATGTACTCAAGCCACAAAACTCATGCAAATAATAAAACTCATTATTACTTTCAAGAATTCAAGCATAAGATTGGCAAAAGATCATCCAAATTCAAGCTATCATCCATGGAAGCTTCAAGCTTCATCAATGGCAACTTATGCTATGATCAACCAACACAAAATCCAAGTATATAGAATTGATGAGGACGTTACAAGAATCATATTCCATGTATCATCTACCATTTAAACCAAGGATAGACATGTAACCAAGAATTATACCATAAAAATTCATTTTCAAGCCATCCCTCATAGCACATGAATCCCCAACTCATCCAAGATATAATCGGAAGAAAATGGAGAGGAGAAGGAGAGAAAAACAATCCATATCTTACCTTGGAAGAAGATTGAACAAGGGTTGATCTTGAGCTTAGGGTTAGATTGATCAAACAAGGGTTTTCGAGCTTCTTCTTCTCTCTCTTGGGATGATGATGATCGATCAAAACTGGGAGCAAAAGAGATAGGAAATGCTGATATTTAGTATAGAAATGGGTAGGATTCGGGTCGGTCCAAGTCCGGTTCGTTTAGCAAACGGTTCAAACAAGTTATAAGAAACGAGGTTGTGAAAAAGTTCGTTGTCGGAGGTTCAAACGGTATCGAGAAAGTATAAGGTCAAGTTTAATGGATAGGTAACATCGAGACAAGCTCAACGCCGGTTGCGGATCTCGTTTTCGAGGTCCGGAGCTCAAGATATCGCGAAAAACATTCAGGGTTGCCTATATACGAATAGGTCCCTAAACTTTCAAAAAGTGGCAATTAAGCCCAAACCCAATTTCCAATTGAGTCCAACACATTCAAATAAGTTACAATCAAGCCCACAAATTGCACGAAGCACGTAAATTCATTCCATGATTCACGAAATTCCCATTTTCACAATTTCATGCATATATTCGAACCTCACATTGGAATTCATATAAATTATAAACAATTAACTCAAATTAGAACGAATTCAAATAGAAATCAAAATATAAAATCATATAATTAAACGTAAATGCGCACGTAACTCTTACCTGCACGTGTGAAAACACGGGGCGTTACAACCTCTCCCCCTTAAAGAGAATCCGTCCTCGGATTCATTGCTCGGTCGGGAACAATTCGGGATAGAACTTCTTCATTTTCTCTTCCGTTTCCCACGTGGTTTCTTCCGTCTTATCACTTTGCCATAACACTTTCATCAAGGGAAACCGTCTGTTTCGAAGTTCTTGAAATTTCCGCTCCAAAATCTTAACTGGTTTCTGAACAAAAGTGAGATTCGGTTCGATCTCCACTTCTTCAACCGGTATAATCACTGACTCATCGGGGTAGTACTTCCGAAGTTGTGATACATGGAAGACATTGTGAATACCCGTTAAACTTGGAGGTAAATCCAATCTATAAGTTGTATCTCCGATTCTCTCCAAAATCTCATAAGGTCCCAAATATCGGGGATTCAACTTTCCTCCTTTTCCAATTTGGGTAAATCCTTTCCGAGGTGAAGCTTTCAGGAATACCCTATCCCCAACTTCAAATTCAAGATCTTTCCTTCGCTTATCTGCATAACTTTTCTATCGATCTTGAGCTACTTTCATCCGTTGGCGAATAATCTGGACCTTTTCAATAGCATCCTGAATAGCCTTAGAAGGTTTATCTTTCCTTTCACCTCTTTGTACCCCTTCTTGCTTACTCCACTTCCATTCTTCCAAATCGAAAAACAACGGGGATCGACACTTTCGTCCATACAGAAACTCATACGGTGCCATTTCTATAGAAGCTTGATAACTGTTATTGTAGGCAAACTCAATCGAGGGGAGTTGTTCATTCCATGAACTCGAGAAATCCAACGCACACGCCCTTAACATATCCTCGAGATATCTAATTAGCCTTTCGGATTGCCCGTCAGTCTGTGGATGAAAAGTTGTACTGAATTGGAGCTTAGTCCCTAGACACTTCTGTAACTCTTGCCAGAACTTGGAAGTAAATCTGGGATCCCTGTCTGAAACAATACTAGCTGGCACTCCATGTAACCGAACAATCTCATCACAATACCTCTTAGCCAACTTACCTATCTTATCTGACATGCGAACTGCAAGAAAATGCGCTGATTTGGTTAACCTGTCCACGATTACCCAAATTCCATTGAATCCACCCTTCACTCTAGGTAAACCCGATACAAAATCCATTGCTATCTGTTCCCATTTCCATTCTAGAATAGGTAGTGGCTGTAATAATCCTGACGGTTTCTGATGCTCAGCTTTCACTAACTGACAAGTCAGACAATGCTTCACATAATTCACCACATATCTCTTGAGTCCATTCCACCAATAATACTGTTTCAAGTCCCGATACATCTTGTTTCCACCCGGATGTACCGAATACATAGTTTTATGAGCTTCATCCAAAATAGCTCTTCTCAACTCTGTTGGAACTACCACTCTGTTCTTGAATCGAAACATTCCCGTATCATCGAATCCAAACGGACACTCGGAGTCTGACTGAGCCTTTTCAATCAATTTCTGAATTTCAACATCCGTCCGTTATGCCTTAAATATCTGCTGCCTTAACTCTGGACGTACTGAGATGTTACCCATACGAGCATTTATCTTAACCAACTCCATTGGTTGTCCAATATTTACCTTCAAATTGGATACACTAGCCTTCCTGCTCAATGCATCCGCGACCACGTTAGCTTTGCCTGGGTGATACTTAATCACACAATCATAGTCCTCAAGAGTCTCCATCCATCTTCGTTGTCTCCTATTCAACTCCTTCTGAGAGAATAAGTACTGAAGACTCTTGTGATCGGTGAAAATCTCAAAAGAAGTCCCATACAAATAGTGTCTCCACTTTCCTAAGGCAAAAATCACCGCTGCAAGTTAAGGTCGTGAGTGGGATAATTCTTGTCATGCTCTTTCAATTTCCTAGAGGCATAAGCAATTACTCTCCCGTTTTGCATCAAAACACAACCTAAGCCTTCATGGGAAGCATCCGTATACACCATAAACCCTTCAATACCATCCATCAAGAGCTGAAAACTGACTTCACACTTCTCATCCCATTTAAACTGAACCTCTTTATTGGTTAATCGGGTCAATGGAGCCGTAATCTTAGAAAAATCCTTAACAAATCTTCGATAATAACCAGCTAAACCCAAGAAACTTCGGATCTCATAAACATTCTTCGGACTCTGCCACTGTGAAACTGCCTCTATTTTCGAAGGATCCACTTCTAATCCTTTGCTCGAAATGATATGTCCCAAGAAACTCACCCTGTCAATCCAAAACTCGCATTTACTGAACTTTGCATAAAGCTGGTTGTCTCTTAAAGTCTCCAATACCAATCTCAAATGCCGAGCATGATCCTCTTCTGACCTTGAGTATACCAAAATATCATCAATGAAGATCACAACAAACTTATCCAAGTACGGCTGGAAAATCCGATGCATCATATCCATAAAAGATGCCGGCGCGTTAGTTAGTCCAAATGGCATCACCACGAATTCATAATGTCCATACCGGGTATTAAATCCTGTCTTAGAAATATCTTCCTCCTTAATCTTTAACTGATAATATCCTTGCCTTAAATCAAGCTTGGAATACACTCTTGAGCCTTGTAGCATATCAAACAGATCCTCTATATTAGGCAATGGATACTTATTCTTTACAGTCATCCGATTCAACTCCCGGTAATCAATACACATCCTCAAGGTTCCATCTTTCTTCTTAACAAAGAGAACCGGGGCGCCCCACGGAGATGAACTCGGTCGACTATAACCATTCTTAAGAAGTTCTTCTAGCTGAACTTTTAACTCCTGAAACTGATTCGGCGGGGCTAACTCCGGGGATATTTTCCAGCGACCACTGTAGGGGTTTCGAAAAGCTCGTCACGGGTAAGACAATGCCTCTTTCGGATTCAATTTTCGTTCACCGGTTTGGAAGTAATTGGACTTTGAAGATTTTAGGGTTTCGTGGTGTTAGATCTAACATTGGAGACGTTTGGCTTGGAATTTCCAGAAAGTAATCGAGGATTTGGAACGAGCACGAGGAGTACTTGCACGAGGGATTTTTCCGGCGACCTTCATCAGCGGCCCGGCGGCGGTCTGGCCAAATTCTGGAAGCTACAGTGGTGGCATTCCGGCGGCATCCGGTCAGAATGTTCTTCTCGTTGTGGTGAGTTCAACGCCACTTTCCGTTCGTCAATCGGATGCCCGGTTGATTTGTTGTGATTTATTTTGTGTAATTTGAATATTTGAAATTAATTGTCTTAATTGCAATAAATTGTTAATTGCTTGATTTGTCGATCTATATGAATTTCAAACGTATACAAAACCATGTATTAAATGAATTATGAAATATGTTGATCCTTTGATTTGCAATTTGAATCCCCGTTTTGTCTAATTGAGCTAATTGTCTAACTTGAAGGGGTGTATGTGTAATTTTGGAAAAGATATGAATTTGTTTGATTTAATTAGGTAAACCTTTTCAATTGAGTCCGTTCTGTGATATACGAATTGGGTATGCCATGTATGAATTATATGAACTTAGTACGGTTGGGAATTGATAGGTAACCTCTTGTGATTTATATAAAACTCGAAGCATGCTATTATGTGATTTGGTTTCTCTTGTACTACGTGTTTCTATATGAAATGTGATATGTTTTGATTTGCAGTATGAGTCCCAGCATGTTAAATTTGTTAATTGTTTAGCCTAGAGGGGAGGTTTATTTAATTTTCTGAAATGTGTAAATTACATGATACAAATTGATTTACCTTGTTAATTGAATTTGTTATGTAATAAATGAATTATTTGTGTGACAAATGAAATGATATGATTTGCCTTGCCTTTTTTTCTCTTATTTGCATTAATTGTGCACATGAACATACCTTAATGTTTCGTTTTGCTTGAAATTAATATGAATTTGAATCCTGTTTATGTGATTGCATCCCTTATGTGCTTGAGCATGTATCGTGCGTCTCTGTGTAGTTGTCTGAGTCTGAGTCTGAGTTCTGTGTTATGTTTTGTGTGTTCAGTTGGTTCAAGTGCACCCGGGGTGGTGACATGTGGGTCGTGCAGGTTCCGGGGTGGACCATTTGCTGTGTCTTCGGCTTTGTCTAGTACCAGGTGAGGTTAGGATATAGTTATACCCTATTGAAATGTGCCAATTTTCGAATGCATGCGACTTATAAGCCTTTATGTATATGTAGATATGCGTAAGATACGTATTTTGTTGGCTTTGCTATAAGTTTGAAAGTACGAAGTTATGTATAAGCCTATGTACGCTTAGCTTTGATTTCGTGACGATTTTGAGGTTGGCGTGATATGTACGTACGATATGATAAGTACGATATGCATGTGTTATGTATAAGTGTAAGTCTAGCGGGTTTAAGCTTCCGATTTTCGTGATAAGTGTAAATGTAAGTGTAAGTTTGGGCCCCGGAGTTGTGTTGTCCGGGAGACCCGGGACGACCATCGGGGTCACCGGTTGCAACCCCAGGACACTTCTCCACTAATAGGATCAACCCGAAACCCACTCGGAGGGAGGTGGGGGACGGAGTCCTTGGGAAGTGAGTGTCGCGAAAATCGCTACCCTGACCGTCAGCGCGGATGGTAAGGGGTGTACAACCCTTCCATCACCCGAAGTAAATAGGTATGTGTATTTTGATTTCGTGTGCTTAAGTCTATGTGTGTTAAGAAGGAGTTGGTTTGATGTGTACTCGTACCCGCCGAGTTTCGTTATGTTTGTCGGTTATAAGTTCGTGAAACGGGGTTAGACTCTTAAGTTAAGATAAAATTTGATATACTTTTAAGCTAATAAAATATGCTCCGATATGTGTGCTAAGTCTGCATGAATCTGAGTTTATACTTTAAGAAACGTTTGAGTTAAGATTTGTTTGTTTGGTTTTAAGTTTCCCTATATGTATGCTATTACGAGTAAATGTTTTGGCGTGCAAAAACTAACCCCGGGTTCACGAATAATGCTTCTACTTTGTGTTGTGCCCTCTATATATATATATAGCGTGCATGTGTTAACCCCTACCTCAGCCTTTGGACTGACCCCTCCCCTTTTATGTTTTAGTTGCAGGTTTTGCTTTGGGGTTCGTTGGTGCTAGGCGGCGGTGTGTCGAGTCTGTTGAGTCGGTGTCTGTTCATTTAAGTTTGTTAAGTATTTTATTCTGATTTATGATTCGTAAATTTTGTATAAGATTTATTTTGTACATGTTTGCAATTTATGATTCGAATGTTTGGAATTTCGGGACAGGTTAGGAAAGGTGCTTGGATTAGTTGAACCCGTTTGATTGTGTAATTATTCGGGACAGGATAGGACAGGTTTGCTGGATTAGTTGAACCCGTGTAGTTGATTTTATGCCTGTAATGCTGTATGTTTAAAGTATGAAAAGTTTTTGGAAAATGGGCATTTCGTTCTGCTTTCGTTGTCTCGTTTTGCATTCTTTCATTCCTACAGGGTTAGGTACCGCCTACCTTAGGCCTGGAGTTTTGTTTTGTTTCCCGTTCGCTAGGACTTGGTGCGTGTGCGGAGTCTTCGTTCCGTGACACGTGTCGGGTTATAGTGCGGGGGTGTGGTGCCCACCGCTTGGGGCGCTACATGTCATACTTTATATTGTTACTTTTTATTGTATTAATTATTGAACTGAATTAATGTTCAGGCTTGAAAGCCAATTGTTAATTATTGAAAAATATTGATTTGGGACAGGTTGCATGTTTAGTTGAACCCGTCACTAGGTTGCATGCTGAATTAGTTATTAATGTTTTGAAATGGGCTTGAAGCCATTGTTGATTTTAATGGATTTTATTGTGATTTAGATTGTTCATGATTGCTTCCGCACCGTATTTTGTATTATATGATTGATTGGTACAGGGTTAGAATCCGCGTTGCTAGAGATTTTTTTTCCTTGTCACCCATTCACTATGAGTCCGGTTCATGTATGGATTTTATGGTGTGGGGGATGTGGTGTCTATCGTTGCGGGTGCTACAGAATACGTATTGGAATGCGCAGCAGTTTTATGGGGCTTCAAAGTCTACTCTCGACTCGCCGAAACTATAAATTGTTTACACTATCGATCGTCTTGTCAAAACGATTAAGATGGTATATAAGTTTATAAGATTCGGCTAAAAAATGAGAGAGATTGGCTTGAACGAAGAAGAGGTCTATGAAAGCTTATATATACGTACAATTATGCGCGTAAGTTTAGGAATCTTGGTAACCATGGTTATGTGTTTTGATATGGTGAAGATTTCCTTAATTCCGAACCTATTTATAGGAACTTTTAACCAATCAAATGTAATCTCTAGCCCAAAGTTTATTGAGAAACTAGCAACAATCCTTGGTTTTGAGCTAATGGTTTTGAAGAAACAAACAACTAGGCCTTTCTTTCAAGACAATGGATTTGATAAAACTATCAACTAGACCATTGTTTTTACTCATAGATTAGAGGGTTGATGGTTTCAAGCCCATCAATATCTAATACCATAAAAAGATACTAATCCATAGTTTTGATACTAACCATCTAAAATATTAAATATTATTATTATTATTATTATTATTATATATATATATATATATATATATATATATAATCTTATTTATAATATAAATATTATAATTATTTATGAAAATAAATATAGGGGTGTTACAGAATTTCTTGTAAGGCAAGTTTATCAAAGGAGACTTTTGGTCAAAGTACAATACCATTCTTACCTAGCAAGTAATTCAAAGTCTTGGAGGATTTGGAATCCTTGGGCAACAAGATAACGGGTTGGAACCCCCTTGCCTATTTAAGGGTGGGGTTCGAACCCTATTGAGTGAAGAATTCGCATGAATTTAAGCATTAATTAGAATATATTCTTGTGCCGTTTGATGTGTTTATATGTTTATTTTGCTCCAATTAGGTGTTTAAGGAGTTGGAGTTAAGAAACGGGGAAATGAGGCAAATTCACGTATTTTTGGGAAAAATAGGAGCAACCCCGTTACCCCTTAGACATACAATGTTGTTAACCCGCATTAACGGACACAGGAGCATCGCTTTTGGCGAAGTATGGGAGTAACGCCCGTTACTCCCTGGAAGAAAAACTCTGGTAACGCCCGGTACCAGAGGCAGTAGGAGGAGACTTTTGGCACAGCAGGGGTAACGCCCGTTACCCCTGGGAAGAAGAAAAGTGATAACGCCCGTTACCACTTATAAAAGCTCAATCACGATTTCAGCAAGTAACGGGAGTTAAGGTATTTTGTTCTTGAGAAGGTAACGCCCGTTACATAGGGCGGCGAGGCAGATTTCTAGACTGCTATTTATAGCTCGTTTTGGATATATTTTAGGGATCTTTTTCTTCCGTTCGTGACCTAGCTTGGAGAAGGAGACAGAGCTTTTAAGAGAGTTGTTCAGAGAATTTTGAGAAGATGAAATGATCGAGTTCTTAAAACAATTTCAATTTTTCCGATTTTATTTATTGCTTTGGTTATTAAACTGATTCCTCTAAGTTTTATTTTAATTCGTTTTTCATGTTAGATTTGTTTTCCAGAATTCATGAATGTTTAGGTTTTCGTTTTTGAGACTTTGTTTTGATTTGATGAACATGAATTTCTTTAATGCAATTTCTTTTAGTTTTATGAGTTTTGATTTAATTATGAGTAGCTAAAAGCCTAGGGCTAGGGGAGTGATGATGAATGCATGTTAAGTGTTTGATATGATGCTTGAATGACTTGTGCGAATTCTTAGTTTGAAAACTGATTCGAAGTGAATTGCGACGGCCTGATCACCCTTAGCATAATCTAGAATTACCTGAGAATTGAGAAATTAATGGTAATTGAGATTGTTTTCATAACTAGTAGATTTTAGGAATGCAAAGAGATTTGATTCTTAATCTATACAACGGTAAATCTTATTCCATGCCAATCCGCTAGAACTTGATTTGCACTAGTCTTGATCATATTGGTTTAATTAATTATTGATGATTGCGAGAGAAACGTTGAGCTTAATTGAACACTTGATTATACCTAGAGAGAGGATAATACAAACTTAATTGACTAGGTTATAGAATTGCACTTGTCAAACGAGTATTATACTGAATCCTGAATGCATAGTCATTACTCTCCAGCTAATTTAGTCTATTGATTTTAATCTATTCGTGTTAGTTGTTAATTGCTTTATTCTAGTTAATCGTTTAGTTTAGTTTCAGTAGATTGTTAACCACCTTGAATTTGTCCGGTCTCTAGATTAGAAAAAGATATTGAGTAGTGGTTGATTTTCCTTCCCTGTGGGTACGATCCTGTTGTGCTACGCGTATATTTTCAGTATACACTTGGACGATTGGTTTGACTTATAAAATCATAATAACAAGTTTTTGGCGCCGTTGCCGGGGAAGGCGTTTTAAATCAATATTACTTAAATATTTTGATCTAGTGCTTTAGACCATTACTTTACTTTGTGTTCATAGTCTATTGACATTGTGGAATTGAGCTAAGGATTTTCTTTTCCTTTATGCAGGTTCACGGTGCATGCCATGATCTAAAGATCTGGAACTAGTACCTTACGATCTGGAGATCGAGAGAACACTTAGGGCTATTAGGAGGAAGCGAAAGAAAGATAAGAAATAGACTACCGTACTAATCGCTGACCAACCTCAAGATCTACCACCACCGGCTATAAGAGATTACAATGTGCAGAATGCTGGGGCAATTCAGACTGCAACCCGTCCCCAGATTGCAGCCAATAATTTTGAGATCAAACCAGCTATAATCAATTTGCTGCAGAACAATCCATTTTCAGGATTACCAATGGAGGATCCGACATCACATCTTGAGTTCTTTCTTGAGGTGTGTGATACTTTCAAGATCCACAATATCACACCGGATGCTATCCGAGTCTGACTTTCCCCATTCTCACTGAGGGAACGGGTCAAAGCATGGTTGAGTACTGTACTGAATGAATCCTTTCAGAGCTGGGATGCAATTTCTCAGGCTTTTCTAGCCAAGTTTTTCCCTCTTAGCAAAACTACGAAGTACAGGAATGATATCCATAGACAATTAGATGGGGAGTCCTTCTACGAGGCTTGGGAGAGATTAAAGGATTTGCAGAAGAAGTGCCCCCATCATGCCATTCCTGATTGGCCATTGATTCAGACATTTTATAATGGGATGTCCCCTACTTTCAGAGGAGCGATGGATATCGTAGCTGGCGGAGCATTTTTGTCAAAATCTAAAATGGTCGTCACTGAAATGTTAGATAATATCTCACAAAATAATGTTTTTGTGCATGAGAGGAGCCATTCTCAACCTAAGAAGGTGCAAGCAGGAGTCATCGAGCTAGATGGCCTAACCGTCATCAATGCGCCCTCAACAAGAAATTGGATCAACTTTCTGTGAATGCAGTTGGGACACAATCCTAACCAGTTCAGGTAACTTGTGAAATTTGTAGTTGTCCACATGCGTTTAACATTTGTCCTCATACCAATGCAGGAGAACAGGTACAAGAGCAGGTGAATTATGCAAATAATTCCGAACCAGTGAATGATCCCTACTCAAACACCTACAACCCTGGATGGAAGAACCACCCCCATTTCTCTTTGTCTAACAATCTGATTGCCCAGCAACCACCTCAATCGAGACCTCAGTTTCAGCCTAGGCAGTAATTCTAACCAAGACCACCAGCTCCATACAGTGCTACATCACCTCAACAAGAACAAAAACAAGGATGGGAGGCTGCACTTGAGAAATTTGTAGCCGTGTCTACGGATCGATATCAGAAGTTGGAGACTCAAGTGGAACAGGTGGTAAATCAGAACAGGGATTTGGAAACTCAGATTGGTCAGATTGTCCAATCTTTAAATATGAGAGGCCCAGGAATGCTGCCAAGTCAAACCGAGAACAATCCTAAGGAACATTGTAAGGCCATATTTGTACGAAGCAGTGGAGAGTATGAAGGTCCAAGGTTGCTTGCAGATTCTGATGTTGACGATTTAGCCTGTGAAAAGATTGAGGAGGTAGTTGGTATTGACAAGGTGAGCATAGAGGAGCAAAAGGAAGAGTTCCCTTCAAACCAAAAGGTGTGGCACCCAAGGAACTTGTGCCACCGGTTCCTTTTCCTCTGAGATTACAGAAGCAGAAATTAGAAAAATAATTTGAGAAGTTCTTGAGTATCCTTAAGCAGCTTCACATTAATATCCCCTTTGTGGAGGCATTAGCTCAAATGCCCACGCACTTGAAGTTTCCGAAGGAATTGGTTTCGAGAAAAGGAAATTCTAAAGATTTCGCCATGGTTGCACTTACTGAGGAGTGCAATGCTATTATTCAGCATAAGCTTCCCCCGAAGCTCAAGGATCTCGGGAGTTTTTTTATACCTTTAACTATTGGTTCCTTACAATTTCATGATGTTTTATGTGATTTAGTAGCTAGTGTGAGTCTAATCTCTTTATCTACTTGCAGGAACTTAGGAGTGAAGGAGCTCAAACCGAATAACATGACGCTCCAACTAGCTGACGGATCGGTGAAATACCCGATAGGAATTCTTGAAGATGTGTTGGTAAAAGTTGGAAAATTCTGTATCCCTACTAATTTTGTAGTCCTTGATGTTGAGAGCGATGAAAGTTCGCCATTGATCCTTGGAAGGCCATTTCTTGCCACGGTTGGAGCGGATATCGATGTTCAAAATGGACGTCTTGCATTCAAAATAGGGGATGAAAGAATGGAGTTTAGGATTTTTAGTTCCATGACACCACCACCAGTACCGGGTGAGTGTTGTATGATCGGAGCTATAAGTGAGACCATGGATGAAGTGGTGTTATTCACGCCGAAAAGGGATTCAAGTAATCGGGAAAGGAAATCGAAGTCTCGAAATTCAAGAAGAGAGAATGTGTTGGAATTAGATACGTGGAAATCAAGCTCCGGTATTGTGATTAGCAAGAATGAGGTCACTCCTTATGACTCGTCACGTGGGGATTGTTGATCCCTAATTCGGTTTTCGGAGTCAAGCTAACGACTATAACTTAAAACTAATTTTTTTTCTTTCCCTTTTCTTTTCTTTCCTTGTTTTCTTTTCCTTCGTTCATGTTTTCCCCTTGCGTTTATTTTGGTTATCTCTCTCTTGTGCAGATTACTTGAGGCGTTGCCGGAATTTGAAGTTGGAATGAATGCAAGGACCATGACTTGCGCATAAATATCAACATTGAGGTCTATTTACTTTGTTCGTATGCGTGTGCATGTGACTGATCTATCTGTGTGGAGAATGAATTGGTGCGATTTATTGCAATATGTGTTGTTAGATGTTTTTTATGTTCTCACGATTGGTGCACTATGGTTTGATTGAATTTTATGAGTTAATTACTGTTAACTAACGTGATTAAGCACCATCCGAGTTCTGTTTATGTCTAATTTAAGCTTTTGGGCGAAATCTGTAAGAACGGGCATTACCTTATTCTAGTTGTTCTTAGTAATACCCGTTAATGGAGTCAGGAGCTGTGGCCAGAGCTGGTAATGGGCGTTACACTTTCGTAGGTATTTTTTAGTAACGCCCATTAATAGGTACAGGCGTCTGGGACAATAGGGGTAACGGGCGTTACTCCTAGCAAGTATAATTCCAGTAACGCCCGTTACCAGGGCAGAATAGAGAATCCTTATGGGGGTAGGAGACACGTTTTTTTTTTTTTTGGCCTTAATTTCTCTTTTCCTTCCCAATTTCGGATCTCCCCCCCCCCCCCCCCCCCCAAAACCTACCCCCTTTAGTAGAGCATCAGTAGCTTCCCTTGGTCAATCCCCATCAAATTTCTGGCAAGCCACCACTTCTCCACCAAGCACCACCACCACTTTCTAGCGTCCCACCACCAATCACACACGCTCTCTTCCTTCTTGAATCTTGGTAAGTAAATTCCCTGCCCACACCTATCATGAAATTTGGATTTAATTCTTCCAATTTAAGGATTGAAACCTGGGAATTAATTTGCAGATTCAAGATGAATTTTGGGATAGACTTGATGAATTTGGAGAGATTATGTATGCTAGAGTCAGGATAGATGACAAGAAGTGATTTAATTTAGTTGAACTCTTGGAGAGCCCTAGTCTCTAATTACTCTTGAATCCGAATTTGAGGTTGAATGTGGAGAATTTCATGCTTAGTCTGTGATACTCTAGGGTGGTATTGAATTGAGTTGGGTAGGTTGAAGAATTTTAGTTAAAACTCACACCCTAGGCCTATGCACATAAGGTGTTTGATAAATTGTCTAAGTGTGTGCTTTGCTTTGCTATATTTTTTTATTTCAGGTACCATGGGACGTACTAAGCGTCCTCGAGCCATTGAACCCTTCACTACCTCATCCCCCGAGGATCATCAACCGCAGGATTCGGTCAATATAACTGTGTATACTATGGGTAATCCATTTCAAAGGAATTTGATAAGGAATATTATATCCACTCGGTTCTTCAAGGATGCATGGATGGAGAAACTTGAGGCTTGGGAAGAGGTGAAGAGACTGTTTAAAAACATCGGTTGGTTGCCTTTCCTTACTAAGAAGGATTTGACATATACTGAAATGACTGTCGCCTTCTTCACCACGATGAACTTTAATCCGGTAGATAACATATTGACTTTCACTTTAGATGATCGGGAAACTCAAGTTTGGGGTTCGGATAGGATAAGGGAAATTCTATGTTTACTAGGTCATGCTACTTCTTCATTGCCTAAGTGGGATATGGTTCAGAGAGAGACGGTGTGGAGATCCTTTCCGCTGCATCAGGGTGTCCTGAATTATTCCCTCTGGAATACAAAGGATAGCTATTTTGATTTGTTGGCTTGGGTGATAGTACATAGGATCTTAGCTACAGGATTCTATGCCCGATACGGGAGTGAGAGCCATATCAATGAGATGGAGCTGGGAACCATGTATATGATGAAGGAAGACATCAAATTCGATGGCACGACTGAGTTTCTCTGGTTACTTCAAGAAGTTGCAGGGAGAGCTACCGGGATGATTGCCCATGGCGCGTTTGTGACTATGTTTGCCCTTGAGGTGGGTTGGAGGCCTAGGGGATTGTTGCCCGTTGATTTTGGTTATGATATTGGTGCGCAGTATCTGGAGAACTTGGCTTTAGCTATTGAATGGGAGAGTAGACGACTCAAGGAGCAAATCTTGCCATGGTGGCCAATCGGGGACAGAGATAGGTTCTGGCAGATGTATAGTTAGGGTAAGGCTCGTTATAAGGAACTTTCTGATGTGCAGAAGGAGCTCCTAGATCAGATTCCCAATAGGCCGGATAATGAGTTTGAGGTCCTCCGCAATGCTGCACCGGTTGTTGTTAATGAAGCCGATGAGGGTACTCCGGCTAGTGTGGGGAGTCTTAGGACGGAGTTGGCTAGATTGAGAGCTGATGTGACCGCCATGACCGTGAGGATTGAAGATTTAGCTCATTATGTGGGTGAGCGATTTGAGGAATGGCAAGCTCATGTTGATGACAAGTTTGAGAGTTTCTACGCTCGTCTTGATCAGTATTTTAGAGGACCCCAGTAGCCCCCTAAGCCCTGATCGCTTTACCATTATGTTTCCCTTGCTTTATTGACATTCTATTTTGATCATGTACTTATTGCTAGATTTTGATACTTTTGACATTTTATTTCTTTGGTATTGTCTTTTGAACTCCATGAATTATTTTTATGCAATGTGCCCTTTCTTTACTTGAATTCGTAACTTGTGTGTTGCTTGTTGAAGGCATGTTGATTATCAATTGCCTTTGCACTTGATCCATGTTTTCTAGTCACATATCACAGGTTTTGGAAGCTTTGCTAGCGTTTTGTCGGGTCTTCATTTGATAAGGGAGTTTTCTTCAACTTTAACTCTTTATTTGTATGAGGACATTGCAAAGTCTAAGTGTGGGGGAGATATGGTTATGATTATGAGATTTAGTTGGATATTTACATGAGTAGATGTCTTGTTAACCTTGTGAATTGTTAGGAATTGAGAAATTGTGAGAATTTTGAAAATTTTCCCCTGTTTTGAACTTTTTCTTTGAAGCTTGATTGTTGAGCCTTTGCTAGAGTGAGTTAGGCTATTTGAATTGAGGAAATTTTGCATGAGATTGGATAATTTAGTGTTTTAGTATGCCCTTATATTTTGAGCACTTTTGAACATGATAATGTACCATGCTTACAAAGGTGAATTGATGTTTTTGAAAGGAGTCTAAGATTTGATTAGGATGCACTTTAGTCATATTGAGGTGAAATTTTAAGTTAATGAAAGATTAAGGAAATGAAGTAGGCATTCGTTGTCGGAGGATTTTAAGCCTTTCTTTTAGTCATTTTTCACTAAATAACGTGATCTTATTGACCCCGCTGAGCCTAATTATTGTGCAAAGATTTTTGTAGCGACATTATAAGCCTAATGCACAACAAAAGAAACCACCTTGTTAATTTTTACACCAAGGCTTGCTCGTGTGATCTTATAGTGAATATTTATCTTTCAATCCTTTTTTATTGTTCTTATGATTGAAATTGAGAGATATATGTAAAGAAAGAAAAAAGAATGAGAGAAAGTGTGAAAAAGAAAAGGATATCAAAAGAAAGGAAAGAGAAAAAGAAAAGAAAAGAAGAATTGTGCGAAGTGTGAAATTAAAAGAGTGGGATGTAACTGTTCAAGTGTGGGGGAAGTGTTTAATGGCGAATGAAAGTGTCATGTGAAAAGATTAAATGATGTAAGCTTGGTAAGTAGTCACTTGATCCAAGAATTCCATAACCTTACCCAAAGCTTACATTACAAGCTCGAAAGACCTACTGATCCTGAGTCTTGATTTAACTCCATTAGTGGAGATAGGTGCGGAGAGTGTATTCCGAAGTTGATGATTGGAACTTAGGAGGAAATTTTGAATTTTTCAATCTAATCTTTGTACATTGTTTCGGTCGAATCACACACTACACAAGGGTATACTTTTCAAACTATTTTTGATGATCTTGTGTTTATGAGTACTTGATTTGATTAGTTAGACTTGTTTAGACGAACGTTCGATGATTGCTTTCAAGTCGAGGTTTGATGGGGATGTGTTTTCTTATTTTCGTATTACTCGAGGACGAGCAATAGGCAAGTGTGGGGGAATTTGTTGAGTGAAGAATTCGCATGAATTTAAGCATTAATTAGAATATATTCTTGTGCCGTTTGATGCGTTTATGTGTTTATTTTGCTCCAATTAGGTGTTCAAGGAGTTGGAGTTAAGAAACGGCGAAACGAGGCAAATTCACGCATTTTTGGGAAAATTAGGAGTAACCCCTGTTACCCCTTAGACATAGAATGTTTTTAACCACCGCTAATGGACACAGGAGCATCGCTTTTGGCGAAGTATGGGAGTAACGCCCAATACTCCCTGGAAGAAGAACTCTGGTAACGCGTAGTACCAGAGGCAGTAGGAGGAGATTTTCGGCGTAGGAGGGGTAACGCCAGTTACCCCTGGGCAAAAGGAAAGTGGTAACGTACGTTACAACTTATAAAAGTGCAATCACGATTTCAGCAGGTAACGGACGTTAAGGTATTTTTTTCTTGAGAAGGTAACGCCTGTTACCTAGGGCGACGAGGCAGATTTCTAGACAGCTATTTACAGCGTGTTTTGGATATATTTTAGGGATCTTTTTCTTCCGTTCGTGACCTAGCTTGGAGAAGGAGACAGAGCTTTTGAGAGAGTTGTTCAGAGAATTTCGTGAAGACGAAATGATTGAGTTCTTAAAACAATTTCAGTTTTTCCGGTTTTATTTATTGCTTTAGTTATCAAACTAATTCCTCTAAGTTTTGTTTTAATTCTTTTTTCATGTTAGATTTGTTTTCCATAATTCATGAATGTTTAGGTTTTCGTTTTTGAGACTTTGTTTTTATTTGATTAACATGAATTTCTTTAATGCAATTTCTTTTAGTTTTATGAGTTTTGAATTAATTATGAGTAGCTAAAAGCCTAGGGCTAGGGGAGTGATGATGAATGCATGTTAAGTGTTTGATATGATGCTTGAATGACTTGTGCTAATTCTTAGTTTGAAAACTTATTCGAAATGAATTGCGAGGGCCTGATCACCCTTAGCATAATCTAGAATTACCTGAGAATTGAGAAATTAATGGTAATTAAGATTTTTTTCATAACTAGTAGATTTTAGGAATGCAAAGAGATTTGGTTCTTAATCTATACAATGGTAAATCTTATTCCATGTCAAGCCGCTAGAACTTGATTTGCACTAGTCTTGATCGTATTGGTTTAATTAATTATTGATGATTGCGAGAGAAAAGTTGAGCTTAATTGAACACTTGATTATACCTCGAGAGAGGCTAATACAAAATTAAGTGACTAGGTTGTAGAATTGCACTTGTCAAACGAGTATTTTCCTGAATCCTGAATGCATTGTCATTACTCTCCAGCCTGTTTAGTCTATTGATTTTATTCCACGCATGTTAGTTGTTAATTGCTTTATTCTAGTTAATCATTTAGTTTAGTTTCAGTAGATTGTTAACCAGCTTGAATTTTTTCGGTCTCTAGATTAGAAAAAGATATTGAGTAGTGATTGATTTCCCTTCCCTGTGGGTACGATCCTCTTGTGCTATGCGTATATTTTCAGTGTACACTTGCACGATTGGTTTAACTTATAAAATCATAACAACAAACCCCATGGGAGATAGATATCGAAAATTCTCCAAATCACTACATACAAATCCCCTAGAGCCTAAATACTAAATACAGTACTAGCATCCTCCCTATTTATATTGTGATCAAGGTTGGTGTGGATTATTACTCTAGAGGACTGCGATTTTAGAGTCTTGAAGATTCAAAAAAGTTCGAGGGACTTGTAGCTTGAAGCGTGTTTGAGGGCGGCTCAAAATGTATCAAGAAAGCGTCAATTTAAGTAAGTTCTTGAAATCCTTACGAATCGCGAATAGGAATTTCAAGTCTAGATCTTGCTTTTGGGAAAAAAATTTAAATTTCGCTGCATTACTATTTCATATTTTCCAACACTTGTTGTATATTGTTATACCTTATTCACCCACAACACCACACTGTGAGAACAACTTGGGAATATATGCATGCACTCATATATTATTGAACTCGTGATGCGTCGTTCATCGTTTCAAGTGGTCTTGAGTCGAATCTTATTTGTAAGCTTACACATGTCTTGTTAGGTGGTGAGCCACAGGACGAGTTGCCTTAATCGTGGGTCATTGATCATTTGCTTTGGTTAAGCTTTTGCTTAAGGTGAGGATATTATTCTTTTTGGCTACTGACAATACCGTAAGACATTCATGTTTTGTTTTCAACTTCCCGATTTGAAAATTATATATATAGGCTTAGTATGCCATTTTCGAAGTTTGGCTCATTATATATCTAAGTAAGTGATTTGTCAACCAAATGGTTTGCAAGTATGAAAAAATTTTGGTATACGGGATATGTACCCGAAATGGTTTTGGTTTCGAAATAGTAAGTATATATATATATATATATATATACTTACAACTCCGATTTTATCTACAAGAACACTTGTGGAGAGTTACTTGAGCTCACGGGATTGTGTCAATTCAGCAAGCAATCAAAGTTGTCTACTTTGATAGACCGTGCATCGACTGCTATTTGGGATGAGGCACCAATGGCAAATAGAAAAGCATTTGAAGCATGGATCGAGCATTTAGAGACATGTTCCGTTTTGATCTACCATTTAGGGGCAAAGTGATGATTTTAGGAGGAGAT
The DNA here is from genome assembly GCA_037501455.1 of Lantana camara. Taxonomy (NCBI): domain Eukaryota; kingdom Viridiplantae; phylum Streptophyta; class Magnoliopsida; order Lamiales; family Verbenaceae; genus Lantana; species Lantana camara. Next base: position 88,279,620 of record CM074856.1, read on the forward strand.
TTTCGTCAAGTTCTTGAAGTTGTGATTGTAGGTATGAAATCACAAATGATAAATGCTAGCATAGTCCAATCACCACTCTGGTGTAATGTTAAACTTTTATGAGAGCACAAAATGATATGCACTTTTTTGAATTTCTACTCCAAATTGGTAATGGTGATGATCCGACGATAGACGATGATATGATACGAATTCCAGATTGGATATCAATACTTTGGGAAAGTGAACATTCTATTGGGGAATTGATAGATTTCGTTTTCCAAAATTAAGCTCTCACCCATACTATTTGGAATACATGTCTAGCTGGGCTTTGTTAACTCCTCTGGATGATGATGTGAATAATTTAAATGAACAAGTTCTAAATGCTTTTCATGGAGATGAGGTCACGTATTATTCATTTGATTCGGTAGCCGATGATGTGCGCAATCTATACTGACCTGAATTTTTAAACTTACTTTCTCCTGCCAGTTTGCCATATCATAGTAAACGTTGAAAAAGGGTGCTCCAGTTATTCTCCTGAGAAATTTTGATCCAAAAATAGTCTTTGTAATGGCACGAGACTTACTTGCCATCGATTTGGGATACACATTATTGAAGAAGAAATTTTGGGGGGTCAGTTTAAGGGAATGTGAGTGTTTTTGCCACGAATTCTTTTAAAGACTATTGAAGATGCAAATATACCTTTCGAAATGACGAGAAGACAGTTTTCAGTTCGATTGGGTTTCGCCTTGACAATTGACAAATCTCATGGACAAAGAATTCCAATTGTGGGAATTTATCTGCGAAATCATGTTTTTAGTCACGACTAATTATATGTTACTCTTTCACGTGTTTTTTCTAAAAGAACAACTAAAGTTTTGGTAAAAAAAAAAAAAAAGTTCCATCAATGGCTACTAGGTAGTTTTCATAAGAAATGTGGTATATAAGGAGATTTATAATAAGTTAAAAAGCACTCTACCGAGGTATTACTCAAAATATTGATCTGTTTAATAAGTTCCTTAGTTGCAATTAAAATTATTTCGAATACTAATCCATCTTCTTACCGATTATATATATTTATGCAGGTGAAAGAGAGACAATCAATCGAATAAAATATAGGTGTATACAAGAATTTTTACATTAAATTTATTTAAAAATAATAGATATATTGCTTTATATTTAACCGTGTGTATTTTTTATCTTTTGTTTTCCCAGAGGCATCAAAGGTGTTGTGCTAAATTCTTGAAGAGAAAAAAAAATCACGCACAAACCTATGCTCGGTAATACATAACTAAATGTTTTTAGATCTCATTTAATTTTACTCTACTTATTTTCAATATGAATATACATATATTTTCAAATTTCCAATATATGAGCCTTTACGTAACTTTTCTTTTCTTTTTTTTTTTTTTTTTTAAGACATTCAAAGTTTTATTCCACAAACAAGATGATGCAGTATATGAAAAATTTAGAGATAATAGTTTAGATACATAGAGGGGTTGCACAAGATAGACAAAACCAGACAAGATGTAGAGGATTGAGATAACAAATTTTGTTTATTTAACTTGTTAGTTGCGTTATTGTTTGTTTTTATCCACTTATTTTTATAAATGTCATGATTTCAAAAGAAAGGTTTAGTATTTATAAATTACACCAAAATAAATTTTTACTCACGAGGACAACGTACACCCATTGATAGGATACATTCCAAGAGTAATTTAAACCAAAAATTATTTTTGCACGCTGAGATATATGCAAAGACAACTTACAATCAAATTTTATTTATGCACGTAGGGATAACTTGCCCTAATTACTAGATATATATACTATTATATTAAGTGAGAGAGGCAGATAATAACCGTTTCATCTCTTAGACTCTTGGACTCTTGGACTCTTTTTATCTTTTTTTTATTTATTCTTTTTGTCCAATTTGTTTTCTTACGGTTTTCTCTTTTCTATATATATATATATATATATATATACTATTTGATGGGTCTGAATATGGGAGGACCAGAATCCTATCACTTTACAATTTGTTTGATGTGGGGAAACCAGATGGAATTCATCGGAAAAGCTAAAGGGGGTTCAACCTGCTAGGACAAACACCACAAAACAGAGGTCAGACGGCTAAGTTGGGGGAACTGGGGGTGATTTCCAGTTTGGCTCTCCAACGCTCAAGTCAGATGATGATCTAAAAGATGAAACAAAACAGTTGTTGAGTTTCAGTGATTAAGGATTGCTTACAGTGGTGGAGATGAACTCCCTTATTTATAGTTAAGGGTCAAGGACCCTTTGGTAATTGGCAACTTGTGGTCATGGCCTAATGTTTCCCTAACACGTGGCGTAATGAGGAGAAACCTAGGAGGAATCTCCTGCAAAAGCTGGTGAAAAGGTGGTGCGGGCAACAGTGGCAGGTGCGCGGGTGCGTACGGGGTGTCAGAGAGTCGTTTTGGGTTGGTAACGAGGGCTGGGAGCATACTTGTGTCTACCATGAGCCTGATGAGCTCACAGATCCAAGGGTGGACCCGGGCCAAGGCTGTTCGATGAGAGGGAGCTGGACTCCTTTGTTCGCTTGTACACGGATCACCCGAGGGGGTGAGCGCTCGGGAATCAATCCTTCAGGGAAGGGGGACATATATGGTAGCGTGGGGGACGCTCGTTAGAGGGCGTCCATGAGGGCCACGTTTCACGCGAGGGGGAGGCTACGTGTCCCATATGGATCTAGGCCAACGAGGGCTACTGACGCTCGGGGAGGCTTTCTTGGGGATCGAATGGCCACGCGTTTGATGCTGGGGAGGCCACGTGTCAAAACGGGGCCCTGCGTGATTTGGTCCCATTATTTTGTCCCCCAATTCTGTAGTCCTTAGTAATAAGGGCTGCAGAATTCAAATTCCTTTAAATCTCAAGGGTCCACTTTGGCTGGGAGCTTGACGCTCGAAATATCTTACTCTGAAACTGCATTAAATGTGGTCATTTCAAACAGACCGCTCGAAGAATCCCGCATTAAAGGCTGATGGGCGAGTGGGTGTGACTTTTCAGGAAATGATGTGTGAACCTTGGGATGTGGGTGACGGTTCCCAAAAGTGGGCGGTTACCTAGGTGGGAAATAATTGCACTTTGAATTTAATATCCCAAATCTCACCAACTCCCTACCCTATAAAATGGGCTTCAAACTCATTTTCCCTTCTTCTTCTTCTTCTTTGCGCGAAAACATTTCCAGAGCTTTTTGCAAAAAATCTCCAGAGCAACTTTCAGTGAATTCCCAACCATCTTCAAGCTTTCAAAATCTTTAGGTTATTTCTTATTTCTTCTGACTTTCTGACTCGCTAACCCTTAGATTCATAGGTTTTACCTTCCCAAATCCCAATCTCCACCAAAGAATCCTCATACTTCCGAAATCTCCATACCTTCTCCTCTTTCCTATATTTGGAACCAAAATGGCAAAAGATCATGTAGAGGAGTTTGTTCACCACCTAGAGGAATCGGCAAGCCCTAGTTCTCAGGATCCGGTGGAGGATATGCCTGGAGAGGCTAGACACGAGGACTTAGATGCGGTTGTGTCCGCCATGGGGGAGAGGAATCCGGGGGGTGTTGATCATCTTTTTTAGGAGATGGACCTGGTAATGGAGGCGGAGAGGCAGGGTGTAGCACCTAAGCGCAAGGTACCACATCCCCCGTACCGAGACCCGACCCGAATATGAAACGGACAATCCATACCCGAGCTAAATCCCGGCGAACGGGGACATACACACTCGCTAAGCTAGGTGGGAACTAACTTTCGCAACCAAAGAGTCAGAAAAACGGAAATATTATGAATGTGGAAGCAATGTACATACAAATATAACAAGATAAGCAAGAGCAACGGTTCAACTAGCATAGATACCTAATCCCGAAATTCAATAAAATCATAAAACATTAATTCAGATCCTTTCTGTTTCTATAAGCTTATCCTGAAATTACGATAATAGTAATAATCAATACAAAATATACATTCTCCGTAACTAAACAAATCATAGTGCAATGTGCATATGGACAGACTCTGACTTAACCGAAAGACTTAATAGACTTGACTTCCCGCCTAGCACGCCAAACCTGCAAAAACACTAAAAAACAATCCGGGTTTAGTCTATACGAGACTGGTGGGTATAAAATGAGGCATAAGTATCATATAAGGCAATATTTAAACATTCACATACAAATTATAATCCCAAATGAGGTTTTTAGAATACTTCCCAAGTGGGTGAAATAAAGAAGTCATCAAAAGGGATTATAACGTTCATTTTTCATTAGGTCGTTTGTGGCCCGGCGAGTGGGCGTGCATTATCTCCAACCAACACCTCGTGTAGTTCATTAAATATTCTTTCCTTCTTTCTTTCATTCATGCATAACATTCTTTTGTGCACATTCATGAACATTTACACCTTCTTCCTCCGGGTGATGGCCGGGTGATCGGCCCGAACCATCCATTCATTGACCACAAAGGTTTCATGACTCCCTAGGTAGCACTCAGCGTCCATTCCTCGCCAACTCCTAACGAGGTCCGGTTACGCCGTTTATTAGTTGGGACTATTGTGTGGGATCACCGTCAGCCCATGCCTCCTCGGATTGCCACACACACCAAGTCCCTGGGCCCATGAACATTCATTCATTTCTCGCCAAAACATTCGGTAGGTATTCAATCAAGAAAGGGTTTACATTGAAAATCATAGACTCGAGAAAAGACTCTATATACGTATAATATACAGGTTGGGCTTGAAACTTTGCACATTGGTTGTATATAGGGTCAATTTAACTATTAGAAGAGAAACCCACCTGTACACTTCTTACCGAACAATACCAAGAAGAAAGGAAGAGTCGAAAGTGTCCTATGAACCCGACAAGTCGCCGCCCTGGAGAAAACTGTACAAAGTACAATGCAATAAATTGGTGAGACTCAAGACTCCAAATGTACCATATATGACGCACGACAATGAATTGATCATGATATGAGATGCATAAGAAATAATATTATGTAATGAAGATGTTCTTGTGCACAATTAATTCATTTAAATTATATAAACAAGTCATTCATTCAATATTTGAAGCGTTCATATTCATTTGAGTCAAGAATTTCACATAACGATCATATCACGTACTAAAATCACATTTACAATTAGAGGATTGACAAATAAGGTTTATAGCACATATCACTCATTTAAAATAAATACATAAATTAAACTAAGGTTCATAGCATATTATACAAATTAATAAACAAATTTAGCATATATTATATATATTCATACACATGCACGTAACAACATACAACACATGCATGCAGAGACACACGTTCACACACATGCACAAACACAATATTTCCATGCATTAACTAAACTCTATATATAAACATATCATGCATAATATTATTTATACACAAACACATGCATTAATGTAATATATATAATTATACACACATGCACATAATATCAATTCATGCATGGAAATAAATACATGTAGCCCTACATGTGAACATGCAAAACCCATAAATCCCATTTATATACCTATTATGCATGCATGCCTGTAGTTGCGGAAATTCCAAAACATTTAACAAATTTCAGATGCGTGACACGGCCGTGTTGGTTTTCAATTCAAAATGGACACGGCCGTGTCCGATTTATTTTTCCCATCCGAGAACACAACACGGACATGTCCATTTTAGTTCAAATCTTGACATGGTCGTGTCATGCCATTTTCTTTTGAAGGAAATTCGCAGCAGCAGCGGTAGCAGCTTCAAGGGAGCATTTTCATGCCAAATAACACATAAATCATGCATGGAATGAACATTAATACATCATATTTTCAAGCCATAACTTGGAGCAACAAAGATCACTTCAAACGTGCAAGAAAATTGGAGCAAAGAAGGGCATGAATTCAAGCAACCAATTCATCAAGTTTGAAGTTGAAATAAGAGTTAAAAGCTTGGGAAAACAAAGTTAACATGTAAGGAAATTCAAATACTTCATAATCATGCAATTTCACATGAAATGGAGCTCAAAGAATTAACAAACAAGGCACAAAATCCTGACAGCAACTTGGTAAGAAAGGAGCAGATTTTCCAGTCACTTTTCATGCATAAAACTCATCCATTTGCAGCTAAAATGATGGTTAAATGTAGGCATTAATATAGCATAACAGGGGCACCAGTTAAGCAACGAAATTCAAGTTAAAACCATGCAAATTTCATGCTCAAAAGCACAAAACTGACAGCATATTGACAGCAGGTATGTAGTCCATTTTTCTAGCCTAAAACTCAATCAATTTGCATCTAAACGAAGGTTAAAAGCATGCAGGATGATCATAAAACAGGGCTGAAGCTTTACATGTAAGTTAGGCCTCAAATCATGCAAGAATCAAGCTCAAAACTTCACAAAACTGACAGCAAATGAGTGCAAGAAGTAGCAGCGTACAACAGTTCGTTTTATGCTCAAACTCAACCATAATGCATCTAAAATGAAGGTTAAAACAGGGCAACCACATCATGTAATAGGGAACCACGAAATCTGATCATTTACCATGCATTTCATGCTCAAAGTTCATGCCAAACTTCATTAAAACAGTAGCATATTGACAGCAACTTCTAGTTGTGACAGCAGTTCGGTTTTGAGTCCAAAATCCCCCATTTTTCTTTCATAAGCTCAAGTTCATTAATGGTAGAAGTTAATACACATAACCACCATGTATTTAATGCAAATAAACGAGATAAAGGGACATAAATGAACTCATTCTCTAGCTTAGAACTTATAATAAACACATATGAGCATGTATTCAAAATTTTGGAGAAAACCTAAGTATTCATGCCTCTCTTCAATCATGCATAAAACCTCAAGTCTAAGACACAAAATGGAGCATATATTGAAGCACAAATCCTAAGGATTACGGATCTTACCTCAGATTGTTGAAGATCAAAGAAGGCTAGAAGATATGGAGCAAATCTTGAGCTTGAAGATGATGAATAGTGGAAATCTCTCCTCCTTGCTCTTGAAGCTGCTGATCTCGTGGGATGGAGAAGGAAAAGAGAGAGATATGTGGCTACAAAATGTCTTAAAATCAAAGAATTGGTGAACGATGGGTCCCATAGCTCAAAATATAGGTCATAGGGGTGTAATAAGGTACGAGGAGCTGAAATTCACATCGTCGGAGGTCTAAACGACATCGAAAAATTACGAAACTTGTTCCATTGCATCCGGATCGTCGAAAGGAGTTGAACGTTGAAGACGGGACTCGAATCCGAGTGTCGTAGCCCAAGATAAGAATTAAAAAGTACACAAGTGTACTAAAATGGCTCATTTTTCAAATGAGTCCAAAACTTTCAAAAAGTTCCAATTAAGTCCAAGAACCAAATTTCAATTAAGTCCACATATTATAAAATTGTAAAATTACATTCCTTAAATCATGTTTATCACATAATTCACGAAATTAGCATGCTCGGGAAATAAATTCATATATTATAAATTCACATATTACAAGATTTCAAGTAATTTAAACACTTAGGCACATTTTGGCATTTAAATCAAATAATTCAAGTAGTTTCATATAATTGCGTAATAATTAAAATAACACACCATTGCTTAAATAATTAATTTAAAACGTAAATAACACTCTCGTTACAACGTACCTGTAGGGTCGGACGATCGGGATGCCAATTTATAAACACATACGACATATTAGTACAAAAGAAAAATCGGGGTGTTACACAGGGCGTTACTTTGCCATTGACGGAGAGTGCCACTCATCCCCACCGACATATAGTGACGGTGGGTATTTCTGCCCCTATTCCTGAAGGCGAGGGTGCTGGGCCCTCGGATGATCCTCCTGCCAAGAGCAGAAAGAAGATAAAGAAATCAAAGAAATCCGCCGAGGGCTAGTGCGAGGTAATGCAAGCGACTGAGAGAACCCCATATGAGACTCCCAGTACCCTAACCCTAGGGGATCTGGTTTCGATGAGGGCTCCAAGGTAATCGGACGAGCGCTGCACATACAGAATCCCTGAGCCACATGAGAGAGCTAACAATCCCACTCCAGGGCAAATGGCAATTTACCTAGATGTTATAACATTTGGGGGGATAAGGTTCCCCATATCTGTCCCCTTTGTAATTTTGATGAAATGCACGGGGAATGAGCCTTCCATCCACAATTTCAACAGCCTTTTTCAAGTAGTCCGATCACCACACTCGTCTCCACAAGCGGGTTTCTATTATGTTCAAGCCAAGTCAAACCTAAGGCTGATAGATGCGCCCTCGACATCATATGTGATTAATTGGAAGGAGAAATTCTTCTTTGTGAGGGCCCCTGAGGGTGAGGACTTTGGTGTGCCTCGAGAGTAGGTAGATCATGGGGATAGGCCTCTGGTGAGATCACGCTTAGATCCCTCGTTCCCCATATCCTGGGCCCAAGAACTAGCAGCGTCACTAAGGAGCACACGGTGGCTCATAAAAGCGAGGGAGCTGATAGATGATGAGGATGTTCTATTCCTCTGTGGGCTCATGAATGACCCTGAAATGGTCAGAAATCCACCCGCACGATGTTTGGAGAGAGACGATTAGATTCTTAGGGAACTAACTTTAGATAAGATTGCTGACTTCCTTCTTGTACTTTAGGGATCTCTATAAGGAAGATTTGACCCTTGTATCTTTCTTTTTCAGGCACGAGTATTCTGATAGCGAGAAGAGGAAATATGAGGAATGTTGCAAACTTGATCAACGCTCACAACCCCCAACAACAGTAACAGCGGCCCCAGAACCAGCAAGGGCAAGGCCAAGGCCGAGGGGTCGTCGTGGTGATGGCCTTGGGGACCATCTAGGAGCGAGTTCCAGCACGACTGGATGTGGCCGTGGGGATGATCGTGCGGCCACACCAGAAACCCATATTGTTCCAAAAAAGGGGGACAATGATAACCAAAGGGGTGGGGACCGGTGTTAGGAATAGTGCCCTATAAAACCGATTGTATATCCGCTTTGTGCTTTTCCTTATTGTAATCACAGACAATCTTTGAAGAAAATAACGAATTGAGGTAACATTTCTTTATATGCTCTTGTTTGGTATGCGTTTACTTTAGCTGTGCATGTATGAGAACTCCCCTAATCCTGATGACTTTAGGACTCTACCATTTAGGTGAAATGGTTCATGAAACGAGTTCTATATCACATAAGTCATGATTAGTAAAATACTCCAAGCCGATGAGTCCTACAGACAGTGGGAGTGTCAACCTGACTCCTCTAAGGCTTGCTTGTGGGATCACGCCCTTAAGAAGGACCACCTTGTTTCATGGAGGTGCAAAGTGTATAGTTGATACGTGCGTGATACATGAGGGTGCTTACTTCCATAAGTAAGTTCACTGAGGTGCCCCGTGTGAGAAGATTCCTAAATGGGAAAGGAAGTTTCTATTTCAGAAAACGGAAACTTCCAGATTAGGAAATATCTCACGAGTCATTGATGTGATTAATTGATCCTTAGACTTGAGGTTCCATGTCGCTTTACAAGTTAACTCTGTAGTCTTAGGTATTAGCTTTGAAGGGTGTCGCCTTAGACAACTGATTCAAGGCTTATGCTGGGGCTACACAAGTGATTCATGGAAGTGAATGAGAATCATGAAAGGACCTACACTTGCATTTGCAAGGTGATCTCTTATTGTGTAAGTCATTCATATGCCATATGGAGTCCTTGGCCAAGGCAGTGGATCAAGACATCAAGAAAAGGGTTTCTTGGATTGAGATCAAATGGATATGAAATGCACTTAGCTTTAAGACCAGATTGTTAGGGTTCTGATTATTCCCTTACCCTAGATCTTGGTTGAGAGATAGTAAGTAGGAGGATTGTATCTCACATGAATCAATAACTTAAAGGTTCTGTCGAATCGAGACATTCCAATTCAACTAGGGGTTAAACACCTGTTGCTAGACTATGGTCGTTTAATCTGTGGACTGATTAATTAATTAGTGAATTAATTAATTAGGGTCACTGCTAATTAAATTGAGAACCTAGAGGGTCACACACAACAACTTGGTTACATGAATTAAGGCTTTAAAATGATTAAATGAGTTGATCATACCAAGAGGGTTCCACACGTGTGAAACACACGTGTGGGTCACGTGCGTGACACGTGTCCTATATGGACACGTGTGCACCGTGCTTGTATATTTATTTATGTATTAAATAATTAATTTGTTAATTATTTAATAAACTTTTGTTTAATTTTGAATTAAAATGAAAGTCTTGTTTTGGAGAAATTAATCTATTTAATTGATTATGAATTAATTAATTAGATAAATGAGTTATTTATTTATTAATAAATAAAGTATAATATTATCCAAAAGGAGTTTGGATATTTTTAGCTCTCTTAAAAGTTGATTTGAATTAGAATTCAAAATCAAGGTTTGGAATTACTTGATGATCAGGTAATAAGAGAGAGGGACCAAATCCTTAGTCCAATAGGACTAGGTTCGGCCATCCCTCCCTTGTAATTGATGATTTCTTTTGGTTCATGTGTTGAACACCATCCTTTCTCCAAGATCAAATAAACCCTAGGTTAAGCCTAAACACTAACTAGAGAACTAGCATCCTTACTAGTTAGATTGTAGTCCAGTTGGTGGACTATCTCTAGAGAGCTTCAAGTTAAAAGTTTGTAAAGATTCGAGCTTTACCAAGGAGAGGGGATCAAGCCACGAGAAGAGCGTTCTTGGGTGGCTTGAAACGCTTCAAGAAAGATTATTGAAAAGTAAGTTTCTTTATCTTACGGATTTGGATTCATGATTGAGAGATTCGATCCTTTTGTTGGAAAATTTTTTAAATTTTCGCTACTTTCTTATTCCGTTTTTCCAACAACTGGCCTCCAACAACCACTCAAGCTAACCAACACAGGCCACGCTCGAGCGTGGTAATAAGAGAACCCCGTGAGGGTGAAATTCAGCCCTCGAAGAAGAGAAAAAGGATGCCCGATACCATTGTTAGGAATAGTACCCTAGAAAGACGATTCGTCGAAATTTGCTTTGGGACTTTCCTTAGGTCACAGACAATCTTTGAATAATATACGATTGATTATTATCATAGGTAAACACTTCTTTATATGCCAACACGTGTTTTATGTGTTTCCATTACGTGCACATGTGTTAGAACTCCCCTAATCCATAAGGCTGTTAGGGACTTTGTCATTAGGTGAATGGCACATGAAATAAGCCCTAACTTATGGCCGGATTAGAAACTTCCAGATTAGGAAACATCTCACAGGTCAATGGCGTGAGTAAATTAATCCTTTGAATTGAGATTCCATTGATGCTTTGTGGGCTAACTCTGCAGGCTTAGGTATAAGCTTTAAAGGGTGTCGCCTTAGACAACTGATTCAAGGCTTATGCTGGGGCTGCACAAGTGGCACATGGAAGCATATGAAAATCAACAAAGAACCTACACATGTTGTAATGCAAGAAGATCTCTTATTGCATAAGTCGTTCATATGCCTGTTGGAAACACGAAAGAGTTGAGCAGCGGAAGTTTAAAATTTTTCCACAAGTTTAATCGTTGTCTTGCAATTTTCATACTGTAACGTTGGGAATAACAAGAAACTCACTTTAATTGAAGCTTTCTTGTGATGTTGTTACCGCATAACAAACACCCTTCAAGCGGAAAGTCCCTCGAACGGTCCTTCGAATTAAACTCCATAGTAAAAGGCCTCCAAAGTATATCCACACCAGTCCTAGAACACGATCAAGCAAGTGAGAATGCTAGTTCTATAACTTGTTTTAATAGCTAGGGTTTTGCTTTGAAAACTTTTCTTTTAATTTTCCCAAAAACATAACATTTCATGAGTGTTGGTCTAAAGAATAAGAGAACCCCAACCCTTGTATTTATACAAGGTGGGTTCGAACCCTAGGGTTTCCCAAACCTAGTGGTTTTAGTTTTCTTGCTCACTAATTAACTCATTTAATTATTATTGGAGAAAATAAGTTCCGAACTTGTTTCCCAAGTCTTGCAAGAATAACCTTCTCTCTCCTACAATAGGAAGTTGGACTTTTCAACTTTCCTAAAGATAAAAGTCAATATTCAATAAATCAATTAATTCTCAATTAATTATTTATTGGGTTAAGCTTGAGAAATAAAATCTTAACAATTAATTCAAAATTAATTAAAAGACTTAAATTAATTAATTACAATTTAATTAATTAATTCTAGAAAAGAATTCGCGTGTGGAATAATTCCACACGCCTTGGCCACATCATCGGTGACACGTTTACATTACACGTGTGACCCACGTGTACAAGACACGTGGCAGTCACGTCATTACCGTGACTCGTGGCATGGCGTTTTGCCTTCTTCGATCAATATTTTGATCCTTCGTTAATCATATTAACATCCTACCATAACCCTCGTGTCCTGGCATTTATGTGTGACCCTTTAGGTTCGTTATTCGATTAGCAGTGACAGTAATTAATTAATTAATCACTTCACAGATCACACTATCGTAATCTAGCATTGGATGTGTGACCCCTAGCCGAATAACGAAATAAATCGAAGAACCTTTCAGTCAATAACATTCAGTGAAATAAAATCCTCCTAAAACTCCATCTCTCAATCAAGAACTAAGCCATGGGAACATTCTTAGAGCCTAAATATTCTTGATCTTTAAAGTTAAGTTCATTTCATATCCAGTTAGACCACAATCCAAGAAAACCCCATTTTCTTGATGTCTTGATCTTTTATCCACCTTGGCCAAGGGTTTAAGTTTAATGGACTACGAACAACTCAATCAGTAAGAGATCATCCTTGTTCTTGCAACAAGTGTAGGTCCTTTGTCGATTCTACTAATTCTACATATGCCACTTATGTAATCCCAACATAGGTCGTGGTTCAGGTTTCAGTATGTCGAAACCGATTACAGAGTTAGCTCATATGAGATATTACAGAATCTCAAGTCTAAGGATTAATGAATCATGTTATTGACCTGTGAGATATTTCCTAATCTGGAATTTTCTGGAAACTTCCTTTCCCATTTAGGAATGTTCTCACGCGGGACATCTCAGTGATGAAGTTATTGTAACAATCACCCTCATGTATTCTGTAGCACCCCAACCGGAAGGCGCCACATCCCCCGCACTATGAGCCTGATCCACGAATGAAATGGAAAGTCCATATATGAACCTAGCTCACAGCGAACGGGGACTCTCTCACTCACTCACTAGGCTAGGCAGGAACTAAACTTGCAACTAATTAAAACAATTTCAACAAAGCAAATGCAGGTGCGGAAGCAAAATATATAATCAATCATAGATACAACGAGCATATGACGGGTTCAACTAACATAGATACCTAGTCCTGAAAATTCATACATAAACATAATAGTATTATTAATATCATAGTCATAACATTTGTTCATTCTTGAACATTTAATCAAAATACAAGTGCATATGAAGTGACCTAAACTTAACCTATAGACTTGACGGACTCGACCTCCCGCCTAGCACTCCAAACCTGCAAAGAAGTTGAAAACAAATCGGGCTCAGTCTATACGAGACTGGTGGGTATAAAATGGGCAAAATAATATAATAACGCAGAATTTAAACAGCCACGCATGCAAGCTATAATCCCGTGCGAGGTTTTTAGAATATTTCCCAAGTGGGTGAAAACAAAATAAGACAACGCTCGGGATTACAACTATCAATTTAATTCAATCATTCAATCAGTCAAAACGTGAGCCCGGCGAGGGGGGTAAAATCTCTAACCTACACCTCGTGTGTGCAAAACTTTATTCATTATCGATCATGCGACAATCATTTCATTCAATCGATCAATCAATCATTATCATTCATTCATGCATAACAATTACTCCTTCTTCCTCCGGGTGGTGGACGCGCCTGGGTTCAAGTGTACCTTCCCGCCCCAACGATATTATCCTCACTCGACAGGTTTTGTTCCTCGCTGCCGTGTACCGACCCAGGAGGACGTGTCTACCCAATCATTGACCAAAAGGGGTTACATGAATTCCCCAATTGGCACTCAGCTCCCATTCCCCGCTAAAACTCCTAGCGAGGGCAGGTACCGCCGTTACAATGTGGTGGGACTAGTAGAAGGGATCACCGTCGGCCCTTGCCTCCCCGGATAGCCACATGCACTAAGTCCCTGGGCCCATGCAATCAATCATATCCTCGCCAAAACAATCAAGAAGTGTTCATAAAAGATAAAGGTTTAACAATCAAAATCATAGACTCCTTGAAAACGACTCGATATATATATATATATATTACCTTTGGCTTGAAATATACACATTCGATTATATCAGGTCTGTTTTATCTAATAGAAGAGAAACCCACCTGTACGCCTCTTACCAAACAATACTAAGAAGAAAAGGAGACTCGCAAGTGTCCTACGAACCCGACATCTCCGCCCTGGAGAAAACTGTGCAAAAGACAATGTAACGTGTTCGTGAGACTCAAGACTCTAAATGAACCAAATATGACGCACGACATGCAATGCACATGATATAAGTGCATAAGAAATAATATTATGTAATGAACATGTTCATGTGCACTATTAATGTCTTTAAATCATATAAACAAGCCATTTATTCTTTCAAGGAGACGTTCATAATCACTAAGTTCATAGATTCACATTTTATACCAATTCAATTCATGAATTTCACATTTTCTAACAATTCAATTCAAGAATTCAAATAAAGGTCATAACACATACTATAACACGTTTACAATTATAGAATAGGCAAATAATTACATTCAATTCAAGATTGGAAAATAGATAAGAACATGAAATACGTGACAAATTAATTTCCAAAATTTAATTAAATCAAATAATATTTAATATATATAATAAACATACATATACATATATATATATATATATATATATATATATATATATATATATATATATATATATATATATATATCATGCAATAATATATCCAACATATACCTTTATTTCTCATGCATGCAAACATGAATAATCAACTATATATGCATGCATTTAACACCTGAATATCTAAATACATACATATACACGTAACATATAAATTATGCATGGATATATATACACTTTCATGCAAAGCATAGGCCATTTAAATACATTCATGCACACGTTATATAACACACACACAGATTATATATGCACATATATCTACACTCATACAATAGTAAAACAAAGCAGCAGCTAAACTGCATAAAAGAGGTGCCCGACCGGGTACTTTCAGGTATGAAAATCTCCCCGGCCGGGGAGTTGGATTACAGACGCGCAGGAAGGCAGCAACAACACAACGCTTCCCCTGTTTCTTGGCATGAAAACACAGCAGCACTATCACACAACAAGGCATCAACAAAATAACAGCAACAACGCAGGTATTCCATGAAATAATCACGCACAGCAGCAACGTAGCATGACCGCAACAAACATCAACAATTTACAGCCAAGAACAGAGCAACAACGGGAACAAAACAGAGTAGAAGCTCTCTCACAACGAGACCAATCAACCAAGCAACATACAAGGCAGAAAAGAGCAGCAATTGACAGCAAATTACACTCCTAAACGCAGCAGCTGTAGCTCCTACCAAGAGCAGTTTATATCATGCATAAACCTTCAAGTTTCATGAAGTTCAACAATGGTGGGATCACATACACGGAACATACATCAAATTCAAGTTCAAATATACATACTAGGAGCTGAAGTGGTCAGATTTCACGCCCAAGTTCTCAAGAAATCAGAATCTAAATCTTGAATTCAAGAATAGAGTCAAAACCTAACTATTTCATCATCTCTTCAAAATCCCATGCTCACATGCTCAAGATTGGGGATGTATAGCTTAAAATGACACATATTGAATGCATATCACAACCCTAAGCTTACCTTGTGGATTGGATGGAAGGTGGAAGAGATTTGAGCTCCAAAATCTCCAAGGTATGCAAGGTTACGGGATTTTCTAGAGAGCAGAATGTTTTGGCTGAGTTTTCTTTATGTGTGAGGGTTGGTTAGGTTAAGGCTGACCAAGGGATATTAGAGGGTTGAGTTAGGGTTCTAAGGAATCAAACCATGGTTAATTTGGTCAAGGTTTGAGAAAGTTATGGCCCTTTTATTGAGCTGTGGCAGTTTTGACTAACGTAACACTTTTCGGTTGAATTTCGGAGGTTCAAATAACTTTGGAAAAATATAAGGCTAAGTTCATTAAACTTGAATTTTCGTTACGAGTTCAGCGAAGTTGACGAAACTCGAATCCGAGTTTCCTAGCTCAAGATATCAAATACGGAACCAAGGGTGCGCTAATTGCCCGTTAGCCCCCGACTTAGATTCCAAAATCAAAATAAATTCGAAACTCATGCAAATGAACCCAAAAATACGAAAAGAACATAAATTAATATTCAAGACACGTATATCTCCGACGTAATAAATTTGCACGAAATTTCGGTATCAAATCATATAAAAACGAAGCACGTTTATAATACTTATGAGCAATGCATCTAAAATCCCTAGCATTTCATAAATTATAACAAAATAAAATTCACCTTTAATTTATAATAATAATAACAATATGCACGATTTAATATCATTATATCCAATTCATAATAATTAACTAATAAAAGACATGGTTTAGGTATTAAGTAAATTAAAACGTACACACTTAATTAATATAAAATCACATGCACGATTAATACAGTATAATTAAAATCAATTGCATGATTTGATATTATATACAATAAAATGCATGAATTCCTATATATTACATTAAACAACTTGTACTACATTTAATATATATATATATATATATATATATATATATATATATATATATATACTATTAATAACATTAAAATATGATAATTAACATTTAATATAAAATTAAATATACAAATCACTTATAAACAATTAATCACATAATTAAATGATTTAATTGCGTAATTTATGAACAAATACGACATATTAGTATAAATGGAAAACCGGGGCGTTACAATCTCTCCCCCTTAAAAAGAATCCGTCCTCGGATTCACAACACGCCTAAACACAATCAATGAGAGTTTCCCTGTCTCTCACAAACAACAAGGAGAGAGCCCCGTCTCTCAAGCAGCAATGAGAGAACCCCGTCTCTCGCAAGTAAAGAGATTACCCCGTCTCTCAAACAAAAATAAGAGAATCCCCGTCTCTTACAAACAACGAGAGCACCCCGTCTCTCAACCAAAAATAAAGCAAGGAAGTCTCCAATACTCCCAAGCAACACACGCAAAACTATATTTAAAATCACGTAAGACACCCAAAGCAGGTAATAGATGTCATCCACGTTGATTATCACGTACTCCAAGTAATTTAACATGATAAGGAATCAAAGCACCTAACATAAAAAAATTATTTAAGCTAAATTTGCATGGATGCATATATCATGGATGTTTCATGTACCGTTCACCGTATTTGCGTAATTTAGAACTGTGAGTTCGGTTGTCCAATGCATGATTTGTCTCGAAAGTGAGTTCAGTGCTCGATTTGTCTTTAAACTCTTCAGGATACCCTAACAAAGCAATTAATAACTCTTCTAAGGATTTTATTCTTTATTCCCTTCTGACTTGTACTGCTTCTAGTCTTCTTCGATCCTTTCCCATTTCCCATAATCTTCATTCGACCAACCGACTCTTTTTAATTAACCGATCTTGACCTTCCCGAATACCCTTAATTCCTTCGTCCCGAAACCAGATCCATAGCTATTTCCTTTTTCCTATATAAAAACCTAACCTACCATTGAAGATAACTACCCTTGGCGTCCTTAAAAGTTCATGCTCGACCTTAATATATATGCTACACAAATCTTCTTCTATCTTCCATTCGATTCACCCTTTCCACTCTTTAAACCTCTAAGGTGAAACTTGGTATTTGGGTCCTACCACTCTTTAATCAGAGATAGGATGTTCTTGATGATTCTTGAAGTTTGATTTAAATCTTCCCACTGTTCATCCTTGCCGGTTTGTTGCTTCTTAAACCACTTTCCGAACTCATTAAACCTATCTTTATGGACAACGCCTCTTATCTACGATAACTTGAATCGATTCTCTCTTGACATCGTAACTAAGGAGTTTCTCTAACTCCTTCATAACTCCTTTATCTTCAACCCGAATTTAGTGACTTAGCCCTCACTTTAATGATTAACCTTTAAGGTTGTATTATTCCTCTTCGCTCACCACCATACAATTCCCCGATCTTCCTTAATTACATTTCTATTATTTCTACTAATTATTTCTTTGGCACGACCTCTAATTTCTAATTCGTCTCTTGTCAGCTCTCCCCCTTAAAATTTTTTCCGCCGTTACATGTTGAACTCCGTCGGTCCTTCTTTCTTCAAAATTTCTGATGGAAATTTCATTGGGTAGGGTTTTAAATAACATGGCAACCCAAAGACTTTTCTTTTTAGCTTCCCCCTAACTCTATTAATATTCGAAACCCCCTTTTTTTTTTCTTCATTCTTGTTCGATCTGGACACTCCAAAGCCAACCCCGGTTGTACTTTTCCTTCTAAAACTTCTTTCCCGCCAACTATCCCTTACTTGAAGTTCGTTATTTCTCGAAGTCACCTTCCTTAAAACGCTCCATCCCATTAATTCTTTTCCTCTTAATTCAAATGTGGCCCGTTTACAAAGATACTTGATATATGAGATGACAAAACTTCCTATCAAATAAACACTAGAATGCATGTCGGGTTAAAATGACGACGGATGTAACACACTTATGACAATTAAATATGCAGCGCATTAGAGCAACGAAATCAATTAGAAATGTAGGCACGAACATAAATAAGGAAGAATAAATACTTGATGCGGAGTATGATGCACGTGCTATGAATGTTTTGGAACCTGTCACCAAGGTGGTAAGTTGTTAGCTCGGTAGTTTTTCCTCGTTCCTCCAATCACGAGGTTACTTTGGCTTGCTGATTATGCTTCGTCTTTCCCACGGTCTTAAAGATTTCTAAGAATCCTTGTGCATCAATTTGTACCTTCCATGGTCTGGGATTGTAATTTCTTGATCACAAATTCTTCTATGTCCACGGGGTTGACATCCAAAATTTCCTCGAAAATCGACCCCTACTTCTTGTCATCACCTTGTTCAAGGTTCCCGTGCTTATCCTTTATGAGTTTAGATTGGGAATGGAACTTTTTTTCCAATTGCTCCCACTTGCGCGCATGATTTCCTTCCAAAACATCTTTGCCTTTCTTTACTGTTTCCATTCGTTGCTCCATATTTCCCAATTCACCCTCACCACACGACAATTCAGCTTGGATTTGGAAAACGAACTCAAATCTTATCCTTAGTATGGTCACCTTCCATGAATTTGTATTTTCCACGTTGCTTGACTCCTTCCAATCCTTTCCCGACTCGTTTTCCATCTTAGTTGAAATTTAAGGCTCCCGGACTCACTTCTTCCCGATCTTGACCTTTACAACCTCTTTTCTAACCATTAGATTTATTTAGAAATTCCTCTTTGACGACTCTTGATGCTTAATTCCCACCGAATGTATTTTAGCTTGCATCTTCGCAATCCTCGCTATCTTTTCCACAATCCGAACTCTAAATTAAAGTACCCTCAAGGTTCCTTCACTCTGTTCCTTAATTTGAATGACCCCGTTGAATCCAATTATGGAATCTTATGTAAAAGAGCCGCACATGTCGATCGTCGGAGTCATAAATATTCCCCAATCACTCCTACTTCATCAAGTGTCCCCTATACTTGCATCTCTGATGTCGAACATCCAATTCAGCTCCTAACCCTTGAACTCTAGTTCTATCTATGAGGACCACGCATCTCGAATTCTCGCATGCAATAGAACGTTGTTAGCATGATGTTTGGCCGTGGTTTGATATTATCTTCATAAACTATAAATCAGAAATCATTTCAAGGATATATGCATGCGATTAGTGCATGCTCATGGCACGTATTTGACACGAAAAGCACTGATCCAATGCAGGAATGCAACAGATATGTCAACCAAAATTCAAAAAGAAAAACAATACATATTCAAGATCGATGCAATGCACACATTGTCACGTAGTTCCTAAATCGTACGACCTTGACTGACTCAAACACGACACGAGAACACCGGTTTTGCAACCGGGCTCTGATACCACTTAAGGATGTAGCACCCCAACCGGAAGGCGCCACATCCCCCGCACCATGAGCCTGATCCACGAATGAAATGGAAAGTCCATACATGAACCTAGCTCACAGCGAACGGGGACTCACTCACTCACTCACTAGGCTAGGCGGGAACTAAACTTGCAACTAATTAAAACAATTTCAACAAAGCAAATGCAGGTGCGGAAGCAAAATATATAATCAATCATAGATACAACGAGCATATGACGGGTTCAACTAACATAGACACCTAGTCCCGAAAATTCATACATAAACATAATAGTATGATTAATATCATAGTCATAACATTTGTTCATTCTTGAACATTTAATCAAAATACAAGTGCATATGAAGTGACCTAAACTTAACCTACAGACTTGACGGACTCGACCTCCCACCTAGCACTCCAAACCTGCAAAGAAGTTGAAAACAAATCGGGTTCAGTCTATATGAGACTGGTGGGTATAAAATGGGCATAATAATATAATAACGCAGAATTTAAACAGCCACGCATGCAAGCTATAGTCCCGTGCGAGGTTTTTAGAATATTTCCCAAGTGGGTGAAAACAAAATAAGACAACGCTCGGTATTACAACTATCAATTTAATTCAATCATTCAATCAGTCAAAACGTGAGCCCGGCGAGGGGGGTAAAATCTCCAACCTACACCTCGTGTGTGCAAAACTTTATTCATTATCGATCATGCGACAATCATTTCATTCAATCGATCAATCAATCATTATCATTCATTCATGCATAACACTTACTCCTTCTTCCTCTGGGTGGTGGACGCGCCGTTTAGGGTTTAAGTGTACCTTCCCGCCCCAACGATATTATCCTCACTCGACAG
Source organism: Lantana camara (assembly GCA_037501455.1). Lineage (NCBI taxonomy): Eukaryota > Viridiplantae > Streptophyta > Magnoliopsida > Lamiales > Verbenaceae > Lantana > Lantana camara. The sequence goes on from CM074856.1 coordinate 88,300,580, forward strand.
GTTTTGTTCCTCGCTGCCGTGTACCGACCCAGGAGGACGCGTCTACCCAATCATTGACCAAAAGGGGTTACATGAATTCCCCAATTGGCACTCAGCTCCCATTCCCCGCTAAAACTCCTAGCGAGGGCAGGTAACGCCGTTATAATATGGTGGGACTAGTAGAAGGGATCACCGTCGGCCCTTGCCTCCCCGGATAGCCACATGCACTATGTCCCTGGGCCCGTGTAATCAATCATGTCCTCGCCAAAACAATCGAGAAGTGTTCATAAAAGATAAAGGTTTAACAATCAAAATCATAGACTCCTTGAAAACGACTCGATATATATATATATATATATATATATATATATATATATATATATATATATATATATAAATTACCTTTGGCTTGAAATATACACATTCGATTATATCAGGTCTGTTTTATCTAATAGAAGAGAAACCCACCTGTACGCCTCTTACCAAACAATACTAAGAAGAAAAGGAGACTCGCAAGTGTCCTACGAACCCGGCATCTCCGCCCTGGAGAAAACTGTGCAAAAGATAATGTAACGTGTTCGTGAGACTCAAGACTCTAAATGAACCAAATATGACGCACGGCATGCAATGCACATGATATAAGTGCATAAGAAATAATATTATGTAATGAACATGTTCATGTACACTATTAATGTCTTTAAATCATATAAACAAGCCATTCATTCTTTCAAGGAGACGTTCATAATCACTAAGTTCATAGATTCACATTTCATACCAATTCAATTCATGAATTTCACATTTTCTAACAATTCAATTCAAGAATTCAAATAAAGGTCATAACACATACTATAACACGTTTACAATTATAGAATAGGCAAATAATTACATTCAATTCAAGATTGGAAAATAGATAAGAACATGAAATACGTGACAAATTAATTTCCATAATTTAATTAAATCAACTAATATTTAATATATATAATAAACATATATATATATATATATATATATATATATATATATATATATATATATATATATATATCATGGAATAATATATCTAACATATACTTTTATTTCCCATGCATGCAAACATGAATAATCAACTATATATGCATGCATTTAACACCTGAATATCTAAATACATACATATACACGTAACATATAAATTATGCATGGATATATATACACTTTCATGCAAAGCATAGCCATTTAAATACATGCATGCACACGTTATATAACACACACACAGATTATATATGCACATATATCTACACACATACAATAGTAAAACAAAGCAGCAGCTAAACTGCATAAAAGAGGTGCCCGGCCGGGTACTTTCAGGTATGAAAATCTCCCCGGTCGGGGAGTTGGATTACAGACGCGCAGGAAGGCAGCAACAACACAACGCTTCCCCTGTTTCTTGGCACAAAAACACAGCAACACTATCACACAACAAGGCATCAACAAAATAACAGCAACAACGGAGGCATTCCATGAAATAATCACGTACAGAAGCAACGTAGCATGACCGCAACAAACATCAACAATTTACAGCCAAGAACAGAGCAACAACGGGAACAAAACAGAGTAGAAGCTCTCTCACAACGAGACCAATCAACCAAGTAACATACAAGGCAGAAAAGAGCAGCAATTGACAGCAAATTACAGTCCTAATGCAGCAGCAGTAGCTCCTACCAAGAGCAGTTTCTATCATGCATAAACCTTCAAGTTCATGAAGTTCAACAATGGTGGTATCACATACACTGAACATACATCAAATTCAAGTTCAAATATACATACTAGGAGCTGAAGTGGTCAGATTTCATGTAACGCCCCGGTTTCCGGATGAACAGGTAAGCACGCCACGTGTGCGTTTTGAGCGTAGGGTTATTTTATTTCTTTAATTTATAATATATTCTTACGTGGCATTCATATTTTTATAAAATTCATGAAACATTATTCATATCAATTCTTTGATTTCATATCATTGAAAATATTATTTCATGATACGGAAAATATTTTCTTGCATGAAATTAATACCGAGAGTTATAAAATTACCAAATTGTCCCTAGTTAAATATTTTCTAAAATTCTAGGGACTTAATTGCCAATCCTTTAAGGACTTAATTGGTCTTATTTTAAAACCTCGTATACTCAATCGGATAGATTGGATTCTTGAAGGATTTATTGGCAATTAGCTTAATTCACAAAAATCAAGAATGGAATGTAACGGTATAAGCTTCTTCAAGCTTCCTTGATCATTTCTAGCAAATATTTCCCAACATATTCATCCCTCTCTCGGTTTCAAAGAAGAAGAAAAGGGAAGGAGTGATTTTCCATTCAATCATCAAGATTTCAAGAAATCTTTCAAGGAATTTGGGAGTGATCATCATCATCATCATACTTCTTCATTTCTTTCATCTTTAAGGTCACGAGGGTATGGACGGAGAGCAAGTTCCTTAGAACGCTTCTTTATTATATTTTGCAAGAAAAGGTGAGGTTTTAGGTTATGTTTATAGAACCCTACCACCCTTACGTGCTATTTTCGGCCAAAACCTATTATAATTATAAACGTTTTCACACTTATAAACATTTCCAAGCAAGAAAGTATTGATTATCATGATTTCAAGCATGTTTGGCGAGTACATGATTGCACGTGGGCCCGAGGGTAATTCTTGAGCCAACCGGGAAAGCAAGGGCTGACGGGTAACTCCTGAATTATCCTCACATTGTTGGGATCACCCCCGAAGCCACTAGGAGATTAGTGGTGGAAGGAGTTCCGTGTCTAGAGGGTCATGTCCTCTACACACACCATGTCGTGGATAGTCGAGCCTTGCAAACTCGCTATCACCCGGAGGAAGAAGGAGACTGGGGATTAATCCGGCATGTCGGGTTATCCTCGGGTTATTGCATGATTTCAAGCATGAACTTGTTTATGTGAGCACTAAGTAAATTGCATGATCACGTATTTATCAAGCAAGCAAGCATGATCACGTATTGTTCACGATTGGGAGTTCGGTTGGAGATTGCCCTTGCTCGCCGGGGCCACATGTTCATGACATTGACAAGCATGATTAAATAAACGTGTTAAAATGATTGGTTGTAATCTCGGGCAAAGATTAACTTCTTGAATTACATATCTATTTTTATGCTAAAGTCTTCACCCGAGGCTACAACTTGCATGTGACGTGTGATATATATATTATTGCCCCTCACTCAGTCTTCGGTATACTGATACTTCACTTTTCAGGTACCTTTTGAGCGTGGTCGTGCTAGGCGGGAGTCGTTCGAGTTTTGCATTTTCATGAGTCTAGCACTGTACCTTCATGTATATTACTTTTGAGATATTCCATGTTATTGATCGAGATTAGTATTTTGAATACATGACTCTGTATATTATTAAAAGATGATAAACGTAGTGATAGTTAATTGGTACCTATATGTATCTGTGTAATAAATATGGTACCTATATATATGAATGACTTTATTGCTTCCGCTTTTCATTATCATATTCGCTTTGATATTGTTGGGGAGAGTGTCCCGCCTAGCTCGTCGTTTTTATTGTCACCCGTTCGCTGTGGTCTTGGTTTATGTATGAACTGTCCATTTCATACGTGGATCGAGGCTATAGTGCGGGGGATGTAGCGCCTTGGGGGTTAGGGTGCTACATCTACAGGTGGTATCAGAGCTCGGTTGCAAAACCGAGGTTCTCGAGTCGTGTCAAGTCAGTCTAGGTCGCACGGCATAGGATTACGTGGTGTTTGGGAGTCTGCATTTGGTTGACTTACCTGAATTACTTATTTCTTTGCATTAATTGAGCTACTTGATCTTCCTTGAACATGTGCTACTTGATAATATGGAAATTAGGTGCACACATTTGCATTTATTGATCAAGCCACGCATGTTTAGTGATCTAATTTCAGGATGGAGCACGATAGACGTTCCAGTGACCGATCCTCGAGGCACAGGCATCATCACCGCCGACATCATCGCCGTGAGAGATCACCACCTCCTCCACCTGCTCAGGCACAGCCCCAGGATTTCATGAATGCAGTGGTGGGGCTAATTGATCAGGGGTTACAGGAACGGGTACCTCCACCACCACCACCAGCGCAGGTAGCACCTCCGGAGAACCCTATTTCTGCCATTTTACGAGAGTTTCAGAACCAATATCCCCCAAAGTTCTATAAGGGAGACGATATACAGGCAGAGATGTGGTTAAAGGAGATCGAGAGGATATGGCAGCTTATTCCTTGCGACAGTCAGGAGAAGGCTCGTTGCACCCTCACTCTTATTCAGGGCGAGGCCTATTCCTGGTGGGAGAGCACTCAGATTGTTCTGGAGGCAGCCGGGACCGAGATTACCTGGGAGGTCTTTGCACGGGAGTTCAGAAATAAGTTCATTCCTCCAGCTTCCCGTACCCGCAGGTTGAGGGAGTTTACAGAATTAAAGCAGGGAGGCAGGTCTGTGGGTCAGTATATCGCCGAGTTCGAGAGACTTTCTCGCTATGCACCCAACATAGCGAATGATGATTTTCACAAGGCGATGCAGTTCGTCCAGGGACTCAGGCCGGACATCCAGGATGCACTGAAAGCGGCTAATACTAGCACCTGGGCAAAAGCTACAGCAAAAGCCCTAAAAGTTGAGGATTCGGATAATGCTAGGAAAGCTACTCAGCGGACTGGACAGGCTTCGGGCTCAAGAGTAGGTCAGGGATCGAGCTCAGGAAAGAGGCCGATGGTTTACTCTGCACCTCCAGCACAGAGGGACTCTGGGAAGAAGTTTAAGACTACAGGATCGTCACAGAAGGGTGCAGGGCCGTTACTGAGAGGTCCGAGAGCTCCAGCACCACCCCAGCCACCTCAGAAACCGGGATGTAGATGGTGTGGACATCCTACGCACACCTATGATAACTGCAGGCGCCGGTTAGGTTTGTGTCTGATCTGCGGGAGTAACGAGCACCTGGTTGACGGTTGTCCGGATCGTCAGGATCCACCACCTGCAGGACCGAGACCCCTGGTGAGAGCTCGGGCTTATGCACTCGCGGGAGAGGAGCAGGATGCTGAGATTGACCCCGCCGCAGTAGTTGAAGGTATTATTTGCATTCATGGCACGAACATCCATACATTATTTGATCCAGGAGCTACACACTCCTTTCTTGCGCACTCTATTGCTATTACTTTGTCCTTGCCTGCTATGTGTACTTCTGTGCGCTACCTAGTTAGTACTCCTTTCGGTAGTAGGCGAGAGACGGATCAGGTTTACAGGGATGTTCCAGTGGTAATTGAAGGCCGGGAGTTTCTGACAGACTTCATTGTTTTGCCGATGGAGAGATACGGAGCTATATTGGGGATGGATTGGCTTTACAGACACTGTGCTACAATTGATTGTCGGGCCAAGAAGGTTCAGTTGGGTTCAGAGGTTGTTACGGGCTGTACTTCGAAGACCGTACCCCTACTTTCGTTTTCAGAGGCTCAGAGATTAGTCAGAGAAGGGGCTACAGGGTTCATTGCCTATATTCTGAACAAGCCAAAAGATCAGGTGAAATTAGAGGACACCGAAGTGGTAAAGGAATTCCCCGAGGTATTTCCAGAGAAGCTGGATTCTTTGCCTCCTGAGCGGGAGATTGAGTTCGTGATTGATCTTTTTCTGAATGCTGAGCCGTATTCAAAGACACCGTACCGGATGGCTCCAGCTGAGTTGAAGGAATTAAAGATTCAGCTTGAGGCATTATTGGAAGTTGGGTACATTCGACCGAGTTCTTCGCCGTGGGGAGCACTGGTGTTGTTTGTCAAGAAAAAGGACGGGACTTTAAGAATGTGCATCGATTACCGGGAGTTGAACAGGATGACTATTAAGAACAAGTATCCCCTCCCACATATCGAGGAGTTATTCGATATACTCCAGGGTTCTAAGGTGTATTCAAAATTGGATTTAAGACAGGGATACTATCAGCTGCGAATCCGAGCAGAGGACATTCCAAAGACGGGATTCAATACTCGGTACGGGCACTACGAGTTTGTGGTTATGCCTTTTGGATTAACTAACGTCCCTGCAGCTTTTATGGATATGATGCACCGGATATTCAGGCCTTTCCTCGACAAGTTCGTAGTGATTTTTATTGATGACATTCTGGTTTTCTCAAAATCAGCCGAGGAGCACGCGAGACATCTCAGGCTCGTTCTTCAGACATTAAAGGAACATCAGTTGTTTGCTAAGTTCAGTAAGTGTGAATTTTGGATCGATCGGGTTTCCTTTTTGGGACATGTGATTTCAGGAAAAGGGTTGGAAGTCGATCCCTCGAAAATTGAGGCCGTGCTCAAGTGGGAGAAACCAAAGAATGCCTCGGAGATAAGAAGTTTCTTGGGATTGGCCGGTTATTATAGACGGTTTGTTCAGGACTTCTCCAAGATTGCGGCACCGTTAACCCGATTGACAAAGAAGAATGTTAAATTTGTCTGGGATGAAAAGTGTGATCAAAGCTTTAATTTTCTGAAGGAAAAGTTAGTTTCAGCTCCGGTATTGACTTTACCCGAGGGTTCAGAAGAGTATGCAGTGTACACAGATGCTTCTAAAGAAGGCTTAGGTTGTGTTTTGACTCAGAAAGGAAAAGTGATCTCTTATGCTTCTCGGAAGCTAAAGGAATATGAAAGGAATTATCCGACACACGACCTCGAGCTTGCAGCCGTGATCTTTGATCTCGGGAAATGGAGACATTATCTTTACGGGACTTCCTTTGAGATTTTTACCGACCACAAGAGCCTCCAGTATCTATTCACGCAGAAGGATTTGAATATGAGACAACGACGTTGGATGGAAAAGTTGGAAGATTATAATTGTACAATTAAATACCATCCCAGGAAAGCCAATGTGGTCGCCGATGCACTTAGCAGGAAGGCAAGTGTATCGAGTTTGGAAATAAAGGAAAGTGAGGAAGTTGTCCCGATTGTGTTAAAGGCTCGGGTTTCTAACATCACAATTCAGCCGGAATTAAAACATCAGTTATTTGAGGCTCAGAATAAGGATCCGGAAGTGCAGAAGTTTGTAAGTAAAGCTAAGGATGACCTGGAGAGTCCGTTTGGGTTTGATGAGACCGGGTTGCTTCGGTTTAAAAACAGAGTAGTAGTACCTGAGGAATTGAGACGGGTCCTACTTGAAGAAGCTCACAAGTCAGCCTACTCGATCCACCCAGGAGGGAATAAAATGTATAAGGATTTGAAGCAATATTATTGGTGGAACGGGATGAAGAGAGACGTGGCAGAGTATGTGAAACATTGCTTGACTTGTCAGAAAGTGAAAGCTGAGCACCAAAAGCCCGCGGGACTTCTACAACCGTTACCTATTCCCGAGTGGAAGTGGGAACAAGTAACGATGGATTTTGTTTTCGGATTACCGAAGGTTAAAGGCGGGTTTGATGGAATTTGGGTAATCGTGGATAGATTTACAAAGTCTGCTCACTTTCTACCGGTCCGGATGTCCTATAAGATTCCGAAGTTGGCTGAAATCTATAACAGAGAGATTATTCGACTTCATGGTATTCCGGTGAGCATAGTTTCAGACCGAGACCCGAGGTTTACTTCTAAGTTGTGGCAAGAGTTGCAGGCCGTTTTGGGAACGAAACTTAAGTTCAGTACAGCATTCCACCCGCAAACAGACGGTCAAACTGAAAGGTTAATCAGGTATTTGGAAGATCTTCTTCGGGCTTGCGCGATGGATTTTCAGAACTCGTGGTCAGAACAGCTTCCCTTGATCGAGTTTGCTTATAACAACAGCTTTCAGGCTTCGATAGGGATGGCTCCTTATGAACTTCTTTACGGAAGAAAGTGCCGATCTCCGTTGTTTTTCGACTTGGAAGAATAGAAATGGTCGAAACAAGAAGGGGTAAAGAGAGGTGAAAGATTCGAAAGGCCTTCCAAAGTCGTCCAAGTTATGATTGAGAAAGTTCAAGTGATTCAACAAAGGATGAAAGCCGCGCAAGATAGGCAAAACAGTTATGCCGATAAGCGCCGAAGAGATCTAGAATTTGAAGTTGGTGACCGGGTATTCTTGAAGGTGTCACCAAGGAAAGGTTTCACCCGGATCGGGAAAGGAGGAAAGCTTAATCCTCGCTACTTAGGTCCGTTCGAGATTCTTGAAAGAATAGGCGAGGTAGCCTATCGACTGGACCTACCACCGAGTCTTACGGGGATTCACAACGTGTTTCATGTCTCACAGTTAAGGAAATATTACCCCGATGAGACTACGATTCTCCCCGTGGAAGAAGTTGAGCTTGAACCGAATTTGACATTTGTTCAGAGGCCGGTTAGAATATTGGATCGGAAATTTCAAGAATTGAGGAACCGGAGAATTCCCATGGTTAAAGTGTTGTGGAGAAGCGATAAAACCGAGGAAGCTACGTGGGAAACAGAGGATAAAATGAAACGGTTCCACCCGGAGTTGTTCGAGCAAGACTAGAGAATCTGGGGACCAGATTCTTCTAAGGGGGGGAGAGTTGTAACGCCCCGGTTTCCGGATGAACAGGTAAGCACGCCACGTGTGCGTTTTGAGCGTAGGGTTATTTTATTTCTTTAATTTATAATATATTCTTACGTGGCATTCATATTTTTATAAAATTCATGAAACATTATTCATATCAATTCTTTGATTTCATATCATTGAAAATATTATTTCATGACACGGAAAATATTTTCTTGCATGAAATTAATACCGAGAGTGATAAAATTACCAAATTGTCCCTAGTTAAATATTTTCTAAAATTCTAGGGACTTAATTGCCAATCCTTTAAGGACTTAATTGGTCTTATTTTAAAACCTCGTATACTCAATCGGATAGATTGGATTCTTGAAGGATTTATTGGCAATTAGCTTAATTCACAAAAATCAAGAATGGAATGTAACGGTATAAGCTTCTTCAAGCTTCCTTGATCATTTCTAGCAAATATTTCCCAACATATTCATCCCTCTCTCGGTTTCAAAGAAGAAGAAAAGGGAAGGAGTGATTTTCCATTCAATCATCAAGATTTCAAGAAATCTTTCAAGGAATTTGGGAGTGATCATCATCATCATCATACTTCTTCATTTCTTTCATCTTTAAGGTCACGAGGGCGTGGACGGGGAGCAAGCTCCTTAGAACGCTTCTTTATTATATTTTGCAAGAAAATGTGAGGTTTTAGGTTATGTTTATAGAACCCTACCACCCTTACGTGCTATTTTCGGCCAAAACCTATTATAATTATAAACGTTTTCACACTTATAAACATTTCCAAGCAAGAAAGTATTGATTATCATGATTTCAAGCATGTTTGGCGAGTACATGATTGCACGTGGGCCCGAGGGTAATTCTTGAGCCAACCGGGAAAGCAAGGGCTGACGGGTAACTCCTGAATTATCCTCACATTGTTGGGATCACCCCCGAAGCCATTAGGAGATTAGTGGTGGAAGGAGTTCCGTGTCTAGAGGGTCATGTCCTCTACACACACCATGTCGTGGATAGTCGAGCCTTGCAAACTCGCTATCACCCGGAGGAAGAAGGAGATTGGGGATTAATCCGGCATGTCGGGTTATCCTCGGGTTATTGCATGATTTCAAGCATGAACTTGTTTATGTGAGCACTAAGTAAATTGCATGATCACGTATTTATCAAGCAAGCAAGCATGATCACGTATTGTTCACGATTGGGAGTTCGGTTGGAGATTGCCCTTGCTCGCCGGGGCCACATGTTCATGACATTGACAAGCATGATTAAATAAACGTGTTAAAATGATTGGTTGTAATCTCGGGCAAAGATTAACTTCTTGAATTACATATCTATTTTTATGCTAAAGTCTTCACCCGAGGCTACAACTTGCATGTGACGTGTGATATATATATTATTGCCCCTCACTCAGTCTTCGCTAGACTGATACTTCACTTTTCAGGTACCTTTTGAGCTTGGTCGTGCTAGGCGGGAGTCGTTCGAGTTTTGCATTTTCATGAGTCTAGCACTGTACCTTCATGTATATTACTTTTGAGATATTCCATGTTATTGATCGAGATTAGTATTTTGAATACATGACTCTGTATATTATTAAAAGATGATAAACGTAGTGATAGTTAATTGGTACCTATATGTATCTGTGTAATAAATATGGTACCTATATATATGAATGACTTTATTGCTTCCGCTTTTCATTATCATGTTCGCTTTGATATTGTTGGGGAGAGTGTCCCGCCTAGCTCGTCGTTTTTATTGTCACCCGTTCGCTGTGGTCTTGGTTTATGTATGAACTGTCCATTTCATACGTGGATCGAGGCTATAGTGCGGGGGATGTGGCGCCTTGGGGGTTAGGGTGCTACATTTCACGCCCAAGTTCTCAAGAAATCAGAATCTAAATCATGAATTCAAGAATAGAGTCAAAACCTAACTATTTCATCATCCCTTCAAAATCCCATGCTCACATGCTCAAAATTGGGGATGTATAGCTTAAAATGACACATATTGAATGCATATCACAACCCTAAGCTTACCTTGTGGATTGGATGGAAGGTGGAAGAGATTTGAGCTCCAAAATCTCCAAGGTATGCAAGGTTAAGGGGATTTTCTGGAGAGCAGAATGTTTTGGCTGACTTTTCTTTATGTGTGAGGGTTGGTTCGGTTAAGGCTGATCAAGGGCTATTAGAGGGTTGAGTTAGGGTTCTAAGGAATCAAACCATGGTTAATTTGGTCAAGGTTTGAGAAAGTTATGACCATTTTATTGAGCTGTGGCAGTTTTGACGAACGTAACACTTTTCGGTTGAATTTCGGAGGTTCAAATAAATTTGGAAAAATATAAGGCTAAGTTCATTAAACTCAAATTTTCGTTACGAGTTCAGCGAAGTTGACGAAACTCGAATCCGAGTTTCCTAGCTCAAGATATCAAATACGGAACCAAGGGTACGCTAATTGCCCGTTAGCCCCCGACTTGGATTCCAAAATCAAAATAAATTCGAAACTCATGCAAATGAACCCGAAAATACGAAACGAACATAAATTCATATTCAAGACACGTATATCTCCGATATAATAAATTTACACGAAATTTCGGTATCAAATCATATAAAAACGAAGCACGTTTATAATACTTATGAGCAATGCATCTAAAATCCCTAGCCTTTCATAAATTATAACAAAATAAAATTCACCTTTAATTTATAATAATAATAATATGCACGATTTAATATCATTATATCCAATTCATAATAATTAACTAATAAAAGACATGGTTTAGGTATTAAGTAAATTAAAACGTACACACTTAATTAATATAAAATCAAATGCACGATTAATACAGTATAATTAAAATCAATTGCATGATTTGATATTATATACAATAAAATGCATGAATTCCTATATATTACATTAAACAACTTGTACTACATTTAATATATATATATATATAGATATATTTAGTATTAATAACATTAAAATATGATAATTAACATTTAATATAAAATTAAATATACAAATCACTTATAAACAATTAATCACATAATTAAATGATTTAATTGCGCAATTTATGAACAAATACGACATATTAGTATAAATGAAAAACCGGGGCATTACATATTATGAACGCAACATCGTGTGCACTTATCACTCCATGAAACTGAGTGATCCTTCAAAAGGACATAATCACACAAGCAAGTCTCAGTAGAGTCAAGGTCGACACTCCCACTGTCTGTCGGACTCTCGACTTGGAGAAATTTCTAATCCTCGCCTATGGAGTTAAGAACTTGATTCATGTGTTGTTCCCATAACAACAAAGTTCTTAACGGACTCATCGGATTAGGGGAGTTCAATACATGTAGAAACACAATCAACCCAAAGAGACATAAATAAGCACATAAAGAAGTGAATGTCTATGAACAAAATCATTTCGTTTATTATTCAAAGACTATTTGTGATATTACAAGGAAATAGTAAAGCCAGAAGCTGCTTTAAGGGCATTATTCCTAACAATGCCATCCTAAATCCTCGGCCGAGGTAGTGGATCAAGACATCAAGAAAAGGGTTTCTTGGATTGAGATCAAATAGATATGAAATGAACTTAGCTTTATGATTGAGATTAGTAGGGCTCTTATTATTCCCATGCCCTAGATCTTAATCGAGAGATGGGTTGGTAGGAGGATCGTACCTCACAGATGTCATTGACTGAAAGGTTCTTTCGAATATATATTCATTGTTTGAGGTAGGGGTCACACACCTGTGGCTAGACTATGGTCGTGTGATCTGTGAACTAATAAAGCGTATTAGTCTCACTGCTAACTGAAAATGAACCTAGGGGGTCACACACAAATTTCAAATTCGAAGGGTATTGAAAGAAAGATCAAATAGTTGATCGAAACGAGACCACACGTGTAAATGTACACGTGTGGCACGTGAGCATGTTTTTGGGCGTGTGGTCCGATTGAGAAATCGGATCATATGTTAATTAATTAGAGAATTAATTATCTAGCCCAAGTATAATTAATTAGGACAATTAATTATATATCCCTAATATAATTAATTAAGAGAATTATTTATGAAGCCAAATAAAATTAATTAGAGAATTAATTTTAGCTGTTAGAATTAATTAAGAGAATTAATTCTAAAGCCCTTATAGGATAATTAGAGAATTAATTCTAAGTATTTAATTATCTAAGTTATTCTAATTTGATTAGAATAAATAAATACTAAATATCTTCTATTAATTATTCTAGTAAATATTAATTCTAATATGATTAGAATAAATATTATTGGAATAAGATATTTAATTATTATTGGAATAATTAAATATTCCTAATAAGTTAGGAACTATCTTTCTAGAAGAATAAGATATCTTATTTTGAATAAGATTCCTATTACATGGAGAGAAAGAAAATAGAAGTAAAGTCAAAGTTGGAATCCGATTCGGATTAGGGTTTGGGGTTCGAACCCTAGGTGTGACACCCCAGTTTTCCAGCAAGCCAGGTACGAGGTCACGTGAGAGTTTAATACGGTAATTACATGATTTAAGTGAATCACATGCCTAAGTGTCAACGTGTAACTCTATTTAATTACGTGCGCTTTAGAATTTATTTAAATTGTTCTTAGACTTAATTGTCTAATAATTGCTCGTTAAGAACCTAATTTAATTAGGATGTTTGAGCCCTCGTAGCTACCTTGAGCTAGGGAATTCGAATTCCAACCTTAACATTTAGTTCGTTTCAATGATTCGGATTCAATGAATTAACCTTTTAATTTCTAAGCCATTTGATCACCCTACCATTTTAAAAATCCGATCCGAATGGACCGGATACCTTTCGACCCTACCCGTATAATCCGACCCGTTTAACTCAGCCCCAAAAAGGAGCCAAGTTCATCTCTCTCCCTCATTTTCACGTACAAACAAGGAAGAGAAGCAAACACCCCTTTTGGCCATAAACCCTTTGAGCACGGGTTCTCAAGATCCAACCATCGGATCAACGACCTAAGGTTACCATTGTATTTCTCTCGTTACGTGCTTTAATTATACGTATATCTTGCAACTTGAATCCTTGCCTAAGTGCCTCTTTGGGGAAGATGATGAATAGTGACTTTTATATGAATATTTGTTCTCTTGCTCTCAAACTTGAATTAAACTCTCCAAGATTGATATATATTGTTTCTTTGAGCTTTCTTGTTGCATAATTGTAAGAATTCTTGTGGTTAGTTGTGTATTTGCATGAAACTCCATTGTTGGAGCTTGAATATACTTTAATGGCAACTTGTTTAATTCTTGTTTCCATGCCTTGAGATCAAGATATATGTTAGAGCATGCATACATGAACTTATGCCTTAAATTTGGGGTATTTTGGTTGAGGTTTGAGGTGGTTTTGGGGAAATTTCGTTTCCCCCGTGTTTAGCCCTGTTTTTGCTGCGTTTTTCTTGCCCAGAACATCTACCCGGGCGGGTTGATTTTGTATACAAAAGTACCCAGGCGGGTACTCTATTACAGAAGTGTTTCTGCATTGCTTCTCCCCGGCCGGGTAGATTTTGACTTGTATTTTCCCCGGCGGGGTACTCCCTCATCCGAACTCCGATTGACCTGATTTTTGAGCCGTTGGAAACCTTTTGAAGAATAGAACAACCTCCAATTAGAATCAACTCGTTATCCTTTCTAATTTGTGAGATATAATCAATTCTTTTTGGTGTCGCCACATTACTGACAATCTGCTTTCGCCCAACTTCGAGCCTACGCCATTTTCACCTCGTTTTGAACCACAAGTCGAGCCACATACCATTTTAAAGGTCTGTGTGTCTAGTTTCATCTCCACCAAACAAAACTCAATTCCTACTTCTAACACTCAAGATATTCCAGTTTTCCTTTCACTTGCGCATTTTCGAAAACTGTTAGCTTTTGCCAAACTTTGCCAAAACCCGTCTTATCGCTTTCCTTTAACCTCCTCGACCTCTTATTTGACTTACATGCATTGTATACATGCCTAATTGAGTGATTAAATCATTGATGTGTCTAAATGACATTACTTGTGCTCATGAACACGATCACACCATTTCACGACATATTTATGAATTGATGCATATTGAATCATGCCATGACATGATGCACCACTCTATGAACATCTCCGTGCGTCCTACTTGGTTCCATTTTGAGTCTTGTCTCACGAGTATTATCATTATCCTTCTTGCACAGTGATCTCCTCTGTGGAGACTTTCTAATTTCTTGGTCCTTCACTTGGTCTTTCTTGCACTTGGAGGTGAGGGTTTTGTTTATACACGACCTATAACCTTGCATGAATTAAAAGTATGCCAAATGATTTTCATATTAAAGTTAACCATATCTTTTATACCGGCTATGTACCGGAATTGATTTATAAACTGCATAGTGTTAATCCTGGCCTATTTTGCGAGATATTCCTGTTTACCCCCGGCTTTCCTAGCGCTGGGCTAGCCGGTGTGGATCTTGTACATGTTCCTGGGGCCCAGGGGCTTGTGTATTTGAGGGAACCGGGGAGGCATCGGGCCGACGGTGAACTCTTGCACAGGTCCCATCCTATTGGACTACCCTGATACCCACCAGGAGGTTTGGTGGGAGATGGGGCTCAGATCTGAGGGAGTCATGAACCCAAAGATCACCCTGATGCACGGATGTGGAGGATAGCTACCGGCCACATTGCACTCGGAGAAAGGAGATTAATTTATACTTGTTTTTCCCGCCTGATAATTAATTATAACTCCTATTTCCTGCTTGTTTCCTGATTACCTGCTTATACTTGTCATTTAATAAGTGAAAAGAGGAGTCCAGGATGGATTAAATACTCGTTCTCGCCGGGTCCCCCTAAAAAGTTAAGCATAGATATCTGTAACCTCTGGTATGTCTCAATCCCTGTTCAGCACCGGAGCTCGTGGGTCGTAAAGGTAAAGTGGGCATCAATAGAGGCGTGCGGATATCGACACATGCATATTATATCTCGTTTACGTGACTTGCATGCCCTGACATAATTCCACCCATACGTATTGATTTACTCCTAATTCTTGTCTCCTGTTTATTCAATACTAAAACGTATAGTGGAATTATGCCTGCTTGATTTCCTGATTATATATATATATGCGTGTGTACGCCCCTTCACTCAGTCAGTTGACTGACCCCTCCCTCTCGTTGTTTTCAGTGTCTGTCTTGCAGGTTTCTTAGTCGTTAGGCGGGAGTCTTTTGAAGTCTTAATCCTACTTGCACTGCATCGTATTGTACCTCCATTTCTGTATCGAATTGGGCCTTGTAGGCCATAGTGTATCTTTACTGCTTTCTTTACCTCGGGACAGGATTCTAGGGCCCTAGTTGAACCCGTTTGCATGTAATTATATTGTATTGAATTCGGGACAGGTTTACCTGTTTAGTTGAACCCGTATTTACATTCATGTTGTTATATGGAATGTGCCTGAATGATTGCACTGTTTCCGGATACTTTGTTTTGTTGAATTGGTGGTACAGGGTCTAGTCCCGCCTAACAGGTTGTTTTTTTATTTTGTCTCCGTTCGCCGTGAGCTTGGTTCATGTATGGACTTCCATTTCATGGGTGGACCGGGCTCTCGGTGCGGGGGATGTGGTACCCTCTGCTTAGGGTGTCACATCCTTAAGGTG
This sequence comes from Lantana camara, assembly GCA_037501455.1. NCBI lineage: Eukaryota > Viridiplantae > Streptophyta > Magnoliopsida > Lamiales > Verbenaceae > Lantana > Lantana camara. The sequence goes on from CM074856.1 coordinate 88,316,675, forward strand.
GTATCAGAGCTCCAGGTTGCAAAACCGGAGTTCTAGTGTCATGTCCTGTCAAGTCTAGGTCGTGCGGCTTAGGAACTACTTGATAACATGAGCATTGCATTGACCTTGAGCACGGAATTGCATTCCTTTTTTAACCTTGTTGAATTAATTCCTACTTATTGCATTGGATTCATGCCTTTCGTGTTGGAAATGTGACATGAGCATGCACTAATCGCATGCATATATTCTTGGAATGGGTTATAATTTATAGGTATGAAGATAATATCAAACCACGGCCAATCTCTGCGATAACAATGGTTTATCGTAAGCTCGATTCTCAGGCATCAAAATTATAAGGAACGTACTGGGGAATATATACAGGAATCCTAGATCCAATACCTTCTCCAATTAAGCTACGGCTCGGAGGTAGAATCCAAAACTGGAGACCGATGTATAAGGAAAAGCTTGCATATTCTATTGGAGATGGTGAATCCGGGGTGAAGTGACGTTTTACAATAATCGACACCTACGCTCATATTATAGAAGTTAGTCGACTGGATCGCCCAGGATCATTCATGCAAGAGAGAAATGAAGAAAAATCTCAAAGGTACTTTAGTTCGAGGTTCAGATCATTGAAGAAGCAGTGGTAATCAAGAGAACTCAAGGTAAAAAAAAATAAAATCGGTTGATGAGGGATAAGCAACAAGGGACGTCGAGGAGGAGCTTCCAAGTGAATCAAGTTTTTTGAATTCTAGTCCGGGATGGAAGATTCAAGATATAACAAGGATCGTGAATGGTGAACAATAAGGATCGTCAAGGAGGAAGTTAAGTTTGGACTTGTGGGAGAAGAAGAGATGAATTGAGAGGCTTCGGATTTCGAATAAGATAGAAGTTGGATTTGAAAGGAATTAAAGAAAATCAATCAACGTGGTAAATACTTATCCATGGAAGGTGACAATGCTAAGGATTCTATCTTCGGTCGGATTTGAGTTCATCTTCCAAATCCAAGCTGAATTATCATGTTGTGAGGTCGAATTTGGAAATATGGAGCAACAAATGGGAACTAAGGAAAGGGAAAGTTTCTAGAGGGAAATTAAATGCTCAAGTGTGAGCAATTGGAGGATGGATCTCTCAACCAATTTGAACTCGAGGGAGGTGAAAGCCAGGGAACCTTGATCAAGGTGATGGTTAGGAGTAAGATTCGGGGCAACAATTGGAAGATCGATTATTTGGAAGAAGTCAAGACACTAGATCCATGGACGTAGAAGACTTTTGATTTAAGAAATTATAATCTCGGACCTTAAAGATATACAAGTTGATGCACGAAGATTCATAGAAATCTTGAAGACCTTGGGAAAACAAGAAATGATCGACAAGTCCAAGCAAGCCGTGACTAGAGAAATAAGGATAAGCTGCTGAGTTCAAAACTTACCATAACGGCGACAGGTTTAATACATTCATGGCACGTGCATCATACATCTCTTTAAATTATTTAAATACCTTTATCTAAGTGTACGTGCATCTTTAATTGATATAGTTGCTCCAATGTGTTGCATCTTTAATTGTTTGTTACATGCATTGGCATCTTAATCCGACATACACGGTTTAGTGTTTATTTGATAGGGAATTTTCCCCCACTTCGTTCATCGAATGCTACTTTAACCGAGCCATATTCGAATCGAGCTAAGGAGGAATTTTGGGTTGTAAAGTGTGGATAAAAAGAAAGGAAGAAATACGGAAGCTCGGGAAAGTAGAACCGGATTTTGGAATAAATGAATGAGATGGTCATCCCTACTAATTCCTTGAAAGTGAATTTGACCAAGATCAACGGACATATAGCTTAGCTAGGATCATTTACACTGAGGGAGCTAAGTCGAGAAGTAATAGAACGAGTTCAAGAAATTGGATAGGAGTTCTTAAGGGGGAGAGCATGACCGGGAGATGATTTAGAAATCCTTGGTTGTGCTCGAGTGGATTATTCTTAGAGGGAACAATTGAAATGCAAGGGTTAACAAGTAACCAGATCTTTACAAAAGATGTGTGATGATGGGAAGATAGAGTACTCGATGAGATTTCAAGACCGAATTGGGGAAGATCAAGCAGGTTATGGAGTATAATAAACAATCTACGGAAACGTGGTATTGAAAATGAATGTCAAGGTTGGATAAGAGATATGTGCTTCTAGGGAAGAAGATAGGTATTCGGGGAGTGCTTGGGAAATGAAGCAACATATCCGAGTCCTAATGTCATGTTGTTACATCTTGCTATGGGAGATATGCAAACTTAAGTCTGCCATGATTGGACATATTGTATCTGGATTATCGTGTCTCATAATTTAAAGAGGATGGGACCGTGAAAAAAAAAATCACAAAATTGATAAGAAAGGATAGATCGAGGATAATCTTGATTGCTGACTCAAGTTAATTTATAAGGAACTGTGTAGAGAGTTTGCAAGAAGCGGTAAGGAAGGTAGTGAATAAGTGAAGTCGAGTCAATCTCTATACTTAACAACTGATAAAGTAAGAAACAATTTAACCGTGGGCTTTGGAAGTAGAATAACTCGGAAAGCTCATAACATGAATAAGATGGAATATTAGCTCGTCAATCATTCTTCTATGATGAGCCGGGAATGTTAATAAGATTTCAGGTTATGTCCAAACTGTTAGGGACAAACTCGAGTAGCCGAGGAAGGGCATATGTGATTCATGGTGAAGAATGAGTTAATTGGATTAAGATCATGAGACTTCCAAGATTAGAGCTTTGGACCATGGTATTTAATAAAGATAAGAGAATTAAATGCGGAACTTCGAATCGTGGAGGCTAGCAAGGGTAAAATAATAAATCGTGGGCGAAGACCAAGTGATCATCGAAGAATCAAATACATCGGGGATTATGAAAACCAGTAGATGTCGGATTCACTACAATGAAGAACCTCCAAACAATGGTGAACGGTATATTAACCATACATATCACGTGCATCATGTAGTCCTTAATTCCTGTTATGTGTAATTGCTTGTTAAATGCTTTTGGAGTGAGCGAGTGCCTTAATAACACGGTGAGACGAGGGTCGTTCCCTGCAACGGACTTTACAATGGGTCTTTGAAGACCCCATTTAGAAGCTAGTAGCGGCCCAAGAAACCAACTTCAAACCATGAAGTTGATGTGGTGATTGAAGACCTATTTCGGGTTGGAGAACGAGTGGTCGGAGTTTGTTAACTACTCCACTTGTGATACCGAGTTGTGGGATGGTTAGGATGGATTCAAAAGGTGGGAGTTGAATCTCGTTTAGACCCTCCTATCGTGCGAGACGTCCGGACTATTCATGGGTCGATCTAGTTCGTGAGCAGCTTGAAGCCCCTTCGTGCTTGAAGACCTTCTCTGAACTAATTCCTATGGGGAGGTCGCGAACCCCGCATGGGATGAATACGGAGAGGTTTGCTTAGAGTCCAGTACTCGAGGCAGTGGACCTGAGGACAGGTCCTTCTTAAGGGGGAGAGGTTGTGACACCCCAGTTTTCCAGCAAGCCAGGTACGAGGTCACGTGAGAGTTTAATTCGGTAATTACATGATTTAAGTGAATCACATGCCTAAGTGTCAACGTGTAACTCTATTTAATTACGTGCGCTTTAGAGTTTATTTAAATTGTTCTTAGACTCAATTGTCTAATAATTGCTCATTAAGAACCTAATTTAATTAGGGTGTTTGAGCCCTCGTGGCTACCTTGAGCTCGAGAATTCGAATTCCAACCTTAACATTTAGTTCATTTCAATGATACGGATTCAATGAATTAACCTTTTAATTTCTAAGCCATTTGATCACCCTACCATTTTAAAAATCCGATCCGAATGGACCGGATACCTTTCGACCCTACCCGTATAATCCGACCCGTTTAACTCAGCCCCAAAAAGGAGCCAAGTTCATCTCTCTCCCTCATTTTCACGTACAAACAAGAAAGAGGAAGAGGAAGAGAAGCAAACACCCCTTTTGGCCATAAACCCTTTTGAGCACGGGTTCTCAAGATCCAACCACCGGATCAACGACCTAAGGTTACCATTGTATTTCTCTCGTTACGTGCTTTAATTATACGTATATCTTGCAACTTGAATCCTTGCCTAAGTGCCTCTTTGGGGAAGATGATGAATAGTGACTTTTATATGAATATTTGATCTCTTGCTCTCAAACTTGAATTAAACTCTCCAAGATTGATATATATTGTTTCTTTGAGCTTTATTGTTGCATAATTGTACGAATTCTTGTGGTTAGTTGTGTATTTGCATGAAACTCCATTGTTGGAGCTTGAATATGCTTTAATGGCAACTTGTTTAATTCTTGTTTCCATGCCTTGAGATTAAGATATATGTTAGAGCATGCATACATGAACTTATGCCTTAAATTTGGGGTATTTTGGTTGAGGTTTGAGGTGGTTTTGGGGAAATTTGGTTTCTCTCGTGTTTAGCCCTGTTTTTGATGCGTTTTTCTTGCCAGAACATCTACCCGGGCGGGTAGATTTTGTACACAAAAGCACCTGGGCGGGTACTCTATTAAAGAAGTGTTTCTGCATTGCTTCTCCCCGGCCGGGTAGATTTTGACTTGTATTTTCCCCGGCCAGGTACTCCCTCATACGAACTCCGATTGACCTGATTTTTGAGCCGTTGGAAACCTTTTGAAGAATAGAACAACCTCCAATTAGAATCACCTCATTATCCTTTCTAATTTGTGAGATATAATCAATTATTTTTGGTGTCACCACGTTACCGACAATCTGCTTTCGCCCAACTTCGAGCCTACGCCATTTTCACCTCGCTTTGAACCACAAGTCGAGCCACATACCATCTTAAAGGTCTATGTGTCTAGTTTCATCTCCACCAAACAAAACCCAATTCCTACTTCTAACACTCAAGATATTCCAGTTTTCCTTTCACTTGTGCATTTTCGAAAATTGTTAGCTTTTGCCAAACTTTGCCAAAACCCATCTTATCGCTTTCCTTTAACCTCCTCGACCTCTTATTTGACTTACATGCATTGTATACATGCCTAATTGAGTGATTAAATCATTGATGTGTCTAAATGACATTACTTGTGCTCATGAACACGATCACACCATTTCATGACATATTTATGAATTGATGCATATTGAATCATGCCATGACATGATGCTCCACTTCATGAACATCTCCGTGCGTCCTACTTGGTTCCATTTTGAGTCTTGTCTCACGAGTATTGTCATTGTCCTTCTTGCACAGTGATCTCCTTGGTGGAGACTTTCTGGTTTCGTGGTCCTTCTCTTGGTCTTTCTTGCACTTGGAGGTGAGGGTTTTCTTTATAAACGACCTATAACCTTGCATACGAGTATTTGTTTCCTGCTTGTTTCCTGATTACCTGCTTATACTTGTCATTTAATAAGTGAAAAGAGGAGTCCAGGATGGATTAAATACCCATTCTCGCCGGGTCCCCCTAAAAAGTTAAGCATAGATATCTGTAACCTCTGGTATGTCTCAATCCCTGTTCAGCACCGGAGCTCGTGGGTCGTAAAGGTAAAGTGGGTATCAACAGAGGCGTACGGATATCGACACATGTATATTATATCTCGTTTACGTGACTTGCATGCCCTGACATAATTCCACCCATACGTATTGATTTACTCCTAATTCCTATCTCCTGTTTATTCAATACTAAAACGTATAGTGGAATTATGCCTGCTTGATTGCATGATTATATATATAGATATATATATGTATGCGTGTGTACCCCCCTTCACTCAGCCAGTTGACTGACCCCTCCCTCTCGTTGTTTTTAGTGTCTGTCTTGCAGGTTTCATAGTCGTTAAGCGGGAGTCTTTTGAAGTCTTAGTCCTACTTGCACTGCATCGTATTGTACCTCCATTCCTGTATCGAATTGGGCCATGTAGGCCATAGTGTATCTTTACTGCTTTCTTTAACTCGGGACAGAATTCTAGGGCCCTAGTTGAACCCGTTTGCATGTAATTATATTGTATTGAATTCGGGACAGGTTAGGACAGGTTTACCTACTTAGTTGAACCCGTATTTACATTCATGTTGTTATATGGAATGTGCCTGAATGATTGCATTGTTTCCGCATACTTTGTTTTGTTGAATTGGTGGTACAGGGTCTAGTCCCGCCTAACAGGTTGTTTTTTTATTTTGTCTCCGTTCGCCGTGAGCTTGGTTCATGTATGGACTCCCATTTCATAGGTGGACCGGGCTCCCGGTGCGGGGGATGTGGTACCCTCCGCTTAGGGTGTCACACTAGGCTATAAATAAGCCAAGGGATTTGAATTTTTCACCTTACGCGTGACTTGGGATTCACGCCCAAACTACATGGCTTCAAGAATTTGGGAGAATTCTCTTACTATCTTTTTTCTCGTTTTATGTTTCTTTCTTTACACATGTTATATCGCTAGCACTTTCCTTAACATGATTTAAATCTAGGTTGGTATGGATTATTACTTTAGAGGAAACCTAATTTGGAATCTAGTAGAAAGAATCTTTTGAGTGACGAGGGTTGCCATTACCGCATGAAGCGCGTTTGAGGACGGTTCAAAACGTGTCAAGAAAGCGACGATTCTTGTAAGTTCTTGAATCCTAAAGATTAGAAATAGAAATTGCAAGTCCGATCTTGCTTTTTGGGAAAAAAATTTAATTTCCGCTGCGCTTTCTGATCGTGTTTTTCCCAACAAGTGGTATCAGAGCCACCTTACAAGGTCTATTTCTAATCTATCTTTTAATTGAATTTTGAGAAATTCTTGGATTTGAGTTACAGTTATGTATTCTTGAATTGGCTTCGTAATCTGAGCTTTTGAATATGAGAGGTTTCCTACAAAATTTGAGAAAATCGTTTTCTGTAAAGTTTTCTTAAAATGGTTTTATTTTAGATTTATTAAAATCGCGATTTTGATTCCCGAATCGAGAAAAAAAAATTCTGAAAGATTTTGCATGGAAAACGGTATGGGACGACGAGGACCAAGCGAGTTCGTCACTCGTTGTTGCCGTACACGGACGGGTCGGGACGAGGCCGGAAACCTCGTGTCGGGAGTCGTCGGGATGGTCCGCACCAGCCTGTGCGGGATCACCCGTACGCCCCTATACGGGACTTTGCGGGACTGCCCGCACACTCCTGTGCAGGATTGCCCTCAAGCGTCCGCCCAGTCTGTGCGGGATCTCCCGCACGCGTGCGGGCGGACGTGCCGCGATGCGACTTTTCGTGTTTTTGGCCCAAATTTTATTTTAAAAATTATTTAAAAATTATTTTTTACTGAAAATATTTTATTTTTGAAATAAAAATTATAATTTGGGAATTTCGGGAATTAAAGTCAATTTTAATTTTTTCGGGAAAAGTAATATTATTATTTTTGAAATAATAATTTTATAAAATTGTTAATTTTTTAATTAACTTGAATTTTATCAGATTCGAGCTTTTGATTTTGAAATTATTCTTGAACAAGGAACTGTTTTCAGATTACTTTGAGTTAGTCGAACTTAAAGTTAAAGGTATTTTAAATTTATTGGTAAATTTAAATTCTTTCTTTTTTAGAATATTAGGTGATCATGGGTTAGTCTTATGAATGTTTTAATTTATGCACATGGATGGTTTAAATTTGGGGTTGAAGCCCCATAGTTGCGTTTTTCAATTGGGGTCGGTGCCCCACTTATGTGCGTATTGTTATGTGTTTATTATGTGGCTTTCCATATTACTGTTTTTTAGGCCGGGGTATGCCCCGTGTATTTGTCTATGGCCAATATGAAGATTGAGCCATATTATTTTATGCAAAGAGTGTAGATTTTAAAAAGTAAGGTTTTTATTTTACTTTGGAGATTTGCATCCATGGAGTAAGATGGATCCACATAATAAAGTAACAAGGAGGCCATAAAGTGAAGACCCCTCAAAATGTAAGGAGGGTTTTTGTTATTGTAATAGATAAGGCATCGTTTTATTTCCAATTCCCTTATGTGATTTAAACTGTTTTATGTGGCATGTATGTTAGAACTTGTGGTTGTGGAGTGGCTCCCACATATCACGCATAAGATAGGAAAACCCATGATCATCTTATATTAGTATCATGCTAGGACATGTTATCTGCTAATTACTTGTGTGTAATGCATTTATGTGACTGCATTAAACAAGACTAATTAAAATAGACAACTGTACATGGTGGTAAGGTCAAAACTGGACAACTCTCCGGTATTCGAAAATCCCATTAATATTAAGCAATTTCGAAAATAGGTATTTTGTATAAAGTGAGAACTTTAAATAAAATTCCTAGCATTCCATCAATAGGATTTAAGTTTAATAGGGGAGCTAGTTGCTGGCCATAAGTCATGGGGTGACTATGTGAAACCTATTAGTTCTTAGTTTCCTGATTAAACACCTAAAACTGTTCGATATTTCGTGGTTATTTTGGAATGCACGATGGCCGCGAGTCGTGGGTCGTTCCGGCCTAAGTTTAATCATGATCTTATGATTGATGGGTCCTGCTTAACACCTAAGTAAATATGGATGTCGAACGAGTCGTGGATCCATATTGAAAGATGGGTGATGCAAAAATATTACAAAGAGTTCCATAGAGATGAAATTAGCAAGTTGTACCTACCTGAGGCTTTATTGAGGATAGCCGCGAGTCGTGGGTCCAAAATATAGTGCTTAGGATCTTAGAACCCACTGGGAAAACAAGTTTCCTCTTAGATCGTTGGGATTTTAAGATCTTCTAAAAACAGTGGGAGCTACATATGATTAAAAGACCTAATCCTATGTATTACGTTATTATTCTACATGCTCACATTTTCTCTGCTTAGCATTTAGGTTGTAGTTCTGTAATTCTCTACAATATGAAATGCAAACCCATTCGTATCCATCCTTGAGTCAAAAAAGTTTACTAATTCCTAACTAACTCTAAATGGCTTCGGATCCTAAAATTCATTTTAGAATCCGAAAAGAGAAAGTGTTCTCTATAAGGCGAGATTTTCAATTACTTGAAAATTTGACCCGGGCCAAAAGAGAAGCAATCTAAAGTGAATGGATTTTTCCAACCACTCAAGAGCAATTGAACCACCTCATATAAATGTTACAAGGTATAACATTATGGAATTATTCCATATTCCAATGAGGAAACAAGTGCACACGAACGAGGTCTAAGGATCTTATTTGAAGATCTTGTGGTCTCGATCAACAACTGAAAAAAGAGTTCTCAATACACTGATTGCTTACATTGCTTCCACCATCATTTAAACCCTTTATGCTCAACTAGAATGATGCCACTGTACCATAGTTAGTCATTTAGTTGATAATGGTTGAGAGCATCCTTAAGAAGGAATAGAAGGTTGTGATGGTTAATTCTTCTTCTAAAATCATTAAGTTAAAGGCTTGAAGGCCTAAAGAAGAAGAAACCCTTAAGAGCCCAATAGAGGGGCATGTAAAGGGTACGCCCAAAAGACACTAGAGATAAAAAAAAATGATGTTTGCTTCTATAGTAGCAAATAAGGACTTTGAAAGGGAACTCCAAAGAGTATCAGTACTCTAATTTGTTATCTCGTTTGGAAATTCTAATAGGATCAGAATTCACTAGTCTTGAGTTGATTTTGCTTAATCCGTTTTGAAAAACTCAAAGCACTAATGTTTTGAACATACAACGAGATAACAAAAGTAAGTGAGATGATAAAGTTTCGAATTGCTTTTGACACGTTAAGACGGAAGGATTAGTGAGTTAGACATCTTAGGATCATTCTGCGAAATTGAACCTAGAAAGTTGACTTTCTGTGAATCCTGTCTTAAAGGAAACGTTCCCAAAACCCCGTTTATGAGAAACGTGGAAACGTGACAAAACACTTAGTGGATTTCGATCCACATTGATGTTTTGTCTATTGCTCAGTGTAAGCACTAGAGACAATCATCAGTTTAATCATTATGAATGAGTGTACTTGTTGAAGTACAAATTCGAAACTTATATGAAATTCTGAGAATTTCAAAACGAGGTTGGGAACCGAAGTAGTCATAAGTTATAGGCAAATCGATATGATCGAGATAGCTAATATCTTAGCAACTAATTCCTTTGTTATCTTAGAGATAATAGGATCATCTTTCAGTAAACTCATTCTGAAACACCTTGGTGTTTTTGAATGAAGGAACAAAACCTTATAGGATATGGTTCGTTCCATAGCTAGCTTTACTGACTTATATTCATTCTAGGAATAAACTCCCAAAATATGCAGTTAGAGATTTTGAATCTAGTACCTTCCAAAATCAGTCCTTTAGTTGCACTATGTTATGTGGCATTCTAAATTCCCCAATTATTCTTATCCGAGAATTTAGGAAAATCCTCTTAAGTGAAGAGGATAGTGTGACATAAGTTTGAAATGAGTTCAAGTTTACACAACAATATAGAATATTGTTTCTGCAATTCTCTTGAACAAAGGTTGTTTATTTCAAGGAATGTCCCTTTCTTAAGGAATTGTTCCTATAAGACAAGAAAGGCAAGTAGACAGACCTCAAATAAATTTGAGGATAAATACCCCACACCACATATAGAAAAAACAAGCCCATTTGATAAATCTTAGCTAAATTTTAGAGTAAGTATACGTGTGAAACCCTCCTCTTAAGACGAGTTTGGGCCTTGGTTGATCCACCTGATAGGATCAAGCTCATAGAGCTTCGAGTAAATGGAAAGTATTACAACCTTCTTGACGGTTGAAATGCAAAAGTCCATTTGGATTATGTTTACCATATCAGCATATTCTGACTATGAGATATGATAAAGAAATGTGAGAACCGTCTTCCTCAATAGGAGAATGGAAGAGACTAAAATATGGTATTTCTATGAATCTCATATCCAGTGGGAGTATGCATAAGGTATGCAAATCCCTAAGTCAATCTATAGATTAATAAAGGCTTCTAGGAGTTAGAGAATTCGATTCCATAAGGTAGTCAAAATCGTTTGACTCAAGATGAAAGTCGAATGACTCTCAAATGCACGTATGATAGTTAGTAATGTTACCTTCAACTTTTGGTACTTTAGATCAGACATCATTCTTATTAGGAATGCGAAGGATGACATGAAAGTTACCAAAATATTATTTAGGAAACAGTTTGACATAAAAGATCTTTATGATGAATCCTACATTCTCAACTTGAGATCTACAGAGATTGATCTAAGAGAATAAATGGATTATCATAAAATGAGTACATAACCGTGGTACCAAAATAGTTTGGTATGGACAATGGAAAAACTCTTTTAAAAGACTAAATGACCTAAGATAACTTTAAGAAAGTTAGAATGTCCAAAAACCCCTTTACGTGAAAGGGAGCGTAATGTATGAGAAGTTATATACAAAATTAGATATAGCGCAACACTAAGAATAATAGGCCGATTCTAATATGACCTTAGAGAAGGTCATTAGATTTCTGTAAAGGATGTCCTCAAAGTACTTCAGAAGAAATGAGGATATGTATTAGTTTACAGAGCCCAAAAGATCTTATCATTGAAAGGATATTTTGATGCAATCGTTACATCAAACATAGATGATTGTGAATCATTGAAAGGATGCAATTTTCACCTTAATGGAAAAAGCGACGTGTGGAAAGGCGTTCCAAGCAAAAACGTTGCAAAATTCTCAACTTTTGAAGTTGAGAACTTAGCCGTATTAAATACTGCTAAGGTAAGTGTTTGGGTAAGAAACTCTATCTAACTAGTTAGATGAAGTTCCTAGCATGAAACAACTCCATTATCATATTGTATGATAAAATGGGTGGTTGCTCAAGTAAGAGAACCAAGACCTCACCAAGAGACTGAACATGTGATTACGAATCACTTTATAAAGGAAAATGTGTTTCCTTAGAGATGTGTAAATAAAAGGGTTACATCAGCAGAGAACTTAGCAGATCCACTTTGGAAACGTCCAAAGTCAATAGGCTCTCAAAGTGCATCTTAAAAAGATGGGACTTAGAGTACCTAAATGGCTTTTACGGGCAAGTGGGAGATTGTTAGGAATAGTTCCCTAAAAAGCCAATTCGTTGAAATCTACTTTGGGACTTTCCTTGTGTCACAGACAATTTTTGAATAATATACGATTGATTATCATCATAGACAAACACTTCTTTATATGCCAATTACGTGCACATGTGTTAGAACTCCCCAAATCCATAAGGCTGTTAGGGACTTTGTCATTAGGTGAATGGCACATGAAATAAGCCCTAACTCAAGGCCGGACTAGAAACCACTCCAAGTCGATGAGCCCAACAAACAGTGGGAGTGTTAATATGGCTCGGTTGAGACTTGCTCGTGGGATTGCGTCCTTAAGAAAGAGCATCCTGTTTCATGGGGTGTAAAGTGCATAGCTGATGCGTACGCAATACATGAGGGTGCTCGTTATTAAAACGGGTACACAGAGGTGTCCCGCGTGAGAAGATTCCTAAATGGGAAAGGAAGTTTCTATACCTAGAAATAGAAACTTCCAGATTAGGAAATATCTCATAGGTCAATGGCGTAAGTAAATTAATCCTTTGACTTGAGATTCTATTGATGCATTGTGGGCTAAGTCTGTAGTCTTAGGTATAAGCTTTAAAGGGTGTCGCCTTAGACAACTGATTCAAGGCTTATGTTGGGGCTGCACAAGAGGCACATGGAAGTATATGAGAATCAACAAAGGACCTACACTTGTTGTAATGCAAGAAGATCTCTTATTGCATAAGTCGTTCATATGCCATCCTAAACCTTCGGCCGAGGTAGTGGATCAAGACATCAAGAAAAGGGTTTCTTGGTGTAACACCCAAAACGGAGGATGCCACATCCCCCGCACTAAGACCCAGACCGGATCACGAAATGGAAAGTCCATGCCCGAATCCGAATCAAAGCGAACGGGAGACCAACTCACACACTAGGCTAGGCGGATCTAACTCGACAGACTCAGAGCGCGGAAGCAATTTAAACAATTATCATCAGATAGCGGAAGTAATTAAATCAACGTACAAAATAAGTGACGAGTTCAACTAGCATAGATACCTAGTCCCGAATCTCAAATCATCGCAACGTAATAAACCAACATAAGTATCAGCAGAATAGCTAATTACATCCAAATGCTAGCATACTAACCCCACACGGGTTTAAGTCTAAGTAGAGCATAAAACATAATCTCTAAAAGCGAAATAAGAATACATAACATAAATAGAGTATGTGACAAATGCATCTTAACACCAACTAAACCGACAAGTGTGACTCATAAGACTCACTTCCGCCTAGCTCAAGCCAAAAGGAAACCTGCAAACTAAAAGATGCTCAACAAGGTCATATTTACAAGCAACCATTATGCAATTCCATATCAATAGATGCAAGATCAATTTAGGAAGTCAATGTATTCACAAAATGCATATTAAATCATCCAATGTCACAAGGTTCAATTATAATATTACAATTAAGCATCAAGTTCATGTCGAGTTATAAAGTGCATAAGTAAGAGCAACTTGTTCATATAAACATACAAAGTTGTTGTACGTAGATGGCATGCTTGATACAAATAAAGAGTGCATTTAATTCACTTAAGATCATACTTTACAACTTCACAACATGTTTGGTACACAAGCTCAAGTCACATTCATAGTTTCATAAATATTACACTTACATCCCTAAGTCATTTATAAAAGTTTAGAATTATTACACATACATCTCCTTAGTTGATTACTAAGAATAATTGTTCGTTTAAAGTGTTTATACAATTATTCAACTAGGAATTAATTACATACAAGCATGACAATTATCAATTTATCGTAATTCATAATATACCATTTTCGAGTGGTAAGAGTAAATCAAGATATTACAATTCTAACTCCTGTCATGCATCAAGTCTTAAGTTGTTCAAGCATCCTTCATGTATCTAAATTTTATATTTGAAACACAATTTGCAACAAACATAACATTGAGAACGTCTCAAATTCATATAGAGAAATCACAACATGTTCGTTCTTCTAAAATATCATTCAAGTTCATTGTAAAAGCCTAAGGTGCTTGTCCCACATCGGTTGGAGAGGGGAACAAAGCCTCCTTTATAAAGGGGTGGATACCTTTCCCTTGTTGAGGCCTTTTCTCGGATGGTGATCTTAGCCATTGTGTAGCACCCACAAGTAGGGCCACATCCCCCGCACCATAATCCAAACCCGAATACGAAATGGAATGTCCGTACCCGAATCCGAATCATAGCGAACGGGAGACCAAACACACACCCTAGGCTAGGCGGAGCTAAGCAAGCTAAATCAGAGTACGCGGAAGCAGATAAGTAGGACATCAATCAAAGAACAACACATATACTTATAGATACCAACACATATATATATACATATATCTTATTTACATATAGGTACCATCACTGAATTCTGTACAAACGCCATCACGGCTCGAGTAACATATAAGTATCCCAAAATAGACATATACAAAATGATAGAATGAGCAGGTGAGCAAACGCTACTAGCAAAACCTAGACCGACAAGTGCAAACAGGACACACTTCTCCGCCTAGCTCAAGCCCCAAAAGAACCTGCAACTAAAAGAATAAACGAGGGGTCAGTCAACTGACTGAGTGAGGGGGCTAACGCACACCCACACCCTAAATAATTATAGAGCAAAGCACTTAACCAAAGATGGACGTATGAACCGGAATAGGTTTTTCAAACCAAACTTTTCCAAGACAATAACTATTATACCGTAATGAAATCTTTTCATAACTCTATTCCAATTCATACTTCCCATATCATATCATAACATAGCATATGCTCGGCGAGAACGAGCTTCCAACCGGTACTCCTCATAACATAAAACATAAATCAAAATACACATCCTCTCCTCCTTTGATGGTAGAGTCACGCGTTGACTCTATCCATCCAAAACATAACAAACCCCCGAGAGGTAGCTAACCTACAACGGGTCCTCCCCGGTAAACCGAAGGCATCGGAATATCACGCCTTCCCTAGCTCCCGGGGTCGCACATGATATTCCGGGTGGAGACTATGCACAGGTTTAACCTCGACGGCCCAATGCCGTCCCGAGGGCTCCTTACCCATAGCTCCTAGAGCTCACAAACACATAACGTATCATATAACCAATCTTTCATGGTTCTACTCGCTAACAACAGAATTTAAACCTTTTCCAAACGGCTTACATATACCTTCATATTATTTTCCGAATTCAAAGTTGGTTCACAAACTCATAACATATATTACATAACACTTATTTACATATACATATAATTTATCCACATGCGGGGCAAGAAAACGACATGTAAAGGTATTAGGTCAATTAGCTATACAAACACCTAAACCTCACCTTGTGCGTAGAAAGTAAAGGAAGTGATCACCCTAAGCCTCGGGCTCGACTCCGGCCACACCGTCTGAAAAGAAACACAAGAGCCCACGACTTAGACCCTATATGAACCAATTATGACGCTCGGCGTATGCTTGACTCATGCTCGGATGTGAAATAAATGAGGAATGAACCACATAATTCACAAAACATAATATATATAACAATTAACATGCAAAAGAAAGCACTTAAAGTCATAAAATTGCATAACTAAAGTAAAGGAAAGTAGTGGCAACTTCTAGGTTTCAAAGGGAAAAATCCACCCCCATGGATTTTTCCAAAGGGCAAAATCCACCCCCATGGGTTTTTCCAAAGCTACTGCCTCAAATCCACCCCCATGGATTTTTCCAAAAGGAAAAATCCACCCTCGCGGATTTAATCCAGTAGCAATGGTTCCGGTCATGGGAACGGCCGTTCCCGTTCCCAGTACAAACTGGGAACGGTCGTTCCCATTCTCGGTCATGAACAGTAAGGCCTGGGAACGGTCGTTCCCAGTTTGAAACTGGGCGGGAACGGCCGTTCCGGCCTGGTTCGAAGGTCTGGAGCAGAGTTCATTTTTGCAGAAACAGGGGAGCTCGTTTTTTAGCCAAAAATGGCCAAAAATCCAACCTTTAAAATTGCCACAACTTCTCAAAACGCACAAATAACTCACATAATTCATGCTTGACATATAAACACTCAAATAACACAAGAAAAACGAAAATTAAAAGCATGATCCAAGAATGAAAAGTTAAGCACAACCACATGATCACATTGAATGCTCAACTAACCCATGCTTTCATGGAATAAATGCAACATATACCACATGTATAACTCACATATAAAGATAGAATTCAAATATAACAAGTATAGAACTCATATTTCAAAATTTAAGCTAACCCTTACTATTCACATCATACTCAAAAGAAACCATCCAAGGCTCTAAGAGAAGAACTTAAGCCATAGAAATGACGAGCACGATGAGGGGATTCCGAAACTTACTCAAGCTCGAAGATTGGTCAAGAAATGAAGAAGTTATGGTTGATTGAAGCTTGATCAAAAAATGGAGGTTTTGCTTCTCTTTCTCTCTTGGCCAAAATGCTGCTGTTGATCGTGAAAAGGGAAGAAAGAGCCAAGGATTCACTCTTAAGGCTTAACCGGGTTCGGTTCATGGGTTCGGTTCAAGTTTTCCGGTTCGGTTTCAATTGGTTTAAGAGGTAAGGGTTCACTCATTCCCAAAACACCAAAATCACATAATCAATTAATTCAAATAGTTCAAATAAATTCATATAATTCCTATACAATTAATTGAAACGCACATAATATTAAATCACATATTCTACCTGTATCGAATGTGAGTCGGGGTGTTACAACCTCCCCCCTTCAGAAAACCTGGTCCCCAGGTTCACTGTCTGACCTGAGAACAAATCCGGATACAACTGTCTCATCTTTTCCTCAGATTCCCAAGTAGATTCTTCTGATTTCTGATCCCTCCATAAAACACGGACCAAGGGAATCTGTTTATTTCTCAACACTTGTATCTTTCGGTCTTGAACCTCAATCGGGTACCTTACTATTGTCAAATCTGGTTCAAGTTGCACTTCTTCGATAGGGAGAATGGTCGTTTCTTCGGGATAAAACTTTCTAAGCTGCGAAACATGAAAGACATTGTGTATCCCGGTCAGATTTGGTGGTAAATCCAATCTATAGGCCACTTCTCCAATCCTTTCAAGAATTCCAAAAGGTCCAAGGTATCTCGGGTTAAGCTTCCCACCTCGACCTATTCGTGAGAAACCCTTTCTAGGAGATGCTTTCAAGAAAACTCGGTCTCCTATTTCAAACTCAAGGGGTCTCCTTCTCTTATCCGCATAGCTCTTCTGACGATCCTGAGCTGCTTTCATTCTCTGTTGAATAAGTTTAACTTTAGCGGTAGTTTTATCCAACCTCTCCCGAGGTGTGGCTCTCTCGAGCTTACCCTCTTCAGTCCACCGCCAATCGTCAAGATCCCAAAAGAGAGGCGATCTGCACTTCCTTCCATAAAGTGCCTCGTACGGGGCCATACCAATAGAAGCTTGAAAACTGTTGTTATAAGCAAACTCGACCAAAGCTAGATGTTTATCCCATTTCCATTCAGGTATTGGAAGTGGTTGGAGAACTCCTCCCGATTTTTGGTGTTCGGCCTTGACAACTTGGCACGTGAGACATCGCCTTACAAAGTTAGCAATATCTCTCTTCATACCATTCCACCAAAAGAACTCTTTCAAATCTCGATACATTTTAGTACCACCGGGATGAATGGAATATCCGGAACGGTGTCCTTCCTCCAGTACTAGTTTCTTGAGCTCTTCCGGAACACAAACTCTTGTTTTGAACCTGAATACCCCGGAATCATCAAACCCAAACTTTGACTCTGGATCTATCTTAGACCGAAGTACCAATTTCTGCATCTCTGCGTCCGTAGTCTGAGCCTCAATTATCCTCTGTTTCAAATCAGGCTGAACTGAAATACTAGCTAATCGAGCCACTGAAATCACAATTGCCGAACTCTGCTCTAAAACCTCTACATTCAACCCCGAAACACTCGCTTTTCTGCTCAAAGCATCAGCCACTACATTGGCCTTACCCGGATGATACTGAATCGTGCAGTCATAATCTTCTAAAAATTCCATCCAACGCCTCTGTCTATTATTAAGATCCTTCTGAGTAAAAAGATATTTCAGACTCTTATGATCCGTAAAAATCTCAAATGTCGTCCCGTAGAGGTAATGGCGCCACTTCAACAAAGCAAAAACAACCGCTGCTAGTTCAAGATCGTGAGTGGGGTAGTTTTTCTCGTGGTCCTTCAACTTCCTAGAGGCGTAGGCTACTACCCGGCCATCTTGCATTAACACACATCCGAGGCCTTCCTTCGAAGCATCTGTATAAACCGAATAGCCTTCGGATCCCTCAGGTAGGGTAAGAATCGGTGCTGAAGTTAATCTGTCCTTCAAAGCCTGAAAACTCCTTTCACACGCCTCATCCCACTCATACTTTACTTCCTTCTTGGTTAATCGGGTCAATGGGCACGCGATCTTGGAGAAATCCTTCACGAATCTCCTATAATAACCCGCTAACCCAAGGAAACTTCTCACTTCGGAAACATTCTTCGGTCTTTCCCACTGAGCCACGGTTTCAATCTTGGAGGGGTCGACCTCAATTCCCTTACCCGAAATGATATGACCAAGGAAGGTGACTCGATCAATCCAGAACTCACATTTACTAAACTTAGCAAACAGCTTGTGCTTCCTTAGAGTTTCCAAGACAAGTCTTAAGTGATAAGCATGTTCTTCTGCAGTTCTCGAATATACCAAGATATCATCTATAAAGATAACCACAAACTTGTCGAGATACGGTCTGAATACTCGATGCATCATATCCATAAACACGGCGGGAGCATTAGTCAATCCAAACGGCATCACCACAAACTCGAAGTGTCCATACCGGGTATTGAATGCCGTTTTAGAGATATCTTCCTCCCGAATACGGAGTTGGTAATATCCTTGTCTCAAGTCCAACTTGGAATATACTTGGGATCCTTGTAAAATATCAAACAATTCCTCTATCCGAGGTAATGGGTACTTATTCTTCACTGTCATCCGGTTTAGTTCACGGTAGTCTATGCACATCCTTAGAGATCCATCCTTCTTTTTCACAAACAGAACAGGAGCACCCCACGGCGAAATACTCGGACGAATATAACCACAAGCTAACAACTCATCAAGCTGATTTTTCAATTCTTTCAACTCAGCCGGAGGCATTCTGTACGGGGTTTTAGAAAACGGTTCTGCTCCAGGGTAAAGATCAATCACAAATTCAATATCCCTATCGGGTGGTAACGAACCCAAATTCTCGGGAAAAACATCAAAGAAATCTCTTACAACTTCAGTTTCTTCAAGTTTAGTCTGATCCTTTGGTTTGTTAAGAAGATAAGCCACGAATCCGGTTGCACCTTCCCGGAGGAGTTTATTAGCCTCCATAAAAGACACGAATGGGCTTGATTTCCATCTTTCACCCGTAAACACCACAGTATCCAAGGAGATCTTCTTAGCATAACAATCCAACTGAGCCCGATGTCGAAAGAGAAAATCCATACCCAAGATAACCCCATATTTCTTCATCGGCATAATAATCAAATCTGTTGGGAATACCTTATCTTCAAAACTCACAGGACACTCTCTGAACACCCTGTCAACCTCCAAAGAACCTCCTAACGGGGTACTCACCACATATACATGCGCAGATAATTCATCATGCAAAGGCAAAGAAGCAACAAGATCCCGGGAAATAAATGAATGAGTAGCTCCGGGATCAAATAATGCATGAAATGGTATGCCATGAATGTTTACAGTACCTTCAATCACGGCGTTCGGATCCACATCAGCTGCTTCCTCTTCCCCTTCAAGAGCATACACACGAGCTGGAACCACAGGTCTCTTCTTTGGACAAATATCAACCTTGTGCTCAGAGGATCCACACACGTAGCACTTGCCTAAAAGTTTCCAACAACGCTCAACCGGATGCTTTCCCTGACAAAATGAACAAAGAGGTAGAATCTGAGCAGGGGCCGGTAAGGCAGGAACTGCAGGAGGTGCCACGGGACCGGTAAATCTGGGCTTTTTGTTCCCGAAACCCTGCGGACGAAAAGCCGGTGGAGCAGAAGCTCTCGGAGCATAAGAAACGGGTCTTTTACCCGATCCGGAGCCGGATCCCGAATTCTGAGAAGAAGAGAAAGATGGAGGCTTCAACCTTATATTTTGGGCTTCAACTTGCAACGCCCTCTTTGTAACCTTAGACCAAATACTCACATTGGCGGCTTTGAGTGACTCTTGAATATCCCGACGAAGTCCATGAAGAAATTTTCGGGCTTTGTGATCATCATGATCCGTAATGTGAGTAGCATAAGGAGCGAGTCTCTCAAATTCCAAAATATATTCCTCCACTGTCCTAATACCTTGCCTCAAATCCATAAACTCTTGCAACCGACGTTCTTGAGCACTATGTGGTACATACTTTTCATAAAACTCTTGTACAAAAGTTTCCCAATTGAATTCCACGCCATTCCTTTCCAACTTGGACCGAACACTCCTAAGCCAAACCGCCGCTTGTCCTTGAATAATACGTCCCGTACAAACCGCTTTATCTTGGGAGCTCCCCGGACATATTTTCCAAATTCCTCGTATCTCGGATAGCCATTCCTCCGCTTTGATATCATCTCCCCCATACCACTTTGGAGGATTGTTACTACGGAAATCCTTATATATACCAGAAATATCTTGGCCTTCAACCGGGTTTTGATTCCGTTGATTTTGTTGAAGTTGATTAAGGAGGGCTTGAACAATGTTCTCCGCATTCATAGGAGGTGGCGGAGGTGCATTTTGTGGAGCCGGTTCATTAAGATCGGGAGTACGTTCACGGTTATTATGTCTTCTTGGAGGCATCCTGAAATTCACAATTCAAGTAATATGGATGCATGTAGATTAGTATATGGACAATTATACAAGTAAGAAATTAACATGTATTAAAGTAATTACATCTCCAAGTCATATAATCACATAACCACATAATCATATTGTCCTAAGCCGTACGACCTAGACAGACTCCCACGACACTAGAGCCCGGTTTTGCAACCGCGCTCTGATACCACTTCAGGATGTAACACCCACAAGTAGGGCCACATCCCCCGCACCATAATCCAAACCCGAATACGAAATGGAATGTCCGTACCCGAATCCGAATCATAGCGAACGGGAGACCAAACACACACCCTAGGCTAGGCGGAGCTAAGCAAGCTAAATCAGAGTACGCGGAAGCAGATAAGTAGGACATCAATCAAAGAACAACACATATACTTATAGATACCAACACATATATATATACATATATCTTATTTACATATAGGTACCATCACTGAATTCTGTACAAACGCCATCACGGCTCGAGTAACATATAAGTATCCCAAAATAGACATATACAAAATGATAGAATGAGCAGGTGAGCAAACGCTACTAGCAAAACCTAGACCGACAAGTGCAAACAGGACACACTTCTCCGCCTAGCTCAAGCCCCAAAAGAACCTGCAACTAAAAGAATAAACGAGGGGTCAGTCAACTGACTGAGTGAGGGGGCTAACGCACACCCACACCCTAAATAATTATAGAGCAAAGCACTTAACAAAAGATGGACGTATGAACCGGAATAGGTTTTTCAAACCAAACTTTTCCAAGACAATAACTATTATACCGTAATGAAATCTTTTCATAACTCTATTCCAATTCATACTTCCCATATCATATCATAACATAGCATATGCTCGGCGAGAACGAGCTTCCAACCGGTACTCCTCATAACATAAAACATAAATCAAAATACACATCCTCTCCTCCTTTGATGGTAGAGTCACGCGTTGACTCTATCCATCCAAAACATAACAAACCCCCGAGAGGTAGCTAACCTACAACGGGTCCTCCCCGGTAAACCGAAGGCATCGGAATATCACGCCTTCCCTAGCTCCCGGGGTCGTACATGATATTCCGGGTGGAGACTATGCACAGGTTTAACCTCGACGGCCCAATGCCGTCCCGAGGGCTCCTTACCCATAGCTCCTAGAGCTCACAAACACATAACGTATCATATAACCAATCTTTCATGGTTCTACTCGCTAACAACAGAATTTAAACCTTTTCCAAACGGCTTACATATACCTTCATATTATTTTCCGAATTCAAAGTTGGTTCACAAACTCATAACATATATTACATAACACTTATTTACATATACATATAATTTATCCACATGCGGGGCAAGAAAACGACATGTAAAGGTATTAGGTCAATTAGCTATACAAACACCTAAACCTCACCTTGTGCGTAGAAAGTAAAGGAAGTGATCACCCTAAGCCTCGGGCTCGACTCCGGCCACACCGTCTGAAAAGAAACACAAGAGCCCACGACTTAGACCCTATATGAACCAATTATGACGCTCGGCGTATGCTTGACTCATGCTCGGATGTGAAATAAATGAGGAATGAACCACATAATTCACAAAACATAATATATATAACAATTAACATGCAAAAGAAAGCACTTAAAGTCATAAAATTGCATAACTAAAGTAAAGGAAAGTAGTGGCAACTTCTAGGTTTCAAAGGGAAAAATCCACCCCCATGGATTTTTCCAAAGGGCAAAATCCACCCCCATGGGTTTTTCCAAAGCTACTGCCTCAAATTCACCCCCATGGATTTTTCCAAAAGGAAAAATCCACCCTCGCGGATTTAATCCAGTAGCAATGGTTCCGGTCATGGGAACGGCCGTTCCCGTTCCCAGTACAAACTGGGAACGGTCGTTCCCATTCTCGGTCATGAACAGTAAGGCCTGGGAACGGTCGTTCCCAGTTTGAAACTGGGCGGGAACGGCCGTTCCGGCCTGGTTCGAAGGTCTGGAGCAGAGTTCATTTTTGCAGAAACAGGGGAGCTCGTTTTTTAGCCAAAAATGGCCAAAAATCCAACCTTTAAAATTGCCACAACTTCTCAAAACGCACAAATAACTCACATAATTCATGCTTGACATATAAACACTCAAATAACACAAGAAAAACGAAAATTAAAAGCATGATCCAAGAATGAAAAGTTAAGCACAACCACATGATCACATTGAATGCTCAACTAACCCATGCTTTCATGGAATAAATGCAACATATACCACATGTATAACTCACATATAAAGATAGAATTCAAATATAACAAGTATAGAACTCATATTTCAAAATTTAAGCTAACCCTTACTATTCACATCATACTCAAAAGAAACCATCCAAGGCTCTAAGAGAAGAACTTAAGCCATAGAAATGACGAGCACGATGAGGGGATTCCGAAACTTACTCAAGCTCGAAGATTGGTCAAGAAATGAAGAAGTTATGGTTGATTGAAGCTTGATCAAAAAATGGAGGTTTTGCTTCTCTTTCTCTCTTGGCCAAAATGCTGCTGTTGATCGTGAAAAGGGAAGAAAGAGCCAAGGATTCACTCTTAAGGCTTAACCGGGTTCGGTTCAAGTTTTCCGGTTCGGTTTCAATTGGTTTAAGAGGTAAGGGTTCACTCATTCCCAAAACACCAAAATCACATAATCAATTAATTCAAATAGTTCAAATAAATTCATATAATTCCTATACAATTAATTGAAACGCACATAATATTAAATCACATATTCTACCTGTACCGACTGTGAGTCGGGGTGTTACACATTGGGAGGAACAAAAACGTGAGGGTGGTATCGCTTAGCCCACCAAAGCGGACAATATCGGCAGGTGGGTTTTCGGGCTGTTACAAATGGTATCAAAGCCGGGGCCCGGGCTGGTATACCAGCGAGGACGGTGGGCCCTCTTAGGGGGGTGGACTGTAATAGCCTAAGGTGCTTGTCCCACATCGGTTGGAGAGGGGAACAAAGCCTCCTTTATAAGGGGGTGGATACCTTTCCCTTGTTGAGGCCTTTTCCCGGATGGTGATCTTAGCCATTGGGAGGAACAAAAACATGAGGGTGGTATCGCTTAGCCCACCAAAGCGGACAATATCGGCAGGTGGGATTTCGGGCAGTTACATTCATTTAGTCACATAAGAGATTAGTTTCTAGATATTACACTAACACCCCTTCATATCTAAACACATAGCATAAATTCATCACATCGGGTTTCAAATTGTAAATCGAAACATTCATGCATATCACAATCCATTCAATACATGTTTTCGTATACGATTGGAATACATCTCGATCAGCAAACCAACAATAAACAATTTATTTGCACTTAAAACAATTAATTCAAATAATCACAATTACGCAAAATAATTTGTAATAAATAGATCGAGTGTCCGATTAATGAACGGAAAGCGGTGTTGGACTCACCGCGTCGAGACCGACATTCTGTCCGAAAGTCGCCGGAGTACCGCCACCGAAGCCGTCGGAAAGTTAACGGGCCGCCACCGGGCCGCCGCCGAAAGTTACCGAAAAAATCCCCAAAAATTACCCGAGAAAGTAGTCTTCATGCTCGTTCCAAATCCTTGATCAATTTCTGAAAATTTCAAGCCAATCGTCCTAGATCTTAAATCCAAGAATACGAAAACTCCAAAAACTTCAAAATCAAATTACTTCCAATCCGGTGAACGAAAATGAAATCTGTAAAAGGCATCGACTTACCCATGACGTGCTCTTCGAAACCCCCAAGTTGGTCGCCGGAGAAAATGGTCGGAAAGTCAAGAATTCGGCCGCTACAGTAACAAGCCGCCGCCGCCACGACTTCAGACAGCTCGTGCGCCTCCACCTCCACTCCGATGGTTGTGCCACCAACCCATAATTCATTCCCCATGAGAATAGCTTCAGATCGGTATCTCATCCGTCCAAAACCACCGCCGGAATCGCCGGGAACGGTCGACAAAGTTTGCCCAGATTCACCACCAGCGGCGTGATATTCGGGCAGCGCGTGTGGAGCCACCGTTGCCCCAATAACCACGCCACCACTTCCATGTTGTAGATCTCATCGAGACATTCGGAGGCCGTACGAGGCTGTCGAAGTTGCTATCGCAATGCAGCCGCGATTTTTTGAACTTTGAGCAGTTACATCTGAAAATCGCAGATATCTCATCCACAATTGGTTGTTTGGCCAAGATCTTTGTACCATCGTGATCTTTTCATCGAGCTCTTCGAAATGGACTACTCATTCATCGAATTCCGTCGAGAAACGGCCAAGTTACGACTAGTGTGTGTTTTAGGTGTAGTGTGTGTGCGGGAATGAGAGAGAGAGAACCAAGAGAGAGAAGAGGAGATTGGGAGAAATGTGTCTTGTACACAAACTATATACAACCGGGTATCCTTATCGTGTAGCAAAGAGTAATAGCGTGTACAAATAATCGTAAATAAAATTGGTAAAGTTACGAATAAACATTCAAGCTCCGAATTAATTTTATAAATTAAAATGAAAGAGAGAGATTTACCAATTAGAGTTTAATTCAATTTAAATTTAGAAACCTTTCGTACAATTTAACGACACTTCGTAAACACATGATTGATAATTAATCTCAAGGAATTCAAGTAAACCGAAATTAAGCAAGTTAAGTAACATGATGGATTTAAAATCATCTTGACAATTAATCTTAGAATAATCCAAATGATCACATATTAAATTGGATTTACATTAACTCACATAATTCAAGAAATCTTAAATTAAACACACACAAGTATAGAGACTTGCTTGTTAATATCATCAGGACGCCCTTCGAGAATATGGGGCGTCACAACCTTCCCCCTTTAAGAGAACCTGGTCCCCAGGTTCCATTGCTAAAATGTAGATCCTTGAGTTGTAGTGCTCCAACCCTTCTCCCGAACTCGCGTAAGATCATAGCCCTAATGATGAGGCTTACTCCTGTCATCTACACTGAACCTCCTTTAGGATGTCTTGTTATCGTCGTGGTCCGTGCGA
This sequence comes from Lantana camara, assembly GCA_037501455.1. Lineage (NCBI taxonomy): Eukaryota > Viridiplantae > Streptophyta > Magnoliopsida > Lamiales > Verbenaceae > Lantana > Lantana camara. The sequence goes on from CM074856.1 coordinate 88,342,486, forward strand.
GTACTTGATCCATTAGTTGTTTCGAACTCGGTCGGTCATTCCCATGATCGGATAGATGCAACTGCACCCAACCTCGATGTCGTCTCAGATGCACCACTTGCTACCCGTAGTCAGATTAACGCGTAACGCAACCACAACAAATAAGAGAGAATCCCATCTCTCAGCACGTAAGTGAGAGAGCCCCGTCCCTCAGCACCCATAAGAGAGCGAACCCCGTCTCTCGAGCACATATAAAAGAGAGAACCCCATCTCTCAAGCACATAATTGAGAGAACCCCGTCTCTCAACCTAAGTCGGGCAGATTCCAACATCTCCCAACATTCTAGTTTGAAAAAAATCCAGCATTCCTCCAACCCCCTAGATTCAAGAGAATCCAGCATCTCTGAATATCTAAGTACAAGAGAATCAACATCTCTCGCGCACAAAACTTAGAAAGATTCCAACATCTTTCTATCACATAAATAGAGAGAATCCTACATCTCTCCAACACGTAGAAAGCGGGAACCTAAGGTCTCTCTTGCACATAAATTCACTGATCAGTTATTCATACATACACACATCATAGTAACACTTGAGGAAAAGTATGCGATGCTTGTTTAGTGTACCTTGTACAACTGATATCGGTGTCCCTTGAGTATAGATTCAACGCTCATACATCAACTCAATGGGGATATCGTGATGGAGTCCCTGTGAAACATGGTTAAAGTATGTATGTATGTATGTATGTTATATGAAAAGTTAGTGAGCAATCAAAAGAGTTTTAAATCACATAGGCATGAATAGTTCACATAAGTACATAACTCATTTATTTCAGCAACGGTTCATAACGAGTAGAAATTTCAAGTTACAAATACTAGATCAGGTATCAAAGTTATCACAATTAAAATAGCAATAGTCATCACCCACATCAACCAAAACAAGGTAAGAGTATTTAAGCGATGCATGTATGCAAATGCCATGAATGCTTGGCGTACCGTCAACCAAAGTGTAAAAATCTTGACAAGAAAGTCAAGATGAAGCAGTAGGAGTTGATTAAGCCGACAATGATGCAACCCTCTTCATCTGAACTTCTTTGTCTTGAGTCTTTCCGTAAAGTGGTAACTCAACAAAGTTGTTTATCACCAAACCCCTTACTAGACCGTAATCCTTGCTCAACTAGAATCATCCTCAGTTTCTCCCAACAATTTCTCATTTTTGTGTTAAATCTTAGTCTGCTCATCTTCAAGGAGTTGTCCATGATTTATCAATTAGATATTTACCTCAGAGTTTCGTTGGATGATCGTGGTGCTAAGCACTTCCCAAGGCAATCCATGGTATATGATTCTGAAACTTGGATAAAGTCTGTTGGCATCTAAGTGTTCTATTCCCACATCAACAATGTCTTCCATCTCATCTTGAAGAAACACCCAAGGAGCTAACAACCAATCTTGTCTTGTCGTTCGTTAACTCTAAACGGCACCAAAACCTTCAACACTCACTGATGGTTTGTAGCTCGTTGCTTATGTAACATGGTTACCTATCCACATCCCTTGAACTTGATCGGATCTTATTTGATCGGATTCTTCTACATTAACTCGTTTCCATCAACAAGGTGACTACTCCCAAATAAACGAATCATCAAGGCGAAAGCTCATCAAACTCCTTCAAAACGGTTCTACTTGATCAGACTCTCCTCCATTGACTCATTTCCTCAACAAGGTGACTACTTCCAAATAAACGAATCATCAAGGCGAAAGCTCATCAAACTCCTTCAAAACAGTTCTACTTGATCAGACTCTCCTCCATTGACTCATTTCCTCAACAAGGTGACTACTTCCAAATAAACGAATCATCAAGGTGAAAGCTCATCAAACTCCTTCAAAACGGTTCTACTTGATCAGACTCTCCTCCATTGACTCATTTCCTCGACAAGGTGACCACTTTCAGATAAACGAATCATCAAGGCGAAAGCTCATCAAACTCCTTCAAAACTGTTCTACTTGATCAGACTCTCCTCCATTCGCTCATTTCCACAACAAGGTGACTACTTTCAGATGAACGAATCCTCAAGGTTAAAATTTGTCAAACTTCATCTTTCAATTGACTTTAAGATAGTAAGTCAATATAGCAATTCTCATTCCTTCAACTCTGAACCTTTTCATGAACATTGATCTTGGTAAAGAATCCTTTCATCTTCGAATTATGGCGTATTTTTGTTGTAGTACCAATAGGTAGTGATGACGGAGGGAAATCTTAGTGTTGACTCATAGGGCACCCTAAAATTCAAACACTAAATTCGATGCATGCGGGTTAAAGATACAAATGAAATGTAACACGTATATCACGTAAATGCAATAATTATTTGCAATTTATAAAACAAATAAAATAAGATGTTGTATAATCAAAGTCATAATGTGCACACAATCATAAAATCACAAAATAATTCATGCCGAAGGGTCAAAATATCAAGTCAAACAAATGCAATGCGCAGTTATTCCTATGCCGTACGACCTAGACAGACTCAACACGACTCAAGAGCTCGGTTTTGTAACCTAGAGCTCTGATACCACTTAAGGATGTAACACCCCAAACGGAGGATACCACATCCCCCGCACTAAGACCCAGACCCGGTCACGAAATGGAAAGTCCATGCCCAAATCCGAATCAAAGCGAACGGGAGACCAACTCACACACTAGGCTAGGCGGATCTAACTCGACAGACTCAGAGCGCGGAAGCAATTTAAACAATTATCATCAGATAGCGGAAGCAATTAAATCAACGTACAAAATAAGTGACGGGTTCAACTAGCATAGATACCTAGTCCTGAATCTCAAATCATCATAACGTAATAAACCAACATAAGTATCAGCATAATAGCTAATTACATCCAAATGCTAGCATACTAACCCCACACGGGTTTAAGTCTAAGTAGAGCATAAAACATAATCTCCAAAAGCGAAATAAGAATACATAACATAAATAGAGTATGTGACAAATGCATCTTAACACCAACTAAACCTACAAGTGTGACTCAGAAGACTCACTTCCGCCTAGCTCAAGCCAAAAGGAAACCTGCAAACTAAAAGATAAAATGAGGGGGTCAGTCAACTGACTGAGTGAGGGGGCTAACGCACACCCACTATATATATATAAAGCACAGCACATAACAGAAGGGTGGACTCATGAACTGGAGATAGGAGTTGCATACCAAAGACATTTCCAAAAGTACCCCAAAATATAGATATGTCAGTTTTAGAAAATATTTCAGAAACTCTATCTCGATTCATGATTCCCAGACAGAACAGATCACATTCTCGGCGAGTACGAGCTTCCAACCTTTACTCCTCAGAACATATCAAAACATAGAATACAAAATCAAATCCAATCGTCACACCAATGATGGAGGAGATGTACCGTCCCCAAACCATCCAGAATAGACAAACCCTCAAGGGGTAGCGAACCCACAAGAGTCCTCCCCGGCTATACACCGAAGGCTCAATATATCACGTCTCCCCAATCTCCCTGAGTCATGCAATGATATCTCAAATGGAGACTATGCACAGGCCGAGCCCTGATGGCCCTATACCGTCCCAAGGATTCCTTACCCATAGCTCCTCGGTGTTGGAAAACAAGAATCAGAAAGCAGCGGAATTTAAACAAAATTCCAACAAAAGGATCTTGAACTCGCAATCGTGTAACCAAATTCGTAAAGATAGAAAACTTACTTTTCTTTTGTTCTTTCTTGAAGCGTTTCAAGCCACCCAAGAACGCTCTTCACGCGGCTTGATCCCCTCTCCTTGGTAAAGCTCGAATCTTCAAACTTCTAACTTGAAGTCTCTAGAGAAAGTCCACCAACTTGATCACAATCTAACTAGTAAGGATGCTAGTTCTCTAGTTAGTGTTTAGGCTTAACCTAGGGTTTTATTTTATCTTGGAGAAAGGAAGGTGTTCAACACATGAACCAGAAGAATTGCCAATTAGCTCTAAAGGGGAGCATGAGCTCCCCTATATTTAGGAAAGGGAGAGGGGTGCCGATCCTATTCCTTGTTGGGCAAGGATTTGGTTCCTCTCTCTCCTATTACTTGATCATCAAGTATTTTCCAACTTTGACTTTGAATTCTAATTCAAGTCAACTTTTAAGAGAGCTAAAAATATCCAAACTATTTTTGGATAATTTTTATACTTTATTTATTATAAAAATAAATAACTTATTTTTATCTAATTAATTAATTCGTAATTAATTAACTAGATTATTTTCTCCAAAATAAGACTTTCTTTTTAATTCAAAATTAAACCAAAGTCTATTAAATAATTAACACATTTAATTATTTAATACATATATAAATATAATATATATATTCACACGTGTGTGACACGTGTCACAGTGACACGTGTCACTCAAGTGAGCCACACGTGTGATTTCACACGTGTGGAACCCTCTTGGCCCGATTAACTCGTTTAATCATTTTCAAGCCTCAACTCATGTAACCAAGTTGTTGTGTGTGACCCTCTAGGTTCTCAATTCAATTAGCAGTGACACTAATTAATTAATTCACTAATTAATTAATCAGTCCACAGATTAAACGACCATAGTCTAGCAACAGGTGTTTAACCCCTAGCTGAATTGGAATGTTCGGATTCGATAGAACCTTTAAGTCATTGATTCATGTGAGATACAATCCTCCTACTTACTATCTCTCAACCAAGATCTAGGGTAAGGGAATAATTAGAACCCTAATAATCCGGTCTTAAAGCTAAGTGCATTTCATATCCATTTGATCTCAATCCAAGAAACCCTTTTCTTGATGTCTTGATCTATTGCCTTGGCCAAGGACTCCATATGGCATATGAATGACTTACACAATAAGAGATCACCTTGAAAATGCAAGTGTAGGTCCTTTCTTGATTGTCATTCACTTTCATGAATCACTTGTGTAGCCCCAGCATAAGCCTTGAATCAGTTGTCTAAGGCGACACCCTTTAAAGCTTATACCTAAGACTACAGAGTTAACTCATAAAGTGACATGGAACCTCAAGTCTAAGGATAAATTAATCACATCAATGACTCGTGAGATATTTCCTAATCTGGAAGTTTCCATTTCCTGAAATAGAAACTTCCTTTCCCATTTAGGAATCTTCTCACACGGGGCACCTCAGTGAACTTACTTATGGAAGTAAGCACCCTCATGTATCACGCACGCATCAACTATACACTTTGCACCTCCATGAAACAAGGTGGTCCTTCTTAAGGGCGTGATCCCACAAGCAAGCCTTAAAGGAGTCAGGTTGACACTCCCACTGTCTGTAGGACTCATCGGCTTGGAGTATTTTACTAATCATGACTTATGTGATATAGGGCTCGTTTCATGAACCATTTCACCTAAATGGTAGAGTCCTAAAGTCATCAGGATTAGGGGAGTTCTCATACATGCACAGCTAAAGTAAACGCATACCAAACAAGAGCATATAAAGAAGTGTTGCCTAAATTCGTTATTTCATTCAAAGATTGTCTGTGATTACAATAAGGAAAAGCACAAAGCGGATATACAATCGGCTTTCTAGGGTACTATTCCTAACACTCGGATCCATAACAGAACAGAACATAACAGATACCATATATCATGGCTAACTCGCTACGGAACAGATCATAACATAACATAACTTTTCAAAACAGCTTACATATGCTTTCATATCTAATTTTCCAAAACAGAGCTGATTCACAAGGTCATAAACATATCATATCCAACACATACGTATTTATAATAGATATACTCGCATACAAGGGTTGAAATCAGCATATTAAGGTCATAGGTCGCATACCTATACAAAATCCTAAACCTCACCTCGTGAAAGTAGAGTCTGAGAGTGTGAAGGACAAACACTCCTAAACCTCTGGCACACCACCGCCACCAAACTCTGAAACAGAACATACAGAAGCCCGGACTTAGACTCTATATGGACCAAACAAGACGCACGGCGTTGCTCAACATGATCGTGATTATGCATAAGTGTTCATGTTGTGCTTTGATAGGGTGTCGTGGTCATTCAAGGCATATCAATGCTCAAGAAGGTCATATTTACAAGCAACCATCATGCAATTCCATATCCATAGATGCAAGATCAATTTAGGAAGTCAATGTATTCACAAAATGCATATTAAATCATCCAATGTCACAGGGTTCAATTATAATATTACAATTAAGCATCAAGTTCATGTCGAGTTATAAAATGCATAAGTAAGAGCAACTTGATCATATAAACATACAAAGTTATTGTACGTAGATGGCATGCTTGATACAAATAAAGAGTGCATTTAATTCACTTAAGATCATACTTTACAACTTCACAACATGTTTGGTACACAAGCTCAAGTCACATTCATAGTTTCATAAATATTACACTTACATCCCCTAAGTCATTTATAAAACTTTAGAATTATTACACATACATCTCCTTAGTTGATTACTAAGTACTTACAAGCATGACAATTATCAATTTATCGTAATTCATAATAGACCATTTTCGAGTAGTAAGAGTAAATCAAGATATTACAATTCTAACTCCTATCATACATCAAGTCTTATGTTGTTCAAGCATCCTTCATGTATCTAGATTTTATATTTGAAACACAATTTGCAACAAACATAACATTGAGAACGTCTCAAATTTATATAGTGAAATCACAACATGTTCGTTCTTCTAAAATATCATTCAAGTTCATTTAGTCACATAAGAGATTAGTTTCTAGATATTACACTAACACCCCTTCATATCTAAACACATAGCATAAATTCATCACATCGGGATTCAAATTGTAAATCGAAACATTCATGCAAATCACAATCCATTCAATACATGTTTTCGTATACGATTGGAATACATCTCGATTAACAAACCAACAATAAACAATTTATTTGCACTTAAAACAAATTAATTCAAATAATCACAATTACGCAAAATAATTCATAATAAATAGATCGAGTGTCCGATTAACGAACAAAAAGCGGTGTTGGACTCACCGCGTCGAGACCGACATTCTGTCCAAAAGTCGCCGGAGTGCCGCCACCGGAGCCGCCGGAAAGTCGTGGGGTGCCGCCAAACGTTGCTGGAAAAATCCCCAAAAATTACCCGAGAAAGTAGTCTTCATGCTCCTTTCAAATCCTTGATCAATTTCTGAAAATTCCAAGCCAATCGTCCTAGATCTTAAATCCAAGAATACGAAAACCCCCAAAAACTTCAAAATCAAATTACTTCCAATCCGATGAATGAAAATGAAATCCGTACAAGGCATCGACTTACCCATGACGTGCTCTTCGAAACCCCCCAAGTTGGTCGCCAGAGAAAATGGTCGGAAAGTCAAGAATTCGGCCACTACAGTAACAAGCCGCGACGACTCCACTCCGATGGTTGTGCCACCAACCCATAATTCATTCCCCATGAGAATAGCTTCAGATCGGTATCTCATCTGCCCAAAACCACCGCCGGAATCGCCGGGAACGGTCGGCAAAGTTTGCCCAGATTCACCACCAACGGCGTGATATTCGGGCAGCGCGTGTGGAGCCACCGTTGCCCCAATAACTACGCCACCACTTCCATGTTGTAGATCTCATCGAGACATTCGGAGGCCGTACGAGGCTGTCGAAGTTGCTGTCGCAATGCAGTCGCGATTTTTCGAACTTTGAGCAGTTACATCTGAAAATCGCAGATATCTCCTCCACCGTTGGTCGTTTGGCCAAGATCTTTATACCATCATGATCCTCTCATCGAACTCTTCGAAATGGACTACTCATTCATCGAATTCCATCGAGAAACGGCCAAGTTACGACTAGTGTGTGTTTTAGGTGTAGTGTGTGTTCGGGAATGAGAGAGAGAGAACCAAGAGAGAGAAGAGGAGATTGGGAAAAATATGTCTTGTGCACAAGCTATATACAACCGGGTATCCTTATCGCGTAACAAAGAGTAATAGCGCGTACAAATAATCGTAAATAAAATTGGTAAAGTTACGAATAAACATTCAAGCTCCGAATTAATTTTATAAATTAAAATGAAAGAGAGAGATTTACCAATTAGAGTTTAATTCAATTTAATTTTAGAAACCTTTCATACAATTTAACGACACTTCGTAAAAATATGATTGATAATTAATCTCAAGGAATTCAAGTAAACCGAAATTAAGCATGTTAAGTAACATGATGGATTTAAAATCAACTTGACAATTAATCTTAGAATAATCCAAATGATCACATATTAAATTGGATTTACATTAAATCACATAATTCAAGAACTCTTAAATTAAACACGCACAAGTATAGAGACTTGCTTGTTAATATCGTCAGGACGCCCTTCGAGAATACTGGGCGTCACACTTGGATTGAGATCAAATGGATATGAAATGAACTTAGCTTTAAGATTGAGATTAGTAGGGCTCTCATTATTCCCATGCCCTAGATCTTAATCGAGAGATGGGTTGGTAGGAGGATCGTACCTCACAGCTGTCATTGACTGAAAGGTTCTTTCGAATATATATTCATTGTTCGGGTAGGGGTCACACACCTGTGGCTAGACTATGGTCGTGTGATCTGTGAACTAATAAAGTGTATTAGTCTCACTGCTAACTGAAAATGAACCTAGGGGATCATACATAAATTCCAGATTCAAAGGGTATTGAAAGAAAGATCAAATAATTGATCGAAACGAGACCACACATGTAAATGTACACGTGTGGCACGTGAGCAAGTTTTTAGGCGTGTGGTCCGATTGAGAAATCGGATCATATGTTAAATAATTGGAGAATTAAGTATAAAGCCCAAGTATAATTAATTAGGAGAATTAATTATAAATCCCTAATATAATTAATTAAGAGAATTAATTATGAAGCCAAATAAAATTAATTAGAGAATTAATTTTAGCTCATTAGAATTAATTAAGAGAATTAACTCTAAAGCCCTTCTAGGAATTTATTAGAGAATTAATTCTAAGTATTTAATTATCTAAGTTATTCTAATTTGATTAGAATAAATAAATAAATAACGACTAAATATCTTCTATTTATTATTCTAGTAAATATTCATTCTAATATGATTAGAATAAATATTATTGGAATAAGATATTTAATTATTATTGGAATAATTAATTATTCCTAATTAGTTAGGAACTATCTTTCTAGAAGACTAAGATATCTTATTTTGAATAAGATTCCTATTACTTGGAGAGAAAGAAAATAGAAATAAAGTCAAGGTTGGAATCCGATTCCTATTAGGGTTTGGGGTTCGAACCCTAGGCTATAAATAAGCCAAGGGATTCGAATTTTTCACCTTACGTGTGACTTTGGATTCACGCACAAACTTCATGGCTTCAAGAATTTGGGAGAATTCTCTTGCTCTCTTTTTTCTCGTTTTATGTTTCTTTCTTTAAACATGTTATATCGCTAGCACTTTCCCTAACATGATTTAAATCTAGGTTGGTGTGGATTATTACTCTAGAGGAAACCTACTTTGGAATCTAGTAGAAAGAATCTTTCGAGGGACGAGGGTTGCCATTACCGCATGAAGCGCGTTTGAGGGCGGCTCAAAACGTGTCAAGAAAGCGACGATTCTTGTAAGTTCTTGAATCCTATAGATTAGAAATGGAAATTGCAAGTCCGATCTTGCTTTTTGTGGAAAAAATTTAAATTCCGCTGCGCTTTCTGATCGTGTTTTTCCCAACAACCATCCCAATCTTGGGCAAGGGTAAGAAGGTGGTCGAGGGCGACTACGGCACGGCGATACTTCCTCCTCTGAGGAGGACCATCTGTGGAATTTCGAGCGGGTCAGAGACAGGCACTTTGGTCGCGCTCCTGGAGAGGGTTCCACTTTGCTGAGAAATCGTGAATTCGCTCATAACATCACTTATGGACTCTATGAGAGAGTCCAATTTTCTGGGGACCATAGGGAGTTATACGCTTAGAGCGCGGAGCAAGTGGCTCAAGATCATGCGCACGCGGTTATCTCCGTAAGATTCTTCATCCTTCTTTATTTTCTTTCATGTGTTTCCTTTTTACTTTTGAAAAATGCTAAGTGTTGGGAATTTTCCAGCAAGTTCTCCCGAGGGTCAGGAACCTACAGCACCGTGCGACCGTATATTCTGATCGTAAGGATAAATACAAGAAGATGGAGCGCTCAAATGACCCCACTCAAATCCTAGAGGAGTTAGATGTGGAGAGGGTCAAGTTTTTATCCCTCGAGACCGAACACAACAAGCTAAAGGAGGATTTCAAGAGGTCTGAAGAGTCTCGAAGGAAACATCGATCGGAGGCAGCCACCCTCTCGAAGAACTATAAGAAGCTTTTGACCATGACAAACGAGTGGATCCACAGGTTCAATGAGGCGAAAAACTTGCGAGGAAGAGTTCCAACGGTCGCTCCCCGAGCGCCTTGAGAGGACTAACAAGGAGGCCATTATTAAGTTCTATCACTCCAAAGCCTTCGGCTTTGCCGCTTCCCGGTACTGCTTCGATGAGGCTCAAAATGCTTTCAACTTGGCCATTGAGCAAATGATTCACTTGGGCTTAGCAGAGGCTTCTTCGCGAGGGCGTACTGATATGGAGCTTAGATTCGACAAGCGCTGCGCCGAGCCTGAGTAGGATGGAGGGGATCCAGAGGCCAACTTGAACGAGCCGGAATATAACTATCTGGTGGAACTCCTCCAGGATGAATTCATTACCGCTCGCCAGGCTGAAGAGGTACCTCGCACGGAACAAAATAATAAGGGGGCTAATGATGCCGTATCCATCCCCGAGGGTCCTCCAGAGAACATGCTTCAAGCGCTAAGTGTTGAAAACATTCCTACTCTTACGATCGAGCCTGCTGCCCTCGTGAACCCTCTTGATCCCAACGCTCTAACTCCCCAAGCTTCAAAGTCACTTCCCCAAGCCCAAAATGAAGTAGTGGATTTAGAGGATGGCTCCACTCCAAATTCTTAAGATGATCCCTTAGCTTGAAATTTACCTCCTTTTGACTTGTAGTTTTCTCTTTTTTTGAACTCTTAAAGGCGTAAGCGCCCTTGTAGCTTTGTAATTTCGAGCGCTTGCTCCTTATTCGTGATAAATGAAAATTTCCTTTTGCTGTAACATTTTGTCTTTCAATCGTTTTACTTGTGTACTTGTTTTATCATATTCTTGTTAGTAAGAACTGAGTAAAAAAGCTAAGTAAATATGACACATAAAACTAGAGAATTTATTCTAAGCCTTTTGACAACGCGAGGGTCCCATTTTGAGGGCACCCGGGTTAAGACTAGTAAAAACTTGTCTAAAAGTTTGCATTCCAATGTAAGACGCGAGGGATAGTTTCCGCGAGGGTTCCTGGTCAACTTGAAGATTTTGCCAAGGCTTTGCATACGCGAGGTGTAACACCCCGGAGTGAAGGGCACTACATCCCCTGCACCGTAGCTCAACACGTGTAACGAAATGGAGACTCCGCCCACGCATCAAACCACGGCGAACGGGTGACAAACAAAAACCCACACGCTAGCTAGGCGGTCTAGACCCTTAAACAGAGCGCGCAACAAAACAAAACGAATGCGGAAGCATCAGGATCACGAATATACAAACATACATGCTATCATTAATACGACTTACACATAATATGCCCATCCAAGGCCAAATGAATCAAACAAGCCAAGCTCAAAATTCGAATCATAAATCATACAAAGCTTATACATAGTACCATACTTATACATATTTATACGTAGTACCAAAACTGAAAGTAAAGATGCAAGGATGCGAAAGACTCTTCTATACAAGTACGACCCAAAGAAAAGACACCGCCGAGCACGAACCAAAGACCTGCACCTGCAACTCAAGAAACAAAGGGGGAAAAGAAACAACGAAGAGGGGTCAGTCCTAAAGACTGGTGAGGGGGCTAACACACACCCGTACATAAATATAGAGCAAAGCATAGCATAGCATATTCAAATCTAGAGTATTCATGAATCGGGCGTGGTTTTTGCAATCCAAAATATTTTAACACGTGATAGCCTATATATAAAAAAAAAGGGTTTAGGGCCGAAGGCCAAAATCAACCAATTTTTAAGAATTAGAAGTCCCCACCTGTTTCATGAATCATAAACGGAAACATAACACACACACACATCACTCGACGAGTACGAGTGCACAACCAACCTCCTTCACAAGATAAAACTCGAAGCTTAACACACAAAGACTTAAAACAAACACAAACACATACCTCCTTACTCCATGTGATGGAAGGGTGGCCACCCTTCGCATCCACTCTTATACGTTAGGGTCATGAGTTTCATGGCACTCACGCCCAAGGACTCCGTCCCCCACCTCCCTCCGAGTGGGTTTCGGGTTGATCCTATAAAGTGGAGAAGTGTCCTGGGGTTGCAACCGACAACCCCAATGGTCATCCCGGGTCTCCCGAACCACATAACTCCGGGGCCCAAACTTACACTTACACTTATCACAAAGCTTATCTCGCCAAAACATAACACGCACACACACTAACCCATTTTCAAAGCAAAGAGACTAAAATAGAGCTTACTTATACATAAAAGCGTTTTCAAACGTTTCATAACAAAAGGGCCAATTCCCACAAAATACATATCATACACATATCTATATACATATATACGTATAAGTCACATGCGGGCTTAAAATACATTTACGGTTGTAGGTCGTAATAACTAAAAGAACAAAACCTCACCTCGTCGACCACACCGACGAAACAAACACAAACCCTTCTAAAGAACCGCCTCTTCAACCACGGGGCACACCTAAAAGCAAAACAAAGATCACAAGGCAAACTTAGACTCAAAATGAACCACTTAGACGCTCGGCGTATGCATATGGGTGTGTATGATGCTTAAGGAATGCAACGAAGTAGCACTTATATCATATGTGTTCATACCGAATCACATTGATGCATAAATCACATATTTTACGTCAAACAAGTTCACAAGGTTCATGCATCACATAAAACACATTATATAACTCATAAACAAGGCATATACTTCATATAAGAACAAAGAAATTACATGCAAGTCAAGTAAGCAAAGCACAAAGTCATTCATGCACTTAAGGGTACGTATCGAATCACATAAGGAGCAAATCACGTCAAATGAATACAAAATCTTAATGCAACGTACATGACACATTAACCACTCATAAACATATCACATTCATGCAATACCAAGCTATATAAAACCATTTCATACATATAAACAAGTATTTATCATATTAGGATCAAGATCGGGGAGGGAATCGAACAAAACGAACAAGAAAACGAAGACGGAACACAAAAATTTCTGCCCCTGAGATCCACGGCCGTGAATTTTTAACACAGAAGGGATCCACGGCCGTGGATCCCAGTCCAGAAAACATCCCAAATCTGCCACACAAATCCACGGCCGTGGATGTTTTCAAAGCATAAAATCCAGGGTCGTGGATTTGCTCCAGCAACGAAAAAACAAGGTTTTGCTCCCTAAAACACATTAAAACACATCCCAAACCACACAAGCATCAAGGCAACACATATATGAAGGTTGGGGAAGCAAAACTCATGCAAGAAAAGCTATAAAATCGGACCAAACAATCAACACTCATGCAAGGGAAGAGATTAAGGCAAATCATGCAAAAGCTCCAAAGTTCAACAATGGCAAAGTTATGGATTCTCACGTAGCACTCAATTCAATTTCATATACATCACATATGATGTATTAAGGACTAAATACATACCTCAAACCAAAAGGAATTGCAAAGAAGCAAGCTAGATCATGCAATTTCTACAAAACCCTCACTATTCAAGCTCTAACTCATATATCAAGCAATCATGGATTAAAACTTGTAAAATCAAAGGCAAAGTGAGCACAAAAGCATGGAGGACACAAAAATGAAGTTACCTCTTCAAATGGGTGAGAAATGATGGATCTTGGAGGCAAATCTTGGAGCAAAAATGGCAAACCCTTCTTCTTCCTTTTCTTTCCTCTTCTTCTTCTCCCCTTTCTTCACTTTTGGGAGCAAAATATCTTATGGTGGGGAGAGGGGTCCGAGATTTGCTGCTGGGAGGGAGAGAGAGGAGTATAAACAAGGCATAAAAGTCATGGTTAAGGCTTAACTTGGGTTAAGGTGGGACCCACACACTCAAGACTAGTCAAAGGGTGTCTTCTTGTCGCTATGTGCTCGTTCCGGTCGACTTTCGGAGGGTCAAATGGGCTTAGAAAAATACAAATTTGGATTCCTTGGCTTGCATTGTTCGTTACGAGTCTAACGCATCTTCCAGAATTTGAATCCAAGTTCCCGAGCTCAGGTTACGCCTTCCGGAACACGAGGTGCGCTAAACGTGTTTGGCCGTCAAGTCCCTCACAAATCCCGTTTTTAGAAAACGAGCCAAGAACCACATAAATCAAACTCTAAAACATGTAACGAGCATATAATCACGTTCATAACTCACGTAATTCACATATATCAAAAATTCACAAGAAACGGAATCGAAATCGGGCACATACAGAGCAAATTACAAGACATGCATACGTAAACGTTAAAACTCAAGTTATAAATTAAACAATCAAATTCAAGTAATATCAAATAATCACCTTAGCATTAAAATAACACATAATTGCATAATTAAATAATTAAAGACACAAAGAACTCTCTCGTAGAAGCGTAACTGGAACGGCCGGACGAGCCGGATGTTACAACCTCCCCTCCTTCAAAAGGACCTGTCCTCAGGTCCTAGGCGAGACCTAGGAGGATTATTGAGACGAACCCAACCCCACGCTTTCGCTGCGCCACTCTGATCCACGAAAGCTGTAGACTCCTAGGGATATCACTTCTTCGATTAGAAACGAAGAAGGCTTCTCATATCCCGGTAATCTCCTTAGTTTAGCAAACTTCGTGCCCAGTTTGCTCCCACTTCCGGTTAGGATTCGAAAGTAGTTGGAGAACCATGCCGGAAAGGTTCTCGATCTTCAACCGAAAGCATGTTAAACATTGCTACACAAAGTTTGCAATGTCTTTCCTCATGCCACAACACCATTACCGGCTCTTCAAGTCACTAACCATGAGTGAACATAGTCTCGTGCCCAAGCACTTCTTGAGACATAGGCTCTAACTCTCCGTCAACCACGCACAACCGAAGTCTTCCTTAGTACCTCGATTGTAACGTCCCATCTTCTTCTTAGATAAGATATGAACACTCTATGAAGAAGTACTCAAATTGATGAAACTACCTTCTAAGAGCGTGTCAACTACGTCTTGAACTCTACATCCACGCTAGAATCATTCGGTAGGAAATCTTCAAACAAGGTCGACTACGGGATAAAGACCACAACAACCTGGATGTCCTTATCGAGTGGGAAACAAATTCCAACCTTCAAAGAAACACTAAGGTGTCTTACTTCGATCTTTGTCTCTCTAAGCTTGGCTCGACCTCTAGGTTAACCCAAAGGAAAGCCACAAAGCTTATTGCACAGTCCCGGAATAACCAATCGCTCCCACGAAGGATATAGACGGGTTATCCTTCAATCCAACACCCGAAAATATCATTGAGCCCGAAAGGACCTCCAAAAGCAACCACCAACGCCTACGGTAACGAAGTTACCTTAACAAGAACTAGACGCCTTCAAGAACAACCACCGGGCAAGCTCGACCCTCATAACTCGCAAACACCCGAACTCTCAACTCACAACAACAAGAAAAGAAACCATCACAACAACAACAAAGGCAGAGAGCAACTAGGAAACAACGAACAAGCAACGAGAAGCCACAAAGAAGGAATAGTAGAGCAAAACTGGGTTTCCCCAAAATAAATATGCATGAATGTGGTGCCATGAATGCAATTACCTCGGTTCTTGGGTTTGATTTGATCTCTAACTTGAAGCCTTTGATCCCTTCTTCCTTGTTTATTGGCCCTCGAACAATCACACTCCGGGACTTGTGCTCTGAAGACCCGCAAGCATAACATCTCTTCAACCAGATCCAACATCCATCATAAGCGTCGTTGGTCCCTCCACAATGAGCACACGGTGGAAATTCCCTTTTGAACCAAGGAGTCTTCTGGGGGCTCGGATTTCTTCTTGTTACTTCTGTTCATGGTCGGTGCTCCTTGTCGAATTGCTCTCTTTTCCACTTGTAGGTTAGAACAAGATCCGGGCTCAAATAATTATTCCGGTGTATCCTTTTCATGCCCTTTTATTGTTATCAACCGAGTTTCGACCCGTAGTGCCTTCTCAACGGCTTGGTTCCATGTACTCGTATCTCTTGCACTCAAAGCTTCTCTAAACTCATCTCGAAGGCCCTTCATGAAGTGCTTAGCTTTCAACCGATCATCGCTTCTAATATGTGGCACATAAGCACCCAACCTTTCGAACTTCTCCAAATACTCCATAATGGTGTTGTCTTCTTGTTTAAGGGCGAGGAACTCTTCAAGTCTTCGCTCTTGTAGAATGGCGGGCGTGTACCTTTTCCTAAATTCCCGAATAAATACATCCCATAGTATTGCTTCTCCCGTCGCCTCTAGTTGTTGAGTGACTCTTGCCTACCATAAATTCGCTTGGCCTTGTAAAAGTAGGGCAACAAGGCGGACTTTGTTCTGAGCTTCACATGGCCATACCCGAAATATTGCCTCTATCTCCGCGAGCCATTCCCTGGCTTCAATATCATTGCCGCCTCGGAAGTGCGAAGGCTTAAAAGTTCCAAATTCCCGGTACAAAGTTTCTATTGGATCCATGGATGATGTCCTGAAAATCTCAAAATTACAATAAAAATATAGGTGCATGTCGATTAGCAAGTGCATGTTCATGTGAAAAATTAACATAGTTAACTTCAAATAATTCACATAAATGAGATCGTGAATGCAAACAAACACATAATCCTAAGCCGAACGACCTAGACAAGCTCACACGACACTAGAGCTCCGGTTTTGCAACCAAGAGCTCTGATACCACTTCGAGATGTAACACCCCGGAGCAAAGGGCACTACATCCCCCGCACCGTAGCTCACGCTAGCTAGGCGGTCTAGACCCTTAAACAGAGCGCACAACAAAACAAAACGAATGCGGAAGCATCAAGATCACGAATATACAAACATACATGCTATCATTAATACGACTTACACATAATATACCTATCCAAGGCCAAATAAATCAAACAAGTCAAGCTCAAAATTCGAATCATAAATCATACAAAGCTTATACATAGTACCATACTTATACATATTTATACGTAGTACCAAAACAGAAAGTAAAGATTCAAGGATGCGAAAGACTCTTCTATACAAGTACGACCAAAAGAAAAGACACCACCTAGCACGAACCGAAGACCTGCACCTACAACTCAAGAAACAAAGGGGGAAAAAGAAACAACAAAGAGGGGTCAGTCCTAAAGACTGGTGAGGGGGCTAACACACACCCGTACATAAATATAGAGCAAAGCATAGCATAGCATCTTCAAATCTAGAGTATTCATGAACCGGGCGTGGTTTTTGCAATCCAAAATATTCTAACACGTGATAGCCTATATATAAAAAAAAGGGTTTAGGGCCGAAGGCCAAAATCAACTAATTTTTAAGAATTAGAAGTCCCCACCCGTTTCATGAATCATAAGCGGAAACATAACACACACACACATCACTCGGCAAGTATGAGTGCATAACCAACCTCCTTCACAAGACAAAACTCGAAGCTTAACACACAAAGACTTAAAACAAACACAAACACATACCTCCTTACTCCATGTGATGGAAGGGTGGCCACCCTTCACATCACGCTTATACGTTAGGGTCGTGAGTTTCATGACACTCACGCCCAAGGACTCCGTCCCCCACCTCCCTCCGAGTGGGTTTCGGGTTGATCCTATAAAATGGAGAAGTGTCCTGGGGTTGCAACCGGCGACCCCAATGGTCGTCCCGGGTCTCCCGAACCACACAACTCTGGGGCCCAAACTTACACTTACACTTATCACAAAGCTTATCTCGCCAAAACATAACACGCACACATACAAACCCATTTTCAAAGCAAATAGACGAAAATAGAGCTTACTTATACATAAAAGCGTTTTCAAACGTTTCATAACAAAAGGGCCAATTCCCACAAAATACATATCATACACATATCTATATACATATATACGTATAAGTAACATGCGGGCTTAAAACACAGTTAGGGTTGTAGGTCGTAATAACTAAAAGAACAAAAGTTCACCTCGCCGACCACACAGACGAAACAAAACACAAACCCTTCTAAGGAACCGTCTCTTCAACCACGGGGCACACCTAAAAGCAAAACAAAGATCACAAGGCAAACTTATACTCAAAATGAAACACTTAGGTGCTCGGCGTATGCATATGGGTGTGTATGATGCTTAAGGAATGCAACGAAGTAGCACTTATATCATATGAGTTCATACCGAATCACATTGATGCATAAATCACATATTTTATGTCAAACAAGTTCACAAGGTTCATGCATCACATAAAACACGTCATACAAGGCATATACTTCATATAAGAACAAATAAATTACATGTAAGTCAAGTAAGCAAAGCACAAAGTCATTCATGCACTTAAGGGTACGTATCGAATCACATAAGGAGCAAATCATGTCAAACGAATACAAAATCTTAAAGCAACATACATGACACATTAATCACTCATAAACATATCACATTCATGCAATACCAAGCTATATCAAACCATTTCATACATATAAACAAGTATTCATCATATTAGGATCGAGATCGGGGAGGGAATAGAACAAAACGAACAAGAAAACGAAGACGGAACATAAAACTTTCTGCCCCTGAGATCGAGGGCCGTGGATTTTTAACACAGAGGGGATCCACGGCCGTGGTTCCCAGTCCAAAAAACCTCCCAAATCTACCACACAAATCCACGGCCGTGGATGTTTTCAAAGCATAAAATCCAGGACCGTGGATTTGCTCCAGCCACGAAAAAACAAGGTTTTGCTCCCCAAAACATATTACAACTCATCCCAAACCACACAAGCATCAAGGCAACAGGTATATAAAGGTTGGGAAAGCAAAACTCATGCAAGAAAAGCTATAAAATAGGACCAAACAATCAACACTCATGCAAGGGAAGAGATTAAGGCAAATCATGCAAAAGCTCCAAAGTTCAACAATGGCAAAGTCATGGATTCTAGAGTAGCACTCAATTCAACTTCATATACATCACATATGATGTCTTAGGGACTAAATAGATGCCTCAAACCAAAAGGAATTGCAAGGAAGCAAGCTAGATCATGCAATTTTTACAAAACCCTCACTATTCAAGCTCTAACTCATATATCAAGCAATCATGGATTAAAACTTGTAAAATCAAAGGCAAAGTGAGCACAAAAGCATGGAGGACAAAAAAATGAAGTTACCTCTTCAAATGGGTGAGAAATGATGGAGCTTGGAGGCAAATCTTGGAGCAAAAATGGCAAACCCTTCTTCTTCCTTTTCTTTCCTCTTCTTCTTCTCTCCTTTCTTCACTTTTGCGAGCAAAATATCTTGTGGTGGGGAGAGGGGTCCGAGATTTTCTGCTGGGAGGGAGAGAGAGGAGTATAAACAAGGCATAAAAGTCATGGTTAAGGCTTAACTTGGGTTAAGGTGGGGCCCACACACTCAAGACTAGTCAAAGGGTGTCTTCTTGTCGATACGTGCTCGTTCCGATCAACTTTCGGAGGGTCAAATGGGCTTAGAAAAATACAAAGTTGGATTCCTTAGCTTTTATTCTTCGTTATGAGTCCAACGCATCTTTCATAATTCAAATCCAAATTCCCGAGCTCAAGTTGCGCCTTCCGGAACACGAGGTGCGCTAAATGCGTTAGGCCCTCAAGTCCCTCACAAATCCCGTTTTTACAAAATGAGCCAAGAACCACATAAATCAAACTCTAAAACATGCAACGAGCATATAATCACATTCATAACTCACGTAATTCACATATATCAAAAATTCACAAGAAACGGAATCAAAATCGGGCACATACAGAGCAAATTACAAGACATGCATACGTAAACGTTAAAACTCAAGTTATAAATTAAACTATCAAATTCAAGTAATATCAAATAATCACCTTAGCATTAAAATAACACATAATTGCATAATTAAATAGTTAAAGACACAAAGAACTCTCTCGTAGAAGCGTACCTGGAACGGCCGGACGAGCGGGATGTTACACGAGGGACCTCTTTGAGGGTGCCCTGGTCAAGGCTTGCAAACCTGCTTTGTTTCTTTTTTTTTTTTTTTCGAGCGTTGGACGCAAGGGGTGTCTCCAAGAGAACCCTTGGTTACTCAAGAATTTACCAAGTTTTGCGGACACGAGGTGCACGTTTCGAAGGTATCCTGAGTAGGACTGAAAACTTGTCTAAAAGTTTTCCCCCCAAGTACTCTGTGAAAACTTTCTCTAAAAAGTTTTCCCCCAAGTGTTTGCGCACAAGGGGATCCTTTATGAGGGACCCCTGATCAATGAGAAATCCACCAAGTCTTGGTAGACGCAAGGGTTACACTTCGAGGGTGCCCTGGTCAAGACTTGGGAAAACTTGTCTAAAAATTTTCCGCCCAAGTGTCTGGATACGAGGGGTTCATTCAAGAGTGACAGGAGGTGGTTGCGAGCGTCCCTGTGTTATGTGTTTGCTGGGAGATTTTCCCAAATGCTGGAGAATCCGAGCGTGAGCTGGTAGCGTGGCTCCTTGTTGGCGGCTTTGTGACTCCGAGCGCGAACCAAGAGCGGGGCCCGACTGGACTTCGTTCATCACCTTGGGATTGTTTTCAATGCTCGCCCCATTTCCCAAAGAGGGTAGATCTTCTAAATAGGATTTCGGGGCTGGTTGTACACATTTCACCCTCGACAGGGGGAGGGGGGGGATTTGTGCTCCTTGGGCCTACGTGGCTATTGCCTAGGCTCCCAAGGGGAATCACTTGCCACAAACAAGAGCATAAAAGACTTTCTTTGAAGTAAAATCATTCCATTAAATAGAAATTGTAAACGAAGAGTGCATAGATCCCAGAAGTAGGTTTTTACAAAGTTTTCAAGATTTAAACATAAAACCGTCGAAGGTTACACGCATTCCACGGACGCGGGAGATGCTCGCCCTGGAGTGTCTCGAGCGTGTAGGCATTGTTAGCTCTTAATTGTATAATTTTAAATGGACTTTCCCAATTGGGATCCAGATTACCCACGTGTTTGGAAACTTCTACCTTCTTCAAGGCTAAGTCTTCCATCTGGAACGTTCTTTCTTTGACTCACTTGTTATACTGCCGAGCGACGGACGCTTTGTATTCATGAATATGTGCCCAGGCTTTGTCTCTTCTTTCCTCTAAAAGATCCAATTCAAATGCCCTATTTTCCTAATTGACTTCAGGCTCGAAGTATACCACTCGAGCGGATTCTTGTGCAATTTCTACAGGTATCATTGCCTCTGAGCCATAAACAAGCGAGTAAGGGGTTTCACCCGTGGCCGCTCGTGGGGTGTTACGGTAAGCCCATAAAGCCCCTTGTAACTCCTCGGCCCACTCGCCCTTCTTGCTTTCAAGCATAGTCTTTAAGTGCTGTAGAATGATCCTGTTGGTGACTTCAGCTTGACCATTGGCCTGAGGGTGACCTACGAAAGTGAAGCGTTGCTCAATGCCTAACTCCGAGCACCATTCTCGGGTGTCTGCCGCTATGAATTGGGACCCATTGTCTAAAATGAGTACTCTCAGAATGTCGTATCTGCAAATGATGTTCTTCCATATGAAGTCCCTCACCACTCTGAAGGTGATTTTTGCGACGGCCTCAGCCTCGGCCCATTTGGTGAAGTGCTAGAATGACGAACTTTCTTTGTCTGATCGCCATAGGCAAGGGGCCCATGATATCGATACCCCATTGATCAAAGGGCCATGAGACATCTATAGGGATCATTTGAGCAACTGGCAATTGGGAAACATTAGAGTGAAACTGACACTTAGGGCATTTCTTGGAAAATGCAATGGCATCCTGGAGGATCGAGGGCCAATAGAATCCGCTTCTCAGAATTTTCTTGGCAAGGATACACCCTCCAGAGTGATTTCCACAGCTTCCACCATGAATGTGTTTGAGGGTCTCCTTGGCTTGGGAAGGCCTCAAACATCCCATTGGTGGGCCTTGAAAGGACTTCTTGAAAAGCCTCCCCTCGGAATCCAGGGAAAAACGAGGGCCCTTGTTCTGGATTTTTCATGCCTCCACTTTGTCAGTGGGACAAACACCATCCTTAAGAAACCTGACGATGTTGTCGAGCCAACATGGCTCGGTAGGATCAATCATTGCTACAGCTCGGGTAAGGTCCTTCCCTTGTATTAACGGTTCCTCCGTTCTCAGGAATGTGATGGAATGTTCGCAGGATCCTTCGAGGGCGGAAGCAAACTTGGACAAAGCGTCCGCACGCTCATTTTTCACTTGTGGGACTTGCAGTAAGTGAAATTCCTTGAACTTTCCTGTTACTTCCTTTGCTTTCCCTAAGTACTGCACCATGGTGATTTCTCGAGCCTCATAAGTTCCTTCAATCTGACTTGCAATTAGTTGTGAATCAAAGTAAGCGGTGATCCTGGAGGCTCCATTTTGAAAAGCAATTTTCAAGCCTTGGATGAGAGCCTCGCACTCGGCTTCGTTGTTTATGACTTGAAAATCCAACCTGATTACGAAGTCTATTTCAATTCCGTTAGGATCCCTGA
Source organism: Lantana camara (assembly GCA_037501455.1). Lineage (NCBI taxonomy): Eukaryota > Viridiplantae > Streptophyta > Magnoliopsida > Lamiales > Verbenaceae > Lantana > Lantana camara. Next base: position 88,365,152 of record CM074856.1, read on the forward strand.
GGGTCACCCCTGCTCCTCCCCCCTGAGAGGTCGAGGAACCATCTGTGTGTAGGACCCACAAGCCATTGCTCTCAGGAATGGGGGCTCTAAACCAAAGCGTTCAACCAGTAAGTCCGCGACCACCTGCGCTAGTATGGTTGTTCTTGGCTCAAAATTAACGTCAAATTGGCTTAACTCAATAGCCCATTTTATTAGCCTTCCAGAGACATCCGGCTTGGATAGGACTTGCCTCAATGGTTGATCCGTAAGGACAGTAATTGAGTGCTCTTGAAAGTAGGGCCTCAACCTCCTTGATGCATTAATGAGGGCAAAGGAAAACTTTTCGATTTCCAGATATTTCTTTTCAGCACCTTTCAACGTTTTTCTCAGGTAATAAATGGCCAAATGTTTGCGCTCGCGCACAGCCACCAAAACCACGCTCGTGGCCTCAGCGGAAACAGAAAGATATATGAACAAGTTTCATCCTCCAGTGGTTTTCTCAAGAGCGGTGCGCTCAAGAGGTAAGCTTTCATATCTTGTATCGCCTTTTCACATTCCTCGGTCCAAGAGAAATTCCGAGCGTTGCGTAGAATTTTGAAGAACGGGAGATTTCTATCTGCTGAGCAGGAGATGAATCTATTCAAAGAGATGATCTTTCCCACTAACACTTGTACTTCACGGACATTACGAGAGGAAGGAATCTCCAGGATGGCTTTGATCTTTTCCGGATTGGCCTCAATTCCATGTTGGCTCACCACATAGCCCAAGAACTTTCCTGCCCGTACCCCGAATGTACACTTAGAGGGGTTCAGCTTCATACCGTACTGGCACAAGATGCCAAACGTGCGCTTGAGATCCTCCAAATGTGAGGCTTGACGCTCTGTTTTGACTATCATATCATCCACATACACTTCCACAGATCCGCCAATTTCTTTCTCAAACATTCGATTTATGAGGCGTTGGTACGTGGCACCTGCATTTTTAAGCCCAAATGGCATGACCAAGAAGCAATATACCCCCCGGTGTACCACAAATGAGGTTTTGGGGCGGTCCTCTGGTGCCATGAAGATTTGGTAATACCCTTGGAAGGCATCCATCATGCTCATGAGTTCACAGCCTTCGGTCGAATCCACCAATTGGTCAATACGAGGTAAAGGGTAGGGATCCTTGGGGCAAGCTTTGTTAAGATCCGTGAAATCGTTGCACATGCACCATTTGTTGGCGCTCTTGGGTACTAGCACCACATTGCAAAGCCATTCTGGGTATAGTATGGGCTCGATATATTGGGCTTCGAGGAGCTTGTTCACTTCCTCCTCAATAACCTTCTTTCGAAATCCGTGTACATCACTCTTCTTTTGCTTGATTGGTTTGAAGATGGGGTCCACGTTGAGCCTATGGACTATGATGCTTGGGTCATTCCCGGTTAGATCTGATGCCTTCCATGCAAAAAATCGATGTTTTCCCTCAAGAAATCGATCATCATGATCTGCGAGGGCCCTGAGAGATCAGAGCCAATCTGAACGGTTTTATCCTTGTTCCCGGGTTCCAACTCTATGGTCAGAAACTTCTCCGTGGTCTCAATCCGGGCTTTGGGGTGAGGGAGTTCGAGCGCCCTTTTCTTTCCTGCCAAACGGTTACCAGCAGCCACATCATCGCCCTCGTGTGTGTCTTCTTCCGAGGAGGATTCCCCGACCGCTCCGGGGGGGTTACCCTAAGGATGGCTTCCGGTGCTAGGATCTTTCTTTTTATGCTTTTTCTTATTCATTTTGGCCCTTTTTCGCACGGAGCCATCTTCATCCAAGTTGGGGAAGTCTACCGATTTTTTGGTGGATCCAATCTGGAACGCCTTATCCGCTTTGGGTTTTTTTAGGGATAACATGTAGCATTCCCAAGCCTCTCGAACGTTACCGAGGACTTCGCCAACCCCCTCGGGGGTTGGGAATTTGATCTTCTGATGGTAGGTTGAGATGATCGCCTTGAAATCAACAAGAGCGGGCCGCCCAATTATGATGTTACAAGGGATCTCGATTTCTACCACGGCATAGGTGACCATGAGTGTTCTTCGCTGTGGGGCGCGACCAAAGGAGGTGGCCAAGCTAATTTGTCCGTGAGGGACAACCTCAGAGCCTCCAAAGCCAATAAGGGCTGTTTTGAGGGGCTCGAGGGGATTGTTGGTAATACTCATTTTCTGAAACATTGTGTATGGTAAAACATTAATAGAGCTTCCACTATCAACCAAAACCCTCTTTTCAACATAGTTATGGACATCCAAGCTAACCACCATGGGGTAGACAGTGGTTTCACCATCCCCATGGGGCATTACAATGTTCGCTAAATCCCTATTGTTAAATCCTACTACCTCATTTTCCTTGGAATGACCAGCGTTCGCTTCTTTGATAGCATAGACCTGCTTGGGCATTGAGGGGCGTTGATCATAACTCCTGACGTATCGGCGGCGGGAGGCATTGGAATCTCCTCCTGATGAGCCTCCCGCGATCATGTGGATGACCGCGAAAGTAGCGTTGTCCTGTTCAGACGCCTTTTGCTTTCCTCGGGAAGTACTCTCCAGGGGACCCCGCCCTCGGGGACTCCTTGAGCGCAATGGACTTCTCCTCCTTTCCCTTGACTTCTCATTGCAACACTCATCATAGCGCTCTAACGCTCGTACAAGCTCTTTTAAATGTCCCCCAGCGATGAGTCTCTGAATTTCACTCTCCAGTTGGCGACATTCATCTGTGTCGTGCCCTTTCTGCTTGTGAAAAGCACAATACTTGCCGAGCGCCTCAGAGTCTCAATTTCTTTCATTTTTTGGGGCCTTTTGAAGAGTTTTTTATCCGAAAGAGCGAAGACTTATGAATTGGGCCTACTGAGGGGAATACGCTCGAACCTAGGGGGAGGTGGCGATTTGCGCCACTCCTTGTGAGGTTCCTCTCGCTCCCATTCGCTCTTATGGGGACCAGAATACCTGGGAGCGTTGGATCCATACATGTCCTCGAGCGCAAAATACGTCTCGGCGATCTCCCTCATCGCCATGAGGGGCACTGGCCGCTTCTTAACAATGGAATCCGTGAACTTCTCACTCACGTATTGTTTATGATTGCAGGCCTTGAAAAGCACGTGGATCAAGAAATCCATTGAGGGCCTTTCCACCAATAGCACTTCTTTGTTGAAACGAGCGAAGAAGGATCGAAGAGATTCGTGCTCGCCTTGAATCAAGTTGTATAGAGCGGTGGGTGCGGTAACAGGCGCCTTCGAGGAGTTGAAATGATTAAGGAAGGCATTGGTAAGCTCAGGAAATGAGTGGGTCGAGCGGGGTGGCAGCCGCTTGTACCACTCTTGGGCAATTCCCACAAGGGATGTAACAAAGACCTTAGCCCAGTAATAGCTGGAGTGCTCGTATAAATGCATGAGATGCAGAAAATGGTCCAAATTTTCTACAGGATCAGTGGTTCCATCGTAACGGTTGATAGAGGTGGGGACTTTTTCCATGCCCGCTTGGGCCATTAAAACCTCTTCCACGAGGGGAGAGCCCCTTGCGAGCCATGTGATAATCATAACTCTCATATTTTTCGTCTTGTTCTTGGTGGCGGGGGACATGTTGACGGGCATGGCGACGAGCATCTCTGGTATTGGCTCATTCGTCCCCAGCGTGGGGGACTTGAGACCGCGCTCGCGAGAGCAGTCCCACCATATCCTGTAACCCCTGCAGCTAGTCTTGCACAGCCGCGAGAAGGTTGGGATCTTCTCCTCTTGCCTTGCTCCCTCATTTTGAGATTTGGGAGTGAGCTTCATCATCAAAGTTGATTCTGATCCCAGGCTCTTTACCTCTGTTTTCCTGCGAGTGCTCTGTTGGAAAACAGGAATCAGAAAGCAGTGGAAATTTTAAAATTTTCCAACAAAAGGATCGAAACTCGAAATCATGAATCCAAATTCGTAAGGTAAGGAAACTTACTTTTCAATAATCATTCTTGAAGTGTTTCAAGCCACCCAAGAACGCACATCTCGCGGCTTGATCCCCTCTCCTTGGTAAAGCTCGAATCTCTAAAAACTTCTAACTTGAAGCTCTCTAGAGATAGTCCACCAACTTGACTACAATCTAACGAGTAAGGATGCTAGTTCTCTAGTTAGTGTTTAGGTTTAACCTAGGGTTTATTTTATCTTGGAGAAAGGATGGTGTTCAACACATGAACCAAAAGAAATTCTCAATCACTCTCTAAGGGGAGCTCGAGCTCCCCTATATATAATATAGAGAGGGGCGGCCGAACCTAGTCCTAATGGACTAAGGATTTGGTCCCTCTCTCTCTTATTACTTGATCATCAAGTAATTCCAAACCTTGATTTTGAATTCTAATTCAAATCAACTTTTAAGAGAGCTAAAATATCCAAAACCCTTTTGGAAAATATTATACTTTATTTATTAATAATAAATAACTTATTTATCTAATTAATTAATTCATAATTAATTAAATAGATTAATTTCTCCAAAAAATAACACTTACGTTTTAATTCAAAAATTAAACCAAAGTCTATTAAACAATTAACACATTAATTATTTAAAACATAAACAATATACACATGTGACGCACGTGTCCCCAAGGACACATGCCAATCACGTGAACCACACGTGTGTTTCACACGTGTGGAACCCTCTTGGTATGATCAACTCGCTTAATCATTTTAAAGCCTTAACTCATGTAACCAAGTTGTTATGTGTGACCCTCTAGGTTCTCAATTCAATTAGTAGTGACCCTAATTAATTAATTCACTAATTAATTAATCAGTCCACAGATTAAACGATCATAGTCTAGCAACAGGTGTTTAACCCCTAGCTGAATTGAAATATCTCCATTCGACAGAACCTTTAGGTCATTGATTCATGTGAGATACAATCCTCCTACTTACTATCTCTCAACGAAGATCTAGGGTAAGGGAATAATCAGAACCCTAATAATCTGGTCTTAAAGCTAAGTGCATTTCATATCCATTTGATCTCAATCCAAGAAACCCTTTTCTTGATGTCTTGATCTATTGACTTGGCCAAGGACTCCATATGGCATATGAATGACTTACACAATAAGAGATCACCTTGAAAATGCAAGTGTAGGTCCTTTCTTGATTGTCATTCACTTTCATGAATCACTTGTGCAGCCCCAGTATAAGCCTTGAATCAGTTGTCTAAGGCGACACCCTTTAAAGCTTATACCTAAGACTACAGAGTTAACTCATAAAGTGACATGGAACCTCAAGTCTAAGGATAAATTAATCACATCAATGACTCGTGAGATATTTCCTAATCTGGAAGTTTCCATTTCCTGAAATAGAAACTTCCTTTCCCATTTAGGAATCTTCTCACACGGGGCACCTCAGTGAACTTACTTATGGAAGTAAGCACCCTCATGTATCACGCACGCATCAACTATACACTTTGCACCTCCATGAAACAAGGTGGTCCTTCTTAAGGGCGTGATCCCACAAGCAAGCCTTAAAGGAGTCAGGTTGACACTCCCACTGTCTGTAGGACTCATCCGCTTGGAGTATTTTACTAATCATGACTTATGTGATATAGGGCTCGTTTCATGAACCATTTCACCTAAATGGTAGAGTCCTAAAGTCATCAGGATTAGGGGAGTTCTCATACATGCACAGCTAAAGTAAATGCATATCAAACAAGAGCAAATAAAGAAGTGTTGCCTCAATTCGTTATTTTATTCAAAGATTGTCTGTGATTACAATAAGGAAAAGTACAAAACGGATATACAATCGCCTTTCTAGGGCACCATTCCTAACAATCTCCCGCTTGCCCGTCAAAGCCATTCTAAAGCTACTCTAAGTCCCATCTTCTGAAGATGACCTTTGAAAGCTTCTCGACTAAGGGGTTTAGTAAGTGGATCTGCCACGTTCTCTGTTGATGCGACCCTCTCAATTTGCACATCTCCTCTTTTGATAATATCACGGATTAGGTGATACTTCCTCATAATGTGCTTGGTCCGTTGGTAAGATCTTGGTTCTCTTGCTTGAGCAGCCGCCCCAGTGTTATCACAAAACAGAGTAATGGGGTCTTTCATGCGAGGAACAACATTCAACTCTTGAATGAAGTTTCTAATCCAAACACCTTCCGTAGCTGCATCATTTGCAGCAAAGTATTCGGCCTCAGTTGTCAAATCTGCAGTGGTCGTTTGCTTGGAACTCTTCCAACTTACTGCTCCGCCATTTAGGCAGAAAATGTATCCTGACATTGACTTAAAATCATCTAAGTCAGATGCAAAGCTTGCATCGCAGTATCCTTCGATAGTAAGATCTTCCTGACCTCCGTAAACTAGGAATAAATCTTTAGTACTTTTCATGTACTTAAGAATATTCTTCACGGCAGCCCAGTGACTATCTCCAGGGTCAGATTGGAAACGACTTGTTACACTAAGTGCATAAGCCACATCCGGTCGAGTACATAACATTACATATATTATGCTACCTATTGCTGATGCATAAGGTGTATGAGTCATTCTTTCCTTCTCAAGGTTAGTCTTAGGACACATCTTCTTAGAAAGACATGTTCCTACACGCATAGGAAGGTTCTTAACCTTTGCTGACTCCATATTGAATCTCTTCAATACTTTTTCAATGTACATCGACTGTGATAGTCCTATTAACTTTCTACATCTATCTCGATAGGTTTCAATTCCAAGGATATAGGACGCATCACCAAGATCTTTCATCTAGAATTGGTTCGATAACCATAACTTAGTTACTTTCATGTCATCCTTCGAATTCCCAATACGAAGGATGTCATCAACATAAAGTACTAAGAATTGCACTGAGGTCTCCAATTCCTTTCTATACACACATGATTCATTTGAAATTTTAATGAAGTCAAACGCTTTGACTGATTCATCAAATCGAATGTTCCAATTCCTAGAAGCCTGTTTCAATCCATAGATTGATCTTTGGAGTTTGCAAACCTTTTGCTCACTCCCACTGAATGTGAAACCTATGGGTTGCTCCATATAAATGTATTTATCAATGTCACCATTGAGAAAGACAGTTTTCACATCCATTTGCCATATCTCATAGTCATAATATGCAGCAATGGCAAGCATGATCCGAATAGACTTTTGCATTGCAACTAGTGAAAAGGTTTCATCAAAGTCCACGCCGGGTCTTTGAGTGAATCCTTTTGCAACCAGTCTTGCTTCGTAGGCTGCAATGCTTCCATCAAGTCTAAGCTTTCTCTTAAAGATCCATTTGCAACCTATGGGATTGACCCCATCAGACAAATCTACCAAGGTCCAAACTTGGTTGGAGTTCATGGAATCCATTTCGGATTTCATGGCTTCTATCCACTGTTCAGAGTCAGAATCTGAAAGTGCCTCCTCATATGTTAAAGGATCATTATCCTTTTGAGAGATCTCATGGAAGAATTTATATCATCTCTCCGGCTGTCTAGGAGTATGTTCAGAACGCCTTAGACGAGGATTTACGTGTGTATCAAAATTCGTGATTGGTTGTAGTTGATCAGAAGGGGACGTTTCTTCAGTGGGTGGCGTGGGGTCACTTTGTACTTCCTCTAATTCTATGATCTTACCTTTCTTTTCTTTAAGGAACGGTTCCTCAAGAAAAGTAGCATTTCTGGAAACAAACACCTTTTGCTCAGATTAATCATAGAAGTAGTATCCTATGGATTCCTTAGGATAACCTACAAAGTAGCATAAGTTAGAACAAGATTCTAACTTATCTCCCACTACCCTCTTCACGTAAGAAGGACAACCCCAAATTCTTAAGTAAGAATAACTAGGGATTTTACCATGCCACATTTCATAGGGCGTTTTAGGGACTAACTTAGAGGAAACTAGATTCAAAATCTTTGTTGCACTTTCTAGGGCATAACCCCAGAAAGAAGGTGGTAAGTCAGTGAAAATCATCATGGAACGAACCATATCGAGTAGGGTTCGATTCCTTCTCTCAAAAACTCCATTGAGTTGAGGAGTTCCCAGAGGAGTCCACTGAGAGCTAATCCCATTATCTTTGAGATGATTAAGGAATTCTTTACTAAGATACTCGCCTCCTCGATCAGATCGAAGTGCTTTGATCTTGTGACCAGTTTGGTTCTCAACCTCCTTTTGAAATTTTAGGAATTTCTCAAAAGCTTCAGATTTATACTTCATTAAGTATACATAACCATACCGACTAAAGTCATCGGTAAAGGTTATGAAATACTGATGACCGTTTCTTGTGCTTACACTAAGCGGTCAACAAACATCAGAATGGATCAAATCCAAGACCTTAGTGGCACGTTCCACAGTTCCTTTAAAAGGAACTTTGGACATCTTTCCTTTGAGACAGGACTCAAAAGAAGTTAACTTTTTGAGATCAGTTTCAGAGAATGATCCTAGAGTGTTTATCTTGCTAATTCTGTTCTTGGAAATGTGTCCTAATCTAGCGTGACATAAGGGAGCTGAAACTTTGTCATCTCTCTTACGTTTAGTTTCTCGTTGTATATTCATAATATTGATATTTTCAGTTAGATAAAGTCCATTACTTAGAGTACCGATGTGAACGGAAGAGTTGTTCCATTTGATAAAATATTTACCATTCTTAATATAAGTTTCATAACCTTCACAATCTAAAATTGCAACTGAAATTATATTACGAATAATGTTCGGTACATAAAGGACTTTATTTAAAACTAACTCAAAACTACCTAAATCTAATCTAATTGTGCATAAAGATCGAGATTCAACTTTTGAGCCATCGCCGATCTTCAAGACACATTCTCCTTCTTTGAGTTGTTGAACTTCATTTAGCATCCGTACATCATTATAGATATGAGCTCCACAACCGGTATCAAGTACCCAAGAACTAGAATTAATAGAAAGATTTACTTCAATGAGAAACATACCTTTCTTTAGAGTAGCCATGTACTCTGGGCAGTTTCTCCTCCAATGTCCCGCTTTGCCACAATGGAAGCAAACATCCTCTTTCTGATCACGCTTCTTCTTTTGGGTCTTCCCCTTCGAAATGCCACCAGTGGGCCTAAGGGGTTTCTTCTTCTTCTTTTGGGCTTTCTGGCCCGTACCTTTAGAAGGCCTAGAAGAGGAAGATGGAGCATTCACCATCAGAACCTTATTGTCCTTCTTGATCGTGCTTTCAGCAGTCACAAGCTGACTAATCAGCTCAGCTACAGTAGCACCAGCATGATTCATATTGAAGTTAAGGACAAATGGGTTGAATGATGGTGGGAGCGAGGCTAGCAACAAGTTCACTGAAAGCTCATCTTTCAGTGGCATGTCCATAGAAGCAAGTTTCTCAGTAAGGGCGAGAAACTTGAGTCCATATTCATGGACACTTGAACCTTCCCTCATTCTCAAGTGGAACAATTCCTTTGAAATGTTATACCTTGTAACACGTTCATAAGGGTGTAAAAGTTGCTCTAAGTGGTCGTAAATCTCCCAAGCAAATTCCATGGCCTCATGTTGCCTTTGCAAGTCTGGAGACATGTTAGCCAACATAAGGTAACGGGCTTGGAGATTATCATCATTCCACTTCTGGATCGCGTCCCGCTCGGCCCAAGTGGGAGCGTCCCCTTCGGAACTAGGCTCCCCTTCGAAGAGAACATAAGTTCTCTTCTCAGAATCTAAAATGATTTTTAGATTCCTCAGCCAACCAGAATAGTTGGGACCAGTCAACTTGTTTGACTCGAGGATCGATGCAAGAGGGTTTTTGGTTGCCATTTCAAAACACGTAGAGAATCACAGAATCTACGACCTAAATGGTAAAACAGAGAACTAGTGAGCATGCTGAATTATAACGATATACAAAAGATAAGGTCTTTAATCTAATGTAGCTCCCACTGTTTTTCAAAGATCTATAATTCCCAAAGATCTAAGAGGAACACGTTTCCCAATGGGTATTAAGATCCTAAGCATTTTACCTCAAACCCACGACTCGCGGACATTCTAAGTAAAACCCAAGGTAGGTACAACTTACCAATTCTAACACCTTTAGAACTCTTAGTAATTGTTTTTTGCATCACCTATCTTTCAATATGGACCCACGACTCGTGCGACATCCATATTTACTTAGGCGTTAAGCTAGACCCATCAATCATAAGACCATGACCAAAACTTAGTTCGAACGACCCACGACTCACGGACATCGCCCTTGCCAAAATTGATCACAAAATATTGATCATTTAAAATGATCAATTAGGTAACTAAGAACTAATAAGCTCCACTAGCTATCCCACGACTCGCGGATAATAACTAGCTTCACTTGCTAAACTTAAAACCTATTGATGGAATGCTAGGAATTTAATTCAAAATTTGCATCTCGAATTAAACACCTACTGTTCGAAATTAGCTTAATATTTAACGGGAATTTTCGAATCAACTGGAGAGTTGTCCGGTTCGACCTCACCAACATATATGTTATCCAATTTAATTAGTCTTGATTAATGCAAGTACAACTTAAATGCATTTCACACAAGCACTTAGCAGATAACATGTCCTAGCATGATACTTACATTTGATGATCATGGGTTCTACCTATCTTATGCGTGATATGTGGGAGCCACTCCAAAATCACAAGTTTTAACATACATACCACATAAACAGTTTAAATCACGTAAGGGAGAGCAGTAACAAAATACGAGTCCTATCTCTATTACATCTTCAATTGATATTCCCCTCCCTAACATTTTGAGGGGTTTTTACTTATGGTCACCTTGTTACTTGAATGTGGTCCATCTTACTCCATGGGTGCATTGTCTCTAAAATGAAAATAAAAACCTCACCACCTATTCTACTCTCAAAAAAATGAAAAAGTACTGAAAAGTAATAAGGCTCAATCTTCATATGGGTCTTAGACAAATACACGGGGAATACCCCGGCCTCAAAACAGTAATATGGAAAGCCACATAATAAATCACATAACAGTACGCACATAAGTGAGGCTTCAACCTCAATTGAAAAACGCAACTATAGGGCTCCAACCCCAATTTAAACCATCCATGTGCATAAATTAAAACCATACATAAGTCTAAACCCATGATCACCTAACATGCATAAATTGCAAGAATTTAAATTTAACCAATAAATTAAAATTCTCGCTTTAAGCTCTAATAGCTTAAAACACGACTTAGATGCAATTCTTGTTCAAGAGCCTTTTCTATAAAACCCAAAAAACTATAAACTAATAAAATTCGAATTAATTTCTGAAAATTAACAATTTTATTCTTTCAATATTTTCATAAAATAAAGTTTGCAATTTTCCCAAATTTTAAATCGCTTAATTTTTCAAAATCCCAATTTAAACAATTATTTCAAAAATAATTCAAATTTAATAAAACAAAATTTTACAGAAAAATTAAATCGGGATTTCAAGGATCGAAAACACGAAACATGAAAAACTTGCCCCGAAACCACCCGCTCAAGGGGCACCGCCCCGCGACAGCATGCCCACGCGCGCGCCAGCAAAGCACACAGCGTGCGGCAGGCGCGCCTAGGAGGCGTCACACTAGGCTGCGCGACGGTGGCGCGCGGGGTTGGGGCGTGCTACACGTTAGCACGTTCCAACCTCCCGTGTTCGTTTCGTGTTTCGTTTCGTTTCGTATCTCAGGTTTTATCTAAACCCGGTTCAATCCAAAATAAAAATATGATTTAAACAGATTTGAATCAAAACGGTTTTCAAAAAAGACAATTTAAGAAAACAGTTTCAGAAATTCAAGAAAATTACAGTTTCGTAATTCAGGCTTTCTAAAAAAACTCATTAATACCTAATTCGCATCTAAGTCTAAGAATTTCTAGCAAATTCAGTTAAGTGGAGACGAATCAGAAACACGATTAACGAGGTGGCTCTGATACCACTTGTTGGAAAACAGGAATCAGAAAGCAGTGAAAATTTTAAAATTTTCCAACAAAAGGATCGAAACTCGCAATCATGAATCCAAATTCGTAAGGTAAGGAAACTTACTTTTCAATAATCTTTCTTGAAGCGTTTCAACCTATCCAAGAATGCTCTTCTCGCGACTTGATCCCCTCTCCTTGGTCAAGCTCGAATCTTTAACAACTTCTAACTTGAAGCCCTCTAGAGATAGTCCACCAACTTGACTACAATCTAACTAGTAAGGATGCTAGTTCTCTAGTTAGTGTTTAGGCTTAACCTAGGGTTTATTTTATCTTGGAGAAAGGATGGTGTTCAACACATGAACCCAAAAAATTTCTCAATCACTCTCTAAGGGGAGCTCGAGCTCCCCTATATATAATATAGAGAGGGGCGGCCGAACCTAGTCCTAATGGACTAAAGATTTGGTCCCTCTCTCTCTTATTACTTGATCATCAAGTAATTCCAAACCTTGATTTTGAATTCTAATTCAAATCAACTTTTAAAAGAGCTAAAATATCCAAAACCCTTTTAGATAATATTATACTTTATTTATTAATAATAAATAACTTATTTATCTAATTAATTAATTCATAATTAATTAAATAGATTAATTTCTCCAAAAATAAGACTTTCATTTTAATTCAAAATTTAAACCAAAGTCTATTAAATAATTAACACATTAATTATTTAATACATAAATAATATACACGTGCCAATCACGTGAACCACACGTGTGTTTCACACGTGTGGAACCCGCTTGGTATGATCAACTCGTTTAATCATTTTAAAGCCTTAACTCATGTAACCAAGTTGTTTGTGTGACCCTCTAGGTTCTCAATTCAATTAGTAGTGACCCTAATTAATTAATTCACTAATTAATTAATCAGTCCACAGATTAAATGACCATAGTCTAGCAACAGGTGTTTAAAACCTAGCTGAATTGGAATGTCTCGATTCGACAGAACCTTTAAGTCATTGATTCATGTGAGATACAATCCTCCTACTTAGTATCTCTCAACCAAGATCTAGGGTAAGGGAATAATCAGAACCCTAATAATCTGGTCTTAAAGCTAAGTCCATTTCATATCCATTTGATCTCAATCCAATAAACCCTTTTCTTGATGTCTTGATCTATTGCCTTGGCCAAGGACTCCATATGGCATATGAATGACTTACACAATAAGAGATCACCTTGAAAATGCAAGTGTAGGTCCTTTCTTGATTCTCATTTACTTTCATGAATCACTTGTGCAGCCCCAGCATAAGCCTTGAATCAGTTGCCTAAGGCGACACCCTTTAAAGCTTATACCTAAGACTACAGACTTAACTCATAAAGTGACATGGAACCTCAAGTCTAAGGATAAATTAATCACATCAATGACTCGTGAGATATTTCCTAATCTGGAAGTTTCCATTTTCTGAAATAGAAACTTTCTTTCCCATTTAGGAATCTTCTCACACGGGGCACCTCAGTGAACATACTTATGGAAGTAAGCACCCTCATGTATCACGCACGCATTAACTATACACTTTGCACATACATGAAACAAGGTGGTCCTTCTTAAGGGCATGATCCCACAATTAAGCATTAAAGGAGTCAGGTTGACACTCCCACTGTCTGTAGGACTCATCAGCTTGGAGTATTTTACTAATCATGACTTATGTGATATAGGGCTCGTTTCATGAACCATTTAACCTAAATGGTAGAGTCCTAAAGTCATCAGGATTAGGAAAGTTCTCATACATGCACAGCTAAAGTAAACGCATACCAAACAAGAGCATATAAAGAAGTGTTGTCTTAATTCGTTATTTTATTAAAAGATTATCTGTTATTACAATAAGGAAAAGTACAAAGCGGATATACAATCGCCTGTAGAACCGCTTGTGCCGCCATGAGCGGATGGGCTTGCCACCCTCCCATTGGGTGGGGGGGGGGGGGGGGTTGCAATTTGAGCTACCTGCCCAAATGGGAAATACGTCGACGTGAAGTTTTTCCAAGCATTCTGGGCCGCCTGGACCTCACACTGGGTGTAGATGGCTTGAAGTTGTTGGGGGGTCCCGGGGGGGGGGGGTAACTCTACCTCTTCAATCTCCTTAGGAATAACCACAGGCAATTGAATTTGTCCCGCATGATACGGTTGGACAGTGGGCATCATGGTGGAAGGAGTGAACATATATCCAGGGGGAGGCATCATGTAAGGACATCCGTCCGGGATGACGTGGGTGGCGGGCAGTTGATTCTGAGGAAGACTCTGGGGTATATGAAGCACCGATCCTCCAACCCCAGTGACAGAGGGTTGTTATGGACTGAACCCAGCGACGGGTGCCACCGGTCCGGGTGGGGGAGGTGCTCCACCAACTGGCGGCGCTCCGTCGTTGGCGGCAGAGGAAGGGATGTGGCTGCCATCACGGGTGAGGTCATCGCCGCCTCCTGCAGCTCCAGATCTGGTGGTAACCATGGTAAAGATCGTGTTTGCTTTTCAACTAGCAAAAAGAACAATGGAATGGAAGTGGTTTCCCACAGATGGCGCCAAAAATGATGGGTCTGAATATGGAAGGATCTGAATCCTATCACTTTACAATTTATTTGATGTGGGGAAACCAGATGGAATTCGCCGAAAAAGCTAAAGGGGGTTCAACCTGCTAGGACAAACACCACAAAACAGAGGTCAGACGGCCAAGCTGGGGGAGCTGGGGGTGATTCCTAGTTTGGCTCTCCGATGCTCAAGTCAGATGATGATCTGAAAGAGATGAAACAAAACAGTTGCAGAGTTTCAGTGATTAAGGATTGCTTACAATGGTGGAGATGAACTCTCTTATTTATAGTTGAGGGTCAAGGACCCTTTGGTAATTGGCAACTTGTGGTCCTAGCCTAATGTTGCCCTAACACGTGGCGTAATGAGTAGAAACCTAGGAGGGATCTCCTATAAAAGCTGGTGAAAAGGTGGTGCGGGCAACAGTGGCAGGCGCGCGGGTGTGTACGGGGTGCCAGAGAGTCGTTTTGGGTTGGTAACGAGGGCTGGGAGCACGCTCGTGTCTACCATAAGCCTGATGAGCTCACAGATCCAATGGTGGACCCGGGCCAAGGCTGTTCGATGAGAGGGAGCTGGACTCCTTTGTTCGCTTGTACACGGAAGCTCACCCGCGCTCGGGAATCAATCCTTTAGGGAAGGGGGACATATATGGTAGCGTGGGGGACGCTTGTTAGAGGGCGTCCATGAGGGCCACATGTCCCGCGAGGGGGAGGCCACGTGTCCCATATGGATCCAGGTCAGCGAGGGCTACTGACGCTCGGGGAGGCTTGCTTGGGGATCGAATGGCCACGTGTTTGATGTTGGGGACGCCACGTGTCAAAACGGGGCCCTGCGTGGTTTTCATAACTTGCATTCCAACTATAATAATCGTTTGGTCTCAGACTCTTCGACTCTTTTTTCCTTTGTTTTATTTATTCTTTTTGTCAACTTTGTTTTCTTACGTTTTTCTCTTTTCTTTTCATTTATTTATTTTCCTTTATCACTCCAACAACTTTCTATTAACTTCTCTTTTCTCTCTCTTTTTTTTTCAAAGAACTTCTCTTTTCTCTAACCTCATTTTAATTTTTTTTCTTTCCTTTTTCTATATAATTTTTATTTTTTTCTCCTCATATTTTAAATTTTCTTAACTAATATAACATTATCCTATACTATTTATTTATTACCATTTTATAATTATATTAAATATAATTATAAAATATATATTAATATAAAAATTAATTTTAATATATTTAGATAATAGTAAATTTGCACACGCGTAGAGTGTGCCGTGTTACTAGTATCTATACTCTATTATTAAGCGTCAGACGTGTTTGTGGTGTCATGGACTCTTGGTCTCTAATTCTTTTCTTTTTAAATAATTTTTATTTTGTTTATTATTTGATTCTCACTCCACGCGGACTCTTGGTCTCTAATTGTTTTCTTTTTAAATTTTTTATATTTTTTTTATTATTTAATTCTCACTCCACGCACAACTCTATCGTAATATACCAACTTCTCTTCACTGTCTCCACGTTCAATATTCCACACGCATATGAATATTTTCAAAAATGCACAAAAAATCTTCAAGCAAATAAATTGAACGAAAATTCGCAACGAATTCAAACCTAGCATAACGCTCTTTGAAGTTTGGATTCTTGGCATTAATGGATTCTAAGCAGCTAAATCGAAAGAAGTAGTGAAGAAAATTAGCAAGGAAGATAAATCGAAAGAAAAAGCAGTGAAGAAAATTAACAACAGATTCAAGACTAGCATAATACTGCACGACCACCTCCAACTCTCTGAAGTTTGGATTCTTAGAAGCAATGGCTTCCTTCTTGATCCACCCAAGCATTATCTAAGAGTAGGTGTCGTCCCGTGCCCACTTGAACTTACTGTGGCGATATCTTTCCTTCAACCAAATTTTCGATCCTTCGGCGCCTTCACAGGTGTGTCGTTTAATTTTTAAATTTTTAGGTTTTGGAATTGTGTTTAGTGCAATGTGTTGGACAGCCCAATCATGTTCAGAGAGTATTTTGGTATGTCAAAGTGCTATTACGTTAAGTCATGATTTTCTCTTCTCCGTACTCAAATTAAGCATTTTTTAAGAATTTGTTTTATTTAAGGTTAGTGATATTTTTTTTATGCCTGAATTTTGTTGGTATTTAGAGCAGGAAAAAGAAAATTTTATCTTTCATTGCAATTTTGTCATGCCTAATTTTGTTGGTGTTTACTACAGAAAAAAGAAATTAAACTTCCGTTCCTTTTTTATCGGTTTGAGTTTTCTGTTGGTGTTTATGGCAGAAAAAAGAAATTAAACTTCCCTTCCTTTTTCATTGGTTTGAGTTTCTACTACTCTTCCTGTCTCAATTTCCCACCACACTATTAGAATTTTGTCAAGTATCCAACTAAATCTTAACTAAAGAAATTAAGGTATAGAGGATTTTTCAATCACTCTGTTGCACCCTTTATTCTCTCTTCAAATAATTCCCTATTCTTTTTATTTTCCTCTCCAAATAACGATCCATTCTCTTTTTCTTATTACTGAAATTCATGAAAAAAAATATATTAAAAGAGGAAAAATAATTCAAAAATACATAAAAGATGATAAAAAAACGATAAAATTCCATCTAAGATTAACCGTCTTCTTCATTCATTGTTTTCAGTTTAAATTGTATTATTAAACATACAAGTTACATCCTAAACTTGATTAATTTTACAAGTTATGAAAATAGGAAAAATACGACATTTTTTTATGTTGTAAGCCGAAATCAACCATCAATTTTTACAACAAAAATAATTAAGTAAAATTGGGTGCAACCCAAAGAGGATTTTGAGGAAGAAGAGGAAAGGTAGAGTATTTTTTTAGACAATAAGCGAAAAAGAAGAGAAATCGAAAAAAAAAAAAAAAGAAAAGGATTGATTGATTATTTGAAGTGAGAAAAACTGATGTAACTGAGAAGCTCTCATTTTGTCTCGAGTTAATAGGAGAGAGTGAAGAATTCTCTATTACTCAATTTCTTTAATTGAGATTTAGTTGGATATGTAGCAGAAATCTAAAATTCTCCATGACTCAATTTCTGGGATTTAGTTGGACAGGTAGCAAAATCTAAAAGAAGATTGAAGTAGGAAAAAAGCAAGACAGATAGCAGAAATCTAAAAAATATATTGAAGTAAGAAAAAAAAGCAGGAGATTCCGTTTTTCCATTCATTTTCTCCCAAAAAAATAGACAAACTCATTCCAAAAATCAAAATCCTACTCAATCAATTAAAGAAAAGGGAACCACCACTTTGTAGACTCAAATATCCACAAATTTGTTCTACTTATCAACTATTGTATTTTAATGTCATCATATAATTACAAATTGAAGCCACGGTGATTTGAGACTCAACACATAGGATAATTAAATTGTTTTTTTATATGATCATGATATATTGTGAATCTTAAATTGGCAAAGTAATTAATTATATCATCTATCTATCTATATTATTAAGCGCCACAGTCGATTGTGATGTCATGGACTCTTGGTCTTTTTTTTTTCTTTATTTATTTTATTTTATAACTCCCACATCTTTGTTCTCATTACTTCTACTATTTTCTTTTTCTTTGTTTTTTATGTAATTTTTATCTCTTTTTACTTTTGTTTTTAATTATTAATATAACACTATCTTATACTATTTATTTATCATAATTTAGTTATTATATTAAAAATAATTATAAAATATATATTAATGAAAAATTATTTTAATATATTTTAATATTAATAATTTTTTATTTGCACATGCATCAAATGTGCGGAATTGCTAGTATATACTATACGCATAACATTTCTAAACCAGTCTTTCCAAGAAAGTATAGACGAAGAGCAAATAAACCGAAATTTGATTGCAACTCCAAATAAATTAATAGGAAGTTATAAAAAAAAAAAGGCAAATTATTGAACAATCCCTGATAAGGCACATTACTTATCCCAAACACCCCAGTTTGAAATTAACTAATTTTACATCCCCAATACACAATATATTTTTTGTAAACCCCCTAAAACGTGTGAAAATGCGATTTTGCCCTTCTTGGATTCAAGAATCAGTCTCTACTTTCCCCTGAATCATCTTCGAGAATCTTCACCTTTGAGAATCCGATACCGATCGCCGCCGACGAGCACTCCGTCCTCTATACATCCGCCCCCAGATTTGGTAATCGTAACAACCCTGATACTGCAATTTAGGTTTTCAATTCCGGAGTTGAGGGTCTTAATTCGGCATTTACGGTATGCAATTCGGCATTTAGCAGTTCTTGTTGTCAATTAGTTACGATAGCTAGATTGAAGTAAATCTTATATAGGTCCAGCGCCGGGAAAAGCGCCGGGAAAAGTACGCGACGCGACGAGATACAATGTCGTTGTTCGCCAACGTATTTTACTAAAAAAATGGCCGAAATTGGTGTGCTAACTAATGCCCAAAAGCGAAGGATTTTGGAGACTCCATTTGGCTCATTCCTTGAAATGCATGGAGTTCAAGGTACAAACAAACGTGTTGGGGCGCTGCTGGAACGTTATAACTTGAATCTATGGACATTCAACTTTGGGCAAGTCAGTGTACGCTTTACTGACACAGAGCTCTCAATTATGTTGGGGCTACAATGTGAGGGTAACCCTATTGATCCTTATGTTAGAGTGAAATCACGATTCCGACAACTGTATTTTGGCAACAAAAACGGTAGGGTGACGTGCTAATATATTGTCCAGGTTACAGGGCTTGGCTTGGAGGAGTGATGCCGAAGGCATTGATGATTTTGCAAGAATGTTCATATTGTTTGTTTTTTCTACATTGATGTTTCCACGCAGCAGCCTTAAGCTGCCAATTGGTCTGATATGCTACGTAGATGACTTAATGTATATCGACCGATTCACTTGGGGTGCTGCTGTTTATAATTTTTTGGTTTTGTCAATTGAGAAGTTCAAAGTTGATTCCAAACAGTTTCTTGACGGTTGTACCATGGGGCTGATCGTAAGATTATATATATTGTTATCTTGTTTTTTATATCTACGCGGTTGTGTTTGGATTTTTGATCCCCCTGGTCTGTTTTAAATCCAGGCTTGGTTCATGGAGTATTTTTCCTCCTGTGGGCATGCCGAGTTAGTGCAGGCCTTCCCACGGTTTTTGAAGTAGGGCAAGAGTACTTTGCCTGCACAAAAGAAGGAAATTGAAAAGCGTTTCGGCAAGCTGACCTTCTCCGACATAAGTAAATATTATGATTAAAAACGTTATGTATACATGAATTATGATGAGTTGTATGCTTATATTATACAATTTAATCGTTTGCTTGCAGCTGTATCAAATTAAACCTGTTAATAAAAAGGAGCTTAGGTTGCTTGATTGTGTGGAGGATCTACCAGAGTCTGCCTTTCAAAATGAGGTTGATGATGATGATGATGATGATGATGTGGATGAGGAGAGAAAGATGGTAAGAGGAAAAAATCTGATAAGCGTGCAAAGTCTAACAAAAGAAGGAAGGCAGCTGTAGAGGAGTCTGTTGTTGAAGGGGATGTTGGTGAAGGGAAGGATGAAGCTGAGGAGCGGGAAGGATGAAGCTGAGGAGCAAGATGTGCAGGAGCTTTCGAAGCGTGATTCTATAGATCGTGTTGTTTGTGACGTCATGTGTGATTTGAGGACTGAATGGGGGGAATCCGAGGATAAAGTTTGGGGGGCTGCTGCTGATGAGGTTGAGCGAGCTGACGCTGAGTTCCCTCATGAAGCAGTTCGCTGATGATGATGATTTTGATGCCCCAGTTTATTGTGTTGCTGATGATCTGAAGTCCTTTGTAGGTAGAAAGGATTTTGCAGGGCGTGTATCTTTGAACGATGAAGCCCTTACGCTGATCGATGGGATCATTGATGCCTACTCTAGCACATTCAAGTAAGTTGTTTTGTTGCGTAATTATTAATTTCAAAAGTAAATTTGTATCAATGTATAATTTTATTTTATTTCATTGCCAGTGATAAGGAGGTATACGTGGGCGATGAAACGCGGGTGCTTGTGAGTGATATTCTGAGACTGATCTAGGGTCGGTCAATGAATCAAAGGGTTTTCGAGGCCTATTTTCATATACTGATGGGTAGTGAATATATTCCCACAAAATCTATTGCGCTTCGGCATTTCTGACACAACATATAATAGATTTGGTGAAGGGAACCGTGAAAACCCACTATCTCTCAGTGAAAAGGATGGTTAAATTTCTTAAAGAGCCCAAATTGGCGAGTTATGCGGTGCGGCAGCTGGAAATGCTCAACAGCGGTGTCATTGACCAATGCCGGTATGTTATATTCCCATTGAACACTACCAATCATTGGCATTTGGTAGTGTACAACACAGTGGAGAATAATTTCTTGGCGTACAACTCCACGAGCTCGCCTAAAACACGGCACGCGGAGAAGGTATGGGGTTGTTTCATGAAAGCATACTGGGAATACAAGGGTATTGCCAACGTTCCTGCAGATGAAAGGTACCCACAACCCACATCCATCCGTACTCAAGCACCAGATAGCTTGGACTGTGGGGCTTTTATCATCCTTTTCATGGAGTCGCTTGCAAAGGACACCGCGGAATACAACCAGTTTGCAAAAGAGGTCCCCATTGCTGATTACCGTGTTCACATCGCCCACATGCTTCTAAAATTTGGTTGTGCACAGCTTGTATGAAAGAAATACTAATTTTTTGTATATAATTTTGTACATATATTAACTTTCTTCGAATGTATGTATATAATACCGTGTTCATATGTTTCACTACTGGTTTTGTAGAGTTAGGGGGTAAAAATGCGTAATTGAAGTTTGGGTTTGTCCAGTGATAGGTTAAAAATGCGTAATTGAAGGTTGGGTTTGTCAAGTGAAAGGTTAAAAATGCGTAATTGGAGTTTGGGTTTGTCCAGTGAAAGGTTAAAAATGCATAATTGGAGGTTGGGTTTGTCCAGTGAAAGGGTAAGAATGCGTAATTGAAGGTTGGGTTTGTCAAGTTAAAGGTTAAGAATGCGTAATTGAAGTTTGGATTTGTCCAGTGAAACTGTTATAATGCGTAATTGGAGGTTAGGTTTGTCCAGTGAAAGGTTAAAAATGCGTAATTGAAGGTTGGGTTTGTCCAGTGGGTTTATCAAGTTAAAGGTTAAAAATGCGTAATTGAAGTTTGGGTTTGTCCAGTGAAACTGTAATAATGCGTAATTGGAGGTTGGGTTTGTCCAGTGAAAGGTTAAAAATGCGTAATTGGAGGTTGGGTTTGTCCAGTGAAAGGTTAAAAATGCGTAATTGGAGGTTGGGTTTGTCCAGTAATAGGTTAAAAAAATCCGTAATCAATGAATCATTACAACATTGCAACATTAACACGATTCATTGATTGACAAGATTGATTGAATGAATAAGATTGCAACATTAATAAGATTGTTAATCATTGCAGCATTGCAATGTTGATTGAATGAATCTTATTAATGTTGCAATATTGTAATGTTATGGTCATGATTCAATCAATCTTGTTAATGTTGCAACTCCATTGATCACATTATTGTTAATGTTGCAACTCCGTTAATGATGTGATCATGATTCAATCAATCCTATTAATCTTGTTAATGTTGCAACTTCAATTACGTATTCTTATCCTTTCACTGGACAAGCCCAAACTTGAATTACGCATTTTTAACCTTTAACTTGACAAACCAAACCTCCAATTACGCATTTTTAACTTTTCACTGGACAAACTCAAACTCCAATTACGCATTTTTAACCTTTCACTGGACAAACCCAACCTCCAATTACGCATTTTTAACCTTTCACTTGACAAACCCAACCTTTAATTACGCATTTTTAACCTTTCACTGGATAAACCCAACCTCCAATTACGCATTCTTACCCTTTCACTGGACAAACTCAAACTTCAGTTACTCATTTTTAACCTTTCACTCGACAAACCCAACCTCCAATTACGCATTTTTAACCTTTCACTGGACAAACTCAAACTTCAATTACGCATTCTTACCCTTTCACTGGACAAACCGAACCTCCAATTACGCATTTTTAACCTTTCACTTGACAAACCCAACCTTCAATTATGCATTCTTACCCTTTCACTGGACAAACCAAAACTTCAATTACGTATTTTTAACCTTTCACTGGACAAACTCAAACTTCAATTACGCATTCTTACCTTTTTACTGGACAAACCCAAACTTCAATTACGCATTCTTAACCTTTAACTTGACAAACCAAACCTCCAATTACGCATTTTTAACCTTTCTCTTGACAAACCCAACCTTCAATTACGCATTTTTAACCTTTCACTGGACAAACCCAACCTCCAATTACGAATTTTTAACCCTGTTTTTAGTCTTCTAGGGCGTGACTCTCCAGCTCCCGGCATTTAATTCCCCCATTATCCAAGGCGATGTGATTACAGATCTTCTTTATATTCACCAACAAACAAGTGTATATTCACCCTTCTTTATCTTTACAGATTTCCTTAATATTCCTCCACTTCTACAGGTCTCTTATGCTAAATCATCCATGTATTGGTTTAGCTCTCACCGATCTGTGTATAGATGCTCCCTTTTTTCCATCTGCTACAAATTCAGATGGGTAAGAAAATAAACATGGGAGCATCTATACACAATCGGTGACAACTAAACCAATGAGGGGAAGAACTTACTGCTTCTAAAGGTGACAGTGGGCTGCCAGGCATCAATTCTCCTAACTCGACAAGCACAGTTTTTCCCCATTCGCCAAAGCAGAAAATAAACAACCCAAAATGAGGATGCAAAATATTTACATTCTTGTTTAAATGTAGGATTACACCGAGGGTGACTACACTACCAAAAATGAAGAATCACCCATAAACTTACACAAAAAGGAATAATCAAATATAGTAGTGTACTATCCATGAGACAAGAAGAAGAGCTGCCTCAAACTTTAACTTCAACTTCAGAAGTCTGATTTCAGCATCACGGACAGCGATCTTCTTGTCGTAGCTGGCGAAAAGTGCTCTCATTTCAGGGGTGGGTTCTGGATCGATCCACACCCACATGCGACAAGTTCCCTTGCAACATTTAGCAAACCTCTGATGAGGATTTTTGGAAGTCTTAGAAGTGAAAACACGGGCCTGGACACCACAAAAACAGAACAGTCTCGACTCATTCTGCGCCGACGATATTGAACTAAACATCTTAACAAGATAATCTGCCCATTAACAACCATTGAAACGTTAGTTGGCATCAATACCATTTCCAGCTAAACATTGCAGATATAAACCAAAATGGAAATGAAATGCAAACAGAACAGGACAGAATACAACATCAAACATTCAAAACTAGAATGGCAAAAGACTTCATACACTTCCTTGATATGTTTTACTGTCCTGCTCTCCGTCACCAGCTGAAAATTACGGCACCAATCGCGCAAAGCAAGCTTGAAAAAGAAGACTCCGATTGGGGCTGATGAGACTTAGTAAAGCAGAGGTTTGGAGGAAGCAAATTTGGACTGGCGGTAGGAAAAACGTAAGGGCAACCCAGTCTTTTTAAGTGATTAGGGGGTTTAGGAAAAATATGTTGTGTGTTGTTGACCTCAAACATAGATTTTTCAAACTAGAGTGTTTAGGATAACTTTTTTACATTATTGCTACCGTTTAATAACTCCCCCTAAAAAAACAACTAAATATATCAACCAGTTAAAGAAAGGAAAAATAACTAAAAATCCCAAACAATATGTCCTTGTGGGCTGATATGATGGTAAACCATAATAGAAGTTTCCAAACTTTAAATTTTCTGTATATGGCAATTCAAGTGATGACAAGAAAAATACTTGGCAAGAGTAATAGTTTGAAAAATTAATTTTTATTAGAATATCATTTAGGAAATAAACTCAGCTTATCATGTATTTAATTGAAAATTAACTATTTCAATCTTTACATATGAACCTCTACTGCATCATCATGGCAAATAATATGATTATCTAAAATGAAGAATATTAGAGGAAAATATGTAGAACGTAACATATGGACTAATTTGGTATTTGTTGAACAATATAAATATATTTTAGTTTAGTTTTATGCTTAAACTAAAAAAGAAATAGATTAACGTATTGAAATTTATATGAAAATCAAACATACCCACGCAAATCTGATATATCATCCTAATATGCACAATAAACAAAAGATGATTATATATATGAATACAGGAGTGGTTGGTCATTTAACCATTTCATGATTTAACAAGTATTTTCTGAAAAACAAACAAAACCTTACAGGAAACAGGGTAGAAGACAGAGCGATACGTTCTATTTAACCCCCCATGCTTTAGAAGCAAAAGGTGCCACAAATTCAGCCTTAGCCTGTTCAATATTCAAATAACCATTGCATTGGGAGAGCCTTAGCCTGTTCTTTGATGGATCCATTCAGGGAGAACCCACTCAGATATAGAAACAAAAATATGATCATTTACCATTCGGATCAAACATTGATCGGGACGCTATGGCGAATTTGCCAGTTCTCTTCTTTTTGAAACTGTACATTATGTTAGGCTTTGTTCACAAGGTAAAAACTCAACAGACCAGTCATACTTCATCCAACTTCGGTTTCTTCAATCGTACAAACTTTCTTGATCCCATATTTCCACAAGAAAATCAACCATTTCCTAACATAGTAAAAAACTGGATGGTTTAGTAGGAATCCATATTTGGCATGGCAGGATGTACAGTCAAATATGTGTTTAAAAATATTTACATATGCTTTATATATATTCTATTTTTTTTTGGGGGGGGGGGGGGAAGAGAAGAGAAAACTTGAGATGGAGAGGAGAGAAAAAAAGAGCCAAAAATTATCATAAATAACTCACAGAGAGGGGAACCGGCTGTGGAAACCGCTTGCTTGTCCCCAGAAGGTTTTCATAACTTGCATTCCAACTATAAACACCAAGTATTAGTTCAAAGAGATAGAGAAACCAATAGTCCAAGGGTAATATATGTTTCAAAAGACTGCATAAACAAATCATAAGAGTGTGTGTGTGCACCCGCGTGCTTATGTTAGGTATAAAGATGCAGGCAAGTCAATCTCATTACCTTAATACAGGTTCCTGAACTTTTCCATGCACTTTTTGGCTTTCAGACTTTTTAGTTCCACACCACTGAGTCCTGCTTTGGTCCCAGAGCACAAGGCCTGAATCCGGAAAATTAAAATTCAGCACAATTCAGGCACAGTTCCAGAAGTATACGTATTTATATAAATATCCCCTCTTGGTTTCAAATTTCACACGCCTGTCTCACCTTACACTTGCACCTTCTCTAGATAATAATACATACTAGGCGATGTCCCAATTCAAATTTCAGTAAACTTTCCCCAAAAGAAAATTTCTCACTTCATGGATGATGTTAAACTTCAATGACCAAAAAGCAGCATTTAATGTTTTTCTTGATGAACTTTACTTGACAGGGAAAAAAAGGAAAAGGTTAGACAGAACATGCCATGATTTACAAACTCGGAATGGGTGCTATCAGACCCGGTTCCACTGCAGTGGCTGAGGATTTGAGTCGATACAGTGATTGATGAAAAGCTTCTCTGAGACTGAAGTGCGCTGTTGTCCATGTCATACGTGCTGGTGCTCCAAAAGCCATCTGAAATGCTGGGTTTCTTCAGTCCTTTAGATTGCTCATCCACAGCAATGAACGGTTGGCATTTCACGCAACAATCAATACAACTTCTGTTCTGTTACAAACAATGTTTATACACATTTGCCATAAGGAAATACGACATTACAGAAATAGGCACCTTTGGCCATCATAATTTTGAAAAAAATACAGGCCATAATCTAGAAATGAATCATTTCATCATCAATCATATCCTTCCAAAGCAGGGAGCAGATATACATTGGTATTTTACTGTTAAAAAGCATGGAGCTTTAGATAAATCATCCATGGACGGAGGAACCGTTTAGAATTTGATGGGAATTAAACAGAAAAAATATCCACAAATTATCACTACAGAACAAATGGATTCTATTATAATTAAGTCCATTCAAATTAGTTTGTCTACCTGAAGGAAGTAACGACAGTTTCAGGTAAACTTTTTTATTATTCCAACAATTTCTTTGAACAATTTTAGAAAATCTGTACGATGAAATTTCCTCGAATAATTTCATAAACAACCTAATTTCTACTGACCACAAAATTAAATGCCCAGAAAACCAGCATAATGGAAATATATTCAGGCCGTGATTTCAGAAAAGCTATAAACTGAAGGAAGAAATGAAAAATAAAATGCAAAAACAAGAACGAGGATGAGGATATGCATATTTTAGTGTTTGGTTGCTAAAGAATATAGGAAAGTGAAGAGAATAAAGGAAAGGAAAAAATAGTACAAAAATACACTTTGAAGAAGGAAAAACATTCATCTCACAAAATGGTGTGTAAAAGGGAGTACAAGGAAAAGCTTCCTCTCACACTTACAATAAATTAATCCCACCTACTTCATTCTATCCCATCACTCATCCCACTCGTAATAATCAATCCTTGTCAATTCTTTCCTATTTAAAGATAATCATTATCCACATTATTTTTCTTTAAGAAACAAACATGTTAAGAATTTTGGATAATATTTCTGTTCTTTTTCATTGCATTTTCCTTCTTTAACAAAATCCTAGAACCAAACACAGCATGTGTGAAGCTAAATGCACATTTCTGCAAAAATCTTAGATACGTAGGGCTTTGGTCCTGAATTCCTCACCAAAACTGCAGCTATTCATGTTCTTGGCAGAATTTTATTGTAGAAGCCTTCTCTTAAGGAAAAATTGATGAAAAACATTGAGACATAAAGAGTAAAGAACACTGATATACTTAAGCTTCTGATAGATTTGGTGGGTTGGGGGAAGAGGGATGTCAGGAAACAAAAATTCAAATCTTTGATATTCAAAGTTGATCTGTAAAAACAAATTATCAATTTCAACCTGTCATATTCAAATCTTATATAAGCAATTGTCAAGATTTTAAACGGATTTGAATTTTGAAAGTTCGACAGCCCGAAATGGCAGAAGCGTGAGGGATGCACTAAGACTCCATTTGTCCAAGTAGTCCCTCACATTACATCTTGGGTTTGAAATGTCCCAATATAATGCTCCAATCGGACAAATAAATAATACAAGAGTTTCTTAATAGAAGTCTGAACCCACCGACTATCAATATTAGGCAAAAGATGTACTAATTCCAACTTTGATTTTTAAAGTTTCACATCTGACTCGAAAAGAACTGCAGCACAATACTAGGAGGATTTCAGATAATATCGACTCAACAAAAACATTGCGTGACCCAACTTTATACATAAATCAAGGCATATCCCAAAGGAGTCTGAAAAAACGGTGGTCCTGTGACTAATTATCATGAACTGCAAGCTTAACCTAGATTGAAAATCATATGGAACAGAATCAACCTCAACTTAGACAGAGCAAATAAGATTTGTTTAAGTTAAATGGATTGACAGCAAAATTAAAACTTTGAACAAAGTTAAACTAGAGATATGCCCCAATATTTATGTTTTCTCTATTTTGAACTAATCAAAGTCCAAATCAAATGTTCTTTAAATTGTTCAATATTTTACAATTTGTTTTCCTTCAGTTCAATTTTCCTGCATCAGCATAGTTCACTCTGAGCTATTGCTAGGAACCAAAGCTGAATTTCATCTTTAGAAGAATCTTTCTTTCTTTCTTTCTTTCTTTCTTTTTTTTTGATATTTTTGAACGATCCTGAGGGAAACCAACATCGATTTGATTTGATATCTCAATTTATTTTTCAATATTTTTGCATTGCTTGATTGAAACATCCTTCTGTTATTTGGTTAGTTTGGCTAATCCCAGAATCTTCTAGACAATAATTATTGGTCAAGTAATTGCCTTAGACAATAGTTACATAATCATGCTTTTAGCAACCCTAAGTTTGTCTCATACAAGTTATTAATGTTCCTGTCCAAAAATAAATTTGATTGCCGGAGCTGACAACATACTTAGAGTATTCAAGGAATTAATTTTTCAAGCTACGTATCATTCATTGCAAATAGAAATTGGGTATTATTTTAACTTTTCTGTCCACCATGTGCAGCTAAAGTGCAACTATAATATACAAATAAGTTCCTCTTAGCTTACTCACTTGATTATGGCACTATCTTTCTTACTCATGGTTATAATCATCGAGCAGAATACAAAAAATGGTAGGAGAAAACTGATCTGCGAAAAATATGAGAATGTTCCAAGGTTTATTAAATGGGAAATTGGGAATCATTCAGATGAAGTTTATTGGAATTTCATATCTTTCATACCAAAAAGCTTTACCAAATCCCTCTATGTTATAACCCAAATTCAGCTCAACACTTACAAAACCTACAATTTAAACCCATCGTTGCAGACGTTGCTTACCTACGAAAACACACAAATTAATAATAATAAAAAAAAAAAAAAGAACCCATATCGATCAACAAAAAGGTCAAGTAAGAGGAAAGTAAGAGAAATAAATAAATAGTCGGGGTCCTTCATTAAGCAACAATCTAGTCAATAAAACAATTTCTGAGAGAGAAATTTAGAGAATAAGGTAAAGAAGATGGACTATAATCAGAGCACATACCCCATGCAAGCAACGAACTGACTGATCCAAGAACTGAATGAACTGTATAGCATCATAAATCTAAACATACACACCAAGAAATGTCTTCGGATCTCAAATCAAGAAACCATCGCAACCATCAAATTTCAGTATATAAGAAGAAACCCTGTAAATATTTCGAGATATACAGTATCAATTTCATACCAAGTTCCTTTAATTTAAGAATATTTGGGCTGAGGGTTTATAGTTTATACTGATTAAAAATGGGAGGATAGGCAACTTTTTACCTGGAGAAAACGCCTCGGAGAAAGCAGGCGCCGCCCAACTGCCCCTTGCGTTGCTAATTGTTTGGTGAAATAAACAAAAAGTGAATCACTTCCAAAGTAATGAGTACTATTCAGTATTGAGCACA
Organism: Lantana camara; assembly: GCA_037501455.1. Lineage (NCBI taxonomy): Eukaryota > Viridiplantae > Streptophyta > Magnoliopsida > Lamiales > Verbenaceae > Lantana > Lantana camara. The sequence continues at coordinate 88,394,543 of CM074856.1, forward strand.
TGGTCTTTTTTGACCTTATCCACATTGAGACTCCAATAATGTCTTTCCAAATGAAGTTGACCGATGTAATATAACGGATAAAATGGGATAAGAAAATATGGAATAAAATAAACTAAACTTATATTGATGAAACAGTAGCTGCAACAAAACTTAAAACCAGAAACAGAGTAAGGTTGGGGAAGAAGAAAGAAATGAGATGAGAACAATAGACTCTACTAATGACTTACCCCAAAAGTGAGCTAACAACCAGCCTATATGCTGCACAACACGACACAAAAGCAATAAACGTCATTCTCCAAGGATCACGAATTATCCTTCTTTGCAGTGGCACCAAAACCTTCGCATAACAGAAACTGGTCCCCTCCACCTCTAATGATTATTCCCGTAGCTTTTGGACCGTTGGATTAATGGTTGGATCAACGGCTAGATCTTCCCCTTCGCTCAGACATTTCCCAGCCGTTGGATTGCCATACTCAGAATCAACGATGGATATCATGCCTTCATTAGTTGGAACGATGTCGTCTGATCCCTTTGTTTTAAAACACATCCGACGGTCACGAAAGAACGCCATCCAACGGCTCACATCAAATGTCTCTTCCCCCGCCATTTTTAACAGGAGCATGACATTACCTCTTCCATTTTTAGATCCTTGTCCACAAGGATCAAAAGAAGGAAACTTCTTGCTAATGGTGTTATAATCCTCCCAAGTAGCATCCTCAGGACCAGAAGGTACCCATTGGACAAGAAGTTTAGCCACTAGTCTATTATTCCTGGGTATAATCCTCCTCTCAAGCACTGCACCAGGATAAATTTTGAAATTTCCATTCTCAGCCACCTTTGGTAACTCTGAACATACCACACGCTTAGTCCCAATTTTCTTTTTAAGCAATGATACACGAAAAACAGGATGTATCATACTCCCAGCTGGTAACAATAGTTTGTATGCCACCTTTCCAATCTTTGCTTCCACTTGATAAGGCCCAAAATATCTGGGAGCCAACTTCAGATTCTTCCTGACTTCCACAGAAGTTTGCCTATAAGGTTGTAACTTGAGGTAAACCATGTCTCCCACCTCAAAACTTCTTTCACTTCTGTTTTTATCAGCATAAGATTTGATTCTGTTTTGGGAAGATTCTAAGGACTCTTTCAACATTTTATTAAACTTATCTCTTTCTTGCACCAACTCAGTGACTTCAGTGCTTACCCCATCATCATAAGGTCCCAAAATGTGTTTCTTTGGAGAATACCCATAAAGAGCTTGAAAAGGAGTAATTTTGAGACTGGAGTGATAATTAGTATTGTACCAGAACTCAGCTAGGGATAACCATTTCTTCCACACTTTTGGCTTGAGATGACACATGCATCTGAGATAACTCTCCAAGCATTGATTCACTCTTTCAGTTTGTCCATCTGACTAAGGGTGGTATGCAGATGACATAGCTAATGAGGTTCCCAATAATTTGAACAATTCCTTCCAAAATTTGCTGGTGAACACCTTGTCTCTGTTAGATACTATGGTGTGTGGCATACCATGAAGCTTGTATATGTTATCCAGAAACACCTTGGCTATAATCTCAGCAGTATAGGGGTGAGATAGTGCAATGAAATGCCCATACTTACTGAATTTGTCCACTATCACCAGAATGGTATCTTTTTCCATCTGACTTTGGTAGTCCTTCTATGAAATATATTCAAATGTGAGTCCAAGCTTGCTCAGGTACTGGTAGAGGTTGTAATAGCCCAGGATACTTCACATTTTCATGCTTTGATCTTTGACAGATATCACATTCCTTAACCCATTGCTCCACATCCTTGCTGAGTCTAGGCCAAGTAAACATTGATTTTACCCTTTGATAAGTTCCCACCATTCCTAAGTGTCCTCCAAGAGATGTGTCATGAAGAGATTGGATGATCCTTTGCTTTAATTCCAAGTTGTCACCAATGCAAATCCTTTCTTTTCTTCTTAGTAACCCTCCAATCAATTGAAATTCAGGGAACATCTTATTGTCCACAGATTTTGCTTGAATAATCTGAGAATACAAGGGATCCTTCTCATAAGACTCACTTATTTCAGTCACCCATGCTGGAATTACTACTGAAACTGATGCACATTCCTCATCTGTGTTTTGTCTTCTAGATAGAGCATCAGCAACTACATTCTCTACCCCCTTCTTGTATTGCACTTCATAATCTAGTCCCAGCAATTTAGAGATCCACCTCTGTTGCAATACTGTTCCCAATCTCTGCTCCAACATGTGTTTTAGGCTCTATTGATCAGATTTTATGATGAAGTGATTACCCTGCAAATAATGTTTCCATTTGCTAACTGCCATCAAAATTGCCAGAAATTCCTTCTCATAAACAGATAGCCCCATGTTCTTCTCTCCCAAGGCTTTGCTAAGATAAGCAATTGGCGTTCCTTGTTGCATAAGAACAACACCAATTCCATCTTTGCAAGCATCAGCTTCTAAAACAAATGTCTTCTTGAAATCTGGTAGTACTAAGACAGGTGTAGTGGTTATAGCCTGTTTAAGCCTTTCAAAAGCTGCTTGAGCCTTTTCATTCCACAAGAAAATATCCTTTCTCAAAAAATCTGTCAATGGTTTACTTATGAGTCCATAGTTTTGGATAAACTTTCTGTAATATCCAATAAGACCCAAGAATCCCCTTAATTCCTTAACTGTTTTTGGAACTGGTCATTGCACCATTCATTTAATCTTCTCTGGATCAGTAGACACCCCTTTCTCTGATATTATATTGTAACACCCCAACTTTTCAAGTCGTTCAGGTATGAATTATGTGATAATTACGTGCGCATTTAATTCATTTTAATTACGTTATTAATTGTTTTATTTTATATTATATGAAATTATTGAATAATTGAATTATTTGAAAATGTTTGAATTTGAATATATATGAATTTTGAACTATTTGCGCTTGAATGAATTGTTTGCTTGTCGTTTCTATGTGAAATGAATTCGAAATTTCGTGGAAATTTAATATGTTGGATTTATATGTGTTATGAATATGGTTATATGCTCGTTTCATGTTTTTGGATTCGTTTGAATGAGTTTTACAATTTATTTTGATTGTGGAATCCAAAACGGGGGCTAATGAGCAATTAGCGCACCATTGGTTCCTTATGTGATAACTTGAGCTAGGAAACTCGGATTCGAGTTTCGTCAACTTCGTTGAACTCGTATCGAAAATTCAAGTTTGATGAACTTAGCCTTATATTTTTCCAAAGTTATTTGAACCTCCGAAATTCAACCGAAACACGCAACGGAAGCCTAAAACTGCCATATTTTATTAAAAGAGCCATAACTTATTCAAATCTTAACCAAATTAACCATGGTTAGATCCCTTGGAACCCTAACTCACCCCCTAACTGTTCTTACTCTCCCTAAACCGAGATAACCTTCATCACTTGGAGAAAATCAGCCAAACACCCCCTGTTTTCTAGAAATCCCGTAGCTCTTGCCAAACCTTGGAGATTCAAGCTCAAATCTCTTCCAAACCTCCATCAATCCACAAGGTAAGCTTAGGGTTGTAATATACATTTATTATGAGTCATTTTGATCCATTCATCCCCAATTTTGAGCATGCTTTCATGGGTTTTTGGATGAGATAAATGAATAGTTAGGTTATAAATGGATTTCTTGATCTCTTTGATTCCTTAGAGCTTTTGATTGATTTAAAGTATGAAAGTGATCATTTTAACTTCCTTATTGCATTTATGAACTTAGTTTTTAGGGTAGTTGAGCATTGAATGATCCACCATTAATGAACTTGTCTCTTGAGCTTGAAGATGAATTTCTTGATCATGCATTTTCCTTTCTTTTTCTTGAATTCTTGATCATACATGATTGTATATTGAATTTGTCTTGATTATGTGATCATTGGTTGCCTTGGAGTGTTGGTTGTTGATCATGGAACTTGAACAAGGGTGTGTGTTGTGTATGTGTGTTGCGGGGAAGAAGAAGAAATACAGGGGTTTTCGCCTAACGCTGTTAACCCCCGTTAACAATTTTTGAACTAAACGAGATAACGCCCGTTACCCCCCCTTCAACCCGAAAATTTGAAGGCCTGAGCTTGTTAACTCCCATTACCCCCTTTTTGCCTAAAAATCGTTAACTCCCGTTAACCGCTCCAATCGCCGTTAACCCCCATTACCACTTTTAGCCTGGAATCTGTTAACCCCCATTAACGTCGCAGAATGGAGTTATTCAAGGGATGTTTGTGTAATTTTCAATACTTTCGTTTATGTTCTGTTTGAACCTTAATTACATACTTAATGTGTAAATTACTTAATTATTCATATGTGAACACTCATTTATGAATTGCCTTGATACTTGAATGTGTAATTCATTCGATTATTTCTCCATGTCACTTTTATTGAAAAGATATGCTTCAATGTGTCTTCTTTGATCATAATGTGTACATGCATGGATTTAGCTTTTATATTTGAACCCTAAGTGCTATGTATTCTTTGTTTTATGACTTGTATGATAAGTACACATGTTATACTACGTGTTATGGTCGTTATTTGAATTATTTGAATTAATTTGGTATGATTTATGGATATGATAAACTTTAACGTATTTGAATGATACTTGGAATGAATGGAATGATCTTTTATATGTCTTTAAGACATTAATCGTGCACATGAACGTGGTCAATACATAATATCATCATTGATGCATTCATAACATGATCATCTCATTGCCGAGCGTCTTATTTGGTCATTTTGAGTCTCACTTCACCTTCCTTGCACAAATTTTGATCCCGTTGGAGACGAGGCTGGTCCGTGAGGCTCTTGTGCTTCTTTTTGTCGTTTTAAGGTGGGTTTCTCTTCTACGTAGTTATATGACCCCATATACCTTCAATGTGAAAAGTTTTCGACCAAAATTAATATATGTATATAGAGTTATTTCAAAGAGTAAATGTTTGCAACGTAAAGCCCTTATTTTATGGATCCTACCCAATGTTTTGGCGGGAAATGAATGAATGCACGAAGGGGGCCCAGGGACTTAGTGTGAGTGGCTATCCGGGGAGGCATGGGCCGACGGTGATCCCTCACATTAGTTCTACCAATAAACGGCATAACCGGACCTCGTTAGGAGTTAGCGAGGAATGGACGCTGAGTGCCATCTGGGGAGTCATGTTACCCCTTTTGGTCAATGAATGGGTGGTCGGGCCTTGCAAACCCGCCACCAACCCGGAGGAAGAAGGTGTAAATGTTAATGAATGTGCACGAAAGAATGATATGTATGAAAAGAATGAATGAATGAATGTTTAATGAACTACACAAGTTGTTGGTTGGAGATAATGCAGGCCCACTCGCTGGGCCAAGAATGACCTATTGTAAATGAATCGTTATAATCCCATTTGATGATTTCTCTATTTCACCCACTTGGGAAATTCTTTAAAAACCTCATTTGGGATTATAGCTTGCATGTGAATGTTTAAATACCATCATATATTATATTTATGCCCTGTTTTTATACCCACCAGTCCCTTTTGGACTGAACCCGTTTGGTTTTCAGTTGTTTTATGCAGGTGTCAGGGAGCTAGGCGGGAATTCGGGTTATTAGGTCTTGCATTCGCTTCTAGCTCCTGTATTTTGGTCTTACACTTGCATACTCTATTTATGATTATTGTATATGAGCATTGTTATAGAGCGTACATGTTTTGAGCCGTGATGGCATGTGATGATGTATATGAATTATTTTTGGAGCTTTGATGATCATGGTATATATATATGATATATGTTTAGTTATTGCTTCCGCTTTAATGTTTAACTCTGATTCGTATGGTTTAAGGGTTAGCCCGCCTAGCATAGAGTGTGTGTTTGTCCCCGTTCGCCGTGATTTAGCTCGGGTATGGATTATCCATTTCATATTCGGGTTGGGTCTCAGTGCGGGGGATGTGGTACATTGCACTCGGGTGCTACATCCTTAAGTGGTATCAGAGCTTAGAGTTGCAAAACCCGGGCTCTCGTGTCATGTGAGTCTATCTAGATCGTTCGGCTTAGGAACTAATTGATAATGTGTTGCACATGCATCTCTTTTGTGCTTAATTGATCTAAATTTCGAATTTTGATGGAATTGATTGCACTCTCATGCATAAACTAAACTTAGCACACATTTTCAGTGTTTATTGACAGGATGCCTGTAACATCCCGCTAGTCCGACTTATAAGGTACCCACGTTTCAACCTTTTTATGTGTTTAATTATGTGATTTGGTGTTTTGCGTGGCCCTATTTTGAACTCTTTTAGAGTTTAGGGGCCCCTTTGTAATTTTCTCTTTTTGGGGGTTTTCCGGCCACTGCTCGTTCGATCGAGATTTTGACCTCTTTGACCCCTTCAACGCGTTCGGGGCATCGAAATGAGTCCGTAGACTCTAAGTTTGCCCAATTTTGACATCGTTAGTCCTTCCTTCCGACCGTTTTGCGTGCGAGGACCCGGGATAAAAGACCCGAATCCTCGTTTTACGTGCCAAACCATCAGTCTCCTCTCTTCTCTCTCCCGCTCCAGCGAATCACGATCCAGCACATACACCAAAGGTGTGATTTCACACACAACTCAAACTCGGCCTATACTCGACGGAATTTGAAGAACCAATAGTCCATTTCGAAGAGCTCGATGACGCGGTCACAACCGTACCAAGATCTTGGCCAACCGACTACCTACGGTGGAGTTATCATCAAATTTCAGGTGTGGCTGGAGAGGGTGGCGGAGCCGCCATTTCGCCGGCCTTTCGCGGCGGCTCCCGGCGACCCTCCGGCGACACGCGTCCCATGCCCGGTAAGAAGAACTCCCGGTGTTTCGTCTGACATCGGCGGCGCCGCCATCCGGGCCGCGATGGCACCGCACGCGCCGCCTAAAGCTCGCGACGGTGGCACGAGTTACTGTAGCGGCGTCTCCCACCGCGTTCCGATGGCTTTTTCCAACAAAGATTGGTGTTTCCTACCCTTTTCCGGCCCCCTGAGTCCATTTCCGGCATCAATTTGAGTGAATTTTGGCCGTAGGTGGTGGTTCTGGTGAGGCGATCGGCGGTAGAAACTTCGGCGGCCAATGGGGGCCTTTTTCGTTCATCTTTTGGCTAAGGGCTCTTCACGAAAGTTGTTCGGCACGACGAGAACTATTATCCATTGATCACCCGACTCCAGATTTGGTTGTTTGGCTGTGGATCACGGCGGTGCAACGGCGGAGGTAGCTCCGGGGATATTTTTCGGCGACCAACTTAGGGGTTCGAAGAGCTCGTCAAGGGTAAGACAATGCCTCTTTCGGATCTCATTTTCGTTCACCGGTTTGGAAGTAATTTGATTTCGAAGATTTTAGGGTTTTCGTATCCTTGGATTTGAAATTGGAGTGGATTGTCTTGGAATTTCCAGAAATTGATCGAGGATTTGGAACGATCACGAGGAATTCTTGCAAGCGTGAATTTTTGGAATTTTTCCGACACGTTCCGGCGGCGGCCGAATGGCGGCCGGCCATTGTTCCGGCAGCTCCGACGGCGGTGCTTCGGCCACCTTCGGACAGTTTGTCCGCTTCTTCGTGGTGAGTCCAACACCACTTCCCGTTCATTAATCGGACACTCGGTTTAATTTCTGCAAATTTATTTATGCATTTGGGATTTATTTGATTAATTCTTCTAAATGTAATTTAATTGCTATTAGCTTGATTTATCGATTTATATGAACTCCAATGTATACGAAATCATACCTTTAATGAAATGTGATATGTATTGATGCTTTGAATTGTAAATTGAACCCCGTTATGCTGAAATTGTATTAATTGTTAATTATTTAAAATGTAATTCGTCCTTGTATGTTTGATAAATTGATGAATATGCATTGCTTGGTATTTGAAAATATGTAATGAACTATGAATGTATGAATTCATGATTTGTTGTTGATATTAGTCCCGTTTCATGCCAATTGTTATGCATAAAAACGAGGGGTGTTTACGTAATTTTAGAAAATACAATTTGTATAACTTGATTTAATTGAACATTATCATTTGAAAACGATTATGCTAATTTTCATTAAGTAAAAGTTGAATTATTATGCCTTGGATGATCACATTTGAGACTTCTGCAATTAAAGTTTAATTATCTAAATTGAATTTGAATCTATTATGCAATGTATGAACTTTGAATGGTTAAATGGCTTAGTCGGAATTTGGTATGTAACCCCGTGGGTCTAAATGAGTTCGTTACATGCTATTATATGATTTAATTGATCCTGTAATATGTAGTTTCATATAAAATGTGATATATGACTTGAATGGAACTTAATAGGATTTAATTAGAAACTTTTGCACGTAAGAAATAATTTATTCGTACGAATATGAATTGGTTAGACAATGTATGAACTTAGTAGGGTTGAGTAATTTAGTTGGAATTTAATATACAATCTTATGAATTAAAGAAAATTCGTAGCATGCTATAATATGATTTATTTGGTCTTGTAATACGTGCTTTTTAAATTGAAGGTGTTATGTGAATTTAGTTTGTTGTTTTGTAAATGTGTATCATATGAATTTCGTTTTGTGCATTCATGAATTTGTCCTAAGGTTTTCTTTTGCATATAATTGATATGAATTTGAACCCTGCTTATATGATTGCATTTCTTAAGTAGTTGAGCATGTGCCGTGCGTCTCTATGTGGTTGTTTGAGTCTGTCTGAGCTCTATGTTATGTTTTGTGTGTCCAGTTGGTTCAGGTGCACCCGGGGCGGTGACAAGTGAGTCGTGCAGGTTCCGGGGTGGACCATTTGTTGTGTCTTCGGCTGTGATTCGTACCTGGTGAGGTTAGGATATATTTATACCTTATTGCAATGTGCTCGTTTTGAATGCATGCGACTTATAAGCCTCTATGTATACGTAAATATGTGCGAGATACGTATTTTGTTGGTTTTGTCGTAAGTTTGGAAGTACGAACGCTATGTATGAGCCTATGTATGCTTAAGCTCCGTTTTGATATGATTTTGAAGTAAGAGTATGTGTGGTATGTACGTACGATATGATAAGTACGATACGCATGAGATATGTCTGTCTGTCTGTGTGTAGCGGGTTAATTTTCCGAGATATGTGTGTTTATATGTGTGATGGGCCCCACAGTTGTGGGTAAGGGAGACCCGGGACTGCTATGGGGTCACCGGTTGCAACCCTTGTGCACTTCTCTACCAAGGTGAGGCTTAGCTCATCCTCGGGAGGTCGAGGGAAAAGCAGGTCTCATATGCTGACGGTATAACCCGTCAGGATCGGGTAGGATCCCCCGACTCCACCAGTATAAGATATGTGTGGGGGTTGAGAGTGGCCGCTCTCTTCCCCAAACGGAGAAAGGTTGGATTGGTTTATGTTTTTTGCTTTGTCTTCGCTTTGCTTTGCTAAGGAGTTGGTTGGTTGTGTACTCGTACCCGCCGAGTTTCGTTATGTTTGTCGGTTATAAGTTCGTGAAACGGGGTTAGACTCTTAAGTTAAGATAAAAATTGTTATGCTTTCAACCTAAAAAGGTATGTTTCGGTATGTGTGCTAAGTTTGCATGAATTTGAGTTTATGCCTTAAGAAACGTGTGATTCAAGATTTGTTTGATAAGTCTCCCTATATATATACTATCACGGGAAAATGTTTTGGCGTGCAAAAACTAACCCCGAGTTTACGAACATCGCTTCTACTATATGCTGTGTTCTGTATATATGTATATCTTGCGTGCGTTAGCCCCTCGCTCAGTCTTTGGACTGACCCCTCCCCCCTTTATGTTTTTAGTGTGTAGGTTTCAGTTTCGGTTTCGATTTTGGTTTACGTTGGAGTTCGTGCTAGGCGGCGGTGTGCCGTGTCTTTTGAGTCTATATCTGTATGTTTCAGTTTGTTAAGTATTTTGTTCTGATTTCTGATTCGTAAATTCTGTATAAGATATGTTACATGCATGTTTGAAATTATGAACCGAATGTATGGAGTTCGGGACAGGTGCTCGAATTAGATGAACCCGTTGTGATTATATGATTATTCGGGACAGGTTTCTAGGGCCAGTTGAATTCGTCTTGTTGTGTAAATGTTCGGGACATGTTAGGACAGGTTTACTTGTCTAGTTGAACCCGTTTAGTTGATGTTTATCTACTTACTGGAATAAATGAATTATGATTGTTAATTTAAAGTTTTTGAAAATTCGTATTTTGTATCGCTTCCGCATTCAGGCTTTCCATAATTCCTTTTGTACTGGGTTAGATACCGTCTAGCTAGTGTGTGTGTTTTTGTTAGTCACCCGTTCGCTATGACTTGGTGCCTGTACGGACTCTCCATTTCATATACGTGTCGGGTCATAGTGCGGGGGTGTGGTGCCCCACCGCTTGGGGTGCTACATCTTAAGTGGTATCAGAGCTACCAGGTTTAAAACAGGTGCTCTGGAGTCGTGTCGTGTCAGTCTAAGTCGTAAAGGCATAAGAATATGTGCGCATTGCATCCAATTGGCATGAAATTTGGCTTCTTCAGTGTGAATTGCTTTGAGGTATATGACTATGTGCGCGTTATAACTATGATGGTGCAACATTTTATCAATATGGTCTTAATTGCTTTTCATTGTTGCACTTAGGTGACTTAACTGCTACATTTCATTTGCACATCTAACCATCATGCACCAATTTTAGTGATTCAATTGCAGGACTGCTTCATCAACAATTCAACCAGCTTTCCTGACCTCATCACCACTTTATGGCCAAGATTATCAACACCATGGTGAAAGGTACACTAAGCATCCATGGCACGAGCATACATGCATCGTTTACTTAATTAAATTTGTTATTATGTGATTTATTTTCCAAGTGTGCTATGTGTTAATTGTTATGATTTCTGACTCTGCTTATGTGCTTGGGTGAAAGGGAGATTTAATTTTCTCTGTTTACGTGTTAGGAGAATGTTAACTCTTCCTATTTGTGTGTTAGAGAGATGCTGGATTCTCTCTAATTATGTAACAGAAAGATGCTGGAGTTTTTCTGAGTTTTGTGCACGAGAGATGCTGGATTCTCTTGTACTTAGGTATTCGAGGGATGCTGGATTCCCTTGGATTTAGGGTTTGAGAAATGCCGGATTTTGTCAAACTAGAATGTCTGGGAGATGTGGAATCAGTCAGACTTAGGTTGAGAGATGGGGTTCTCTCGATTCTGTGTTTGAGAGACGGGGCTCTCTCAATTATGTGACTGAGAGACGGGGTTTCTCTCTTTTGTGTGTGCTGAGGGACGGTGTTCTCTCACTTGCGTGTTCAGAGATGGGATTCTCTCTTGTTTGTCGTAGTTGAGTTACGTGTGGCCTGACGACAGTCTACAAGCAACGAGGATGCGACAATATCGAGCGTTGGGTGCAGTGGCCTAGTGGTGATCGAATGAGTTTGAAGTGACCAACGGTCAAGTGTTCAGTAGGACTTCAAAGGCAACGAGACACTATGAAGGGATTTTGCAGTTCGCCTAGATCAGAGTTGTGCAGCGGAAGCTTGAAGTGGAATTCATTTCAGAGTCGATCAAGATCCTGCTTCCGGACCTGAGGACATGTCCTTTTGAAGGAGGGGAGTTTGTAACATCCCGCTCGTCCCACTTATAAGGTACACCACATTTCAACCTTTTTATGTGTTTAATTATGTGATTTTGTGTTTTGCGTGGACCTATTTTGAACTATTTTAGAGTTTAGGGGCCCCTTTGTAATTTTCTCTTTTTGGGGGATTTTCGGTCACTGCTCGTTCGATCGAGATTTTGACCTCTTTGACCCCTTCAACGCGTTCGGGGCATCAAAACGAGTCCGTAGACTCTAAGTTTGCCCAATTCTGACGTCGTTAGTCCATCCTTCCGACCGTTTTACGTGCGAGGAGCGGGGATAAAAGACCCGAATCCTCGTTTTACGCGCCAAACCATCAGTCTCCTCTCTCCTCTCTCCCGCTCCAGCGAATCACGATCCAGCACACACACCAAAGGTGTGATTTCATGCACAACTCAAACTCGGCCTATACTCGACGAAATTTGACGAACCAATAGTCCATTTCGAAGAGCTCGATGACGCAGTCACAACCGTACCAAGATCTTGGCCAACCGACTACCGACGGTGGAGTTATCGTCGAATTTCAGGCGTGGCTGGAGAGGGTGGTGGAGCCGCCACTTCGCCGGCCTTTCGCGGAGCCTTCCGGCGACCCTCCGGCGACACGCACCCCATGCCCGGCAAGAAGAACTCCTGGCGTTTCGTCTAACATCGGCGGCGCAGCCATCCGGGCCACGATGGCGCTGCACGTGCCGCCTGAAGCTCGTGGCGGCGGCGCGAGTTACTGTAGCGGCGTCTCCCGCCGTGTTCCGACGGCTTTTTTTGACGAAGGTTGGTGTTTCCTACCCTTTTCCGACCCCCTGAGTCCATTTCCAGCATCAATTTGAGTGAATTTTGGCCGTAGGTGGTGGTTCCGGTGAGGCGATCGACGGCCAATGGGGGTCTTTTTCGTCGATCTTTTGGCTACGGGCTCTTCACGAAAGTTGTTTGGAACGACGAGAACTATTATCTATTAATCACCCGACTCCAGATTTGGCCGTTTGGCGGTGGATCACGGCGGTGCAATGGCGGGGGTAGCTCCGGGGATATTTTCCGGCGACCAGCTTAGGGGTTTCGAAGAGCTCGTCACGGGTAAGACAATGCCTCTTTCGGATCTCATTTTCGTTCACCGGTTTGGAAGTAATTTGATTTCAAAGATTTTAGGGTTTTCGTATTCTTGGATTTGAAATTAGAAAGGATTGGCTTGGAATTTCTAGAAATTGATCGAGGATTTGGAACGAGCACGAGGAATTCTTGCAAGCGTGAATTTTTGGGATTTTTCCAGCACGTTTTGGCGGCGGCCGGCCATTGTTCCGGCAGCTCCGGTAGCGGCGCTCTGGCGACCTTCGGACAATTTCTCCGCTTCTTCGTGGTGAGTCCAACACCAATTCCCGTTCGTTAATCGGACACTCGGTTTAATTTCTGCGAATTTATTTGTGCAGTTGGGATTTATTTGATTAATTGTTCTAAATGTAATTTAATTGCTATTAGCTTGATTTATCGATTTATATGAACTCCAATGTATACGAAATCATACCTTTAATGAAGTGTGATATGTATTGATGCTTTGAATTGTAAATTGAACCCCGTTATGCTGAAATTGTATTAGTTGTTAATTATTTAAAATGTAATTCGTCCTTGTATGTTTGATAAATTGATGAATATGCATTGCTTGGTATTTGAAAATATGTAATGAACTATGAATGTATGAATTCGTGTTTTGTTGTTGATATTAGTCCCGTTTCATGCCAATTGTTATGCATAAAAACAAGGGCTGTTTACGTAATTTTAGAAAATATAATTTGTATAACTTGATTTAATTGAACATTATAATTTGAAAACGATTATGCTAATTTTGATTAAGTAAAAGTTAAATTATTATGCCTTGGATGATCACATTTGAGACTTCTGCAAATAAAGTTTAATTACCTAAATTGAATTTGAATCTATTATGCAATGTATGAACTTTGAATGGTTAAATGGCTTAGTCGGAATTTGGTATGTAACGCCGTGGGTCTAAATGAGTTCGTCACATGCTATTATATGATTTAATTGATCCTGTAATATGTAGTTTCGTATAAAATGTGATATATGACTTGAATGGAACTTAATAGGATTTAACTAGAAACTTTTGGACGTAAGAAATAATTTATTCGTACGAATATGAATTGGTTAGACAATGTATGAACTTAGTAGGGTTGAGTAATTTTGTTGGAATTTAATATAAAATCTTATGAATTAAAGAAAATTCGTAACATGCTATAATATGATTTATTTGGTCTTGTAATACGTGCTTTTTGAATGGAAGGTGTTATGTGAATTTAGTTTGTTGTTTTGTAAATGTGCATCATATGAATTTCGTTTTGTGCATTCGTGAATATATCCTAAGGTTTTCTTTTGCATATAATTGATATGAATTTGAACCCTGCTTATATGATTGCATTTCTTAAGTAGTTGAGCATGTGCCGTGCGTCTCAGTGTGGTTGTTTGAGTCTGTCTGAGCTCTATGTTATGTTTTGTGTGTCCAGTTGGTTCAGGTGCACCCGGGGCGGTGACAAGTGAGTCGTGCAGGTTCCGGGGTGGACCATTTGTTGTGTCTTCGGCTGTGATTGGTACCAGGTGAGGTTAGGATATAGTTATACCCTATTGCAATGTGCTCGTTTTGAATGCATGCGACTTATAAGCCTCTATGTATTCGTAAATATGTGCGAGATACGTATTTTGTTAGTTTTGTCGTAAGTTTAAAAGTACGAACGCTATGTATGAGCCTATGTATGCTTAAGCTCCGTTTTGATATGATTTTGAAGTAAGAGTATGTGTGGTATGTACGTACGATATGATAAGTAAGATACGCATGAGATATGTGTGTCTGTCTGTTTGTAGCGGGTTAATTTTCCGAGATATGTGTGTTTATATGTGTGATGGGCCCCAGAATTGTGGGTAAAGGAGACCCAGGACGGCTATGGGGTCGCCAGTTGCAACCTCTGTGCACTTCTCTACCAAGGTGAGGCTTAGCTCATCCTCGGGAGGTCGAGGGGAAAGCAGGTCTCATATGCCGGCTGTATAACCCGTCAGGATCGGGTAGGATCCCCCGACTCCACCAGTATAAGATATGTGTGGGGGTTGAGAGTGGCCGCTCTCTTCCCTAAATAGAGAAAGGTTGGATTGGTTTATGCTTTTTGCTTTGTCTTCGCTTTGCTTTGCTAAGGAGTTGGTTGGTTGTGTACTTGTACCCGCCGAGTTTCGTTATGTTTGTCGGTTATAAGTTCGTGAAACGGGGTTAGACTCTTAAGTTAAGATAAAAATTGTTATGCTTTCAACCTAAAAAGGTATGTTTCGGTATGTGTGCTATGTTTGCATGAATCTGAGTTTATTCCTTAAGAAACGTGGGATTCAAGATTTGTTTGATAAATCTCCCTATATGTATACTATCACGAGAAAATGTTTTGGCGTGCAAAAACTAACCCCGGGTTTACGAACATCGCTTCTACTATATTCTGTGTTCTGTATATATGTATAGCGTGCGTGCGTTAGCCCCTCGCTCAGTCTTTGGATTGACCCCTCCCCCCTTTATGTTTTTAGTGTGCAGGTTTCGATTTGGGTTCGCGTTGGAGTTCGTGCTAGGGGGCGGTGTGTCGTGTCTTGTGAGTCTGTGTCTGTACGTTTCAGTTTGTTAAGTATTTTGTTCTGATTTCTGATTCGTAAATTCTGTATAAGATATGTTACATGCATGTTTGAAATTATGAACCGAATGTATGGAGTTCGGGATAGGTGCTCGAATTAGATGAACCAGTTGTGATTATATGATTATTCGGGACAGGTTTCTAGGGACAGTTGAATTCGTCTTGTTGTGTAAATGTTCGGGACAGGTTAGGACAGGTTTACTTGTCTAGTTGAACCCGTTTAGTTGATGTTTATCTACTTACTGGAATATATGAATTATGATTGTTGATTTAAAGTTTTTGAAAATTCGTATTTTGTATCGCTTCCGCATTCAGGCTTTGCATAATTCCTTTTGTACAGGGTTAGATATCGCCTAGCTAGTGTGAGTGTTTTTGTTAGTCACCCGTTCGCTGTGACTTGGTACGTGTGCGGACTCTCCATTTCATACACGTGTCGGATCATAGTGCGGGGGTGTGGTGCCCCACCGCTTGGGGTGCTACAATGCCTCCACGTAGACACCGTGATAGATCTCCAGGACGACGTCATCATCGTGATCGTAGTCCTACACCTTCACCTCCACAGCCACAGCCGGCAGAGGCCTTTGTTAATTCAGTTATCAACATCATAGATCAGAGGCTTCGAGATTATGTACCACCGGCACCTCCAGCACCACCTGCACCTGCTGTACCACCCGAGGTACCAATTTCAGTTATATTTAGGGAGTTTCAGAACCAAAGACCTTCTAAGTTTTTCAAGGGAAATGAAATGCAGGCGGAGATGTGGCTGAAAGAAGTAGAGAGGATCTGGGAGCTCATACCATGTGAATCCCGAGAGAAAGCCCGTTGCACCATCACTTTGATACAAGGGGAGGCTTACTCTTGGTGGGAGAGTACCCGGATTGTAGCACCCGGAACGCCGAGATGCCACACCCCCGCACTATAGCTCAGTCCACATACGAAATGGATGATCCGTACATGAACTAAGACTATAGCGAACGGGTGACAAAAGAAAATAAACTTCTAGCTAGGCGGGACTAACCCTCAATTAAATGCAACAAAGCATAACAATCAAAGAAAAACATACTATAAGTTTATATCATTATCATTAAAGTGCATTTTCCATGATTCCATATACACAATCTCAAGGATACCAAGCTCTAGTTATAAAATACATATGCATCAATAATGTACATGAACCCTGCTAGACTCGAAATAAAGACCACTTGACTTGACTCGACTCCCGCCTAGCACCAACCCTGAAGACCTGAAAATGTTGAGGTGTCAGTCTACCAACGACTGAGTAAGGGGTTTATAAATAAATATTAGCGCATTTAACATGCAAGTTATAATCTCGGGTAAGGGTTTTAATAAAGGAAACAATATAAGTTCAATATTAGAATAGATCTCGCCCGAGATTACAACTAATCCATTTAACAATACAAACATTATCAATTCGATTCAATTCAATCAGTGGCCCGACGAGTGAGGGTAATTCTCCAACCTTACTCCAATTAGTGAACATTACCAATAATTAACTTATTAATGAGTTAAATGATCATGCAATCAATTACGGTGCGCAAGTAGCAGTTTCAATACCCTTCTTCCTCCGGGTGATGGTGGGATTGCAAGGCCCCACCACCCAATCAATCTGGGCATAGGGTTCATGAGTCCCTACGCCCGGCGGGCTCCTTCCTCCACCAAACCTCCTGGTGGATTCAGAGGTGACCCCAACAATAGGTGAGGATAGTGCAAGAGATCACCGTCAGCCCGATGCCTCCGCGGATTACTCAATACACTACCCTCGGGCCCAAAGTGAACATGCTTTACTCGCCAAAACAATCAGTCAATCAATCACGATAAGTTCAATATGTCACGATAAATCATTTAAAATCTATAAAGGTTTTGAGAAAGATATATAGATATATATATACATTTTGGCCGAAAGATCACATAGGGTTGTAAGGGTTCTATATATCTAGAAATTAAACCTCACCTGTGCTGATAAAATAACAAGGATACGGCTATAGATCTTGCTCCTCATCAACTGGAAGGAAATCTGTGTAGCAAGGACAAAGGTATGTGAGACACGACTCATATGAACCATTTACGACGCATGGCAAAGTCATGATCAATGTGTTATGCAATAACAATTAAAGAATATCAAATAAAAGCATAATTATCAATAATCCATATATATATATCATATAATTCACATACGGGAGCCAAGGAAGTGAAAGGAATGCAATAGGAGAGGTTTTGGTGAAGTTTGGTAAAAACGGACAATTTTAGGAAACGTACATGCTGAGGGAAAACTAGAATATATTTAATTCTAGAAGTGGGAATTGAGTTTTGTTTGTTGGGAATGAAACTAGACACAAAGACCTTTCCAATGATATATGGCTCGTTTTCTATTTCAAAGCGAGGAGAAAATGGCATGCGCTTGAAGTTAGACGAGTGCAGTTTGTCGGGAAAGTGGCGACACCTAAAAGAATTGATTATAAATCTTAAACCAGAAAATATATTGAGATGATTCTAATTGAGATTATTCAAGACTTCAAAAGGTTTCCAACGGTTCAAAAATCAGGTCATTTGGAGTTCGGATGAGGGAGAAACGCCCGTTTGAAAACCCAAACGGGCTTTTGGAAAGGCTCGGGGAAGGCAGACACATCTCATACAGGCGTTTGGTAAAATAACTAAGGGACCAAACGCCCGTTTGGAAGCAATCTGGGCGAAAAACAGGGTATAGTCACGGGAATTGGCTCCCAAATCATCCCAACACCAAATCAATGCAATTAAATCACTCCAAACCAACATATATCATGCATATAACTCATATATATCAATTAGACACCATTTAGACCAAGGAACATGCTTTGATTCATCAATAAATCACCACCCAAACCCTATATAAACTCATGACTTCCAACTTTCATATAGATCAAGAGTTCATGCAAGCTTTGAAGTCTAAAGATCCTACTCATGCTTCTAATCACAATTAAACAAGAAACCATATCCAAATTCTCAAACCCTACATCATATATAGCTCAAGATATTCATCACATATACATACATATACCTTGAAAAAAAAGAAGAAGATGAGAAAGGATGATATGCTGATGATCCTAGCTTCACAATTCCTTGAATTAAACTTGAAATTTGATGAAATTCTTCTTGCCCTTTTCTTGGTGTTAAAATCGGTATTTAGTGTGTGGGTGTGTGTGGGACTTTTGAAGAAATGAAATAAAATGGAATGAGAGAGAGATGAATGAGATATTTATCAAAGTCTTCCAACTATATGCATGACTCAACACATTTTGCAACTTAGTCCCTAAGCTATTTAAGTTCATGCAATCAAACTCTATCTTAAGGAATGTGTTCACTTAACTCCAATTCATATTAATGCAATTAAGTCCATACATATAAGGAATGATCAAATAAAGATATGTAAGAGCATTTAGTCACATTAGCAATTAATTTCATATAAATCATGAAAATATTAAGAATCTAATATCATGAAAATTATAAATTAACACATAATGATTAAATGGAAAAATCGGGGCGTTACACGGATTGTATTGGAAGCAGCTGGAGAGGAGATCAACTGGGAAGTCTTTTCAAGGGAATTCAAGAACAAGTTTGTTCCTCCTTCATCCCGTACTCGAAGGCTTAGGGAATTCACTGAATTGAAGGAGGGATCGAGGTCTGTGGCCGAGTATATTTCAGAGTATGAGAGGTTGTCTCGCTATGCACCTAATATAGCGAGTGATGACTTCCATAAGGCCATGCAGTTTGTTCAGGGGCTTCGACCGGATATTCAGGCAGCTCTTGATGCGGTCAACACGAGCACTTGGGCGAAGGCTACTTTGAAGGCTATGAAAGTTGACGATTCTGTGAATGCTAGGAGGCCAGCTTATCGCTAGGGGCAAGGGTTAGGATCAGGCTCGGGATTTAATAAGGGAAAGAGGCCGATGAATTTACCAGCTCCACCATCAAAAGGACCTTTCAAGAAGCCTAGAGCAGGAGGTCAGATTGCACCCATTCCACGAGCACCTTAGGCTCCACCAGCTCCTAAGGGATACCGCAACGATCAACCTCCGTGTACTTTTTGTGGATGGCCAACCCATTCTTACAATAATTATCGAAAGAGATTGAGGTTATGCTTGATTTGTGGAAAAGGGGTTCATATGGCTTTTGCATGCCCGGACAAGACTCCAGGATATCAAGCTGGGGCTCAGAGACCGATGATTCAGGCATGAGCTTATGCCCTCGAGGATGAGGAGTAGAATGTTGAGGCCGATCCAAACGCCGTGGTGGAAGGTACCGTTTTCATTCATAACACGAGCATCCATGCATTATTCGATCCGGGTGCCACTCATTCTTTCATATCTTGTGATCTGTGTGCCCCTTTGTGCCTATCTGTTACTTGTTCAAATTCTTGCTATTTTATGAGTTCTCCTCTTGGGGGAAAATTACAGATGGATTGGGTTGTCCGGGGTTGTTCAGTATTGATAGAAGGAAAAGATTATTCGGCAGATTTCATCGTGATGCCTATGAAGACATATTGGGTAATCTTCGGGATGGATTGGTTATACCGACACCAGGCCGAAGTTGATTGTTTTAAGAAGAAGATTAAGTTGGGTAAAGAGTTGATTGGAGAAGTTGGGTGGAGGAATGTACCACTCTTATCGTTTATGGAAGCTCGCAAATTGGTGAAGGATAGAGCCATGGGATTTATTGCCTATCTCCTTAATAAACCAAAGGATCAATCAAGTTTTGAGGAGACGGCCGTGGTAAAGGAATATCCCGATGTATTTCCAGAAAATTTGGGTTCTCTACCACCGGATCGGGAGATTGAGTTTGTTATTGACTTATATCCGGGATCAGAACTGTACTCTAAGACCCCTCATAGGATGGCTCCGGCATAGTTGAAGGAGTTGAAGATTCAACTAGAGGAATTACTTAAGATTGGGTACATCCGACCGAGTTCATCTCCGTGGGGTGCTCCAGTTCTCTTTGTCAAGAAGAAAGATGGAACGTTGAGGATGTGTATAGATTACCGGGAGCTTAATCGGATGACTATCAAGAACAAGTACCCGTTGCCCCACATTGAAGATCTATTTGATATGTTGCAAGGTTCGGGGGTGATGGGTGTCGAGACCACCAATAATAAATCCCAATTATTGCACACGATTAAAATGTAGAACAGTGGCAACGGGTATCGATCCACGGGGATTGGACGAATTTGTACTCCTTTAATATGCCAGGAAAATAGAACGAACAATTAAAATAGGGGGGGGGGGGGGGGTTTATCAAGTTTTGGATAAACTAATGAAATAAACAAAACGAGACTAAATAAACAAATAATTAACAACTAAACGCAGCTGACACTTACATTAATTCAGTAGATAACAAATAGCCGGGATTTTCCTGCGCATGCATCAGACTATGATCACGGACAGGGTGATTAACTCCTCGTTAGGCTAGCTATAGTTACCAGTTACCTTAGGCTCCCTCGTTTCTTCGTATTTTTAGAATAGTCTGAAGAAACTCCTAAAGACTATTCCCTAATTAGCTAATAACCTTTTCAGAAACTCCTTCAAAGATTCAATTAACCAATTGCTTTACGAACTAAAGAAACACTAACCCTAACCGACTAGGTAGAAACTCCTACTTCGCCTAATTAGACCGTAATATTCCACAACACAAAATCAGCCGAACTTAACAACCTAGTGTTGATTGCTACTCCGTTAATTATCCGGCTAGGCTCCACCAAATAAACTAACTAGCTTTATGTGAATTGCTAACTCTAAGATTTGAGCTCTTAAACCATAGAATAAAGCAAAACTCAATATCGCGAATTCGGAAATAAAATGGGTAACTTAATTAATCAACCCAAGGTAAATTGTCTCACATAATCTAATACATGCTTGGAAAATCCCAACTAAAAAGTAAATTAGCTACTCATAACGAAATTAAGCAAACAAAGTTCTGGAAATAACATAGTACTCAAATAAAAATAAAAGGAAAGAAAGGAGATAAAACTATTGATGCTCGTTTTTCCTGGACGAATTAGAGCTGCTGCGTGTTGATGAAAATCGTCTGAAGTGTCGTCCCCCTTCTGCAAGAATTCCGTCATTTAAATAGTGCAACGTGGAACTGCTACCTTCTTCCCACTCTCCCACGTTGGTTGCCATATAATCTGCCATGAATTGGAGATTTAATCCCCAATGTAACACCCAATACCTCCCATGTTCTTCATCAAATAATTGGGTGATAATTTCCCAAAGTAATGCCCTCAAAGTAACAGCAAGATCGTGCGCCACTTTCTTTGTGAATTAATGCCCAAGGACAAAATTGGAGGTTATGGGCTCTACGTGGCTTGAAGGTTGAAGCTGGGCCTAGACTCTTTGGACTTTTCATGAATTAAAAACTTGGAAGCTATCTTTCCTCCAGCTGCACACATGGGCCAAGTATTTTATTTGATCCAAGAGGCTTTAAATCACAATTGAGGTTTGCGGCCCTTTCTCCAAAACCGTGTGAGTGCTCCCTATTTGTTTCCCTATAGAAAACATAGAATTTTAATCAATTATCCATAATTAAATTAGAAAGTGGATAAAATATAGAAATTCTAAGTTCCATAATTAAAGGAATATGCAATGTATCAAATCCCCCCACACTTAGGCGATGCTTGTCCCTAAGCATAATCATAGAATCAAGGCTACTCTCACCATCTAAATTCCAACTACAGCAATCCGTTGTGTAAACTAGGAAACTTTTGCTGTCACCAAAAACCATCTACAACGAACATGATCACAAAGCCAAGTTCGAAATCAACCTTCCAAAGCAAGAACATACGAGCTCGAGTTTCAATTTAATCACACATGATTATGTTATCCCATTAATCCAATGCAAACAAAGGAAACAAGTATAAAGCAGTTAGTTTAATCGAATATCAATCAATTTTGCGCACATGTTAAAGAATACCAAAGATATGGTGATGAGCCGAGTTACATCTTCCTAGATAAGCAACCTAAAATTCCTAGAGAGCTTTCAACAAGTATTTTTTCCAATATATCTCTTCTTCTTTTTTTCTGCTCAACACTTTCCCATTTTTCTGTCAGCAATTTTTTCTTTTTGTCTCTTTTTTTTTTTTTTTTTTTTCTCGTTTCTTTTTCAACATAGCTCTCTAGTTGGCCCCTCGCAAGCTCCCCCTCACATCTAAATGCTTATCAAGTCAAATTTAGCATAGCTCAACACCAATCTACCGTTTCTCAACATACTTGCAAAATTTAAAAGATATTAAATCAACTAATCACTTTAGACAAGATTCAGTCATAGCATGGCATCAATTTAGCACACACAATATTCAGTTTAATTAATTATTCTCAAGCTCATATAATTCCTACCATGTCGAGTGTCAAACAAACTCAACTTCATGTCATGCGAATCATAAATAATCAAAGGTTCAAACTCAGTTTCCTTTTCAAAGATCAATTCCATCACAAACAGGACGCTGTAAGAAGTTCATTAGAGAGGATATAACGCCATAGTAAACAATTCCATGCTATCATGAGAATGACAGAATTCCAGCAGTATCAACAACATATAAACTCTAAACTGACAGCCCTATTCATGCACCTAACTTCTCCAAAAATTACCCACAAAGACAAGGACAACAATAGCAGCAAAATTCTCAGCCAAAGCATATCAGTCTTAAATGTTCAAAATTATCAGCCCCTAGCCGTGCTAAAAAATACCCAAAAATTGACTTCCATTCAGCCTTAGTACCCCCCCACACTTAAATCATGTTGTCCTCAACAGAAAGTAAAGCAGAAATGAAAAACTGAGGACTTCCCTGAACCCGGGGGGGTGTTATACGCCGCTCAGCGGCGTTGATGAAACTCTCGGACGAGAGTAAGGAGAGTACTAAGCTGCTCCTCAATAACAGGAATGCGTTCTTCCAAACGCGTAAGGCGCTCTGCGGTGGTCGGCGGTGGAGCAACAGCAGGCGCATGGCGCCGACGAGCATCCATGTGAAATACACGAACCGGAGCTTTAACACCTGTAGGGGTCATAGAGACAACACCATCTACACGGACTAACAACATCATCAAATCAAGCGATAACAAGTCAAGAAAGTCCAAAGGTCGTGCAACGTGATTCCCTAAGGCTGTGGTGTCAATCAAATTGTGAAAAGCAGCAAGACGAGTAATAACGTGCCCCATAATAAGTGATCGAGAGGATGCAAGTGCATAATTGAAAGCAGTAACAACCCAATATCCCAAGTTCACTTTAGTGTTAGTCACCATAGCCCACAAGAAAAATAATTCAGTTTGTGTAACTGTGGGTGCACCTTTTGTTCTACCGGAAAATGAGTAAGCAATAAATTTGTGCAAATAACGCAAAGCCAGGTCAATAAGGTGCCTATCACAACTAGAATCAGAATAATCATGCCCAGGGCGTCCCGTTAACAAAGTCCAGGCTGTTTGCACATTAAAATCAGGAGGGTATCCACAAACACTTAGCACAGAAGTGGGATCAGTTCTATCAACACCTAAAGCGGCATTAATATCAGTGATAGAAGCCTCAAAATTTTGCCCAAGCATACGATAAGAAATCACAGGAGAATTAACATCCAAATTGGCATGCTTATCGAACTTGAAAGTGCAGAAAAATTCATATACCAACTCATAGATAATCGGGCAATCTAGCATAAAGAAAGAACGCCAACCAATTCCATCAATCAATTCCATAACTCTATCATGAATATTCAAGGTGTCTAAGGTTGGAGTATGGAGCATTTTACCTCGAATTACCTTTCGTTTCGGGAGGCGACGAAGACGAGCTTGATGAGCTTCGCTCTGAAAATTGAGGTGACCAATTTCCTCCAGAAATGTCAGCGCTGGAACAATGTGGACATCACTGCCCCTATGACGAATGTGTAGGGTCGGATCCAAGGCAGGATCGAAGGGCTGTCGTGGGGGTTCAGCGTCACCGTTGATGGAGTCACGGCCTGAGATAGACTCATCGCCGTCAACAGGGGCTGCGGAACTAGGAGCAGAGCTTGGAGAAGAAGCCCCGTGCGAGGTCGTGCGAGAAACATTATCGGAATGGGGTTCCGGGGCAAGAACAGGGGTGGAGGATGTGGCCTTTCGTGATGTGGGCATGCGGCGGAGCCGTGCGGAGGCACGACGCGGCGGAGCTGGTGGTGAAGCGTCGAAGACGGTGGTGGAAGCGCGGCGGCGCTTTTGTGCAGGTGGTGCGCGGGCGATGCGTCTCTTCCGTGAGGGACCAGCAACCTTGGTTGGAGGTGGAGGAAGAGAGTGGATGGTGGCGGGCACGGTGGTGGGTTGTGTCTGCTCACTGGAGAGGGACGGCGAGCTGGTTATCCGGTCAGGGGAGGAGGGCGGCGACGTGGTGATGGCGCCTTGGCTCAGTTCGCCGGTGCTGTGAACGGAGGTGGGTGGAGAAGAAGCGGCGGCGGGCGGAGGGCTGTGAGGGCGGAGCCGCGCGGATCTTCGCCGCGAAGGGGCTAGTGGTTGAGGCAGAGGCGCGATGCCGCCGTCGAGTTTGAGCGGTGGTTTTCCGGGGCGGTGGATCATTCCGTTCCCCATGGCCGATTCTGAATCTAGGGTTTTGCAATTTGGGGAAAGGTTTGGTGCTTTGGGTGTAATTGGGGTGTAATGGCGTCTGAAACGGGTTTAGAGATGGAGGTAATGAATGGGGCGGGTCGGTTTGGTGAGAGAAGCGGGTCGTGGGTAGCGGGTCAGGGTAATTTTATGGCTTGGGGCTCCGTTTTGTTAAAACTGGGTCCAGTATCCTGTCCGTGACCGCAGACAAGTACCCTCACAGTAGCTTTAAACCAAATTCACCAGTCTTTTGCATCACCAAATCCGAAAATTAATCAACCTGGAACACTCCCCCACACTTATCCAAATAATCCAGCTTCCCATTCACCTGAAAACACGCAAGTAGAAGACATTACAACGAGCAAGGAAAACGAGCAAAGAAAGAGAACGAAAAACAAAGGAAACTAAAGCAAGGGAAAAGAGATATGGGTTGCCTCCCATACAGCGCCCTTGTTTAACGTCGCGGACTCGACGAGTTCTTGATTTCACACTCAAGTTCCTAGAGGAGGATCCTCTAGATTCATCTTTTCAACCGTGTGTGGCTCGAATCCCTCGTAAAATGGCTTAAGTCTATGCCCGTTCACTTTGAAAGTCTTATCCGTATCAATTTCCCCAATTTCCACAGCTCCATGTGGAAAGACTTTAATCACAACATACGGACCAAACCATCTTGATCGCAATTTACCCGGAAAAAGTCTCAATTTGGATTGATAGAGCAACACCTTTTGTCCGACTTCGAAACTCTTCCTAGACAACATCCCATCATGAAATGCCTTAGTTTTGGACTTGTATATTTTGGAATTTTCATAGGCATCATTTCGAATCTCCTCTAATTCTTGCAATTGAAGCTTTCGGTGCGTCCCGGCCTCTTCTAAGCCAAAGTTACACTTCTTGATTGCCCAATAAGCTCGATGCTCAAGCTCTACCGGAAGGTGGAAAGCTTTCCCAAAAACCATTCTATAAGGTGACATACCGATCGGAGTCTTGTACGCCGTCCTATAGGCCCAAAGTGCATCATCGAGTCTCAAACTCCAATCTTTACAGTTAGGACTAACCGTTTTCTCCAAAATAGACTTGATCTCCCTATTCAAGACTTCGGCGAGGCCATTTGTTTGTGGATGATAGGCCGTGGACGTACGATGGGTCACATGATACTTCTTGAAAAGCGCCTCGACCGTACGGTTGCAAAAATGGGTACCCCTATCGCTGATTATGGCTCGAGGAATTCCAAACCTGACAAAAATGTGAGACCTAACAAAATCCACAACAACTTTAGAATCATTAGTTCGGGTGGCTTTCGCTTCCACCCACTTTGACACATAATCAACGGCAAGAATGATGTATAAATTACCATAAGACGAAGGAAAAGGACCCATAAAATCCATACCCCACACATCAAAAATTTCGCAAATAAGTATAGGATTAAGAGGCATTTGGTTTCTAGGACCTATATTTCCTGTCTTTTGACAATTAACACAACTTTTACAACACAAGTATGCATCCTTAAAAAGTGTAGGCCAGAAAAATCCACTTTCTAACACTTTATGAGCTGTTCGTTTAGGACCGAAGTGACCGTCATAAGCATGACAAAACTCTAATATGGATTTGATTTCATTTTCAGCTACACAACACCTAATAATCTGATCGGTGCCTATTTTCCACAAGTAAGGGTCATCCCAAATATAGTGTTTAGAATCAGACTTGATTTTATCTTTCTCAGACCTAGACAAATGATCAGGAAAAGCACCAGTAGCCAAAAAATTAACAATATCAGCATACCAGGGAGTCAGGAAACCTGCCTGTGACCTCGGGTAGGATTCCTGAGCAGCAAGAAGTTGTTCATCTGGAAATTCATCATTGATGGGCGGAGAATCCGGCTTAAGGACTGGAATTCGGCTGAGATGATCAGCTACCAGATTCTCGCATCCCTTCTTGTCTCTTATCTCCAAGTCTAACTCTTGTAAGAGTAGAATCCATTGAATGAGCCTTGGTTTCACATCATTTTTGGTGAGAAGATACCGTAAAGCTGCATGATCAGAATACACAACAACTTTAGTACCAAGCAAATAAGGACGGAATTTATCTAAAGCATAAACAATTGACAAAAGCTCCTTTTCGGTTGTGGTGTAGTTGCTTTGGGCATTGTCTAGCAACTTCGAGGCGTAAAAGATCACGTGAGAGTTTTTGTTGATCTTTTGTCCAAGTACAGCCCCTACGGCATAATCGCTCGAGTCACACATGATCTCGAACGGGTACTCCGAATTCGGTGGTTGAATGATCGGGGCCGAAATCAATTTTTCTTTCAACAAGTCAAAAGAAACTTTACATTCATCATCAATCTCAAACTTCACATCTTTTTGGAGCAACTTGCACAATGGTTTGGTGATCTTTGAGAAGTCCTTAATAAATCGCCTATAAAAACCTGCATGTCCCAGAAAGGAACGTACTTCCCGCACACTCGCGGGGTAAGGCAAGGACTTAATGACATCAACTTTAGATTTATCAACTTCAATACCATGTGCAGAAACAATATGCCTCAAAATTAAACCTTTATCAACCATGAAGTGACACTTTTCATAATTCAAGACCAAATTCGTTTCTATGCAACGTTTCAATATTGTAGCAAGATTATTGAGGCATTCATCAAAAGAGTTTCCATAAACCGTAATATCGTCCATGAATACCTCAATAATTTGCTCAACATATTCAGAAAATATACTTACCATGCACCTTTGAAAGGTGGCCGGCGCGTTGCAAAGTCCAAAGGGCATTCGCCTAAACGCAAAGGTCCCGAATGCACATGTGAAAGTCGTTTTTCCTTGATCTTCGGGTGCCACCGGAATCTGATAGAACCCTAAATAACCATCAAGACAACAATAGTGAACTTTCCCAGCTAATCGTTCGAGCATTTGATCAATAAAGGGGAGGGGAAAATGGTCTTTTTTAGTAAGAGAATTAAGACTTCTATAATCCATACACACCCTCCAACCATTTTGAACTCTAGTAGGAACTAACTCACCATCCTTGTTCTCAACAACCGTAATTCCCGTTTTCTTGGGCACAACTTGAACGGGACTTACCCACTCGCTATCGGATATCGGATAGATCATACCTGCATCAAGGAGTTTGATGATCTCCTTTTTCACTACCTCCATCATTGGTGGATTGAGTCTTCGTTGTGCTTCACGGCGTGGTTTGGCACCTTCTTCCAAAATTATTTTATGCATGCACGTGGAAGGACTGAGTCCTTTGATGTCAGCAATTGTCCATCCAATAGCCTGTTTGTACTCCCGAAGAACTCTGATCAATTTCTCCTCTTCCAGACTGTTGAGCATACTGCCTAGATCACTGGCAGTGTCTCTTTGTCTCCCAGATAGGCATATTTCAAGTGTTGCGGCAGTGTCTTAAGTTCTAGCTTAGGGGCCTGCAAAACAGAAGGTAAAAGTTTAGATTCAGACCGATTAAGCTCAAAAGGTACAAATTTAGAACTTGTAACTTGGAGAACTTCCATAGCATAAATTATCTCAAGCATATCTTCAGGAAGTCTGAATTTATCATCAAATTTCTTTATTTTATCAACGGACAAGCTATGGCACAAGACATAGTCCAATTCATCATCATGATTCAAGGCAAACACTTTATTAGTCAAGTTATCTATGATATCAACATTGTAGACACAAGAGACATCATCAAAATGTTTCATAGCATCATACATATTAAACTTGACCATTTCACCATCAAACTCTAAAGTCAAAGAACCACTATGAACATCGATTTTCGCTTTAGCCGTGCTAAGGAAAGGTCTACCCAATAGAATGTCCGAAGACTTAGTAGAACTATCCTTTTCCATATCAAGAACAAAGAAATCGGCAGGGAAAATTAATTCATTCACTTGTACCAAAACATCTTCTAAGACACCCTCGGGATAAACAAGCGAACGATCGGCTAATTGGATAATAACCCCGGTGTGAGCTAATGGACCAAGACCCAAAGAAGTGTAAATGGACAGAGGCATCACATTAATAGAGGCTCCCAAATCACACATAGCCTTACGAATACCAATATTACCAATTTTGCAAGGGATAGAAAACATACCTCTATCGCGACACTTAGGTGGTAACTTCCTTTGCAAGACGGCTGAAACATTTTCACCAACACTCACCTTCTCATTACCTGTCAACTTATGCTTATTGGTGCATAATTCCTTAAGGAATTTGGCGTAGTGTGGAACCTGTTTGATGGCCTCGAGAAGTGGAATGTTTACTTCAACTTTTTCGAAAAGAGCCAAGATGCTCTTTTCCTCTTTATCTTTCTTGTTCTGAGCCAATCTCTGAGGGAATGGTGGTGGTACTACCAGGGGTTTAGGCTTCTGAGTGATTTCAGCCTGGCTGGAAGTCTGTCCGTTATCACCGGCAGGCTTTTTCTCAATTACTTTTTCAGTTTCTGTATCAGAAACTTGCATCTGATCACTTTTCGAAATCCTGTCCACTGGAGGCTGCAATTCCTTCCTGCTTCGCAACACAACTGCACTCACATTGTGTCTAGGGTCGTGGGTTTGCGACGGGAGTTTTCCTTGGGTCTCTAATTTACTCACCGAAGAGGCAATTTGTCCCATATGAGTCTCCATGGTCTTGATAGTGTCCTCTATCTTTTGAATCCTGTTCGTCGTATGCTGTTGATATTTCTCGGAATTAGTGGCCAACAAACGAACAATTTCACTAAGAGGCATACCTGAACCCTGAGGGTGTTGTGGTCTTGGCTGCGGTGGAGGTGGTGGACGGAAATTCTGATTATTTGGTTGGTTATTGGTGTAGCTTAAATGCGGGTGGTACTTCCATCCGGGGTTGTAAGTGTTCGAATAAGGATCGAACTTTCTCTGCTGAAAATCCATGGCATTTACATCCGCGGTCGTCTCCTCATGGAGTGTAGGGCACGCATCGGTTGGGTGCTCGGGACTAGTGCAAATGCCACATACTCTCGAGGGTGGATTAGTACCTACATTCATTTTCTGCACCAAGGTTGTTAGCAAAGACTCAATTTTATTAAGAGGACTAAGAGTTACCTCGTTCACCCTTCGAGGGATGTCTTCTCGAGCTCCAAATTGTTCAGAATTTGCAGCCATAGTAGAAATAAGCTCTCTAGCTTCGGCGGGAGTCTTGTTAACGATAGCTCCACCACTTGCGGCATCCATCATTCGGCGTTCCATCGGAGTTAAGCCCTCATAAAAGTATTGGATGACTAATTGATCCGAAATTCCATTTTGAGGGCAACTTGCTAGTAACCTCTTGTATCGTTCCCAATACTCGTAGAGGCTCTCGGAATCTTTTTGTTTAACTCCACAAATTTCTCGCCTGATGTTAGTTGCACGAGAAGCTGGAAAGTACCTCTCTAGAAATTGCCTCGACATTTCAGCCCAAGTAGTGATCGTACCCGAAGGTAAGTAATACAACCAATCCTTAGCTGCATCTTGCAATGAGAATGGGAAGACCCTAAGCTTAATTTGATCCTCCGTGACGTTGTGTGGCTTCATGGATGTGTACACAAGGTGGAACTCTTTCAAATGCTTATTCGGATCTTCATTTTCCAAACCACGGAAAGTGGGCAACAAATGGATGAGGCCTGACTTCAGTTCGAAGCCCTCTTGCAGTGCTGGAAAGGTTATGCACAGTGGCTGTTGAGCTTCAGTTGGTCGGGCAAGCTCACGAAGCGTTCCGTTGTGAGCCATATCCTAACCGTGATCACTGTCAGGTTCACTGACAGTCTGTTCTTCAAATTCTAACTGCTGTTCAACTTCAATGTCCGAACCCAATTCAAATAGACTCGAACTTTCACCAACTGCTGCTTGTTCTTTCCTTTGTCTTGTCCACTTCCGAATCTTCTTAGCGGTCTTTTCGATCTCGGGATCGTATGCAACGAGTTATCCCGAACGAAGGTTCCTAGGTATAAGAAAAGAAACAAAATCAATTAAAAACCAAGTCCCCGGCAACGGCGCCAAAAATTTGATGGGTGTCGAGACCACCAATAATAAATCCCAATTATTGCACACGATTAAAATGTAGAACAGTGGCAACGGGTATCGATCCACGGGGATTGGATGAATTTGTACTCCTTTAATATGCCAGGAAAATAGAACGAACAATTAAAATAAGGGGGGGGGGGGGTTTATCAAGTTTTGGATAAACTAATGAAATAAACAAAACGAGACTAAATAAACAAATAATTAACAACTAAACGCAGCTGACACTTAGATTAATTCAGTAGATAACAAATAGCCGGGATTTTCCTGCGCATGCATCAGACTATGATCACGGACAGGGTGATTAACTCCTCGTTAGGCTAGCTATAGTTACCAGTTACCTTAGGCTCCCTCGTTTCTTCGTATTTTTAGAATAGTCTGAAGACACTCCTAAAGACTATTCCCTAATTAGCTAATAACCTTTTCAGAAACTCCTTCAAAGATTCAATTAACCAATTGCTTTACGAACTAAAGAAACACTAACCCTAACCGACTACGTAGAAACTCCTACTTCGCCTAATTAGACTGTAATATTCCACAACACAAAATCAGCCGAACTTAACAACTTAGTGTTGATTGCTACTCCGTTAATTATCCGGCTAGGCTCCACCAAATAAATTAACTAGCTTTATGTGAATTGCTAACTCTAAGATTTGAGCACTTAAACCATAGAATAAAGCAAAACTCAATATCGCGAATTCGGAAATAAAACGGATAACTTAATTAATCAACCCAAGGTAAATTGTCTCACATAATCTAATACATGCTTGGAAAATCCCAACTAAAAAGTAAATTAGCTACTCATAACGAAATTAAGCAAACAAAGTTCTGGAAATAACATAGTACTCAAATAAAAATAAAAGGAAAGAAAGGAGATAAAACTATTGATGCTCGTTTTTCCTGGACGAATTAGAGCTGCTGCGTGTTGATGAAAATCGTCTGAAGTGTCGTCCCCCTTCTGCAAGAATTCCGTCATTTAAATAGTGCAACGTGGAACTGCTGCCTTCTTCCCACTCTCCCACGTTGGCTGCCATATAAGCTGCCATGAATTGGAGATTTAATCCCCAATGTAACACCCAATTCCTCCCACGTTCTTCATCAAATAATTGGGTGATAATTTCCAAAAGTAATGCCCTCAAAGTAACAGCAAGATCGTGCGCCACTTTCTTTGTGAATTAATGCCCAAGGACAAAATTGGAGGTTATGGGCTCTACGTGGCTTGAAGGTTGAAGCTGGGCCTAGACTCTTTGGACTTTTCATGAATTAAAAACTTGGAAGCTATCTTTCCTCCAGCTACACGCATGGGCCAAGTATTTTATTTGATCCAAGAGGCTTTAAATCACAATTGAGGTTTACGACCCTTTCTCCAAAACCGTGTCAGTGCTCCCTATTTGTTTATACTTCTCTTCAAATTCTTCCAATTTAGATTGCCTATAGAAAACATAGAATTTTAATCAATTATCCATAATTAAATTAGAAAGTGGATAAAATATAGAAATTCTAAGTTCCATAATTAAAGGAATATGCAATGTATCAGGGGGTTTATTCGAAATTGGATTTAAGGCAAGGTTACTACCAGTTGAAAATCCGGGAAGAGGATATACCAAAGACAGGATTTAATACCCGGTATGGACATTATGAATTCGTAGTGATGCCTTTTGGTTTGACTAATGCCCCTGCAGCATTCATGGACATGATGCATCGGATTTTTTGGCCTTACTTGGATAAATTCGTGGTAATATTCATTGATGGCATTCTTGTGTATTCGAGGACTCCTGAAGATCATGCCAGACATCTTAGATTGGTATTGGAAACATTAAGAGAGCACCGGTTGTATGCGAAGTTTAGTAAGTGTAAGTTTTGGATTGACCGGGTTGCTTTTCTAGGTCATATCATCTCAAGTAAGGGTTTGGAAGTGGATCCTTCAAAGATCGAGACGGTTATTCAGTGGCAGAGTCCGAAGGATACCTCCGAGGTCAGAAGTTTCTTAGGTTTGGCAGGGTATTACCGAAGGTTTGTGAAAGATTTCTCAAAGATTGCAGCTCCTTTAACTCGGTTAACTAAGAAGGAAGTTAAGTTCGAGTAGGACGAGGCATGTGAGGCGAGTTTCCAACTCTTAAAGGAAAAATTGACCACTGCACCGGTATTAGCACTTCCCGAGGGCACTGAAGGATACATGGTTGATACGGATGCCTCGAAAGAAGGGTTGGGATGTGTTTTGATGCAGAATGGTAAGGTGATAGGCTATGCCTCAAGGAAGTTGAAGGATCATGAACATAATTATCCCACTCACGATCTCGAGCTAGCGGCAGTGATTTTTGCTTTGGGGAAGTGGAGACACTACTTATATGGAATTTCCTTCGAGATCTTTTCCGACCACAAGAGTCTTCATTACTTGTTTTCTTAGAAGGAGTTGAACAAAAGACAAAGACGATGGATGGAGATTTTAGCGGATTATGAGTGTACAATCCGATACCATCCCGGAAAAGCCAATGTGGTCACGGATGCGCTTAGTAGGAAGGCTAGCATGTCTAGTGTGAAAGTGGAAATTGAGGATGAATCAGAGCCTTTCAAGTTAAGAGCCGGTATTCGGAATATCACGATGCAACCAGATCTTCAACAACGGGTATTTGAGGCTCAGAGAAAGGATCCCGAGGTTCAAAAATTAGCTGAGAAAGTTAGAGAGGATCTCGAATGCTCATTTGGATTTGATGATATGGGACTCTTAAGGTTTAAAAAAAGGGTTGTTCTACCGAATGAGTTGAGGAGAATTATTTTGGAAGAAGCTCACAGATCAGGGTATTCGATACATCCCGGAGGTAATAAAATGTACAAGGATTTGAAGCAGTTCTATTGATGGAACGGTCTTAAAAGGGATGCATTTAATTTCGTAAAGTATTGTTTGACTTGCCAAATCGTGAAAGCAGAACATCAGAAGCCATCGGGGCTACTTCAACAGCTACATATTCCGGAATGGAAATGGCAACAAGTAGAAATGGATTTTGTTTCAGGTCTTCCTAGACTGAAGGGTGGTCTTGATGGAATATAGGTGATCGTGGATCGATTGACGAAATCGGCACATTTTCTGGCTATTCGGATGTCGGATAAGGTGACGAAGTTAGCTAAGAAGTATGTTGATGAAATTTTCCGACTTCATGGTGTGCCGATCAGCATTGTATCTGATCGAGATCCGAGGTTTACTTCTAGGTTTTGGCAAGAATTGCAAAGAAATCTAGGAACAAGGCTTCAATTCAGCATAGCTTTCCATCCTCAGACAGATGGGCAGTCGGAGAGGTTAATCAAATATTTAGAGGATATGTTGAGAGCATGTGCATTGGATTTCTCGAGTTCGTGGAATGAGCAATTGTTTCTGATTGAATTTGCTTATAATAACAGTTTTCAGGCTTCGATAGGAATGACGCCTTATGAAGCTCTCTACGGTGAAAGTGTAGATCTCCATTATTTTTCGACCTTGAGGAATGGAACTGGACCAAATAAGAGGGAGTGAAACGAGGGGAACAGAAAGATAAGCCTTCTAAAGTCGTGCAGGCAGCGATTGATAAGGTTCAATTAATTCAACAATGGATGAAAGTAGCTCAAGATAGACAGAAGAGTTATGCAGATCGGTGAAGAAAGGATCTTAAGTTTGAAGTTGGTGATGGGGTATTCTTGAAAGCTTCGCCACGAAAGGGATTCTCGAGGATTGGAAAAGGAGGGAAATTGAATCCTCGGTATTTAGGACCGTATGAGATTCTTGAGAAAATTGGAGATATGACTTATCGCTTGAATCTACCTCCGAGTTTGACCGGAATCCACAACGTATTTCATGTCTCCCAACTTCGCAAATATTATCCGGATGAATCCGAGATCCTACCCGAAGAAGAGGTGCAAATTGAGCCTAATCTCACCTTCGTTCAGAAACCGGTTAAGATTTTGGATCGAAAATTTCAAGAATTAAGAAACCGGAAAATCCCACTAGTTAAGGTGTAGCACCCTAAACCCCAAGGCGCCACATCCCCCGCACTATCGCCTCGATCCACGTATGAAATGGACAGTTCATACATAAACCAAGACCACAGCGAACGGGTGACAATAAAAATGACGAGCTAGGCGGGACCCTCTCCCCAACAACACCAACGCAAACATGAATAGAAAAGCGGAAGCAATAAAGTCATTCATATATATAGGTATCGTATTTATTACATAGATACATATAGGTACCAATTAACTATCAATACATTATCATCTTTTAATAATATACATACTTAAGTATCCCAAAACGTGACAATAACGATCATAACATGAAATGTTTCAAAAGTACTATACAAAAAGGGTATGAAACTAGACCCGTGGACATGCAAGACTCGAACAACTCCCGCCTAGCACGACCACGCTCATAGGGTACCTGAAAAGTGAAGTATCAGTCTACCGAAGACTGAGTGAGGGGCAATAAATATATATAACACACGTCACATGCAAGTTGTAGCCTCGGGTGAAGACTTTAGCATAGAATAGATATGTAATTCAAGAAGTTAATCTTTGCCCGAGATTACAACCAATCATTTTAACATGTTTATTTAATCATGCTTGTCAATGTCATGAACATGTGGCCCCGGCGAGCAAGGGCAATCTCCAACTGAACTCCCAATCGTGAACAATACGTGATCATGCTTGCTTGCTTGATAAATACGTGATCATGCAATTCATTTAGTGCTCACATAAACAAATTCATGCTAGAAATCATGCAATAACCCGAGGATAACCCGACATGCCGGATTAATCCCCAGTCTCCTTCTTCCTCCGGGTGATAGCGAGTTTGCAAGGCTCGACTATCCACGACATGGTGTGTGTAGAGGACATGACCCTCTAGACACGGAACTCCTTCCACCACTAATCTCCTAGTGGCTTCGGGGGTGATCCCAACAATGTGAGGATAATTCAGGAGTTACCCGTCAGCCCTTGCTTTCCCGGTTGGCTCAAGAATTACCCTCGGGCCCACGTGCAATCATGTACTCGCCAAACATGCTTGAAATCATGAATTGCTTGCTTGAAATGTTCATGGTTTGAAAATCATTTATAAGTATAATACGTTTTGGCCGAAAACTAGCACATAAGGGTTATAGGGTTCGTTTTACCAAAACAAAACCTCACCTTTCTTGCAAAATATAATAAAGAAGCGTTCTAAGGAGCTTGCTCACCGTCCACGCCCTCGTGACCTGTGCAAATACGACGTATAAACATGAGACATGAACTAAAATGACCAAAATATGACAAACGGCGGAAATGTGTCGAGACGACCATGAAAATGCAATGTGGTATGATAACATGTTGTTTCACATCATATTAGCACATATTATAGCAATTCGGGGTCAAAGAAGTCATTGGATCGAGGGGTCATTTTCGTAATTTTATGCAGAAACTTTTGTTCTGCATCACAGGTGGGAACGGCTGTTCCGGGTCCCTTTGAAAAATGGGAACGGTCGTTCCCGTTGCCCAAAAACGCGGCAACGTTTTCCCCCCATTTAAAGCGCGCCTTTGAGCTGGGAACGGCCCTTCCGGCGCAAGGCCAAAATGGGAACGGCCGTTCCCATGCTCGGCCGCCCATTTATTTGAAAAGAGATGGGAACGCCCGTTCCCACAAAGCCTTGAGGCTGGGAACGGTCGTTCCCAGTTTCTGCAACTGAAAAACAGAGCAGAAACAGGGGAAGCTCTCGGCCATGGCTCAACAAAGCAACAAAAATCCATTTTTGAACCCCAAATGCAATAATTTCTGGGAATATGATGCATACAACTTCAATAAATGATAATATAACACTTAAACATATAAAACATGTAATATCAACAAGATTTCCAAGGTTTCAAGCTTATGATCAACCTTGATCACTCAAGCCAAATATTCAAATATTCAAGCTAGAAATCATGTCATAATTCATGTGATGATCATTCAATCATGTTTTGCACAACACATAACTCATATAACATGAAATTCCTAAACCCTAGCATGTCAAACACAATCAAGAATCATCCTTTTCCATGCAACCAACCTTAAAGATGAAAGAAATGAAGAAGTATGATGATGATGATGATCACTCCCAAATTCCTTGAAAGATTTCTTGAAATCTTGATGATTGAATGGAAAATCACTCCTTCACTTTTCTTCTTCTTTGAAACCGAGAGAGGGATGAATATGTTGGGAAATATTTGCTAGAAATGATCAAGGAAGCTTGAAGAAGCTTATACCGTTACATGCCATTCTTGATTTTTGTGAATTAAGCTAATTGCCAATAAATCCTTCAAGAATCCAATCTATCCGATTGAGTATACGAGGTTTTAAAATAAGATCAATTAAGTCCTTAAAGGATTGGCAATTAAGTCCCTAGAATTTTTGAAAATATCTAACTAGGGACAATTTGGTAATTTTATCACTCTCGGTATTGATTTTATGCAAGAAATATTTTTCGTGCCATGAAATAATATTTTGAATGATATGAAATCATATAATTGATATAAATAATGTTTCTTGAATTTTATAAAAATATGAAATGCCACGTAATATATTATGAAATTAAAAGAAATAAAATAAACCTACGCTCAAACTCACACGTGGCGTGCTTACCTATTCATCCGGAAACCGGGGCGTTACAACTCTCCCCCCCTTAGAAGAATCTGGTCCCCAGATTCTCTAGTCTTGCTCGAACAACTCCGGGTGGAACCGTTTCATTTTATCCTCTGTTTCCCACGTAGCTTCCTCGGTTTTATCGCTTCTCCACAACACTTTAACCATGGGAATTCTCCGGTTCCTCAATTCTTGAAATTTCCGATCCAATATTCTAACCGGCCTCTGAACAAATGTCAAATTCGGTTCCAGCTCAACTTCTTCCACGGGGAGAATCGTAGTCTCATCGGGGTAATATTTCCTTAACTGTGAGACATGAAACATGTTGTGAATCCCCGTAAGACTCGGTGGTAGGTCCAGTCGATAGGCTACCTCGCCTATTCTTTCAAGAATCTCGAACGGACCTAAGTAGCGAGGATTAAGCTTTCCTCCTTTCCCGATCCGGGTGAAACCTTTCCTTGGTGACACCTTCAAGAATACCCGGTCACCAACTTCAAATTCTAGATCTCTTCGGCGCTTATCGGCATAACTCTTTTGCCTATCTTGCGCGGCTTTCATCCTTTGTTGAATCATTTGAACTTTCTCAATCATAACTTGGACGACTATGGAAGGCCTTTCGAATCTTTCACCTCTCTTTACCCCTTCCTGTTTCGACCATTTCCATTCTTCCAAGTCGAAGAACAACGGAGATCGGCACTTCCTTCCATAAAGTAACTCGTAAGGAGCCATCCCAATCGAAGCCTGAAAGCTGTTGTTATAAGCAAACTCGATCAAAGGAAGCTGTTCTGCCCACGAGTTCTGGAAATCAATCGCGCAGGCCCGAAGAAGATCTTCCAAATACCTGATTAACCTTTCAGTTTGACCGTCTGTTTGCGGGTGAAATGCTGTACTGAACTTAAGTTTCGTTCCCAGGACGGCCTGCAACTCTTGCCACAACTTAGAAGTAAACGTCGGGTCTCGGTCTGAAACTATGCTCACCGGAATACCATGAAGTCGAATAATCTCTCTGTTATAGATCTCGGCCAACTTCGGGATCTTATAGGACATCCGGACCGGTAGAAAGTGAGCAGACTTTGTAAATCTATCCACGATTACCCAAATTCCATCAAACCCGCCTTTAACCTTCGGTAATCCGGAAACAAAGTCCATCGTTACTTGTTCCCACTTCCACTCGGGAATAGGTAACGGTTGTAGAAGTCCTGCGGGTTTCTGGTGCTCAGCTTTCACTTTCTGACAAGTCAGGCAATGTTTCACGTACTCTGCCACGTCTCTCTTCATCCCGTTCCACCAATAATATTGTTTCAAATCCTTATACATTTTATTCCCTCCTGGGTGGATCGAGTAGGCTGACTTGTGAGCTTCTTCAAGTAGGACCCGTCTCAACTCTTCAGGTACTACTACTCTGTTTTTAAACCGAAGCAACCCTGTCTCATCAAACCCAAACGGACCCTCCGGGTCCGGGTCATCCTTAGCTTTACTTGCGAGCTTCTGCACTTCCGGATCCTTATTCTGAGCCTCGAATAACTGATGTTTTAATTCCGGCTGAATTGTGATATTAGAAACCCGAGCCTTTAACACAATCGGGACAACTTCCTCACTTTCCTTTATTTCCAAACTCGATACACTTGCCTTCCTGCTAAGTGCATCAGCGACCATATTGGCTTTCCCGGGATGGTATTTAATTGTACAATCGTAGTCTTCCAACTTTTCCATCCAACGCCGTTGCCTCATATTCAAATCCTTCTGTGTGAATAAGTACTGGAGGCTCTTATGGTCGGTAAATATCTCAAAGGAAGTCCCGTAAAGATAATGTCTCCATTTCCCGAGAGCAAAGATCACGGCTGCAAGCTCTAGGTCGTGTGTCGGATAATTCCTTTCATATTCCTTTAGCTTTCGCGAAGCATAAGCGATCACTTTTCCTTTCTGAGTCAAAACACAACCTAAGCCTTCTTTAGAAGCATCTGTGTACACTGCATACTCTTCTGAACCCTCGGGTAAAGTTAATACCGGAGCTGAGACTAACTTTTCTTTCAAAAAGTTGAAACTTTGATCACACTTCTCATCCCAGACAAATTTAACATCCTTCTTTGTCAACCGGGTTAAGGGTGCAGCAATCTTGGAGAAGTCCTGAACAAACCGTCTGTAATAACCGGCCAATCCCAAGAAGCTTCTTATCTCCGAAGCATTCTTAGGTTTCTCCCACTTAAGCACGGCCTCGATTTTTGAGGGATCGACTTCCAACCCTTTTCCTGAAATCACATGTCCTAAAAAGGAAACCCGATCGATCCAAAATTCACACTTACTAAACCTAGCAAACAACTGATGTTCTTTTAATGTCTGAAGAACGAGCCTGAGATGTCTCGCGTGCTCCTCGGCTGATTTTGAGAAAACCAGAATGTCATCAATAAAAATCACCACGAACTTGTCGAGGAAAGGCCTGAATATCCGGTGCATCATATCCATAAAAGCTGCAGGGGCGTTAGTTAATCCAAAAGGCATAACCACGAACTCGTAGTGCCCGTACCGAGTATTGAATCCCGTCTTTGGAATGTCCTCTGCTCGGATTCGCAGCTGATAGTATCCCTGTCTTAAATCCAATTTCGAATACACCTTAGAACCCTGGAGTATATCGAACAACTCCTCGATATGTGGGAGGGGATACTTGTTCTTGATAGTCATCCGGTTCAACTCTCTGTAATCAATGCACATTCTTAAAGTCCCGTCCTTTTTCTTGACAAACAACACTGGTGCTCCCCACGGCGAAGAACTTGGCCGAATGTACCCAACTTCCAACAATGCCTCAAGTTGAATCTTTAATTCCTTTAACTCAGCTGGAGCCATCCGGTACGGAGTCTTTGAATACGGCTCAGCATTCGGAAAAAGATCAATCACAAATTCAATCTCTCGTTCAGGAGGCAAGGAATCCAATTTCTCTGGGAATACCTCGGGGAATTCCTTTACCACTTCAGTGTCCTCTAACTTTACCTGATCTTTTGGCTTGTTCAAAATATAGGCAATGAACCCTGTAGCCCCGTCTCTGACTAATTTCTGAGCCTCTGAAAACGAAAGTAGGGGTACTGTCTTCGAAGTACATCCCGTGGTAACCTCTGAACCCAACTGTACTTTCTTGGCCCGACAATCAATTGTAGCACAGTGTCTGTAAAGCCAATCCATCCCCAGAATAGCCCCGTATCTCTCCATCGGCATCACAATAAAGTCTGTCAGAAATTCCCGGCCTTCAATCACAACTGGAACATCCCTGTAAACCTGATCCGTCTCTCGCCTACTACCGAAAGGAGTACTAACTAAATAGCGCACAGAAGTACACAAAGTAGGCAAAGGGAAAGTAACAGCAATAGAATGCGCAAGAAAGGAGTGTGTAGCTCCCGGATCAAATAATGTATGGATGTTCGTGCCATGAATGCAAAGAATACCTTCAACTACTGCGGCGGGGTCAATCTCAGCCTCCTGCTCCTCTCCAGCAAGTGCATAAGCCCGAGCTCTCACCAGTGGCCTCGGTCCTGCCGGTGGTGGATCCTGCCGATCCGGACAGCCGTCAACTAAGTGCTCGTTACTCCCACAGATCAAACATAAGCCCAACCGGCGTCTGCAGTTATCATAGGTATGTGTAGGAAGTCCACACCATCTGTATCCCGGTCTCTGAGGTGGCTGGGGTGGTGCTGGAGCTCTCGGTCCCCTCGGTGGTGGCCCGGTGTACTTAGGTTTCTTCCCGGTATCCCTCTGAGCTGGAGGTGTAGAATAAATCATTGGCCTTTTTCCTGAACTCGAACCCTGGCCTGATCTCGAGCCTGAAGCCTGTCCTGCTCGCTGAGTAGCCCTCCTAGCACTATCGGAATCTTCAACTTTTAGGGCTTTTGCTGTAGCTTTTGCCCAGGTGCTAGTATTAGCCACTTTCAGTGCATCCTGGATGTCCGGCCTCAACCCCTGAACGAACTGCATTGCCTTGTGAAAGTCATCATTCGCTATGTTAGGGGCATAGCGAGAAAGTCTCTCGAACTCGGCGATATACTGACCCACAGACCTACCTCCCTGCTTTAATTCTGTAAACTCCCTCAACCTGCGGGTACGGGAAGCTAGAGGAATGAACTTATTTCTGAACTCCCGTGCAAAGACCTCCCAGGTAATCTCGGTCCCGGCTGCCTCCAGAACAATCTGCGTGCTTTCCCACCACGAATAGGCCTCGCCCTGAATAAGAGTAAGAGTACAGCGAGCCTTCTCCTGACTGTCACAAGGAATAAGCTGCCAAATCCTTTCAATCTCTTTTAGCCACATCTCTGCCTGTATATCGTCTCCCTTATAGAACTTCGGGGGACGCTGGTTCTGAAACTCTCGCAAAATAGCAGAAATGGGGTTCTCCGGAGGTGCTACCTGCGCTGGTGGTGGTGG
Organism: Lantana camara; assembly: GCA_037501455.1. Taxonomy (NCBI): domain Eukaryota; kingdom Viridiplantae; phylum Streptophyta; class Magnoliopsida; order Lamiales; family Verbenaceae; genus Lantana; species Lantana camara. Next base: position 88,436,437 of record CM074856.1, read on the forward strand.
TGGAGGTACCCGTTCCTGTAACCTCTGATCAATTAGCCCCACTACTGCATTCATGAAATCCTGGGGCTGTGCCTGAGCAGGTGGAGCAGGCGGTGATCTCTCACGGCGATGATGTCGGCGGTGATGATGCCTGCGCCTCGAGGATCGGTCACTGGAATGTCTATCACGCTCCATCCTGAAATTAGATCACTAAACATGCATGGCTTGATCAATAAATGCAAATGTGTGCATAGAATTTCCATAATATCAAGTAGCACATGTTCAATGAAGATCAAGTAGCTCAATTAATGCAAAGAAATAAGTAATTCAGGTAAGTCAACCAAATGCAGACTCCCAAATACCACATAATCCTATGCCGTGCGACCTAGACTGACTCAACACGACTCGAGAACCTCGGTTTTGCAACCGGGCTTTGATACCACCTGTAGATGTAGCACCCTAAACCCCAAGGCGCCACATCCCCCGCACTATCGCCTCGATCCACGTATGAAATGGACAGTTCATACATAAACCAAGACCACAGCGAACGGGTGATAATAAAAATGACGAGCTAGGCGGGACCCTCTCCCCAACAACACCAACGCAAACATGAATAGAAAAGCGGAAGCAATAAAGTCGTTCATATATATAGGTACCGTATTTATTACATAGATACATATAGGTACCAATTAACTATCAATACATTATCATCTTTTAATAATATACATACTTAAGTATCCCAAAACGTGACAATAATGATCATAACATGAAATGTTTCAAAAGTACTATACAAAAAGGGTATGAAACTAGACCCGTGGACATGCAAGACTCGAACAACTCCCGCCTAGCACGACCACGCTCATAGGGTACCTGAAAAGTGAAGTATCAGTCTACCGAAGACTGAGTGAGGGGCAATAAATATATATAACACACGTCACATGCAAGTTGTAGCCTCGGGTGAAGTCTTTAGCATAGAATAGATATGTAATTCAAGAAGTTAATCTTTGCCCGAGATTACAACCAATCATTTTAACATGTTTATTTAATCATGCTTGTCATTGTCATGAACATGTGGCCCCGGCGAGCAAGGGCAATCTCCAACCGAACTCCCAATCGTGAACAATACGTGATCATGCTTGCTTACTTGATAAATACGTGATCATGTAATTCATTTAGTGCTCACATAAACAAATTCATGCTAGAAATCATGTAATAACCCGAGGATAACCCGACATGCCGGACTAATCCCCAGTCTCCTTCTTCCTCCGGGTGATAGCGAGTTTGCAAGGCTCGACTATCCACGACATGGTGTGTGTAGAGGACATGACCCTCTAGACACGGAACTCCTTCCACCACTAATCTCCTAGTGGCTTCGGGGGTGATCCCAACAATGTGAGGATAATTCAGGAGTTACCCGTCAGCCCTTGCTTTCCCGGTTGGCTCAAGAATTACCCTCGAGCCCACGTGCAATCATGTACCCGCCAAACATGCTTGAAATCATGAATTGCTTGCTTGAAATGTTCATGGTTTGAAAATCACTTATAAGTATAATACGTTTTGGCCGAAAACTAGCACATAAGGGTTATAGGGTTCGTTTTACCAAAACAAAACCTCACCTTTCTTGCAAAATATAATAAAGAAGCGTTCTAAGGAGCTTGCTCCCCGTCCACGCCCTCGTGACCTGTGCAAATACGACGTATAAACATGAGACATGAACTAAAATGACCAAAATATGACGAACGGTGGAAATGTGTCGAGACGACCATGAAAATGCAATGTGGTATGATAACATGTTGTTTCACATCATATTAGCACATATTATAGCAATTCGAGGTCAAAGAAGTCGTTGGATCGAGGGGTCATTTTCGTAATTTTATGCAGAAACTTTTATTCTGCATCACAGGTGGGAACGGCCGTTCCGGGTCCCTTTGAAAAATGGGAACGGTCGTTCCCGTTACCCAGAAATGCGGCGACGTTTTTCCCCCATTTAAAGCGCGCCTTTGAGCTGGGAACGGCCCTTCTGGCGCAAGGCCAAAATGGGAACGGCCGTTCCCATGCTCGGCCGCCCATTTATTTGAAAAGAGATGGGAACGCCCGTTCCCACAAAGCCTTGAGGCTGGGAACGGTCGTTCCCAGTTTCTGCAACTGAAAAACAGAGCAGAAACAGGGGAAGCTCTCGGCCATGGCTCAACAAAGCAACAAAAATCCATTTTTGAACCCCAAATGCAATAATTTCTAGGAATATGATGCATACAACTTCAATAAATGATTATATAACACTTAAACACATAAAACATGTAATATCAACAAGATTTCCAAGGTTTCAAGCTTATGATCAACCTTGATCACTCAAGCCAAATATTCAAATATTCAAGCTAGAAATCATGTCATAATTCATGTGATGATCATTCAATCATGTTTTGCACAACACATAACTCATATAACATGAAATTCCTAAACCCTAGCATGTCAAACACAATCAAGAATCATCCTTTTCCATGCAACCAACCTTAAAGATGAAAGAAATGAAGAAGTATGATGATGATGATGATCACTCCCAAATTCCTTGAAAGATTTCTTGAAATCTTGATGATTGAATGGAAAATCACTCCTTCCCTTTTCTTCTTCTTTGAAACCGAGAGAGGGATGAATATGTTGGGAAATATTTGCTAGAAATGATCAAGGAAGCTTGAAGAAGCTTATACCGTTACATGCCATTCTTGATTTTTGTGAATTAAGCTAATTGCCAATAAATCCTTCAAGAATCCAATCTATCCGATTGAGTATACGAGGTTTTAAAATAAGATCAATTAAGTCCTTAAAGGATTGGCAATTAAGTCCCTAGAATTTTTGAAAATATCTAACTAGGGACAATTTGGTAATTTTATCACTCTCGGTATTGATTTTATGCAAGAAATATTTTTCGTGCCATGAAATAATATTTTGAATGATATGAAATCATATAATTGATACAAATAATGTTTCTTGAATTTTATAAAAATATGAAATGCCACGTAATATATTATGAAATTAAAAGAAATAAAATAAACCTACGCTCAAACTCACACGTGGCGTGCTTACCTGTTCATCCGGAAACCGGGGCGTTACTACTCTCCCCCCCTTAGAAGAATCTGGTCCCCAGATTCTCTAGTCTTGCTCGAACAACTCCGGGTGGAACCGTTTCATTTTATCCTCTGTTTCCCACGTAGCTTCCTCGGTTTTATCGCTTCTCCACAACACTTTAACCATGGGAATTCTCCGGTTCCTCAATTCTTGAAATTTCCAATCCAATATTCTAACCGGCCTCTGAACAAATGTCAAATTCGGTTCCAGCTCAACTTCTTCCACGGGGAGAATCGTAGTCTCATCGGGGTAATATTTCCTTAACTGTGAGACATGAAACACGTTGTGAATCCCTGTAAGACTCGATGGTAGGTCCAGTCGATAGGCTACCTCACCTATTCTTTCAAGAATCTCGAACGGACCTAAGTAGCGAGGATTAAGCTTTCCTCCTTTCCCGATCCGGGTGAAACCTTTCCTTGGTGACACCTTCAAGAATACCCGGTCACCAACTTCAAATTCTAGATCTCTTCGGCGCTTATCGGCATAACTCTTTTGCCTATCTTGCGCGGCTTTCATCCTTTGTTGAATCATTTGAACTTTCTCAATCATAACTTGGACGACTATGGAAGGCCTTTCGAATCTTTCACCTCTCTTTACCCCTTCCTGTTTCGACCATTTCCATTCTTCCAAGTCGAAGAACAACGGAGATCGGCACTTCCTTCCATAAAGTAACTCGTAAGGAGCCATCCCAATCGAAGCCTGAAAGCTGTTGTTATAAGCAAACTCGATCAAAGGAAGCTGTTCTGCCCACGAGTTCTGGAAATCAATCGCGCAGGCCCGAAGAAGATCTTCCAAATACCTGATTAACCTTTCAGTTTGACCGTCTGTTTGCGGGTGAAATGCTGTACTGAACTTAAGTTTCGTTCCCAGGACGGCCTGCAACTCTTGCCACAACTTAGAAGTAAACGTCGGGTCTCGGTCTGAAACTATGCTCACCGGAATACCATGAAGTCGAATAATCTCTCTGTTATAGATCTCGGCCAACTTCGGGATCTTATAGGACATCCGGACCGGTAGAAAGTGAGCAGACTTTGTAAATCTATCCACGATTACCCAAATTCCATCAAACCCGCCTTTAACCTTCGGTAATCCGGAAACAAAGTCCATCGTTACTTGTTCCCACTTCCACTCGGGAATAGGTAACGGTTGTAGAAGTCCTGCGGGTTTCTGGTGCTCAGCTTTCACTTTCTGACAAGTCAGGCAATGTTTCACGTACTCTGCCACGTCTCTCTTCATCCCGTTCCACCAATAATATTGTTTCAAATCCTTATACATTTTATTCCCTCCTGGGTGGATCGAGTAGGCTGACTTGTGAGCTTCTTCAAGTAGGACCCGTCTCAACTCTTCAGGTACTACTACTCTGTTTTTAAACCGAAGCAACCCTGTCTCATCAAACCCAAACGGACCCTCCGGGTCATCCTTAGCTTTACTTGCGAGCTTCTGCACTTCCGGATCCTTATTCTGAGCCTCGAATAACTGATGTTTTAATTCCGGCTGAATTGTGATATTAGAAACCCGAGCCTTTAACACAATCGGGACAACTTCCTCACTTTCCTTTATTTCCAAACTCAATACACTTGCGTTCCTGCTAAGTGCATCAGCGACCACATTGGCTTTCCCGGGATGGTATTTAATTGTACAATCATAGTCTTCCAACTTTTCCATCCAACGCCGTTGCCTCATATTCAAATCCTTCTGTGTGAATAAGTACTGGAGGCTCTTATGGTCGGTAAATATCTCAAAGGAAGTCCCGTAAAGATAATGTCTCCATTTCCCGAGAGCAAAGATCACGGCTGCAAGCTCTAGGTCGTGTGTCGGATAATTCCTTTCATATTCCTTTAGCTTTCGCGAAGCATAAGCGATCACTTTTCCTTTCTGAGTCAAAACACAACCTAAGCCTTCTTTAGAAGCATCTGTGTACACTGCATACTCTTCTGAACCCTCGGGTAAAGTTAATACCGGAGCTGAGACTAACTTTTCTTTCAAAAAGTTGAAACTTTGATCACATTTCTCATCCCAGACAAATTTAACATCCTTCTTTGTCAACCGGGTTAAGGGTGCAGCAATCTTGGAGAAGTCCTGAACAAACCGTCTGTAATAACCGGCCAATCCCAAGAAGCTTCTTATCTCCGAAGCATTCTTAGGTTTCTCCCACTTAAGCACGGCCTCGATTTTCGAGGGATCGACTTCCAACCCTTTTCTTGAAATCACATGTCCTAAAAAGGAAACCCGATCGATCCAAAATTCACACTTACTAAACTTAGCAAACAACTGATGTTCTTTTAATGTCTGAAGAATGAGCCTGAGATGTCTCGCGTGCTCCTCGGCTGATTTTGAGAAAACCAGAATGTCATCAATAAAAATCACCACGAACTTGTCGAGGAAAGGCCTGAATATCCGGTGCATCATATCCATAAAAGCTGCAGGGGCGTTAGTTAATCCAAAAGGCATAACCACGAACTCGTAGTGCCCGTACCGAGTATTGAATCCCGTCTTTGGAATGTCCTCTGCTCGGATTCGCAGCTGATAGTATCCCTGTCTTAAATCCAATTTCGAATACACCTTAGAACCCTGGAGTATATCGAACAACTCCTCGATATGTGGGAGGGGATACTTGTTCTTGATAGTCATCCGGTTCAACTCTCTGTAATCAATGCACATTCTTAAAGTCCCGTCCTTTTTCTTGACAAACAACACTGGTGCTCCCCACGGCGAAGAACTTGGCCGAATGTACCCAACTTCCAACAATGCCTCAAGTTGAATCTTTAATTCCTTTAACTCAGCTGGAGCCATCCGGTACGGAGTCTTTGAATACGGCTCAGCATTCGGAAAAAGATCAATCACAAATTCAATCTCTCGTTCAGGAGGCAAGGAATCCAATTTCTCTGGGAATACCTCGGGGAATTCCTTTACCACTTCAGTGTCCTCTAACTTTACCTGATCTTTTGGCTTGTTCAAAATATAGGCAATGAACCCTGTAGCCCCGTCTCTGACTAATTTCTGAGCCTCTGAAAATGAAAGTAGGGGTACTGTCTTCGAAGTACATCCCGTGGTAACCTCTGAACCCAACTGTACTTTCTTGGCCCGACAATCAATTGTAGCACAGTGTCTGTAAAGCCAATCCATCCCCAGAATAGCCCCGTATCTCTCCATCGGCATCACAATAAAGTCTGTCAGAAATTCCCGGCCTTCAATCACAACTGGAACATCCCTGTAAACCTGATCCGTCTCTCGCCTACTACCGAAAGGAGTACTAACTAAATAGCGCACAGAAGTACACAAAGTAGGCAAAGGGAAAGTAACAGCAATAGAATGCGCAAGAAAGGAGTGTGTAGCTCCCGGATCAAATAATGTATGGATGTTCGTGCCATGAATGCAAAGAATACCTTCAACTACTGCGGCGGGGTCAATCTCAGCCTCCTGCTCCTCTCCAGCAAGTGCATAAGCCCGAGCTCTCACCAGTGGCCTCGGTCCTGCCGGTGGTGGATCCTGCCGATCCGGACAGCCGTCAACTAAGTGCTCGTTACTCCCACAGATCAAACATAAGCCCAACCGGCGTCTGCAGTTATCATAGGTATGTGTAGGAAGTCCACACCATCTGCATCCCGGTCTCTGAGGTGGCTGGGGTGGTGCTGGAGCTCTCGGTCCCCTCGGTGGTGGCCCGGTGTACTTAGGTTTCTTCCCGGTATCCCTCTGAGCTGGAGGTGTAGAATAAATCATCGGCCTTTTTCCTGAACTCGAACCCTGGCCTGATCTCGAGCCTGAAGCCTGTCCTGCTCGCTGAGTAGCCCTCCTAGCACTATCGGAATCTTCAACTTTTAGGGCTTTTGCTATAGCTTTTGCCCAGGTGCTAGTATTAGCCACTTTCAGTGCATCCTGGATGTCCGGCCTCAACCCCTGAACGAATTGCATTGCCTTGTGAAAGTCATCATTCGCTATGTTAGGGGCATAGCGAGAAAGTCTCTCGAACTCGGCGATATACTAACCCACAGACCTGCCTCCCTGCTTTAATTCTGTAAACTCCCTCAACCTGCGGGTACGGGAAGCTGGAGGAATGAACTTATTTCTGAACTCCCGTGCAAAGACCTCCCAGGTAATCTCGGTCCCGGCTGCCTCCAGAACAATCTGCGTGCTTTCCCACCACGAATAGGCCTCGCCCTGAATAAGAGTAAGAGTACAGCGAGCCTTGTCCTGACTGTCACAAGGAATAAGCTGGCAAATCCTTTCAATCTCTTTTAGCCACATCTCTGCCTGTATATCGTCTCCCTTATAGAACTTCGGGGGACGCTGGTTCTGAAACTCTCGCAAAATAGCAGAAATGGTTTTCTCCGGAGGTGCTACCTGCGCTGGTGGTGGTGGTGGAGGTACCCGTTCCTGTAACCTCTGATCAATTAGCCCCACTACTGCATTCATGAAATCCTAGGGCTGTGCCTGAGCAGGTGGAGCAGGCGGTGATCTCTCACGGCGATGATGTCGGCGGTGATGATGCCTGCGCCTCGAGGATTGGTCACTGGAATGTCTATCACGCTCCATCTTGAAATTAGATCACTAAACATGCATGACTTGATCAATAAATGCAAATGTGTGCATAGAATTTCCATAATATCAAGTAGCACATGTTCAATGAAGATCAAGTAGCTCAATTAATGCAAAGAAATAAGTAATTCAGGTAAGTCAACCAAATGCAGACTCCCAAATACCACATAATCCTATGCCGTGCGACCTAGACTGACTCAACACGACTCGAGAACCTCGGTTTTGCAACCGGGCTCTGATACCACCTGTAGATGTAGCACCCTAAACCCCAAGGCGCCACATCCCCCGCACTATCGCCTCGATCCACGTATGAAATGGACAGTTCATACATAAACCAAGACCACAACGAACGGGTGACAATAAAAATGACGAGCTAGGCGGGACCCTCTCCCCAACAACACCAACGCAAACATGAATAGAAAAGCGGAAGCAATAAAGTCGTTCATATATATAGGTACCGTATTTATTACATAGATACATATAGGTACCAATTAACTATCAATACATTATCATCTTTTAATAATATACATACTTAAGTATCCCAAAACGTGACAATAACGATCATAACATGAAATGTTTCAAAAGTACTATACAAAAAGGGTATGAAACTAGACCCGTGGACATGCAAGACTCGAACAACTCCCGCCTAGCACGACCACGCTCATAGGGTACCTGAAAAGTGAAGTATCAGTCTACCGAAGACTGAGTGAGGGGCAATAAATATATATAACACACGTCACATGCAAGTTGTAGCCTCGGGTGAAGTCTTTAGCATAGAATAGATATGTAATTCAAGAAGTTAATCTTTGCCCGAGATTACAACCAATCATTTTAACATGTTTATTTAATCATGCTTGTCATTGTCATGAACATGTGGCCCCGGCGAGCAAGGGCAATCTCCAACCGAACTCCCAATCGTGAACAATACGTGATCATGCTTGCTTGCTTGATAAATACGTGATCATGCAATTCATTTAGTGCTCACATAAACAAATTCATGCTAGAAATCATGCAATAACCCGAGGATAACCCGACATGCCGGATTAATCCCCAGTCTCCTTCTTCTTCCGGGTGATAGCGAGTTTGCAAGGCTCGACTATCCACGACATGGTGTGTGTAGAGGACATGACCCTCTAGACACGGAACTCCTTCCACCACTAATCTCCTAGTAGCTTCGGGGGTGATCCCAATAATGTGAGGATAATTCAGGAGTTACCCGTCAGCCCTTGCTTTCCCGGTTGGCTCAAGAATTACCCTCGGGCCCACGTGCAATCATGTACTCGCCAAACATGCTTGAAATCATGAATTGCTTGCTTGAAATGTTCATGGTTTGAAAATCATTTATAAGTATAATACGTTTTGGCCGAAAACTAGCACATAAGGGTTATAGGGTTCGTTTTACAAAAACAAAACCTCACCTTTCTTGCAAAATATAATAAAGAAGCGTTCTAAGGAGCTTGCTCCCCGTCCACGCCCTCGTGACCTGTGCAAATACGACGTATAAACATGAGACATGAACTAAAATGACCAAAATATGACGAACGACGAAAATGTGTCGAGACGACCATGAAAATGCAATGTGGTATGATAACATGTTGTTTCACATCATATTAGCACATATTATAGCAATTCGGGGTCAAAGAAGTCGTTGGATCGAGGGGTCATTTTCGTAATTTTATGCAGAAACTTTTGTTCTGCATCACAGGTGGGAACGGCCGTTCCGGGTCCCTTTGAAAAATGGGAACGGTCTTTCCCGTTGCCCAGAAACGCGACAACGTTTTTCCCCCATTTAAAGCGCGCCTTTGAGCTGGGAACGGCCCTTCCGGCGCAAGGCCAAAATGGGAACGGCCGTTCCCATGCTCGGCCGCCCATTTATTTGAAAAGAGATGGGAACGCCCGTTCCCACAAAGCCTTGAGGCTGGGAACGGTCGTTCCCAGTTTCTGCAACTGAAAAACAGAGCAGAAACAGGGGAAGCTCTCGGCCATGGCTCAACAAAGCAACAAAAATCCATTTTTGAACCCCAAATGCAATAATTTCTGGGAATATGATGCATACAACTTCAATAAATGATAATATAACACTTAAACACATAAAACATGTAATATCAACAAGATTTCCAAGGTTTCAAGCTTATGATCAACCTTGATCACTCAAGCCAAATATTCAAATATTCAAGCTAGAAATCATGTCATAATTCATGTGATGATCATTCAATCATGTTTTGCACAACACATAACTCATATAACATGAAATTCCTAAACCCTAGCATGTCAAACACAATCAAGAATCATCCTTTTCCATGCAACCAACCTTAAAGATGAAAGAAATGAAGAAGTATGATGATGATGATGATCACTCCCAAATTCCTTGAAAGATTTCTTGAAATCTTGATGATTGAATGGAAAATCACTCCTTCCCTTTTCTTCTTCTTTGAAACCGAGAGAGGGATGAATATGTTGGGAAATATTTGCTAGAAATGATCAAGGAAGCTTGAAGAAGCTTATACCGTTACATGCCATTCTTGATTTTTGTGAATTAAGCTAATTGCCAATAAATCCTTCAAGAATCCAATCTATCCGATTGAGTATACGAGGTTTTAAAATAAGATCAATTAAGTCCTTAAAGGATTGGCAATTAAGTCCCTAGAATTTTTGAAAATATCTAACTAGGGACAATTTGGTAATTTTATCACTCTTGGTATTGATTTTATGCAAGAAATATTTTTCGTGCCATGAAATAATATTTTGAATGATATGAAATCATATAATTGATATAAATAATGTTTCTTGAATTTTATAAAAATATGAAATGCCACGTAATATATTATGAAATTAAAAGAAATAAAATAAACCTACGCTCAAACTCACACGTGGCGTGCTTACCTGTTCATCCGGAAACCGGGGCGTTACATAAGGTGTTATGGAGAAGTGATAAGACGGAAGAGGCTACGTGGGAAATGGAGGATAAGATGAGAAGATTTCATCCTGAGTTGTTTCCGAGCAATCAGTGAATCCGAGGACGGATTCTTTTTAAGGGGGGAGGTTGTAACGCCCCTACTTTTCAAGTCGTTCAGGTAAGAATTATGTGATAATTACGTGCGCATTTAATTCATTTTAATTACTTTATTAATTGTTATATTTTATATTATATGAAATTATTGAATAATTGAATTATTTGAAAATGTTTGAATTTGAATATATATGAATTTTGAACTATTTGCGCTTGAATGAATTGTTTGCTTGCCGTTTCTATGTGAAATGAATTCGGAATTTCGTGGAAATTTAATATGTTGGATTTATATGTGTTATGAATATGGTTATATGCTCGTTTCATGTTTTCGGATTCGTTTGAACGAGTTTTGGAATTTATTTTGATTATGGAATCTAAAACGAGGGCTAATGAGCAATTAGCGCCCCATTGGTTCCTTATGTGATAACTTGAGCTAGGAAACTCGGATTCAAGTTTTGTCAACTTCGTTGAACTCGTATCGAAAATTCGAGTTTGATGAAATTAGCCTTATATTTTTCCAAAGTTATTTAAACCTCCAAAATTCAACCGAAACACGCAACGGAAGCCCAAAACTGCCATATTTTATTAAAGAGCTATAACTTATTTAAATCTTGACCAAATTAACCATGGTTAGATCCCTTGGAACCCTAACTCACCCCCCTAGCTGTTCTTACTCTCCCCAAACCGAGATAACCTTCATCACTTGGAGAAAATCAGCCAAACACCCCCTGTTTTCCAGAAATCCCGTAGCTCTTGCCAAGCCTTGGAGATTCAAGCTCAAATCTCTTCCAAACCTCCATCAATCCACAAGGTAAGCTTAGGGTGGTAATATACATTTATTATGAGTCATTTTGATCCATTCATCCCCAATTTTGAGCATACTTTCATGGGTTTTTGGATGAGATAAATGAATAGTTAGGTTATGAATGGATTTCTTGATCTCTTTGATTCCTTGGAGCTTTTGATTGATTTAAAGCATGAAAGTGATCATTTTAACTTCCTTATTGCATTTATGAACTTAGTTTTTAGGGTAGTTGAGCATTGAATGATCCACCATTACTGAACTTGTCTCTTGAGCTTGAAGATGAATTTCTTGATCATTCCTTTTCCTTTCTTTTTCTTGAATTTTTTTTTTCCCTTGAATTCTTGATCATGCATGATTGTATATTGAATTTGCCTTGATTATGTGATCATTGGTTGCCTTGGAGTGTTGGTTGTTGATCATGGAACTTGAACAAGGGTGTGTGTTGTGTATGTGTGTTGCGGGGAAGAAGAAGAAATATAGGGGTTTTCGCCTGAAGCTGTTAACGCCCGTTAACAATTTTTGAACTAAAGGAGGTAACGCCCGTTACCCCCCCTTTCAACCCGAAAATTTGAAGGCCTGAGCTTGTTAAAGCCCATTAACCCCTTTTTGCCTAAAAATCATTAACTCCCGTTAACCGCTCCTATTGTCGTTAACCCTTATTACCACTTTTAGCCTGCAATCTGTTAACCCCCATTAACATCGCAGAATGGTGTTATTCAAGGGATGTTTGTGTAATTTTTAATACTTCCGTTTATGTTTTGTTTGAACCTTAATTACATACTTAATGTGTAAATTACTTAATTATTCATATGTGAACACTCATTTATGAATTGCCTTGATGCTTGAATGTGTAATTCATTCGATTATTTCTCCATGTCACTTTTATTGAAAAGATATGCTTCAATGTGTCTTGTTTGACCATAATGTGTACATGCATGGATTTAGCTTTTATATTTGAACCCTAAGTGTTATGTATTCTTTGTTTTATGACTTATATGATAAGTACACATGCTATACTACGTGTTATGGTCGTTATTTGAATTCTTTGAATTAATCTGGTATGATTTATGGATATGATAAACTTTAAAGTATTTGAATGATACTTGGAATGAATGGAATGAACTTTTATATGTCTTTAAGACATTAATCTTGCACATGAACGTCTTCATTACATAATATCATCTTTGATGCATTCATAGCATGATCATCTCATTTTCGAGTATCTTATTTGGTCATTTTGAGACTCACTTCACCTTCCTTGTGTTAGGAATAGTGCCCTAGAAAGCCGATTGTATATCCGCTTTGTGCTTTTCCTTATTGTAATCACAGACAATCTTTGAATGAAATAACGAATTAAGGCAACACTTCTTTATATGCTCTTGTTTGGTATGCGTTTACTTTAGCTGTGCATGTATGAGAACGCCCCTAATCCTGATGACTTTAGGACTCTACCATTTAGGTGAAATGGTTCATGAAACGAGCCCTATATCACATAAGTCATGATTAGTAAAATACTCCAAGCCGATGAGTCCTACAGACAGTGGGAGTGTCAACCTGACTCCTCTAAGGCTTGCTTGTGGGATCACGCCCTTAAGAAGGACCACATTGTTTCATGGAGGTACAAAGTGTATAGTTGATACGTGCGTGATACATGAGGGTGCTTACTTTAACAAGTAAGTTCACTGAGGTGCCCCGTGTGAGAACATTCCTAAATGGGAAAGGAAGTTTCTATTTCAGGAAATGGAAACTTCCAGATTAGGAAATATCTCACGAGTCATTGATGTGATTAATTGATCCTTAGACTTGAGGTTCCTTGTCACTTTATGAGTTAACTCTGTAGTCTTAGGTATAAGCTTTAAAGGGTGTCGCCTTAGACAACTGATTCAAGGCTTATGCTGGGGCTGCACAAGTGACTCATGAAAGTGAATAAGAATCAAGAAAGGACCTACACTTGCATTTGCAAGGTGATCTCTTATTGTGTAAGTCATTCATATGCCATATGGAGTCCTTGGCCAAGGCAGTAGATCAAGACATCAAGAAAAGGGTTTCTTGGATTGAGATCAAATGGATATGAAATGCACTTAGCTTTAAGACCGGATTATTAGGGTTCTGATTATTCCCTTGCCCTAGATCTTGGTTGAGAGATAGTAAGTAGGAGGATTGTATCTCACATGGATCAATGACTTAAAGGTTCTGTCGAATCCGAACATTCCAATTCAGCTAGGGGTTAAACACCTGTTGCTAGACTATGGTCGTTTAATCTGTGGACTGATTAATTAATTAGTGAATTAATTAATTAGGGTCACTGCTAATTGAATTGAGAACCTAGAGGGTCACACACAACAACTTGGTTACATGAGTTGAGGCTTGAAAATGATTAAATGAGTTAATCGGGCCAAGAGGGTTCCACACGTGTGAAGTCACACGTGTGGCTCACGTGAGTGACACGTGTCACTGTGACACGTGTCACACACGTGTGTATATATATTAAATAATTAATTAGTTAATTATTTAATAGACTTTGGTTTAATTTTGAATTAAAAAGAAAGTCTAATTTTGGAGAAAATAATCTAGTTAATTAATTACGAATTAATTAATTAGATAAAAATAAGTTATTTATTTTATAATAAATAAAGTATAAAATTATCCAAAAATAGTTTGGATATTTTTAGCTCTCTTAAAAGTTGACTTGAATTAGAATTCAAAGTCAAAGTTGGAAAATACTTGATGATCAAGTAATAGGAGAGAGGGACCAAAATCCTAGCCCATAAAGGACTAGGAATTTCGACACCCCCCTCCCTATAAATAGGGGAGCTCGAGCTCCTTATGGAGCTAATAGACAATTCTTGGTTCATGTGTTGAACACCTTCCCTTCTCCAAGATTAAATTAAACCCTAGGTTAAGCCTAAACACTAACTAGAGAACTAGCATCCTTACTAGTTAGATTGTGATCAAGTTGGTGGACTTTCTCTAGAGACTTCAAGTTAGAAGTTTGAAGATTCGAGCTTTACCAAAGGAGAGGGGATCAAGCCGCGAGAAGAGCGTTCTTGGGTGGCTTGAAACGCTTCAAGAAAGAACAAAAGAAAAGTAAGTTTTCTGTCTTTACGAATTTGGTTACACGATTGCGAGTTCAAGGTCCTTTTGTTGGGAAAATTTTTTAAATTCCGCTGCTTTCTGATTCGTGTTTTCCAACAAGTGGTATCAGAGCCACCTCGTTAATCGTGTTTTTGATTCGTCTCAATTATTCTGAATTTGGTAGAAATTCTTAGGCTTAGATGCGAATTAGGTATTCATGAGTTCTTTTAGAAAGCCTGAAATACGAAACTGTAAATTTTTCCTGAATTTCTGAAACTGTTTTTGAAAATTGTTTTAGTTGAAATTTATCAAAATCGAATTTTTTAATTTTGGATTGAATTGGTTTCGAGAAACCTAGACACGAAACGAGACGCGAAACAAACGCACGGGATTGGGACGTGCCAATGTGTAGCACGCCCCAGGCCTGCGCGCGCACGCCGCCCAGCCCCTCCCGCAACCGCACGGGAGCCATCCCGGGCGTGCCGCCCAGTCCGTCCCGCAACCGCGCGGGACGCCTGCACAGCCCGCCTAGTTGCGGCCGGCGCTGCTGCGCGCGGCGCGCGCATGATGCACGCCCAGCGTGCGCACGCGAGCGGCAACTGCCGCGCGCGCTGCTGCGCGGCGGTGTCTCACGCGGCTGGGCCCTTTTTGGGCTCGTTTTCGTGTTTCGTGTTTTTCGTGTTTTCGGTCCTTAAAATCCCGATTTAATTTTATTTTAATTTTATCTTTTAAAATCAGTTTTTCTAAAATAAAATTATTTTAAAATTTTGATTAAATTGGGATTTTTGAGAAATTAAAGCGATTTGGATTTTGGGAAAATTATGAATTTTATTTTCTGAAAATAATGAAAGAATAAAATTATTAATTTTGGAAATTAATTGGAATTTTATTGGTTTATTGTTTTTCGGGTTTTATTGAAAAGGCTCTTGAACAAGAATTGCATCTAAGTCGTGTTTTAAGTCATTAGGACTTGAAACGAGAATTTTAATTTATTGGTTAAATTTAAATTCTTGCAAAAGCATGTTAGGTGATCATGGGTTTAGATCTATGTATGGTTTTAATTTATGCACATGGATGGTTTAAATTGGGGTTGGAGCCCTATAGTTGCGTTTTTCAATTGAGGTTGGAGCCTCACTTGTGTGCGTACTGTTATGTGATTTATTATGTGGCTTTCCATATTACTGTTGAGGCCGGGGTATGCCCCGTGTAATTGTCTAAGGCCAATATGAAGATTGAGCCTTATTACTTTATGTCTTTTTCTTTTTATTGTAATTTGAGAGTAGAGATTGCTGGTGAGGTTTTATTTTCATTTTGGAGACAATGCACCCATGGAGTAAGATGGACCACATTCAAGTAACAAGGAGGCCATAAGTGAAGACCCCTCAAAATGTTAGGGAGGGGAATCTCAATTGTTAAATGTAATAGAGATAGGGCTCGTATTTTGTTACCACTTTCCCTTATGTGATTTAAACTGTTTATGTGGCATGTATGTTAGAACTTGTGATTGTGGAGTGGCTCCCACATATCACGCATAAGATAGGTAGAACCCATGATCATTACATGTTAGTATCATGCTAGGACATGTTATCTGTTTATGTGTTTGTTTGATATGCATTTAAGTGTACTTGCATTAATCAAGACTAATAAAATTGGATAACATATATGTTGGTGAGGTCGAACCGGACAACTCTCCGGTTGATTCAAAAATTCCCATTAAATATTAAGCTAATTTCGAACAAATAGGTGTTTAATTCGAGATGCAAATTTTGAATTAAATTCCTAGCATTCCATCAATAGGTTTTAAGTTTAGTAAGTAAAGCTAGTTATTGTCCGCGAGTCGTGGGATAGCTAGTGGAGCTTATTAGTTCTTAGTTACCTAATTAATCATTTTAAATGATCAATATTTCGTGGTCAATTTTAGCAAGGGCGATGTCCGCGAGTCGTGGGTCGTTCGAACTAAGTTTTGGTCATGATCTTATGATTGATGGGTCTAGCTTAACGCCTAAGTAAATATGGATGTCGCACGAGTCGTGGGTCCATATTGAAAGATAGGTGATGCAAAAACAATTACTAAGAGTTCTAAAGGTGTTAGAATTGGTAAGTTGTACCTACCTAGGGTTCTTACTTAGAATGTCCGCGAGTCGTGGGTTCGAGGTAAAATGCCTAGGATCTTAGTACCCATTGGGAAACGTGTTCCTCTTAGATCTTTGGGAATTCTAGATGTTTGAAAAACAGTGGGAGCTACATTAGATTAAAGACCTTATCTTTTGTATATCGTTATAATTCAGCATGCTCACTAGTTCTCTGTTTTACCATTTAGGTCGTAGATTCCATGATTCTCTACGTGTTTTGAAATGGCAACCAAAAACCCTCTTGTATCGATCCTCGAGTCAAACAAGTTGACTGGTCCCAACTATTCTGATTGGCTGAGGAATCTAAAAATCATTTTAGATTCTGAGAAGAGAACTTATGTTCTCTTCGAAGGGGAGCCTAGTCCCGAAGGGGAGACTCCCACTCGGGCCGAGCGGGACGCGATTCAGAAGTGGAAGGATGATAATCTCCAAGCCCGTTGCCTTATGTTGGCTAACATGTCTCCGGACTTGCAAAGGCAACATGAGGCCATGGAATTTGCTTGGGAGATTTACGACCACTTAGAGCAACTTTACCGCCCTCATGAACGTGTTACAAGGTATAACATTTCAAAGGAATTGTTCCACTTGAGAATGAGGGAAGGTTCAAGCGTCCATGAATATGGACTCAAGTTTCTTGCCCTTACTGAGAAACTTGCTTCCATGGACATGCCACTGAAAGATGAGCTTTCATGGATTTGTTGCTAGCTTCGCTCCCACCATCATTCAACCCATTTGTCCTTAACTTCAACATGAATCATGCTGGTGCTACTGTAGCTGAGCTGATTAGTCAGCTTGTGACTGCTGAAAGCACGATCAAGAAGGACAATAAGGTTTTGATGGTGAATGCTCCATCTTCCTCTTCTGGGCCTTCTAAAGGTAAGGGCAAGAAAGCCCAAAAGAAGAAGAAGAAACCCCTTAGGCCCACTGGTGGCATTTCGAAGGGGAAGGCCCAAAAGAAGAAGCGTGATCAGAAAGAGGATGTTTGCTTCCATTGTGGCAAAGCGGGACATTGGAGGAGAAACTGCCCAGAGTACAAGGCTACTCTAAAGAAAGGTATCTTTCTCGTTGAAGTAAATCTTTCTATTAATTCTAGTTCTTGGGTACTTGATACCGGTTGTGGAACTCATATCTGTAATGATGTACAGATGCTAAGTGAAGTCCAACAACTCAAAGAAGGAGAATGTGTCTTGAAGATCGGCGATGGCTCAAACGTTGAAGCTCGAGCTTTAGGCACAATTAGATTAGATTTAGGTAGTTTTGAGTTAGTATTAAATAAAGTCCTTTATGTACAGAGCATTATTCGTAATATAATTTCAGTTCCAATATTAGATTGTGAAGGTTATGAAACTTATATTAAGAATGGTAAATACTTTATCAAACGGAACAACTCTTCCGTTCATATCGGTACTCTAAGTAATGGACTTTACCTAACTCAAAATATCAATATTATGAATATACAACAAGAAACAAAGCGTAAGAGAGATGACAAAGTTTCAGCTCCCTTATGGCACGCTAGATTAGGACACATTTCCAAGAATAGAATTAGCAAGATAAACACTTTAGGATCATTCTCTGAAAATGATCTCAAAGAGTTGGCTTCTTGCGGATCAACGGCTAGATCTTCCCCTTCGCTCAGACATTTCCCAGCCGTTGGATTACCATACTCCGAATCAACGATGGATATCATGCCTTCATTAGTTGGAACGACGTCGTCTGATCCCTTTATTTTAAAACACATCCGAGGGTCACGAAAGAACACCATCCAACGGCTCACATCAAATGTCTCTTCCCCCGCCATTTTTAACAGGAGCATGACATTCGATTAGACAAAACTATCGGAAAGAAGTTTAGAAAGTTACAAATGCAAAAATTGTATAACAGTTTGTAACTGTTGGGATGGTAAATTGGAAAAATAGATTAAAATGAGATGATAAAATAAAAGAAAGCCCATATATATATATAGCCCATATATATATATGTATATTGTGTGTGTCAATGATAAAATTTCTATATTGAGAAGATATCTCATTATCAATTATACTTTGAGAAAGTGTTTGGTATCCATATTAGGTGTCATTAAGTCATATTGGTATGAGTTGTGCGACTTAATTTCAAGTTTGGTAGCAAATATTAGCGTCCGCGAGTCGCATCATTCTAATATCTGACCCGTTGAAAGCCCTCACTATTCATAAATTAAAGTCCAACTCTCATATCTCAAAATGGTCGATATTAGGTACTATTAGATTTTCGCTTTTTACTGTACAAAATTTAGTTGACAGAAGTTGCCCCTCCACATAATTCTATCTTGACAATCTAAGAAGGCTCCCATTGTCGCCGTTGTAGGGTTCTGGAGAAAGAGGTTTTCAATTTTTTATCCATGACAGAAGTATCGCTGACGGTTCGATATTCCATCTTTCACGAATTTAACCTTGTAATTTCAATTGTACGAATTACCCTATAATACGTCTATTTCCGTTTTCGGTTTGGGTAAAGGCCCGTTTTGTCCCGAACCCTAGCCTAACTTCGACAAGGTAACATGCCACTTGATTTGAGTCGTATGATCTATTGTGATGTCTGATTGTTTGTTTGTCAACTAGATGCAAATGTGGTGTTAGTCGAGTTTCTTGGATTTTATTCTCTACCAGTATTTGCCTTCACTGTTGTTGTACATTATTTCGGATTCCCTTAAAATTGATGATTTATGTGTGGGCATTAGCTGAATATCCTATGAGGACTTTATTTGCTCCATATTAAAATTGAGATTATGTTTCTTTCTGCTTGTATTGAGTTTGATTTTTCTTTGTATAAACAAATAGGTTCTTCCGACAAATGGCTTTACAGATGGGTTTCAGATGAAGGTTAATTTTTTTTTTTTGTTTTTTTTATTAATCTGTATGATTTTGAATTAGATTTTGATAATTCTTGATCTAAGAGTAGTTGTCGTATGTGTGAAACTGAGTTATCAAAATATAAGCAAAACAGGAGTGGGTGGCTTTGAATTTAATAGTAGCCTTTGTGGAAGTGGAATGACATATATGAATTCATCGATATATAAGCCCTTGAGATGAGGTTAGAGTTGGTACCATGTAAACCATGCCTTCCTATAGTGATTCATAAATTAAGCCCTTTTTTCCAATTATGGGTAATTTTTATTGGAAGTTAGTGATATCATGTAATTGGTTAATATGGAAATTTGCTAAAGATGAGAAGTTAAGACGTATTTAGATGGAATTCCATAGAAGAAATCTATGCATCGAATTTGGTTTTTTTGTCTACATTTATGGTATAATACCGTACTCCTACACTGCTTGCATTAGTAGTCAGACATGGAAAATGGTGGAAAATATTAACATGCCTTCACTATTGGGGGAAACAGGAAATGGTGTTTTTTGATAGTGCCTGGAATGAAAATTACTGAACAAAGTGCCCGTTGGTTTCATGATTCTATTGAAATGCAAATTCTGTTTCCCTTTATCGCAGCTATGCATACTTGTTTGCGTATGATGATTATTAATATATCAAGCAATTTGAACCAATGCTATATTCTCAATTTGTTGCTTTGAACTGATTACCCATGTCTGATACAGCTTTCTGTGAATTTACTTTATAAAACCAACCATATGTGCTCTGTGGTTGGATCCATTTGGTGCTCTTTGTGCTCAACATTAGGCTATTAATAAATCAAAGTATAGAAGGGTGGCAAAATTTTATCTCAGTCCTTAAGATTTGGACTGAAAAGAAGACAATATCTCATATGATTGGAGAAGTTAGCCTGTTATGAGCTTATCTGGAAACTGTAAAAGAAGCGTCTTGTGACGCCCGGAGTGGTGGGCCACCACATCCCCCGCACTTAAACCCGAACCCACATATGAAATGGATCTCAATACATGAGCCCCAAGTCTAAGCGAACGGTGACCTACACTCACACGCTAGGCTAAGCGGGGCTAAACAACACCAGAGCGCGCAAACAAACAAAACAAATATGCGGAAGCAATAAACAGGATCTAAAGAGCTCGACAAATACATATAAAATCATATACATGGCCTCACGGCCCAAAAGATCGAGTGTATGTATCCAAAAGTCCATAATTCTCCAAAAGATAAGTTAAGATATCAATACATCAGAAGAGTAATCAAAAGGCAAGAAAATGAATGCAACTCGACCTAAACGGCTAAGTACGACTCGACTCGACGCACTTCCCCGCCTAGCTCGGTAACCTGAAAGGGAAAGGAGAGGGTCAGTCTCACAACTCGACTGAGTGAGGGGTTTAACACACCCACACTATAAATACGTAGAGAGCATATCACAAATCAAAAGTGATAGTCATGAATCGAGGCTAGAGTTTTGCACACCAACACCATTTCCCGAAATTAATATATAGTAAGAAAAGCATCTATCTCGATTCATAATCCATCAGTCAGAACATAATCAAAAGCCCGGCGAGAACGGACTATCCCTTACTCCTTTGGCATAAATATCAAATCACAAAACCATCCTTACATCCATGGTGTGTCGGGAATCAAACCCTAGCACCTACATTACCAAAAACATACGGGGTAGCTAACCCTCGTTATGCCTTCCCCGGTTATTCACCGAAGGCTCAAGATGTCACGCCTTCCCAACCTCCCTAGGTCGCGCGTGAATATCTCAAATGAGAACGTGCACAGGGGTAAACCCGGCGACCCAGCGGTCGCCCCGGGCCGTCCTTACCCACGTCTCTAGGGCCCACAAACCAAATCAAATCAAATCCCATCTCTCAGGGCACACTCGCTCAGCAGAACAAAACATACCAAAAAGGGATTCAAAATCAAGCTTATATATACTCGTATATATATCGTTTCCAAAAGACCAAAGTTATTCCATAAGATCATAAACATAATTTAAGCACTTGTATCTAAATATATATACCATATCTGCATTCAAGGGAAAATTCATCATATTGTAGGCCATAGGGTATTTTAGCTAATAGTTCCTAACCTCACCTTAGCAAAATGGCCAAAAGATAGGATCAAACGGCAACCGACCACCTGAGCGTCGGGCTCTTGCGCGTCCGGAAGAGGCTCTGAAACACAAAAGAAAGCAAGACCCGAGACTTAGATCCAAACATGAACCAAATAGACGCTCGGCAATGTTTATGAATACAAATGAAATGCGTAAACACGTCATAAACGAAGAAAGAAAACACAAATACAAACAACGAAGTGATAAAACGAGTAATTGCCGCCGCCATATTTTCAAATGACACGGCCGTGTTGGGTTTTAGTACAAAATGGACACGGCCGTGTCCGGTTAAAATAAATTCAGAAGTTTAATTCGAGGGCCTGACACAGCCGTGTTGAGTTTTAGTTCAAAATGGACACGGCCGTGTCCGGTTTTATAAAAATAAATTGCTCCAAGTCGAGAGGCTGACACGGCCGTGTCCAAAACATGCACAAAGCTGACACGGCCGTGTTGGCCTGTCGTCTCCGAAAAAAAATACCAGCAGCAACAGTAACTCAGTGGGAAAAACAGGGGAGGGGGCAGGGCAAGCACGCAGCAACAACATGCAACCATTCCAAGCCACAAAACTCAAGTAATTCATGGAAAATCACTTCATAATCAACATGTAATCATCCAAATATCAAGAAAGCTCAAGAATCATCATATAACACAAGGATTCTCATGCAAGAATTCAAATTTCATCAATGGCAACTTCCACCATGTTCAACCATATTCAAAAGGAGAGTCATATAATCGAATTAGAGTCATAAGGGATCAAATATACCACTTCAAACCAAAGCTTAACTCCAAGAAACTAAGGTGATCAACAAACCCTCATAATTCATGTCAAGCTCCACAAATGCACCAAACCTAACTCAAAGCTTGGAATTAATAGCTCAAAATGACCATATACTCATGTACATATGGAATACTAACTTACCCCTTGATGATGTTGGAAGAAAATGGAGATTAGAGCTCAAAACCTCCTTGGGGTGAATAGTGATGGGTTGAAGGGTTTAGCTCCAAGTTGCTGCACTTTTCTCCCTTTTTCCTTGCCTATACCGATAATGAGAGGGAGAGGGATGAATATGCTGAGTTTTTGGTGGGTTGTGGGGCCAATCTTGAGGGTAATATGTCAAGAATTGAGGGACCAAAGTGCAAATAGGTGAAAGGTAGTCATATAAGAGCGAGGTAAGTTTCGGGTCGGATTTCGGATTACCAAATGAACTTAAAAGGTTATGAGGCTTAGTCCATCGAACCCGAATCATCGAAACGAGTTCAACGCAGGTGGCGGAATTCGAATCCGAATTCCCGAGCTCAAATTACACATATCGGAACCCAAGGTGCGCCAAAAGCGTTTTAGCCTCCTTTAGGTTCCAAACGAAACAAATAATTCAAAAGCTCAACAATTAGATTCAGAAACATATAACGAGCATAAATCAAAGTTCATAACACATAATCTCCAACATAATAAAACAACATAAAATTCCGAATCCGAATCAAGCATCAACGAATCAATCGAATTCATAAGAAATATTTAAAATAAGAAAGTAAAAGAATACGAATTTAAATAATGTAAATCGCTCACATACGTCATACCTGTACGGTCTGAAAGTCGGGGTGTCACAATCCTTCCCCCTGAAAAAGG
This sequence comes from Lantana camara, assembly GCA_037501455.1. Classification (NCBI taxonomy): domain Eukaryota; kingdom Viridiplantae; phylum Streptophyta; class Magnoliopsida; order Lamiales; family Verbenaceae; genus Lantana; species Lantana camara. The sequence goes on from CM074856.1 coordinate 88,459,726, forward strand.
ACTTGTCCTCAAGTCCGAACCGAGTTCTCGAACAAGTCTGGATATAATCTCTTCATCTTTTCCTCGGTTTCCCAAGTGGATTCTTCGGATTTCTGATCTCTCCAAAGTACCCTGACCAAAGGGATCAGTCGGTTTCTTAACTCTTGCATCTTTCGATCCTGAATTGCAACTGGATGTTTCTCAATCGTCAAATCCGGCTCTAGCTGAACCTCTTCAACTGGGAGAATTGTTGCCTCATCGGGATAATATTTACGAAGCTGAGAAACGTGAAACACGTTGTGTATCCCGGTCAAAGTCAGTGGTAAATCCAATCTATACGCCACTTCTCCGATATTTTCTAAAATCTCAAATGGTCCAAGGTATCGGGGACTGAGTTTCCCACCTTTACCTATTCGAGTGAAACCCTTCCTCGGAGATGCTTTTAAAAAGACTCTATCTCCCACCTCGAACTGTAAAGGCCTTCTTCTCTTATCAGCATAACTCTTTTGACGAGACTGAGCCGCTTTCATTCTCTGTCTAATCTGATGAACCTTCTCAATCGTAGCAGTAATATTTTCCTTAGGTTCGGCTCTCTCGAATTGATGCTCTCTCGAATTGATGCTCTTCAGTCCATTTCCAATCCTCTATATCCCAAAATAGAGGGGACCTACATTTTCTTCCATAAAGTGCCTCGTAAGGAGCCATCCCAATTGAACCCTGATAGCTGTTATTATACGCAAACTCAACTAAAGCTAGATGCTCGTCCCATTTACCTTGAAAATCCAAAACACACGCTCTAAGCATATCTTCTAAATACTGAATTAACCTCTCTGACTGACCGTCTGTCTGAGGATGCGAAGTAGTGCTGAACTTGAGCTTAGTACCCAAACACCTCTGAAGATTCTGCCAAAAGATCGAAGTGAACCTTGGATCTCGATCCGAAACTATACTGACTGGAATTCCGTGTAATCTTACAATCTCCCGCACATACAACTCTGCTAGTTTCGGTACCTTATCCGACATCTGAACCTTAAGAAAATGGGCAGACTTAGTCAACCTGCCGATAATCACCCAAATTCCATCGAACCCTCCTTTAGCTCTAGGCAAGCCGGACACGAAGTCCATGGTCACTTGCTCCCACTTCCACTCGGGAATAGGAAGTGGTTGGAGAGTTCCTCCCGACTTCTGGTGTTCGGCCTTCACCTTTTGACACGTCAGACATTGCTTCACGAAGTTCGCGACGTCCCTTTTCATGCCATTCCACCAGAACCTTTCTTTTAAGTCTCGATACATCTTAGTACCTCCCGGATGAATCGAGTACCCCGAGCGATGTGCTTCTTCCAAAATCAACCTCCTAAGCTCGGTTGGAACACAAACTCTCGATCTAAACCTTAGCAAACCGGAATCATCCAATCCAAACTTAGAATCCTGGTTCTCTTGTGAACGAGATATCAATCTCTGAATCTCAACATCTGAGGCCTGAGCTTCTAATAACTGCTGTTTCAAATCTGGTATTACGGTAAGATTAGCCAACCAAGTCCATGAAGCCAGAATCTCTAAGCCCGAACTAGAAGAACCTGCTTCCAATTTAGCCACACTTACCTTTCTACTCAAGGCATCGGCTACCACGTTTGCTTTACCCGGGTGATACTGAATCTTACAATCATAATCCTCTAGTAATTCCATCCAACGCCTCTGCCTGACATTCAGATCCTTCTGAGAATAGAGGTACTTGAGACTCTGATGATCTGTGAACACCTCGAATGTGGTACCGTAGAGATAGTGTCGCCACTTCATCAATGCGAACACAACGACAGCTAATTCCAAATCATGAGTAGGGTAATTCTTCTCATGCTGCTTCAATTTTCTCGAAGCATAAGCTACCACTCTACCGTGCTGCATTAAAACGCAACCCAAACCTTCCTTAGAAGCATCCGTATAAACTGCATAACCCTCGGTGCCCTCGGGTAGGGTAAGAACCGGTGCTGAAGTCAATTTCACTTTCAAAGTCTGAAAACTTGCTTCACACTTATCATCCCACTCAAACTTCACTTCTTTCTTAGTCAGTTGAGTCAACGGAGCAGCAATCTTAGAAAAATCCTTAACAAACCTCCTGTAATAACCAGCTAATCCAAGAAAGCTTCGAATCTCTGATACATTCCTCGGTTTTTCCCAACGAAGCACGGATTCAATCTTAGACGGATCCACCTCAATTCCATTACCCGAAATAATATGCCCCAAAAATATAACCCGGTCGATCCAAAACTCGCATTTGCTAAACTTGGCATATAACTTATGCTCCCTTAGGGTTTCCAAAACAATCCGAAGATGCTGAGCGTGCTCTTCAACCGACTTTGAGTACACCAGAATGTCGTCTATAAAAATTACCACAAACTTGTCAAGGAACTGTCTAAACACTCGGTGCATCATATCCATAAATACGGCCGGAGCGTTAGTTAATCCAAAGGGCATCACAACGAACTCAAAATGCCCATAGCGAGTATTGAATCCAGTCTTAAGTATATCCTCCTCCCTTATCCGCAGCTGGTAGTAACCTTGCCTCAAGTCCAACTTAGAATAAACCCTAGACCCTTGCAAAATATCAAATAGCTCCTCGATGTGAGGCAACGGATACTTATTCTTCACGGTCATCCGATCCAGCTCACGATAATCTGTAACGTTCCATATTTCTTCTTTACAAATGGAACGGGAGCACCCCACGGAGAAGTGCTCGGACGAATGTACCCACAAGCTAACAATTCATCAAGCTGCGACTTCAATTCCTTCAACTCAGCAGGAGCCATCCTGTAGGGAGTCTTCGAGAAAGGCTCTGCTCCGGGATAAAGGTCAATTACAAACTCGATGTCCCTATCAGGCGGAAGAGAACCCAAAGTCTCAGGGAAAACATCGATATACTCTCGCACGACCTCCGTCTCTTCAAGTTTGGCCTGATCCTTCGGTCTATTCAAAAGATAGGCCACAAAACCTGTTGCTCCGTCCCGGACCAGTTTACTAGCCTCCATAAAAGAAATAAATGGGCTTGACTTAACCTTCTCGCCCTTAAACACCACTGAACCAAAGGAAACTTTCTTCTCCCGACAATCCATCTGAGCCCCATACTTATACAACCAATCCATCCCCAAAATCACATCATACCTTTGCATAGGCATTTCAATCAAATCTGCCAGAAAGACTCGGCCTTCAAAGCTAATTGGACAACCCCGAAAAACCCTACAAGATACTAAGCTACCACCAAGAGGGGAACTAACCACGTAGTCATACGCACATAAAGAAACAGGCAAGCACATAGAAGCAGCAATATCCCGGGAAATAAATGAATGAGTAGCCCCGGGATCGAATAATGCATGTAATGTAGTGCCATGGATGCTTATAGTACCTTCGATTACCATGTTTGGGTCGACATCTACAGCTTGCTCCTCCTCAGCTCCCAACGCATATGCCCTAACTGGAATTGCAGGCCTCGGATTGTCTTTCTTCTTCGGGCACGTGTTCATCATATGATCCGGTGCTCCACAAAGGAAACACCTTTTATGGAGTCTGAAGCAATTATCCACGTGGTGAGGACCCTTGCAATAGGTACATTACACTTTAGGTGGTGCTGGAAGTGCTAAAGGTTGCTTGGCTTGAGTTGGTCCCGCTGGTCGGAATGATTTGTTCTGAGGCTTAGCCTGTTGAAAAGTTTGAAAGGCTGGCCTCTTTCCAAATTTATTCAAAGTCCCTGAGCTGGACCCTTGCCCTGAATGTGAAGTCCTCCTCCTCAAAACCACTCTCTCCTCAACCCTTAGAGCCTTATCAACTACTTTCGCCCACGTGCTCGCGTTGGCTGCTTCTAAAGCATCTTTCATATCCTCCCGTAGTCCTTGGAGGAACTGAGAGGCCTTTGCTTCATCGTCATTAGCGATATTAGGGGCATAACGAGAGAGTCTTTCAAACTCGTTGATATAATCCGTCACAGACATACTCCCTTGTTTCAAATCCATAAATTCCCTCAACCTTCGGCTCCTCGTGGCTTTAGGGATATATTTGTTCTTGAATTTGTGTTTAAAGATATCCCAAGTAATCTCTTCCCCGGAAGCTTCCAACTTATTCTGAGTGCTAGTCCACCAACTGTAGGCCTGTCCCTGTATCATGCTAAGAGTGCACTGTAGCTTGTCCATCGGGTCACAAGGAATGAGGCGCCATACCCGGTTTATCTGGATTAACCACTCCTCGGCTTGCACATCATTCCCACCAACGAAAACCGGTGGATTCTGATTTTTAAATTCCCGAAGTAGAGCAGTGATAGCATTCCCTCCATGATTCCCAGCCGGAGGTGCATTATTCCTTTCCTGAGCCCTTTGTTCCAAAAATACGGCCAATCTTTCCATAAAATTTCCGGGATCCATTTGAGGTGGAGGTGGTGGATTATTATTTTCCGGGTGTGGAGAATGATCTCGGTGATGACGATGTTCCGGAGATCTATCTCGGCGATGGTGTCGTCGTGGAGGCATATTTCTACAAAACAAAGGATTCCAATTCATATGCGTGAGGGTTAGTGCATGTTCATGTGCACTATTAACAAAAAGGTAAACAAATAATCATATAAATGCATATAACCACGTTGTCCTAAGCCGAACGACCTAGACTCACCAGACTCGATTCAAGAGCTCCGGTTTTGCAACCGAGGGCTCTGATACCACTTTAAGGATGTGACACCCGGAGTGGTGGGCCACCACATCCCCCGCACTTAAACCCGAACCCACATATGAAATGGATCTCCATACATGAGCCCCAAGTCTAAGCGAACGGTGACCTACACTCACACGCTAGGCTAAGCGGGGCTAAACAACACCAGAGCGCGCAAACAAACAAAACAAATATGCAGAAGCAATAAACAGGATCTAAAGAGCTCGACAAATACATATAAAATCATATACATGGCCTCACGGCCCAAAAGATCGAGTGTATGTATCCAAAAGTCCATAATTCTCCAAAAGACAAGTTAAGATATCAATACATCAGAAGAGTAATCAAAAGGCAAAAAAATGAATGCAACTCGACCTAAACGGCTAAGTACGACTCGACTCGACGCACTTCCCCGCCTAGCTCGGTAACCTGAAAGGGAAAGGAGAGGGTCAGTCTCACAACTCGACTGAGTGAGGGGTTTAACACACCCACACTATAAATACGTAGAGAGCATATCACAAATCAAAAGTGATAGTCATGAATCGAGGCTAGAGTTTTGCACAGCAAAACCATTTCTCGAAATTAATATATAGTAAGAAAAGCATCTATCTCGATTCATAATCCATCAGTCAGAACATAATCAAACGCCTGGCGAGAACGGACTATCCCTTACTCCTTTGGCATAAATATCAAATCACAAAACCATCCTTACATCCATAGTGTGTCGGGAATCAAATCCTAGCACCTACATTACCAAAAACATACGGGGTAGCTAACCCTTGTTATGCCTTCCCCGGTTATTCACCGAAGGCTCAAGATATCACGCCTTCCCAACCTCCCTAGGTCGCGCGTGAATATCTCAAATGAGAACGTGCACAGGGCTAAACCCGGCGACCCCGCGGTCGCCCCGGGCCGTCCTTACCCACGTCTCTAGGGCCCACAAACCAAATCAAATCAAATCCCATCTCTCAGGGCACACTCGCTCAGCAGAACAAAACATACCAAAAAGGGATTCAAAATCAAGCTTATATATACTCGTATATATATCGTTTCCTAAAGACCAAAGTTATTCCATAAGATCATAAACATAATTTAAGCACTTGTATCTAAATATATATACCATATCCGCATTCAAGGGAAAATTCATCATATTGTAGGCCATAGGGTATTTTAGCTAATAGTTCCTAACCTCACCTTAGCAAAAGGGCCAAAAGATAGGATCAAACGGCAACCGACCACCTAAGCGTCGGGCTCTTGCGCGTCCGGAAGAGGCTCTGAAACACAAAAGAAAGCATGACCCGAGACTTAGACCCAAACATGAACCAAATAGACGCTCGGCAATGTTTATGAATACAAATGAAATGCGTAAACACGTCATAAATGAAGAAAGAAAACACAAATACAAACAACGAAGTGATAAAACGAGTAATTGCCGCCGCCATATTTTCAAATGACACGGCCGTGTTGGGTTTTAGTACAAAATGGACACGACCGTGTCCGGTTAAAATAAATTCAGAAGTTTAATTCGAGGGCCTGACACGACCATGTTGAGTTTTAGTTCAAAATGGACACGGCCGTGTCCGGTTTTATAAAAATAAATTGCTCCAAGTCGAGAGGCTGACACGGCCGTGTCCAAAACATGCACAAAGCTGACACGGCCGTGTTGGCCTGTCGTCTCCGAAAAAAATACCAGCAGCAACCGTAACTCAGAGGGAAAAACAGGAGAGGGGGCAGGGCAAGCACGCAACAACAACATGTAACCATTCCAAGCCACAAAACTCAAGTAATTCATGGCAAATCACTTCATAATCAACATGTAATCATCCAAATATCAAGAAAGCTCAAGAATCATCATATAACACAAGGATTCTCATGCAAGAATTCAAATTTCATCAATGGCAACTTCCACCATGTTCAACCATATTCAAAAGGAGAGTCATATAATCGAATTAGAGTCATAAGGGATCAAATATACCACTTCAAACCAAAGCTTAACTCCAAGAAACTAAGGTGATCAACAAACCCTCGTAATTCATGTCAAGCTCCACAAATGCACCAAACCTAACTCAAAGCTTGGAATTAATAGCTCAAAATGACCATATACTCATGTACATATGAAATACTAACTTACCCCTTGATGATGTTGGAAGAAAATGGAGATTAGAGCTCAAAACCTCCTTGGGGTGAATAGTGACGGGTTGAAGGGTTTAGCTCCAAGTTGCTGCACTTTTCTCCCTTTTTCCTTGCCTATACCGATAATGAGAGGGAGAGGGATGAATATGCTGAGTTTTTGGTGGGTTGTGGGGCCAATCTTGAGGGTAATATGTCAAGAATTGAGGGACCAAAGTGCAAATAGGTGAAAGGTAGTCATATAAGAGCGAGGTAAGTTTCCGGTCGGATTTCGGATTACCAAATGAACTTAAAAGGTTATGAGGCTTAGTCCATCGAACCCGAATCATCGAAACGAGTGCAACGGAGGTGACGGAATTCGAATCCGAATTCCCGAGCTCAAATTACACATATCGGAACCCAAGGTGCGCCAAAAGCGTTTTAACCTCCTTTAGGTTCCAAACGAAACAAATAATTCAAAAGCTCAACAATTAGATTCAGAAACATATAACGAGCATAAATCAAAATTCATAACACATAATCTCTGACATAATAAAACAACATAAAATTCCGAATCCGAATCAAGCATCAACGAATCAATCGAATTCATAAGAAATATTTAAATAAGAAAGTAAAAGAATATGAATTTAAATAATGTAAATCGTGCACATACGTCATACCTGTACGGTCTGAAAGTCGGGGTGTCACATGTCTTGCTTCGTTCCTATGCTTAAAATAAGCTGATATAAGCTAGAGGCACTTTGGGGTGCTTTTCCAGACTCTGGGTTCTCCTTTTCTATTATTTACAAGTTCTTTCTTAATTTTTTCTTCAAACACTCACAACTTTTATGCCCATGTTTTTAGCTCCTATTAGAGCTAGTTTGCAGAAGTTTTAGATCCAAAATTTAGCTCATTTTATGTTGGTAATTTTTGTAGAGGAGGGTTAATGCACTTGGCTTTTAAAGGTCGAAAGAGATGCAATGCTACAGAGGTGTACGACACATCCAGGGAATACCTAGTCGGGGCCAGAGAAGTAGAACAACTGTAGGAAATTGAAGGGCAAGAAGGTTGCTATTCCTGGGAAAAAGAAGAAGTATTTTGTTAATTGTCTATGTAGTTTATCAATGTGAATTTTCTTGGGCACTGGATCTGATTTTGTAGCCTGAAACAACTAAACATGGGATTACATTCAATATTTTATCAATTCTAAATTTGTAGCTTGAAGCAACTAAACATTAGGTGTGCTTTGTTCTTGCTTCACCATCTTTTTCCTCTACTAATCATGATAACCTGATGGAACAATTTGGTTTATTTGCACTAACAGTTAGTCCATTGTGTACTTCTATTGTTTGGTTGTGTTGTTTGATTATGAATCTAGGAGTTCTTTTTATTTATTTATATTTTCAATATTGGAATGGAATCTGCATATTGTAACTTGTAGCTATGTTATGAAATCTGCTCAAAATTTTAATGTGATTCTGCACCTCTTAAACAGGAACTTGCAACACCTTGTGCTGCCGTTACTATATTTTTCGGGGCTAATGATGTTGTTCGTTTAGATGACACCAGCAAAAAGTAACATATGCCTATTGAAGAGCATAATAGGAGAGGATAGAAGATAGAAGGGGGCTACAGCTCCAGCTATGTGCCATTGTAAATACAAGGAAAATTTTAAGAAAAATGGTTCAACATATGTATTTTGTAACGCCCCAAATTTCGGAAGTTCAGGTAAGCACGCCACGAGCGGGTCTTCGGGAGTTGGGAGGTTTAAATTTAAGTATTTCATTCAATTAATTGCCCTTTCGTTATATTATGTGCATAACATTTCTACGCATTTATATGAATTGTCATTTATATGAATTATATGAAGTAAGTGATATAAGTGACCTAAATGAATTAAATGTCCTTAATTGCTCTCTTGTGTAAATTCTTGGATTTAATTGTAATTCATGACTTGGAGCTAAGTGAATTGTTGTGTAGAGATAAGACTCAATTGCATGCATTTAAATTGTAGAGGGGCTTGTTTGCAAATTGTGGTGAATCATCATGGTTATTGGAAGATATATTATATCTTATATGCATCTCTTCTCTCACATTACATACATCACATTTCTTCAAATTTCTACACACACCAGCACACAAGAAACTGATCAAAACACCAAGGAGAAGGAGGAAATTTCATCTCATTTTCAAGCTAAATTCTTGGAGGAATTGTGAGGATAGAAGCATCATCATCGTTATCTCTTCATTTCATCTCAATTCTTGCTTGGATTTAAGGTATATCATGAACTTGTATGAATTCCTTGATTGACATAGAAGTAGGGTTCATGAAGTATGTGATGAATTCTTGCAATATTTGGAGTTAGGAGCATGTTAGGATCATGAGACTTGGAAGTTTGCATGGATACCTTGAAGCTTGGAAGTTGGAAGCATGTATAGATATATAAGGGGTTTTAGTGATGAATCTTGATGTCTTGATGTGTATTTCTTGGTTGTTTGAGTGAATAAGTGTAGTATAATGTATATTTGAGGTGTTTTGATATTTGTTATGAAGTGATCATGAATTTGTGGATTTTTTGGTGATTTTGGCATGAAAATGCCCTGTTTTCCCCTGTTTTGTTGCTGCTGCGTATATGGTCACGCCCGCGACCTGTTTTAGTGTAAAAATGATCGCGCCCGCGACCCCATTTTGGCCAACTATCGACTTTTGAAAAAAATTGGACAAAAATTCGGAAAAATACTTGGTCGCGGCCGCGACCATTTTGTGAAGGTTTTTGGTCGCACCCGCGACCACCCTCCAGAAACTGCATTTTGTCCAACTTCGAACCTACGCCATTTTCACCTCGGTTTGAATTAGAAAACGTGCCATATACCGTCGGAAAGGTCTTTGTGTCTACTTTCATACCCAACAAACCAAACTCAATTCCCACTTATAGAATTTAAGATATTCCAGTTTTCCCACAACATGTGCATTTTCCCAAAATTGTCAAGTTTTCCTAAACTTCACCAAAACCTTCCTCATTGCATTCTTTTCATTTTTTTGGCTTCCGTATGTGACTTATATGAGTTATAAGCATGTTTATTGATAATTATTCTTTTAAATTAACATTCCTTAATTATTATTACATGATTGATACTAATTGAACATGTCGTTCGTCTTAATTGGTCTATTCGAGTCGAGTCTCATGTACACTTGTCCCTTGTTGCACAGATCACGGTCCGGGAGATGAGGAGCACGCTCCTTAGGGTTTCCTCTTGCTTTTTGGTTGTTCGGTAAAGGTGAGGTTTATTTTGTAGATATATATAGAACCCGTATAACCCTAAGTGGCATTTCCAACCAAAAGTATCTAAATATTTATAGCTTTCAAAATTTATGGATTTTAAATGATTTCATGAAATGATTGAACGGATTGACTGATTGGGCGAGTAAAGCATGTTCACATGGGGCCCGAGGGTAGTGTATTGAGCCAACTGGGAAAGCAAGGGTTGACGGATAACTCTTGCACTATCCTCATCAATATGGGATCACCTCTGAATCCTCCAGGAGGTTTGGTGGAGGAAGAAATCCCGTGCGTGGGAGTCATGTTCCCGACGCACAACATGATTGGAAGGTTGGGTCTTGCAAGCCCACCTTCACCCGGAGGAAGAAGGGTTCATGAAATTGATACGTGATTGCACTTAAATAACTTGCATGCTCACTTGATAAATGGAAATGCTCATGATTGTACACTTTTGGAGTAAGGTTGGAGAATGCCCTCACTCGCCGGGCCACAGATTGAATTGACAATTAATTAAATTGCTAAATTGATTTAGTTGTAATCTCGGGCGAGAATTCCTCTTTATCCTTGAACTTATATTGCGTTTCTTATAAAATCCTACCCGAGATTATAGCTTGCATGATACGTGCGCTTATATTTATTTAAACCCCTCACTCAGTCTGTGGTAGACTGACACCTCACATTTTCAGGTTTTGCAGGGAAGTGCTAGGCGGGTTCGAGTCTTTTGGTCGAGTCTAGCATCTCATTCTCATTTTGATATCTTGTACTTGTTTAGTTAGGAAACATGTGAAAGCTTTTGTATGTTATGGTTTGGTGAGAAGAACTTGAATTGCATGTTTTGGAAACAATGAACAAGGTTATGAATGGAATGTATGTATATGAGTATGTTTCCTCTTTTCTTTATACATTGTTGTATTGAATGAGGGTTAGCCCGCCTAGCTAGTGTCATGTTTTTTTTATTGTCTCCCGTTCGCTATAGGCTTGATTCATGTGTGGGTGCTCGTTCCATATGTGGATTGAACTATAGTGCGGGGGATGTGGTGCCTTTGCGTTAAGGGTGCTACATATTTGATATTTTTATAGCACATATTTGTTAAGAGAATTTATTGTCTGTGTAATTGAACTTAAGTTTGTAATGAATAAATATTTTTAATTTGTTTTTTATGTTATCTTTGTTATATTTTATTTTTATAGTGGATAAACAATTATATCTTATTAGAAAATTTTTATTACATATGAAGAGTTAACAAATATGATGAAGGATAGAAAGTGCATCAACACATAATTTTAAGGGTAAAATTAGAAATTGAATTTTAATCGAACTTAATTTGTCATACCAAATATTAAATTACAAAAGTAGGAATAAGATATATTAACGACAATCTCCAATACCAAATGCTATATTAATTTCTTCAATACAACTTAATATCGCTTAAAAAGCCCGAATAAAATTAAGTTAAATTAAGTCAAAATATCTCATCATACGTAGCAAACGCTCCCTATTTTCTTAATATAATAATAATTCTTCATACGTGATTAGTATTGGTATAATTGAAAATTTATAATTAAAAACCGTAATTATTTTAAGAGAAGAGGATAATTCTAAAAAGACAAATTTGTCCAGTAAAGACATGTGGAACTCATGTGAATTGTTTTCAGGCAATCGAAACCTTTAAATTCATATCGGAAAAGGTTGTTTGTGAAAATCGCAAAGTTGAGATGGAAAAATGCAAAGAAAGTTTGACGTGAGTTATTTTCAGGCACCGAAACCACTAAAAACTCATCGGAAAAGGTTGTTTGTGAAAAACGTAAAGTTCATATGGCGGTTTGCAATGAAAGTTGACGGAGATAGTAAACTGCAAAAATGGACAAAGTACGGATGACAAAAAAAAAATCCTAATATTTAATGTATTTAATATTTAATTGTGTTATGAAATTTTAATTATTATTTTTATTAGAAAATATGACACCCCGTGTTTCGGTCGTACAGGTACGCGTGCCACGCGTGTGAGTTTTGAGATTTAAGTTATTTAATTTCTTGTTTGTTATGTTTTAATTGAATAATTTAATTTAGTTAGTTTGCTACTTCGTGAAATAATTAAACTTAATTGATTTATTTCGTGACTTAAATTATGTGATTGTCGAACTTATTTACTTGAGCTTGATAACGTGATTTATTGTCCTTAATTGAAAACCATGTAAATTGTTGACTTAATTGAAAATTCTTAAAAGGAGTTAATTATAACTTTTCAAAAACTTTGAGCCTAATTGCATGACTTTAGGAGTTGGGGGACTTGCTTGCATTTTCATTTTCTTTTTCCCCTTTCACGTAGGCTTACATACATACACTTTTCTTTTCTTTCTTCATTCTTTCATTTTCACACACAAACTCACACCCACCTTTGCACACTCACCTCTCGACCGAGCTAGAAGGAGAAAGGAGGAGCTACACTGTGACACCCCGTCTTCTTGGTGTTGGGAAAACAGAAACAATAACACAGCGGAATTTAAAAAATTTTCCCAAAAGAAGATCGAATCTTGCAATTCTTATTCCCAAATTCGTAGATTCTAAGAAACGCACTTAGATAGACGCTTTCTTGACACGTTTGAGCCGCCCACAAACGCTCTTCAAGAAGCAAGTCCCCAAGCTCTTTCGAATCTTTCAAGACTCCAAGAAAGCAGCCCTCTAGAGAATTAGTCCACGAACCTCGATCACGATCCAAACAGGGAGGATGCTAGTTCTATATTTGGTGTTTAGGCTCTAGGGTTCAATGTGTAGTGATTTGGGGAAGGAGATTGTCTATCAATCCCTTATGGAGTTCGAACCCCATGTACATATAGGCTAAGAGGTTCGAACCCCTTATGCTTGTTGGACAAGGTTTCCTAAACCTTTTAGCCAAGGGATTTCTTGCTTGGAGAGAAAGACTCTTACTTTGATCAAAAGTTTCCTTTTGACCAACTTGTCAAGCAAGAATATAATATCTAACTATTTTAGATATTTTTATTTATCCATAATAAATAACTTGAAGCTAATAATTAATTAATTCATAATTAATTATATATTAGACTCGGTTTCTCCAAATTAGAATTATAATATTAATTCATAATTAAATTAAAATCCATTAAATAATTAATCAATATTAATTATTTAACCAATCATCACAAAGTGACATGTGTCGCTCGAGACACACGTCTCACAAGTGTGGTCCCACCAATCTCCTATTGGTCCGATCAACTCGTTTAATCGATTCAAGCCTTAACCCACGTGACCGGGTTGTTGTATGTGACCCTATAGGTTCTTAATTCAATTAGCAGTGAACCTAATTAATTCATCAGTCCATAGATCACACTACCATAATCTAGCAACAGGTGTGTGACCCCTAACTGAATAAGAATATCTCAATTCGAAAGAACCTTTAAGTCATTGACATGTGTGAGATGAAATCCTCCTACATCCCATCTCTCAATCGAAATCTAGGGCAAGGGAATAATCAGAACCCCAATAATCTCGATCTTAAAGGTAAGTGCATTTCACATCCATTTGATCTCGATCCAAGAAACCCATTTCTTGATTTCGATCCACTATCTTGATCAAGGACTCCATCATGGCATATGAATGACTTACACAATAAGAGATCAACTTGCTAATGAAAATGTTGGTCCTTTGTTGATTCTCATATGCTTCCATGTGCCACTTGGGCAACCCTAGTATAAGCTTTGAATCAGTTGTCTAAGGCGACACCCTTTAAAGCTCATACCTAAGACTACAGAGTTACCCCACAAAGCATCGATGGAATCTCAAGTCTAAAGGGTATGGAATCTCAAGTCTCAAATCGACACTGTCTTTTGGACTCATCGGCTTGGACTGATTTCTAATCATGACTTAAGTGATTTAGGGCTCGTCTCATGAACCACTTCACCTAAATGGTTGAGTACTACAAGTTATATTGATTAGGGGAGTTCTTATACATGCATAGCTAAAGTAAACATACAATCAAACAAGAGTATATAAAGAAGTGTAGCCTTAGTTCGTTTATTATTCAAAGATTGTCTGTGATTTACAGAAGGAAAAGCACTAAGCAGACTATTACATTGGCTTTCAGGGCACTATTCCTAACACTTAGCAATCCAGATATGACGTCACGAGTGAGTTTTATTGTAGCGCCCCCTAACACTACAACCCCGCACCGTAGCATTTCCCGAGTGGATGTGAGTCCTAGCACTCGAGAAATACTCCTGCGAACGGTCAAGACTATGCAATACCAAAATATAGAATTTAAAGTGTAGCATAAAATAGACAATTTAAAACAGAAGAATGTGACATCTCAAGTCAAATGGAATTTATATTATTAAGTTAAGAAGTAAGATATTTACAGTGATAAGTCTAGAGCCAACACGGGAGTACTTATTGAAGTACGTACATGCACTCTTAATATAATCCTGATTGACTAAGATATGACACCTTAAAGCTTCAAGATACCTCTAAGGCATTGTTCCGTGGATTCCTGAAATCATGAGTTAAAAGAGTAGAAGGATTAGTCAAAATGACTAAGTGGCGGTGGTTTGAGGTTTATAATTATAGGTAAAGTTTTTGTAAAATCTTTTCACCAAAATCTTGGTTTAGAAATAATCTCAAAATATCATATGGCACTTAATATTCGGTTCATTATTTTGGAATAGTAGGAATAGGGGAAAATATATGCTATACTTTTGAAATCATGAACATTTTTAAAGAAGTAGTTTGATGCCTGCAAGCTAGGCTTGTAGCGCCCCCACTTTGCTGGTGGAGAGCAGCGCCCCAACCCCCGCACTAAAGCACCCCTCAAGTAATGGTGTGAGCCATCACTCAAGAAATTCCCCAGAGAACAGCGATGACCATTAACGATTAACAATAACAGTGTTTACCAATGTGGCTTATGCAGCGGAAAATCAGAGTATTTTAAAACTTTTCAAAACATGTGCGTGATGGCATGTAAACAAGCAAGTAGTGATCGTTAAGCAGAAGAGACTATTAAAATTACTATATCAATTGAACATTATCACGAGAGCATATGATAACAATTGTAGCAGTATCCAAGTAGCAGAAGGAATATCACAAAAGCATAAGGTAAAGCATCAATGCAACCATATATCAAATGCAGGACACAAAATAGATTAATAATGTAAAATCCTGACTTGAAAAAAATGGACACTCTAGAGCTTCAAGATACCTCTAGACTGCGGCTGCAAGACCTGAAACCATGAGGCTAGAAAACAGGTAGAGCTATTAGTCAAAGTGACTAAGTGAGGGATATCTTTAAAAGAAAGTACTTGAAGTAAACGCTTGAAGTAAATTTCACAAGGTAAAACCTTTAATGCAAAGCTTTAATGAAGAACTTAAGAGTAAACTCAAGCGATAAAACCCTTTGATGCAACATTATAAGAAATGAGAGTTTTCAAAACATTTTCATGAATGCTGTCACACGCGCACACATATGCTATGATTTGGTTCATATGATTTTCATGAAACGGGGTAAGGGTAGGGAATAACTTTGCAAGATATGAACCAACTTTATGAAAACATTGATGCCCGCAAGCTAGGCTTCTCCATCCTTACTCCAGAAAACATGACTATTAATAGGGTGTCGGACCGAGATCATTAACACCCTAACACATACACACCTGCACCATCCTCCACCAAGTTTTACTTCGGGGAGCGACCCCTAGGTGACCATTAACCATTGATTTGGGAATAGATTTGTGGTCCATTCCCGACAATTGTCCTGACTTAACCAAACCTCCTGATTAAAGTCGGTGTCAATCACCTAGTGTGGCGGCCGGTATTAGTGATATCGTTGGCGCTCACCTCCCGAGCATCACCTCTACACATAAACGCTGGGCCCATACCATTAACCATTGATTGCTTGCAACATTGATGACATCCAAAATAAATCCGAATGTATGAACCATTGAACATATACATTGAACCATTGAACCATTGATGCAATACTTTGAAAACATGAACCATTGATGCATTACTTTGAAAACATTGAACCACTGATGCATTACTTTGAAAACATTGAACCATTGGTGCAATACTTTGAAAACATGTTCATTTGATCAGTGAATAATGAATAAGATTGGGGTTCTTTGAAGAATCATCCCTATAAAGGGTATTTTAAAATAAGAACGGTAAAGCATGAGGCTTTGAGTTTCAAAACAATTGAATCTTTAAGTATTCATGGTTCCAGTTGAAAACATTTATAACCTCACTATTTGTAACAGTAGGTAGGATAGATTATGCAGTGGCCTGGGGATTCCAATGCTCAACCTTAACTCCTGTAAGTGTGTACTAAGGTGAGCTTAAGAACTAAGATACACTTCTATAATGATGCACATGAATGCTATCAATCAAACAAGGAACATGTAACACAAGAGAGTAATACCATTTAAGGTATTAGAGAAAGATAACACACAAAGGAATACGTTAAAGTGAGTTATCATTAACGTGGGACTATGATCTAAGTATAACCGATTAAGAATTAATCAAATTATGAATCTTATCGCAAAACCTTAGGTTATGAAACAAGTCCTCGAAAGAAAACACATTTGGAAATCACATTTTAGACCCTAGATTTGAAAACCCTAGGTGCAAATGTCTATTAAGAAAGCACAAGTTTTAATTCACTTTTACTATCCAAAAATACTATTTAAAAGTACTATTCACAGTTACTATTCTAGGTTACTATTCACAGGTTACTATTCACTTGTTGGGTCAAAGGGTCGGGTCAAACCCTTACTATACACACACACACACACGCGACACACACACACACGCCATGCACGTACACACACACACACGTCATGCACACATACACACACCCTAATTCAATTATGATCTTGATTATAACCTATAGTTTCAAGTTCATGTTATTATAATCAAGTGTGATCAAGGTTAAAGGTATAACCTATGGTTAAGAGGTCTAATTAAAGTATAACATCAAGTTATGAAACACTATTCTATCTTAGGTTGTAACATGTGACACTATTCAAGTGTATAAAATATGATGAAGTATTATTCCTGTAGCGCCCTTTAACACTACAACCCCGCACTGTTGTACTTCCCGAATGGATGTGAGACTTAGCATCGAGAAATACTCCGGCGAACGGACAAGACTATACAATATCAGAGTATGAAATATAAACGCATGGAAAATGAACTCGAACAATAAAAAGGGGACAATCTATAACGAAAAAAATATTATTAAGCTGGATAAGTAATTACAGCGATAGATCAAACTTCACAGGAGAGTGCTTATTGGAAGATGTACATGCACTCGTGATCACCCTAATTAACTGAAATGTGACACCTTAAAGCTTCAAGATACCTCTAAGGCGTCTGTAACACCCCGGAGCGAAGGGCGCCACATCCCCCGCACCATAACCCAACACGTGAAGCGAAATGGGAACTCCGCCCACGTATCAAGCCACGGCGAACGGGTGACAAACAAAATTCAAACCTAAGCTAGGCGGTCTAGACCCTACTCAGAGCACGCAATACAACAAGTAACGAATGCGGAAGCACCAGAATCTCATAAAGCAGATAAACATACTCAAGACATATCAAACTTTCGATTCAAGTTATACAAACTTTACAAATTCGAATTTGAAGCATAACTTATACATAATTCAGAATTAGCCAAAAAAAAAGCATAAAGAAAGCGAAAATACAATGCATGAGACTCAAGCTATCCTGAAACCCAACTCAAAGACATCCGCCTAGCTCCAACACCTCAGAACGGGTACCTGCAACTCAAATCAAAGGGGGAAAAAGATAGAAATAACGAGGGTCAGTCCTAAAGACTGGTGAGGGGGCTAACACACGCACCCATACATATACATAAGAGCAAAGCATATACAAAGCTTAAAGGGGTTCATGAACCGGGCACGGTTTTTGCATTCTAAAACATTTAACCCGTGGTAATATATATAAAGAAAGAAGTTCGAGGCCGAAGGCCAAATCCAGTCAAGTTTTAGAGTTTAGAAATCCGCCCCCGTTTTACAACCATAAACGAAACATAACGAACTGAAGGCTTAAATCCAACTCACTTACTTCAGAAACAAAGGCGAAACGAAATACAAAACCAATCATAAATCAATCCCACCTCCACACCGTTTGGGGAAGAGAGGTGCCCCTCTCAACCCACCACAGAACGAAACTTGTGAACCGGAGGATCCCGCCCGGTTCCTTCGACGGCCATGCCAAAATGCGCTCCGTCGGCATAGGAGAACTAAGTCTCCCGTTGGTGGAGAAGTGCACAGGGGTCGTAACCGGCGACCCCAATGGTCGTCCCGGGTCTCCCTTACCCACAATCTCCGGGGCCCATCACACAGATAACACACAGACTTACACATATCACACTTACCATATGTAGCTTATCCTCAAATCATGCCCTGCTTAAACTCACACACACATTCACGCACACTCACACTTGTCGAAGCTTTTCCAAACAAACGTAAAATAGCTTATATACATATACTAAACATTTTCCAATTCTTTCATAACAAAAGGGACCAATTCCCACAAAATACATATCCGAACACATATATATATATATATATATATATAGTTCACATGCGGGCTTCGAAATACACGTAGGGTTTTAGGTCGCTTTAACTAAAAGAAAGAAAACCTCACCTGGACGAGCAAACCAACCAAAACGGACCAAAAGGAGTCAAACGAACCACTTCCTCAACAACGGAACGAACCTAAGAGCAAAACAAAGAGCAAGAGGCAAACTTAGACTCAAATGAACCATATTGACGCTCGGCAAATGCATATGAATGCAAGTGATGCTTAAGAAGCTTAACAAATTGACCAATAGTGCATAAGTCTCATAAATCATATCAAACGGATTCACAGATTTCATATAACAATCATATCGTACCATACAACATGTTATCAAAGCATTCATAGTATAGAAGAAGCAAAGAATGATCATGCAAGGCATACAAACGAGGCATGGAGTCATAAACACCCGTTAGAGGAGCATATCGCACACAAACGGCATTCAACAAAAGCATGTCTAAATCTCACCCAAAAGTTATGAAATTGAACCACAATACTCCCAACACATAATATAACAAGTTCATAGTTCAACCCAAATGAAGATAAAGACAATAAAGAAGTGAAACAAACCAAAAACCGAAAAGGAAAACCAAGGGTTGCGCAAGGGGAGGGACACGGGGGTGTCCCTCAACCTAACTAAGCTGAGCCACGCCCGTGGCTCAGTCCAGAGACGCCCAGGAAGCATGACACGCCCGTGTCTCACCTTACAAGGCAAATGAGACACGGGGGTGTCACGGTACAGCACCAAAAACACATACAAAGTTTGCCGGCAAAACTGACCCTAAACAAAATCAATCCAAAAGCATATCAAATCAACTCCAAATGTTATGAAACTTAATATACAACATATTTAGCATGTTAGGAACATATTTCATTTAGAACTCAAAGGCTAGATCACGCATTAAGGTCACCGAAATCATACAGCAACTCAGGAGCGCCAAAACGGACATATGAGCTCAAACATGCTAAGATCAAATACTTAGGAGCTGAAAATGAAGCTGAAACTCTAGGGAATGAATACTAACATGATAAGCAACTAATATACTCCATGTATATGCAAATTGACACGAATTGGAGTACATTAGAACCACCAAATAATCACAAAATGCAACAGCAGCAGTTCGGTTCGCGCATAGCATACAAACAGGCCATCATGCTTCGATTAGGAGCTGAATAAGGATCTAAAAACTTGCAAGAGCAGGTCTAACATGTAAAGCAATTAGTATACAACATCTCCATGCAAATTCACACGAATTGGAAGTCATTAACTCAAGCAACGAAGCACAAATTCACACAGCGGTTCCAAAACAGGGGAGCAGATTTTAAACTTCAAGAACTCAAGTTTGTAGCCATATTAAAGCATGAATTCAAGGCAAAACGAAGCACATTCATAGATCAACATGTATAACACATAACCAAGCATTAACATACGAAATTGGAGGCAAGAATTCATCCATTTGATCTCAAAAACGTGACAGCAGTTTGGTGGAAATGAGCAGATTTGCAGCAGTTCGGTTTTCAAGTTTCATGGCCAAAAACTCAAGGTTTCAATCATGTTATCCAAGAGAAAACAACCCTAACACATCTAGCATGAAGTAAGAATCAAGAATGGAAGCAAAGGAGTTCATATAATCAACAAGGAAGCACCAAATCAGCCACAAACTCAAGCTAAGGCAAGGAAGCAACAAATGACCTCTAACCCTAACCATTCATGCAAACCCCAAACTCATATTAAATCTGAACTAAAGGATGAAATTCATGAATCAAAATCATCATATAATCATGGAGAATTCGAAAATATACATACCTTCAAGAGTTGATGAAATATGGAAGAGATTAGCTCCAAAAATCACAAGCCATGGGAAGGGGTTTTCTTCTTCTCCTTTCTTTCTTCATTGCAGCAGCTTTTTTCCTTCTCTTGGGGGTGAGGAGCACGAAATGCTGCTGATAGGGAGAGAGAGGAGTGGTTAAAGATCAAATAAACCAAGGGTTAAAGTTTAAGCATGGTTAAAATGGCCCCACAAGTGTAAGACTAGTCAAAGAAGGTGGCTTAAGCACAAGCTGTTCGTTCCGGGCGAAAAACGAGGGTCCAAACGGGCTTAGAAAAATACCAAACAGGTTCCTTGGCTTCGTCTCTTCGTTACGAGTCCAACGCATCTTCCGGAATTCGAATCCGAATTCCCTAGCTCAAGTTATGGCCTCCGGAACAAGAGACGCGCTAAAACTAGTTAGGCTCTCATGTCCCTTGTCAAATACTTAAGGTTTAAAACCTCGACAAACGAACCCGAAAACATAAAACGAGCATGAAAACACCTTCATAACTCACATATATCACGCATATCGAAATTTCACAAAAATCGGAATTGAATTCCGGCACATAACGAGCAAATTACGAGCATACGAAACTTAAACGTTTAAAATCAAATTTCATGAATATAACTATTAATTTCATATTAATTCAAATAATCATATAGGCATTAAAATAACATTCAAATACGTAATTAAATAATTTAAAGCATATAAAACCCTCTCGTTACAGCGTACCTGGAAATCCGAACGATCGGGATGTTACAAACTCCCCTCCTTCAAAAGGACCTGTCCTCAGGTCCTAAGGAGAATCTTGAACGGCTCCGAAGACAAGCCCAAAATCCACACTTCCGCTGCGCCCCTCTGATCACAAACTTCTCAAGACCCTATCTCCTTAATTGGCGAACCGGACACAAAGTCCTAGTCGTTTGCCCCCACTTCCCAAATAAAGATTTGGGAGTAGTTGGAGAATTCTCAACCTTGGCACGTAGACATTACTACACAAAGTCCATAACGTCTTTCTTATGCCAGAATATCCGGGTCCCAAAACTCCGAACAACCCCAACCCTGATTGGGATAAACTCGTGACCTTGCACTCCTTAAGGCGTAGGCTACCGTTCTTCTACGAGCAACACACAACAAAGGCCTTCCTTTATGCCTCGGTTGGAAACAAGGTAGCCTTTTGTACCTTCGGTTAGGCAAGAGCCAAGACCGTAGGTAACTCTCTTCAACCGCCTCATCCCACTCACAACCGTACCTCTTACTCTGAGGCAATCCTCGGTTCTTCTACGGGAAATACCAACGGGTTAGCCTTCTATCTAATACCCGAAGATATCGTTGAGTCCCTGACGGACCTCCTAAAAGCATCCGCTAACGCCAACGAAAACAAGGCACCTTCAGACAAGCTGATCAAAAGCGGCTCGACCCTCACAACTCACCAAGCACTCACGAACACTCCACACCACAAGCTCTCACCACAAGGAAGTACTAACACAAAAAGGAAAACAAACAAAGCACACAACGAACAAGAGCCAAGTAGGAAAAGAGATACGTAACAAGCAAAACTAGGGAATAAAGGAAGCACACTTCAAACAAGAACCAAGAAGAAAAGAATCACACAATAGGCAAGAACCAAGGGTGAAAGTAATTACGCATCAAGCAAAACTGAAAAGGGAAGGAAACACGTTACAAGTAAGAGCCACGAAGGGAAAGAAACACTTAACAAGCAAGAACAAGAAAAGGCAAAATTACGCAACAAACATAATGAAGAATCACGTAAAAACAAGGAGTAAGACAATAAGCACATGGGTTTCCCCCGAATGTTAAAATATGCGTGAAATGTAATGCCATGAGTGCTTCATGTACCGTTCACCATAGGAGTAGCGTTGAGTGTGGTGCCATCTTCTTGTTTTCCGGGAGGATCATCTTGTGCTTGAACCGGGATCTTGAAGTCATAACATTTCCTTGAAGACCTCAACTTCTTGTTGTTCGATTAACTTTCATCATGCCTTCGATTCCTCCACAATTGAGTCCTCCTACCACCTTTGGTATTGAAATCTCTCCTTGTTTGATATTGGTGACCTCATGAGATTCTTGAGTTTCTTCATTCCATATAATTCGAGTCTCTACAATGTGTATATTAAATTGCTTCCGGTGAGGAGATGTAAAAATATATCCATCCTCAGTATTTGAATCTTCTTATACTCGGCAACTTTGAAGTCTTAAGTTTTCAAAATTTCTCTTGTCTCTTAGTCTCTCGCCTTGTCTCCCAATTATTTCACCTTGAAATATTTTCCCCAACCCGCGACACTTGAAACAATTCCTAATTCCTTTTAATTTGATCCTTTTACTCCGATCTTGGAATCTTTCTTTTCTTGACATTGTTGATATCTTGAAGCTTCTCGAAATTTCTTGAAATTTAAATTCCTTGCTTGATCTTCGAACTCCAAACTGATCTTTTCTCCTCATAAGTGTTGGCAAGACTCCCTTCATTAATGGCCCATTCCTTCATAGCTCCTTTTATCTTGTATCCTCGGATCACGCACATATTCTTGAAATTTGAAGATTTGATCGAATTTCATATCTATTCCTTGCAACTAATTCCAAACCCTAGGATGGTCCTCGAAGGCAATCAATCTTTCAAACCTTTAAATGAAATCGTCCATCTTCTCTCATTCTTCAATTTGAAATCTTCTTATCATCAAACTTGAAAGAAAGGTAGTTGTGTGAAGGCCTCTAATAGGACTCCCTCATGAGAATTCTTCTCGGACTCCTCAAATCTCAACTTCACTCTCGTGATCCTCTAGAAGTTGACCTTGATATCCTCATTTCAAACCGCTTCAAAAGATAAAAGTCTCTGAACCCCTTATAGCCAGAATATACCTGTCTCCCTTGTCCTTTTCCCGGTAATACTTGTTGATGTCGAAAGAGTATCCTGAAATAAAATACAATTCCAAGAAAGTATCGATGCATGCGGGGTTTCTAGTGCATGTTCATGTGAACTATTAATACAAATAATAGCAAATAATATCAAGTAATTCACATAAGTGATGTAGTGAATGCCAACAAACACGTAATCCTAAGCCGAACGACCTAGACAAACCCGACACGACACGAGAGCTCCGGTTTTGCAACCTAGAGCTCTGATACCACCTATAGATGTAACACCCCGGAGCGAAGGGCGCCACATCCCCCGCACCATAACCCAACACGTGAAGCGAAATGGGAACTCCGCCCACGTATCAAGCCACGGCGAACGGGTGACAAACAAAATTCAAACCTAAGCTAGGCGGTCTAGACCCTACTCAGAGCACGCAATACAACAAGTAACGAATGCGGAAGCACCAGAATCTCATAAAGCAGATAAACATACTCAAGACATATCAAACTTTCGATTCAAGTTATACAAACTTTACAAATTCGAATTTGAAGCATAACTTATACATAATTCAGAATTAGCCAAAAAAAAAGCATAAAGAAAGCGAAAATACAATGCATGAGACTCAAGCTATCCTGAAACCCAACTCAAAGACATCCGCCTAGCTCCAACACCTCAGAACGGGTACCTGCAACTCAAATCAAAGGGGGAAAAAGATAGAAATAACGAGGGTCAGTCCTAAAGACTGGTGAGGGGGCTAACACACGCACCCATACATATACATAAGAGCAAAGCATATACAAAGCTTAAAGGGGTTCATGAACCGGGCACGGTTTTTGCATTCTAAAACATTTAACCCGTGGTAATATATATAAAGAAAGAAGTTCGAGGCCGAAGGCCAAATCCAGTCAAGTTTTAGAGTTTAGAAATCCGCCCCCGTTTCACAACCATAAACGAAACATAACGAACTGAAGGCTTAAATCCAACTCACTTACTTCAGAAACAAAGGCGAAACGAAATACAAAACCAATCATAAATCAATCCCACCTCCACACCGTTTGGGGAAGAGAGGTGCCCCTCTCAACCCACCACAGAACGAAACTTGTGAACCGGAGGATCCCGCCCGGTTCCTTCGATGGCCATGCCAAAATGCGCTCCGTCGGCATAGGAGAACTAAGTCTCCCGTTGGTGGAGAAGTGCACAGGGGTCGTAACCGGCGACCCCAATGGTCGTCCCGGGTCTCCCTTACCCACAATCTCCGGGGCCCATCACACAGATAACACACAGACTTACACATATCACACTTACCATATGTAGCTTATCCGCAAATCATGCCCTGCTTAAACTCACACACACATTCACGCACACTCACACTTGTCGAAGCTTTTCCAAACAAACGTAAAATAGCTTATATACATATACTAAACATTTTCCAATTCTTTCATAACAAAAGGGACCAATTCCCACAAAATACATATCCGAACACATATCTATATATATATATATATATAGTTCACATGCGGGCTTCGAAATACACGTAGGGTTTTAGGTCGCTTTAACTAAAAGAAAGAAAACCTCACCTGGACGAGCAAACCAACCAAAACGGACCAAAAGGAGTCAAACGAACCACTTCCTCAACAACGGAACGAACCTAAGAGCAAAACAAAGAGCAAGAGGCAAACTTAGACTCAAATGAACCATATTGACGCTCGGCAAATGCATATGAATGCAAGTGATGCTTAAGAAGCTTAACAAATTGACCAATAGTGCATAAGTCTCATAAATCATATCAAACGGATTCACAGATTTCATATAACAATCATATCGTACCATACAACATGTTATCAAAGCATTCATAGTATAGAAGAAGCAAAGAATGATCATGCAAGGCATACAAACGAGGCATGGAGTCATAAACACCCGTTAGAGGAGCATATCGCACACAAACGGCATTCAACAAAAGCATGTCTAAATCTCACCCAAAAGTTATGAAATTGAACCACAATACTCCCAACACATAATATAACAAGTTCATAGTTCAACCCAAACGAAGATAAAGACAATAAAGAAGTGAAACAAACCAAAAACCGAAAAGGAAAACCAAGGGTTGCGCAAGGGGAGGGACACGGGGGTGTCCCTCAACCTAACTAAGCTGAGCCACGCCCGTGGCTCAGTCCAGAGACGCCCAGGAAGCATGACACGCCCGTGTCTCACCTTACAAGGCAAATGAGACACGGGGGTGTCACGGTACAGCACCAAAAACACATACAAAGTTTGCCGGCAAAACTGACCCTAAACAAAATCAATCCAAAAGCATATCAAATCAACTCCAAATGTTATGAAACTTAATATACAACATATTTAGCATGTTAGGAACATATTTCATTTAGAACTCAAAGGCTAGATCACGCATTAAGGTCACCGAAATCATACAGCAACTCAGGAGCGCCAAAACGGACATATGAGCTCAAACATGCTAAGATCAAATACTTAGGAGCTGAAAATGAAGCTGAAACTCTAGGGAATGAATACTAACATGATAAGCAACTAATATACTCCATGTATATGCAAATTGACACGAATTGGAGTACATTAGAACCACCAAATAATCACAAAATGCAACAGCAGCAGTTCGGTTCGCGCATAGCATACAAACAGGCCATCATGCTTCGATTAGGAGCTGAATAAGGATCTAAAAACTTGCAAGAGCAGGTCTAACATGTAAAGCAATTAGTATACAACATCTCCATGCAAATTCACACGAATTGGAAGTCATTAACTCAAGCAACGAAGCACAAATTCACACAGCGGTTCCAAAACAGGGGAGCAGATTTTAAACTTCAAGAACTCAAGTTTGTAGCCATATTAAAGCATGAATTCAAGGCAAAACGAAGCACATTCATATATCAACATGTATAACACATAACCAAGCATTAACATACGAAATTGGAGGCAAGAATTCATCCATTTGATCTCAAAAACGTGACAGCAGTTTGGTGGAAATGAGCAGATTTGCAGCAGTTCGGTTTTCAAGTTTCATGGCCAAAAACTCAAGGTTTCAATCATGTTATCCAAGAGAAAACAACCCTAACACATCTAGCATGAAGTAAGAATCAAGAATGGAAGCAAAGGAGTTCATATAATCAACAAGGAAGCACCAAATCAGCCACAAACTCAAGCTAAGGCAAGGAAGCAACAAATGACCTCTAACCCTAACCATTCATGCAAACCCCAAACTCATATTAAATCTGAACTAAAGGATGAAATTCATGAATCAAAATCATCATATAATCATGGAGAATTCGAAAATATACATACCTTCAAGAGTTGATGAAATATGGAAGAGATTAGCTCCAAAAATCACAAGCCATGGGAAGGGGTTTTCTTCTTCTCCTTTCTTTCTTCATTGCAGCAGCTTTTTTCCTTCTCTTGGGGGTGAGGAGCACGAAATGCTGCTGATAGGGAGAGAGAGGAGTGGTTAAAGATCAAATAAACCAAGGGTTAAAGTTTAAGCATGGTTAAAATGGCCCCACAAGTGTAAGACTAGTCAAAGAAGGTGGCTTAAGCACAAGCTGTTCGTTCCGGGCGAAAAACGAGGGTCCAAACGGGCTTAGAAAAATACCAAACAGGTTCCTTGGCTTCGTCTCTTCGTTACGAGTCCAACGCATCTTCCGGAATTCGAATCCGAATTCCCTAGCTCAAGTTATGGCCTCCGGAACAAGAGACGCGCTAAAACTAGTTAGGCTCTCATGTCCCTCGTCAAATACTTAAGGTTTAAAACCTCGACAAACGAACCCGAAAACATAAAACGAGCATGAAAACACCTTCATAACTCACATATATCACGCATATCGAAATTTCACAAAAATCGGAATTGAATTCCGGCACATAACGAGCAAATTACGAGCATACGAAACTTAAACGTTTAAAATCAAATTTCATGAATATAACTATTAATTTCATATTAATTCAAATAATCATATAGGCATTAAAATAACATTCAAATACGTAATTAAATAATTTAAAGCATATAAAACCCTCTCGTTACAGCGTACCTGGAAATCCGAACGATCGGGATGTTACAGCGTCGATGCGTAGATTCCTGAAATCATGAATTAAAAGAGTAGGAGGGTTAGTCAAAATGACTAAGTGACAGGGGTTTGAGGTTTATGATTGTAAGTAAGGTTTTCTTTTGAAATCTTTTGACCAAGAAAATCTTGGTTTAAAAATATACTATATAGTTACAAATAATTATATGACAATAATATCCGGTTCATATTAGTTTGAAACAATAGGAGTAGAGGTAATATAGGTTATACTTTAGAAAACTTATGAACGGTTTTGAAGAAATAATTTTGATGCCCGCAAGCTAGGCTTTTCCAACCTTAACTCCTTAAAATCTGGGAAAAATAATAACCACACTGATCAAGGTGTCGATACTTAATAAAACAAATACGATAATGCCAGCCTTCACCCCTTAGTGTCACCTAGGGCAGCAAACCCTAGTGACGATAAACTGTGGGAGGGACGTATCTTTTCCCGTCACTTGATGTGGAATAACCAACCTCCGGTTGGACCATCATCAATATCTAGTTGGCGGTTGGTATAATAGTAGACCTTGGCCCATGCCTCCCGGACTACTACTTCTACCAAGACCACCGGGCCCATAAGAAAACGATAATTTTACTTGCAAGACGAGAATATTTACCGGGAGAAAGTACTAAGTACCTTCGGGTAAATATATGAATTTTGGATAACATTATAATTATTTTCCCATAAAAGGGATAATAGTTTGAAAGGAAAAATAAATTGAAATATTTTATCATGATTTCAGTTGAAAGGATTTAAAACCCTCACCGAGTACCGAGATTTAGGTGGAATTGTGAGGATTCCACTCTTCGATCCTATTGTTGCCTGAAAGTAATAACTACTGTCGGCTTAGAACTATGTTCTTAGTTCCTAACTAATCTAATTGCACTCAATATCAGAACAAAATAATTATAGAAGGTACATATTATGTAATACGTTAAAGATTTCTAGGTAAACCCTAAATTCACCTGTTTAATTAATAAATTCAGGGTTTATGGGATCTTTAACTAATCAAATATTTATTAACTATATTATAATTCTAATTATAAGATTTGAAATGAAATTTAAGGTTTAATTTGATAATGTAGGTTATCTTTTGAAAATATTACATAGTTTACCGATTTTTGGAAAATTTGGGAAAAATCTTTCTTTAAAAATTCCAAAACCTATATTATAATTATTTTTAAATTAATTTCGAAATTATTTGAATTTAAGTTGACCAAAAAGTCAAAATTACTATTGAAAACATTTACTATTCAATTTATTATGAATTAAACACTTTATAACACAAAATCAAATTCACACACACACACTAGTCACACCACACACACACACACACACACACACACAGCCAAGAACATTAAGAACATTTTCTTGAGCTTATTTGAATATTCAATGAGGGTGTGTAACATGTTCAATCATATTCATAACTATAACATAAAATTGAAGCATAATATAGCAAAATATATAAATTCTCTATGAAAAATAATTCTAAATAAATTATTCTAGGAATGAATTTAATCAAACAAGATCATAATCATTTAAATACATACTCACATTATATCATATCCTAATTCATGCATTTAATTAAATAGAATTTCATAATGTACACACATTTTATTTAAAACTAACAATTATGCACATACTTCATAAAATTAAAATTCGTAAAGCATAATTTAATTAATCCTAGACGTGCTACTATTATTATTATACTAAGAACATAATATAAAGCATGAAATAATAAAAGAAAAACTTACCTTGTAGAGAGAGAGAGGTTGTGGCGTGTGGGAGGAGAGTGAGGGGAGAGATTTGTGTGTTGATTTTGTAAGTAATGAATGATGCTTGAGGGGGGTATTTAGGTAGTCATGAGGGGCTTTTATGCAATTTCTAAGAGTTTAAGGGAAATGTGGATGCTTTATATCCTAGACAAATGCTTGGTAGGTACTTAGGTAATGTGGATGAATTATATTTTAGACATATGCTTGGTAATTAGATAGGAAATGTGGGGAAAATATATCCATTTATTTAAACTTTCTAGAAGGTTTATGTGGAATAAAAATAAATATAAAATGGTATAAAATTCATTCAAGAGTCGAGAGATGAAACCTTGAAGTAGTAAATTAATGAAAGAACGAGTGAAAAATAATCTTCGTTTTGATTATAAATGTGGAATATTTAGAGTTTTCGTTTATAAATTATGAATATTAAAGATGATGAAAATCATAAGAAAATTATATAAACGAAGCTATGACGAAGTTTAAAGGTTGTAAAAATCATCATATTTTAGAGAAAAATTTTAGGAACGTTTTGAGTAAAATTTCGAATATCGAATGAAAGCTAATTGTTTAAAATAAAATGATAATTTTTGAAAAGGAAAATATTTATAAAATATGCTATGGGTGGAATCGAGTTTTGGTAAATGTTTGAAAATTCATAAACAATTCAAGGGTCGTTTTGGTTATAATATTGAATATCAAAAAGTAGATGAGTAAAGATTTATTCATGATCGAGTTATAAGCTAGGGTTTTGCCGGCTTTTGGTGCTTACTAGAGTTAGGATGAGAATTATGGTTTACGGGGAGTATCACAATCTTCGAAAGAATGTGAGGATTCTTTTGGTCACAATATTGGGTAGTAAAAGTGCTTCAGGGAATGTAGGAAAATTCTAGGGCTGTAGGGGTATTTTCGTAATTTCTAACCTAAAATTGTAGGAATAGGTTTTAAAGCGTATGAAGGGTTTTTAGGTGCTGGAAAGGGATGTATACTAGAGTTCTAAGATTCCTATGAGAAAAGTTTCAAGATACATACTCGATCAAGGAAATAATTAAATTACGAACTTTTAATTAAACTATAGCACATAAGTCACATAAGAATGCAATGCATGAAGGAATAAATAGGGATCGAGACTATAAATGATTCTTGATTAACCCTTTACTTACCGTTCCCAACTCGGCCCTGAATACGGCTGTTACAATCTTTCCCCCTTTAAAGGAATCTGTCCTCAGATTCCCTTATGGTCCTTGAACAATTCTGGATAATGTCTCAACATCTTTTCCTTTGTTTCCCAAGTTTGTTCTTCAGTACCATTCCTTTTCCATAGAATTCTAACGAGAGGAATCCTTCGGTTTCTCACTTGAAATTTCCTATCCAAGATTCTAACGGCTTTACTTCGTAAGTAAGGTTGGGTTCTAGTGGTACTTCTTCAATAGGTAGAATGTGTGAATCATCAGCAAAGTATTTTCGGAGTTGGGACACATGGAATACATTATGTATCCCAGTAAGACTTGCTGGTAGGTCTAGGCGGTAGGATGTTGGACCAATACGTTCTAGTATTTCAAAAGGTCCAATATATCAAGGGTTTAACTTTCCTCCTTTCCCAATTCGTATAAACCCTTTTCTCGGAGATGCTTTCAAGAATACCTTCTCGCCTACTGCAAATTCTATGTCGCTTCTTCGATTATCAGCATAGCTTTTCTGCCTATCTTGGGCAGCTTTCATTCTTTGCTTGATGATTTCAACCTTTTCTGTTGCTTCATCTATCCAACTCTTAGTAATATTCCCTTGGGGTTTCCTTTTAACTCCTTTGGTTTCATCCATATCCTAGTATAATGGAGATCTGCATTTTCTTTCATATAAGGCCTCGTAAGGTGCAGCTTGGATAGAGGCTTGATAACTGTTGTTGTATGCAAACTCCACAAGGGGTAAGCAATCCTTCCAATTATCTTGGAAATCTAAGGCACAAGCCCTCAACATATCTTCCAGGTATCTGATTGTTCTTTCAGATTGTTCATCGGTTTGAGGATGTGCTGCTGTGCTGAAGTTCAGCTTAGTACCCATCATTTCTTGAATGTTTTGCCAAAGTTGTGAGGTGACCTTTGGGTCCCTGTCTGAAACTATACCAATAGGTACTCCATGCAACCGAATAATTTCCTTTTGATAGAGCTTGGCTAGTGAGTTAACTTTATCGATTGCTTTGATAGGTAAGAAATGTGCGGATTTTGTTAATCTATCGATGATAACCCAAATACCATCAAATCCTCCTTTAACCTTAGGTAATCCGTAAACAAAATTCATGGTTACTTGATCCCACTTCCAAGTAGGGACAGGTAGTGGTTGCAACAGTCCTCCAGGTCTCTGATGTTCTGCTTTAACCCGTTGACAAGTTAGACATTTCTTGATGTAATT
This sequence comes from Lantana camara, assembly GCA_037501455.1. Classification (NCBI taxonomy): domain Eukaryota; kingdom Viridiplantae; phylum Streptophyta; class Magnoliopsida; order Lamiales; family Verbenaceae; genus Lantana; species Lantana camara. The sequence continues at coordinate 88,491,343 of CM074856.1, forward strand.
GGCAATGTCTCTTTTCATACCGTTCCACCAAAAATATCTCTTGAGGTCTTGATACATCTTAGTTCCTCCAGGATGTATTGAACAACGAGCTTTGTGTGCCTCATCCAATATTTCCTTTCGAACAATACTAGGCACGCAGACCCGATCCTTGTATCTTAAAATCCCCTGATCATCGGTTTTGAATTTCTTTTCAAGATCCCTCTCTTTGGATTTGAGACATTTCTGAATCCATTCATCTTGAACTTAAGCTTCTTTTATCTTCTCCTTTAGTGGTGGTAATACCACTAAATTTGCTAATCGAGCCCTTGAGACTACTTTTACCGATTTTCGTAGGTTACTTGAAGGCTTTCCTGGAAGTGACACTAAGCTTGATTTTCGACTTAAAGCGTCAGCCACTACTTTAGCCTTTCCTGGATGGTACTGGATTATACAGTCGTAATCTTCTAGAAATTCTATCCATCTTCTTTGCCTCATATTCAACTCCTTTTGAGTAAAAAGGTATCGTAGGCTCTTGTGATCAGTGAAAACTTCAAAAGTAACCCCGACTCTTGTGATCAGTGAAAACTTCAAAAGTAACCCCGTAGAGATAATGTCTCCACTTGGTGAGAGCAAGTACAATTGCTGCTAATTCCAAGTCATGAGTAGGATAATTCTCTTCGTGAGGTTTGAGTTTTCTTGAGGCATAGGCTATAACTTTTCCTTGTTACTTCAATACACAACCTAACCCTTCTTTAGAGGCATCGATATAAACCGTATAACCTTCTTTTCCTTCAGGTAAGGTTAATACTGGTGCAGACGTTAATCGTTGCTTTAATTCTTGAAAACTTTGTTCGCACCCTTCAGTCCATTCAAATTTTCTTTCCTTCTTCGTTAACCTTGTGAGAGGTGCAGCTATCTTGGAGAAGTCCTTTACAAACCTTCGATAATAGCCTACAAGTCCTAGGAAGCTTCTCACCTCTGATGGATTTCTTGGTATTTTCCAATTTGTAATTGCTTCAATCTTTGAAGGATCTACCTCAACACCTGATCCCGAGATTACATGTCCGAGGAATGCAACTTTTTCTATCCAGAACTCACATTTATTGAACTTAGCATATAGCTTATGATCTCGTAAAGTGCTTAACACTATGCGAAGATGTTCAGCATGTTCTTCAGGCGTTTTTGAAAATACCAAAATGTCATCGATGAAAATGACCACAAATTTATCCAGACATGGTCGGAATATCCTATGCATCATATCCATGAATGCACCAGGTGCATTAGTCAATCCAAAAGGCATTACTATGAACTCAAAGTGTCCATAGCGGGTATTGAAAGCTGTTTTAGGGATATCCTCCTCCCTAATCTTTAATTGATAATACCCTTGCCTTAAATCTAACTGGGAATAGACTCGAGATCCTTGAAGGACATCAAATAACTCCTCTATGTGAGGTAGAGGGTATTTGTTCTTTATGGTTATTCGGTTAAGTTCTCGATAGTCGATGTAGATCCGTAATTACCCATCTTTCTTCTTTGCAAACAACACTGGTGCTCCCCAAGGTGACGTACTAGGACGGATATATCTTGATTCAATCAAATCATCAAGTTGTTTTCTCAACTCTTGAAGTTCGGCTGGGGCCATCCGATAAGGGGTCTTAGAGAAAGGCTCTGCCCCAGGAATTATATCGATTACAAATTCTAACTCGCGATCTGGAGGTAACGAGTTTAAATGTTCTGGGAAAAAGTCGAGAAACTCATTTACCACTTCTACCTCCTCAACCTTGAGTTGGTCCTTTGGCCTATTTAGGAGATAGGCAATGAATCCTGTAGCTCCTTTTTGAACCAACTTCCTAGCTTCTGTCATAGAAACCATTGTAACTGATCTTTTATCTTCGGATATCCATCTTTCATCTTGTCCTAAGATGATTTCTTTCTTGAAACAATCCAATTTAGCATGGTATTTGTAGAGCCAATCCATTCCCAGAATGATTCCATATCTTGTTACCGGAAGTTCGATGAGGTCCATTGGGTAGTAATGGTCACCGATTTGTATAGGGCAGCGTTTATATACTGGATCCGTTATGAATCAAGCTCCCAAAGGGGAACTTACTTCAAAATTATGTGATGAACATTCAAGTGGATAATTTAAACGCGCACATAAATTTGATGCAATGTATGAATGCGTGGCACTAGGGTCATATAAGACTTTAACTGGCGTGTTTAGAATGTAGACCGTACCTTCGACAACATCCGAAGGATCTGGATGCACGTTTCCATCCAACGCGTAAGCTCGGCCTCGGACCAATGGCTTTCCTGGCTTTCCCACAGCTTTCTCCTTTTCCTTAGATCTCGGTCTTTTTGGGCATGTATTAAACTGATGATTAGGGTCTCCACACCATAAACACGTGCCAGCTTTCTTTCGGCATTCTTGTTCAGTATGTCCCAGTTTGTGACAATATTCACAAGTGATCTCTTCTTGTGAATTGGACGGGACTGACTTAGGCTTTTGCTGGGCTGGTGTGGGTTTCTTCCCAAATTTCTGGCTAGATGGTCCAGCGGGACTTTTCATTCCGTAAGAAGGTTTATTTTGAGGGGGACCAGGGTGATTAGCTGCCAAACGAATATTCTTATGAGCTGCTTCGGTTTTCAGGGCTTTATCTACCGCCTTATTGTAAGTTTCAATATCCAATGAGGCTAAAGCCCATCGAAGGTCTGGCTTGAGTCCATCAATGAATCGTTTGGTCTTTCGTCGTTCATCATTCAGAATGTATGGAGCATACTGAATTAGTCTCACAAACTTTGCCTCGTATTCAGCCACTGACATATAACCCTGAGTTAAATTCATGAATTCAGCCTCTCGAGTATCCCTTATCACTTGAGGAATATATTTATTCTGAAACTCCTTTACAAATTCCGCCCAACTGTAATCAATTTGGTCTTCTATCCAGCTTAGCTTGACGTGCTTCCACCAACTAAAAGTGGGTCCTTCTAAGAGGAAGGCTGCATACTGCACTCGTTCCCGTTCCTCGGGAAATATATCTATAGCCTCATAAATCTTTTCTAAACTAGCTATCCAGTTTTCAGCCTTCAGGTCGTTAGGTTCTCCAAAGAATTTTGGTGGATTCATTCGGAGAAACCTTTCTAAGGATCGCTCGTTGGTAGGGTTATTCCCAGGTGTACAAGTTCGAACAAACTGCCTTAAGGCTTCTACAAGTTCTGGGTGTCCTGGTGGGTCTTATGGCGATGGTGAATTATTTCGTAGTGTTCTTCGTAGAGGCATTATGAATGCTGAAATCACAATCACGTAGGAAATATAATGCATGTGGGGTAAAAGTGTTTCATAGATCATCACAGAACAATAATCTTCAAATAATATGAATTATCAAACATAAAGTGCAGAAAGAAATAACATTAGTACTCACGGTCCTGCTGGTATCTTGAAGCGACTCTAAGACTCATGATGCAAGAAATGTAAAGCAACATGAAATAACAATGGAAAATGATCAAAATGTGTCATATATATATGCATCAAGATTAGTATGCTTCAAGAGCTACAAAAGTAAAGCAAAAAGAGGGGGGTGGACCCGATCTACCTCGAGTTACACCCTACAAGTACTGTCACCACTAGTAAGTCAAAGCTGCTACTGTCTGCTGCTGCTACTATGTACTGCTGCAAAAATGGGGAGTGTCTCCACTGGCTGCTATATACATACCCCCGGGTAACTATCCTATATACTGTATCCCCCGATCTGAACTCAATCCTCTCCAATACTATCTGCCTCAAGGTCAACTATATCATCTGAATCCGGAACCCAATAGGACTCCACTCCTTGCTGGGCTCAACATTGTCCTCCTCCTCGGGAACAACCTGTAATCCGTCAGTACCCTCGCCGATCTCTCCAACCTGTTGGGCCTCCTCCTCCTCCTCCTCCTCAAAATGGACTATAGCCTCTGAAGCCTCACTGTCTCCGGACTGGGCTACTACGGGCTGCATCTCTAGAACCTGCTCCATAACCTGAGTGTCATTCAGGTGAAATGCGTCCTCTAAGCGGCTCCTCATCTGGGCCCGGTACTGATCGTGGATCACAATAGAAGCCTCACGATCCAAAGTCAAACTGTAACAACCCAAAATAGGGCCTGGATGAAAACGGTAAGCTAAGGGCATTGGTAAAGCGTTTATAGACCGTGATCCAACTTTTTGAACCTTCATGCATTGCATTCTTACATGAACTTTGTGCTCGTATATGATCTGACATGTTTTAAGGGGGAATTCTTGACCTTTGATACAGTTTACTATTCATAACCCGAGCCTACCTTGTTCATATGGCTACTCGAACCCTAGAGGTTCACCACACATGTTTCCCAATCGTTTGAACTTGTTTCCCAAGCTCAGAGAGTCTTTCTTAAACCATAAGGGTATTTTTGGAACTTACCGACCAAAGTTACTATTCATCTAAAAATGAGCTTTTGATTCTGATATCTTTTCCTACCCAAGTTTACAGTCAAATCGACCCTTGAGTCGAGACGAGTCTTTTGAAATCATTCTTGACTTGGAAATCTATTTTGAGCATTGGTTTTATTGAAAATATTTACGAAAACCCTAGTTCACTATTCCTTCTACGAACGATTTTCATTCGGAAAGTGTTCTCTCTTCGGAATTACACTACTTGAGCTATTTCAAGATGTTTAAGATGTTTTACAACTCTTGATTCAAACCCTAGCTTGAAATTTTGATGCGTACGTCTATACGTAAAACTTCACTATTCATTATACGTTTTCAACTTTTTAACGGTAAAATGTTTAATAGTCGATATTGGACTCAAAATGCTTCTCGATTTATTTCTTAAATTTTGGAAACAATCCGGACTTGAAAATCATTCTAGAAAGTCGTTTTCACTTGTGTTGAGTTTCGAGCTCAAAACTTTTATTCACTAAAACTAATGTATCTTTCAAACGGTAAATCCGATTTCGACGTATGAATATGCGTTTCGAAGCTAATTTTTGCCCGGACAGAATGGTTATACTTCCAGCCACTTACCTGCACGTTTTGGCACTGAAATTACCAAAATACCCCCAGTAGTCCCATTTTAGCTTCAACATGCCTAGAGCTTTCAAAAGAAGCTATCCCACTTTTGCTCTCATACCCTTACCTCAAGTTCATTTCCAATGTGAGGGGCTTCTCTTCAACTATAAATAGAGGGCAAGAGACATTTCATTCCTTGCTCAATGTTGTGTTAACAACACCCTTTCTTCCTCCCTCTCTCCCCCTCTTGTCGTCAGCCACCTCCCTCTCTCTTAGGTTAGTTTGTGTTGTTTTATGTTATCTTTTTATGTTATGGTATGTTTATATTATGTTTAGGTTGGGTCTTAGGGTCTTCCCTAAGCCATATAGGATTTTATTTTATGCATTTATTATATAGTTTTCATGATATGTTTTGATAGATGTTTATATGTTTTAATTGTTTAGTATATGATTGAATATGTTATGGAATGCTTTAGCATTTGCTATGATCATATGATATGGTTGTTATATTATGAGAATTGATGCATGATTATGGAATTTGAATTATATTCTTGCATGTTAGCTAATGAAATAGTATTCTATGATTAATTATGTCACAACTTGTTGCATGTTGATATTGAATTTAATTTGTTACATGTTACATGCCTAAGGTTCATGATATGATATGATATATGTTGAGACATGTTCTTATATGGTTATATGATTCATGAATTATGAATTGAGCTTATGATATGATATGGATTAATGGATTAGAGCCTTGATCATATGTTATACACTTTAATAGTGTCACATGTTATAACCTAAGATAGAATAGTGTTTCATAACTTGATCTTATGCCTTAATTGGACCACTTAACTATAGGTTATACCTTTAACCTAGATCACACTTGATTATAATAACATGAACTTGAAACTATAGGTTATAATCAAGATCATAATTTAATTAGGGTGTTTGTGTGTGTGCATGCCGTGTGTGTGTGTGTGTGTACGTGCATGGTGTGTGTGGATGTGTGTGTATAGTAAGGGTTTGACCCGACCCATTGACCCAACCTGTGAATAGTAACTATGAATAGTAATATGGAATAGTAATCCTGAATAGTACTTTTGAATAGTGCTTTTGAATAGTAAAAATGAAATAAAACTTGTGCTTTCCTAATAGACATTTGCACCTAGGGTTTCCATATTTAGAGTCTAAAATGTCTTTTCAAAATGTGTTTTCTTTCGTGGACCTGTTTCTTAACCTAAGGTTTGCGATAGGATTCATAATTTGAGTAAAGCTTACTCGATTATAATAAGATCATAGTCCCACGTTAAGAATAACTCACTTTAACGTATCCCTTTGTGTGTTACCTTTCTTGAATACCTTAAATAGTATTACTCTCTTGTGTTACATGTTCTTTACATGTTCCTTGTTCATTGTTTCATGCATTTCATATGCATCATGGTTAGTAGTGGGTCTTAGTTCTTAAGCTCACTCTAGTACACCACCTACAGGAGTTAAAGTCGAGCACTGGGATCCCCAGGGCACTGAGTAATCTGTCTACCTACCTTTTGTTACTATTAGGTGAGGTGAAGTTAAAATGTTTCCAAACTGGAACCACGATTATACTATCGTATCATATGTTTTGAAATTCAAAGTTAAACCTCGTTTTGAACTATCCCTTTTATTGGGACATTCTTTTGAAAGGATCATTCATACTTTCATAGTATACCTTGATCAACAACACATGTTTTCCAAAGTTCTACATTCTTGTTCAAAGACAGTTACATGTTCTGCATATGTTTTCAAAGTACAGTTTTACATGTGTTATAGACAACATCACATGTTTTACAGACAGCATCACATGTTTTACAGACAGTTTCACATGTTATAGTTAGCACCCGGAGTGGTACTCTGGTCACTGCTAATCTTGAAATGCATGCATACAGTTTACAGTTTGGGCCCGGCGGTTATGTGTGGAGGTGATGTTCGGGAGGTGTGTGCCAACGACATCACCAATACCGGCCGCCACAATTAGACAATTGACATCGACTTTTAACAGGAGGTTTGTTAAGTCAGGATAATCTATCTCGGAACGGACAGCAAATCTGTTCTCATTACATGTTTACAGGTCGCCTAGGGCTAGCTACCCGAAGTGACAACCGGTGGAGGATGGTGCATGTTTGGATGTGAGTGGGTTATTGTTGACCTTGGTCCGATACTCTACTGTGTGTGGAGTTATTGTTGACCTCGGTCTGATACTCTACGAAATCATGTTTTCTGGAGTAAGGATGGAGAAGCCTAGCTTGCGGGCAAAATTCTGTTTCATAAAGGATGGTTCATATTTGGAAAGTTCACTTTCCCCTTATCCCGTTTTATGAAAGAACTATGAACCATCTACAGCATATGTTTGCGCGTGTGATAGCATTCATGAAAAGAGTTTTGAAACTCATATTCTTTTACAACATTGCATTCAAACAGTTTTATCAATCGAACTTGTTTCAAGTTCTTCTTTAAAGCTTTGCACTAACAGCTTTGAACTACACTTCAAGTTCTTTATCACTCAGCACTTTCTTTAAAAGTAATGCCTCACGCAGTCCTTTTGACTAATACCTTTCCCGTTTTCTTTCCTCGTGGTTTCAGGTCTTGCAGCCGCAGTCTAGAGGTATCATGAAGCTCTAGATTGTCACTTTTGTTTCTGTCAGGACTTAGTATTACTTTTTGTTGTGTCCTGCATATGTTTTATGGATGCATCACTTCATGTTTCTGAATACTTGAGTATCTTTGTTATACTCTTTCTACTACTCTGCTACCGATATCTTGAACTCTACTATATCGGTACTTATATGTGAATATGTTATATGTTCTGACATGCCAAGTCTCTCTTTAACGATTAATATGTTCTTGCTTGTTACATGCCATCACGCACATGTTTTGAAAATTTTTAAAATACTCTGATTTTCTGCTGCATAGCCACATCGTTATGCATGTATAGTTCTGAGATAGATAGCCGTTCGCTGGAGTATTTCTTGAGTAGTGGCTCACACCATTACTTGAGAGGTGCTTCAGTTCGGGGGTTGAGACGCCACTCTCCTCATGTTCCAATACGGGTGGGGGCGTTACAGCCTGAGGTGGTATTGACAGCATGCTATTATTCTTGATATGTTGAATACACTTCTGGATATGTTGATCATACTTCTGTTCATGTTATAATTCTGGCTGATATGACAGAAAATGTTCTGTTCTCGTTTATATGTTGATCATGTTTCTGGATATGTTATACATGTTTCTGATATGTTGATATGTTACACGAGCTTTTGTTCCCGTTTACATGTTGTCTGATAGTTGTTCTTGATTATATGATATGTTGAAATCTTTGCTGACATGTTGTTGTGGAAATGAATTGTTCTCATACTTATATGTGACTGCGTGGAAATGTGAATACGTGGTTACGGATTCTGTGAATCATTATATGTCATGCATCGAATATATATCTGAATACTTGTGAATTCAGTAATAACATGCCACCAAGAAGAGCACCCCGGAATCGTGTACCACCACTGCCACCCTAAAGAGATGTCACGCCACCCCAAACAGATGTCACGCCACCCCCTGAATGGGAGGGAACCCCGGAATTAAGGGATGAATCCACCTAAGTTCTATGGAGAACCGAACGACCTAAAGGCTGAGAATTGGATTACTAGTCTTGAGAAGATTTTCGAGGCTATGGAAATCTACCCAGAGGATTGTGAACGAGTTCGATATGCTACTTTTCTTATGGAAGGAGCTGCATACAATTGGTGGAAGCACGTTCAGCACATGTGGATTGAGAACAACGTTGAAGGAAGTTGGGATGAGTTTATAGGAGAATTCCAGCAGAAGTACACGCCTCAAGTAACTCGTGACGCACGAGAGGCTGAGTTTATGAGTTTGGTTCAGGAAACTATGAATGTGATGTAATACGAGGCTAGGTTTGTGAGGCTGATCAAGTATGCACCTCATATTCTAAATGATGAGCGTCGCAAGACGAAGAGGTTTATTGATGGACAGAAGCCCGAACTTCGGTGGGCACTTGCTTCTTTGGATATTGAAAACTACAACAGGGCCGTTGACAAGGCACTAAAGGTTGAAGCCGCCCACAAGGAGATCAAGATAACTACTGTACGTTAAGGACCTTCTAACCCTAAACCTTATCAAGGGAACAAGCGACCATCCGGATCTTTTCCCCAAGGAACAGGAAAGAAGCCAATGGTAGCACCACAACCTCAGCAGCAAAAAGCTCCACAGAGACAGCAAGCACAGAAGCAGAAATTGCCACAACAGTACCAGAGGGTGCCACAACAGCAGAGAGCACCTCAGCCAGGTCCAGAGGAAATTGTTTGTCGATATTGTCACCGAACAGGACACACTGAGGAGAACTGTCGTAAGAAAACTGGACAGGGTTTCGTGTGTAGTTCGCCTGAGCACCAGATGGATAGCTGCCCGAACAAGATTAAGAGATTTGGGGTCCAGGATAAAGGAAAAGCAGTGGTGGGTACAATGAACAAACCGGTGTTCAAAGGCAGAGCATATGCTTTGGATGGTAATGAGGAGGTTGATCCTTCGTCTGTTGTCGAAGGTATTGTGCACATTCTTAACACGCCAGTTAAGGTCTTGTATGATCTTGGTGCCACGCATTCATTAGTTGCATCTAAATTATGTGCGCATTTACAGTTTCCACTTGAATACTTGCCATATAAATTTGAAGTGAGTTCTCCTTTGGGAACTTGTCTTGTTACGGATCAAGTATATAAACGCTGCCCTATATGTATTGGTGCCTGTTGTTACCCGACGGATCTTATTAAGTTTCCGATGACAAGATACGATGTTATACTTGGTATGGATTAGTTGTTTAAGTACCGAGCTAAGTTGGATTGTTACAAGAAAGAGATCATCTTGGAAGAAGATGAGAGCCGGACATCAGAAAGGAAAGTTGAGAAGTTATTAGTTGTTTCTTCGATGGAAGCTAAGAAGTTGATTCAGAAAGGAGCTATTGGATTTGTTGCTTATCTTCTGAATAGACCGAAAGATCAACTTAAGATCAAAGAAGTGGAAGTGGTGAACGAATTCGTAGATGTGTTTCCTGAGCATTTGAATTTGTTATCTCTTGATCGATAGTTGGAATTTACGATCGAGACGATATCAGGAGCTGAGCCGTACTCCAAGACACCTTACAGAATGGCTCCAGCTGAATTGAAAGAACTGAGGAAGCAATTGGACGAACTGATTGAGTCAGGATATGTAACATCCCGCTCGTCCGGCCGTTCCAGGTACGCTTCTACGAGAGAGTTCCTTGTGTCTTTAATTATTTAATTATGCAATTATGTGTTTTTTTAATACTATTGTGATTACTTGAATTTGATTGTTTATCTTACAACTTGAGTTTTAACGTTTATGCATGAGTGCTTTGTAATTTGTTCCGTATGTGCCCGATTTTGATTCCGTTTCTTGTGAATTTTTTATATATGTGAATTACGTGAGTTATGAACATGATTATATGCTCTTTGCATGTTTTAGAGTTTGATTTATGTGGTTCTTCGCTCGTTTTGTAAAAACGGGATTTGTGAGGGACTTGAGGGCCTAAAGCGTTTAGCGCACCTCGTGTTCCGGAAGGCGTAACTTAAGCTCGGGAATTCGGATTCAAATTCCAGAAGATGTGTTGGACTCTTAACGAAGAAAGGAAGCCAAGGAATCTAACTTTGTATTTTTCTAAGCCCATTTGACCCTCCGAAAGTCAGCCGGAACGAGCATGTAGCGACAAGAAGACACCCTTTGACTAGTCTTGAGTGTGTGGGCCCCACCTTAACCCAAGTTAAGCCTTAACCATGACTTTAATGCCTTGTTTATACTCCTATCTCTCCCTCCCAGCAGCAAATCCCGGACCCCTCTCCCCACCACAAGATATTTTGCTCCCAAAAGTGAAGAAAGGAAAGAAGAAAGAAGGAAGAAGAGGAAGAAGAAGGGTTTGCCATTTTTGCTCCAAGCTTTGCCTCCAAGCTCCATTATTTCTCATCCAATTGAAGAGGTAACTTCATTTTTGTGTCCTCCATATCTTTGTGCTCACTTTGCCTTTGATTTTGTAAGATTTAATCCATGATTGCTTGATATATGAGTTAGAGCTTGATTAGTGAGGGTTTTGTAGAAATTGCATGATCTAGCTTGGTTCCTTGTAATTCCTTTTGGTTTGAGGCATGAATTTAGTCCCTAAGACATCATATGTGATATATATGAAGTTGTATTGAGTGCTACTTGAGAATCCATGACTTTGCCATTGTTAAACTTTGGAGCTTTTGCATGTTTTGCCTTAATCTCTTCCCTTACATGAGTGTTGATTGTTTGGTCCGATTTTATGGCTTTTCTTGAATGGGTTTTGCTTCCTCAACATTCTTATATGTGTTGCCTTGATGCTTGTGTGGTTTGGGATGAGTTTTAATGTGTTTTGGGGAGCAAAACCTTAATTTTTCGTGGCTGGAGCAAATCCACGACCATGGATTTTATGCTTTGAAAACATCCACGGCCATGGATTTGTGTGGCAGTTTTGGGACATTTTCTGGACTGGGATCCACGGCCGTGGATCCCCTGTGTGTTAAAAATCCACGGCCCTGGATCTCAGGGGCAGAAACTTTTGTGTTCCGTCTTCGTTTTCTTGTTCGTTTTGTTCGATTCCCTCCCCAATCTTGATCCTAACATGATGAATACTTGTTTATATGTATGAGATGCTTTGATATAGCTTGGTATTACATGAATGTGATATGTTTATGATTGATTAACGTGTCATAGATGTTGCATTAAGATTTTGTATTCGTTTGACGTGATTTGCTCCTTATGTGATTCGATATGTACCCTTAAGTGCATGAATGACCTTGTGCTTTGCTTACTTGACTTGCATGTAATTCCTTTGCTCTTATATGAAGTATATGCCTTGTTTATGAGATTATATGACGTGTTTTGTGTAAGGCATGAAGCTTATGAAATTGTTAACGTAAAATATGTGATTTATGCATCAATGTGATTCGGTATGAACTCATATGATATAAGTGCTACTTCGTTGCATTCCTTAAGCATCATATGCATCCATATGCATATGCCGAGCGTCTAAGTGGTTCTTTTTGAGTCTAAGTTTGCCTTGTGATCTTTACATTGCTTTTAGGTGTGCCCCGTGGTTGAATAGGCGGTTTCTTAGAAGGGTTTGTGTTTGTTTCATAGTTGTGGTTAACAAGGTGAGGTTTCTTTCTTTTAGTTATTACGACCTACAACCCTAAATGTGTTTTAAGCCCGCATGCGAGATATACGTATATATGTATATAGATATGTGTATGATATGTATTTTGTGGGAATTGGTCCCTTTTGTTACAAGACGTTTGAAAACTGCTTTTATGTATAAGTAAGCTATATTTTCGTTTGTTTGTTTTGAAAATGGGTTAGTATGTGTGCGTGTTATGTTTTGGCGAGATAAGCTTTGTGTAAGTGTAAGTGTAAATTTGGGCCCCGGAGTTGTGTGGTTCGGGAGACCCGGGATGACCATTGGGGTCGCCGATTGCAACCCCAGGACACTTCTCCACTTAATAGGATCAACCCGAAACCCACTCGGAGGGAGGTGGGGGACGAAGTCCTTGGGCGTGAGTGTCATGAAACTCACGACCCTAACGTTTAAGCGTGGATGTGAAGGGTGGCCACCTTTGTGACACCCCGCCTCTTCGGCATTCCAGGTACTGCGTCACGAGTGAGTTTAATTCTGTAATTTATGTGAATTATGCGTTTAGCATGCTTATGTGTCAACGTGAGATTTATTTTAATACGTGTGCTTTAGAATTTAATTGATTGTTCTTGGGCTCAATCGCTCAATATTTGCCGAATTAGGATACCTAATTTTAATTAGGTCGTTTGAGCCTTCGTGGCTATTTGAGCTTGGGAATTTGAATTCGAATTCTGACCCCGCCATTTGATTCGTTTCGATAATTCAGATTTAATGGATTTAACCTTTTAATTTTCTAAAGCCATTTGACAACCCTACCATTTTAGAATCCGATCCGTTTGGACCGGATACCGTTTGACCCTGCCCGTTCGACCCGACTCGTTTCAGCTCCCAAAAAAGGAGCCAAGCCCTTTTTCTCTCCCCATTTCCCACGTTTCAGCCACAATGGAGGAGGAAGAGAAGCAAAGATTCCCCTTTTGGCCATTAAACTTTGAGCTCAAGCTTCCAACGATCCGACCGTCCAATCAACGACCTAAGGTAAGATTTGTGACCCTTTCATTACGTGTTTTGAGTTAATATTCCTTTCGTGCCTTGGATTCATGTTATGTGAGTAGTTGGAGAAGATGATGAATAGTGCCGGGTTTGGGATTTAGGTGTTCGGGTTTGTTTCGGGAGTTTTTATATGCAAATATGTGATTTACGTGTTATGTATGCTTCGTTGTATGAATTTTGTGTGATTCGGTGTTGCATGGGTTCGTGTGAGCTTGGGGTTTGGTCCCATTTCCGCCATTGTTACTGTTCATTCGTGTTTTTGACAGACGAGTTCCAAATGCCCGTTTCGTGGCCTAGTTCATTTTCCAAATGCCCGTTTGGGAACCTTCTGTTTTGACCCGAGAGCCTCCAAACGCCCGTTTCTGCTTTTAGTGTATTTTCCAAACGCCCGTTTCTCCCTCATACGAACTCGAAATGACCTGATTTTTGATTCGTTGGAAACCTTATGAAGTTTATTATAAACTCCAATTGGAATCATATCAATATATTTTCTATATTGTGAGATATAACCATTTTAATTTGGTGTCGCCATTTTTCCGAAACTCTGCGATCACCCAACTGTGATTCTACGCCATTTCCTCCTCACTTTGAACTAGAATTCGAGCCTTATACCATTTTTAAGGACTATTTGTCTAGTTTCATACCCAAGAAACAAAACTCGATTCCCACTTCTCAAACTCAAGATATTCCAGTTTTCCTACAACCTATGCATTTCGGAAAATTTCCGGCTTTTGCCCGATTTCACTCAAAACCACTTTTCGTGTTTTTCTTCCACTTTTCTTGTACCTTTTCAACCCCGAGCTTGTTCCTAACTTGTTATAACATGTTTATGTGTTGATATTTGTTCTATTTATGCATGTTATTTATGAGTTTTGCATTCCGTATTCGTTCGTATGCCTTCCATATGCATGAAATGGTTAGTATGCAATCATGCGCATCTTGTTTGCTCTTAATTGGATACATGAGTGTTTCCTAAGCATGATTATGACTCCATTACAATATGAGACGCATACGTTTGCATGAATTTGATTTGTATATAAACTTTGCCTACCTACTTGCATTCTTTAAATGAGTTAACATAAGTCGTGCGTCAATGTGGTTCATTTGGAGTCTAAGCTTTGTGTTCTGTATTCAGTTGGTTCAGGTGCACCCGGGGTGGTGTTTTGTGGTCCGTTCTGATTCCAGGGTGAATTCTTTGTCCGGTTTTGGTTTCTTGGGTGTAAGGTGAGGTTTTTAGGATTTTGTTTTAGTTAAAGCGACCTATAACCCTCTGTGCTCGTTTTCAAGCCTGCATGCGATTATTCTATTATATTTATATAATAGATATGTGTTTATATGATATGTTTATGAATTTGTTATACGATTAAAGGTTTTTGAACTATATATACAAGCGTATGTAAGCTTGAAATGTTTTGCAACGAGGCTATGCTCCAAACCGTGTGTCTTCATGCTAGCTACGGATTAGGATGACACGGAGAGGTAAGTCTATAGCATATGCTTAGTTGCAAGGTAAGGTATGCTCCGATAAGGAATGTAAGTTTTGGTTATGTTTTGTTAAGTATGATATGTAGCGAGTTATGATCTGTTATGTTCTGTTCTGAGTTGTTGGGCCCCGGAGAAGTGGGTAAGGACGCCCGGGACAGCAAGGACCGTCGGGTTAAGCCTGTACACGGTCTCCATTTCAAGTACTTACGCTCGACTCTGGGAGGTTGAGTAGGCGTGGTCTAACACCCCGGAGCGAAGGGCGCCACATCCCCAGCACCATAGCCCGACACGTGAAACGAAATGGGGACTCTACCCACGCATCAAGCCATGGCGAACGGGTGATAAACAAAACACAACCTAAGCTAGGCGGTCTAGACCCTACTCAGAGTGTGCAATAAAAATACATAACGAATGCGGAAGCACCAGGATTTCAAATAACCAAACATACATGCTTTCCAACTAAGGGTAACTAGAACAATTAAACATGTCATGCCCAACCCGGGCCAAATTAAGTCATACAATTATCCAAAATCCAAAATTCTAAAGCATAAGTTTATACATATTTCAAAACTAGCAAAATGCGTAAGGAAACATAATACAATGTTTGGGACTCGAGCTATCCACAACCACGACACAAGACAATCGCCTAGCTCAACCTCCAAGCACCTGCAACTTAAAAAGGGGGAAAAAGGGGAAACAACAACGAGGGTCAGTCCTAAAGACTGGTGAGGGGACTAACACACGCACCCATACGTATATATATAAGAACAAAACATAATTAAAGCTGAAGGGGGGTTCATGAACCGGGTGTGTTTTTTGCAATCTAAAACATTTTATCCCGTGGTACTATGTATAAGGAAAAGGGTTTAAGGCCGAAGGCCAAAATCAACCAAGTTTTCAAGTTTAGAAATCCACTCCCGTTTCATAACCATAAACAAAGCATAACTAACTAGGCCAGAACGAGTTCCAACCCACTTACTCCATAACATAAGCAAAACTCATAAATCAATCCCACCTAAACGCCGTTTGGAAAGAGAGGCGCTACCCCTCAACCCCACTTATAAATTTAATGAGACGGGGGATCAGCCCGCTCCTTCGACGGGTCACGTAGCACACCGTCGGCTCAAGAAGACCCGTCTTCCCCTCGACCTCCCAAGGATGGGCTAAGCCTCCCTTTTGTGGAGTTGTGTCCTGGGGTTGCAACCGGCGACCCCGATGGTCGTCCTGGGTCTCCCGAACCACACAACTCCAGGGCCCAAACTTACACTTACACTTATAACACTTACCATACGAAGCTTATCGACAAGTCATATCACGCTTACACACACACACTTACCAAAAAATTTCCAAAACAAAAGGCAAAATAGCTTATATACTTATACAAAGTGTTTTTAAAGTCTCCTGACAAAACGGGACAAATCCCACAAAATACTTATTCAAAACGAATCTATATACATATATATATATACATCGTATGCGGGTTCAAAATACAACTTAGGGTTGTAGGTCATATTAACTAAAAGAACAAAACCTTACCTTTCCACATAAGTGGAGCAAAAGGATATGCAACGGACGCAAACGGACGCTTAAGGAACTTCCTTGTTACCCACGGGACCAAGAGATGAACAAAAGAAACGACAAGGGATACTCTTAGACTCACAATGTACCAAATATACGCTCGGCAAATGCATATGATGCAAATGGAATGTAACACTTAAGTCATATGAGTTCATATTTCACATATTTCACATTAAACGAATCCGTAAATCAAGTTCTTGCAAGTTAATACATAAATTAACATATTAGCAATGAATATATAACATAAAGTAACAAGAAGAGATCATACAAGGTGAACAAAGGGAGAAACAACTCAATTATGCACGTAGAGTAACACGTATATCACATAAGAGCATATATTGCACGTCGAGCAATCAAGTTCATATACATATACAAAAGTTGAAGTCATAAAATAAATGCAAAACATAAAGCATATTAGCTCAATCACACACAAATACAAGATAAACAAGTTGGAAAAGTACAAGCAAAATGGAAGAAAACACAAAAAGGGGTGGCTCCGGGCGGAAAAGGACCAAAACTGGAAATTCTCGAAATGAACACGCTGTGGAAAATTGAGAATATCTTGTGTTTAAGAAATGGGAATTATGTTTGGTTTGTTGGATAAGAAACTAGACAAATAGACCTTTCAAATGGTATATGGCTCGAATCATGGTTCCAAGCGAGGTAAAAATGGTGTACGCCCGAAGTTGGATGAATGCAGATTTCAGAATAAGTAGCGACACAAAAAAGAGTTGATTATATCTCACAAATGAGAGAAGATAAAGAGGAAATCCCAATTGGAGAATATTCTAGACTTCAAAATTTTCCGTTGGTTCAAAAATCAGATCAATCGGAGTTCATTTGAGGGGTGAACGGAACAAAACAAACTCAGGATGAAAACAGAGAAGGATCCACGGCCGTGGATTTTTCCATGTACAAAAATCAACGCCAGTGGATTCTTCTGCCTAAAGTCCCAAGTTTCTGGACTAAAATCCACGGCCGTGGATCACTCTCCAGTAGCAAACCGAAGTAAAAACAAGGCAAGAATGAAGTGGGAGGCCAAAATGGATGAAACCAACTCAAAACTCAACCAAATGTATACCATATCAAGTCATAAACTCATGCATACTTGCTATTCTACATGCAAAAGTGACAAAAACTCAAGTTCTCCAAAACCTTCAAGATTCAACAATGGTGGAAGCATGGATTCTTATCTAACCCTTAATATAAGTTCATATAACTCATAAAGGATGTAATAGAAGCTCATATCGTGTATCAAACTCAAATAAATCACAAAGGAGCATGCTAGAAAACTCAAAATCCATAAAACCCTTACTATTCACACAATATGCCAACACTCAAGCAAACCTTGGCGAAACCTAACAAATTGGACTTAAAAGCACCATATAGACATGGAGATGTCAAAAATGGACTTACCTCTTTGATTGGAGAAGAAATGGTGGGGTGAAGAGCTCAAAATCTTCAAAAATGGAAAGGGGCTTCTCTTTTTCCTCTTTTTCCCTTGGTGCTGCACTTGGGGAACCTTTTTCTTCTCTTTGTCTTTGTGTGGTTTGAATGAGGGAGAGGGAGAAGGGTTAAAGCTGAGTTCAAGGCATAAAAGTCATAGTTGGTGGCTCAAAAGGGGTGTTGTGGGCCCCACAAGCAAGACTAGTTAACAAAAGGTTACCCTTGGCACAAGGTACTCATTTCGGTTGATAATCGGAGGTCCAAACGGGCTTAGAAAAATATAAATCTTGATCCCTTGGTTTTCTTTCTTCGTTATGAGTCCAACGCCACTTCCGGAATTTGAATCCGAATTCCCTAGCTCAAGATACGCCGCCCGGAACCCGAGGTGCGCTAAATGCCCTTTAACCATCCTCTAGGTTCCGAAAAACAAAACGAACACAAAGCCAAACCAAACGAACCCAAAAACACAAAACGAGCATAACACCGAGTTAATAACTCACATAATTCACGTATGCTAAGTTCTCACAAAAATCGAAATTGAAATCGAATGCATATAGATCAAGTTCGGGGCACGTAAGCATAAACATTCAAATATTTTCAATTAATTAAATATGCATTAAAACGTCAATTAATTGTGTAA
Organism: Lantana camara; assembly: GCA_037501455.1. Classification (NCBI taxonomy): domain Eukaryota; kingdom Viridiplantae; phylum Streptophyta; class Magnoliopsida; order Lamiales; family Verbenaceae; genus Lantana; species Lantana camara. Next base: position 88,509,760 of record CM074856.1, read on the forward strand.
TTAAATAATTTAAATGAGCATATAACACTCTCGTTCCAACGTACTTGTAGAGCCGGACGAGCGGGATGTTACAAACTCCCCTCCTTTAAAAGGACCTGTCCTCAGGTCCTAAGCGAGGTCTTGAACGACTCTGAAGACAAACCAAACTCCAAGCTTCCACTACCACACTCTAACCTCGGGGATCATAGGCTTCTAAGATATTACCTCCTTAATTAGCAAATCGGACACAAAGTCCTAGTCATTCGCTCCCACATCCCAAATTAAAATCTTGGGAGTAGTTGGAGAATCCTCAGCCTTTGGCATATAGACATTATTACACAAAGTCCATGACATCCTTCTCATGCCATTACTACCGATCCCCTAAAGCTCGAACACCTTCAAACCATAAGTGGGATTACTCATGACCTTACACTTTCAAGGCGTAGGCTACAACTCTTCTACAAGCAACACACAACAAAGGCCTTCCTTTATGCCTCGGTTGGAAACAAGTAGCCTCCGTATCTCCGGTTAGGCAAAAGCCACTACCGAGGGTAACTCTCTTCAACCGCCTCTTCCCACTCAAAACTGTGCCTCTTAATTATCCCACATGTCAACGGGTTGGCTTCCTTAAAGAAGATTGCCTAGTATTCCCCGCTAACACGATAGATTTCTCGCTTAAGGCAAAACTCGGCTCTTCTACAAGAAATATCAACGAATTAACCTTCAATCTAACACCCATATATATCGTTGAGCTCCAAACGGACCTCCTAAAAGCAACTTCCCCACTCAACGGGACCTAAGCACCTCCAAACTACTCACCAGAAGCAGCTCGACCCTCACAACTCAGCACCCTCACGGGCACTCAACTCGCTAACCCTCTTCATGGAAAGAGCTCCACAACAAAAGCAACAAGAGCAACAACAACAAGCAACAAGCAATATGAAACAAATAAGAGAGTCAATTCAAGCAAGTAAGTGGGTTTCCCCAAGATCAAAATATGTATGCATGAAATGCCATGAATGCTTCGTGTACCTTTCACCGAAGTAGTGGGGTTACGATTGGCTTGTGCTTGGGTTGAAATCGGGATCCCAGAGTTACGGTTCGTTGAAGGCCTTGGCTTGAATTGGTATGGGCAACCATTCACCATGTATCCGATCTCACCACACTTAAAGCAAGCACCTAACTTCTTCCGGCATTGTTCTTCCATGTGATTCGGAGCCTTACAATAAGCACATCGAATTGGAGCCGTTAGAGTAAGCTCCGGAGTTGGTTTCGTTTGTCGTGACTTCTTCTTCTTCTTGGAGGGTTTACCATCTTGAGAACTATGAGGCTTTTCTTGTGGTACCGGTCTCTTGCCCAAACTTGAGCTCGAATTGGATCCTTGTCCCAATTGAAGAGTGTGGGATTTCAAATGTTGCTTATCCATCTCGCGTTGAACCACCTTTTTCATTGCCTCCGACCAATGGTTGACCGTTGAAGTGGAGAGGGTTTGTTGGATTTCACCCTTGAGTGCTTGCATGAAATTTTGGGCCTTAAGTCGATAGTTATTGATAATCGGTGTGGCGTACGGGCCCGATCTCTCTAATTCCTCCATATAATTTTTGACCATCTTTAAGTCTTGTTGAAGGTCTAGAAATTCTTGAAGCCTCTTTACTCTTGCACTCGAAGGAATGTATTTGTTGTGGAATTCCCGGACAAAATTCTCCCATGTCAACTCTTCCGCAGATCTCTTAAACCACAATCTTATTTCCTTAAACCAAATTAAAGCTTGTCCTTGAAGTAAATGCGAAGTGCAATTCACTTTGCCTTGTGGTGTTCCCGATAGAGTATCCCTGTAGCGCCCGAAGCGGCGAGCCACCACATCCCCCGCACCTAGCCTCGAACCCACATATGAAATAGATCCATACATGAGCCCAAGACTAAGCGAACGGGAACCCACACTCACTCACTAGGCCAGGCGGAGCTAAGACAGGACCAGAGCACGCAAGAAAAAGGAACGGAAGCATATAACAAAATCCAAGAAGATAAATCCACAAAATATACAAAATAGAAATTCGTACATAATTCATTACCAAATGCGTAACATATACATACTTCAATTACCACAATCGAATCATATACAAAAGCATGAGTGAATGCAAATGAAAATGCAACTCGAACTAGAAGACTTAAACCCGACCGACTCAAGACTCCGCCTAGCAAGCCCAACCTGCAAACTGAAAAGTTGAAAGGAGAGGGTCAGTCCACCGACTGAGTGAGGGGGCTAACGCATACCCACACACATATATATACATAGAGCAAAGCACGTATTAAATGAAAGATTATGAACCGGGAGTAGGGTTTTGCATACCAAAACCATTTTCCAAAAAGATCTCATATTGATACGTATGTTGATATCTTCTTAAGTTTGAAAACTCGAAAGGATTCATAGATTCAAAAACGCATATGGATTCATATTAAAATTTATAGGTATTCATATTAAAACTCATATGGATTCTTATATTCATAATAATTCAAACCTTAACATAAAATCTCTTATTCAAATCGAAAGATCCTATCCCGTTTCACAATCAAAATAACAAAAGAATTCATAAGAATCGTAAAGAAACATAAATACATAAAATTCATAAAACACATATCCCCGTATTCCATCCACCTTCTCCAGAAGTCTGCACGCAGGTTACGGGCCCACATCGTGCAACTCTGTAACACCCCGACTCACAGTCGGTACAGGTAAATTATGTGATTTAATAATATTTGCGTTTTGAATTAATTGTATATGACTTATATGAATTATTTGAACTTATATGAATTTATTTGAATTAGTTTTGCATGTGATTTATTCGTTTTATTTGAGTTGGCCATATTTGAACCCGTATTTGTTAAACCGAACCAACTTGAACCGGAAACCTTGAACCGAACCCGTGAACCGAACCGGCTCAGCCTTAAAAGGCTGAACCCTTCTTCCTTTCTCCTTTCTTACGTGAACAACAGCAACCCCAAGCCAAGAGAGAGCCAAAAACCCTCAAGTGATCATTCAAACTTCCCAAGCCAAGTTCTCTCTCGTTTCTTCGTCTTTTCTCGAACTTAGGTAGGTTTCGGAATCCCCTCGTCGTGCTCGTTGTTTCTATGGTTTAAATTCTGAGTTTGGAGTGAGTTTTGCATGTCTTTGTTTCCCTACGTGAATAGTAAGGGTTTAATGAAAAATGTGAATACTTGCTCTTTGCTTGTTGTGTTTGATTCCTAGCTTTAGATATGAGTTATATAGGTTATATGTGTTGTATTTATTGCCTTTAATCCATGGTTGGTTGAGCATTAATTGATGATCATGATTTTTGCTTGAATTTTGCATTTCATTGATCATGCATTTTAATTCCATTTTCTTGAGCTATTTGAGTGACTAAGTATGATTTATATGTATTGTGTGTGCATTTTGAGAAGTTGTGGCAAAAATTTATGGTTGGTTTTTGGCCATTTTTGGCTCTAAAATGGAGCTTCCCCTGTTTTTCTGTAAAAACTCTGCTCCAGCTTTCGAACCAGGCCGGAACGGCCGTTCCCGCCCCAGTTTTAAACTGGGAACGACCGTTCCCAGGCCATACTGTTCATGACCGAGAGTGGGAACGGCCGTTCCCAGTTTGTACTGGGAACGGGAACGGCCGTTCCCATGTCCGGAACCCCTCTCTACTGGAGCAAATCCACGGGGGTGGATTTTTCCTTAAGGAAAAATCCGCGAGGGTGGATTTGAGGCAGTAGCTTGGGAAAAATCCATGGGGGTGGATTTTCCCCTTTGGAAAAATCCATGGGGGTGGATTTTGCCATTTCTTCTCTTTGCTTTATTTATGCATTTGTATGATTTTAAATGCTTTTCTTTTGCATATTAATTGTTATAATTTGATTGTTTTGCATAATATTAATTGTGAATAAGTATGTTATGCTATGATTTGTGAATTTTGTGACATTTATCTATGAACATGAATCATGCATTTTGCCGAGCGTCTTCTTTGGTTCATATAGAGTCTAAGTCTTGGGCTTTCGTGTTTTCTTTTCAGAGGAGGTTCCAGTTGACGAGCCCGAGGCGTAGGTTGTTCACGTCTGCTCGCTTTTTGATCACGCACAAGGTGAGGTTTAGGATTTTATTTAGTTAAGTGACCTAAAGCCTTATGTGATGTTTTCAAGCCGTGCATGTGACTATATATTATATATATAGATATGTATGTGTTGATTAGAATATGTTTATGATCTTGTGAACAACTTTGTTTTGGAAAAAGATATTAAGTAAGCTTATGTAAGCTATGTTTTGGAAAAGCTTTACAATTCTGTTAGCGAGATCGCCATGAAAGATTTGGCATTTGTTCTGATCAGATTTGTATGTATGGATCCAAGGAGCTACGGGTAAGGAACCCTCGGGACGGTTCGGGCCGTCGAGGTTCGGCCTGTGCGTAGTCTCCACCCGATATATCACACGCGACCCCTGGGAGTTTGGGAAGGTGTGATATTTCGATGCCTTCGGCGTAAAAACCGGGGAGGGCACGATGTGGGTTCGCTACCCCTCGTGAGTCTGTATATGTATGGATGGTTAGGGCCGCCGGTGGCTCTTCCATCATTGGTGTTGAGGAGTATGTATGATTTCTGTTTTGTTTGTTCTGAGGAGTAAAGGTTGGAAGCTCGTTCTCGCCGAGCATTTGTCTGTTGTGTATGTTAGAAAAGTATGAATCGGAATAGTGTTTATGAAATGTTTTAAAGTATATGAATTTGCTTTGGAAAAGTTTTAGTTTGTAAAACCTATTCCGGTTCATACTTTCGCCCTTTGCTTTGTGCTCTGCTCTATATATATTTAGGGTGTGGGTGTGCGTTAGCCCCCTCACTCAGTCAGTTGACTGACTCCTCGTTTACTCTTTTAGTTGCAGGTTTTGGGAGCGTGAGCTAGGCGGAGAAGTGTGTCTGCTTTATGCACTTGTCAGTCTAGGTCTCGTTAGGTGCATTTACATACCTGCACTTTATTATTTTGTAGTTATACAGCTTTGATTTGTATATACTTACATACTATTTTGTTCGAGCCGGGATGGCTTTTGTACAGAACGTGTTGGTACATATATGTAAATACGATATGGATAGGTGTGAGTTGGTACCTATATATATATCTGTGATGGTTTTTGCTTGTTGCTTTTATTTATTCGCTTCCGCGCACTCTGTTTCTGGTTAGTTTAGCTCCGCCTAGCCTAGTGTGTGTGTTTGGTCTTCCGTTCGCTATGATTCGGATTCGGGTACGGACATTCCATTTCGTATTCGGGTTCGGATTATGGTGCGGGGGATGTGGCCCTACTTGTGGGTGCTACATCCTGAAGTGGTATCAGAGCGCGGTTGCAAAACCGGGCTCTAGTGTCGTGTGGGTCTGTCTAGGTCGTACGGCTTAGGACAATGTGATTGTGTGATTATGTGCATATGTGCATGTATGATTTGGATATGTGATTACTTAACTAATTGATTAATTGATTACTTGATTACTTGGTTATTTTCTTAAACTGTATACATACTCATACACTGATTTACATGCATCCATATTGCTTGAATTTGTGAGTTTCAGGATGCCTCCGAGAAGAGCTAATAATCGTGAACGAACTCCTGATTTGAATGAACCGGCTCCACAGAATGCACCTCCGCCACCACCTATGAATGCAGAGAATATTGTCCAAGCCCTACTCAATCAACTCCAACAGAATCAAAGGGGTAATGCAAATCCGGGTGAAGGGCAAGATATTTCTGCGGTGTATAGGGACTTCCGGAACAACAATCCTCCAAAGTGGTATGGAGGTGATGATATCAAGGCGGAAGAATGGTTGTCGGAGATCCGAGGCATTTGGGAGATATGTCCAGGGACTTCCCAGGACAAGGCTATTTGCACGGGGCGTATTATTCAAGGGCCAGCGGCTATTTGGCTAAGGAGTGTGAGATCCAAGCTTGAGAGAACGGGTATGGAATTTAACTGGGAGACGTTTGTGCAGGAATTCCATGAGAAATATATCCCTTATAGTGCACAAGAACGTCGCCTCCAAGAGTTTACTAATCTGAGGCAAGGAAATCGGACGGTGGAGGATTATTTATTGGAATTTGAGAGGCTAGCACCTTATGCTACTCACATCACCGACCATGATGATCATAAGGCCCGAGCTTTTCTTCATGGACTTCGCCGGGATATTCAAGAAGCTCTACAAGCGGCGAATGTGAGTACTTGGGCCAAAGTTACAAAGAGGGCAATTCAAGTTGAGGCCCAAATGGCTCGGTTGAAGCCTCCACCTTTCTCTTCTACACGGGTTGCAGGATCCGGTTCTGGATTGGGTAAGAGGCCCATTTCTTATGCTCCACGAGCTCCTGTCCCACCGGCTTTTCGTCCCCAAGGTTTAGGGAACAAAAAGCCCCGTATTACCGGTCCCGTAGCACCTCCTGTTGCTCCAGTTCGACCGGCTCTAGCTCAGGGACCACCCGTTTGTTCTTATTGTCAGGGGAGACATCCGGTGGAGAGGTGTTGGAAGCTTCAGGGCAAATGCTTTGTATGCGGGTCCTCTGATCACTTGGTGAATGCTTGCCCGAATAAGAGGCCGGTCGTGCAGGCACGTGTATATGCTTTGGACGGAGAGGAGGAAGCTGCTGATGTCGACCCAAATGCCGTGATAGAAGGTACAATAAACATTCATGGCATATCACTACATGCATTGTTTGATCCCGGGGCTACGCATTCATTTATTTCCCGGGATATTGTTGCTTCTTTGCCTTTACTTGATGAATTATCTGCGCATGTGTATGTGGTGAATACTCCTTTGGGAGGATCTGTGGAAGCTGACAGGGTGTTCAGGGAGTGTCCGGTGGTGTTTGAGGGCCGAGTTTTTCCTGCAGATTTGATAGTGCTACCGTTGAAGAAGTATGGGGTTATCCTTGGTATGGATTTTCTCTTCAGATACCGAGCCCAGTTGGATTGTCGTGAGAAGAAGGTTTCGTTGGGGTCAGTGGTCTTTACGGGTGAGAGGTTGAAGTCCAGCCCGTTTGTGTCTTTTATGGAAGCAAGTAAGCTCCTCCGGGACGGCGCGACAGGTTTTGTGGCCTATCTTTTGAATAAACCGAAGGACCAGGCCAAACTTGAGGAGACGGAGGTCGTGAGTGAGTTTCCCGATGTATTCCCTGAGAATTTGGGTTCTTTGCCACCTGATAGGGACATCGAGTTTGTAGTCGACCTTTATCCTGGAGCTGAGCCTTTCTCTAAGACACCGTATCGGATGGCTCCTGCTGAGTTGAAGGAGTTGAAAACTCAGCTGGATGAGCTTTTGACTTGCGGTTACATCCGTCCGAGTACATCCCCGTGGGGTGCTCCTGTGTTATTCGTGAAGAAGAAGGATGGGACTTTGAGGATGTGTATAGACTACCGCGAGTTGAACCGGATGACAGTGAAGAATAAGTACCCTTTACCTCATATCGAGGAGTTGTTTGACATCTTGCAAGGGTCGCAGGTGTACTCTAAGTTAGATTTGAGGCAGGGGTATTACCAACTTCGTATCCGGGAGAGGGATATTTCTAAGACAGCGTTTAATACCCGTTATGGACACTTCGAGTTTGTAGTGATGCCGTTCGGGTTAACTAACGCTCCAGCCGTGTTCATGGATATGATGCACCGAGTGTTTAGACAGTATCTTGACAAGTTCGTGGTCATTTTCATAGACGACATTTTGGTGTATTCTAAGTCTGCAGAAGAGCACGCTACGCATCTCAGGATCGTTTTGGAGACACTTAGAGAGCACAAGCTTTATGCCAAATTTAGCAAGTGCGAGTTCTGGCTCGACAGAGTATCTTTCCTGGGTCATATAATTTCAGGTGAGGGGATTGAAGTTGATCCTTCCAAGATTGAGACCGTGGTTCAGTGGGAAAGACCGAAGAATGCCTCCGAGATAAGAAGTTTTCTCGGGTTAGCAGGTTACTATAGGAGATTTGTGAAGGATTTCTCCAAAATTGCTTGCCCGTTGACTCGGTTAACTAAAAAGGAGGTGAAGTATGAGTGGGATGATGGGTGCGAGAGAAGTTTTCAAGTTTTGAAGGAAAGATTAACTTCAGCACCAGTTCTTACCCTACCCGAGGGATCCGAGGGTTATTCAGTTTTTGCAGATGCTTCTAAAGAAGGACTCGGATGTGTATTGATGCAAAATGGCCGAGTGGTGGCCTATGCTTCTCGGAAGTTGAAGGAACACGAAAAGAACTACCCCACTCATGATCTCGAGCTGGCAGCGGTGGTGTTTGCTTTGAGAAAGTGGCGTCATTACCTCTATGGAACGACTTTCGAGATATTCACGGATCATAAGAGCCTCAAGTATCTTTTTACTCAGAAGGAGCTTAATAACAGACAGAGGCGTTGGATGGAATTCTTAGAGGATTATGATTGCACGATTCAGTATCATCCGGGCAAGGCTAATGTCGTGGCAGACGCTTTGAGCAGAAAAGCAAGTGTTTCAGGTTTGAGTGCAGAGTCTTCAGGACAGGGTTCGACAGTTTTGGTTTCAGTGGCTCGGTTAGCTAACATCACAGTTCAGCCGGATTTGAAACAGAGGTTGTTGGATTCTCAGGCTTCGGATGCAGAGATTCAGAGATTGGTGGTTCGGTCTAGGATAGACCCCGAGACGAAGTTTGGGTTTGATGATTCCGGTTTGTTCAGGTTCAAGACTAGAGTTTGTGTCCCAGAAGACCTCAAGAGGTTAATACTTGAGGAAGGACACCGTTCTGGATATTCCATTCACCCCGGTGGTACGAAGATGTACCGAGATTTGAAGGAATACTTCTGGTGGAATGGCATGAAGAGAGATGTCGCGAACTTTGTGAAGCGGTGTCTCACGTGTCAAGTGGTGAAGGCAGAACACCAGAAACCGGGAGGAACCCTCCAACCACTTCCGATTCCTGAGTGGAAGTGGGAGCAAGTGACTATGGACTTCGTGTCCGGCTTACCTAGATCAAGAGGAGGTTATGATGGAATTTGGGTGATAGTCGACCGATTGACCAAGTCTGCTCATTTTCTCAAGGTAAAGATGTCTTACAAGACTCCGAAGTTGGCCGAATTGTATTGTAATGAGATTGTGAGACTTCATGGGGCGCCTGCTAGCATTGTCTCAGATCGTGATCCGAGGTTCACAGCTAAGTTTTGGCAGGATCTTCAGAGTAGGTTGGGTACGAGGCTTAATTTTAGCACCGCTTTTCACCCTCAGACAGATGGACAATCAGAGAGATTGATTAAGTACTTAGAGGATTTGTTGAGAGCGTGTGCTTTGGATTTCCAGGAGAAGTGGGATAAGCATTTAGCTCTGGTTGAGTTTGCCTATAACAACAGTTTTCAGACTTCTATTGGTATGGCTCCCTACGAGGCACTATATGGAAGGAAGTGTAAATCGCCTCTATTTTGGGACTTGGAAGATTGGCGGTGGACTGAGGAGAATAAGCTTGAAAGAGCAACCCCTCGAGAGAGATTGGATAAGACCACTGCCAAGGTTAAGTTGATTCAACAAAGAATGAAGGCAGCTCAGGACCGTCAGAAGAGCTATGCGGATAAGAGGAGAAGGCCTCTTGAGTTTGAAGTCGGAGATAAGGTGTTCTTGAAAGCATCTCCGAGGAAAGGATTTTCTCGAATAGGTCGAGGTGGGAAGCTTAACCCGAGATACCTTGGACCTTTTGAAATCCTTGAGAGAGTTGGAGAAGTGGCGTATAAGTTGGACCTACCGCCTAGATTGACCGGGATACATAATGTGTTTCATGTTTCGCAACTCAGGAAGTTTTATCCCGAGGAATCAACTATTCTCCCTGTGGAAGAGGTACGACTTGAGACGGATTTGACGATAGTAAGGCACCCGGTTGAGATTCAAGACCGGAAACTACAGGTGTTGAGGAATAAACAGATTCCCTTGGTCCGAGTTCTTTGGAGAGATCAGAAATCTGAAGAGTCTACTTGGGAGACTGAGGAGAAGATGAGACGGTTGTACCCGGAGTTGTTCTCAGGTCAGACAGTTAACCTGGGGACCAGGTTCTCCGAAGGGGGGGGAGGTTGTAACACCCCGACTCACAGTCGGTACAGGTAAATTATGTGATTTAATAATATTTGCGTTTTGAATTAATTGTATATGACTTATATGAATTATTTGAACTTATATGAATTTATTTGAATTAGTTTTGCATGTGATTTATTCGTTTTATTTGAGTTGGCCATATTTGAACCCGTATTTGTTAAACCGAACCAACTTGAACCGGAAACCTTGAACCGAACCCGTGAACCGAACCGGCTCAGCCTTAAAAGGCTGAACCCTTCTTCCTTTCTCCTTTCTTACGTGAACAACAGCAACCCCAAGCCAAGAGAGAGCCAAAAACCCTCAAGTGATCATTCAAACTTCCCAAGCCAAGTTCTCTCTCGTTTCTTCGTCTTTTCTCGAACTTAGGTAGGTTTCGGAATCCCCTCGTCGTGCTCGTTGTTTCTATGGTTTAAATTCTGAGTTTGGAGTGAGTTTTGCATGTCTTTGTTTCCCTACGTGAATAGTAAGGGTTTAATGAAAAATGTGAATACTTGCTCTTTGCTTGTTGTGTTTGATTCCTAGCTTTAGATATGAGTTATATAGGTTATATGTGTTGTATTTATTGCCTTTAATCCATGGTTGGTTGAGCATTAATTGATGATCATGATTTTTGCTTGAATTTTGCATTTCATTGATCATGCATTTTAATTCCATTTTCTTGAGCTATTTGAGTGACAACATGTTAAGTATGATTTATATGTATTGTGTGTGCATTTTGAGAAGTTGTGGCAAAAATTTATGGTTGGTTTTTGGCCATTTTTGGCTCTAAAATGGAGCTTCCCCTGTTTTTCTGTAAAAACTCTGCTCCAGCTTTCGAACCAGGCCGGAACGGCCGTTCCCGCCCCAGTTTTAAACTGGGAACGACCGTTCCCAGGCCATACTGTTCATGACCGAGAGTGGGAACGGCCGTTCCCAGTTTGTACTGGGAACGGGAACGGCCGTTCCCATGTCCGGAACCCCTCTCTACTGGAGCAAATCCACGGGGGTGGATTTTTCCTTAAGGAAAAATCCGCGAGGGTGGATTTGAGGCAGTAGCTTGGGAAAAATCCATGGGGGTGGATTTTCCCCTTTGGAAAAATCCATGGGGGTGGATTTTGCCATTTCTTCTCTTTGCTTTATTTATGCATTTGTATGATTTTAAATGCTTTTCTTTTGCATATTAATTGTTATAATTTGATTGTTTTGCATAATATTAATTGTGAATAAGTATGTTATGCTATGATTTGTGAATTTTGTGACATTTATCTATGAACATGAATCATGCATTTTGCCGAGCGTCTTCTTTGGTTCATATAGAGTCTAAGTCTTGGGCTTTCGTGTTTTCTTTTCAGAGGAGGTTCCAGTTGACGAGCCCGAGGCGTAGGTTGTTCACGTCTGCTCGCTTTTTGATCACGCACAAGGTGAGGTTTAGGATTTTATTTAGTTAAGTGACCTAAAGCCTTATGTGATGTTTTCAAGCCGTGCATGTGACTATATATTATATATATAGATATGTATGTGTTGATTAGAATATGTTTATGATCTTGTGAACAACTTTGTTTTGGAAAAAGATATTAAGTAAGCTTATGTAAGCTATGTTTTGGAAAAGCTTTACAATTCTGTTAGCGAGATCGCCATGAAAGATTTGGCATTTGTTCTGATCAGATTTGTATGTATGGATCCAAGGAGCTACGGGTAAGGAACCCTCGGGACGGTTCGGGCCGTCGAGGTTCGGCCTGTGCGTAGTCTCCACCCGATATATCACACGCGACCCCTGGGAGTTTGGGAAGGTGTGATATTTCGATGCCTTCGGCGTAAAAACCGGGGAGGGCACGATGTGGGTTCGCTACCCCTCGTGAGTCTGTATATGTATGGATGGTTAGGGCCGCCGGTGGCTCTTCCATCATTGGTGTTGAGGAGTATGTATGATTTCTGTTTTGTTTGTTCTGAGGAGTAAAGGTTGGAAGCTCGTTCTCGCCGAGCATTTGTCTGTTGTGTATGTTAGAAAAGTATGAATCGGAATAGTGTTTATGAAATGTTTTAAAGTATATGAATTTGCTTTGGAAAAGTTTTAGTTTGTAAAACCTATTCCGGTTCATACTTTCGCCCTTTGCTTTGTGCTCTGCTCTATATATATTTAGGGTGTGGGTGTGCGTTAGCCCCCTCACTCAGTCAGTTGACTGACTCCTCGTTTACTCTTTTAGTTGCAGGTTTTGGGAGCGTGAGCTAGGCGGAGAAGTGTGTCTGCTTTATGCACTTGTCAGTCTAGGTCTCGTTAGGTGCATTTACATACCTGCACTTTATTATTTTGTAGTTATACAGCTTTGATTTGTATATACTTACATACTATTTTGTTCGAGCCGGGATGGCTTTTGTACAGAACGTGTTGGTACATATATGTAAATACGATATGGATAGGTGTGAGTTGGTACCTATATATATATCTGTGATGGTTTTTGCTTGTTGCTTTTATTTATTCGCTTCCGCGCACTCTGTTTCTGGTTAGTTTAGCTCCGCCTAGCCTAGTGTGTGTGTTTGGTCTTCCGTTCGCTATGATTCGGATTCGGGTACGGACATTCCATTTCGTATTCGGGTTCGGATTATGGTGCGGGGGATGTGGCCCTACTTGTGGGTGCTACAAACTCGATACCGATACGTGGGGTAGCTATCCCGCAACGTACCTTAGGGAGCACGTGCACAGGGGTGATAACCGGCGACCTCAACAGCCGCACCGGGTCTCCCTTACCCATGCCTGCAGGGCCCAAGGATTCATAAGATTCATAAGGATTCATACCTAACTCGCAAAACCTAGAAACATACGATTTATACTTAAGAAACATACCATAAGAAACATACCTTACCATGCAACTCGGCATATGCTATACACATACCCCTCCGTGTCTTCCTAATTCACAATATGCTGAGGGAAATCCATAGTTTGCTTAACGATACACGGTTTGGAGCATAGCCTCGTTGCAAAACCATTTTAAGCTTATATACGCCCATACATATAATTTCAGAAGGATTCGTATTAAATCGAATTGACAAGATTCATAACATATTATAAGACACATATTTAATATATATATAGTATATATTCGCATGCGGGCTTGAAAACGAGCATATAGGGTTGTAGGTTGCTTTAACTAAAACAAAAATCCTAAAACCTCACCTTTTACTGAAAGTGCTCAGGAGTGAGCGTTGACGACCAAGAAGAAGCTAAATGGTGGATCCGACACTTCCCGAACCCAAATCTGGGACAAACAAATACATACTCAAGACTTAGACTCGATCATGAACCAATTAGACGCACGGCGACTCATACTAATGCAAACGGATGCAATGCATATCATATAGATTCATACTTAGGTGTATCGGAGCAAATAATGAAGTATCACATAAGGAATTCAAGGATTAAATTCATAAATTCAAGAGATGCAAGAAAGTGTTAAGCGTTTCACATATTGATCATAAATTCACGAACAATTACACTTACCAAACAAGGTCATAAACATAAAATAATTAATGAAACATAACATATTAACATATTAGGATCACAATCGGGGTGGGAATTAATGAGAAAAACGAAATCAAAGCACAAAATAGGGCTTCGAGTGAAAAGGGGCCAAAAGCTGACAGATTTCCGAAACGGACAAGCTGTACGAAAACAGGAATATCTTGAGTTTTAGGAATGGGAATTGAGTTTTGTTTATTGGAAATGAAACTAGACACTTACATCTATAAAATGGTAGGTGGTTCGAATCATGGTTCAAAGCGACGCGAAAATGGCGTAGGTTTGAACTTGAACGAGTGCAGACTCTCGGCGAAGTGGCGACACCAAATTAAGATGATTATATCTCACAATCTAGAACGGATTTTGGGGTGGTTCCAATTGGAGATTGTTCTAGACTCAATAAGGTTCGACATATCCAAAAATCAGCTCAAACGGAGTTCGTATGAAGGGGTAAACGGCCGGGTAAATCAAAAGACAAAAGTTACCCGCCCGGGTAAAACAGTCCAGAAAGTTTCTGCATAAAGGGGTACCCGCACGGGGAGTTTTCTTCACAAAATCTACCCGCCCGGGTAGAGGTTTACAGCGGGAAAAAGAGCAAGAACAGGGCTGTTACGAGATGGAGGAAGAAGGGAAACCAAAGCCGCACATATAGGCATGAAATGGAGAATAAAACATGAGCAAATTCTTCACACAAAAGCACATAACAACCGGAAATGAAAGGGGATGAAAAGGATCAACATGTATGCATCTTAAACTTCAAGAAATGTAAGGTTAAATCATGGAAACTCATATAATACTCATCTACCATGAAATTTAAGCTCATATACCCAATAATGAAGTTCAAGTGATCAAAAATCATACATCAACTCAAGCTATAACCCAAAGATGGCAAGAGATCTCATATATATACACATAACCCTTACTATTCACTCCATACATCATATCTCAATCAATAATGGTTCAAATTCAGAAATTCTTGAATTAATAAGACTACAAAAGGATATAGATATCAATCATACACTTACCCCTTGAAGATGATGGAGAAACAAGGAGATTGGAGCTCAAAATCTCAACTTGGTGAATAGTGACGGGATTTTCTTGGTTTCTCTCCAAAGCTGCTGAAAATTTCCTTCTTGGCTTATGTGGGACGAAATGAAAGAGATAGGGATGGTAGAGCATTAATTTGGGGTCATGTGGGTCCAAGTTTGGGGGTAATTGGTCAAGAATTGAGGGACTTTTGTGCAAATTAGTGAAAGGTGGTCGTATGAGCGCGAATTAGTTTTCCGGGCCAGATTCGGAGTATCAAACGGGCTTAGAAAAATGGGAGGCTACATTCCTTAGCTTGAAAATCTCGTTACGAGTCCAGCACCACTTCCGGAATTCGAATCCGAATTCCCGAGCTCAAGTTATAAATTCCGGAACACAAGGCGCGCTAAAACTAGTTAGGCCCTCGAGTCCCCAAAACAAATAAAATGGTGCGTTACCATTTCAAACAAGTCCGAAAATGTAAAACGATCACAAAAACAAATCCATAACTCATAAATCTCCAACATATCAGAAAAACACAAAATTCACGAAATTAGCACACTCGGGAATTAAATCCAAAATAGGAAAATTAAATACAAAAGTTAAAACGTGAAAATTGAACAATTAGAGCATATATAAATCACTTAAACAATTAACTCAACGCATAAATTAAATCAAAAGAAGAAATAAAACGTCGGAAAAACCTCTCGTGACGTCATACCTGGCTTATCGGAGAGACGGGGTGTCACAATCCTCCCCCCTTAAGAGAACCTGGTCCCCAGGTTCGCCTCCTCGAGTTTCAAGCTCAAGCAACTTTCCGTATTCACCCAAGTTCGAGGTTCATGACGTCCCGACGAGGGTTAGCCCGGTAAGGTCTTCATGCACCAGGGGTTTGATCACTTCTTGAGATCTTGATGGGAAAATTCCTCACCGCTTGATCCGTGCTAAGAGCAACTAAAATATCTCGCACGATAGGAGGGTCCAAGTTTGATTCATCTCCCATCGTTTGATTCATTCCAACTACTCAAAAGCTCGGCATTACACGAATGGCGTGGTTATCGAACCTCGACCACTCGCACCTTCAAATTCAAGAAGTCCCTTTGCTGGAGTGCTAACTCACCATTTCTTGCTCGATCTGGAAAACCGTCGTAACCACGACCCTCAACTCACCGAGAAAACCCACACACTCGAGAAAAAACACACAACAAGCACACACGCACATAAGTAAACACACAACAATACCATAACAATCAAATATGCATGATGCACGTGCCATGAATGATATATGTACCGTTCACCATTTCTCGAAGTCCTTCACATTGATGAGATGGAGTGGAGAATCAAGGTTGATGTCTTAGAATTCGTGACCCGGATTCCTCTACCTCAGTTTTATTGAATGGATCCTTAGCTTGTTGATTCTATTCCATTTCCCTAATTGCCATGAGGGATTATTTAAGTTCCTTTCCACTTCTGGAATCTTTCATAACTCGTTTAATCTTGATTCATCCTAATTCAGTCGACCATTATCGCATCACGATCTTCGGTTGTCTTGATGTTTCTCAACCCACTCCTTCTAGAACATCCTCATACCTTGTCTAATTTAAATCCCAGTTTCTCGACACCTGTCTTTTATATTATAGGGTCCGGTGGAGAGGTACTCCTCAGCCTCATCAAGTGGCACGCCCTAGTGTTTACTTATACACAATTTCCATTGCTCGTAAATCTTTTAAAGCCCAAAAGTCCCAAATTCTTTGCTGCTCATGGAATTAACCTCTTGACCTCTTCTTGATAGTTGATCTTCCGTCTAGTTATCACCTTGATTGAAACCCTCCGATTCCACTCTTTACCGGATTACACTCGAGTATATGGTCTCCTTCCCAAAATTACTTTACCTTTCTTTATCATTTCCATTTGTTGCTTTATCTCCCAATTCGTCTTCACAACACGACAATTCAGCTTGGATCTAGAAAGTAAACTCCAATCCATCCAGAACATAAAATTTCCTATTGCCCGAGCTCGATTTTCAATAGATTGGTTTTAATTGGAACTCTTCCTTGATGGTCCGTAGTGCTCATCATCCCCTATCCCTATGATATTCGAACCTTATTTGTCGACTTTCGTTGCTTATCCCTTGAAGAACCTAATTTACCTTCTAGGAATTGAATCCGAATAGAATACTTGTCCCCAGATCAATGCTTCCCTTAACACTCTCTTGATTAATCATCATTAAGGCATTCATCTCTTCCCGTAGCATTCTTAGCTCCCTTGCTATTAATCTTCTAAATCCCTTGAATTTCCTCTTGCACCTTCTTTTTACCCCGGTTTTCACCATCACGAAGGAAGACTTCTCTCAATTGCAAGCTATCATGAAAACATTAAACTCATGCATGTCGGGTTAGGTTTGCTCATGCTATGTGTCACGTTGATCAACAATTCAAACAAGGAAGCAACAAGTAATGGCGATACGTAACACACATAACAAATAAGTATAAGGATACAATGGGGGATGGATGCTCGTGCAATGAATGCAATTACCTCCCGATTCCATTCTTTATACTCGGCTCCTTCCTTTCAATTTCTTAGATTCAACCCGAACAGCTTCCCGGATACTCTTGATTCAAGCTTTAAACTCAATCCCGGTTCTCGTTTCTCAAAAATCTTCTCTAATTTCTCCCAAGATTTGAACTAATTCTTTTGACTTCTTTAATTCCTGTTTAGTATTATAAGAACATGAGTCGACCTTTGATTTCCCTTAAATTATTTCAAGTTGTGTTTTCCCTAACAAGATCTTCTTCCATTGAATATTTATACGCCCGAGGAAGGAAGAGCTATCGATCCTGCTTTAGTGCATCTACTCGGCCTTGATATTCAGGTTAAATAGCAAATCAATCGCTTCACCTCCTAAGGATTGGGTTCAATACTTGTTTCGGGTTCCACTTCTCGCTTCAATAATCTTCTTGATTATTCATCGTTGAAAAGACCTTTCTTCTCGAATTCTAAGCCAATACCTCAAGTAGGTAAGGAAGAGATTTACGTAATGTGGTACCGTTTCTCTTCCTTTAATTACGCCCTTAACTTCTTATTATAACTTCAACCGAATCTTTAGAGTCACCATTTTCTTCTTTTGATTATACCTCCAACTCCTTTTCCAACACTCCTTATTGCTAGGATTAGGTCCTCCACAATAGGTGCATGAGGTTTGCTCATCAAAAATGATGCGCTTCAATACGAACATAAGATCACTTCCTTCAAATCAAGCTATCTTGCCCTTCACCTTGGTGGATTGGTTATCTTTGTGAGAACTAAACGGTTATGAAGAGTCTTTGTCTCTACTTTATCCTAATTTCAACTCAGGGGCCATGGTAGTTGAGAGGAGTGATTGACCGTTGTAGGATATTAACCTACAATACACAAGGGAGGTGAAACTATGATGCATGCGGTTAGTAAGTGATTATGGCACGTAAATGAAACAACTAATGCACATAAAGTATGCAACTACAACAATTAATGAAAAGAAAGTAGTGATTTTCCAACACTTAATTCAATAAGGTCACCAATCTTAATGCAATGCACATATTAGCACGTTGTTCCTACGCCGTACGACCTATACTTGACACGACATGACACGATGCAAGAACTCCGGTTTTGCAACCCTGAGCTCTGATACCACTTTAAGATGTAGCGCCCGAAGCGGCGAGCCACCACATCCCCCGCACCTAGCCTCGAACCCACATATGAAATAGAAATCCATACATGAGCCCAAGACTAAGCGAACGGGAACCCACACTCACTCACTAGGCCAGGCGGAGCTAAGACAGGACCAGAGCACACAAGAAAAAGGAACGGAAGCATATAACAAAATCCAAGAAGATAAATCCACAAAATATACAAAATAGAAATTCGTACATAATTCATTACCAAATGCGTAACATATACATACTTCAATTACCACAATCGAATCATATACAAAAGCATGAGTGAATGCAAATGAAAATGCAACTCGAACTAGAAGACTTAAACCCGACCGACTCAAGACTCCGCCTAGCAAGCCCAACCTGCAAACTGAAAAGTTGAAAGGAGAGGGTCAGTCCACCGACTGAGTGAGGGGGCTAACGTATACCCACACACATATATATACATAGAGCAAAACACGTATTAAATGAAAGATTATGAACCGGGAGTAGGGTTTTGCATACCAAAACCATTTTCCAAAAAGATCTCATATTGATACGTATGTTGATATCTTCTTAAGTTTGAAAACTCGAAAGGATTCATAGATTCAAAAACGCATATGGATTCATATTAAAATTTATAGGTATTCATATTAAAACTCATATGGATTCTTATATTCATAATAATTCAAACCTTAACATAAAATCTCTTATTCAAATCGAAAGATCCTATCCCGTTTCACAATCAAAATAACAAAAGAATTCATAAGAATCGTAAAGAAACATAAATACATAAAATTCATAAAACACATATCCCCGTATTCCATCCACCTTCTCCGGAAGTCTGCACGCGGGTTACGGGCCCACATCGTGCAACTCGATACCGATACGTGGGGTAGCTATCCCGCAACGTACCTTAGGGAGCACGTGCACAGGGGTGATAACCGGCGACCCCAACAGCCGCACCGGGTCTCCCTTACCCATGCCTCCAGGGCCCAAGGATTCATAAGATTCATAAGGATTCATACCTAACTCGCAAAACCTAGTAACATACGATTTATACTTAAGAAACATACCATAAGAAACATACCTTACCGTGCAACTCGGCATATGCGATACACATACCCCTCCGTATCTTCCTAATTCACAATATGCTGAGGGAAATCCGTAGTTTGCTTAACGATACACGGTTTGGAGCATAGCCTCGTTGCAAAACCATTTTAAGCTTATATACGCCCATACATATAATTTCAAAAGGATTCGTATTAAATCGAATTGACAAGATTCATAACATATTATAAGACACATATTTAATATATATATAGTATATATTCGTATGCGGGCTTGAAAACGAGCATATAGGGTTGTAGGTCGCTTTAACTAAAACAAAAATCCTAAAACCTCACCTTTTACCGAAAGTGCTCAGGAGTGAGCGTCGACGACCAAGATGAAGCTAAATGGTGGATCCGACACTTCCCGAACCCAAATCTGGGACAAACAAATACATACTCAAGACTTAGACTCGATCAGGAACCAATTAGACGCACGGCGACTCATACTAATGCAAACGGATGCAATGCATATCATATAGATTCATACTTAGGTGTATCAGAGCAAATAATGAAGTATCACATAAGGAATTCAAGGATTAAATTCATATCATATTAAATAAGCTCATAATGTATCATATATTAACATACCATATGCATTCATAAGCTTGAAGTTCAAAAAAATAACAAGAGATGCAAGAAAGTGTTAAGCGTTTCACATATTGATCATAAATTCACGTACAATTACACTTAGCAAACAAGGTCATAAACATAAAATAATTAATGAAACAAAACATATTACAACATATTAACATATTAGGATAAAATCGGGGTGGGAATTAATGAGAAAGACGAAATAAAAGCACAAAATAGGGCTTCGAGTGAAAAGGGGCCAAAGCTGACAGATTTCCGAAACGGACAAGCTGTATGAAAACAGGAATATCTTGAGTTTCAGGAATGGGAATTGAGTTTGGTTTCTTGGAAATGAAACTAGATACATACATCTATAAAATGGTAGGTAGCTCGAATCATGGTTCAAAGCGAGGCGAAAATGGCGTAGGTTTGAAATTGAACGAGTGCAGACTCTCGGTGAAGTGGCGACACCAAATTAAAATGATTATATCTCATAATCTAGAACGATATTTGGGGTGGTTCCAATTGGAGATTGTTCTAGACTCAATAATGTTATACATATCCAAAAATCAGCTCAAACAGAGTTCGTATGAAGGGGTAACCGGCCGGGTAAATCACAAGAAAAAAGTTACCCGCCCGGGTAAAACAGTCCAGAAAGTTTCTGCATAAAGGGGTACCCGGCCGGGGAGTTTTCTTCACAAAATCTACCCGCCCGGGTAGAGGCTTACAGCGGGAAAAAGAGCAAGAACAGGCCTGTTACGAGATGGAGGAAGAAGGGAAACCAAAGCCGCACATATAGGCATGAAATGGAGCATAAAACATGAGCAAATTCTTCACACAAAAGCACATAACAACCGAAAATGAAAGGGGATGAAAAGGATCAACATGTATGCATCTTAAACTTCAAGAAATGTAAGGTTAAATCATGGAAACTCATATAATACTCATCTACCATGAAATTTAAGCTCATATACCCAATAATGAAGTTCAAGTGATCAAAAATCATACATCAACTCAAGCTATAACCCAAAGATGGCAAGAGATCTCATATATATACACATAACCCTTACTATTCACTCCATACATCATATCTCAATCAATAATGGTTCAAATTCAGAAATTCTTGAAGTAATAAGACTACAAAAGGATATAGATATCAATCATACACTTACCCCTTGAAGATGACGGAGAAATAAGGAGATTGGAGCTCAAAATCTCAACTTGGTGAATAGTGACAGAATTTTCTTGGTTTCTCTCCAAAGCTGCTGAAAATCTCCTTCTTGGCTTATGTGGGACGAAATGAAAGAGATAGGGATGGTAGAGCATTAAGTTGGGGTCATATGGGTCCAAGTTTGGGGGTAATTGGTCAAGAATTGAGGGACTTATGTGCAAATTAGTGAAAGGTGGTCATATGAGCGCGAATCAGTTTTCCGGGCCAAATTCGGAGTATCAAACGGGCTTAGAAAAATGGGAGGCTACATTCCTTAGCTTGAAAATCTCGTTACGAGTCCATCGCCACTTCCGGAATTCGAATCCGAATTCCCGAGCTCAAGTTATAAATTCCGGAACACAAGGCGCGCTAAAACTAGTTAGGCCCTCGAGTCCCCAAAACAAATAAAATGGTGCATTACCATTTCAAACAAGTCCGAAAATGTAAAACGATCACAAAAACAAATCCATAACTCATAAATCTCCAACATATCAGAAAAACACAAAATTCAAGAAATTAGCACACTCGGGAATTAAATCCAAAATAGGAAAATTAAATACAAAAGTTAAAACGTGAAAATTGAACAATTAGAGCATATATAAATCACTTAAACAATTAACTCAACGCATAAATTAAATCAAAAGAAGAAATAAAACGTCGGAAAAACCTCTCGTGACGTCATACCTGGCTTATCGGAGAGACGGGGTGTCACAATCCTCCCCCCTTAAGAGAACCTGGTCCCCAGGTTCGCCTGCTCGAGTTTCAAGCTCAAGCAACTTTCCGTATTCACCCAAGTTCGAGGTTCATGACGTCCCGACGAGGGTTAGCCCGGTAAGGTCTTCATGCACCAGGGGTTTGATCACTTCTTGAGATCTTGATGGGAAATTCCTCACCGCTTGATCCGTGCTAAGAGCAACTAAAATATCTCGCACGATAGGAGGGTCCAAGTTTGATTCATCTCCCATCGTTTGATTCATTCCAACTACTCAAAAGCTCGGCATTACACGAATGGCATGCTTATCGAACCTCGACCACTCGCACCTTCAAATTCAAGAAGTCCCTTTGCTGGAGTGCTAACTCACCATTTCTTGCTCGATCTGGAAAACCGTCGTAACCACGACCCTCAATTCACCGAGAAAACCCACACACACGAGAAAAAACACACAACAAGCACACACGCACAGAAGTAAACACACAACAATACCCTAACAATCAAATATGCATGATGCACATGCCATGAATGATATATGTACCGTTCACCATTTCTCGAAGTCCTTCACATTGATGAGATGGAGTGGAGAATCAAGGTTGATGTCTTAGAATTCGTGACCCGGATCCCTCTACCTCGGTTTTATTGAATGGATCCTTAGCTTGTTGATTCTATTCCATTTCCCTAATTGCCATGAGGGATTATTTAAGTTCCTTTCCACTTCTGGAATCTTTCATAACTCGTTTAATCTTGATTCATCCAAATTCAGTCGACCACTATCGCATCACGATCTTCGGATGTCTTGATGTTTCTCAACCCACTCCTTCTAGAACATCCTCATACATTGTCTAATTTAAATCCCAGTTTCTCGACACCTGTCTTTTATATTATAGGGTCTGGTGGAGAGGTACTCCTCAGCATCATCAAGTGGCACGCCCTAGTGTTCACTTATACACAATTTCCATTGCTCGTAAATCTTTTAAAGCCCAAAAGTCCCAAATTCTTTACTGCTCATGGAATTAACCTCTTGACCTCTTCTTGATAGTTGATCTTCCGTCTAGTTATCACCTTGATTGAAATCCTCCGATTCCACTCTTTACCGGATTACACTCGAGTATATGGTCTCCTTCCCAAAATTACTTTACCTTTCTTTATCATTTCCATTTGTTGCTTTATCTCCCAATTCGTCTTCACAACACGACAATTCAGCTTGGATCTAGAAAGTAAACTCCAATCCGTCCAGAACATAAAATTTCCTATTACCCGAGCTCGATTTTCAGTAGATTGGTTTTAATTGGAACTCTTCCTTGATGGTCCGTAGTGCTCATCATCCCCTATCCCTATGATATTCGAACCTTATTTGTCGACTTTCGTTGCTTATCCCTTGAAGAACCTAATTTACCTTCTAGGAATTGAATCCGAATAGAATACTTGTCCCCAGATCAAAGTTTCAATGCTTCCCTTAACACTCTCTTGATTAATCATCATTAAGGCATTCATCTCTTCCCGTAGCATTCTTAGCTCCCTTGCTATTAATCTTCTAAATCCCTTGAATTTCCTCTTGCACCTTCTTTTTACCCCGGTTTTCACCATCACGAAGGAAGACTTCTCTCAATTGCAAGCTATCTTGAAAACATTAAACTCATGCATGTCGGGTTAGGTTTGCTCATGCTATGCGTCACGTTGATCAACAATTCAAACAAGGAAGCAACAAGTAATGGCAATACGTAACACACATAACAAATAAGTATAAGGATATAATGGGGGATGGATGCTCGTGCAATAAATGCAATTACCTCCCGATTCCATTCTTCATACTCGGCTCCTTCCTTTCAATTTCTTAGATTCGACCCGAACAGCTTCCCGGATACTCTTGATCCAAGCTTTAAACTCAATCCTGGTTCCCGTTTCTCGAAAATCTTCTCTAATTCCTCCCAAGATTTGAACTAATTCTTTTGACTTCTTTAATTCCTTTCTAGTATTATAAGAACATGAGTCGACCTTTGATTTCCCTTAAATTATTTCAAGTTGTGTTTTCCCTAACAAGATCTTCTTCCATTGAATATTTATACGCCTGAGGAAGGAAGAGCTATCGATCCTGCTTTAGTGCATCTACTCGGCCTTGATATTCAGGTTAAATAGCAAATCAATCGCTTCACCTCCTAAGGATTGGGTTCAATACTTGTTTCGGGTTCCACTTCTCGCTTCAATACTCTTCTTGATTATTCATCGTTGAAAAGACCTTTCTTCTCGAATTCTAAGCGAATACCTCAAGTAGGTAAGGAAGAGATTTACGTAATGTGGTACCGATTCTCTTCCTTTAATTACGCCCTTAACTTCTTGTTATAACTTCAACCGAATCTTTAGAGTCACCATTTTCTTCTTTTGATTATACCTCCAACTCTTTTTCCAACACTCCTTATTGCTAGGATTAGGTCCTCCACAATAGGTGCATGAGGTTTGCTCTTCGAAAATGATGCGCTTCAATACGAACATAAGATCACTTCCTTCAAATCAAGCTATCTTGCCCTTCACCTTGGTGGATTGGTTATCTTTGTGAGAACTAAACGGTTATGAAGAGTCTTTGTCTCTACTTTATCCCAATTTCAACTCAGGGGCCATGGTAGTTGAGAGGAGTGATTGACCGTTGTAGGATATTAACCTACAATACACAAGGGAGGTTAAACTATGATGCATGCGGTTAGTAAGTGATTATGGTACGTAAATGAAACAACTAATGCACATAAAGTATGCAACTACAACAATTAATGAAAGGAAAGTAGTGATTTTCAAACACTTAATTCAATAAGGTCACCAATCTTAATGCAATGCATATATTAGCACGTTGTTCCTACGCCGTACGACCTATACTTGACACGACACGACACGATGCAAGAACTCCGGTTTTGCAACCCTGAGCTCTGATACCACTTTAAGATGTAGTGCCCGAAGAGGCGAGCCACCACATCCCCCGCACCTAGCCTCGAACCCACATATGAAATAGAAATCCATACATGAGCCCAAGACTAAGCGAACGGGAACCCACACTCACTCACTAGGCCAGGCGGAGCTAAGACAGGACCAGAGCGCGCAAGAAAAAGGAACGGAAGCATATAACAAAATCCAAGAAGATAAATCCACAAAATATACAAAATAGAAATTCGTACCTAATTCATTACCAAATGCATAACATATACATACTTCAATTACCACAATCGAATCATATACAAAAGCATGAGTGAATGCAAATGAAAATGCAACTCGAACTAGAAGACTTAAACCCGACCGACTCAAGACTCCGCCTAGCAAGCCCAACCTGCAAACTGAAAAGTTGAAAGGAGAGGGTCAGTCCACCGACTGAGTGAGGGGGCTAACGCACACCCACACACATATATATACATAGAGCAAAGCGCGTATTAAATGAAAGATTATGAACCGGGAGTAGGGTTTTGCATACCAAAACCATTTTCCAAAAAGATCTCATATTTATACGTATGTTCATATCTTCTTAAGTTTGAAAACTCGAAAGGATTCATAGATTCAAAAATGCATATGGATTCATATTAAAATTCATAGGGATTCATATTAAAACTCATATGGATTCTTATATTCATAATAATTCAAACCTTAACATAAAATCTCTTATTGAAATCGAAAGATCCTATCCCGTTTCACAATCAAAATAACAAAAGAATTCATAAGAATCGTAAAGAAACATAAATACATAAAATTCATAAAACACATATCCCCGTATTCCATCCACCTTCTCCGGAAGTCTGCAGGCGGGTTACGGGCCCACATCGTGCAACTCGATACCGATACGTGGGGTAGCGATCACGCAACGTAGCTTAGGGAGCACATGCACAGGGGTGATAACCGGCGACACCAACAGCTGCACCGGGTCAACCTTACCCACGCCTCCAGGGCCCAAGGATTCATAAGATTCATAAGGATTCATAAGATTCATAAGGATTCATACCTAACTCGCAAAACCTAGAAACATACGATTTATACTTAAGAAACATACCATAAGCAACATACCTTACCGTGTAACTCGGCATATGCTATACACATACCCCTCCGTGTCTTCCTAATTCACAATATGCTGAGGGAAATCCATAGTTTGCTTAACAATACACGGTTTGGAGCATAGCCTCGTTGCAAAACCATTTTAAGCTTATATACGCCCATACATATAATTTCAGAAGGATTCGTATTAAATCGAATTGACAAGATTCATAACATATTATAAGACACATATTTAATATATATATAGTATATATTCGCATGCGGGCTTGAAAACGAGCATATAGGGTTTTAGGTCGCTTTAACTAAAACAAAAATCCTAAAACCTCACCTTTTACCGAAAGTGCTCAGGAGTGAGCATCGACGACCAAGAAGAAGCTAAATGGTGGATCCGACACTTCCCGAACCCAAATATGGGACAAACAAATACATACTCAAGACTTAGACTCGATCATGAACCAATTAGACGCACGGCGACTCATACTAATGCAAGCAGATGCAATGCATATCATATAGATTCATACTTAGGTGTATCGGAGCAGATAATGAAATATCACATAAGGAATTCAAGGATTAAATTCATATCATATTAAATAAGCTCATAATGTATCATATATTAACATACCATATGCATTCATAAGCTTGAAGTTCAAAGAAATAACAAGAGATGTAAGAAAGTGTTAAGCGTTTCACATATTGATCATAAATTCACGTACAATTACACTTACCAAACAAGGTTATAAACATAAAATAATTAATGAAACATAACATATTACAACATATTAAATATTAGGATCACAATCGGGGTGGGAATTAATGAGAAAGACGAAATAAAAGCACAAAATAGGGCTTCGAGTGAAAAGGGGCCAAAGCTGACAGATTTCCGAAACCGACAAGCTGTACGAAAACAGGAATATCTTGAGTTTCAGGAATGGGAATTGAGTTTGGTTTCTTGGAAATGAAACTAGATACATACATCTATAAAATGGTAGGTAGCTCGAATCATGGTTCAAAGCGAGGCGAAAATGGCGTAGGTTTGAAATTGAACGAGTGCAGACTCTCGGTGAAGTGGCGACACCAAATTAAAATGATTATATCTCATAATCTAGAACGATATTTGGGGTGGTTCCAATTGGAGATTGTTCTAGACTCAATAATGTTATACATATCCAAAAATCAGCTCAAACAGAGTTCGTATGAAGGGGTAACCGGCCGGGTAAATCACAAGAAAAAAGTTACCCGCCCAGGTAAAACAGTCCAGAAAGTTTCTGCATAAAGGGGTACCCGCCCGGGGAGTTTTCTTCACAAAATCTACCCGCCCGGGTAGAGGCTTACAGCGGGAAAAAGAGCAAGAACAGGCCTGTTACGAGATGGAGGAAGAAGGGAAACCAAAGCCGCACATATAGGCATGAAATGGAGCATAAAACATGAGCAAATTCTTCACACAAAAGCACATAACAACCGAAAATGAAAGGGGATGAAAAGGATCAACATGTATGCATCTTAAACTTCAAGAAATGTAAGGTTAAATCATGGAAACTCATATAATACTCATCTACCATGAAATTTAAGCTCATATACCCAATAATGAAGTTCAAGTGATCAAAAATCATACATCAACTCAAGCTATAACCCAAAGATGGCAAGAGATCTCATATATATACACATAACCCTTACTATTCACTCCATACATCATATCTCAATCAATAATGGTTCAAATTCAGAAATTCTTGAAGTAATAAGACTACAAAAGGATATAGATATCAATCATACACTTACCCCTTGAAGATGACGGAGAAATAAGGAGATTGGAGCTCAAAATCTCAACTTGGTGAATAGTGACAGAATTTTCTTGGTTTCTCTCCAAAGCTGCTGAAAATCTCCTTCTTGGCTTATGTGGGACGAAATGAAAGAGATAGGGATGGTAGAGCATTAAGTTGGGGTCATATGGGTCCAAGTTTGGGGGTAATTGGTCAAGAATTGAGGGACTTATGTGCAAATTAGTGAAAGGTGGTCATATGAGCGCGAATCAGTTTTCCGGGCCAAATTCGGAGTATCAAACGGGCTTAGAAAAATGGGAGGCTACATTCCCTAGCTTGAAAATCTCGTTACGAGTCCAGCGCCACTTCCGGAATTCGAATCCGAATTCCCGAGCTCAAGTTATAAATTCCGGAACACAAGGCGCGCTAAAACTAGTTAGGCCCTCGAGTCCCCAAAACAAATAAAATGGTGTGTTACCATTTCAAACAAGTCCGAAAATGTAAAACGATCACAAAAACAAATCCATAACTCATAAATCTCCAACATATCAGAAAAACATAAAATTCACGAAATTAGCACACTCGGGAATTAAATCCAAAATAGGAAAATTAAATACAAAAGTTAAAACGTGAAAATTGAACAATTAGAGCATATATAAATCACTTAAACAATTAACTCAACGCATAAATTAAATCAAAAGAAGAAATAAAACGTCGGAAAAACCTCTCGTGACGTCATACCTGGCTTATCGGAGAGACGGGGTGTCACAATCCTCCCCCCTTAAGAGAACCTGGTCCCCAGGTTCGCCTGCTCGAGTTTCAAGCTCAAGCAACTTCCCGTATTCACCCATGTTCGAGGTTCATGACGTCCCGACGAGGGTTAGCCCGGTAAGGTCTTCATGCACCAGGGATTTGATCACTTCTTGAGATCTTGATGGGAAAATTCCTCACCGCTTGATCCGTGCTAAGAGCAACTAAAATATCTCGCACGATAGAAGGGTCCAAGTTTGATTCATCTCCCATCGTTTGATTCATTCCAACTACTCAAAAGCTCGGCATTACACGAATGGCATGGTTATCGAACCTCGACCACTCGCACCTTCAAATTCAAGAAGTCCCTTTGCTGGAGTGCTAACTCACCATTTCTTGCTCGATCTGGAAAACCGTCGTAACCACGACCCTCAACTCACCGAGAAAACTCACACACTCGAGAAAAAACACACAACAAGCACACACGCACATAAGTAAACACACAACAATACCATAACAATCAAATATGCATGATGCACGTGCCATGAATGATATATGTACCATTCACCATTTCTCGAAGTCCTTCACATTGATGAGATGGTGTAGCACCCCACACGTGAGGCACCACATCCCCAGCACTATGGCTCAACACGAGTAACGAAACAGTAAATCCGCACCCGTATCAAACCCTAGCGAACGGGAGACAAACATAAAAACCTTCCTAAGCTAGGCGGAACTAGACCCTGCAATGATAACCAAATCACAATATATAATGCATGGCAAAACCCAAGTACAAACATACAAACCATAAACGGAATTTGGGCTCTTCAGGCCTTTTTTAAAACCTAACAAAACCCAGTAAAAGTAATTCAATAACGATTACATAAATATTCAAGTCCAAGATACTACAGAATCGAATCAAACATAAATCCAATACATGAATGAGTGCATGGACTCTCCTAACCTAACTCGACCCACTTAAAGACTCCAAACACCTCCGCCTAGCTCGAAACTCCAAAGCCAAACCTGCACACTAAAGTGTTGGGGAGGGAGAGGGTCAGTCTCTAGAAGACTGAGTGAGCAGGAGCGATATACATATAGAAACATGCACATGCAAGTCATAAATTCGGAACAAGGTTTTATTTGAAATTAGTTCCCAAAAGGGCAAGAGAATGATTAATCAATGCTCGGATTTTATGACTACTCATATTAATTCATTACATGCATAAATCATACATAAACATAAGGCTCAGCGAGTGAGCGTGCACAATCTCCAACCAAACTCCGACCGTGTACGACAATATCATTAATATGTTGATTAGGTGATCATGCAATATATCATAATACACGCATACCATAAATCATAACATAAACATATTCGTTTGGGCAATCCGTTTCCCGGCTTTCCCGCACGGTGCATAATCATATCATAAACATATTCATAAGCATAAGCATAAATCATAACCAACCTTCTTCCTCCGGGTGGTGGACGGGCTTGCAAGACCCGGCCACCGGTTCATACATAATGGCTAGTGAGGTACATGAATCCTCAAAAGCCCAACTAGCATTTCCTCGTCAAAACTCCTAACGAGGTCCGTTTCGTCGTAAATTTGGTTGGAACTAGTGTATGGGATCACCGTCGGCCCTTGCCTCCCCGGATTGCCACATACACTAAGTCCCTGGGCCCGTGAACATAACATACATGCAATCTCACCAAAACATTTTAGTTCATAAGAACATAACATATTTCATAAATCATTTGAAAATGGTTTACTCGATCAATATTTACTCGATGACTTTACTTTAAAAGTAACATATATATATATAATCATAAGGTTTTGGCCAAAGCTTTTCACGTAAGGGTTGTAGGGTTTAATACGTAACTAAAACGAAAACACCCTCACCTGAATCGCGACGAAACAAGGAACGAGTTACCAAGTGCCCGAACGATCAAAATCTCTCCACCCTGGAGATAAATTGTACAAAAGACCACAAGACGTGTTCGTGAGACTCGAGACTCCGAATGAACCATATATGACGCACGGCAATGCTCAAGCATGATATGAACGCATAAAGATCATATTAAGTCATGAAAATGTTCATGTGCACTATTAAGGCATTTAAATCATATAACCAAGTCATTCACTTGTTCATTCATTTTCATTCAAATTCTTTAATTCAAATCTCCAATCAAATTAATTCAAGAATTCAAATAGGAGCATAGAACATATTCAAGCTCTCCCATAATGCTACCACATACTTCATATTACATAAGATAGCATATTTCCAAGGTTTGACAACAAGAAGGAAGCATATGAAATAGAAAATGAATTACGCGATTCATAAATGACATATAAACACACATAAACGGCAATAAGCAAAAGCATGCCTATAACTCATCCAAATGCCATGAAATTAAACCACAATGCTCCCAACATATAGCAAAACAAGTTCATAGTTCAACACAAAAGGAGATAAAGTCATTCAAGAGGTGAAATAAATCAAAAACCGAAAAGGAAGCAACAAGGACTGCGCAAGGGAAGGGACACGGGGGTGTCACCCTCCTTAGCCAAACTGAGCCACGACCGTGGCTCAGTACAGAGATTCCCAGAAGGTGTGACACGCCCGTGTCTCACACTTATGTGTAAATGAGACACGGGGGTGTCACGGTACAGAACTTAACTACACACAAAGTTTTACCGGCAAAATTGATCTCATACCAAATCAATCCAAAAGCATACCAAATCAACTACAAATGCTATGAAACTTAATATACAACATATTTAGCATGTTAGGAACATTTTTCATTTACAGTGAAAAGGCTAAATCACCCGTTAAGATCATCTAAATCATGCAGCAAAACTGGGTCGCCAAAATCGCACATAAAAGCCCTATTTGTTCAATCAGCCATGATCAAGTACTTAGGGGTTGAATTTGGATCTGAAACCTTGGGGAATGCATGCTAACATACTAAACAACTAATACACATCATATATATGCAAAATGGCACAATTTAAAGCGCATTAGAATGACCAACAACCACACAATTGCAACAGCAACAATTCTGTCAAAGATCATGCATAAGAACAGGCCATGTCTTGCGGTTTTGAGGCTTCAAATGGAACCAAATACTTAAAACATGAATGTTAACAAATAGAAAAATGAGTGTACATAATATCCATGCAATTTCACATGAAAAGAAGATCATTTGGTCAAGCAACAAAGCAAAATGAACAGCAGCAGTCCGGAAAACAGGGGAAGCAGTTTGATCATCAAGTTTGGAGCTCCATATCTCATAATTTCATCAAAGGGTCAAGAGATAAAATCCTCCTAATATCATATACTATCAGTTAGGAAAGAAATAGGTCAAGAAACAAGTTCATATGATCATGTATAAGCAAGAAAATCAGCTACACAAGCAAATAGGTCACAAGAGCAAAAATCCCTAAAAGTTCATACCAAACTCATCACCCAAACCCTAATCAAATCTGATCAAAATCAAGCATTTAATGGATGAAATCAAGCATAATAGAGTAGAGAAGACATAAATATTCATACCTTGAAGATTAGAAGACGAAGGGAGGTGATTTGAGCTCCAAAATCACAAGAATGGCCAAGGGTTTTCTTCCTTTTCTTCTCTTCCTCCATATCGATCAGTTGCAGCAATGAGAGGAGATATTTTGGCTCGGTTTTCAGAGCTAAAGGGGTAGGAGAAAGGATTAACCCAAGGTACCAAAGTCATGGTTAAGGTATGGTTAGGTTAGGTTAAGTAAAAAGGGTCCCACCATGAAGACTAGTCAACAAAAGGAGTTCTTCTTGCACGAGTTGCTCGTTACGGTTGGATTTCGGAGGTCTTAATGATTTCAAAAAGGTATGAGGCTTTTCCATTGTCTCCGAATCGTCGATACGAAGGCAACGGAGGTGTCGGAATTCGAATCCGAATTCCCGAGCTCAAGATATCACGTAGGGAACCAAGGGTGCGCTAATTGCTCGTTAGTCCCCGATTTGGTTCCACAATCAAAATTAAATTCGTTAACGCGTCAAATGAATCCGAAAACATAAACCGAGCAAATAGGCATGTTCATAACACACATATTTACGACATACTAAATTTCCATACCATTCCGATATCATTACATATATGAACGAAGCACAAATAGAACACTCATGTGCATGAACGAATTCATATTGTTATAAATGAATTACTAAAACTTAAATTCCATATTAATTAAATTAAAACCAACTAATAACATGTTGAAATTAATTAATGAAATTACCGAAATAGTTAAGGTAACACGAAACCTTAATTAAGAAATTAAACACTAAATATCAAAGTAAAATAAAATGAATTACTTAAAATAACCATAGTCTATAGTTTAAATCAAATATAAACACTTATAAACAATTAATCATATAATTAAACAATTAATTTGCGCAATTTATAAACAAATACGTCACATTATTATTACTGAAAAACTGGGGCGTTACAATCTCTCCCCCTTAAAAAGAATCCGTCCTCGGATTCACAACACGCTTGAAAACAAACAATGAGAGATTCCCCGTCTCTCACAAGCAACAAGGAGAGAGCCCCGTCTCTCGCACAACAATGAGAGAACCCCGTCTCTCGCACAGCAATGAGAGAACCCCGTCTCTCGCAAGTAAAGAGAGTACCCCGTCTCTCAAAAAAAAAAAAGAGAATCCCCGTCTCTTACAAACAAAGAGAGCACCCCGCCTCTCAACCGAAAATAAAGCAAGAAGTCTCCAATACTCCCAAGCAACTCACGCAAAACCAAATTTAAAATCACGAAAGGCACCCAAAGCAAGTAATAAATGTCGTCCACATTGATCTTCAATTACTCCAAGTAATTTAACACAGTACGAGATCAAAGCACTTAACATAAAATTTGTGTAGGTTAAATTTGCATGGATGCATGTATCATGAATGCTATAAGTACCGTTCACCGTAGTTGCAAAAATTCAAAGTTGTGAATTGTCGTTGTTCAAGGTATGATCTGTCCTGAATGTAACTCAATGCCCAGCTTGTCTTGGACCTCTTCAGGGTTCCCTGGTGAAGCGATTAAGGAATTCTTTAAGGAGTATATTCTTAGATCCTTTCTAACTTGTACTGCTACCCAACATCTTCAATCCTTATCCAAATCGGTGCCCAACATATTCCCGAGGATAACCACTCTGGGCGAACTTGATAATTCGATCCCAACCTTACGACGTTTGTTCTTATAGTCTCTCCCAACACAAGTCTTTGCCCACCTTCCGTTCCAATTGTCCATTCATTCCCTTTTGACCCCCTCAATGTTATATTCAATAACTGGTCCCATATTTCCTTAACCGAAGACAGAAGGTTCTTGATGATTCTTGAAGCTTGAAGTAACCTTCCAATTATCATCCTTTTCTATTTGGTCCCTTCTTAAGTGTCCTTTCTGGATCACCTTTGATATAGCTAGTAACTCGATAATATTGTCTTGGACCCCTTCATAGTTCATAGAATAAATCTTGATCGACACCATCCCCTTATAGAATAGTTTGATTCGGTTTTCCCCTTGTTAATTCTAACTTAGAAGTTTATAGAAACTCTCTTATGATTCCATCACCTCCAGATCAGAATTCCATACGTAGCTTCTCTCTTAACAGCTTAACCATAACCGCCGTCTTATTCATTCCCAATCACCACCCTTAGGACTTCCAGATTCCCCTTAATTTGCATCCCCGTCATTACTCCTAACATATTCATTCGAGCACCACTCCCATCCTTCAATTCACCTCTCGGTCGTGCTTTCCCCCTTAAATTTTTTTTGCTCTCACATGTCAAACTCCATGAATCCTTCTTTCATTGAAATTTTTGATGAGCCACTTCCGTTTCTTTAATTCACTCCTAAGGTTCAATTCAAACCCTTCAATAATTACTTCCTTCCAATCACCAACTTTTCTCTTTCTTACTCTTCTTGAAATCTAGACCAATTTAATCCCCTCTTGTATTTCCATTCTTCCACTAAAGCTAATCCTTTCAAGGATCAAAAAGGACTTACATTATTTCCTAATCAATGCTCCCTTATTTGGAAGTTTAGTTGAATTCGTTACTACGCCTCTGAGATTAAGGTTTCTCCAAAACTCTTCAACTTAGTTTCTTCGGTGAAGATTGTGCTAGCTAAGCTATATGCCCGGAACTCCCAAGATATAACCCAACTATTCTTCTCGTCTTGATTCGAGCAAGCCTTGATAAAAAAAAAAATTGTTTGATGGACAAGGTGTAGCCCTTCCCTATCAATTAAACACTAAGCCATGCATGTTGGATTAACATGCCAATGCACATAGTAAACAATTAAAGTTGCAACGATGCAACACGTTGGAGCAATTACATTAATTAAACATAAACGTATATATAGATAAAGAAAGCAATTAATTTAAATCGATGCATGATGCTCATGCCATGAATATGCAGAACCTGTCACCGAGGTGGTAAGCTTTTAGCTTGATGACGTGTTCCTCATTCCCATAATTGTAACTTTCTTTGAAGACATTGATAACTCCTTAGCTTTCCATGGTTTTCGAATCTCCCTAATCTTCTTCATCCATTTGTATATCCCACGGCCCGAACGTGTTATTCTTGAACCCAAGGTCTTCTTTGTCAATAGAGTTTACATCTCAACGTTCTTCCAAGCATCGACCTCCAAAGGTTGTCCGAATCTTCATCTTGATGTCCTCTCCGGTTAAAGTTCCTTTAGCTTATCCTTTGTTTCCGATCTTAGCGCATAATTCACCCATGATAACGCTTTCCATTCTTACTTGCTTCTTGATGTCTCCATGTTCCAAGGTTCCAAGAAGACGACGCGATTTGTATTCCTCGATGCTCATAAGTCTCTTTGCCTTGCTTCCATTTGGTGTCCCACGCTTATATTCGTATCAAGTGAGCTTCCATAGTTGACCTCATAGTAAGCTTTATGATTAACGGATCCCAATCCTTGCATCTGCGTTGAGTCGAACCCTTTTAACACATCTTGTATCCGATCCCTTGAAGCTTCCCAATTTGGTCTTCCAATCACTCAACCATTCCAAACTCGGAGCTTCAACGGTGAACCTTGGAGCATTTAATCTTATATTAAATGTCTTCAAAATCGGGGTGGTGAAGAGTTCCACACCCCTCTCGTTGTCTTACGCATTCCTCAAGTTAGAACTTGAGTCTTTGCAATTCTTGTATGTTGAGAACCTTCAAGGTTTGTAGGTAGGGCATGATTGATGAACCTTCCTGTGATCCAAGCTTCCTCCCATGATACGAGCTATGATAGGTAGTCCCATTGTGCACACCGTGGAATTTGAACACTCGGCCTTCAAGTTACTTTGTCAATCGTAGTTGGTGTGAATGGTAGCTTTGTTTGCATGATAGTAGCCTATACAAAAAAGATCAACTCAAATATGGGTGCATGAGGATTAGTGTATGCTCATGGCATGTAGTTAAATGAATCAATGCACATAGAATGCAAATTGCAACATTTAAAACAACTAAATGAGAGCGTAGATTGTATACATGTATTAAGCAATTTCCAACAATTAGTATCAAATATTCATGCCAAATCGATGCAATGAACATATTAACAAGTTATTCCTATGCCGTGCGACCTAACTGACTCAAACACGACTCAAGAACACCGGTTTTGCAACCGGGCTCTGATACCACTTAAGGATGTAGCACCCCACACGTGAGGCACCACATCCCCCGCACTATGGCTCAACACGAGTAACGAAACAGTAAATCCGCACCCGTATCAAACCCTAGCGAACGGGAGACAAACATAAAAACCTTCCTAAGCTAGGCGGAACTAGACCCTGCAATGATAACCAAATCACAATATATAATGCATGGCAAAGCCCAAGTACAAACATACAAACCATAAACGGAATTTGGGCTCTTCAGGCCTCTTTTAAAATATAACAAAACCCAGTAAAAGCAATTCAATAACGATTACATAAATATTCAAGTCCAAGATACTATAGAATCGAATCAAACATAAATCCAATACATGAATGAGTGCAGGGACTCTCCTAACCTAACTCGACCCACTTAAAGACTCCAAACACCTCCGCCTAGCTCGAAACTCCAAAGCCAAACCTGTACACTAAAGTGTTGGGGAGGGAGAGGGTCAGTCTCTAGAAGACTGAGTGAGCAGGAGCGATATACATATAGAAACATGCACATGCACGTCATAAATTCCGAACAAGGTTTTATTTGAAATTAGTTCCCAAAAGGGCAAGAGAATGATTAATCAATGCTCGGATTTTATGACTACTTATATTAATTTATTACATGCATAAATCATACATAAACATAAGGCTCGGCGAGTGAGCGTGAAACAAGTCAGCCTACTCGGTTTATTACATGCATAAATCATACATAAACCGGGTTGCTTCGGTTTAAAAACAGAGTAGTAGTACCTGAAGAGTTGAGACGGGTCCTACTTGAAGAAGCTCACAAGTCAGCCTACTCGATCCACCCAGGAGGGAATAAAATGTACAAGGATTTGAAACAATATTACTGGTGGAACGGGATGAAGAGAGACGTGGCAGAGTACGTGAAACATTGCTTGACTTGTCAGAAAGTGAAAGCTGAGCATCAAAAGCCCGCAGGACTTCTGCAACCGTTACCTATTCCCGAGTGGAAGTGGGAACAAGTAACGATGGACTTTGTTTCCGGATTACCAAAGGTTAAAGGCGGGTTTGATGGAATTTGGGTGATCGTGGATAGATTTACGAAGTCTGCTCACTTTCTACCGGTCCGGATGTCCTATAAGATCCCGAAGTTGGCTGAGATCTATAACAGAGAGATTATTCGACTTCATGGTATTCCGGTGAGCATAGTTTCAGATCGAGACCCGAGGTTTACTTCTAAGTTGTGGCAGGAATTACAGGCTGTCTTGGGTACGAAACTTAAGTTCAGTACAGCATTCCACCCGCAAACAGACGGCCAGACTGAAAGGTTAATCAGGTATTTGGAAGATCTTCTTCGGGCTTGCGCGATGGATTTTCAGAACTCGTGGTCAGAACAGCTTCCTTTGATCGAGTTTGCTTATAACAACAGCTTTCAGGCTTCGATTGGGATGGCTCCTTACGAGTTACTTTATGGAAGAAAGTGCCGATCTCCGTTGTTCTTCGACTTGGAAGAATGGAAATGGTCGAAACAGGAAGGGGTAAAGAAAGGGGAAAAATTCGAAAGGCCTTCCAAAGTCGTCCAAGCTATGATTGAGAAAGTTCAAGTGATTCAACAACGGATGAAAGCCGCGCAAGATAGGCAAAAGAGCTATGCAGATAAGCGTCGAAGAGATCTAGAATTTGAAGTTGGTGACCGGGTATTCCTGAAGGTGTCACCAAGGAAGGGTTTCACCCGGATCGGGAAAGGAGGAAAACTTAATCCTCGCTACTTAGGTCCGTTTGAGATTCTTGAAAGAATAGGCGAGGTAGCCTATCGACTGGACCTACCACCGAGTCTTACGGGGATTCACAACGTGTTCCACGTATCTCAGCTAAGGAAATATTACCCCGATGAGACTACGATTCTCCCCGTGGAAGAAGTTGAACTGGAACCGAATTTGACATTTGTTCAGAGGCCGGTTAAAATCATGGATCGGAAATTCCAAGAGTTGAGAAACCGGAGGATTCCCATGGTTAAAGTGTTGTGGAGAAGCGATAAAACCGAGGAAGCCACTTGGGAAACAGAGGATAAAATGAAACGGTTCCACCCAGAGTTGTTCGGGCAAGACTAGAGAATCTGGGGACCAGATTCTTCTAAGGGGGGGAGAGTTGTAACGCCCCGGTTTCCGGATGAACAGGTAAGCACGCCACGTGTCAGTTTGAGCGTAGGTTTATTTTATTTCTTTAATTTATAGTATATTCTTACGTGGCATTCATATTTTTATAAAATTCATGAAACATTGTTTATTACCGAGAGTGTTTTAAAGTACCAAATTGTCCCTAGTTAAATATTTTCTAAAATTTTCGGGACTTAATTGCATAAACTCTTAGGGACTTGATTGAGCATATTTTAAATTGTTGCATACCTAATCGCATGACTTCGTAAGACAAAGGATTAAATTTCAATTTCTACCATTTCACAAAAATCAAGGGATGAATCACGTAATAATGTCTTCCATGAGCTTCCTTGAGCTCATTTCATCCAAAATTTGCCAAAACATATTCATCTCTCTCTCGGTTCCAAAGAAGAGAAAAGGGAAGAGTGACTTTTCAATCAATCATCAAGATTTCAAGAAATCTTTCAAGAAATTTGGGAGTGATCATCATCATCATCATCATCATACTTCTTCATTTCTTTTATTTTCAAGGTTGGTAGCATGGAAGGGATGATTTTTGATTATGTTTGACATGCTAGGGTTTAGGAATTACATGTTATATGAGTTATGTGTTGTGCAAAGCATGATTCTATGATCATATCATGAATTATAGCATGGTTTATTCATGAAATAATTGGATATTTGGCAAGAATGTTCAAGTTTTGGATCATGAGCATGAGGCATGAATCCTTGGTGATATTTGGTGTTTTAAGTGTCTAAGTGTTATACTATCATTTATTGAAGTTGTATGCATCATATTTCCAGAAATTATAGCTTTTGGGGATCAAAAATGGATTTTGGTGGTTGCTTTGTGCCATTCCCGTAGCCTTCCCCTGTTTCTGCTCTGTTTTTTCAGTTACAGAAACTGGGAACGACCGTTCCCAGCCTCAAGGCTTTGTGGGAACGGGCGTTCCCATTCCTTTTCAAAATTTAGGCGGCCGAGCATGGGAACGGCCGTTCCCATTTTGGCCTTGCGCCGGAAGGGCCGTTCCCAGCTCAAAGGCGCATTTTAAAAGGGGGAAAACGTTGCCGCGTTTTCTGGGCAACGGGAACGACCGTTCCCATTTTACAAAGGGACCCGGAACGGCCGTTCCCACCTGTAATGCAGTGTAAAATTCACTGCATAATTTTACGAAAATAGCCCCTCGATCCGACGACTTCTTTGACCCCGAATTGCTATAATATGTACTAATATGATGTGAAACAACATGTTATGATACCACATTGCATTTTCATGGTCGTCTCGACACATTTTCGCCGTTCGTCAGATTTTGGTCATTTTAGGTCATGTCTCACGAATGTATGTCGTATTTGCATAGGTCACGAGGGCATGGACGAGGAGCAAGCTCCTTAGAACGCTTCTTTATTATATTTTGCAAGAAAGGTGAGGTTTTGTTTTGGTAAAACGAACCCTATAACCCTTATGTGCTATTTTCGGCCAAAAACCTATTATAATTATAAACGTTTTCAAAGTTATAAACATTTCCAAGAAAGAAAGTATTGATTATCATGATTTCAAGCATGTTTGGCGAGTACATGATTGCACGTGGGCCCGAGGGTAATTCTTGAGCCAACCGGGAAAGCAAGGGCTGACGGGTAACTCCTGAATTATCCTCACATTGTTGGGATCACCCCCGAAGCCACTAGGAGATTAGTGGTGGAAGGAGTTCCGTGTCTAGAGGGTCATGTCCTCTACACACACCATGTCGTGGATAGTCGAGCCTTGCAAACTCGCTATCACCCGGAGGAAGAAGGAGACTGGGGATTAATCCGGCATGTCGGGTTATCCTCGGGTTATTGCATGATTTCTAGCATGAATTTGTTTATGTGAGCACTAAATGAATTGCATGATCACGTATTTATCAAGCAAGCAAGCATGATCACGTATTGTTCACGATTGGGAGTTCGGTTGGAGATTGCCCTTGCTCGCCGGGGCCACATGTTCATGACATTGACAAGCATGATTAAATAAACGTGTTAAAATGATCGGTTGTAATCTCGGGCAAGGATTAAACTTCTTAAATTATATATCCATTTTATTCCAAAGTCTTCACCCGAGGCTACAACTTGCATGTGACGTGTGATATATATTTATTGCCCCTCACTCAGTCTTCGGTAGACTGATACTCCACTTTTCAGGTACCTTTTGAGCGTGGTCGTGCTAGGCGGGAGTTGTTCGAGTCTTGCATTTCCACGGGTCTAGTTTCATACCTTTTTGTATAATACTTTTGAGACATTTCATGTTACGATCGTTATTATCCCGTTTTGGGTATATGGTTATGTATATTATTAAGAGATGATAATGTATTGATAGTTAATTGGTACCTATATGTATCTGTGTAATAAATATGGTACCTACACATATGAATGACTTTATTGCTTCCGCTTTTCTATTCATGCTTGTTTTAATTATGTTGGGGGAGAGCGTCCCGCCTAGCTCGTCATTTTTATTGTCACCCGTTCGCTGTGGTCTTGGTTTATGTATGAACTGTCCATTTCATACGTGGATCGAGGCTATAGTGCGGGGGATGTGGCGCCTTGGGGTTTAGGGTGCTACAACATACATGCAATCTCGCCAAAACATTTTAGTTCATAAGAACATAAAATATTTCATAAATCATTTGAAAAGGGTTTACTCGATCAATATTTACTCGATGACTTTACTTTAAAAGTAACATATATATATATAATCATAAGGTTTTGGCCAAAGCTTTTCACGTAAGGGTTGTAGGGTTTAATACGTAACTAAAACGAAAACACCCTCACCTGAACCGCGACGAAACAAGGAACGAGTTACCAAGTGCCCGAACGATCAAAATCTCTCCACCCTGCAGATAAACTGTACAAAAGACCACAAGACGTGTTCGTGAGACTCGAGACTCCAAATGAACCATATATGACGCACGGCAATGCTCAAGCATGATATGAACGCATAAAGATCATATTAAGTCATGAAAATGTTCATGTGCACTATTAAGGCATTTAAATCATATAACCAAGTCATTCACTTGTTCATTCATTTTCATTCAAATTCTTTAATTCAAATCTCCAATCAAATTAATTCAAGAATTCAAATAGGAGCATAGAACATATTCAAGCTCTCCCATAATGCTACCACATACTTCATATTACATAAGATAGCATATTTCCAAGGTTTGACAACAAGAAGGAAGCATATGAAATAGAAAATGAATTACGCGATGCATAAATGACATATAAACAAACATAAACGGCAATAAGCAAAAGCATGCCTATAAATCATTCAAATGCCATGAAATTAAACCACAATGCTCCCAACATATAGAAAAACAAGTTCATAGTTCAACACAAAAGGAGATAAAGTCATTCAAGAGGTGAAATAAAT
Source organism: Lantana camara (assembly GCA_037501455.1). Lineage (NCBI taxonomy): Eukaryota > Viridiplantae > Streptophyta > Magnoliopsida > Lamiales > Verbenaceae > Lantana > Lantana camara. The sequence goes on from CM074856.1 coordinate 88,551,372, forward strand.
CAAAAACCGAAAAGGAAGCAACAAGGACTGCGCAAGGGAAGGGACACGGGGGTGTCACCATCGTTAGCCAAACTGAGCCACGACCGTGGCTCAGTACAGAGCTTCCCAGAAGGTGTGACACGCCCGTGTCTCACACTTATGTGTAAATGAGACACGGGGGTGTCACGGTACAGAACTTAACTACACACAAAGTTTTACCGGCAAAACTGATCTCATACCAAATCAATCCAAAAGCATACCAAATCAACTCCAAATGCTATGAAACTTAATATACAACATATTTAGCATGTTAGGAACATTTTTCATTTAGAGTACAAAGGCTAAATCACCCGTTAAGATCATCTAAATCATGCAGCAAAACTGGGTCGCCAAAATCGCACATAAAAGCCCTATTGGTTCAATCAGCCATGATCAAGTACTTAGGGGTTGAATTTGGATCTGAAACCTTGGGGAATGCATGCTAACATACTAAACAACTAATACAAATCATATATATGCAAAATGGCACAATTTAAAGCACATTAGAATGACCAACAACCACACAATTGCAACAGTAACAATTCTGTCAAAGATCATGCATAAGAACAGGCCATGTCTTGCTGTTTTGAGGCTTCAAATGGAACCAAATACTTAAAACATGAATGTTAACATATAGAACAATGAGTGTACATAATATACATGAAATTTCACATAAAAAGAAGATCATTTGGTCAAGCAACAAAGCAAAATGAACAGCAGCAGTCCGGAAAACAGGGGAAGCAGTTTGATCATCAAGTTTGGAGCTCCATATCTCATAATTTCATCAAAGGGTCAAGAGATAAAATCCTCCTAATATCATATAATATCAGTTAGGAAAGAAATAGGTCAAGAAACAAGTTCATATGATCATGTATAAGCAAGAAAATCAGCTACACAAGCAAATAGGTCACAAGAGCAAAAATCCCTAAAAGTTCATACCAAACTCATCACCCAAACCCTAATCAAATCTGATCCAAATCAAGCATTTAATGGATTAAATCAAGCATAATAGAGTAGAGAAGACATAAATATTCATACCTTGAAGATTAGAAGAAGAAGGGAGGTGATTTGAGCTCCAAAATCACAAGAATGGCCAAGGGTTTTCTTCCTTTTCTTCTCTTCCTCCATATCGATCAGTTGCAGCAATGAGAGGAGATATTTTGGCTCGGTTTTCAGAGCTAAAGGGGTAGGAGAAAGGCTTAACCCAAGGTACCAAAGTCATGGTTAAGGTATGGTTAGGTTAGGTTATGTAAAAAGGGTCCCACCATAAAGACTAGTCAACAAAAGGAGTTCTTCTTGCACGAGTTACTCGTTACGGTTGGATTTCGGAGGTCTTAATGATTTCAAAAAGGTATGAGGCTTGTTCCATTGTCTCCAAATCGTTGATACGAAGGCAACGGAGGTGTTGGAATTTGAATCCGAATTCCCGAGCTCAAGATATCACGTAGGGAACCAAGGGTGGGCTAATTGCTCGTTAGCCCCCGATTTGGTTCCACAATCAAAATTAAATTCGTTAACGCGTCAAATGAATCCGAAAACATAAACCGAGCAAATAGGCATGTTCATAACACACATATTTACGACATACTAAATTTCCATACCATTCCGATATCATTACATATATGAACGAAGCACAAATAGAACACTCATGTGCATGAACGAATTCATATTGTTATAAATGAATTACTAAAACTTAAATTCCATATTAATTAAATTAAAACCAACTAATAACATGTTGAAATTAATTAACGAAATTATCGAAATAGTTAAGGTAACACGAAACCTTAATTAAGAAATTAAACACTAAATATCAAAGTAAAATAAAATGAATTACTTAAAATAACCATAGTCTATAGTTTAAATCAAATATAAACACTTATAAACAATTAATCATATAATTAAACAATTAATTTGCGCAATTTATAAACAAATACGTCACATTATTATTACTGAAAAACTGGGGCGTTACAGATGGAGTGGAGAATCAAGGTTGATGTCTTAGAATTCGTGACCCGGATTCCTCTACCTCGGTTTTATGGAATGGATCCTTAGCTTGTTGATTCTATTCCATTTCCCTAATTGCCATGAGGGATTATTTAAGTTCCTTTCCACTTCTGGAATCTTTCATAACTCGTTTAATCTTGATTCATCCTAATTCAGTCGACCATTATCGCATCACGATCTTCAGTTGTCTTGATGTTTCTCAACCCACTCCTTCTAGAACATCCTCATACCTTGTCTAATTTAAATCCCAGTTTCTCGACAACTGTCTTTTATATTATAGGGTCCGGTGGAGAGGTACACCTCAGCATCATCAAGTGGCACGCCCTAGTGTTCACTTATACACAATTTCCATTGCTCGTAAATCTTTTAAAGCCCAAAAGTCCCAAATTCTTTGCTGCTCATGGAATTAACCTCTTGACCTCTTCTTGATAGTTGATCTTCCGTCTAGTTATCACCTTGATTGAAATCCTCCGATTCCACTCTTTACCGGATTACACTCGAGTATATGGTCTCCTGCCCAAAATTACTTTACCTTTCTTTATCATTTCCATTTGTTGCTTTATCTCCCAATTCGTCTTCACAACACGACAATTCAGCTTGGATCTAGAAAATAAACTCCAATCCGTCCAGAACATAAAATTTACTATTGCCCGAGCTCGATTTTCAGTAGATTGGTTTTAATTGGAACTCTTCCTTGATCGCCCGTAGTGCTCATCATCCCCTATCCCTATGATATTCGAACCTTATTTGTCGACTTTCGTTGCTTATCCCTTGAAGAACCTAATTTACCTTCTAGGAATTGAATCCGAATAGAATACTTGTCCCCAGATCAAAGTTTCAATGCTTCCCTTAACACTCTCTTGATTAATCATCATTAAGGCATTCATCTCTTCCCGTAGCATTCTTAGCTCCCTTGCTATTAATCTTCTAAATCCCTTGAATTTCCTCTTGCACCTTCTTTTTACCCCGGTTTTCACCATCACGAAGGAAGACTTCTCTCAATTGCAAACTATCATGAAAACATTAAACTCATGCATGTCGGGTTAGGTTTGCTCATGCTATGCGTCACGTTGATCAACAATTCAAACAAGGAAGCAACAAGTAATGGCGATACGTAACACACATAACAAATAAGTATAAGGATACAATGGAGGATGGATGCTCGTGCAATGAATGCAATTACCTCCCGATTCCATTCTTCATACTCGGCTCCTTCCTTTCAATTTCTTAGATTCGACCCGAACAGCTTCCCGGATACTCTTGATCCAAGCTTTAAACTCAATCCCGGTTCCCGTTTCTCGAAAATCTTCTCTAATTCCTCCCAAGATTTGAACTAATTCTTTTGACTTCTTTAATTCCTTTCTAGTATTATAAGAACATGAGTCGACCTTTGATTTCCCTTAAATTATTTCAAGTTGTGTTTTCCCTAACAAGATCTTCTTCCATTGAATATTAATACGCCCGAGGAAGGAAGAGCTATCGATCCTGCTTTAGTGCATCTACTCGGCCTTGATATTCAGGTTAAATAGCAAATCAATCGCTTCACCTCCTAAGGATTGGGTTCAATACTTGTTTCGGGTTCCACTTCTCGCTTCAATACTCTTCTTGATTATTCATCGTTGAAAAGACCTTTCTTCTCGAATTCTAAGCCAATAACTCAAGTAGGTAAGGAAGAGATTTACGTAATGTGGTACCGATTCTCTTCCTTTAATTACGCCCTTAACTTCTTGTTATAACTTCAACCGAATCTTTAGAGTCACCATTTTCTTCTTTTGATTATACCTCCGACTCCTTTTCCAACACTCCTTATTGCTAGGATTAGGTGCTCCACAATAGGTGCATGAGGTTTGCTCTTCAAAAATGATGCACTTCAATACGAACATAAGATCACTTCCTTCAAATCAAGCTATCTTGCCCTTCACCTTGGTGGATTGGTTATCTTTGTGAGAACTAAACGGTTATGAAGAGTCTTTATCTCTACTTTATCCCAATTTCAACTCAGGGGCCATGGTAGTTGAGAGGAGTGATTGACCGTTGTAGGATATTAACCTACAATACACAAGGGAGGTGAAACTATGATGCATGCGGTTATTAAGTGATTATGGCACGTAAATGAAACAACTAATGCACATAAAGTATGTAACTACAACAATTAATGAAAAGAAAGTAGTGATTTTCAAACACTTAATTCAATAAGGTCACCAATCTTAATGCAATGCACATATTAGCACGTTGTTCCTACGCCGTACGACCTATACTTGACACGACACGACACGATGCAAGAACTCCGGTTTTGCAACCCTGAGCTCTGATACCACTTTAAGATGTAGCGCCTGAAGCGGCGAGCCACCACATCCTCCGCACCTAGCCTCGAACCCACATATGAAATAGAAATCCATACATGAGCCCAAGACTAAGCGAACGGGAACCCACACTCACTCACTAGGCCAGGCGGAGCTAAGACAGGACCAGAGCGCCGAAGAAAAAGGAACGGAAACATATAACAAAATCCAAGAAGATAAATCCACAAAATATACAAAATAGAAATTCGTACATAATTCATTACCAAATGCATAACATATACATACTTCAATTACCACAATCGAATCATATACAAAAGCATGAGTGAATGCAAATGAAAATGCAACTCGAACTAGAAGACTTAAACCAGACCGACTCAAGACTCCGCCTAGCAAGCCCAACCTGCAAACTGAAAAGTTGAAAGGAGAGGGTCAGTCCACCGACTGAGTGAGGGGGCTAACGCACACCCACACACATATATATAAATAGAGCAAAGCACGTATTAAATGAAAGATAATGAACCGGGAGTAGGTTTTGCATACCAAAACCATTTTACAAAAAGATCTCATATTTATACGTATATTCATATCTTCTTAAGTTTGAAAACTCGAAAGGATTCATAGATTCAAAAACGCATATGGATTCATATTAAAATTCATAGGGATTCATATTAAAACTCATATGGATTCTTATATTCATAATAATTCAAACCTTAACATAAAATCTCTTATTGAAATCGAAAGATCCTATCCCGTTTCACAATCAAAATAACAAAAGAATTCATAAGAATCGTAAAGAAACATAAATACATAAAATTCATAAAACACATATCCCCGTATTCCAACCACCTTCTCCGGAAGTCTGCACGCGGGTTACGGGCCCACATCGTGCAACTCGATACCGATACGTGGGGTAGCGATCACGCAACGTACCTTAGGGAGCACGTGCACAGGGGTGATAACCGGCGACCCCAACAGCTGCACCGGGTCTCCCTTACCCACGCCTCCAGGGCCCAAGGATTCATAAGATTCATAAGGATTCATAAGATTCATAAGGATTCATACCTAACTCGCAAAACCTAGAAACATACGATTTATACTTAAGAAATATACCATAAGAAACATACCTTACCATGCAACTCGGCATATGCTATACACATACCCCTCCGTGTCTTCCTAATTCACAATATGCTGAGGGAAATCCGTAGTTTGCTTAACGATACACGGTTTGGAGCATAGCCTCGTTGCAAAACCATTTTAAGCTTATATACGCCCATACATATAATTTCAGAAGGATTCGTATTAAATCGAATTGACAAGATTCATAACATATTATAAGACACATATTTAATATATATATAGTATATATTCGCATGCGGGCTTGAAAACGAGCATATAGGGTTTTAGGTCGCTTTAACTAAAACAAAAATCCTAAAACCTCACCTTTTACCGAAAGTGCTCAGGAGTGAGCGTTGGCGATCAAGAAGAAGCCAAATGGTGGATCCGACACTTCCCGAACCCAAATCTGGGACAAACAAATACATACTCAAGACTTAGACTCGATTATGAACCAATTAGATGCACGGCGGCTCATACTAATGCAAACGGATGCAATGCATATCATATAGATTCATACTTAGGTGTATCGGAGCAAATAATGAAATATCACATAAGGAATTCAAGGATTAAATTCATATCATATTAAATAAGCTCATAATGTATCATATATTAACATACCATACGCATTCATAAGCTTGAAGTTCAAAGAAATAACAAGAGATGCAAGAAAGTGTTAAGCGTTTCACATATTGATCATAAATTCACGTACAATTACACTTAGTAAACAAGGTCATAAACATAAAATAATTAATGAAACAAAACATATTACAACATATTAACATATTAGGATGAAATCGGGGTGGGAATTAATGAGAAAGACGAAATAAAAGCACAAAATAGGGCTTCGAGTGAAAAGGGGCCAAAGCTGACAGATTTCCGAAACGGACAATCTGTATGAAAACAGGAATATCTTGAGTTTCAGGAATGGGAACTGAGTTTTGTTTCTTGGAAATGAAACTAGACACATACATCTATAAAATGGTAGGTGGCTCGAATCATGGTTCAAAGCGAGGCGAAAATGGCGTAGGTTTGAAGTTGAACGAGTGCAGACTCTCGGTGAAGTGGCTACACCAAATTAAAATGATTATATCTCATAATCTAGAACGGATTTTGGGGTGGTTCCAATTGGAGATTGTTCTAGACTCAATAAGGTTCGACATATCCAAAAATCAGCTCAAACAGAGTTCGTATGAAGGGTAACCGGCCCGGTAAATCACAAGACAAAAGTTACCCGCCCGGGTAAAACAGTCCAGAAAGTTTCTGCATAAAGGGGTACCCGCCCGGGGAGTTTTCTTCACAAAATCTACCCGCCCGGGTAGAGGCTTACAGCGGGAAAAAGAGCAAGAACAGGGCTGTTACGAGATGGAGGAAGAAGGGAAACCAAAGCCGCACATATAGGCATGAAATGGAGCATAAAACATGAGCAAATTCTTCACACAAAAGCACATAACAACCGGAAATGAAAGGGGATGAAAAGGATCAACATGTATGCATCTTAAACTTCAAGAAATGTAAGGTTAAATCATGGAAACTCATATAATACTCATCTACCATGAAATTTAAGCTCATATACCCAATAATGAAGTTCAAGTGATCAAAAATCATACATCAACTCAAGCTATAACCCAAAGATGGCAAGAGATCTCATATATATACACGTAAGCCTTACTATTCACTCCATACATCATATCTCAATCAATAATGGTTCAAATTCAGAAATTCTTGAAGTAATAAGACTACAAAAGGATATAGATATCAATCATACACTTACCCCTTGAAGATGATGGAGAAACAAGGAGATTGGAGCTCAAAATCTCAACTTGGTGAATAGTGACGGGATTTTCTTGGTTTCTCTCCAAAGCTGCTGAAAATCTCCTTCTTGGCTTATGTGGGACGAAATGAAAGAGATAGGGATGGTATAGCATTAAGTTGGGGTCATGTGGGTCCAAGTTTGGGGGTAATTGGTCAAGAATTGAGGGACTTATGTGCAAATTAGTGAAAGGTGGTCATATGAGCGCGAATCAGTTTTCCGGGCCAAATTCGGAGTATCAAACGGGCTTAGAAAAATGGGAGGCTACATTCCTTAGCTTGAAAATCTCGTTACGAGTCCAGCGCCACTTCCGGAATTCGAATCCGAATTCCCGAGCTCAAGTTATAAATTCCGGAACACAAGGCGCGCTAAAACTAGTTAGGCCCTCGAGTCCCCAAAACAAATAAAATGGTGCGTTACCATTTCAAACAAGTCCGAAAATGTAAAACGATCACAAAAACAAATCCATAACTCATAAATCTCCAACATATCAGAAAAACACAAAATTCACGAAATTAGCACACTCGGGAATTAAATCCAAAATAGGAAAATTAAATACAAAAGTTAAAACGTGAAAATTGAACAATTAGAGCATATATAAATCACTTAAACAATTAACTCAACGCATAAATTAAATCAAAAGAAGAAATAAAACGTCGGAAAAACCTCTCGTGACGTCATACCTGGCTTATCGGAGAGACGGGGTGTCACAATCCTCCCCCCTTAAGAGAACCTGGTCCCCAGGTTCGCCTGCTCGAGTTTCAAGCTCAAGCAACTTTCCGTATTCACCCATGCTCGAGGTTCATGACGTCCCGACGAGGGTTAGCCCGGTAAGGTCATCATGCACCAGGGGTTTGATCACTTCTTGAGATCTTGATGGGAAAATTCCTCACCGCTTGATCCGTGCTAAGAGCAACTAAAATATCTCGCACGATAGAAGGGTCCAAGTTTGATTCATCTCCCATCGTTTGATTCATTCCAACTACTCAAAAGCTCGGCATTACACGAATGGCGTGGTTATCGAACCTCGACCACTCGCACCTTCAAATTCAAGAAGTCCCTTTGCTGGAGTGCTAACTCACCATTTCTTGCTCGATCTGGAAAACCGTCGTAACCACGACCCTCAACTCACCGTGAAAACCCACACACTCGAGAAAAAACACACAACAAGCACAAACGCATATAAGTAAACACACAACAATACCATAACAATCAAATATGCATGATGCACGTGCCATGAATGATATATGTACCGTTCACCATTTCTCGAAGTCCTTCACATTGATGAGATGGAGTGGAGAATCAAGGTTGATGTCTTAGAATTCGTGACCCGGATTCCTCTACCTCGGTTTTATTGAATGGATCCTTAGCTTGTTGATTCTATTCCATTTCCCTAATTGCCATGAGGGATTATTTAAGTCCCTTTCCACTTCTGGAATCTTTCATAACTCGTTTAATCTTGATTCATCCTAATTCAGTCGACCATTATCGTATCACGATCTTCGGTTGTCTTGATGTTTCTCAACCCACTCCTTCTAGAACATCCTCATACCTTGTCTAATTTAAATCCCAGTTTCTCGACACCTGTCTTTTATATTATAGGGTCCGGTGGAGAGGTACTCCTCAGCATCATCAAGTGGCACGCCCTAGTGTTCACTTATACACAATTTCCTTTGCTCGTAAATCTTTTAAAGCCCAAAATTCCCAAATTCTTTGCTGCTCATGGAATTAACCTCTTGACCTCTTCTTGCTAGTTGATCTTCCGTCTAGTTATCACATTGATTGAAATCCTCCGATTCCACTCTTTACCGGATTACACTCGAGTATATGGTCTCCTTCCCAAAATTACTTTACCTTTCTTTATCATTTCCATTTGTTACTTTATCTCCCAATTCGTCTTCACAACACGACAATTCAGCTTGGATCTAGAAAGTAAACTCCAATCCGTCCAGAACATAAAATTTCCTATTGCCCGAGCTCGATTTTCAGTAGATTGGTTTTAATTGGAACTCTTCCTTGATGGTCCGTAGTGCTCATCATCCCCTATCCCTATGATATTAGAACCTTATTTGTCGACTTTCGTTGCTTATCCCTTGAAGAACCTAATTTACCTTCTAGGAATTGAATCCGAATAGAATACTTGTCCCCAGATCAAAGTTTCAATGCTTCCCTTAACACTCTCTTGATTAATCATCATTAACGCATTCATCTCTTCCCGTAGCATTCTTACCTCCCTTGCTATTAATCTTCTAAATCCCTTGAATTTCCTCTTGCACCTTCTTTTTACCCCGGTTTTCACCATCACGAAGGAAGACTTCTCTCAATTGCAAGCTATCATGAAAACAATAAACTCATGCATGTCGGGTTAGGTTTGCTCATGCTATGCGTCACGTTGATCAACAATTCAAACAAGGAAGCAACAAGTAATGGCGATACGTAACACACATAACAAATAAGTATAAGGATATAATGGGGGATGGATGCTCGTGCAATGAATGCAATTACCTCCCGATTCTATTCTTCATACTCGGCTCCTTCCTTTCAATTTCTTAGATTCGACCCGAACAGCTTCCTGGATACTCTTGATCTAAGCTATAAACTCAATCCCGGTTCCCGTTTCTCGAAAATCTTCTCTAATTCCTCCCAAGATTTGAACTAATTCTTTTGACTTCTTTAATTCCTTTCTAGTATTATAAGAACATGAGTCGACCTTTGATTTCCCTTAAATTATTTCAAGTTGTGTTTTCCCTAACAAGATCTTCTTCCATTGAATATTTATACGCCCGAGGAAGGAAGAGCTATCGATCCTGCTTTAGTGCATCTACTCGGCCTTGATATTCAGGTTAAATAGCAAATCAATCGCTTCACCTCCTAAGGATTTGGGTTCAATACTTGTTTCGGGTTCCACTTCTCGTTTCAATACTCTTCTTGATTATTCATCGTTGAAAAGACCTTTCTTCTCGAATTCTAAGCCAATACCTCAAGTAGGTAAGGAAGAGATTTACGTAATGTGGTACCGATTCTCTTCCTTTAATTACGCCCTTAACTTCTTGTTATAACTTCAACCGAATCTTTAGAGTCACCATTTTCTTCTTTTGATTATACCTCCAACTCCTTTTCCAACACTCCTTATTGCTAGGATTAGGTGCTCCACAATAGGTGCATGAGGTTTGCTCTTCGAAAATGATGCACTTCAATACGGACATAAGATCACTTCCTTCAAATCAAGCTATCTTGCCCTTCACCTTGGTGGATTGGTTATCTTTGTGAGAACTAAACGGTTATGAAGAGTCTTTGTCTCTACTTTATCCCAATTTCAACTCAGAGGCCATGGTAGTTGAGAGGAGTGATTGACCGTTGTAGGATATTAACCTACAATACACAAGGGAGGTGAAACTATGATGCATGCGGTTAGTAAGTGATTATGACACGTAAATGAAACAACTAATGCACATAAAGTATGCAACTACAACAATTAATGAAAAGAAAGTAGTGATTTTCAAACACTTAATTCAATAAGGTCACCAATCTTAATGCAATGCACATATTAGCACGTTGTTCCTACGCCGTACGACCTATACTTGACACGACACGACACGATGCAAGAACTCCGGTTTTGCAACCCTGAGCTCTGATACCACTTTAAGATGTAGCGCCCGAAGCGGCGAGCCACCACATCCCCCGCACCTAGCCTCGAACCCACATATGAAATAGAAATCCATACATGAGCCCAAGACTAAGCGAACGGGAACCCACACTCACTCACTAGGCCAGGCGGAGCTAAGACAGGACCAGAGCGCGCAAGAAAAAGGAACGGAAGCATATAACAAAATCCAAGAAGATAAATCCACAAAATATACAAAATAGAAATTCGTACATAATTCATTACCAAATGCATAACATATACATACTTCAATTACCACAATCGAATCATACAAAAGCATGAGTGAATGCAAATGAAAATGCAACTCGAACTAGAAGACTTAAACCCGACCGACTCAAGACTCCGCCTAGCAAGCCCAACCTGCAAACTGAAAAGTTGAAAGGAGAGGGTCAGTCCACCGACTGAGTGAGGGGGCTAACGCACACCCACACACATATATATACATAGAGCAAAGCACGTATTAAATGAAAGATTATGAACCGGGAGTAGGGTTTTGCATACCAAAACCATTTTCCAAAAAGATCTCATATTTATACGTATGTTCATATCTTCTTAAGTTTGAAAACTCGAAAGGATTCATAGATTCAAAAACGCATATAGATTCATATTAAAATTCATAGGGATTCATATTAAAACTCATATGGATTCTTATATTCATAATAATTCAAACCTTAACATAAAATCTCTTATTGAAATCGAAAGATCCTATCCCGTTTCACAATCAAAATAACAAAAGAATTCATAAGAATCGTAAAGAAACATAAATACATAAAATTCATAAAACACATATCCCCGTATTCCATCCACCTTCTCCGGAAGTCTGCACGCGGGTTACGGGCCCACATATTCCAAAATTCTAAAGCATAAGTTTATACATATTTCAAAACTAGCAAAATACGTAAGGAAACATAATACAATGCATGGGACTCGAGCTATCCACAACCACGACACAAGACAATCGCTTAGCTCAACCTCCAAGCACTTGCAACTTAAAAAGGGGGAAAAAGGGGAAACAACAACGAGGGTCAGTCCTACAGACTGGTGAGGGGGCTAACACACGCACCCATACGTATATATATAAGAACAAAGCATAATTAAAGCTGAAGGGGGGTTCATGAACCGGGTGTGGTTTTTGCAATCTAAAACATTTTACCCCGTGGTACTACGTATAAGGAAAAGGGTTTAAGGCCGAAGGCCAAAATCAACCAAGTTTTAAAGTTTAGAAATCCACTCCCGTTTCATAACCATAAACAAAGCATAACTAACTCGGCGAGAACGAGTTCCACACTTACTCCATAACATAAGCAAAACTCATAAATCAATCCCACCTAAACGCCGTTTGGGGAGAGAGGCGCTACCCCTCAATCCCACTTATAAATTTAATGAGACGGGGGATCCGTCCACTCCTTCGACGGGTCACGTAGCACACCGTCCGCTCAAGAAGACCCGCCTTCCCCTCGACCTCCCGAGGATGGGCTAAGCCTCCCTTTTGTAGAGTTGTGTCCTGGGGTTCCAACCGGTAACCCCGATGGTCGTCCCGGGTCTCCCGAACCACACAACTCCAGGGCCCAAACTTACACTTACACTTACACTTATAACACTTACCATACGAAGCTTACCCACAAGTCATATCACGCTTACACACACACACTTACCAAAGCTTTTCCAAAACAAAAGGCAAAATAGCTTTTATACTTATACAAAGCGTTTTTAAAGTCACCTGACAAAACGAGACAAATCCCACAAAATACTTATTCAACACGTATCTATATACATATATATATATACATCGCATGCAGGTTCAAAAAACAACTTAGGGTTGTAGGTTATATTAACTAAAAGAACAAAACCTCACCTTTCCACGTAAGTGGAGTAAAAGGATATGCAACGGATGCAAACGGACGCTTAGGGAATTCCTTGTTACCCACGGGACCAAGAGCTGAACAAAAGAAACGACAAGGGATACTTTTAGACTCATAGTGTACCAAATATACGCTCGGCAAATGCATATAATGCAAATGGAATGTATCACTTAAGTCATATGAGTTCATATTTCACATATTTCACATTAAACGAATCTATAAATCAAGTTCTTGCAAGTTAATACATAAATTAACATATTAGCAATGCATATATAACATAAAGTAACAATAAGAGACCATATAAGGTGAACAAAGGGAGCAACAACTCAATTATGCACGTAGAGTAACACGTATATCACATAAGAGCATATATTGCACGTCGAGCAATCAAGTTCAAATACATATACAAAAGTTGAAGTCATAACATAAATGCAAAACATAAAGCATATTAGCTCAATCACACATAAATACAAGACAAACAAGTTGGAAAAGTACAAGCAAAATGGAAGAAAACACAAAAAGGGGTGGCTCCGGGCGAAAAAGGACCAAAACTAGAAATTCTCGAAATGAACACGCTGTGGAAAACTAAGAATATCTTGTGTTTAAGAAATGGGAATTGTGTTTGGTTTGTTGGATAAGAAACTAGACAAATAGACCTTTAAAATGATATATGGCTCAAATCATGGTTCAAAGAGAGGTAAAAATGGCGTAGGCCCGAAGTTGGATGTATGCAGATTTCAGAAGAAGTAGTCACACCAAAAAGAGTTTATTATATCTCACAGATGAGAAAAGATAAAGAGGAAATTCCAATTGGAGAATATTCTAGACTTCAAGAAGTTTTCGTCGGTTTAAAAATCAGGTCAATCGGAGTTTATTTGAGGGGTGAACGGAACAAAATAAACTCAGGCTGAAAACAGTGAAGGATCCACGGCCGTGGATTTCTCCATGTACAAAAATCCACGCCAGTGGATTCTTCTGCCGAAAGTCCCAAGTTTCTGGACTAAAATCCACGGCCGTGGATCAAAATCCACGGCTGTGGATCACTCTCCAGCAGCAAAACGAAGTAAAAACAAGGCAAGAACGAAGTGGGAGGCCAAAATGCATGAAACCAGCTCAAAACTCAACCAAATGTATACCATATCAAGTCATAAACTCACGTATACTTGCCATTCTACATGCACAAGTGACAAAAACCCAAGTTCTCCAAAACCTTCAAGATTCAACAATGGTGGAAGCATGGATTCTTATCTAACCCTTAATTCAAGTTCATATAACTCATAAAGGATGTAATAGAAGCTCATATCATGCATCAAACTCAAATAAATCACAAAGGAGCATGCTAGAAAACTCAAAATCCATGAAACCCTTACTATTCACACAATATGCCAACACTCAAGCAAACCTTGGTGAAAACCTAACAAATTGGACTTAAAAGCACCATATAGACATGGAGATGTCAAAAATGGACTTACCTCTTTGACAGGAGAAGAAATGGTGGGGTGAAGAGCTCAAAATCTTCAAAAATGGAAAGGGGCTTCTCTTTTTCCTCTTTTTCCCTTGGTGTTGGACTTGGGGAACCTTTTTCTTCTCTTTTTCTTTGTGTGGTTTGAATGAGGGAGAGGGAGAAGGGTTAAAGCTGAGTTCAAGGCATCAAAGTCATAGTTGGGGCTCAAAAGGGGTGTTGTGGGGCCCACAAGCAAGACTAGTCAACAAAAGGTTATCCTTGGCACAAGGTGCTCGTTTCGGTCGATAATCGAAGGTCCAAACGGGCTTAGAAAAATATAAATTTTGATCCCTTTGTTTTCTTTCTTCGTTGCGAGTCCAACGCCTCTTCCGGAATTCAAATCCGAATTTCCTAGCTCAAGATATGCCGCCGGGAACCCGAGGTGCGCTAAATGCCCTTTAACCATCCTCTAGGTTCCGAAAAACAAAACGAACACAAAGCCAAACCAAATGAAACCAAAAACACAAAACGAGCATAACACCAAGTTAATAACTCACATAATTCATGTATGCCAAGTTCTCACAAAAATCGGAATTGAAATCGAACGCATATAGATCAAGTTCGGGGCACTAAGCATAAACATTCAAATATTTTCAATTAATCAAATATGCATTAAAACATCAATTAAGTGTGTAATTAAATAATTTAAATGCGCATATAACACTCTCGTTCCAACGTACCTGTAGAGCCGGACGAGCGGGATGTTACACGTGTTGCTTTGAGCCCTCGGTGGATAGCCGAGGAAGGCACAGTGTGGGTTAGCTACCCCTTGTGTATACGTAAATAGGTGGAGAGGGTTTGATTCCCGATCACCATGGTTGTTGGGGTTGGATTATTTATGATATCTGTTTTTTTTCTGTCTTGATACGTATGATAAGTTATGGAAGTAACGTTGGAGACCCGTACTCGCCGGGTATTTAAATTCTTTTATTATGTTGATTATGAAACGAGATAGGAGATTTTACTTTTAATAAGAAATTCATATGATTAAGTTCTGAATTTATGAATCTATGAGTCACTTCGATTATGTATGAATCCTTACGAATTTTCGAACTTAAGAATATATGAAAATGTGTATAAGTATGAGTTCTTTTAATAAATGGCTTTGGTATGTAAAACCCTATTCCCGGTTCATAGTCTTTTGTTTGATACGTGCTTTGCTCTATATGTATATATGTGTTGGTGTGCGTTAGCCCCCTCACTCAGTCAGGTTGTAGACTGGCCCTCTCCCTTTTCCAATCTTTTAGTGTGTAGGTCCGCTTTGGAGTTTGGAGCTAGGCGGAGTTGAGTCAAGTCTTTTGAGTCGGTCGGTCTGAGTAGATTAGTTTACATTTACATTTGTATTAATTGATTCCGAATCGATTTGTAAGATATGTATACGTATGCTTGTGCTTTTGTTATTTGAATTGTCTTGCCCGGGTTTTGTTATGCGCTTAAAAGAGGCCTGAGGAGCCCAAGTCTGCATGTGAACCGTGTGTTTAATTTCTGTAGGCCTGTGGCCAATGCATGTGTTTAATCTTTTGTCTCCCGCTGCTTTCTGCTCTGTTGGTTGGTTTTGTTTGACAGGGTCTACATTCCGCCTAGCTTAGGTGTTTGTTTTGTTTGTCTCCCGTTAAATATGGTTTGATCCGGGTGCGGACTCTCCATTTCGTTGCTCGGGTTGGACCGTAGTGCGGGGGATGTGGTGCCTCACGTGCGGGGTGCTACATCTTGAGGTGGTATCAGAGCCCCAGGTTGTAAAACCGGGGTTCAGTGTCGTTTTGTGTCTATCTAGGTCATACGGCATAGGATAATGTGGCTATGTGCTTATATGTGCATCACGATTTGCTATAATATGTATTCAAATTCTTAACACTTTGTTGATTTTACATTTTGTGATGCATTGCATTTATCTAATTGCTCTTACTTGATTTAATTATGTGTTATCCTCACGTACTAACCGGCATGCATATATCTATATAAGTTATGGGATTTTCAGGATGCCACCACATCGATCAGAATTTTGGTCAACCGAATTGCCACCTGTGAACCCGATGGCAATGTTACATAGGGATTTCAGTGCATTCAACCCTCCCCAATTCAAAGAAGGTGATGATCTTCGAGCCGAAGTGTAGATTTCTGAGATGGAAAGCATATTTGAAGTGTGGTCATGCAACTCTCCAGATATGGCTCGCCTCACCATATTACTCCTACAAGGACAAGCGAGATAATGGTGGAAAAGAGTTACCCCACAAATTGAAGCAACGAGCAAAGGATTCACATGGGATACCTTCATTCGGGAAGTTATAAAATGGTCATGGAGTACATTGAAGAATTCGAGAGGCTAGGCACTTACGTGCCTTATAATATGAACAATGAGGGGATGAAGACTTGGCACTTCATGGAAGGCCTTTGTGACGAGTTTCAGGAGGTCTTAATTGCCGGAGGATACGAGCACAGGGGATAAAGCTACAATGAAAGCTTTAAAGGTTGAGAGCCGGAGAATAACAAGAGGCAAAGAAGAAGAGAATTTGGGATCGAGAGATGAGTTGGGACTTTGTGCGAATCGACAAGTAGAAAAAGGATTTCAACATTTCGGTACGCAAGCGAAAAAGAGATTCACGGGAAGAAATATAAGGTCGGAAATCCCTCAAAATCAGGGAAAGAAACTCAACCGAGTACGTATTGTGGAGGAGCTGACCACGCCTACAACAAGTGTTGGGATCGGTTGAAGAAGTGTTATGCGTGTGGATCCGAGAAGCATATGGTTTCCGAGTGCGAGTAATCAAAAGCTAACAAACAATGGAAGCGAGAACAAAGGCTTTAATTTGGAAACCAACATGGACCTGAGGATGGAGGTATTTGCATTCATGGCACGTGCATTCACGACATCTTTAAAACTTCTGTAACTATTTACCTATCGTGTTATAATTGCTATTTCTTGCATCTTGTGTGCCTTGAATGGAAATTATGTGATGCATAGCATCGACATTATAACCAAACATGCATATTCAATGTTTACTTGATAGAATGTCACTTCTTTCGACCTTCAAGTTTTGAATGCAATGAAGTTGGAAGAAATGGTTAGAGTAAGGGTTGAAATTGAGGACTCTCTTTTGGGAATGGGTTGTAGATTGTATGGTGACTCGAAGAAGGGGTCGAGGAAGTTTGGTTTAGGAAGCCATAATGAGATTGGAGATTCGAAGAACATAGTACACCTTAAAGGAAGGTCAAGTTTCAAGGAGGGTTATTCTAACGGGTTTAGGGCGTGATTTATTGAGAATTCGGGTTCGAGGGATAAGGAGGTGTTGGAATTAATCCCTGACAAAATAACGGAGGAGATGTGTCAAGGAGTCCCTCTAACAATGTAACCTAAACAGACTCAGCGAAGACTAGAACAAGGATTCACCTCTAGATTTGGAGATAAAATTTGATTAATCAAGATTCCGAGAGCATGGTTGTAACACCCCGATTTTTCAATTTTATTAATATGTCCTATTTGTTTCTAAATTGCGCAATTTAATTATTTAATTATGTGATTAATTGTTTTTACGTGTTTCGTATTTAATTTTATTATAAATCGTTATTATTTTTTTTATTATATTTTATTTTAATTCAATATTATTTTAAATATTTCGTATTATATATATATATATATATATATATATATATATATATTTCAATTATTGCTAATTTAATTATTAATGTTAATTATGTTATTAATTTAATGATTATGCTAATTAAGTGTTATGTTAATTAATCATACTTTAATTAATTAATTATGTGACTTTAATTTATGTTTATAAATTAATTTGATTTATTTAATTAAAATATTTGTGCATGGATTTTTATTGAAATATGCATGAATTGCATGAACTTTGATTTAAATTTTTTGCATGGAATTTATAGTATGTGCATGAATTGCATGATTGAGCTTGGTTGTTTATTTTGTGCTTCGTTCTTAAATGAAATGATATCGAAATGCCATGAATTTGTAGTATGTCGTATATATATGTGTCATGAACATGCTTATATGCTCGGTTTATGTTGTCGAATTTATTTGATATGTTAACGAATTTAATTTGTTTCGAGGAACCAAATCGGGGGCTAACGAGCACTAAGCGTACCCTTGGTTCCGAATTTTATATCTTGAGCTCGGAAATCGGATTCGAGTTCTGTCAACTCCGCTGAACTCGTAACGAAAATTCGAGTTTAGTAAATTTATCCTTATATTTTTCCTAAGTCATTTGAACCTCCGAAATTCAACCGAAAAACGAAACGGAGACTAAACTGACCTTGTTGTACAAAAATAGCCATATCTTATCCAAACTTTAACCAAATTAACCATGGTTTGATCCTATTGATCCCTAACTTAACCATCTATCCTAACATATCATGCCCTAACCAAACTAACCCTCACACAATCCCCAAAACTCAGCCAAAGCTACTGCTTTTCAGTCCAGTCCCATAACCCTTCATTCCTTAGAGATTTTGGAGTTCAAATCTCATCCAAACTTCATTCAATCAACAAGGTAAGCTTAGGGTTGTAATATATGTTCATTTCTGTTCATTTTCATCCTTTCATTCACGAATTTGAGCATGGATTCGAGAATTTCTGGGCTTTTTCCGAAAATAGAGAGTTTTGGGTATATAGTTGATCTCATTCGATTTTTAATGGTTTTGATTGATTCCAAGCTTGAGAATGATTATTTTGACATCCTCATACCATTTATGATCATTGATTTCTTGGTGGTTGAAGTATTAATGAGTTATCATTTATGGCACTTTGAGAAATTTCCTTGAAATGTCCCGTATGACAGCTTCTCTTGGTTGAGCTTGTTTTGGAACTGAATTACTTGTTGAATTTGTGTTGCTTGACTGAGTGTTTGTTGGCCTAAACTGATATGGATGTGTGGAGATGTTGAGAATCCTTCTTGCCCTGTTTTTCGGGACCTTGGCTCTGTTTTTCAAACTGAGTTGTTGCTCTCAAAACTGCAGTGAACCTTCTTGCTTTTGCTGTCAGTTTTCGTAGCCTTGTGGGTGTGTTTTAGCTGGGTTCTTGCTGTAATTCATGCCTTCTCTTGTTGCACATTTTGCTTGCTTTTCTTGCTGGTATGGCTGCCCTTTTCTGCGCGATTTTGCTATCTGAAAACAGGGGCTGCTGCTGCGAGACACGGGGGTGTCATTTTGCTCGTTCCAGCGAGGAACGGGGGTGCGAACTGGGCCTGAGGTTGCTGTACCGAGACACGGGGGTGTCTCTGTTAGGAATAGTTCCCTAGAAAGCCGATTGTATATCCGCTTTGTGCTTTTCCTTATTGTAATCACAGACAATCTTTGAATGAAATAACGAATTAAGGCAACACTTCTTTATATGCTCTTGTTTGGTATGCGTTTACTTTAGCTGTGCATGTATGAGAACTCCCCTAATCCTGATGACTTTAGGACTCTACCATTTAGGTGAAATGGTTCATGAAACGAGCCCTATATCACATAAGTCATGATTAGTAAAATACTCCAAGCCGATGAGTCCTACCGACAGTGGGAGTGTCAACCTGACTCCTCTAAGGCTTGCTTGTGGGATCACGCCCTTAAGAAGGACCACCTTGTTTCATGGAGGTGCAAAGTGTATAGTTGATACGTGCGTGATACATGAGGGTGCTTACTTTAACAAGTAAGTTCACTGAGGTGCCCCGTGTGAGAACATTCCTAAATGGGAAAGGAAGTTTCTATTTCAGGAAATGGAAACTTCCAGATTAGGAAATATCTCACGAGTCATTGATGTGATTAATTGATCCTTAGACTTGAGGTTCCTTGTCACTTTATGAGTTAACTCTGTAGTCTTAGGTATAAGCTTTAAAGGGTGTCGCCTTAGACAACTGATTCAAGGCTTATGCTGGGGCTGCACAAGTGACTCATGAAAGTGAATGAGAATCAAGAAAGGACCTACACTTGCATTTGCAAGGTGATCTCTTATTGTGTAAGTCATTCATATGCCATATGGAGTCCTTGGCCAAGGCAGTAGATCAAGACATCAAGAAAAGGGTTTCTTGGATTGAGATCAAATGGATATGAAATGCACTTAGCTTTAAGACCGGATTATTAGGGTTATGATTATTCCCTTGCCCTAGATCTTGGTTGAGAGATAGTAAGTAGGAGGATTGTATCTCACATGAATCAATGACTTAAAGGTTCTGTCGAATCCGAACATTCCAATTCAGCTAGGGGTTAAACACCTGTTGCTAGACTATGGTCGTTTAATCTGTGGACTGATTAATTAATTAGTGAATTAATTAATTAGGGTCACTGCTAATTGAATTGAGAACCTAGAGGGTCACACACAACAACTTGGTTACATGAGTTGAGGCTTGAAAATGATTAAATGAGTTAATCGGGCCAAGAGGGTTCCACACGTGTGAAGTCACACGTGTGGCTCACGTGAGTGACACGTGTCACTGTGACACGTGTCACACACGTGTGTATACATATTAAATAATTAATTAGTTAATTATTTAATAGACTTTGGTTTAATTTTGAATTAAAAAGAAAGTCTAATTTTGGAGAAAATAATCTAGTTAATTAATTACGAATTAATTAATTAGATAAAAATAAGTTATTTATTTTATAATAAATAAAGTATAAAATTATCCAAAAATAGTTTGGATATTTTTAGCTCTCTTAAAAGTTGACTTGAATTAGAATTCAAAGTCAAAGTTGGAAATACTTGATGATCAAGTAATAGGAGAGAGAGGGACCAAATCCTTTGTCCATTAGGACTAGGTTCGGCCGCCCCTCCCCTTTCCTATATATAGGGGAGCTCATGCTCCCCTTTAGAGCTAATAGACAATTCTTGGTTCATGTGTTGAACACCTTCCCTTCTCCAAGATTAAATTAAACCCTAGGTTAAGCCTAAACACTAACTAGAGAACTAGCATCCTTACTAGTTAGATTGTGATCAAGTTGGTGGACTATCTCTAGAGACTTCAAGTTAGAAGTTTGAAGATTCGAGCTTTACCAAGGAGAGGGGATCAAGCCGCGAGAAGAGCGTTCTTGGGTGGTTTGAAACGCTTCAAGAAAGAACAAAAGAAAAGTAAGTTTTCTATCTTTACGAATTTGGTTACATGATTGCGAGTCCAAGGTCCTTTTGTTGGAAAATTTTTTTAAATTCCGCTGCTTTCTGATTCGTGTTTTCCAACAGTCTCGGTCTGGGCTTGGGCGGTGACACGGGGGTGTCACCCCGTTTTCTCCTGATTTGTTGCTGCGTTTTTCTTCTGTTGCTTGCATGTTTGTTGCTGCTGTTGCTGCTCCTATTTGAACTGCTGTATGTGTATATATATAAGTACTGTGTGTGCGTGTGTATGCATGGCTTGTGTGTGTGCATGGCTTGTGTATATAATATATATATAGATGCTTGTGTGTGTAATTGCATGCAAGTATAATATGTACTACATATATATATGCATGGCTGTGTATTTATGCTTTGTGTGTGTACGTGAGTACATGGGTTTTATGATATATTGCATGCATGGGTGAGTATTTACTTATGTAGTATATATGTATTAGTTATATTAATTATGATTTATGCATGCATGTATGAGTACGTGTATATATATATATATATATATATATATATATTATATGTATTATATGTTTATTATATTATACATATTTATTATATATTTTAAATATTATTTGATTTAATTCAATTTTTGAAATTAATTGATTTCTATTTCGCGTATTTAATTTACCGACTATTGATTGAACGTTTTATTTATTTTATTTCTAATTGTGAATATGAATATTACTTGTTATGATTGTTAAATGGAATTTTAGACTAATTAATATGAGTTATGAATGTTATGAAATTATGAAATATGAATTTATGAATTTATGTATTTGAATGATATGAAAGAACGAATGATTTGATTATATGTTTTAAATTCTTTAATAGTGCACATAAACATTTTATGATATAATATCACCTGTTACGCATTCATATCATGTTCATGGCATGCCGTGCGTCTTATATGGTTCATTGGAGTCTCGAGTCTCACGAACACGTCATGTTGTCTTTTGTACAGTTTATCTCCAGGGTGGAGATATCTTGATCATTCAGGCACTTGGTTCTCGTTCCTTATTTCGTCACGGTTCAGGTGAGGGTGTTTTCGTTCTGGTTATGTATAAAACCCTACAACCGTATGTGACAAGCTTTGGCCAAAAACCTAATATAGTTATTTATGGTTTTCAAATGAACGTACCGAGTAAATATTGATCGAGTAAATCCTTTTCAAATGATTTATGAATTATGTTATGTTTCTTATGAATTGATATGTTTGGCGAGACACATTTATGATTTATGATTGTACGGGCCCCGGGACTTAGTATATGTGGCTAACCGAGGAAGCAAGGGCTGACGGGGATCTCATATACTAGTTCCAACTTATGTACGGCGATACCGGCCCTCGCTAGGAGGTTTAGCGGGGAATGGGAGCTGAGTGCCCTTGGGGGAGTCATGAAACCCCATTGGCCCATGTATGAGGTGGTCGGGCCTTGCTAACCCGTGCCCTACCCGGAGGAAGAAGGTTGGAACTTATTTATGATTATGTTATGTTATGATTGTTATGCACCGTGCGGGAAGGCCGGGACACGGATTGCCCAAACGAATATGATTTATGATATATGATCTGCATGGATTATGATATATTGCATGATCGCCTAATCAACATATTAATGATAATTGTCGTACACGGTCGGAGTTTGGTTGGAGATTGTGCACGCTCACTCGCCGAGTCTTATGTATATGTATGATTTATGAATGTAATGAATTTAATATGAATTGGTCGTAAAGTTCGAGCATTGTTTATTTATTTTCTTGCCCTTCGTGGGAACTACTTTCAATCAAAACCTTTGCTCGGGATTTATGACTTGCATGTGCATGTTTCTTATATATATATGTATCGCTCCTGCTCACTCAGTCTTCTAGAGACTGACCCTCTCCCTCCCCAACACTTTAGTGTGCAGGTTGGCTTTGGAGTTTCGAGCTAGGCGGAGTTTGTCGAGTTTGAGTTGGTCAAGTTAGGTTAGGAGAGTCTCTGCACTCACATATGTATTGGAATTATGTATGATTCGATTCTGTAGTATCATGAACTTTAATATTTATGTAATTGTTATTGAATTGTTTTTCTGGGTTTTGCTATGGTTTAAAAGAGGCCTGAAGAGCCCAATTATGGTTATGGTTTGTATGTTTGAACTTTGGCTTTGTGTTGCTTTATATTCCGTCGACTGGTTGTTATTGGAGGGTCTAAGTTCCGCCTAGCTTAGGAGGGTTTTCTGTTTGTCTCCGGTTCGCTATGGTTGGATACGGGTGCGGATTTACCATTTCGTTACTCGTGTTAAGCCATAGTGCGGGGGATGTGGTGCCTCCCGTGCTGGGTGCTACATCCTTATGTGGTATCAGAGCCTGGTTGCAAAACCGGTGTTCTTGCGTCGTGTTGGAGTCAATCTAAGTCGAACGGCATAGGGACTACGTGATATTGTGTGCATTGCATAGATCTTGAACCTGAAATTGTCTTTCTTTTAATCATGTCGAATTACCTGTTGCATTTTATATTGGATCCGTGCCTTTCGTGTTAAATATGTGCCATGAGCATGTACTAATCGCATGCATATATCCTTGAAATAAGTTATGAATTACAGGATGTGAAGGTACTATCAAACCACGGCCAAGTATCATGCTAACAACGCCTTACTACTAGCTCTTTTTGAGGCATGGAGGATAGGAATGACATGTCGGGGAGAGATATAAAGAATTCGAGAGGCGTAGTCCTCATAGTTAGAGTTAGAATTCAAGGGATAGGAGCTGAAATGGAAGTTTGATTTAAGAAGATGCAACTATATAAGGATATACGTAGAAATAGGAATTGATCGGGAAATATTTATGACTCCAAAGGTTGATATATGCGACTCTCACATAAGAAGCCATAATTGGAGGCAACGGGATCGTTCAACCTAAGGAATGAAGTAAATGAACCTTGAAGGTATTTTGGTTCAAGGTTGGGACCATTGAAGAGGTACCGAGGACAGGGAGGAGTTAAGGTAAAATAAGTTCGATGGAAATTGAGCACCAAGAGTTGTCAAAGAAGGGCTGCTAAATAAACCTGGAAATTAGAAATCGGGATTTTGGAGGTGAAGATCAAGAAGGGTTTAAATTTGGGTGCTCTGGATTGTTACTAAGATAGGAACGAGTCTGGAAGGGAGTAGAGAGAGGTAAGTGATTGTGTGAATACAAATTTAGGGAAGGTGGCGATATTGAGGACGGGATTTGAGTTGTTTTTCCAAATCCAAATTGAATCGTCATGTTGTGAAGTTGAATTAGAAGATATGGAGCAACAAATGGGAACTATGAAGACAGGCAAAGACTGGTTGAAGAATTATTCTCGAGGAAAGACTCCTTGCAAGGGAATCCTGCGCACGACTATAAGCAATTGGAGGTGGATTAAACTCATAAAGGATAAGCATGGGAGTCTTGATCACGGTGATGGCGAGAAGTAGGGTTCAAAATGACATTTGGGGTTCATTTTCGCAAGAGAATTTGAACAAGGTTGAAGGATGATTCTCGGGAGAAATTCAGATACTAACTCAAGGGGATATAGAAGAAATTAGGGATCGTGAAATTTCAACTCTGGATGGTGGAAGGTACAAGCTGATATACAAGAATTATTGGAAGTCTTGAAGACCGTGGGAAAAGGCAAGGAATAATCAGCAAGTCAAAGTAACTCCGGGATTTGGAGGAACGATGAAAAGCTCCCGAGTTAACAACTTACCACATTGGTGACAGGTTCCAAAACATTCATAGCACGTGCATCATACTTCGCACTGATTATTTATTTTCTAGCCTTATGTTTATTCGCTCATTTTTGTTTGATTTCATTGCTGTAATGTCGCCTTTTACTTCGTTGCAAATGTGCCGTGTGCCTCATCATCCTTATCCGACATGCATTTTAGTGTTTATTTGATAGGAAACTCATTCACCGCACCTATCAAGTATTACTTAGCCAAGCCACTCTCGAATCCGATGAAGATGACTTCGGGGGAAACAAAGAATTTCAAGTAAGGGATAGGTTAATGAAAACGGGTATTCATAAGGAAGAAGCAGGATTAGAGTGGATTGCGGGGTGTTTGGATCGGACGAGAATAGAAAAGGGGTTTCGGACATTAAGCGAATTAGAAGGGAAGTTGAAATGCAAAACCTTGGGGTTGACCTTTGACCAAAATCCTCCCTAATGGAGTTCAACATGTGACAATAGAAATTTAAGGGGGAGAGTACGACTGAGGAACAAATTGGACGATTTAAGGGGTGCTGGAAGAAATATTTTAGTAGGAATAACGAAATTGTAAATTAAAGAAGACCTGGAAGTCCTATTAGTGATGATCAAAGATAAATAAGGCGGCTTGAATGGTTAAGCTGTTAAGAGGGGAGCTAAGTTACTAAATTCGGGTTGAAGTCCCTCACTAGGTATAAAGGAAATGGCTTGGAGAATATTCATATTTATAGAATATGGATTTAGGGATAACAAAATTATAAGGGAGCTTTAGTGAACTCCTAAGTCAGAATTGACAAGAGAGAGAGTCGAATCAAGTTAGCATATAATGGAATGATGGCAATCAAGAGTAATCCAATAGAGTTCAAAAGGGGGTTCAATAATGACAATATTATCAAGTCTTTGGTTATTTCCACGATAATTCAGAAGGAAATTTACGAAGAAACCAAACCGGAAGAGATGATCATTGGAGGATTTACATCAAACTTCAAGAATCATCAAGAACATTCTATCTTCGATTCAAGAAATGTGGGGCCAGATGCCGAACATAACCTTAAGGGGTTAAAGGGAATGAATGGATAACATGAACGAAAGATGGAAAAGGATTCGTGTTAAGGTAGATCCTAATGACAAATACCTCAAGGTAGGGATTGAATCGTCAAGGTTGTCAGGGGTAGTTATTCTCGAGGGTTTTTTAAACTCCGATATGGGTAAGATAGTAGCTATGGACCTAACTCCGAAACGGATGGTCTAAGGGTATTCGGGAGGTCAAGCTCGGTTAATTAAAAAGAGTTGGTTGAATGAGGATTAAGAGAAATGATGAAGACGGGAAGCAGTACCAGGCAGGAGGGATCTAAGAAGTATAATCCCTGAAGGATTCATCAATTGTTTCATCGGGGTACCCTGAAGAGGTTAAAAACAAACTGAGCACTGAATCTATCTTCGGGACAGATCATACACTGAACAATGACAACTCACCATTTTGAAATTTCGTAACTACGGTTAACGGTACTCATAGCATCCATGATACCTGCATCCATGCAAACTAAATTCGGATAATTTCTTTGTTATGTGTTTCGATTTCTTATCGTGTTAAATTACTTGAAGTAATTGGTGATTAAGGTGGATGATATCTGTTACTTGCCTTGGGGTGGCTTGTGTAATTTTGAATTTGGTTTTGCGTGTGTTGCTTGGGAGTATTGGAGACTTCCTTGGTTTATTTATTTTTGTTTGAGAGACGGGTGCTCCCGTTGTTTCTAAGAGACGGGGATTCTCTTATTTTTGTTTGAGAGACGGGGTACTCTCTTTGCTTGCGAGAGACGGGGTTCTCTCATTGTTGCTCGAGAGACGGGGCTCTCTCCTTGTTGTTTGCGAGGGACGGGGAATCTCTCATTGGTGGTTTTAAGCGTGCAGTGAATCCGAGGACGGATTCTTTTTAAGGGGGAGAGATTGTAACGCCCCGGTTTTTCAATTTTATTAATATGTCCTATTTGTTTCTAAATTGCGCAATTTAATTATTTAATTATGTGATTAATTGTTTTTACGTGTTTCATATTTAATTTTATTATAAATCGTTATTATTTTATTTATTATATTTTATTTTAATTCAATATTATTTTAAATATTTAGTATTATATATATATATATATATATATATATATATATTTCAATTATTGCTAATTTAATTATTAATGTTAATTATGTTATTAATTTAATGATTATGCTAATTAAGTGTTATGTTAATTAATCATACTTTAATTAATTAATTATGTGACTTTAATTTATGTTTATAAATTAATTTGATTTATTTAATTAAAATATTTGTGCATGGATTTTTATTGAAATATGCATGAATTGCATGAACTTTGATTTAAATTTTTTGCATGGAATTTATAGTATGTGCATGAATTGCATGATTGAGCTTGGTTGTTTATTTTGTGCTTTGTTCTTATATGAAATGATATCGAAATGCCATGAATTTGTAGTATGTCGTATATATATGTGTTATGAACATGCTTATATGCTCGGTTTATGTTGTCGAATTTATTTGATATGTTAACGAATTTAATTTGTTTCGAGGAACCAAATCGGGGGCTAACGAGCACTAAGCGTACCCTTGGTTCCGAAGTTTATAACTTGAGCTCGGGAACTCGGATTCGAGTTCCGTCAACTCCGCTGAACTCGTAACGAAAATTCGAGTTTAGTAAACTTAGCCTTATATTTTTCCTAAGTCATTTGAACCTCCGAAATTCAACCGAAAAACGAAACGGAGACTAAACTGACCTTGCTGTACAAAAATAGCCATATCTTATCCAAACTTTAACCAAATTAACCATGGTTTGATCCTATTGATCCCTAACTTAACCATCTATCCTAACATATCATGCCCTAACCAAACTAACCCTCACACAATCCCCAAAACTCAGCCAAAGCTACTGTTTTTCAGTCCAGGCCCCTTAACCCTTCATTCCTTAGAGATTTTGGAGCTCAAATCTCATCCAAACTTCACTCAATCAAAAAGGTAAGCTTAGGGTTGTAATATATGTTCATTTCTGTTCATTTTCATCCTTTCATTCACGAATTTGAGCATGGATTCGAGAATTTCTGGGCTTTTTCCGAAAATAGAGAGTTTTGGGTATATAGTTGATCTCATTCGATTTTTAATGGTTTTGATTGATTCCAAGCTTGAGAATGATTATTTTGACATGCTCATACCATTTATGATCATTGATTTCTTGGTGGTTGAAGTATTAATGAGTTATCATTTATGGCACTTTGAGAAATTTCCTTGAAATGTCCCGTATGACAGCTTCTCTTGGTTGAGCTTGTTTTGGAACTGAATTACTTGTTGAATTTGTGTTGCTTGACTGAGTGTTTGTTGGCCTAAACTGATATGGATGTGTGGAGATGTTGAGAATCCTTCTTATCCTGTTTTTCGGGACCTTGGCTCTGTTTTTCAAACTGAGTTGTTGCTGTCAAAACTGTCGTAAACCTTCATGCCTTTGCTGTCAGTTTTCGTAGCCTTGTGGGGGTGTTTTAGCTGAGTTCTTGCTGTAATTCATGCCTTCTCTTGTTGCACATTTTGCTTGCTTTTCTTGCTGGTATGGCTGCCCTTTTCTGCGCGATTTTGCTATCTGAAAACAGGGGCTGCTGCTGCGAGACACGGGGGTGTCATTTTGCTCGTTCCAGCGAGGAACGGGGGTGCGAACTGGGCCTGAGGTTGCTGTACCGAGACACGGGGGTGTCTCGGTCTGGGCTTGGGCGGTGACACGGGGGTGTCACCCCGTTTTCTCCTGATTTGTTGCTGCGTTTTTCTTCTGTTGCTTGCATGTTTGTTGCTGCTGTTGCTGCTCCTATTTGAACTGCTGTATGAGTATATATATAAGTACTGTGTGTGCGTGTGTATGCATGGCTTGTGTGTGTGCATGGCTTGTCTATATAATATATATATAGATGCTTGTGTGTGTAATTGCATGCAAGTATAATATGTACTACATATATATATGCATGGTTGTGTATTTGTGCTTTGTGTGTGTACGTGAGTACATGGGTTTTATGATATATTGCATGCATGGGTGAGTATTTACTTATGTAGTATATATGTATTAGTTATATTAATTATGATTTATGCATGCATGTATGAGTACGTGTGTATATATATATATATATATTATATATATTATATGTTTATTATATTATATATATTTATTATATATTTTAAATATTATTTGATTTAATTCAATTTTTGAAATTAATTGATTTCTATTTCGCGTATTTAATTTACCGACTATTGATTGAACGTTTTATTTATTTTATTTCTAATTGTGAATATGAATATTACTTGCTATGATTGTTAAATGGAATTTTAGATTAATTAATATGAGTTATGAATGTTATGAAATTATGAAATATGAATTTATGAATTTATGTATTTGAATGATATGAAAGAACGAGTGATTTGATTATATGTTTTAAATTCTTTAATAGTGCACATGAACATTTTATGATATAATATCACCTGTTATGTATTCATATCATGTTCATGGCATGCCGTGCGTCTTATATGGTTCATTGGAGTCTCGAGTCTCACAAACACGTCATGTTGTCTTTTGTACAGTTTATCTCCATGGTGGAGAGATCTTGATCATTCAGGCACTTGGTTCTCGTTCCTTGTTTCGTCACGGTTCAGGTGAGGGTGTTTTCGTTCTAGTTATGTATAAAACCCTACAACCGTATGTGACAAGCTTTGGCCAAAAACCTAATATAGTTATTTATGGTTTTCAAATGAACGTACCGAGTAAATATTGATCGAGTAAATCCTTTTCAAATGATTTATGAATTATGTTATGTTTCTTATGAATTGATATGTTTGGCGAGACACATTTATGATTTATGATTGTACGGGCCCCGGGACTTAGTATATGTGGCTAACCGAGGAAGCAAGGGCTGACGGGGATCTCGTATACTAGTTCCAACTTATGTACGGCGATACCGGCCCTCGCTAGGAGGTTTAACGGGGAATGGGAACTGAGTGCCCTTGGGGGAGTCATGAAACCCCATTGGCCCATGTATGAGGTGGTCGGGCCTTGCTAACCCGTGCCCTACCCGGAGGAAGAAGGTTGGAACTTATTTATGATTATGTTATGTTATGATTGTTATGCACCGTGCGGGAAGGCCGGGACACGGATTGCCCAAACGAATATGATTTATGATATATGATCTGCATGGATTATGATATATTGCATGATCGCCTAATCAACATATTAATGATAATTGTCGTACACGGTCGGAGTTTGGTTGGAGATTGTGCACGCTCACTCGCCGAGCCTTATGTATATGTATGATGTATAAATGTAATGAATTTAATATGAATTGGTCGTAAAGTTCGAGCATTGTTTATCTATTTTCTTGCCCTTCGTGGGAACTACTTTCAATCAAAACCTTTGCTCGGGATTTATGACTTGCATGTGCATGTTTCTTATATATATATGTATCGCTCCTGCTCACTCAGTCTTCTAGAGACTGACCCTCTCCCTCCCCAACACTTTAGTGTGCAGGTTGGCTTTGGAGTTTCGAGCTAGGCGGAGTTTGTCGAGTTTGAGTTGGTCAAGTTAGGTTAGGAGAGTCTCTGCACTCACATATGTATTGGAATTATGTATGATTCGATTCTGTAGTATCATGAACTTGAATATTTATGTAATTGTTGAGGCATGTTTGTGGGATAAGAGACATCAACTTTGATCACGTCATCATAAAATCAGATTTTCCACTTCAGTGAACGGTACACTAAAACATACATATCACGTGCATCATGCATATTTGAGTTTGTTTATACTTGTTTTGTTGTTTTCTTTTGTTTTGTGAGAAGTTTTGAGAGTTCAGGAGTTGTTGTTTTCGGTAAGATGAGGGTCGAGCTTTGCAACCGGATCAACACCCTTTTGAAGACTTTAGTGGTGTGAAGGGAGTCCGGATGTGTGACACTTCGGACTCTAGATCGTGATGAAGTAGATTCGGTGAGAGCTTCGTATAGAGTGGCGTGATTCGATAACTATGCCAATTTTAGAATACCGAACCTTAGAGTTGACTCGGTTGTACTCAAACGGTGAGGGTTGAATCTACCTTAGACCCTCTTTATCGTGCGAGACGAGCAATCATAACCGGGTCGATTTGAAGATTCAAACCCCTTGTGCTTGAAGACCTTTCTTGGGATACCCTCGTCGGGATGTCATGAACCTCGAACTTAGGTGAATATAGAAAGTTGTTCGAGCTTGAAACTCGAGCAGGCGAACCTGGGGACCAGGTTCTCTTAAGGGGGGGAGATTGTGACACCCCGCCTCTTCGGCATTCCAGGTACGGCGTCACGAGTGAGTTTAATTCTGTAATTTATGTGAATTATGCATTTAGCATGCTTATGTGTCAACGTGAGATTTATTCTAATACGTGTGATTTAGAATTTAATTGATTGTTCTTGGGCTCAATCGCTCAATATTGGCCGAATTAGGATACCTAATTTTAATTAGGTCATTTGAGCCTTCGTAGCTATTCAAGCTTGGGAATTCGAATTCAAATTCTGACCCCGCCATTTGATTCGTTTCGATAATTCGGATTTAATGGATTTAACCTTTTAATTTTCTAAAGCCATTTGACAGCCCTACCGTTTTAGAATCCAATCCGTTTGGACCGGATACCGTTTGACCCTGCCCGTTCGACCCGACCCGTTTCATCTCAAAAAAAAGGAACCAAGACCTTTTTCTCTCCCCATTTCCCATGTTTCAGCCACAATGGAGGAGGAAGAGAAGCAAAGATTCCCCTTTTGGCCATTAAGCTTTGAGCTAGCTTCCAACGATCCGACCGTCCAATCAACGACCTAAGGTAAGATTCGTGACCCCTTCATTACGTGTTTTGATTTAATATTCCTTTCGTGCCTTGGATTCGTGTTATGTGACTAGTTGGAGAAGATGATGAATAGTGTCGGGTTTGGGATTTAGGTGTTCGGGTTTGTTTCGGGAGCTTTTATTTGCAAATATGTGATTTACGTGTTATGTATGCTTCGTTGCATGAATTTTGTGTGATTCGGTGTTGCATGGGTTCGTGTGAGCTTGGGGTTTGGTCCCATTTCCGCCATTGTTACTGTTCATTCATGTTTTTGATAGACGAGTTCCAAACGCCAATTTCGTGGCCTAGTTCATTTCCCAAACGCCCGTTTGGGAACCTTCTGTTTTGACCCGAGAGCCTCCAAACGCCCGTTTCTGCTTTTAGTGTATTTTCCAAACGCCCGTTTCTCTCTCATACGAACTCCAAATGACCTGATTTTTTATTTGTTGGAAACCTTATGAAGTTTATTACAACATACAATTGGAATCATATCAATATCTTTTCTATATTGTGAGATATAACCATTTTAATTTGGTGTCGCCATTTTTCCAAAACTCTACGATCACACAATTTTGATTCTACGCCATTTCCTCCTCAATTTGAACTAGAATTCGAGCCTTATACCATTTTTAAGGAATATTTGTCTAGTTTCATACCCAAAAAACAAAACTTGATTCCCACTTCTCAAACTCAAGATATTCCAGTTTTCCTACAACCTATGCATTTCGGAAAATTTTTGGCTTTTGCCCGATTTCACTCAAAACCACTTTTCGTGTTTTTCTTCCACTTTTCTTGTACCTTTCTGACCCCGAGCTTGTTCCTAACTTGTTATAACATGTTTATTTGTTGATATTTGTTCTATTTATGCATGTTATTTATGAGTTTTGCATTCCGTATTCGTTCGTATGCCTTCCATATGCATGAAATGGTTAGTATGCAATCATGCGCATCTTGTTTGCTCTTAATTGGATATGTGAGTGTTTCCTAAGTATGATTATGACCCCATTACATTATGAGATGCATAAGTTTGCATGAATTTGATTTGTATATAAACTTTGCCTACCTACTTGCATTCTTTAAATGAGTTAACATAAGCCTTGCGTCAATGTGATTCATTTGGAGTCTAAGCTTTGTGTTCTGTATTCAGTTGGTTCAGGTGCACCCGGGGTGGTGTTTCGTGGTCCGTTCTGATTCTGGGGTGAATCCTTTGTCCGGTTTTGGTTTCTTCGGTGTAAGGTGAGGTTTTTAGGATTTTGTTTTAGTTAAAGTGACCTATAACCCTCTGTGCTCATTTTTAAGCTTGCATGCAATTATTCTATTATATTTGTATAATAGATATGTGTTTATATGATATGTTTATGAATTTGTTATACGATTAAAGGTTTTTGAACTATATATACAAGCGTATGTAAGCTTGAAATGTTTTGCAATGAGGCTATGCTCCAAACCGTGTGTCTTCATGCTAGCTACAGATTAGGATGACACGGAGAGGTATGTATATAGAATATGCTAAGTTGAAAGGTAAGGTATGCTCCGATAAGGTACGTAAGTTTTGGTTATGTTTTGTTAAGTATGATATGTAGCGAGTTATGATCTGTTATGTTCTGTTCTGAGTTGTTGGGCCCCGGAGACATGGGTAAGGACGCCCGGGACGGCAAGGGCCGTCGGATTAAGCCTGTGCACGGTCTCCATTTGAAGTACTTACACGCGACTCTGGGAGGTTGAGGACGCATGGTGCTTTGAGCCCTCGGTGGATAGCCGGGAAAGGCACAGTGTGGGTTGGCTACCCCTTGTGTATACATAAATAGGTGGAGAGGGTTTGATTCCCGATCACCATGGTTGTTGGGGTTGGATTGTTTATGATATCTGTTTGTTTTCTGTTTTGATACGTATGATAAGTTATGGAAGTAAGGTTGGAGACCCGTACTCGCAGGGTATTTGAATTCTTTTATTATGTTGATTATGAAACGGGATAGGAGAATTTGCTTTTAATAAGAAATTCATATGATTAAGTTCTGAATTTATGAATCTATGAGTCACTTCGATTATGTATGAATCCTTACGAATTTTCGAACTTAAGAATATATGAAAATGTGTATAAGTATGAGTTCTTTTGATAAATGTCTTTGGTATGTAAAACCCTATTCCCGGTTCATAGTCTTTTGTTTGATACGTGTTTTGCTCTATATGTATATACGTGTTGGTGTGCGTTAGCCCCCTCACTCAGTCGGGTTGTAGACTGACCC
The DNA here is from genome assembly GCA_037501455.1 of Lantana camara. NCBI lineage: Eukaryota > Viridiplantae > Streptophyta > Magnoliopsida > Lamiales > Verbenaceae > Lantana > Lantana camara. The sequence continues at coordinate 88,585,571 of CM074856.1, forward strand.
TCTCCCATTTCCAATCTTTTAGTGTGCAGGTCCGCTTTGGAGTTTGGAGCTAGGCGGAATTGAGTCAAGTCTTTTGAGTCGGTCGGTCTGAGTAGATTAGTTTACGTTTACATTTGTATTAATTGATTCCGAATCGATATGTAAGATATGTATACGTATGCTTGTTATTTTGTTATTTGGCCTTGCCGGGTTTTGTTATGCACTTAAAAGAGGCCTGAGGAGCCCAAGTCTACATGTGAACCGTGTGTTTAATTTCTGCAGGCCCGTGGCCAATGCATGTGTTTGATCTTTTGTCTCCCGCTGCTTTCTGCTCTGTTAGTTGGTTTTGTTTGACAGGGTCTACGTTCCGCCTAGCTTAGGTGTTTGTTTTGTTTGTCTCCCGTTCGCTATGGTTTGATCCGAGTGCGGACTCTCCATTTCGTTGCTCTGGTTGGACCGTAGTGCGGGGGATGCGGTGCCTCACATGCGGGGTACTACAACCCTTCCATCACAAGGCGTAAGGAGGTATGTGTTTTTGCTTGTTTTAAGTCTTTGTGTGTTTTGTCTTGTGAAGGAGGTTGGTTGTGCACTCGTACTCGCCGAGTGATGTGTGGGTGTTATGTTTCCGTTTATGAATCATGAAACAGGTGAGGACTTCTAATCCTTAAAATTTGTTGATTTTGGCCTTCAGCCCTAAACCCTTTTTCTTTATATATATGCTATCACGTGTCAAAATAATTTAGATTGCAAAAACCACGCCCGGTTCATGAATACTCTAAGATTTAAATATGCTATGCTATGCTTTGCTCTATATTTATGTACGGGTGTATGTGTTAGCCCCCTCACCAGTCTTTAGGACTGACCCCTCTCCATTGTTTTCTTTTCCCCCTTTGTTTCTTGAGTTTGCAGGTGCATGTCTTCGGTTCGTGCTAGGCGGTGTCTTTTCTTTGGGTCGTTCTTGTATAGGAGAGTCTTTTGCATCCTTGCATCTTTACTTTCAGTTTTGGTACTACGTATAAATATGTATAAGTATAGTACTATGTATAAGCTTTGTATGATTTATGATTCGGACTTTGAGCTTTTGTTTTATGATTCTTTTGGCCTTGGATGGGCTTTTTCCAACCGATTTTCAGTGACCGATATATCGGTCACTGATCAGTGACCGATCAGTGACCGGTCAGTGACCGATATCACATATCTATCATAATTAGTGACCGATTAGTGACTGCATAAATTTCAGTAACAAATCAGTCACTAATCGGTCATTGATCGGTCACTGATTCTATGACCGATTACTGTCAGTCACAGATCGGTCACTGATTTTCTGACCCAAAATGTAATCGGTCACTGATCGGTCACTGATTCTGTGACCGATTATTATCGGTCACAAATCGGTCACTGATTTTTTGGTTGGGGTCACTGATTTTGTGACCGATATTTTATCGGTCACTGATCGGTCACTGAGTTTCTAAGTCGGTCAATAATCGGTCACTGATCTGTGACCGATTATTATCGGTCATAGATCGGTCACTGATTGTTTGAAATGGTATAATCGGTCACTGATCAGTGAATTTGAATTTATTATTGCTTTTATTTATTAATATTAGTGAAAAAATATTGAAAATACCTAAAATACAAATAATGTATATATCAAATGATTTAATAAAATTATTTTCACAAAATATAAATTTGATAACTATTTCACACAGTATAAACATTGTCCTTTTGTTCTTTGAACAAAGTCGAATTTGACCGGAAAACAGGATTAATCGGTCACTAATCACATTTTTTAACATATTTTAAAAAAAAATCACAAAAATATAAACAAATCAATTTTGAATTTATTATTGTTTTGATTTATTAACATTAGAGGAAAAATATCATAAATACTGGAATTATACTTTGATTTTCAATATTTTTTCTCTAATATTAATGTATACGTCAAACGATTTAATGAAATTGTTTTCGTTCTTTGAACAAAGTACAAATTTGATCATTAACTATTTAACCAAATCTATACCAAATATTAACTACAAAATCAAATTTGATCATTAACTGTTTAAATATATTTCGAATACTGATTGAATCAAAATGATCCACTTGATAATTGATTTGAAATTCACTGTTTGGACGAATGATAGAATCGTTTTGTGAATCAAATGAAAATTTAGAATTATATTACATTTAATTTGAAACTCAGTTTAACTTAGTTAAGTTAAGTTTAAAAATATATTTTGAAATATTCATGGAATCAAAATGATCCACTTGGAGAATTGATTCGAAATTCATATCCTAGAAGAATGTTATATATTTGTGAATTAGATTAAATTTAAATATCAACTAAAATTTATTGAATTAATTAATAACAAGCTATTTAAGATCAGACCACTTGAATTCGTTCAATTAAAGATCGTTTAAGTTCATTTTATATAATAATTGATTGAAACTTAATTAAACATAAAAAACTTAATTAAAAAATAAAACAACAGTTAAACAATTAACTTATTAACTAATTTTTCTATAAAACTAAATTTATAAAATTTAATATTTTTACCTGTTAATTAAATTTTCCTAACATATATATATTTATTAAATGCAATTTAGTGTTTTAACATATATATATATAAAAGCATAAGTATCTTCAATATAAAAAAAAAAAAAAAGAAAAGAAAAGAAAAACCATAACAATCCCCCACCTTTTCTCGATGAAGGCAACAAAACCAAAATCCCCCTTTTCATTCCCGCTATTAACATCTTCCCCCAAAATTGCTATCCCGCCTCTCTCTCCACCTAGGGCAAAATTACATCTCACCCGGCGCCATCTCTCCCTTTACCAGCATCTCACCCACCGTGCTAGCCACCGTCTATTGCCCGCCGCTGCTAGCCGCCGCAGACATAGCCGCCGCCTCTCGTTCTCTCACAAGCTACCCCACACAAAGAAAGAGCTGCTCAAATTTTTTGTTCAGAAGGTGGCTGATGGAACATCTCGCCTGTCGGTCTTGATCTTTGCCGTGGTATATTTCGATTTACTATGAACTTCCCCCCTTTTTCCTGGAATTAATGTAGGGATTGTGGAGAAAAATTGAGGCAAATTTGAGGGAAAATTGGGGACTGAGCTAAAAATTTCACACTTACCCTGTGAGTAACCACATTTACAAAATAATCCCTCTATTTTTGAAGTACAATGTAAAGAGTTCTTGTTTTTTTTAGTTGACGACGTTTTTAGTTACTTGGTAATATGGAGGAAAGCTGATGATGTGATGGTTCGGAATTCACTGCATAGAAATTTTTTAGTGCATTTTAGAAGGAAGTAATTAGTTTTAAACGAATGCGATGTTTGCCCCTTGCCTTATCAGTAAAAGTAACTGAGTGATACTTGGGAAATTATCCGAATATTTTAATTCTTGGTTGCAAATATATACTTGTAAAGCAAAAACATGGTCCCATTATTATTGTCCTATAATTTTGCCTATCCATCTCATTGCATTTTTTTTGTTGTTGCATGCATCAATAATGCTCTGTGGGAATTTTATGAAATTGCCATGTTTCCCTTAATTTTAATTTAGATAGAGAGGTTATTTTGCAGCTGTGCATATTTTTCCCGTTTTTAGTTATCTTTTTAATAAAGAATCATAGCAATGAGTAGTTTATGTAATTGATATGTGTAAGCCAGCTGATATTAGCTATCATTAATCAAGCGTTGAAGTGTTTTCTAGAGCTTGTTGTGCTTGTTTTGGTTTTTTTGGTTTTTTTTTTTGAAAGATAAATGATGCTAGAAGTGGCTTACAGTTTGCTCCAATGCTTAAATTGCCACTTTTCCTTGATATATTTTCATTTTTTTCAATAGTGAATAATTTGTTATTTTCCAGTTAAGTTAGCAGTTTAAGCACTCGTTGGCTGGGTTTTTTATTGCTTAACTTGGTGACCGTAAACTCTCCTGCAACTAGTGCTCAAGTTTCACATTTTACATATAATGCCACTTTCTATACTTCTGGAAATGGTATAAATAAGAACAAGTGGCCTTTTTTTTAACTTATACTATAATATATACCTATGAATAAGTCAAACTTATGAGTAAATAGTAACTTCACAATGAAAAAGAAAGAACCCCAGATATAAGCTCTCGTTTAAGCACTAAAGTTCTCCACAAGCATGATTAATATTAGACAAAAACTCATCATAATTGAATTAAAATTTAAAGGGTACTAAATTATTTCTTAATATTATTTGTGATATTTTGAACAGGTTGTCCCACAGTTCTGATACAAACAAGGGCTTTGGAGGTTCTTGAGCAACATTTCAACAGGTTTCCAGATTCTGCAGGACCACCATTAAGGGTACCGTTTTTTTTTTATTAGTGAAAATCTATATTTATTACCAAAATAAAGGTGATATATATTTTTTTTAAATTAAAATATGCAGGAGCAAACATATTTTGTGTTTAAAAAGGAGCAGTTCTAACTTATAAATAGCAGGTACCATTCTGAATTTTGCTTTTAATCGATTCTATAAAGTCCCTTATTCTTGTGTGTCTCTAATTGGCTTTGGATTATATGCCTTAACAACCTTATGTTTCTGTTTCTATATGTGATAAAGGTTGTTTCATGGATTATGACCTTGCTATTGCTATAACTTGTGTAGATAGTACAAATATGATGATATTGAGCTTTGCATTATTTGGTTTTGTCACTTGATTGTACATAAGTTTTATTGATTTTGTCTTTAATAATCTATGCAGTAATATGTCTAGTAATCGAAGTTGGATGTGGAAACGATTCGATGATAAAGGATACATAACTGATGAGTTTAATCAAGGGGTTATAAACTTTTTAGAATTTGCATACTGTCATCCTGAAATTGTTGATCGTGGTAATATAAAATGTCCTTGCTCAAAATGTCGCAACATGAGATTTGATAGTCGTGATAATGTTCACTATCACCTTATTAAACATGGATTTGAGCACGGTTACACTAGATGGGATGCACATGGAGAACCTTGGTTACAAGAATCTAGTAGAGAATCTTCGGGGCCTATAGATAATGGAAGCACTAGAATGAGAACCATGGTTATGGACATGGCGGGTCCAAACTTTGATTGGGGGTTTGATGGGGGTGAAAATCCAACAAAAGAACCACCTAATCCTGATGCCCAAACATGGTAGTGGTATTAGACACTCGTGGGAGCAAACTCATGTTAGAAACTACAAACAAGTGATCTATAGGTTCAAGCAAAATGCAATTAAGCAAGCTGGTAGTGAAGATTTGGAGAAAATGAGACAATTTGGTCCAAAGAATATGTCAGCAGCAGATTGGAACAAAATTGTGGATTACATGAGTGACCCAAAGTACAAAGAGAAGTGCGTTAAGGCAAGGCAAAATCGAATGACTGAAACAGATGGATCAATTAGTGTGCACACAGGAGGTTCAATTTCACATATGGAGCACGGACGTAGAATGGTTTGTTTTATTATTTATTTGTAATGTTATATATATTATTTCAAGTCATTCTTATATTTTTTAATTAAAATGCCATTTTCTTGAAATTAAAATGATTTTTGTTTGATTCATTATGCTTAACTTTTGCAGTGTATTTGGATAGGACGTTGGTTTATGAAAAATGGATTTAGGAATCATTTGCAATTGAATTAGTAGTTATATATTTTTACTTGTTAATTATTTATACTTACAATTTATGGTATTATTGATACTTTTTAGGAAAACTATGAGGCACGTAGTCAGGATGATAGCAACCCTACTCCCGAAGGCTCATTTGATCCTGTAAAGTGGATTGAAGCATGTGGTGGCCCATGTAAAGGAAGAGTTTATTCATTTGGGAACACTATCCACTATAGAGATATAGTAGGAGCTAATTCTTCCCAATCAAACTCGGTATCATCTTCATACCCCACTATCAATGAAGAACAAATGAAGGTGATTGAGGAAAAGTTGGCAAAAGAAAGAGAAGAGGCTGCAATTAGGGAAGCAAAAATCATCGAGGAAGCAAAAAAGATCGCCGAGGAGGCAAGACAACGAGAACAAGCTTTATCGGCAACTTTGGCCAACTGCTTAGAGAGATTGAATACTTTAGAAGCATCTAATTCGGGCCAAGCATCCAACAAGTAGAAGTCTTTTGGAGTTTAAATGAAACAATGAAGGTGATCAAAACTTGATGAAAACTTATTTGACTTGTTATTAATGGTTTGAGAAATTTCATACTTTTAATTGGATAATTTGTAATATGATTATGATATTATGTTGGGATGTTGAAGTATTTTGTTTGGTATTATTACCTTTGTTTATTTTAAATAGGTTTTTAAATGATTCATTAAAATAATATAGGAATTAAAAATAAAAAAAATACAATTTTAATTGAATATCAAATAGAAATCTGTTAAATTAGTGACCGATATAATCGGTCACAAAAGGGAGCCAACCTGAATAAGAAAATTAGTGACCGATATACATCGGTCACTAATTTTAAATAATTGTAATTAATTCGGTTGAAATTAGTGACCGATTACATCTGTCACTAATTTGTGACTGATTAGTGACCGAAATCATTTTACGAGTTTAGTGACCGATTTATGTGCGGTCACTGAATTAGTGACCGATTTATGACCGATTTAACCAAGGTCGATGATTTCGTTAGTGACCGCCATTTTTCAGATTAGTGACCGATATATCGGTCACTAATTTAGTGACTGATATATATCGGTCACTGAATAATTAGTTGCGAGGTTTTTTCCAACCGATCGTGATCGGTCACTGATCGGTCACTGATTCAAATCAGTGACCGATTTTTCTGGTATTAGTGACCGATTCGGCGGTCACTAATTCCGTTTTTTTTGGTAGTGTTATGTATAAGTTGAATTATTGATAGCATGTATGTTTGTATATTCGTGATCCTGATGCTTTCGCATTCGTTTTGTTTTGTTGCGCGCTCTGTTTAAGGGTCTAGACCGCCTAGCTAGCGTGTGGGTTTTTGTTTGTCACCCGTTCGCCGTGGTTCGATGCGTGGGCGGAGTCCCCATTTCGTCCCACGTGTTAGGCTACGGTGCGGGGAATGTAGTGCCCTTCGCTCCGGGGTGCTACATCTCGCAGTGGTATCAGAGCTCTTGGTTGCAAAACCAGAGCTCTAGTGTCGTGTGAGTTTGTCTAGGTCGTTCGGCTTAGGATTATGTGTTTGTTTGCATTCACGATCTCATTTATGTGCATTATTTGATGTTAACTATGTTAATCGTTCACATGAACATGCACTTGCTAATCGACATGCACCTATATTTCTATTGTAATTTTGAGATTTTCAGGACACCGTCCATGGATCCAATAGCAACTTTGTACCGGGAGTTTGGAACTTTTAAGCCTTCGCATTTCCGAGGAGGTAATGATATTGAAGCCGGGGAATGGCTCGCGGAGATAGAGGCAATATTTCGAGTATGGTCATGTGAAGCTCAAAATAAAGTCCGCCTTGTTGCCCTACTTTTACAAGGTCAAGCAAATTTATGGTGGGCAAGAGTTACTCATCAACTAGAGGCGACGAGAGAAGCATTGTTATGGGATGTATTCGTTCGGGAATTTAGAAAAAGGTACACGCCCGCCATTCTACAAGAACGAAGACTTGAAGAGTTCCTCGCCCTTAAACAAGAAGAGAACACCATTATGGAGTATTTGGAGAAGTTCGAAAGGTTGGGTGCTTATGTGCCACATATTACAAGCAATGATCGGTTGAAAGCTAAGCACTTCATGAAGGGCCTTCGGGATGAGTTTAGAGAAGCTTTGAGCGCAAGAGATATGGGTACATGGAATCAAGCCGTTGAGAAGGCATTAAAGGTCGAAACTCGGTTGATAACAAGAAAAGGGCATGAAAAGGATACACTGGAATAATCATTTGAACCCGAATCTTGTTCTAACCTACAAGTGGGAAAGAGAGTAATTCGACAAGGAGCACCGACCAAGAAGAGAAGTAACAAGAAGAAATCCAAGCCCCGGAAGACACCTTGGTTCAAAAGGGAATTTCCACCATGTGCTCATTGTGGAGGAACCAACCACGCTTATGATGGATGTTGGATCCGGTTAAAGAGATGTTATGCTTGCGGGTCTTCAGAGCATAAATCCCTGGAGTGTGACCGTCCGAGGGCTAATAAACAAAGCAGAAGGGATCAAAGACTTCAAGTTGGAGATCAAATCAAACCCAAGAGTCGAGGTAATTGCATTCATGGCACCACATTCATGCATATTTATTTTGGGGAAACCCATTTTTGTTCTACTTCTCCTTATTTGTTGCCTCTAGTTGCTTGTTCTTTGTTTCCTAGTTGTTCTTTGCCTTTGTTGTTGTTTTGGTGGTTGCTTTTCTTGTTGTTGTGAGTTGAGAGTTTGGGTGCTTACGAGTTGTGAGAGCCGAGCTTACCAGTGGGTGTTCTTGAAGGCGTCTAGTCCTTGTTACGGTAACTTCGTTACCGTAAGTGTGGGTGGCTGCTTTTGGAGGTCCTTTCGGGCTCAACAATATTTTCGGGTGTTGGATTGAAGGCTAACCCGTCTATATCCTTCGTGGGAGCGGTTGGTTATTCGGGGACGGTGCAATAAGCTTTGTGGCTTTCCTTTGGGTTAACCTAGAGGTCGAGCCAAGCTTGGAGAGACGAAGATCGAAGTAAGACACCTTGGTGTTTCTTTGAAGGTTGGAATTTGTTTCCACCCAATAGGGACATTGAGATGGTCATGATCTTTATCCCGGAGTCGACCTTGTTCAAAGATTCCCTACCGGATGACTCTAGCGTGGATGTAAAGTTTAAGGCGTAGTTGACACGCTCTTAGAAGGTAGTTTCATCAATTCGAGTACTTCTTCATGGAGTGTTCTTGTCCTATCTAAGAAGATGGGGCGTTAAGATGAAAATAACTACCGTGAGCTACGCGGGTTAACCGTGGGGGAAGAATACCCTTCTGGCTTGCTTTGAGGAGTCGTTCGTCCTTCTTCAGCATTCCGTGGGTTTTGCTAAGGGTGGTTTCGACAAGGGTATTGTTGACTATGTGTTCTGGTAGAAGAACCGAGAATTGCCTTAGAGAATAAGTCTCTAATGTCATTGGGGTTCAACCGGAGAGTTATCTTTGCAGAAGCCGTCATCCCGTGACATGAAAGACAAGGAAGAGGCATGGTTCAAGTGGATAGGCTTTTGAAGACAGTTACCTTGATTACAAGAGGATACTCAAACTTCTCCGTTACAATCGAGGTACTAAGGAAGACTTCGGTTGTGCGTGGCTAACGGAGAGTTAGAGCTTGTCTCAAGAAGTGTTTGGGCACGAGACTAAGTCCACTCATGGTTCGTGACTTGAAGAGCCGGTAATGGTCTTGTGGCATGAGAAAAGACATTGCAAACTTTGTGTAGCAATGTTTAACATGCTCTCGATTGAAGATAGAGAACCTTTCCGGCAAGATTCTCCAACTACTTTCGATTTCTAATCGGAAGTGGGAGCAAACTGGACACGAAGTTTGCTAAACTAAGGAGATTACCGGGATATGAGAAGCTTTCTTCGTTTCTAATTAAGGAAGTGATATCCCGAGGAGTCTACAGCTTTTGTGGATCAGAGTGGCGCAGCGGAAGTGTGGGGTTGGGTTCGTCTCAAGAGTCCTCCTAGGTCTCGCCTAGGACCTGAGGACAGGTCCTTTTGAAGGAGGAGAGGTTGTAACATCCCGCTCGTCCGGCCGTTCCAGGTACGCTTCTACGAGAGAGTTCCTTGTGTCTTCAATTATTTAATTATGCAATTATGTGCTATTTTAATACTAATGTGATTACTTGAATTTGATTGTTTATCTTACAACTTGAGTTTTAACGTTTATGCATGAGTGCTTTATAATTTGTTCCGTATGTGCCCGATTTTGATTCCGTTTCTTGTGAATTTTTTATATATGTGAACTACGTGAGTTATGAACGTGATTATATGTTCGTTGCATGTTTTAGAGTTTGATTTATGTGGTTCTTGGCTCGTTTTGTAAAAACGGGATTTGTGAGGGACTTGAGGGCCTAACGCGTTTAGCGCACCTCGTGTTCCGGAAGCCATAACTTAAGCTCGAGAATTCAGATTCGAATTATGGAAGATGCGTTGGACTCGTAACGAAGAAAGGAAGCTAAGGAATCTAACTTTGTATTTTTCTAAGCCCATTTGACCCTCCGGCCCATTTGACCCTCCGAAAGTCAGCCGGAACGAGCACGTAGCGACAAGAAAACACCCTTTGACTAGTCTTGAGTGTGTGGACCCCACCTTAACCCAAGTTAAGCCTTAACCATGACTTTTATCCCTTGTTTATACTCCTCTCTCTCCCTCCCAGCAGCAAATCTCAGACCCCTCTCCCCACCACAAGATATTTTGCTCCCAAAAGTGAAGAAAGGAAAGAAGAAAGAAGGAAGAAGAGGAAGAACAAGGGTTTGCCATTTTTGCTCCAAGGTTTGCCTCCAAGCTCCATCATTTCTCATCCAATTGAAGAGGTAACTTCATTTTTGTGTCCTCCATGTCTTTGTGCTCACTTTGCCTTTGATTTTGTAAGATTTAATCCTTGATTGCTTGATATATGAGTTAGAGCTTGATTAGTGAGGGTTTTGTAGAAATTGCATGATCTAGCTTGCTTCCTTGTAATTCCTTTTTGTTTGAGGCATGTATTTAGTCCCTATGACATAATATGTGATATATATGAAGTTGTATTGAGTGCTACTTGAGAACCCATGACTTTGCCATTGTTGAACTTTGGAGCTTTTGCATGTTTTGCCTTAATCTCTTCCCTTGCATGAGTGTTGATTGTTTGGTCCGATTTTATGGCTTTTCTTGCATGGGTTTCGCTTCCCCAACCTTCTTATATGTGTTGCCTTGATGCTTGTGTGGTTTGGGATGAGTTTTAATGTGTTTTAGGGAACAAAACCTTGATTTTTCGTCGCTGGAGCAAATCCACGGCCCTGGATTTTATGCTTTGAAAACATCCACGGCCGTGGATTTGTGTGGCAGTTCTGGGACGTTTTCTGGACTGGGATTGTAGCGCCTTCCCAGCACTACAACCCCGCACCGCAATACTCCCTGAGTGGATGTTATACCCAACGCTCAGGAAATACTACGGCGAACGGTCAGGATAATATATGAATGGAGTATACGTCACAGTGCAGCGGAAGATAAAGAGATTCAACTTTACCAATGAACGGGGAGGATAATGTACAATGAGCAAGGATTATCATTATTGATCAAAGTAGTTCGCAAAAGAGTATAACAGGTTGACATGCAAGGACAAAGTATGAGATGGTTTGTTTCTACAGAAAGTAGGCTCAAGACAGTATACTCATAGGATCAGATCCAACCTACGGTTGTAATGCTTCAAGATACCTCTAGTTGTCATTCATAGATTCTTGAAATCATGCATTTTAAAAATAGGCTAGAGGGTTAGTCAAAGTGACTAAGTGAAGGGGCTATAGTAGTTTATAGATACATGTATATGTATATATTTTTTATATGATCTTGAAGATCATGATCTAAAATAATAGTAATAGGATATAGCAAATAGGAAACGGTTCATAATAATTGTAAAACAGGGATAGGGGTAGTTTGGAATATTTGTAGAAATATTAACCGTTTGTAACAAGAACATTAATGCCCGCAAGCTAGGCCTCTCCATCCATAACTCCTTAAATAATTGGTAAAATAGTATCGGGCTGATCAGGCTCCGATACTTCAATAAAACCAAGAATATTAACTCCACTACTCCTTGATGTCAATAGGGAATCAAACCCTAGAGACCACGAACTAGATTCGGGAGGCAGCTATCTCTCCCTCATCCCTTGGCGTGGAGTAACTAACCTCCAGTTAAACCACTACCAAGAGGTGGTGGCGGTCCGTGTTACCAACAATACCCTCGGCCCGATACCTTCCGGGTAATTGCTCGATACGGCTACACGTCGGGGCCCATAACATGAATCAAGAACAATATTTTGCTTACATAACCCGGAATCAATGTTTTGATAAAGTAGACTTGAAATATATAACGTCTTGGTAAAACGTTGATTCCCGCATGAAAGTATTTTTCCCTTAAGAGGGACATTGTAGTACAATAATATATATATAGGGTAGTAAATCAAAATAGTAGGTAGGTTTCAAAATAGTTTTTATATAGATACGTATGTATAGGCATGATTCCAGTTGAAAACATTTTAACCCTTACCTATACAGGTAATTAGACATTGTAATGTGGATTCCAGTGCGCCTGAAAGTATTAACTACTATAGGCTTAGAACTAGGTTCCTTATATTAATCAAATAAGAACATAATGTTCATGCATAAAAGGATTACATCAAGTATACACATAAACTATATCATGTTAGAGAATTCCCTGTAGACTCTAATTTTAACCGTTTAAGGGAAATTAAGTAATTAATCACGTTTCATGAATACATTAACCACTTAAATATTTATTAATCACATTATAATCTTAATTATAACATTAGAGTTGAACTTTAGAATTTAATTTGACAATGTAGGTTATACTTTGAAAATAATTCATAATTTACCGATTTTTGGAGAATTCGGATAAAATCTTTATTTAAAATTCCAAAACCTATTTTATAATTAATTTTATATTAATTCCGAAATTAATTCAATAAATGTTGACCAAAAAGTCAAAATTACTATTTAAAACATCTACTAGTCAATTTCTTATAAATTAAACACTTTATAACACAAAATCGAACACACACACTCACACACTATCACACGTGCACTTAAAATTATTCAAGAACAACATGAACGTGTTCTTAAGCCTATTTGAATATTCAAAGAAGGTATCTAACACACTTGATCATATTCATATTTATAACATAGAATTTGAAGCATAATATATCAAAATATATGAATTCTCTATGAAAATAATTCTAAATAAATTATTCAAGGCATGAATTTAATCAAACAGGATCGTAATTATTTAAACACATATTCATATCATATCATATGCATTTAATTAAATAAAATGCATATATGTTATCACATTTTTCGTAAACTAGCATAAATAGCATATATTTCATAAAATAAAATTCCTAAAGCTTAATTTAAATAAATCTAAGCGTGTTAGTATTATTATCATACTAAGAACATAATATAAAGCATGAAATAATAAAAGAACAAGACTCATACCTTAGAGAAGAGAGGAGTGGCCGAACTAGGGAGAGAAAGTGAGTGATTTTGGTGTAGTTTTGGAAATGAACTTGGAGAGGTATTTATACTTGGGATTTAGGGGCTTACCTTGCAATTTCTAAGAGTTTAGGGGAGATGTGGAAGCTTCATATCCTAGACAAATGCTTGGTTTCTACTTAGATAATGTGGATGAATTATATTTTAGACATATGCTTGGTGATTAGATAGGAAATGTGGGAAAAATATGTCCATTTATTTAAACTTTCTAGAAGGTCTAAAAATAAATATAAAATGGTATAAAATTTATTCAAGAGTCGAGAAGTGAAAACTTGAAGTAGTATATTAATGAAAGAATGAGTGAAATATAAGCTTCGTTATGATTATAAATGTGGAATATTTAGAGTTTTCGTTTATAAATTATAAATATTAAAGATGATGAAAATCATGAGAAAATTATATAAACGAAGCTATGACGAAGTCTAAAGGTTGTAAAAATTATCATATTTTAGAGAAAAAATCAAGAAACGTTTTGACTAAAATTTCGAATATCGAATGAAAGCTAATTGTTTAAAATAAAATGACAATTTTTAAAAGGGAAAATAGTTATAAAATATGCTATGGGTGGAATCGAGTTTTGGTAAATGCATGAAAATTCACAAAATAATTCAAGGATCGTTTTGGTTATAATATTGAATATCGAAAGGTAGATGAGTAAAGAGTTATTTACGATCGAACTATATGCTAGGGTTTTGCCGATTCTTGATGCTACTAGAGTTAGGATGGGAATTATTGTTCACGGAGAGTGTCAAGATCCTCGAAATAATGTGAGGATTCTTTTGGTCACAATATTGGATAGTAAAAGTACTTTCGGGAATGTAGGAAAATTCTAGGGTTGTAGGGGTATTTTCGTAATTTCCAACTTGCCCCTGTTTCGGGCTGTTACAACCCTTCCCCCTTAAAAGAATCTGTCCTCAGATTCTCCTCATGTTTCATAATAACTTTAAGTAATGTTGTTATCCTCTATTCATGATAAGACAAGTTTCCAAAGGAGGACTTACTTTAAACACATAAGGTAATTGTTCATATAAGAAATTGAAATGCGCACATAAGTGATGCAATGAATGCATGGCGCCAGGATCAATAACTGGCGTGTTTAGAATACATACCTTTAATAACTTTGGGGATGACAATTTTAAACTGCAACCACCCTTATAGAGATAATATAATGCATGGTAGTTGAGAATGATGTGCAAATGATCATAAAATTAAAATTTCCAAGTAATAGCAATTAACAGACACAACATCCTTAGCGAAGATAAAGCATATATAAAGGCATAGGAAATTAATAAGTTAGTTTTTGGTCCTACTGGTATCTTGAAGCAATTCTAATAACTTAAGATTTGAACGAATTAGAAAGTATAAGTGAAGTGCTTCCATGAGTTAGGAATACTAGTATGATGAAGGAGATGCAGATCTTGTAACCGAATCTACCAAGAATTTGATAATTAAAGGATTTGATAGAACTCGGGATTTTGGTGTGGATTAAGACTGTATACTTGACTTGATCGAGGAAGGGTTTAGTGCTACAATTGTAACAAATCACATGCTGGTCGGCCGCCCCAACAGTGATTGATCACAATTTAAGCACTAAAGACACGAGAGTACATATGAGACTCTATGAATGATGAACCCCAGATTTCCGCAACCTGGGGCTCTGATAGCACTTTAATTGTAGCGCCTCCCATACACTACAACCTCGCACCGCAATACTCCCTGAGTGGAGGTTAGACCCAACGCTCAGGAAATACTACGGCGAACGGTCAGGATAATATATGAATGGAGTATATGTCACAGTGCAGCGGAAGATAAAGAGATTCAACTTTACCAATGAACGGGGAGGATAACGTACAATGAGCAAGGATTATCATTATTGATCAAAGTAGTTCGCAAAAGAGTATAACAGGTTGACATGAAAGGACAAAGTATGAGATGGTTTGTTTCTACAGAGAGTAGGCTCAAGACAGTGTACTCTTAGGATCAGATCCAACCTACGGTTGTAATGCTTCAAGATACCTCTAGTTGTCGTTCATAGATTCTTGAAATCATGCATTTTAAAAATAGGCGAGAGGGTTAGTCAAAGTGACTAAGTGAAGGGGGTATAGTAGTTTATAGATACATGTATATGTATATATATTTTATATGATCTTGAAGATCATGATCTAAAACAATAGCAATAGGATATAGCAAATAGGAAACGGTTCATAATAATTGTAAAACAGGGATAGGGGTAGTTTGGAATATTTGTAGAAATACGAACCGTTTGTAACAAGAACATTAATGCCCGCAAGCTAGGCCTCTCCATCCATAACTCCTTAAATAATTGGTAAAATAGTATCGGGCTGATCAGGCTCCGATACTTCAATAAAACCAAGAATATTAACTCCACTACTCCTTGATGTCAATAGGGAATCAAACCCTAGAGACCACAAACTAGATTCGGGAGGCAGCTATCTCTCCCTCATCCCTTGGCGTGGAGTAACTAACCTCCATTAAACCACTACCAAGAAGTGGTGGCGGTCCGTGTTACCAACAATACCCTCGGCCCGATACCCTTCGGATAATTGCTAGATACGGCTACACGCCGGGGCCCATAACATGAATCAAGAATAATATTTTTCTTGCATAACCCGGAATCAATGTTTTGATAAAGTGGACTTGAAATATATAACGTCTTAGTAAAAGGTTGACTCCGGCATGAAAATATTTTTCCCTTAAGAGGGACATTGTAGTACAATAATATATATATAGGGTAGTAAATCAAAATAGTAGGTAGGCTTCAAAATAGTTTTTTTATAGATACGTATGTATAGGCATGATTCCAGTTGAAAACATTTTAACCCTTACCTGTACAGGTAATCAGACATTGTAATGTGGATTCAGTGCGCCTGAAAGTATTAACTACTATAGGCTTAGAACTAGGTTCCTTATATTAATCAAATAAGCACATAAAGTTCATGCATAAAAGGATTACATCAAGTATACACATAAACTATATCATGTTAGAGAATTCCCTGTAGACTCTAATTTTAAACGTTTAAGGGAAATTAAGTAATTAATCAGGTTTCATGAATACTTTAACCACTTAAATATTTATTAATCACATTATAATCTTAATTATAACATTAGAGTTGAAGTTTAGAATTTAATTTGACAATGTAGGTTATATTTTGAAAATAATTCACAATTTACCGATTTTTGGAGAATTCGGATAAAATCTTTATTTAAAATTCCAAAACCTATTTTATAATTAATTTTATATTAATTCCGAAATTAATTCAATAAATGTTGACCAAAAAGTCAAAATTACTATTTAAAACATTTACTATTCAATTTCTTATGAATTAAACACTTTATAACACAAAATCGAACACACACACTCACGCACTATCACACGTGCACTTAAAATTATTCAAGAACAACATGCACATGTTCTTGAGCCTATTTGAATATTCAAAGAAGGTATCTAACACACTTGATCATATTCATATTTATAACATAGAATTTGAAGCATAATATAGCAAAATATATGAATTCTCTATGAAAATAATTCTAAATAAATTATTCTAGGCATGAATTTAATCAAACAGGATCATAATTATTTAAACACATATTCATATCATATCATATGCATTTAATTAAATAAAATGCATATATGTTATCACATTTTTCCTAAACTAGCATAAATAACATATATTTCATAAAATAAAATTCCTAAAGCTTAATTTAATTAAATCTAAGCGTGTTAGTATTATTATCATACTAAGAACATAATATAAAGCATGAAATAATAAAAGAACAAGACTCATACCTTAGAGAAGAGAGGAGTGGCCGAACTAAGGAGAGAAAGTGAGTGATTTTGGTGTAGTTTTGGAAATGAACTTGGAGAGGTATTTATACTTGGGATTTAGGGGCTTACCTTGCAATTTCTAAGAGTTTAGGGGAGATGTGGAAGCTTCATATCCTAGACAAATGCTTGGTTTCTACTTAGGTAATGTGGATGAATTATATTTTAGACATATGCTTGGTGATTAGATAGGAAATGTGGGAAAAATATGTCCATTTATTTAAACTTTCTAGAAGGTCTAAAAATAAATATAAAATGGTATAAAATTTATTCAAGAGTCGAGAAGTGAAAACTTGAAGTAGTATATTAATGAAAGAATGAGTGAAATATAAGCTTCGTTATGATTATAAATGTGGAATATTTAGAGTTTTCGTTTATAAATTACAAATATTAAAGATGATGAAAATCATGAGAAAATTATATAAACGAAGCTATGACGAAGTCTAAAGGTTGTAAAAATTATCATATTTTAGAGAAAAAATCAAGAAACGTTTTGACTAAAATTTCGAATATTGAATGAAAGCTAATTGTTTAAAATAAAATGACAATTTTTAAAAGGGAAAATAGTTATAAAATATGCTATGGGTGGAATCGAGTTTTGGTAAATGCATGAAAATTCACAAAATAATTCAAGGATCGTTTTGGTTATAATATTGAATATCGAAAGGTAGATGAGTAAAGAGTTATTTACGATCGAACTATATGCTAGGGTTTTGCCGATTTTTGATGCTACTAGAGTTAGGATGGGAATTATAGTTCACGGAGAGTGTCAAGATCCTCGAAATAATGTGAAGATTCTTTTGGTTACAATATTGGATAGTGAAAGTACTTTCGGGAATGTAGGAAAATTCTAGGGTTATAGGGGTATTTTCGTAATTTCCAACTTGCCCCTGTTTCGGGCTGTTACAGGGATCCACGGCCGTGGATCCCCTCTGTGTTAAAAATCCATGGCCCTGGATCTCAGGGGCAGAAACTTTTGTGTTCCGTCTTCGTTTTCTTGTTCGTTTTGTTCGATTCCCTCCCCAATCTTGATCCTAAAATGATGAATACTTGTTTATATGTATGAGATGCTTTGATATAGCTTGGTATTACATGAATGTGATATGTTTATGATTGATTAACGTGTCATACATGTTGCATTAAGATTTTGTATTCGTTTGACGTGATTTGCTCCTTATGTGATTCGATATGTACCCTTAAGTGCATGAATGACCTTGTGCTTTGCTTACTTGACTTGCATGTAATTCCTTTGCTCTTATATGAAGTATATACCTTGTTTATGAGATTATATGACGTGTTTTATGTAAGGCATGAAGCTTATGAAATTATTAACGTAAAATATGTGATTTATTCATCAATGTGATTCGGTATGAACTCATATGATATAAGTACTACTTCGTTGCATTCCTTAAGCATCATATGCATCCATATGCATATGCCGAGCGTCTAAGTGGTTCATTTTGAGTCTAAGTTTGCCTTGTGATCTGTACTTTGCTTTTAGGTGTGCCCCGTGGTTGAAGAGGCGATTTCTTAGAAGGATTTGTGTTTGTTTCATCGGTGTGGTTGACAAGGTGAGGTTTCTTTCTTTTAGTTATTACGACCTACAACCCTAAATGTGTTTTAAGCCCGCATGCGACATATACGTATATAGGTATATAGATATGTGTATGATATGTATTTTGTGGGAATTGGTCCCTTTTGTTACAAGACGTTTGAAAACTGCTTTTATGTATAAGTAAGCTATATTTTCGTTTGTTTGCTTTGAAAATGGGTTAGTGTGTGTGCATGTTATGTTTTGGCGAGATAAGCTTTGTGTAAGTGTAAGTGTAAGTTTGGGCCCCAAAGTTGTGTGGTTCGGGAGACCCGGGACGACCATTGGGGTCGCCGGTTGCAACCCCAGGACACTTCTCCACTTTATAGGATTAAACCCACTCGGAGGGAGGTGGGGGACGGAGTCCTTGGGCGTGAGTGTCATGAAACTCACAACCCTAACGTTTAAGTGTGGATGTGAAGGGTGGCCACCCTTGCATCACAAGGAGTAAGGAGGTATGTGTTTTTGTTTGTTTTAAGTCTTTGTGTGTTAAGTCTCGAGTTTTGTCTTGTGAAGGAGGTTGGTTGTGCACTCGTACTCGCCGAGTGATGTGTGGGTGTTATGTTTCCGTTTATGATTCATGAAACAGGTGAGGACTTCTAATCCTTAAAATTGGTTGATTTTGGCCTTCGGCCCTAAACCCTTCTTCTTTATATATATGCTATCACGTGTCAAAATAATTTGGATTGCAAAAACCACGCCCGATTCATGAATACTCTAAGATTTGAATATGCTATGCTATGCTTTGCTCTATATTTATGTACGGGTGTGTGTGTTAGCCCCCTCACCAGTCTTTAGGACTGACCCCTCTTCGTTGTTTTCTTTTCCCCCTTTGTTTCTTGAGTTTGCAGGTGCAGATCTTCGGTTCGTGCTAGGCTGTGTCTTTTCTTTGGGTCGTTCTTGTATAGGAGAGTCTTTTACATCCTTGCATCTTTACTTTTAGTTTTGGTACTACGTATAAATATGTATAAGTATGGCACTATGTATAAGCTTTATATGATTTATGATTCGGACTTTGAGCTTTTGTTTTATGATTCTTTTGGCCTTGGATGGGCATATTATGTATAAGTTGAATTATTGATAGCATGTATGTTTGTGTATTCGTGATCCTGATGCTTCCGTATTCGTTTTGTTTTGTTGCGCGCTCTGTTTAAGGGTCTAGACCGCCTAGCTAGCGTGTGGGTTTTTGTTTGTCACCCGTTCGCCGTGGTTCGATGCGTGGGCGGAGTCCCCATTTCGTCCCACGTGTTAGGCTATGGTGCTGGGGATGTAGTGCCCTTTGCTCCGGGGTGCTACAGGATATGTTCGACCAAGCACATCGCCGTGGGGAGCGCCTGTGCTTTTTGTTAAGAAGAAAGATGGATCATTGCGTTTATGCATTGACTATCGGGAGCTGAACAGGATGACGATAAAGAATAAGTATCCTCTCCCTCATATGGAAGAGCTGTTCGATATACTTCAAGGATCGAAGGTCTACTCTAAGTTAGATCTAAGACAAGGGTATTATCAATTGAAGATCAGGGAAGCAGATATTCCGAAGACTGCTTTCAACAGCCGATACGGACATTATGAATTCGTGGTAATGCCGTTTGGTTTGACAAACATACCAGCTGCATTCATGGATATGATGCACCGTATATTCAAGCCGTTTCTCGATAAGTTTGTAGTGATCTTCATCGACGATATATTGGTGTTTTCAAAGACACCGGAGGAACATGTTGAACATCTTCGAATCGTGTTATGCACTTTGCTGGATCACAAGCTATATGCAAAGTTCAGCAAATGTGAATTCTGGCTTGAGAGAGTTACATTTCTCGGACACATCATATCAGGATCAGGAATCGAAGTAGATCCCTCGAAGATCGAAACGATCATGGATTGGAAATCACCGAAGAATCCTTTAGAAGTGAGGAGTTTTCTTGGATTAGCTGGTTACTACCGAAGGCTTGTCAAAGATTTCTCGAAGATAGCTACACCTCTCACTAAGTTGACCATGAAAGAAGGGAAATTTGAATGGACTGAGATGTGCGAACAAAGTTTTCAAAGACTGAAGGAAATGCTAACAACTGCACCCGTGTTAGCGTTACCAGAAGGAAAAGAAGGTTACACTGTCTACACCGATGCGTCGAAAGAAGGACTAGGAGGAGTTTTGATGCAGAATGGAAAAGTGATTGCGTATGCATCAAGGAAGCTCAAAACATATGAAGTTAACTACCCGACACATGATTTGGAGTTAGCCACGATAATTTTCGCTCTTGGAAAGTGGAGACATTACCTGTATGGGGTTACGTTTGAGATCTTTACTGATCATAAGAGCCTGCGATATCTATTCACTCAGAAGGAGTTGAATATGCAACAGAGGAGATGGATGGAATTTCTGGAGGACTACGATTGCATTATTCAGTACCATCCAGGAAAGGCAAATGTTGTAGCCGATGCACTAAGCAGGAAAGTTCGTCTGGCACAGATTTCTGCCAATCCCGAGATTGATCAAAGAGAAAGAATGGAGGTGATAACTAAGGCTCGAATCGCGAATGTTGTGATGATATCACCATTGAAAGAGCAAGTGTTGGAAGCTCAGAAGAACGACGAGTGGATCTAGAAATGTCTCGAATCTAAGGAGAAAGATGATGAGACTAAGTTCAGGGTTGATGAACATGGAATAGTGAGGTACAAAGGTCGAGTATACGTACCAACTGCTTTGAGGAAAGAGATTCTTGACGAAGCGCACAAGACTAAGTATACGATACATCCTGGAGGCACTAAGATGTATCAAGATGTTAAGACGCATTTCTGGTGGAACGGAATGAAGAGAGACATAGCCAACTATGTCAAGAAGTGCTTAACTTGTCAGAAAGTTAAAGCTGAGCACCAGAAGCCGAGTGGGAAGTTGCAACCATTACCGATTCCGACATGGAAATGGGAGCAAATCACGATGGATTTTGTCACTGGATTACCCAAAGTCAGAGGAGGACAAGATAGTATCTGGGTGATCATTGATCGATTGACAAAGTCAGTGCACTTTTTGCCAGTAAAGACGACGGATAAGGTTAGCACGTTGGCAAAGTTGTATCAACAAGAGATTGTCAGACTACACGGAGTTCCGAACAGCATAGTATCGGAAAGAGATCCGAAATTCACTTCGCAATTGTGGAAAGAAATTCAGACTTTGATGGGAATAAAGTTGAACTTCAGTATTGCAGCACATCCTCAGACGGATGGACAATCAGAAAGGATGATTAAATACTTGGAAGATATGCTAAGAGCTTGTGCTTTGGACCTCCAAGAAAGTTGGAAAGAGTGTTTACCTCTTGTGGAGTTTGCATACAATAATAGTTATCAAGCTTCTAGTAAAGCTGCTCCATATGAAGCCCTTTACAGAAGGAAATGTAGATCCCCGTTATACTGGGATTTGGATGAAGCAAGATGTACTGAGGAGGAACCGATCAGAGTGAATTCAGCTAAATGGATAAGAGAAGCGATGGGGAAGATTCAGATCATTCGCCAGAGAATGAAAGCTGCCCAGGATAGGCAGAAGAGTTATGCTGATCGACGAAGAAGAGATTTAGAATTCGCAGTGGGCGAAAAGGTATTTCTAAAGGCATCGCCAAGGAAAGGGTTTTCCCGAATTGGGAAAGGTGGAAAGTTAAACCCGGGATATGTTGGACCGTATGAGTTACTGGAGAGAGTCGGACCGACTGCTTATAGATTGGATTTGCCTGTAGGTTAACAGGAATCCACAATGTATTTCATGTATCTCAGCTTCGCAAGTGTTTCTCAGATGAGACAGAGGTTGTACCGGTAGAGGAGATACCGTTGGAACCGAATTTGACTTATGTTTTGAAGCCCGCTAAGATTCTAGATAGGAAGTTTCAAGAGCTGAGGAATAGGAAAATTCCTTTGGTTAAAGTCCTTTGGAAGGGACATGGGACAGAAGAGGCAACCTGGGAGACAGAAGAGAAAATGCAGAAGCATCACCCCGAGTTATTTGCAGTTACAGCGGAAGAATCTGAGGACAGATTCTCTTTAAGGAAGGGGTGATTGTAACAGCCCAAAACAGGGACTGGATGAAAACGGTAAGCTAAGGGCATTGGTAAAGCGTTTATAGACCGTGATCTAACTTTTTGAACCTTCATGCATTGCATTCTTACATGAACTTTGTGCTCGTATATGATCTAACATGTTTTAAGGGGGAATTCTTGACCTTTGATATAGTTTACTATTCATAACCCGAGCCTACCTTGTTCATATGGCTACTTTAACCCTAGTGGTTCACCACACATGTTTCCCAATTGTTTGAACTTGTTTCCCAAGCTCAGAGAGTCTTTCTTAAACCATAAGGGTAATTTTGGAACTTACCGACCAAAGTTAGTATTCATCTGAAAATGAGCTTTTGATTCTGATATCTTTTCCTACCCAAGTTTACAGTCAAATCGACCCTTGAGTCGAGACGAGTCTTTTGAAATCATTCTTGACTTGGAAATCTATTTTGAGCATTGGTTTTATTGAAAATATTTACGAAAACCCTAGTTCACTATTCCTTCTACGAACGATTTTCATTCGGAAAATGTTTTCTCTTCGAAATTACACTACTTGAGCTATTTCAAGATTTTTAAGATGTTTTACAACTCTTGATTCAAACCCTAGCTTGAAATTTTGATGCGTACGTCTGTACGTAAGAATTCACTATTCATTCTACATTTTCAACTTTTTAACGGTAAAATGTTTTATAGTCGATATTGGACTCAAAACGCTTCTCGATTTATTTCTTGAATTTTGGAAACAATCCGGACTTGAAAATCATTCTAGAAAGTCGTTTTTCACTTGTGTTGAGTTTCAAGCTCAAAACTTTTATTCACTAAAACTAATGTATCTTTCAAACGGTAAATCCGATTTCGACGTATGAATATGCGCTTCGAAGCTAATTTTTGCCCGGACGGAATGGTTATACTTCCAGCCACTAACCTTCATGTTTTGGCAGTGAAATTACCGAAATACCCTCCAGCAGTCCCATTTTAGCTTCAACATGCCTAAAGCTTTCAAGAGAAGCTATCCCACTTTTGCTCTCATACCCTTACCTCAAGTTTATTTCCAATGTGAGGGGCTTCTCTTCAACTATAAATAGAGGGAAAGAGGCATTTCATTCCTTGCTCAATGTTGTGTTAACAACACCCTTTCTTCCTCCCTCTCTCCCCCTCTTGCCGTCGACCACCCCCCTCTCTCTTAGGTTAGTTTGTTTTGTTTTATGTTATGTTTTAGTTTAGTTTATGTTTTTATGTTATGGTATGTGTATATTATGTTTAGGTTGGGTCTTAGGGTCTTCCCTAAGCCATATAGGATTTTATTTTATGCATTTATTATATAGTTTTCATGATATGCTTTGATAGATGTTTATATGTTTTAATTGTTTAGTATATGCTTGAATATGTTATGGAATTCTTTAACATGTGCTATGATCATGTGATATGGTTGTTATATTATGAGAATTGATGCATGATTATGGAATTTGAATTATATTCTTGCATGTTAGCTAATGGAATAGTATTCTATGATTAATTATCTCACAACTTGTTGCATATTGATATTGAATTTAATTTGTTACATGTTACTTGCATAAGGTGTTGGAAAACACGAATCAGAAAGCAGCGGAATTTAAAAAATTTTCCCAACAAAAGGACCTTGAACTCGCAATCGTGTAACCAAATTCGTAAAGACAGAAAACTTACTTTTCTTTTGTTCTTTCTTGAAGCGTTTCAAGCCACCCAAGAACGCTCTTCTCGCGGCTTGATCCCCTCTCCTTG